>OZ010731.1:30892248-32206753 GCA_963932275.1 Andrena praecox
ACACTAATCGCCAACCTTCAAATTCCACACGCTATCACAATTATGCAATTAAAAATGAAGAAGAAAGTCGCCCACGTTCACCAAGTCCCAACATTGATGTAAGTGCATCCCCCATAGGAATTTTGAAACCTCCACCACGGAATCCATTTTACAATCCACCTGGATTTCCGCCACAGCCATATTACCCGCAATATTTCTATCCGCCAATGCCATATCCGAATTATTACCCTTACCACAATTACAATACAAACAGTAATGAGCAATCACGGTCAGTAAGAGATTGGTACTCGCAAGGGGGTAGACCAAGATCTCCATCCCCTGGGCCTTCGGCATCAAGATCTGTTTCTCCATACAATAGAAATATCAAAGCCGAAGATCATTTAAACGAACAAATGACCCGTCGGACGGACGCGACGCCGAGTCATTCGAAAAAAGAGCGTCATGCGACAGTAAAATTCCTAGTAAACCAAGAAAAATTGCAACAGTAGAAAAACCCGAATCTCCACTAGTAAAAATGATGGGTAAGGAGTTGAATATGGGTTGCGGATATTTCCTTATAGACACCGGGGCAGATGTAAATGTAATTAAATTAACTGCCTTAGACGACTACGTTTCAGTCGCGCTTCATGAATCAGTTGCTATTACAGGAATAACCGCGGATACAACAGAGACTTTAGGTACCACCACAATCACTTTATTAGGCCGACCTGTAAAATTTCATGTTGTAAGATCTTCATTTGTATTGCGCTGCGACGGTATATTAGGTAAAGAGTATCTTAAACAAGAAAAGGCTGAAATTTCCTTCGCCCATAACACATTGGTAACACAAAGTGATCCCATTAAACCAATACCTTTTATTGGCCATGATCCAGTACCTCGTAACGTAGGACCTCGACTTTTGTATTTAAAAGCACGTACTAGACAAGCGGTTGCCATTGACGTTACAAATAATGATTTAAAGGAGGGATATTTACCCAAAATTGAAACTATGGACGGCTTGTACATTGGTGAAGCTGTTGTGTCTGTAAATGACCGAGGTGCATGCCACGTCCTTGCCGTCAATACGACGGATAAGGATGTCGAAGTCGAAATTCCGCCACAAGAATTAATACCATTCGAGTATCATAACTTCCCTGAAGAAGAACAAAATTATTTTGATTCTGATACGGAAGACGAAACTTTGCCAATCGCGGAAGATAGAGTTTTAGAAATCATAAAAAATTTGCGTCTCGATCATTTGAACGAAGAAGAGCGGGATCATGTAATTAAACTCATTAAAGAATTTCCAGAACGATTCCACTTGCCTTGCGATAAATTACCATGTACTTCATACATTAAACATAGAATCCCCACAGTAGATGATGTTCCTGTGAATACACGACAGTATCGTTTTCCTCCGGTCCATAAAGATGAAATAGAAAAACAGATCCGTAATAAACTAGGTAATGGAATAATAGCGCCTTCAAATTCACCGTATAATTCGCCCATTTGGATTGTTCCAAAAAAACCGGATTCTAAAGGCAACCTGAGATGGAGAATAGTCATAGATTTCCGCAATCTTAACGAAAAAACCATTGGGGACGCATATCCATTACCGAACATTACCGATATACTGGATCACTTAGGTGAAGCCCGATATTTCTCCACGTTTGACTTAGCGAGCGGATTTCAACAAATTGAGATGGATCCGAAAGATAGACAAAAAACAGCCTTCACAACCCCAAATGGTCATTATGAATATATCCGAATGCCGGAAGGTCTCAAAAATGCTCCAGCGACTTTTCAAAGGTTAATGGACCAAGTCCTACGCGGGTTACAGGGTGTAGAAGTTTTTGTTTATTTGGATGATATTGTGGTATATGCCAAAACTTTAGAAGAACATGAAAAGAAAATTCGTCGTTTATTCACGCGATTAGCCGATGCTAAATTAACTTTACAACCGGATAAGTGCGAGTTCCTGAAAATAGAAGTTGCGTACCTAGGACATGTTATTAGTCGGGCAGGTGTAAAACCGGATTCCAAAAAGATTAGTGCAGTAAAGAATTTCCCTCGCCCGAAAAATCAGAAAAACATTAGGCAATTTCTAGGTCTAGCAGGATATTATAGACGCTTTATCAAAAATTTCGCAGAAAAAGCTAAACCGTTGTCAGACTTGCTGAAGAAGAATACTACTTTCTCTTGGGGAAAAGAGCAAAAGAAAGGATTTTTGGAATTACGAAAAGCACTTTGTAAAAGCCCTATACTTCAATATCCAAATTTCAATAGTCAATTCACTCTAACTACAGATGCGTCAGACTATGCTATAGGCGCTGTACTCAGCCAGGAAATTGATGGTCAAGATCTACCAGTTGCATACCTTTCGAGGACTTTAACTAAGCCAGAACAAAATTACTTCACTACCGAAAAAGAATGTTTGGCAGTCCTTTATGCAATTCTACACTTCAGACCATATTTATACGGTCGAAAATTCACCCTCGTTAGTGATCATGAACCCTTGAGATGGATTAATTCAATAAAAGATCCAGGGCAACGATTGATTCGCTGGCGACTAAAATTGCGAGATTATGAGTACGAATTTGTTCATAAGGCAGGAAAATTAAATACAAACGCAGATGCCCTGTCAAGGAATCCCGTCATAGTAAATGAATTATGTTCGTCTGATGACTTCAGTTTATCGGATTCCTCTGATGATGCAAATTCGGAACAAGTACCTGCTTGTCCGAAATTATTACCAATAAATAAACCATCAACAACTCGCAAGCCGATCTTGCCCGGGAATTCAAAATTAGATAAGCCAATAAGTTCAATACGAAGACCGAAGAAATCTGTACCGTTGGATACCAGTGCAATAGCCACTAGAACGCGAGGAAAGATTCAAGCTACTGAAGTTCCGGGACCATCAGGAACACGGGAATTAAGTAAATCAAAAGAGCTTTCTCTAGCGGAGGACGACGATTCCGATGACGAACAGTCAGATCCGCCTGTATTCCGTCAACGTAGGAGTACGCTGCCGAATCTGGAGTTTCATCCTAAACGGATGGTGGAGAATCCTAAAATTCCAGATTCACAAGGTGCAGTGGCCAGTGCGGAATTGCGAAAGGAAGGGAATGAGTCCGAAGTAGATAGAGCTATTGCCATTAATTTACCCGAAGCTCGCGATAGTGATACAGGTGATCAGGACAAACGGGGTTCCACATTTTTAAATTTAGAAGAGTTACAAGAATCTTTCAGTAGATTTGAAAAATCATTACACGATAAAAGCGCTAAATTACAGGAACTTGAGGAGGAAGTTGTTTTATTAGATGCCCTTTCTGAGGGAGACACTTTAGACGAATATAGCCAGAAAGTACTACAAGATTTAGATCCATATGATGATGATACTGGGGACGAGGAATTAAATAGACGAATAGAAAAACTATTACAACAAGGTAGGGATTTCACAAAAGCTAGTCAAACTCCAAATACAAGGGTTGAGGAAGCAGTCAGAAGAGCACCTCAGCTGAAAAATATTCCGGAAGAAACAGAACTAGAAATAACTGCGACAGGAATGCCTGATAGCACAATCATTAATAGGCCTAGATATAGTTCAAGCTTACCTACCCCGACCGTAGATCCAAGTCCTATAGCACTTTCGACACCCCTTCCAAATCCAATGGTTAATCAAACCCCCAAGGAGGGAGGTAGGGAACCTATCGTTCAAAAATCTACTCCTAGACAACTTTTCCCACAAGTTTCAAATTCATCATCCATATACATCCCGGACGCTGATTACATACCTCCGGATATAGAATCCGAATCTCGCAGCATGCGATACAAAAGTAAAGACATCGTCACTTCTACGAGACAGAATCTAACGTATTACAGATCAAATTATGTGCATTTCATTTCGTCCGATTGTGAACTTGTTACACCAGTGAGTATATTGCTCTCCGACTTAGGCATTATCAATGTTAACGACTTGGAAGCAGCAAAACCCAGAGTGGGACAAATACTAATAACTAAACGTGGTAAACATCGAATATTTAGCGTAGTTATAAAAAGAAAACATTTTGATGAAATTTCTACTCGGGATTTGGAACTTGGTCTACAGAACCTAAGGAAAATTCTTTTAGATTTAGATATAAAGGGTCTAAGAATCTCACAGAATGGCGACATTACAGACGAATTACCTCAAGGTACGTTAATAGAAATATTAAGGAATACATTTGAGGACAGCAATATCGAAATAGCCCTTTGTTACGGAAACACTCAGGTACCTCCGGAAGAACTTCGTCTGAAAATCATTTCAGAGTTACATGAAAGTTTGGTAGGAGGACACAAGGGTTTAACAAAGACATATTGCAGAATTCGAGAACGATTTTATTGGCCAGGTATGCGTAATGATATTCAAAATTATATCCGTACTTGCAGTAGTTGCCAGAATCAAAAATTAGTACGGACCAAAACTCGCGAACCAATGCTAATTACTGACACTGCACTAGAGCCGTTTTCAAAAGTATCAATAGATACTGTAGGTCCTTTACCTACTACTCCCAGTGGAAACAAACATATTCTAACTATGCAAGATAATTTGACGAAATATTGCATAGCTGTCCCTGTTCAGGATATAAAAGCTGAAACAATAGCTCACGCAATGGTAACTAATCTAATATTGCTTTATGGAACACCACGCGCAATATTAACGGATAAAGGGACTAGTTTCATTAATAAGATAATTCGGAATTTAGCAAAAATTTTCAAAATTCAACATGTCACTACATCTGGTTATAGACCCCAAACGAATGGTGCATTAGAAAGAAGTCACATAGTGTTAACCGAATACATCAGTCATTACATGAATGATTTTGACGATTGGGATAGATTAGTACCCTTTGCTATGTTTTCCTATAATACATCTGTCCACGAAGCCACAAATTTTACTCCGTATGAATTGGTCTTCGGAAAACTTGCGCGTTGTCCAAGTTCCTTCCCGAGCGACGAGAATTTGGTCACATACAATTCATATTTACATGATTTAATAACGCGACTTTCGGAAATGCAAATAATAGCAGGACAAAATTTGACTCAGGCAAAAGAAAGGTCAAAATTGTATTATGATAGGAACGCCCGTCCCTTCAAAGGAAAAATAGGAGATATGGTACGTGTTTTAGTAGAACCAAAAAGAGGAAAATTTGCCAGGCGTTATCGCGGCCCATATAAGATCATTGGAATATTGGAAGGAAGCAATGTTTTGTTAAGAGATGAAGCTGGTAAAATGCTCACTAAACATGTCGATAAATTACAATTAAATTGGAGCCATGATTGATTGGACTGATTCAGAGGAAGAGATGACGCTGACCCGACTGATAGTCTTTCTTGCTCTGCAACACGTCGCGCGGACCCAGGAACTGTACAGACTGACACGCACGGATTCGAACCCGGGGTTATACTTCGAAAAAATCAACGCGATTAGATTTCAAAGGGCCGATTGGCGATTCATACTAGTTATAGATATAGACAAAATAGTAGCTGAATTTCCATATGAAGCCGGGAATATTGAACAAACTCATCAATCATGCATTAAATTTCCAAGCACAATATCATGCGACTCCTTGTTACGAGCAGACCATTTAAACAATGTGGTGCGAGAAGCTGCGAGATTACAGCAAGAACTTATGGAATTGAGTATGGAAATTAGGGAGCCAGAATATGAACCACACCATCTACCTAAAGCCATTACACGCAGGAACGCACCTTTCGGATTTATAGGTTCAATTAGTCATGCTTTATTTGGAACCTTAGACAGTGATGATGCCGACTACATTAACAAAGAAATAGATAAGATATACGCTGATCAGAGGAAGGTCACCCAACTTGTCAAAAATCAAACCCATATAATTATAAGTGATCTTCATAAAGTTCATAAAACCTTCAATAGAGTTGCCGCAGAAGTAAAAACAAATAGGCAGAAAATCGCAGATTTAGAAATGCAAATTGATAAACAGTTAGCTTTGAACTATAGTCTAGCAATGAGCCAATATTCAGCATCGGTTGAAACCTCTCTGAATCATTACATTACTACAACGCAACGTTTTATTACGGCTTTGAGCACTGCGCGCAACGGAAAATTACATCCATCACTATTGAGCGGATCTAGTTTCAAGACAATCTATATAAATAAAAATGTAACTGTTCGTTTGTTCAAAATCTTAAACCTCCGAAACCACTGGACGGATTGTGATGCGGGTTGCACCGTTGTGTAAAGCATTTCTCGAGGAAGGTTTATGTGTATGCGGCATTAAGCTATGACAAATAGAAGCCGAGCAATGACGATTTTAGTGAAGCAAGGTTTTCGTGAATCGCAGCGCTCACAGAACAGCTAACGATGGGACTCGCATCCCCACCACTGTACGGGCAACCGTCACGCGCATCTCTTTCGCGCAGAGCGCAGAACACTATGCGCGTATAGACCTGTTCCGATTTCATATATAATATAATATAATATAATATAATATAATATAATATAATATAATATAATATAATATAATATAATATAATATAATATAATATAATATAATATAATATATAATATAATATAATATAATATAATATAATATATAATATAATATAATATATAATATAATATAATAAATGTGAAAGTGTGTTTGGATGTTTGTTACTCAATCACGTCGGAATTACGAAACGGATCTTTCTGAAATTTTGAATAGGGGTAATCTAGGAACAGGAATAACATACGGGATACTTTTTATCCCGATTTTTTTACCCTATCTGAACCAAATTTTACATAAGTACTCTCTAGAACCCTGCGGAAAATATAGGCTACCATGAAATCTGGACATACCACCCTTTCCCCCTTATTTCACCCCCTTGACACTCCGTGATAATCGAAGTTTTACCCGGGCAACGCCGGGTACTTTAAGCTAGTAATAAATGAAATACATAACTCAATGGTCGATTTTGAGCTTCCTATACCACGGGACCACCAACGAATCGAAGATCTGGTCAAGATATCTCGTGTCCACTTGAAATACACAACAGGCAAAATGGTCGTAACGGTACAAATACCATTAGTAAATCGGATTGAATACGACCTTTACAAAATACACATATTACCGATTCCTCAGCAATTAAACAATAGTTTCGGCAATGTCGATAGTAGCAATAGAACTACAATTTCGGCTTACATCTTACCGGATTTTCCATATTTGGGGATAAGCAGTGACCACTCGAAATTCTTCGGATCGGATAATACATTTCTAGATTCCTGTACCTGGGCATGGCATTACTACATTTGCCCACTGGACGTTCCATTGCAAGACGTAGCTCACGGAACGTGTGAAACTTCGTTATTACTTCAACCGGATCCGAAATTCTTACGCTTGTGTAATATTAGAGTCATGCCTTATCACATACCTTCCTGGCAAAGATTAACTACACTTGGCGGATGGCTATACTCATTTGAACAACCCGAACCGATGCAGATTCTATGCGGTAGGAAAAAGAATACCCATACCACCATAGTTGGAACAGGAATTTTGGAAATACATCCGGAATGTTTTGCAAAAACCCGATATCATACCTTGTTAGGATCAAAAACATACCTGAGCAAAGATTCTTATTACTACATTCCTAATATGTTACTGAATATTAGCCTGATATCGCCTAAGATCTATCAGTATTCTAAAAGAAAACATGCCACGGTGACTCTATTTCCAAATGACTATAACAAACTAGAACGCACATCTGATTCGTTGTACGAAATTGAAACCCAATTAGAAGAAATTGGAGAACATCATCGAGCAAGAAAATCACATTTGTCGTTGACGTACGGAACAATAGCGGCACAGGCCTTAATTATAGTAGGATTGATGACCTACTATTTTTGGAATCCACTGAAGACCTTATGCAAGATACGGTTCCTGAGTAATCGGGGCCCGAAAGGCGAACCTGAGGAATCTTCAATCAATCAATCTGTTGCAACACCGTTGCAAGAATCGTCTATTTCGGAAAACAGACCACCGTTGCCTATTCAGAGGGCGATGATAAACTGCTGAAATATATATAACAGCAAACCTTGACAGTCTAAGGACTATGGGAATTCCCTTGTCAGAAATTGTTGTTAATTACGACGAACCTATCGCACTTTTCTAATGTTCTTTTCTTTTCTCTGATAATAATTTTTGGTATTTTATAGTCTCGATCTTGCTTCTGTGTGACTGTCTGTAGAGCATTAACAGAATGGCATCGTCCAGTCAGTGGCATCAAAATTCTGCAGAACGGCGACTATTTATCAGCCGTTTGGCGCCGTATACTAAAAAAGAGAAGCTGCTCGAAATATTCCGCCCGTATGGAGTCAAGCATGCGGTGGTGACAAGGAAACCAGCGGGAAACCAGGCATTCCTAACATTCGAAACACCAGACGGAGCAAGGAAAGCTTTGGCTGCGGCGGACGTCGGAATAATATGCCATAAGAGGAAGTTAAGGGTGCTGATGGCGGATTCGTGGCATAGCACCAACCTAATTACCCCACGACCCGATGCGGACCCATTCCCTGGCTTAGATTTGCGTGAACGGATTCCACTTCCAATAGAATGTATGCGACAAATGAAGAAACTTGGGATCTTAAACATGAACAACATGCATCCAACTGTCGGGGGATGGTTCTTGCAATTCCTCACCGGTCTGACGGAGGTCCACTGCAGGGAGTCCCAAGGACTCAACGACGAAGATATCTGCGGGTTGCTACGGCAGGGACCCGAAATAGCCATAATCGACGTAGAGAGGTGCCAAAACATCGGCAAACCTGTATTAACCTGCGCTTACGAGGTAGTGACAAGCGGTCACAGGACCGGGCCAATACACTTTTACATCGGAGGTACCCAAATTACGCGATCCACAAAATACAAACGAAACACTTTTCTACACGTTACCTTTGACCTGATATACGAACCCCTATTTCAAACCACTTAAATTGTAACGGGATTGCAGTGCGACAATGTGCAAACATTATGGGAATTCCCTAGTCCAATGCAACCTGATCCCATACGTCCATATACATACATATTTTATTACATATATTAACCATAAGCGCTACCGTACCTATACATTCAGTATACATCGTCGGGGACGACGATGGTTCCAAGGAGGGAGGGATGTTACGTTCGGAACGAAAAATTTTTCTTTTGGTCAGGGTATGCTTCAACAACGCCTAGCGTTATGGGAAATCCCTCGTTGATCATACTCCTACCTATTAATTAATAATATTTTTAATAGAACATCCTTTCTTTGGAGAGTCGTCGCCTCGACGCATTGCCGTTCCACGAAATAGATAAGGCGGTGCTGACGCAGCGGCGTTCTCACGAGATAGTCGCGTTCGAAACGACCAGTGGTTCTCCTGTTGTACCGAGTCCGTTCTGTGTAAGCGGCAGGGATGTATTTCAACAATGCCTTGCAGCATTGTGGGAGAGCCCTCGTTGAGAGCACCTCTGACCGTCGCGTTAAAAATGTAATATGACCACTAACGGCTACAGCAGGAATGCACAGACTGGATCATTTCTTAGAAGATTGACAGAATTGAATACCCTACATCCGGTGCAGGGAACTGCGCCTTCCTACGGTTTTGTCGCACGTGCGAATTATTAATTAATTAAAAATTGTTGTTAAAATCAAATGCCTACTACAATTTCTGATAGTCCAACGACTGTGGGATTCCCCTAGTCAGAAATTGTGTATGAAATTATGTTGTGAAATTATGAACATTGAGGGAGAGCCCTCAGCTGTGCGAGATTGTATGTTTTCCAAGATGTGGGAAGTATGTTTTCCTGTACGTGCGAATGTTCCGTAGAGATTGATCGAATGTTTGAATCGGGAGTCTGATGGTTGGGCGTGAACGCGCACACCGCCTCGTCAAGTAGACGGGCCCACGGTAGCGCGGCCGAGCGATAAAATGCAGCGTAAGCATTTTCGGTACGGACCCACTCTGGTCGTGGCCGAGCGCATGAAGCTGCGACACTCTGTGACGATAAATCGTGAGGTGCGTGTCGCCGGGTCCGCAAAAGTTTTAGAGCAGGAGTTCTCCGGGTTAAACTGTGTGAAAGACTCGACTTTGCGAAACTAATTATTCTATTAACTTTGAACCATTCATTCTATTATCTTAATTAATTCCAAATAATTTATTCAGTTAACGATTTAATCTAAATTCTACTATTTCAATTTCTTTTTATAATTCAACTCGTGTCCATTTCCTTTTTGATATCAGTGTGTGTGCGTGTTCACGTTTTCATCTCTTTCTCTGATTTAGGTTTATCTTCGAAAAGCAGGAAAATCTACAACATTACAAGTGAAAGATAAAAGTATTTCCGATAAATAATTGACTGTCTGGTGAGTTGCACCTCTTATCTCTTTCTGTACGCGTTATTATATTATTATAATTGATCCGTATCCAACGACAATTTCTGACAGTCAACCGACTGTGGGATTCCCCTAGTCAGGAGTTATCCGCGATAGTACAAGTACTTATATTTTGTAAAAGATTGATTGATCTTTTTCATAATCTATTTTATTATGTTCTTTCGCTTCTGACCATTATTCAGCATTAAATCTTTATTTATTATTAAATTTTTACTCGTTCATTACCTATCTGATTCCTTTGAAAAGACCCGTATGGGTCTAGAGCACCAACGATCCCAAAATCTACCCCTTATCCTCTGATAAGGTATTTAGATAATTAAATAAAATAATTGACTGTTACGAGTGCGGCGGGCCTCCTTGCCATTCTATACGTAAAGACAACTAATTCTGATAATCAAATGATTGTGGGATACCCATAATCAGAATTTGGCTATCTAAAAAGCGCCGCTCGAACATCAAAGGTCGCGGCACGTAACAGCGGTAATTCGTCATACATGTGTCACATAGAATCTTCGTTTTTTTGCATGCAATGCATTGGAGGGAGGAACACAGAAAGAGTTCAACAGAGATATCAAATCGTGGTATTAGCTATAAAAGCATGCTCTACTCTGCACAAAGCCTCAAATCGTTGCATCGTGTTGCATCGTGTTGCATAGAAAAGGACATTACATTTACATTCCATTTACGATCATGGAAGAATTCGCGCAAGTAGAACACCAATTGTCAGATTAATCTGAACGATTGATTTCACGGGAAGAATACCTCGCGTGGGAAGAACGGTGCAACGAGTGTATCGAATCGTTGGAAGAACACAGCCGAGTGAAACGTCCTCGATTATCGATTGGTGTTCGACAATCGTTGGTTGCTCGAATCGCGCGACTCGAAGGACTGAAGCTATCGTTGCGCGAACGTTTCGTGTATGAAGGTGCCGGGCATTCGAGCACAAGACTTTTGTGGCGCGAAATAGACACTGCATTCGATAGCCGCATATTAACCGGTGTCGTACTAAATTCCAATTACATCGAACCGTGCAACTTCCTCAAGGATGCGGAGACCATTGTGTTGGAACATGTACGAGGCGCTTTGAGGAAACATCTGAACCTCAAAGTGAATACTGTGTTCAACGGCGAATTGGTGGCGGGGGACAAGCATGCTTGTAAAAGCATCAATACCCGAAACTGCGAACTCTTCGATACATCTGATCTACATGAGTGGTACCAGCGTTGTGTCATCGAGCCCACCCTGGCATCGCTGGAAGAGTTCCAAGAACGCGACAGCGGATGGGCATTGGCGAGAATCCTCAATCTGACCGTCAATGCCAACAAGTACAATCCGCTGCGCGCGGGGTGCCACTACAAGTTGCCGCGAGAATTATTGCTGAAGAAAGCGACGATTAGCGTACAATCCTCAGACAACGCCTGTTTCGCGTGGGCAATGGTCGCCGCACTACATCCAGCCGAAAGACACGCTGACCGTCCACGTTCATACCCCAACTATGCTTCCATATTAAATCTCCATGGCATTGAGTTTCCAATGTCTATGAAACAGATTGGGAAGTTTGAGCAGCTGAACAACATCTCGGTCAACGTGTACAGCTTCGAGGAGCGGTTGGAGAAGAAGACTGAGAGGATAGCAGTCTTTCCGCTGCATCTCGCCAACCACAAGAGGGATCGACATGTCAACCTGCTCTACACGCCGAATAAAGAGCATGGGGATGTAGGACACTTTGTGCTTATCAAGGACTTGTCCAGGTTGGTGAGCATGCAGTTGAGCAGACACAGAGAAAAGAAATTCATCTGTGATCGGTATGTATATAAACTTGCAAAATGTTGAAATGTTTCATGAAAAATTAAATAAAAAAATGTTTGGTTTTTGCAGATGCATGCATTACTTTGGATCTGCTGAGAAGTTGGAGATGCATTCGCTAGACTGTGGAAAAATGAACGATTGTGCCATTCTGCTGCCCAGCGAAGACAACAACTTGCTCAGTTTTAAGAACCACTGCATGAAGGAGCGGCTCCCTTTCGTGGTTTATGCAGATCTCGAATGCATCATCGAGAAAACGGAGGACAATCAAATGGGTGATGATAAATTACATGTGTATCAACACCATAAAGTGCATAGCATTGCATATTATATGCATTGTTCATACGATACATCACTATCGACGTATCGATGTCGTCGCGATGCGAATTGTATTTCATGGTTCATCGATGAATTAAAAAAAATTTCAAATTTTGCCAAGCCCATTCTGACCAATAATGCTTCCATGGAAAAGTTGACGAAAGATCAGTGGATGACATTTCGCAATGCATCACATTGTCATATTTGCGAAGAACCATTCGAGACTGATGATAAACGAGTTCGCGATCATTATCATCTATCCGGACGGTTTAGAGGACCTGCACATTCGGAGTGCAATTTAAAATATAAAAATGCGTTTTACATCCCCATAGTTTTTCATAATTTATCAGGCTACGATTCACATTTCATTATCGAGGAAATAGCTACCGCTTTCAAAGGTCGCGTTGATGTATTGCCTATAACTAAAGAAAAGTATATTTCTTTCACAAAAAATGTTGAAGATCCGACTGAATCAGACTCGCGAAATTATATTAAATTGCGATTCATCGATTCGTACAAATTTCTCAATACCAGTCTTGACAAATTAGCATCTTTTCTTAGCACAAATAAATTAAAAATTTTACGATTCCAATTTGAAACATTATCCATTGAAGATTTCAATTTATTAACGCGAAAGGGTGTCTTTCCATATGAATATCTTGATTGTGCTGACAAGCTGCAGGATCCATGCTTACCACCGCGCGAATCATTCTACAGTTCGTTAACGGGGGGGACTGTATCCGAGAGCGATTACGCACACGCTGAGACTGTCTGGCGGCGTTTCGGGATTAGAACCTTGGGTGACTACAGCGACTTGTATTTGAAAACAGATGTCTTGTTATTGGCAGATATTTTTGAAAATTTTCGCGAAAGTTGTATCAAGAGTTATGGATTAGATTCAGCGCATTATTATACATTACCTGGTTTCACGTGGGATGCTATGTTAAAACATACCAAAATTACATTTGAATTGCTCACCGACGTCGATATGGTCATGTTTATCGAACGCGGTATACGTGGGGGTTTAAGCCAATGTTCCGGAAGATATGCACATGCCAATAACAAGTACATGTCATCTTACGACGCATCGAAACAATCATCGTACTTGATGTACTTTGACGTAAACAATTTGTATGGATGGGCAATGTGTCAGCCCCTGCCTTATGTCAAATTTCAATGGGTCGAAGATGTTGCAAATTTTGATGTGTCTTCAATCGCTATCGATTCGCACACGGGATACATTCTCGAGGTAGATCTAGAATATCCACAACGTCTGCATGATGCTCATGCTGATCTACCATTCTGCCCGACGCGTGCCAAACCACCAGGCAGCAGACAGGATAAGTTACTCGCGACATTATATGATAAGCCGCGTTACATTATCCATTATCGCAACTTGCAGCAGTGCGCGCGTCACGGTCTTCGTATTACAAAGATACACCGCGTGCTACAATTCGCTCAATCCCCCTGGCTCCGCGATTACATCGAACTAAATACACGGTTTAGAACAGGCGCAACAAACGATTTTGAAAAAAATTTGTACAAATTGATGAACAACGCAGTATTTGGTAAAACTATGGAAAATGTACGAAATCACGTGGATGTAAAACTTTTGACACATTGGGAAGGGCGATATGGTGCGGAGGCAATGATTGCGAAACCGAATTTCCACAGCAGAAGCGTATTTTTCGGAAAATTTAATAGCTGTTGAATTGCGAAAAGTCGAGGTGAAATTCAACAAACCGATATATGTGGGTATGTGCATTCTAGGCATATCAAAAATTTGTTTGTACGAATTTCATCACGAATACATGTCTCCCCAGTATGGAAAAAATTGTAAAATTCTATACACAGACACAGACAGCCTCATTTATCACATTCGATGCGACGATATCTACGAGTCCATGAAGCACAATATCGATAGATTCGACACGAGCGATTATCCTATCGACAATGCATATAATATGCCGCGCGTAAATAAGAAGGTTCCGGGGTTGATGATGGATGAAAATAACGGTGTGATAATGACTGAATTCGTAGGCCTTAGAGCGAAAATGTATGCGCTTCGCGTAGACGGTAAAAAAGATATGAAAAAGGCGAAAGGTGTCAAGACCAACGTCATAGCCAGAACGATAACTTTCGACGACTACGCGCAGTGTTTGCATAGGGAGATCGAAATGGTTCGCAGACAATCGTGCATACGGTCTAAATTGCACAAAGTGTACACCATTTCGGAGTCTAAAATCGCTCTAAGTCCATACGACGACAAGCGGCATATCATACCCGATTCGACCGACACTCTGCCCTGGGGACATTATAATATACCGTTGTAAAATAGAAACTATTGTATTTATTGTAAAATATAAATTGTATTTATTGTACAATAGAAATTGTATTCCCGTGTATAGAAATTATTATAAATAGTGGAATTATTGCATAATATAAAATTGTTCGCAAATGTATAGAAATTATTATAAATAGCGAAATTATTGTATAAAAATTGTTCATGCATGTATAGAAATTATAAATGGTAGAATTAATGTGTTAAAATGAAAAAATTGTTCACACATTTACATACATGTATCATTGTATTTATTCAACCATGTATTATTATTATTATTATTATTATTATTATTATTATTTTTACAATACATTATTTTTATTTATCCATGAATTGTGTGATTTATCAAATCCCAACCACTTGACGTACACCTTATCCCCCTTCCTACGCAACACTTTTTCCACTAGATATACATCAGGATCGGTGACGCGTTGCAGCTCGTGTTCATAGAATCCTTCGGCAACAGGTTTTCCACAGGAATCGACCAGCAGATACGTCGCGGGATTAGTTGTCTGTACTTTCGCTATCTTGAACACCTCCGTTGTCCAATTCGGTGTATAGCCTTCATCGAAGATGGTTTTGAATTTGCTCACACGCACAAACTCGCCTAATTTGAATCTCGCTGGAGCAGCAATCTTTATGTTGCTGTATATGGTGGCTAGCAGCTTATCGGCGATCGCAGGGGTAACATCGCGAGGACACATTTTGATGGTTCTATGTTTTCGTGCGTTATATTCTGAAAGTAGACGCGGTAGCGCATCGGTCCATTTATAGGTTCCATTGAGCGTAAACAGTTTCCACATATTGTTGTTCAAAGTTCGATTGAAACGTTCTACGACGGAGGCCTTCATCACCGAATATGTCGAATAATGATTAATGTCATGCTTTGCCAAGAGTTTCTGCACATCGGTGTTGTAAAATTCTTTTCCTTGATCGGTTTGCAAATTTTTTGGATATCGATCTCTAAATATCTTTGCAAACGCTTTAGTCACCTCTGCACCACTTTTAGTCTTGAGCGGCAATGCCCATGCATACTTGCTCAGCACATCGATGACGGTGAGTATGTAGTGGTGACCTTGGTTGAATCGCGAGTATGGGCGCATTTCTACAACATCAGCTTGCCACAGATCATCGTATCCATGCACTATGACGCGCCTCCGTGGGAAATGTCTTCAATCTGGAGCATGCAATTCCTCAACAAGTTGTCGCTTCTTGTGGCTATGGTTTTCTTCTTTACTCTTGGATTTTGATAATGGCCACATGTTTGATCGCAGAGGTGTCTGACACGAATGGTTTGGTAATTGTTGTGTACGTGCATTATGTGTCCTCGCCGAGGAAATTCTGGACATGTTCAATCGTCTCGCATGATTCTCCTTCGCAGCGCTGCTGTGGGATAGAATTCGACGCCTGTGTTATCTTTGAATGCTGTTTTGCAATGTCAGCATATCTCTCTGAAGCACAACCAGCTTCCTCTCTAATTCTTCCTGCTGCTCTATCAAAAGTTTAATGCTCTTTTCCATGTATAGTTTATTGACAACATCGCTGTCGGCCATGGGTTGTGCTACACGTCGTATCTTCCGTGATTTTGCATCAAAGTCGACACCGGTCATGCAAAGAGCGTTATCTCGCATATAATTTCGAAGCAAACCGCTCCATTTGTAGTAGTCCATTCTAGCTGCTCCACTCTTCTCGAGTGATACCCCAAATTTGTTGATCGGCATCTCGATGCATACAGTGCACATCATCGGCGAGCGGCTTAATTTATAATGAGGCCTGCCTCGCGGAGTTCCTCGATAATCGATAGAATTTCATTGTCGTGCGAGTTGTTACCCGCCCGACGCGACGCTTCTAGCAAACGGAATCGGTCCACCAGCTCGTTGGGATCGTCCCAGTGCACGTAATCGATCTTGTTATCGTTTACCACCATGACTCGTGGTGTTGTTAGACCTTTCCCTGTTCTACTAGCCGAAACACGGGGGAGTAGTGGTGAAATTATATATTTATACTTGTATCCCTTGTTGCCCAATATGGGATTTTGAGCGTTATGATCGCGTCTGTGAGCATTCGTCGTCAGCAGTATGCTTTTGTATTTTTGTTTATCAGCATCGGTGTATGTGGTATCGTCGGGAATTCTCTTGAAAATCAGTTCGTAAAGACCAGGTGTTCCTCCATATCTTACACCATCGATGATTATATTATCATCCTTGTCTATATCGAAAGCCTTATCCCCAAGCATCGTTCCACTACCGCCAAAGTATACGCCATACACATAGTCCATGGTTGTATCCCTATCACCACTTAGGATTGCGCTCATGTATTTTTGCCCCAGCGGACCGAAATGGTTGCGAAACGTTTCTTGTCCCTCGGATGTTTGGAGTTGATGTATAATAGATGCTGCAAACGACGCATTGGGACTAGTTTCGAAAACGTCTTCATCATTGGTTGTGAGCGATTGCACATCGAGAAATGTATTTATTGGTGTCGAAGAAATCGATGAATCGTTTGATGCAACATTTTGCCGTTTCCGCTTCGATTGAACTGGTGTAGAGGTTACGAGTGATTTTTCCGATGACATGTGTGGTTTCCTCTTTGTCTTGCGCGATATGTTCCCTTTCGGATGGATTTTTGTTTTAGGCGCTAATGTTTCATCCCCATCGACATATGTGCTCATCAACGGTGACGTGTCAGCTTCTGTCGCTGCGGTATTTTCCACAATATGTTTTAGAGGTTCGACAATAGGTTTAAAGTATCTCTCCAACGCAATTCCACCATCTTGCCAGTCTTCAAAGCCTGATGTTTCTTGCGAATGGATTCGCTGGTTTTTGCAATTTCCTTCGCTATTCTCTCGCGATCCTTAATCTCCAGACTATCAATATCAATCATCGTTGTACCGCAGACGTTGCTTTCCCCACCGACGTGTCGACGACAATTGACAATCTCACGGAATCGCAAACTCGTTAAATCCCTTTCTATAACGTCCTTTGGACATCGCGCTATCCTTGTCTATTACCGCGAAACCATACTCCCGTTGCCAACAATTACTACACAACGCGCAGAAATCCTCGTAAGACATATCAGTGTTTACGAGGTCGTTGTACACATGTTTTAAGTTGGTACCATCCTGCTTAAACAGAATTAATAGATTCGCCTTGTCGCGTATAAGATGTTTTGGAATCTTTGCATACGTCTGACAGAGATAGAAACAGTCAACGTTCGAGTGGCGCCCCATTGCAAAGTATTCCCTTAACGTATCTTGTTTGTCACATGCCACATCATCAAAGATAAAAATGGAATTCGGAAGCGATTCGCTCGGTGGGATGACGTCACTGTTATTCGAAAACGTAAAGTAGCCAATTTCATCTATCGGAGTCAATAAATTCTCCAAATATTGATATTTTGGTTGTTGCAACGACTTGGAATACACGTACACGTTCTCGAATCGGACGCCGTGTGGACTTTCCAACAAGCTCACCAGCACGTTGGTCTTTCCACAATTTGATGGACCACAATTGAGGCAGCGTATAGTGTTTGGTAGCATGCTACCATGTCTGTGCATTGTTTTCGAAGACACCATTTGCGATTTATCGTCAAAATTTGTCACGCGTATTGTTACAGGTTGTCGCACGAATCGCATCCTCTCCGCGAACTGCAAAAAATGATTTTGATACATCGAAGCGGTGACGCGACCTATTTATAGGTCTGCGCCGATGCAAAACAGCTCAGTATTCAAAATGCTTCTGGTCCTGTCGAATAATTTCGATATTCGAAACCTAACCTCTGAGCAGCTGAAATATATACCAAAGATTATTCTACTGCGAGAGTTTGGCAGACACATTCATCAGTTGTGGGACAGACTCCCCAAGCATATAAAAGCCGATTCTGAGGTTCAACAGTATCGTCGGTGTTTGAAACATTATAATTGTCCTTGGCAGCGAACGCATATCGACGGTCCGGCACCATTGATTAAAAACTGTAGCGAATGTCGTCGACGAGAATAAAGAAAGGTCGTGGTTTGTTAAATCGGGTGATAAACGCGCTACCTATCGAATTACATATCCCAGGATATCAGTTTTGTGGTCCAGGAACTCATCTGGCAAAACGATTGGCTAGAGGTGATAAAGGTATCAATCCTTTGGACGCAGCGTGTCGCGAACACGATATTGCGTATTCGCGTAGCAACGACCTCGGCGAACGACACGCTGCAGATAACGTTCTCGCTGACAAAGCGCGAAAACGCATCGTTGCGCGAGACTCGACACTGGGTGAAAGAGGTGCTGCTACAGCTGTTTGGGCAGCTATGAAGGCCAAGACGAAAATTGGGATGGGGATGAAAACAAAAATCCGCAAAAGGACTCCAAAGAGAGCATTGAAAAAGCGGATTCTTCCGATAGCAAAACGCGGTGGTATATTACCACTTCTCCCACTGCTAGGTGTTCTCGGATCATTAGCTGGTGGAGCAGCGGGGATCGCCAAGGCGGTAAACGATAATAAGGCGGCGCAACATCAGCTACAGGAAATGCAACGTCATAATCGCTCCATGGAAGGTCGTGGACTTTATCTCACACCATACAAGCGCGGGCAGGGAATATCAAAACGAAAAAAAAAAACGCCGAAAAGAAAATAAAAATGCCGGCGGGCGTAACTACCGATGTGCAATTGGAGGTGTTGGCAAAACGTATGCGTATTCCATTCTTTAGAGGTGTTTTTATGCGCAATGCACTACCTGCCGGAGGAGTACATCGAAACGAGAGCGGTATCATAAATTTGGACAATGTCGAGGGATCAGGGACTCATTGGGTGGCATATGCGAAGAGAGGGTGTCGAGCTATATATTTCGACAGCTTTGGGAATCTTCGACCACCTAAGGAATTGGTGCAATATCTGGATAATGATGCTGTGAAAATCGAATACAATCGAACGTCTTATCAGAAGTACAATCAGAGTAATTGTGGACAACTCTGCCTACGCTTTCTACAAACGATCGGTTGCAAATTTAAGGATTGACTTCCCCCCGCTATGATTCAGTACTAGTCGAGTCGTACAGCTCGGAATATGTCGTTAACATTCACTCTAACCGGCAAGAGTAGCACCCTCGCGGTGAGCTACTTTCCACCCATAGATTTGAGCGACGATGATTACGAGCTTGGTTTAACAACCTTTGAAACTTATCATACAATACCGAACATCGACTGGAGCAACGATAATTTCTACTTCACCTCAAACTATGGCATCAAAAACAGTAGTGTTGATACCACTCCTGAAACTATTAGGATTCCACACGGCTCCTACGAACTAGACGCCATTGCCAAGTATTTGAGACAGCGATTACTCGAGCGGTATCCTAAAAATCTCGATGACGCTGATGATGACAACGATGTGTATCCTATAGTGTTGCGTCCCAACAATAACACCATGAAAAGCGAGCTGTACTGCTCATTCACCGTAGATTTTACGAAGCGCAATAACATTGGATCACTACTGGGATTCTCGATGAATAGGGTATTAGAACCAGGACGGTGGCACGAATCGGATGATCCAATTAATATCATGAACGTGAACATTATTCGCGTAGAATGTAGCGTGACCGCTGGCGCATACAACAATGGGAAGCGTGTACATACGATACATGAATTTTCTCCGAGAGTCCCTCCAGGATATAAGATATCGGAAACGCTTGCACAGATCATTTATCTGCCAATCACCGCACGGGTCATTACGGATCTAACGATACGCGTTGTGGATCAAGACGGACGGTTGCTCGAGTTTCGAGGTGAAGAGATTACCATCAGGCTGCACATGCGACGGCGGTGATAATACGTGTGGTGTGAACGAATGAGATGCTTGTGCTGAACGACTCCAAAAACCCGTTTCTTCCAAGTGAAATTGTTTACAACAACTACAACAGCTCTGATTACGTTAAAAAGAAGAGACTCAGTGCTGTAAACATTGCATTTTTGAAATCATTGGGATTTATTGTACGCAAATAAGTTGAAAAATGGCTGACATTCTAAGCATTGGAGGGAAGCCGACGTTTGATGATCGCATCGTCAAGCTCGAGACTCACACGTACAACCCATACGTCAACACGACGTTTGGACATAGTGATGACATAAGAATACCTATACAGCAGCAGGATTTATACACATTGCCGTGTGAAAGTTTCCTCTACGTGGAGGGGAAATTGGTGATAAATAAGCCAAACGATGCATTAACAGTTGTTCGCGATTAGAAGTAACTCGCGCGCCGGGATTGAGGTTAGGTTGGTGAAGCAACGGTCAATTCAAAGCACGGTGATTATTAAAATGTAACACGTCATTTATTGAACACAATGGATGAGCGATGGATGAGCGAACACGGACGATAACGAACACGATGAGCGAGCGAGCACGATAACGAACACGGTTGATCGTGGAGAATTCTCGCACCGACACGTGCCTGGTGGCCGACGAATCTCCGCCGGTGAGATCTTGCAACGATTGCTCGTTTAGCGAATGAGATCGCGCTATGTTGCTAGAGTTGAGCTGAGTTTAGGATGAGCGTTGAAAAATGCTGAGAAGTGAGCGTTTACAATGAATAAAAGAGCTTGAGCGTGACGCGTCCGATTCTAGGTACGTTACGAACAAGAATGAACAATGGCCCGAAGCTAGCTTCCGCCTTGGTGTCTTCCAGATGCTTCTGGAAGACGCGCCAAGCGGAAGCGAGCTTTGATTGGGTGATCGCGCGGACGAGTGGTCCGATTGGGTGATAGCACTGGCGGCCAGATCTGATTCGGTGATCGATTGTAGATCTGCCGTCGTGCTCCGCTGCCCGTGAGGTGCTGCGGTGAGATGAGAGCGGTGGAGAGAGGAACTACTGCTCGAATCGCAAACAACAGTGATGTTGGGAAATAATTGTATGGCGTTCATATTTGATGAGATTCGATACGAGCTGAATGGCGTGGAGATTGACCGTAACAGAAACGTTGGAATAACTAGCACGCTTAAAAACTATGTATCGTTGACATCTGACGAAGACAAAAATATGGAGAATGCTGGATGGGGCTTGAAACGACACGATGAGCTAATAGTGAAAAATCATTTCAATTTTTGCATCCCACTCAAATATTTGTTGGGATTTTGCGAGGACTACAAACGCATGATTATTAATGCACGTCACGAATTGATTTTAATACGATCGCGCAACGATAACAATTCTCTAATAGGATCATCGACGTTGGAACCAGAAATTGAATTACTTAAAGTGCAATGGCGGATGCCTCATGTGACGCTGAACGATGTTAATAAGCTATCGTTGCTACATGCTTTGGAAAGTGGACAAAACCTGAGCATTAGTTTTCGCTCGTGGGATCTGTACGAGTATCCTCTCTTACAGAGCACAACCAAGCATTCGTGGGCTGTGAAGGCAGCTGCACAACTGGAGAAGCCGCGATACGTTATCTTTGCTCTACAGACTGCTCGAAAGAATGGGATGATTGAAGATGCTACTCGGTTCGACCACTGTAAATTGACCAATGTAAAACTTTTTCTCAACTCGGAATTTTACCCATATGATGATCTGAACTTGGACTTTGACAAGAATAAACATGCCATCTTGTTTAACATGTATACACATTTCCGTAAATCGTATTATGGACATAGTTGCAACGAGGCATTATTCACCGTGGCCCAATTTTTACAATTTGGTCCTCTCGTGGTGATTGATTGTTCGCGACAAAATGAGTCGATCAAGAATAGCACCGTGGACGTGCGCATAGAATTTGATTGTAAAGAGAATGTGCCTGCAAATACTACAGCCTACTGTCTGATTCTGCATGATCGGGTGGTTGAATACAATCCGCTGACAAACGTGGTGCGCAAAATCAATTAAATTGTCATGCTACTTACACGCCCTCTCCTATGTCAAATTCATGCAAAAATTTCATCATGAAAATTGAGATGCTTTACAAGAAAGACTGCATTCTCCCGTCTGTTGTGGAAGCGAGCGGACCTCTAAATCGTATCGATAATGGCTGTACCAACATTTGTTGATCTGCAAGGATTCATCGTTGATGGAAGATTTGTTGTCAAGGAAGTGGCTATCCTTCGAAAGGGAACAATTCTCTCGCACTATATTTTTGGGAGTTCGATGCCTCAATATCTTCTTACAAAATCCGACAAATCAAACATCCGATGGTTGGTTGCAAAACATCATGGGCTACGATGGGATGATGGAGACGTTCCATACAGTATGGCTAAACAGCTAATTACGAAAGCTATAGCTGATGCTGTCGACGAAGAAGATGGTACATCCCATATCGTATACGTTAAAGGGTTGCAGAAACGCGACTGGCTTGCAGATCTCCTCGATGAAAATACAAGAGTGAACGTGATCATTGAGACGCTGGACATTGACTATGATGATATCAAATCTCTAACTAAGCTAAATGCAGTTAATACTCTGCGATGTTGTAGACATGCAAAGCATTGTGCTTTGCAAAATGTATTTAAAATATTCAACTGGTGGTCTAAACACCAGATGGAAATTCATAAATAAATATAATCAATATTTAATGTATAAATGTTTTTTTCTTCACCCTTCCCAAACCCAACCTCCATAATATGATGTATGCTAGATTAAGACGATGGTTGTAATTATTTAGAAGTGGTATGATACACGTTCATTACACGTTCAATACATGTTTAATACATGTTCAATACATGTTCAATACATGTTCAGAGTGATATCACACACGTTCGATACATGTTCAATACACGTTCAGAGTGGTATGATCTAGTCGAATAATGTATCCAAAACTGAATTCGAAGAAGATGCATGTGAATATTGAGAGAGGATTGCATGCGAAGAAGAAGCTGAAGAAAATGAAGGTGGAGACAACAACATCTTACTTTGCAAAGCTACGCACTTCTCGATTTCATGATATGTAGTAGGGGTTTTTGCATGCGTAAGCTTGGAGAAGTTTCTACATGCGAGAGCTTGAAGATGCTGCGAGCCTAGTTGTCTTTCATATGTGGGAGCATCATGGGGCGAAATAAAATCGCTCCCGAGTGGGATCCTGAGCCATGTCGGCACAATCCAGAGGTATGTGAGTTCAACTTTCTTCGATTACGAAGAGATAATCTCGCTCGTTTTAATTTTAGAAGGGTGTTCGAATTTGGAAAACCAATCAGCCACGTGGTGAAGTAACACGATTTATTCGTTTTCAAGAGTATCGCGATTTGACGAATCACACACACCGTTCGTCTCGCGATCGATTCCGAAGAGAAACAATTAATTATTAGCGCAATTAATTGAACAAATAAGATCGGCTCGGAGCCCGAAGCCGGAAAAGAATGCTCGTACGGGAGCAGCAACAACAGCGTGTTTACACTCGAGCGAGCCGCACAAGAAGAAGGCAGTCTGCCTCGCGAAATCGCGGAAAGGAAACGGCCCCCCGTCCCGTCGCGCCCGCGGCCCAAGCTACTCGGTCCACCCAAACCGCGGGAACGACGAGAACGGCTGGGCCGATGCTCTATTGGTAGCGCTAGCGCGCGTAATATAAAGGTCCTATATACACTATATACAACTTACAAACTAGGATACAAGATAAAACTATGTACAATGTGTAAAATTGAATAAGTAAATATAAGTGGTTAAATAAGTGAATGTCCTGCCATCGCGAACATATGTACATATCAATATTAATAACATTTTATCACATTTAGCCATTTAAATCGTGTGACATTAAATCATACCAATATTATATCGCGGGTTTCTTTGTTTTAGCAATTACCACCACAGCTGTCGTCGTCGTCGTCGTCGTCGTCGCAGTCGCCGTCGCAGTCGCCGTCGCCGTCGCCATCGCTGTCACCATCACCATCGCCATCGCTTTCACCGCCGCTGCCTTCAGTGGTATGTAATACATTACATTGTTGTGTGTGTGTGTGTGTGTGTGTGTGTGTGTGTGTGTGTATTTTGTTGTATTATTCTTATACCAGCGTTAGTGTTCTAGGACAATCAATTGTTACTGGAAAGATTACGATTTTTGGCATACATCATGACTGGGGTGGTACCTCCGGAGGAGATTGCGTCTCCGGTGGTGCCTCCCCAGGAGCCGAACATGCGGCGACACTCGGGCATGGTGATTAACTCATCGATGGCGACTCGGCTGCAGCGCCCATGGGTGCCATATCGACGAATGGGGCCCCTGCAGCTGAGGCGACCGCGACCCCCATCGCCACCGTCGCCACCGTCGCCACCATCCCCACCGTGGATAGATGTGGGGCGGTTGCGGCAGTCACCGTCGGTGGCGATGGGGTCCCCAACATCGACCACGGCGATGAATGGGTCAGGGTCATCATCTATAGACACGCCACCCTGGTGGCCGGTGTCAACCCCCTCCAGCCCATATTCATCGTCGTCGTCGTCATCTGTACGGCCGCCATCGCCACCATCCCCACCCTCTGAAGGTGGCCGTTCCAATGGGCGGCTGCAGCCGCCAGCGGCCGCGGCTGGCGACTGCGGCTGTAGCCGCGTACACTGGTACAATGGAAAGCATTCATCTCAACTCCTATGGGCGGCTGCGACTGCTGCGGCCGCGCCAGGATTGCTATAGCCTATGTGCGTCTGGTTCATGAGCAGCCTAGGCTACTCGAGACACAACACAATGCTACGAGTGTCTGTTTTCCACCATAACGGCAGAATCTCATAGTCGCACAGCGGCTGCCGCTCTACTCCTCCAGAAGCAGTCTAGCTACTCTAGCCGCTCTGCGACTCTAGCCGCTCTGCTGCGATTCATCGTCACATTCGGACAGATTATCCAGAAATAAGGAAAGAAGTCAGAATTCATAACTTATGGAATTATGTTTTTTTATATACATATTTCTTGTAAACTAATAATATGAGCTCTTATAAAAAAAGGTAAAAATATCACGACGGCTACATCTGATCTGCGTGTAAACACATGTCAAATTTTTTGTTTTGTGCAGAATTTTAAATCGTGTCTTTTAAAGTTTGTTAAAGTAAAGTTAAAGGGGTCAGAAATGATTAGTATCGATTCTGCAAAGTAATAGCAAATAATTCTATATATACAGTTATTTTTCCATAAGAAACTGTTGTGCCCTGCGTGATGGCTCGCAAGGCTGGTACGGGATCTGGCGTAATCGTGAGTTCGGGAGCGATTAAAGGATGAGAATCCACCGGGTGAACTGCACCAAACGTGTTTAAACTCAAAGACTAAGTCTTTATTCAGAAACAACTTAAACTAGACTGAGGTGTACAAGTAGGTTTTAGCCGTGTTGCCCGGTCGAGGGTCGGATCTCGAGTCTGCCGATTTGCGGCGGCAAATCGGTTTTTATTTCGCTTAATGGGCGTGGTGCCGTCGCTTCGCGTTGCCGTATATGGTCATAGCGAAGCGCTCGCATTTTTGCTGATTTCGTAGATTCGTGCTCGCCTCGCAACTGATTTAGCTTAGAAACGTCTCGAAACGTTCTAGAGTAATATAATATGTATAATGTATCATAGTGTGTGTAATACGCGTGCTTGGGCGTTGCCTGGGCACAACAAAACCCATTGAAAAAATATCAGTAATTGTCGGCTTTTTAGTTACCTTCCGCGAACTTGTGTAATCAACATAAGTAGTAAGGCTAGGAGAGTTCTAACTCAGGTCCTCTGAGGGGGGCGCGGGGGCGGGGGAAGTGAGGGCGCGCGGGGGAGTGCGGTCGATGGAAACATGGGTGCGGGGAGAGTGGGGAGTGGGAGACCGATTGCGCGCGCACGAGCCGCGGAGTGGGGGAAGCCGCAATCGTGGAGGGGATCAGTCCCGGCCGAACCGCCGCGGAGACCTCTCCACATCGGACCCACCCCCGAAAATTTGTTTTTAGAGGGGGAATGACCCCCGAGGAAGCGGACGACCCCCAAATATTTTTTAGACCTGGTCGAGGAAGCGGACGACCCCCAAATATTTTTTTCAAACCACTATAAAGCTGAAATTGTTTAATACTTTATCGGATGACGGTGGACAATGTGGGGGAAGATCGGCTTTTTACAAACCATGTATTCGGAGGAGGGAAAGAGAGAGCATTACATTAAAATCTAAATTCGGAGGAAGGAAAGAGAGAGCCGGCTTTGAACGGGTATTGAACGGCTATTGAACGGCTTTGAACGTGAATCGAACGGGTATTGAACGGTTTTGATCGGGTATTGAACGGGTATTGAACGGCTTTGAACGGATATTGAACGGGTATTGAACGGCTATTGAACAGCTTTGAACGTGAATCGAACGGGTATTGAACGGCTTTGAACGTGAATCGAACGGCTTTGAACGGTTTTGATCGGGTATTGAACGGGTTTGAACGTGTATTGAACGTGAATTGAACGGGTATTGAACGGCTTTGATCGGGTATCGAGCGGGTATTGAACGGCTTTGAACGTGAATCGAACGGGTATTGAACGGCTTTAATCATAGAGGAAAGAAGGAGGATGGATAACGAGTAAATAAAATTGAAAAGTAATGTATGTTCATGAAATTATATATTGTTACATAATAATAATAAATAAATAAAAGGTCTCCAACGCAGAGAAATAATACTTTTTAGAAATGTTGAATCTTAAAATTAGGTGGCGAGAGAAGGAGGAAGGTGGGTAAATAAAATGTAGAGGAAAGAAAGAGGATGATGGGTAAAGAAGAAGGTGTGAACGAAAGAATGGAGAAATAATATGTTTTTTAAGTAATTTATTTTAAAATAATATAAATAAAATATAATTTAACATTTTTTACAGCGAGCAACATCTACAATTTCATTTATGGTACATGCTAACAGTTCACAATCTATGAGACATTCACTATCGAAATATTCACTGTCATGGATGATTTTAGTAGCATGATGCATATTTAATGTTTCACATGCAACATCGCTCTGTTGTAGCACGCTAACAAAATTTAAAAATTTCGTCTGCACAAGATGTGCAGTTTCATACAACCGCGAATACACATAGTTCATACACAGCTCAAGATTAAATAAAAATGTTATCGTGTCCGGTCTGAAATACAGCGACTTATTGTATAGTGTCATCTTTACCATCGGAGAATTATACATCAATCAAAATTCTACAATCAACTCATCAAAGCATAGTGGTATTGAACCAATGGACCGCATGCGCTGCTCGATAGCTGTACGTTTCTCGACTAGCGCATTCCATGTTGAAATCGGCAATATGAGATGGTTCCCACGATTGTCACCGAGAACAAGTTCAACATGAGCTGTGGGTCGTACACCGATCCCAATTTCCAAATATTTGTAGGCCGTGGATGTTAATGCGTATCTTCTAACCATGATACGCGACGTCTGGCGGAGTCTAAGAGAACAATCAAAGCTATGAAATTGCTCGCTCGTATCAGGAATAAACATAAAATTTCGAGAAGTTATGAAAATTAAGCCTTACCTGTTATTCTCCTTGCTTGCAACGATATTATTTTCACCAATCATTGAAGCAGTATAATTCACATGTCCAGCGTTTCCTTCAGCGTTTCCTTCAGCACTGATATTAAACATTTTGGAGCACAGTCTGTCCCGTCAAAAGTTGTTGCGACTGTTGAGCGATTGATGGAATATAGCATGCAGGGCTGGCTTTAATAGAGGTGCATAGCACCATCCCCTCCATAGAATGTTGGGATGGATCATCAGTTTTTTTTTTGCATACAATGCATCCGAGGGAGAACATCATATGGAAGCGTCGAATCTTAGAATTATGCGATGTCGGTAGAAACTGTGTCGGATGATTTTTTTTTTTGCGCGGTAATTCGTCATACATGTGTCACATAGAATCTTCGTTTTTGCATGCAATGCATTCGAGGGAGGAACACAGAAAGAGTTTAAGACTTGACACGTGTTGAATGTAATATAATACTTTTGGAAGCGTTGAATCTTAGAATTATGCGATGTTGGCAGAAACTGTGTCGGATGATTTTTTGCGCAGTAATTCGTCATATGTGTGTATCACATAGAATCTTCGTTTTTTTTTTGCATGCAATGCATTGGAGGGAGGAACACAGAAAGAGTTCAACAGAGATATCAAATCGTGGTATTAGCTATAAAAGTATGCTCTACTCTGCACAAAGCCTCAAATCGTTGCATCGTGTTGCATCGTGTTGCATAGAAAAGGACATTACATTTACATTCCATTTACGATCATGGAAGAATTCGCGCAAGTAGAACACCAATTGTCAGATCAATCTGAACGATTGATTTCACGGGAAGAATACCTCGCGTGGGAAGAACGATGCAACGAGTGTATCGAATCGTTGGAAGAACACAGCCGAGTGAAACGTCCTCGATTATCGATTGGTGTTCGACAATCGTTGGTTGCTCGAATCGCGCGACTCGAAGGACTGAAGCTATCGTTGCGCGAACGTTTCGTGTATGAAGGTGCCGGGCATTCGAGCACAAGACTTTTGTGGCGTGAAATAGACACTGCATTCGATAGCCGCATATTAACCGGTGTCGTGCTAAATTCAAATTACATCGAGCCGCGCAACTTCCTCCAAGATGCGGCGACCATTGTGTTGGAGCATGTTCGGGGTGCTTTGAGGAAACATCGAAACCTCAAAGTGAACACGGTGTTTAACGGTGAATTTGTGGCGGGTGACAAGCATGCATGTAAAAGCATCAATACCCGAAACTGTGAACTCTTCCGCACATCCGATTTGCAGGAGTGGTACCAGCGATGCGTTATCGAACCCACCTTGGCATCGCTGGAAGAGTTCCAGGAACGCGACAGTGGATGGGCAATGACGAGAATTCTGAATCTAACAGTCAATGTTAACAAGTACAATCCGCTGCGCGCGGGGTATCACTACAAGTTACCGCAGAAATTGTCGCTAAAGAAGGCAACAATTAGTATACAATCCACAGACAATGCGTGTTTCGCGTGGGCAGTGATCGCCGCTCTTCATCCAGCCGAACGAAATGCAGACCGCCCGAGTTCATACCCAGACTATGCTTCCATGCTAAATCTCCAGGGTATTGAATTTCCAATGTCTATGAAACAGATTGGGAAGTTTGAGCGGCAGAACGAAATCTCCATCAACGTGTACAGTTTCGAGGAGCGATTGGAGAAGGACACTGAGAATGACACTGAGAAGATAACTGTTGCAGTCTTTCCGCTGCGTCTCGCCAGCCAAAAGAGGGATCGACACGTCAACCTGCTCTACACACCGTATCAAGAGCACGGCGATGTAGGGCACTTTGTGCTAATCAAGGACTTGTCCCGACTGGTGAGCATGCAGCTGAGCAGACACAATGGAAAGAAATTCATCTGCGACCGGTACGTATATAAACTTGCGAAATGTTGAAATGTCTCGCAAAAAAATAAATAAATTTTTTTTTATGGTTTTGCAGATGCTTGCACTACTTTGGAACAGTCGATAAGTTGGAGGCCCATGCAGTGGACTGTGGGAATATGAACGATTGTGCCATTCTGCTGCCCAGCGAAGGCAACAATTTCCTCAGTTTCAAGAACCACTGCATGAAGGAGCGACATCCATTCGTGGTGTATGCAGATCTCGAGTGCATCATCGAGAAAACGGAAGACCGCATGACGGGTGATGCAGATTCTAAATTACATGTGTACCAACACCACAAAGTACATAGCATTGCATATTATATGCATTGTTCGTACGATACATCGCTATCGATGTATCGATGTCGCCGCGACGCGGATTGTATTTCATGGTTCGTCGACGAACTAAAAAATTTTTCAAATTTTGCCAAACCCATTCTAACCAATAATGCTTCTATGGAAAAGTTGACGAAAGATCAGTAGATAACATTTCGTAATGCAACAAATTGTCATATATGCGAAGAGCCATTCGAGGCTGATGATGTACGAGTTCGCGATCATTGTCATATATCCGGGCGGTTTAGAGGACCCGCACATTCGAAGTGCAATTTAAAATATAAAAATGCGTTTTACATCCCCATAGTTTTTCATAATTTATCCGGCTATGATTCACATTTCATTATCATGGAAATAGCTACCGCTTTCAAAGGTCACGTTGATGTATTACCAATAACTAAGGAAAAGTATATTTCTTTCACAAAAAATGTTGAAGATCCGGCTGAATCAGACTCACGAAATCATATTAAATTGCGATTCATCGATTCATACAAATTTCTCAATACCAGTCTCGACAAATTAGCATCTTTTCTTAACACAGATCAATTAAAAATTTTACGATCTCAATTTGAAACATTATCCATTGAAGATTTCAATTTATTAACGCGAAAGGGTGTCTTTCCATATGAATACCTTGATTGCGCGAACAAGCTGCAGGACCCGTGCTTACCACCGCACGAGTCATTCTACAGTTCGTTAACGGGTGAGACAGTATCCGAAAGCGATTACGCGCATGCCGAGACTGTTTGGCAACGTTTCGGGATTAGAACCTTGGGCGAATACAGTGACTTGTATTTGAAAACAGATGTCTTGTTATTAGCAGATATTTTTGAAAATTTTCGCGAAAGTTGTATCAAGAGTTATGGATTAGATTCAGCGCATTATTATACATTACCTGGTTTCACGTGGGATGCTATGTTAAAACATACCAAAATTACATTTGAATTGCTCACCGACGTTGATATGGTCATGTTTATCGAACGCGGCATACGCGGGGGTTTAAGTCAATGTTCCGGAAGATATGCACAAGCCAATAACAAGTACATACCATCTTACGACGCATCGGAACAGTCATCGTACTTGATGTACTTTGACGTGAACAATTTGTATGGATGGGCAATGTGTCAGCATCTGCCATACGCTAAATTTCAATGGGTCGAAGATGTTGCAAATTTTGATGTGTCTTCAATCGCTATCGATTCGCCCGCGGGATACATTCTCGAGGTAGATCTAGAATATCCGCAACGTCTGCACGACGCTCATGCTGATCTACCATTCTGCCCGACGCGTGCCAAACCGCCAGGCAGCAGACAGGATAAGCTACTCGCGACATTATATGATAAGCAGCGTTACATTATCCATTATCGCAACTTGCAGCAGTGTACGCGTCACGGTCTTCGTATTACAAAGATACACCGCGTGCTACAATTCGCTCAATCCCCCTGGCTCCGCGATTACATCGAACTAAATACACGGTTTAGAACAGGCGCAACAAACGATTTTGAAAAAAATTTGTACAAATTGATGAACAACGCAGTATTTGGTAAAACTATGGAAAATGTACGAAATCACGTGGATGTAAAACTTTTGACACATTGGGAAGGGCGATATGGTGCGGAGGCAATGATTGCGAAACCGAATTTCCACAGCAGAAGCGTATTTTCGGAAAATTTAATAGCTGTTGAATTGCGAAAAGTCGAGGTGAAATTCAACAAACCGATATATGTGGGTATGTGCATTCTAGACATATCAAAAATTTGTTTGTACGAATTTCATCACGAATACATGTCTCCCCAGTATGGAAAAAATTGTAAAATTCTATACACAGACACAGACAGCCTCATTTATCACATTCGATGCGACGATATCTACGAGTCCATGAAGCACAATATCGATAGATTCGACACGAGCGATTATCCTATCGACAATGCATATAATATGCCGCGCGTAAATAAGAAGGTTCCGGGGTTGATGAAGGATGAAAATAACGGTGTGATAATGACTGAATTCGTAGGCCTTAGAGCGAAAATGTATGCGCTTCGCGTAGACGGTAAAAAAGATATGAAAAAGGCGAAAGGTGTCAAGACCAACGTCATAGCCAGAACGATAACTTTCGACGACTACGCGCAGTGTTTGCATAGGGAGATCGAAATGGTTCGCAGACAATCGTGCATACGGTCTAAATTGCACAAAGTGTACACCATTTCGGAGTCTAAAATCGCTCTAAGTCCATACGACGACAAGCGGCATATCATACCCGATTCGACCGACACTCTGCCCTGGGGACATTATAATATACCGTTGTAAAATAGAAACTATTGTATTTATTGTAAAATATAAATTGTATTTATTGTACAATAGAAATTGTATTCCCGTGTATAGAAATTATTATAAATAGTGGAATTATTGCATAATATAAAATTGTTCGCAAATGTATAGAAATTATTATAAATAGCGAAATTATTGTATAAAAATTGTTCATGCATGTATAGAAATTATAAATGGTAGAATTAATGTGTTAAAATGAAAAAATTGTTCACACATTTACATACATGTATCATTGTATTTATTCAACCATGTATTATTATTATTATTATTATTATTATTATTATTATTTTTACAATACATTATTTTTATTTATCCATGAATTGTGTGATTTATCAAATCCCAACCACTTGACGTACACCTTATCCCCCTTCCTACGCAACACTTTTTCCACTAGATATACATCAGGATCGGTGACGCGTTGCAGCTCGTGTTCATAGAATCCTCCGGCAACAGGTTTTCCACAGGAATCGACCAGCAGATACGTCGCGGGATTAGTTGTCTGTACTTTCGCTATCTTGAACACCTCCGTTGTCCAATTCGGTGTATAGCCTTTACCGAAGATGGTTTTGAATTTGCTCACACGCACAAACTCGCCTAATTTGAATCTCGCTGGAGCAGCAATCTTTATGTTGCTGTATATGGTGGCTAGCAGCTTATCGGCGATCGCAGGGGTAACATCGCGAGGACACAATGCAACGTGAATCGTATCACTCTGAATGTAAATCGAACGTGAATCGTATCACTCTGAACGTGTATTGAACGTGTATCGAACCACTCTGAACGTGTATTGAACATGTATCGAACCACTTTCAACATGTATCGAACCACTTTCAACATGTATCGAACGTGAATTGAACGACTTTGAACGGGTATTGAACGGGTATTGAACGGGTTTGAACGAGTATTGAACGGCTTTGAACGAATATTGAACGTGTATTGAACGGCTTTGAACGTGAATCGACCGGGTATTGAACGGCTTTGAACGTGAATCGAACGGGTATTGAACGGTTTTGATCGGGTATTGAACGGCTTTGAACGGGTATTGAACGGCTATTGAACGGCTTTGAACGTGAATCGAATGGGTATTGAACGGTTTTGATCGGGTATTGAACGGGTATTGAACGGCTTTGAACGGATATTGAACGGATATTGAACGGCTATTGAACAGCTTTGAACGTGAATCGAACGGGTATTGAACGGCTTTGAACGTGAATCGAACGGGTATTGAACGGCTTTGAACGTGAATGATACGATTCACGTTCGATTTACGTTCAGAGTGGTTCGATACACGTTCAATACACGTTCAGAGTGATACGATTCACGTTCGATTGTGTCCTCGCGATGTTACCCCTGCGATCGCGGATAAGCTGCTAGACACCATATACAGCAACATAAAGATTGCTGCTCCAGCGAGATTCAAATTAGGCGAGTTTGTGCGTGTGAGCAAATTCAAAACCATCTTCGGTAAAGGCTATACACCGAATTGGACAACGGAGGTGTTCAAGATAGCGAAAGTACAGACAACTAATCCCGCGACGTATCTGCTGGTCGATTCCTGTGGAAAACCTGTTGCCGGAGGATTCTATGAACACGAGCTGCAACGCGTCACCGATCCTGATGTATATCTAGTGGAAAAAGTGTTGCGTAGGAAGGGGGATAAGGTGTACGTCAAGTGGTTGGGATTTGATAAATCACACAATTCAAGATATCGGAAACGCCTGCACAGATCATTTCTCTGCCAATCACCGCACGGGTCATTACGGATCTAACGATACGCGTTGTGGATCAAGACGGACGGTTGCTCGATTTTCGAGGTGAAGAGATTACCATCAGGCTGCACATGCGACGGCGGCGATAATACGTGTGGTGTGAACGAATGAGATGCTTGTGCTGAACGATTCCAAAAACCCGTTTCTTCCAAGTGAAATTGTTTACAACAACTACAACAGCTCTGATTACATTAAAAAGAAGAACTAACACGCTTAAAAACTATGTATCGTTGACATCTGACGAAGAAAAGCTATAGCTGATGCTGTCGACGAAGAAGATGGTACATCCCATATCGTATACGTTAAAGGGTTGCAGAAACGCTTCGAAGAAGATGCATGTGAATATTGAGAGAGGATTGCATGCGAAGAAGAAGAAGAAGAAAATGAAGGTGGAGAACAACAACATCTTACTTTGCAAAGCTACGCACTTTTCGATTTCATGATGTGTAGTAGGGGTTTTTGCATGCGTAAGCTTGGAGAAGTTTCTATATGCGAGAGCTTGAAGATGCTGCGAGCCTAGTTGCCGTTCATATGTGGGAGCATCATGGGGCAAAATAAAATCGTACCCGAGTGGGATCCCGAGCCATGTCGGCACAATCCCGAGGTATGTACATATCAATATTAATAACATTTTATCACATTTAGTCATTTAAATCGTGCGACATTAAATCATACCAATATTATATCGCGGGTTTCTTTGTTTTAGCAATTACCACCACAGCTGTCGTCGTCGTCGTCGTCGTCGCAGTCGCCGTCGCAGTCGCCGTCGCCGTCGCCGTCGCCGTCGCCATCGCTGTCACCATCACCATCACCATCGCTTTCACCGCCGCTGCCTTCAGTGGTATGTAATACATTAAAGTGTGTGTGTGTGTGTGTGTGTGTGTGTGTGTGTGTGTGTGTGTGTGTGTGTTTGTGTGTGTATTTTGTTGTATTATTCTTATACCAGCGTTTTGTGTTCTAGGACAATCAATTGTTGCTGGAAAGATTGCGATTTTTGGCACGCATCATGACTGGGGTGGTACCTCCGGAGGAGATTGCGCCTCCGGTGGTGTCTCCCCAGGAGCCAAACATGCGGCGGCATTCGGGAATGGTGATTAACTCATCGATGGCGACTCGGCTGCAGCGCCCATTGGTACCATACCGACGAATGGGACTCCTGCAGCTGAGGCGACCGCGACCCCCATCGCCACCGTCGCCACCGTGGATTGACGTGGGACGGTTGCGACAGCCACGGTCGGTGGCGATGGGGACTTCAGCACCACCATCGACGACGGCGACAACATCGATGACGGCGACAATATCGATGACGGCGACAACATCGATGAAGGCGACAACATCAGCATCTCTAGACAAACAGCTGAGGCGATCGCGACCCCCATCGCCACCGTCGCCACCGTCGCCACCATCCCCCCCGTGGATAGATGTGGGGCGGTTGCGGCAGTCACCGTCGGTGGCGATGGGGTCCCCAACATCGACGACGGCGATGAATGGGTCAGGGTCAGGGTCATCAACATCTATAGACACGCCACCCTGGTGGCCGGTGTCAACTCCCTCCAGCCCATATTCATCGTCGTCATCGTCGTCGTCATCTGTACGGCCACCATCGCCGCCATCCCCACCCTCTGAGTGGCCCCTCGGGCTGCTCACGCCGCCGCAGTCGCCGCCATCCCCACCTCCTCAGTGGCCCGAGGCAGTTTTCACGCCACCACCGACACCACCACCCCCATCATCGGCCTATTATTATTTTTCTATTTTTTCTTTTTTCATATTTTTTATCATTATTACTATATTTATCATTATCATTTTTATTTTTTTAATTATTTTGTTCTATTTTTTGTTTCTTGTTTTTTTATTTTTTCATTATCATTATCATTATCATTTTTTTATTTTGTTCTATTTTTATCTATTTTATATTCTATATTATCATTTATATTATCACTTTTATTTATACTTATATTTATATTCATATTTATACTCATATTTATATTCATATTTATATTCATATTTAAATTCATATTTATATTTATATTCATATTTATATTTATATTTATATTTATATTCATGTTTATATTTATAATCTACATATATTATCACTATCATTATATTCTTTATTATTTTCCATTTATGTAACAATACATAATTTCTTAAACATACATTGCTCCTCAATTTTATTTACTCATCATCCATCCTTCTTTCCTCTTCGCATAATTTTAAAAGCAAACAAATATGCATCATGCATTCTTAGCACTGTGAAAATGGTATCGTCTCGCGCGATAACGCATGTAATTTGACTCTTCTGGTGCAGTCGCGCGAGATGATACCATTTTCACAGTGCTATGAATGCATGATGCATATTTGTTTGCTAGAGTTTGAAAAATTGTTAACTTTAGAATGCTGCATATTTGTTTGAAAAAATATGTCTGTTTTCTGCATATGGTTCGCTGGTTCATTGATTAAAAATTATTATTTCTCTGCGTTTGGAGAGAAAGTATCTGTGGGTTTGGAAAAACCCCGAAAATAATTTCCGACCTAACCGATGAAGCGGACGACCCCCAAATATTTTTTTCAAACCACTATAAAGCTGAAATTGTTTAATACTTTATCGGATGACGGCGGACAATGTCGGGGAAGATCGGCTTTTTACAAACCATGTATTCGGAGGAGGGAAAGAGAGAACATTACATTAAAATCTAAATTCGGAGGAAGGAAAGAGAGAGCACTCGCGCGATCGCGTGTAACTCGAATCCTCTGGAGCAGCCGTGCAGGGTGATGTCATTTGATCATTTCGCTATACCATACCACTCTGAATGTAAATCGAACGTGAATCGTACCACTCTGAACGTGTATCAAACGTGCATGGTATCGCCGCGCTTTTATAACTAGGCAAAATCATACGATGCAGTTTCTGCTGACACCTAATAATTCGACGCTTTCAAAAGTATTATATTACATTCAACATGTGCCAAGACTTTTATCCTTGAGGGTGAGACTCAAATTAATTACATATGATCGTGTGATATACTGCATCGTTAAGATTGAAAAACATTATGGAAAAGTTGGATGTTTTAAAATAAAATGTTGTGGTGGGGGGGAAGCAATCACACCGCTATTTAAGACGGCTCCCTGACGCTATTCCATCAATCGCTCAGTAGCCTCAGTGACTTTCGACGGAACAAATACTACTCTGAAAAAAAAATGTGCAGTACTAGTGTCGAAGGAAACGCCAGACGTATGAATTATTACGTTCCGATCATGCAGGATGATGGTGTAGCTCAATGCGGGGAGGATACAGTTGTTTGGTAAGGCTTAATTTTCACATATTCTTAAATTTTTTTATGTTTGTGCAAACAATTTCATATCTTTGATTTATCTCTTAGCCTGCACCGAACATCGCGTATCATGGTCAGAAGATACGCATTAACATTCATGGGCAGCAAATATTTGGAAATTGGAATCAGCGTAGGATCTACGATCGATGTAGAAATTGTTCTCGGCGACAATCGTGGGATGTATCTCACGTTACCATGGTGTACATGGCGTGCGTTATGCAGCAGTCGTACAGCCATTGAAGAACGTTCCCGATTACCTGGATCACCTTCGATGCATATGGATAAATTAACGATAGATTTTTGTAAGATCTATAATTCTCCAATTGTAATGATGACGCTACATGATAAGCTGTTGTATTTCAAACCGGATACAGTAACATTTTTATTAAATCTTGAGCCATGTGTAAGCTATGTATATTCGCGGCTGTACCAAAATGTAAGAGATGTGCAGATGAAATTTAAAACTTTTGTTAATGTGCTACAGCAGAGCGATGTTGTCTGCAAAACGTTAGACGCGCGTCATGCTGCTAAAATAATACGTGATAGTGAACATTACTGTGAGGATTATCATATAGATTGCGAACTGTTAGCATGCGCCATCAATGATATTCTAGCTGATGCTCGTAGGAAAAATGTTAATTTATATTCTTTTAATTTTAAATAAAATTTCTTAACCCTATATTATTTCTACATTTTATTTACCCGTCTTCCGCCTCCTTCTCTCGCTATCTAATTTTAAGATTCACCATTTCTGCTGACGCCGCATAATTTTATTTCATTCTTCGCGCCATGAAAATGACGTCACCCTGCACGGCTGCTCCAGAGGAGTCCAATTACGTGTCTCTCTCTCTCTTTCCTTCCTCCGAATTTAGCTTTTAATGTATTGCTCTCTCTTTCCCTCCTCCGAATACGTGGTTTGGAAAAAGCCGATCTTCCCCGACATTGTCCGATGTCATCCGATAAAGTATTAAGCAATTTCAGCTTTATAATGGTTTGAAAAAAAATATTTGGGGAAAAAATTCCTGAGGTCGGAGCGAGTCTGAAAAAAAAGATTTTTCTCCGAATACGTGGTTTGGAAAAAGCCGATCTTCCCCGACATTGTCCAACGTCATCCGATAAAGTATTAAATAATTTCAGCTTTATAATGGTTTGAAAAAAAATATTTGGGGGTCGTCCGCTTCCTCGACCAGGTCTAAAAAATATTTGGGGGTCATTCCCCCTCTAAAAAACAAATTTTCGGGGGCGGGATCCGTTCAAAGCCGTTCAATACCCGTTCAATACCCGATCAAAGCCGTTCAATACCTGTTCGATACCCGATCAATGTCGTTCAATACCCTTTCGATTTATGTTCAGAGTGATACCATGCACGTTTGATACTCGTTCAGAGTGGTATGGTATAGCGAAATGATCAAATGACATCACTCTGCACGGCTGCTCCAGAGGATTCGAGTTACACGCGATCACGCGAGTGCTCTCTCTTTCCTTCCTCCGAATTTAGATTTTAATGTAATGCTCTCTCTTTCCCTCCTCCGAATACATGGTTTGTAAAAAGCCGATCTTCCCCCACATTGTCCGCCGTCATCCGATAAAGTATTAAACAATTTCAGTTTTATAGTGGTTTGAAAAAAATATTTGGGGGTCGTCCGCTTCCTCGATCAGGTCTAAAAAATATTTGGGGGTCGTCCGCTTCCTCGGGGGTCATTCCCCCTCTAAAAACAAATTTTTGGGGGTGGGTCCGATGTGGAGAGGTCTCCGCGGCGGTTCGGCCGGGACTGATCCCCTCCATGATTGCGGCTTCCTCCACTCCGCGGCTCGTGCGCACGCAATCGGTCTTCCACTCCCCACTCTCTCCGCACCCATGTTTCCATCGACCGCACTCCCCCGCGCGCCCTCACTTCCCCGCGCCCCCCTCAGAGGACCTGAGTTAGAACTCTCCTAGCCTTACTACTAACATATATTTGTTCTTGCAACTGCGAAAACAAGATTTGACAATATTTTCCAATAATGGAGTAATCACCTGTATTCTATATCGTACAGTGGGCCTGAATCCCAAGAAATAGGGGAAAAATGCAACATTCCATCTTTCGCGTTGAAAATGCTGAATATTATTGAGCAAGTTCATAAAAAAAGTGTTAATATACAACTCATAACAAAGTTTGCCGTTATTTAAAAAAATAACGTCAACAATTTCAATAAAAATAAAAAAATTTGATAAATTACTATGGAAAGTGCAGAAATATCTGCAAACCTGTATCCATGTTATTCTGGTACCAATGTAATAGATAGGTACTGTTCACAAAGTGTTAATACATTCTTACGAAATTATACAATATTTGGGTAACCTTCCAATCGGCTAATTGGGTGAAGCGACCCAAGAAGCCAGAAATAAAGATTTTAATAAATATATGAAGAATTGTAAGCTCAAAATATTCTCATTGCAATATAATCTCATTTTATGTATACAGAAACGTAGTTTCTTTATTTTTCATCGTATCAATATGAAAATGATACCAATGGATTCCTTGCATTCTCCCGATTAAATTGACAAAAAAATATTTAAATCCCACTACTTTTAACGCAACGGGATTTCAGTCCATGCGAATTAATTAATTGAGGCAGAGAGCAAACAACGGACTAGACCACATTCTTTTCGAAATTGAGTTAGTACCAATAGCGTATTCCAATAAGCTCTACTAATCATATAAAATAGGCATTATTAGGTCGGTGCATACGTTCGTTCGGTTTATTGATAGAAAGTGTTTATTACAAATATAAATATATTTCATACTTTTCAAGGCTGGCGTTCCAATGTGCGGCCGGCGACTGCGACCGGCGACGGTCCCACTAGTGCAAGGGAGAAACAGATGCATACTTCTCCCTTGCACAAGTGGGACCGTCGCCGGCCGTAGTCGCCGGCCGCACATTGGAACGCCAGCCTTGAAAGGAAAACATTTTTCTTCAATATTTATATTTTTTTTGTCACTTTTCTGGCACCTAGGTGAACTGGTAAATTTGCCAATTATAACAAAGCGTGTATCAATATATTGATACAAAGTGTTTTCTAAAAATATTGTATAAATATATTTCCAATTATAACAAACCATGTTTTGGAAACACATTCATTTCTTTTACTTCGTGTTTTTTTTAATCCGGCACGTCAATGAATACATTTAAAATTATTTTAACATCAGATACTTCAAATGATAAATTCTGTTATTGTTATTCAATTCGCCTTTTTATGTAGTATAAAAATACAGTAATTCGTCGATATAAACCCGACGATCGGGGCTGGCGGCGGGCGTACGTCGCGATGTGGACACGATTCCGTCCGGCCGAGAAATTCGAAGAGCGAGCGAGAGGTAACGAAACGGTTGCCGTCGACTCTTTCGTTCTCTCACTCTCGACTGAAGGATTCCAAGAAATGGTGGGGATAGTGAGCGGGACTATTACGCATGGTAAAAACGGGACAATAACGACGAATTACTGTATATGGAAATTCTTAAAAGGATTGCTTGTTTGAATGAAGAGAGAGTTTAGATACAGCAAGCGGCCTGACGCCCGTATTGCCAAAGAATAGGAACTCTCTTATACCTGTAATAAACACTTTGTATCAATAAAGCGAACGAACGTATGCGCCGACCTGATGATCACTTATCTCTCCAGTATAAACACGCGTTGCAATATCAAAACAGAAGCACCCGCTGACGTATTGGGTACTAGAAAAGGTGGGCCATAAGGTGCGTATCGACTTTGCGAGGATTCCTCGCGAGGCACGCCTCGCGGAGTTGGATATCTGGAAATTGCATACCGCGATTATGATCACTTTGCGAAACAGCCTCGCGCTAGGCCGAATTTCCTAGCCGCGCAGCGTTCGGGATCCCACTTGGTTTCGAGCACTTAAAATGGTCTATGTGTGTAGTAGTAGAGCAAAATACAACCTGCTATAATATGCAACTAAGTAAAGGGTCTAACCGGGTAAAATTAGGGAAAACGGCCCCAGCACCAATTTTAATATTTATGTATTCTAAATAATGCTCTTTGCCTTAAAAACAACTGAGAGAAATTTCAGATCTCTACCCCCTCTCGTTAGGGTGATATGGGGATAACAACCCTAAACTTTACAATTTTTTTTCTCAGCAACTACTTAAGATATTTGAATGTTTAAAAATGCAAATAGTAGGTACTTTTTAGCTCTACCACATATATTTTTTTCGAAATTGTAGATCAATTGTTAAGGGTGGAAATAAAGGAATTCATTTTTGGGGGGTTGTTTTTGCAAACAACGAAAAAAATCAGGAGTAAAGCGTCACTACTTAGGTATTATCTATTTAAGTTACAGAGGGGTCGGATTGGTGGAACATAGTAAAAAAAAATAAAACGTATATAAAATCTCTTGGCATATTGTACTAAATGGGCCGCATGACCAATAGGGAGGCCAAAAATCGTGCATGTTTAGGATCTTTTTTGGGAAAGCTTAGGAAAATATATGTTCCTAAATGTCATTACGTTGTAAAAATTACATATTTAACGAGTTTTGGCAATTATTATTCAAGCGCTTTGCGACGACTGCCGCTGATTGAAAATGGATCATCCTTACTAATATATAAAAGTGAAACGTTGTCTGTTTGTTTGTCCTTCTTTCACGCCTAAACGGCTGAACGGATTTCAATGAAATTTTGAATATACATTAAATACGCCCTAGATTAGATTATAGGCTATTTATAAATATGCTATCTAAAATAATAAATAATAATAATAATTCCCGGGTGAAACCGGGTAATGGGTCAGCTAGTCTGAAATAAAGAATTCGGACAATTTTAGATAATGTGTTGAATATTTCTAGAAGGAGAACGCGTATAAGGTTTTGTGTGTAGTTTACATTACACCTTAATAAAAAAATAATTTTTTAACTTACACGGTATCAACTTCTGGTTCTAATCTTCGTCGCTGTCTTCGTCAATAACAGCAGTTACGTTGGTTACATAGAATAATTCGGTTTGTGATTGTGCAAATGGCAATAGGACTGTGGGATGCGGTTCCCATGTTGCTGCCATAATTGATTATTTAGCACATGGGCGTTACAAATAAAAAATTATTAAGCCAGCGGAAATATTAACCGAATTATTCGATATAACCAACGTAACTGATGTTATTGACGAAGACAGCGACGAAGATTAGAACCAGAAGTTGATACCGTGTAAGTTAAAAAATTATTTTTTTATTAAGGTGTAAACTACACACAAAACCTTAAACGCGTTCTCCTTCTAGAAATATTCAACACATTATCTAAAATTGTCCGAATTGTTTATTTCAGATGATCCATTTTCAATCAGCGGCAGTCGTCGCAAAGCGCTTGAATAATAATTGCCAAAACTCGTTAAATATGTAATTTTCACAACGTAATGACATTTAGGAACATATATTTTCCTAAGCTTTCCTGAAAAAGATCCTAAACATGCTCGATTTTTGACCTCCCTATTGGTCATGCGGCCCATTTAGTACAATATGCCAAGAGATTTTATATACGTTTTATTTATTTTTACTATGTTCCACCAATCCGACCCCTCTGTAACTTAAATAGATAATACCTAAGTAGTGACGCTTTACTCCTGATTTTTTTCGTAGGTGTCACTCAAGGGGTTGTTTGCAAAAACAACCCCCCAAAAATGAATTCCTTTATTTCCACCCTTAACAATTGATCTGCAATTGCGAAAAAAATATATGTGGTAGAGCTAAAAAGTACCTACTATTTGCATTTTTAAACATTCAAATATCTTAAGTAGTTGCTGAGAAAAAAAATTGTAAAGTTTAGGGTTGTTATCCCCATATCACCCTAACGAGAGGGGGTAGAGATCTGAAATTTCTCTCAGTGGTTTTTTAGGCAAAGAGCATTATTTAGAACACATAAATATTAAAATTGATGCTGGGGCCGTTTTCCCTAAGCTTACCCGGCTAGACCCTTTCATACCAAGAAGGGTGTAACTATTATCAAATCAAAAGGCAATTCCACAAATTATTGAAACATTAAATATTTGACACGTATTTTCTTTTATTCGCAATCATCCATATCTGGAGGTGAAAAACACGTTTGCCCCAATATCTCGGAAAATATGCACCATATAGAATAATCTGTTAGGCGAAACTGATGTACTTTTTTATAACGAATCCAGTCACGCAATCAGATTCGTAATATATCAAATGTTATATATTAAAAATTCCTTTTTATGAGTATTTTTTACTCCTTATAAATTGTTGGTCCATTTTGGCGTAAATTTGTCAACGTAAACTAAAGACCAAACCGTGAAATACGGATACGTAGAATTCTTCAATTTCGACTTTTTAGTAAAAACTAAATACACTATATTGAACTCGCTACGCGTAGGGAACCTCAGGTGTAAAATTTTAGTATATTTCGGGCCTAATGGAACCAGATGTTTCCAAAGAACTAGCCAGGTTAATCGGCCAGAGCGTCTCATTAGAGTCGCGGTTTATGATCGTATTGTCCCGCACTTCGACGACGGACAACAGTGCTTACGGACCATTTACCTGTACCTGCCAGCCGCTGACAGAGCAATATACGGATTAACGAAAAGACCGCTTTTTATTATATTTTCAAATTTTATTATATTTTGGACCTTTATATTGTGTTCTGTATTTTGCCTTTATGTTGTGTCCTCAATTATCCGAAAGCAAGCAGCCTCTGGAAGGAGCAGTTGTGAGCGGAGTGAAAATTCATTTATCGTTTATGGCCGGCAATTTGGTATTTTCAAAGACGGCTTCGACAACATCTAGTTGCCAGATATTCAAAGGATAATCAAGAACGTAACTTTGCCGTCTTTAAGAATTCAGATATTATTCACGGTGAACAAAAGCGTGATTTTTTATTAACCCGCGGGTGTCCGCGGGAACAGTAAACAGCTGGATATTTCCTAACGTATTGGAGATAGAAAAAATTATTTATATGCAATTGCATAGTACGTGGGGGCAAATTTACTAGCGCAGATGAATTTTTTCTTCGATTATTGTTTTAACCCTTTCGCACCGGACGGGACATATGCTGTCCCAGTCTGGAAAATTTTTGATATTACGGCTGGGACAACATATGTCCCAGTTACTGAAAAACATCTGGGACAGAAAATAACGCCAAGTTGGGCCTCCAAACTGATTCTAAATTGTTGATGATGCGCTGTTATGGGGACGTTTATGTGTCTCCAAGACCTTCAACCTTTTAGGCATAAAAGTTATTTTATCCAATAATCGCTTGGAGGAGAAATAACTGATCCCGGCAATGGGGCGCACTCGGACTGATTTTTCGCCGTATTGAAAGGGTTAAGATATATTTCCCCAACTTGCGATTTTTGCTCTTGCGGCCGCGAGGCACCTTTGATTATGTCAAAAAAACGACAGTCGCCTCGCACGCAAGGCTGCTTTGGAAAGTCGAGGATGGTTTCCATGGCCGAGGGAAACAGTTTCCTGACTTTCCACGCGGCGAGGCTAGCCTCGCCAGGAGTCCTCGCAAAGTCGAGGGTTAATGTGGTCTCCGAGGGTTAATGAATAACTAATAAAAGATGATTTTTATCGCAAATGACTGATCATTAATTTAAACAAAACGATATTCGGCTACTTCCCTTACTATTCGACTTTTCCTTATAACTTGAAAACCGAATGTTTGCCCAACGTGCGACTTAAAACACTAATAAAGTACCAAAAAAACAGTTTTCAATTTTTTATCACGATTGAGTTAAAAAATAGAAAAAACAAATTAATAGATGTAAAAAATATTAAATTATACATCACTAGAAAGGAATAGGTTTATCCTATTTTTTGCCACAAATTTCATTCCGATATCTTAAAAGAAACACCCAAATGTCATTGACTTCTTCAATCCGGCAGATAAACAGAGCACGATGTACATATAAAAAAAGGCTAGTCTTTCACTGTCTTCGACGGTCCTCGAGACCTGATACGACAATAGACCCTTTTTTCAAGTGCTCGAAAAGGTCCTGTGCGGCGCGTCGTTGCACTGGTGGGGCCATGGCGTTGACGCTTAGGTATAGAAAATACCATTTCCGACGACGCCAGTCGCAGTCGCTTGCGGCTGTAGCCGCCAGCCGCGGTCGCTGGCGGCTGCAGCCGCTCATTGGAACGGCCACCTTGAGTGGCCCCTCGGGCTGCTCACGCCGCCGCAGTCGCCGCCATCCCCACCTCCTCAGTGGCCCGAGGGGGTTTTCACGCCACCGCCGACACCACCACCCCCATCATCATCGGACTAGTTATTATTTTTTCTATTTTTTCTTTTTTTTCATATATTTTATCATTATCACTATATTTATTATCTTCATTATATTTATCATTATCATTTTTATTTATTTTTATTTATTTTGTTCTATTTTTGTTTCTTGTTTTTTATTTTTCATTATCATTATCATTATCATTATCATTTTTATTTTGTTCTATTTTTATCTATTTTATATTCTATATTATCATTTATATTATCACTTTTATTTATACTTATATTTATATTCATATTTATATTTATATTTATATTTATATTCATATTTATATTCATATTTATATTCATATTTATATTCATATTTATATTCATATTTATATTCATATTTATATTCATATTTATATTCATATTTATATTCATATTTATATTCATATTTATATTCATATTTATATTCATATTTATATTCATATTTATATTTATATTCATATTTATATTTATATTCATATTTATATTTATATTTATATTCATATTTATATTTATATTCATATTTATATTTATAATCTACATATATTATCATTATCATTATATTCTTTATTATTTTTCCATTTATTATGTAACAATATATAATTTCTTAAACATACATTGCTCCTCAATTTTATTTACTCATCATCCATCCTTCTTTCCTCTTCGCATAATTTTAAAAGCAAACAAATATGCATCATGCATTCTTAGCACTGTGAAAATGGTATCGTCTCGCGCGATAACGCGTGTAATTTGACTCTTCTGGTACAGTCGCGCGAGATGATACCATTTTCACAGTGCTATGAATGCATGATGCATATTTGTTTGCTAGAGTTTGAAAAATTGTTAACTTTAGAATGCTGCATATTTGTTTGAAAAAATATGTCTGTTTTCCACATAATGGTTCGCTGGATCATTGATTAAAAATTATTATTTCTCTGCGTTTGGAGAGAAAGTATCTGTGGGTTTGGAAAAAAATATTCTGGCGGCGGATCTGATTTATAAAAATATTTAGGGAAACAATTTCTGGGGTTGGATCGAGTCTGAAAAAGATTTTTTCATATAAGACCCAACCCCAGAAATTTTTTAGAGGGAGGGGACGACGCTCTGTGGAAATTTCTACCGGTGGGTCAGGTCTGGAGAGATCTCCGCGGCGGCTCGGTCCGGACTGATCCCCTCCACGATTGCGACTTCCCCCACTCCGCGGCTCATGCGCGCGCAACCAGTCTTCCACTCCCCACTCTCCCCGCGCCCATAGTTCCCTCCACCGCGCTCCCCTCAGAGGACCTGGGTTAGAATCCCCATAGTCTTACTACTGTAGGTAACAACATAAATATCTTTATACAGGGTGTAAACGGTATACGTAGCAATATTTTAGGGGGTGGTAGGGGAGGTCCAATGGAACATAAAAGTCCTATGACATAATGTCCGATCGGTCTCCATTTTACAGTAATAATGCCCTAAAGTTTGCACCATGCGTTTGAAACGGATAGTAGCTCGCGCATATTGGTGAGACCAACACACTGAAACAGGGTGTTGACTTCTGATCTTTCATGTAATTCCCAAAGTGGTGTGTTTTTTCGGAAGGAAAGACTCTTAACAGTGATCCTCCAGCGACTCGACTCAAGGACATGCCGCATCGTATCCCGTGGCGAAGACAACACCCCGCGATACTTCACCGCAAGTTTATGGCTTTCGGCCCTCGAAGGAGTTTGAATACCTATTAAGAACCAAACTCTTTCAGCTCCGCATTTCTCATCAGATCTCTGCGAAAACGACGGCAATCGATACCTTTCGTCATCGTTTGGTTGTCATTTAAAGTGAATTACGAGTTAAAGATAAATCGAGGAACATCATGTCAAACGTAAAAAAATGAATACACATTTTTTTTAAAACAGAATCGAAAATAATAATTATTTGAAGTGAGAGGACAAGAAATACGTACATTTCGTTTTCAAATATCGCATAAACAAAAAAGTAATGTAACAGGAAATAAACAAAACGTGATCGTAGTCCGTTATTGTGATAAGAATCCGTAGTTTAATAACGGCCAACACTGTTGCTGATAATGAATAAGTCTGTTTAAAACCCCCGAAGACAAAATTTAGGTACGGAAATTTAGAGAATTATCGCCGGAAATAAGCCGTAGCCTGCGTTAAATTTAATAACTAATAATCACAAATAAAGTAACTAAAACTCACCCTTTCGGAAATTCATCTGCAGTTTGAAAACCTGCGTCACTAGGTCACTGAACTGGTCCTGGTCAGCGACGGATGCGTCCAGTGCACAGCTGGTCCCAGGTATGCGACACCAACCAAAGTAAAAGGGTCGCAACGTCAAGTAGATACGGAATATTCACTTCACTGCACGGTTACTAACACTGATCAGTTAATTTATTTTTCACGGAACGCGTTGTTCGTACCTTATAAAAATTGGTGAAAATGAATTTTCACTTGGCGTCCGGTGCCGCAGATATGGCCGCCCAAATGCTCGTACAGCAGTAATTGCGTCTCCGTTGTTCTAGGTTTATGCTCAGAACAACGCGTAATACTCTTGTGTAGAAAACACTTCTCTGACGCGATTGCAAACTGACTGACAGGATTTTTTCCAAGCAATTTCCTCTACCCCAAGTAGTTTCTCTCGTTCCATTATGAGTTAACTCACACCAGGACAAGATGCTTTAGGTAAAAAGAAGCCAGCACATTTTCGAGACACACGTGTTTTGCAGAAGTGCAAGGAACGAACCATCCTACACTTTCACAAAAGCCCGCGCTCCGTCCTTCTACTGCCAATGTACCCATTGCTTCGAGATAGAAAACAGACACCACGTGTATCGGTTCGAAAGGGTCCGAAGGGAAGAGAAGCAGAAAGTCTTCGAGTTGCTATAAAGAAGAAAATTCACGTCTGCTACGAGACGGAACCAATTAAGTCATAAATTATCCGAAACTGTAGGAAACCGTTCCCTACCGCCGACTTGCAGGACAATACGGTCATAAACCGCAAACCTGGCAAAATGCTCTGACTGATCAGCCTGATTAATTTTGGAGAACTAGAAATTACAGAGTATTATCCAGCATCAATACGTCTCGCGGAGAGACACAGGAAAAGAAGGGTAGTCCGCTGACTGCGCGTAGTCCCGCCTGCTTCGTCCTACCCTCAAATTAAAGACGGATCCCTTATCTCTCGAGTATAAACACGCGCTCGAATGTCAAAACACAAGCACGCGTCGACGTATTCGGTGCGAGAGACTGTGGGCTTGAGGTCCGATTGGCCCCAAACTAACCAATCTGCCCTGCATCCCTCCCAAACGGCCACTGTCCTGAAGAGGCCCTCTTCACAGCGATATCTCCTCCACAAGGCCCACCTTCTCTCGCACGAAATACGTCGACGCATGCTTTTGTTTGGAAATTCGAGCGCGTGTTTAGACACGAGAGATAAGCAGGCCCGATTGGTTAGTTCAGGACCAATCTCCTCCCCAAGGCCCACCTTCTCTCGAACGGAATACGTCGACGCATGCTTTTGTTTGGAAATTCGAGCGCGTGTTTATACTCGAGAGATAAGGGATCCGTCTTTAATTTGAGGGTAGGACGAAGCAGGCGGGACTACGCGCAGTCAGCGAACTACATGGTCTCCTTCTTCCTGTGTCTCTTCGCGAGCCGTATTGATGTTGAATAATACTTTTTAATTGGCAGTTCCCAAAAATTAATCAGCCTGATGGGCCAGAGCATTTCGCCAGGGTCGCGGTTTATGATCGTATTGTCCCACGAGTCGGCGGTAGAGAACGATTTCCTACAGTTTACGGTAATTTACGACATAGTTGGTTCCGCCTCGTAGCAGACGTGAACTCGGGATATCGGAAAAGGGAAACAGGAAACAGGATTTTTTTCTTTATAGCAACTCGAAGACTTTCAGTTTCTCTTCTCTTCGGACCCTTTCGAACCGAAACACGTGGTGTCTGCTGCCTACCTCGAAGCAATGGGTACATTGGCAGTAAAAGAAGGGAGCGCGGGTTTTTGTGAAACTGTAGGATGGTTCGTTCGTTGCACTTCTGCAAAGCACGTGTGTCTCGAAAATGTGCTGGCTTCTTTTTACCTAAAACATCTTGTCCTGGTGCGACAATAAATTAAGTGATCAGTGTTAGTAACCGTGCAGTGAAGTGAATATTCCGTATCTACATTAACCCGATCGCACTTGATGTTGCGACCCTTTTACTTTGGGTGGTGTCGCATACCTGGGACCAGCTGTGCACTGGACGCATCCGTTGCTGACTAGGATGAGTTCAGTGATCTAGTGACGCAGGTTTTCAAGCTGCAGGTGAATTTCCGAAAGGGTGAGGTTTAGTTACTTTATTGGTGATTATTAGTTATTAAATTTAACGCAGGCTATGACTTATTTCCGGCGATAATAACCCTTTTTTTCCTGTGTCCGAACGCGAGGCGTAGGTATTGATGGTGAATAATACTTTTTTATTGATATATTGGTGTTTCGAAAAATAATTAAGCTGACCGGCTAAAGCGGTTCGTCAGGGTCACGGTTTATAACCGTATTGCCCCACGAGTCGGCGAACGACAACGGTACATGCGGGTCCGAAGTCATCGCATGTACTACCCATCGATACAGCAATATACCGATTAACTCAGGCCGAGGAATGTCTAAAATTCTTAAAGACCGCGCCACGTTCTTGATTGTCGACAGTATTAATGTTCATATCTTCCGAAAAGTCAATGTTCATATCTTCCGGAAAGAAGCTAGCGTTCTTGCCGTGATTGATTGGTGGTGCCGCTTGCTTCGTCCTCCCTTCAAATTAAAGACGGATCCCTTATCTCTCGAGTGTTAACACGCGCTCGAATTTCAAAACAAAAGCACGCGTCGACGTATTCCGTGCGAGAGAAGGTGGGCTTGAAGTCCGATTGGCCCTAATTTAACCAAGCTGCCCTGCATCCCTCCCAAACGGCCACTGTCCTGAAGAGGCCCTCTTCACAGCGATATCTCCTCCCCAAGGCCCACCTTCTCTCGCACGGAATACGTCGACGCGTGCTTTTGTTTTGAAATTCGAGCGCGTGTTTAGACACGAGAGATAAGTAGGCCCAAATGGTTAGTTCAGGACCAATCGAACTTCAAGCCCGCCTTCTCTCGCACGGAATACGTCAACGCGTATTGTCCCTGAATTGGGGGACAATCCGGGACATGTATTATCCTGATGCCAGAACACATCGAAATGTCCTTTACCGTTTCACGTCGAGGTCGCGATTGTAAAAATCAGAAAAAGTACTACCACATTCGCTGCTATGTTTTCTGTAAATTAAGCTTATTTCTAGAGTAATGCAGCTGATATTAACGTGGCAGTAAGCTGTTAAAGGCAATGGTGCGCCCCGTCTCAGGTAAAGCAACCGCGCGCGATTACAGTCAGCTGACCGTACCGCTACCACCCACATTTCTTCAGTGAGGTCAAAAAACAGATCGACAGAATTGCAGGAGAATTTTACTAACCCACTCTTGGCCAATGACTCTGTTTTTATAATAATCAGATTTATAAGTTATGAAAACGTTATGATCATTTCGTTATAAAATTTATTATGAGGCTAAGTCAGGAAACGTACCACGGGGGTGCTATTGACAGTGCGTTTCGTTTCTATCTTCTTCGCCCTTCGTTTCGTTCGTAAAACTCATTTCGTATACTAAGGGGTTAATCGGTATACTGCTTCATTATCGGGTGGGACAACATGGTGACCGGGGCGCACTGTTCTCGACCGTCGACTCAGGGAACAATACGGTCATAACCCGCGTCCTTCTTTAGACTACGTTGACGACCAACGCAGTTAATTTTTACGATTGGTCAGAAACAATGTCAAAGAAGTAATACAGAAACGTGGAAAGTCCGGCAATCGAAATAATTAAGGTACATGGCCGGTCAGTAGTGTTTAAAATTTATGACCGGGCCTTCTTACTTCCAACCGTTAGCCCCGTCATTTGACTGTTATCCATGCCATCCTCCTGACCCATCCTTATCCTCTCCTGATGGAAAAAGCCCACCACCTTCTCGTGGTTTCCGTTGAGCAATGACACTTTTTCAACAAATAATCAAGATAAGGACAAGCTGGAACTTATAAATCTGATTATTATAAAAGCAGTATGATTGGCCAAGAGTGGGTTAGTAAAATTCTCCTGCAATTCTGCCGATCTGTTTTTTGACCTCACTGAAGAAATGTGGGGTGGTAGCGGTACGGTCAGCTGACTGTAATCGCGCGCGGTTGCTTTACCTGATACGGGGCGCACCATTGCCTTTAACAGCTTACTGCGACGTTAATATCAGCTGCATTACTCTAGAAATAAGCTTAATTTACAGAAAACATAGCAGCGAATGTGGTAGTAATTTTTCTGATTTTTACAATCGCGACCTCGACGTGAAACGGTAAAGGACATTTCGATGTGTTCTGGCATCAGGATAATACATGTCCCGGATTGTCCCCCAATTCAGGGACGATACGCGTTGAGGTATTCCGTGCGAGAGAAGGCGGGCTTGAAGTTCGATTGGTCCTGAACTAGCCATTTGGGCCTACTTATCTCTCGTGTCTAAACACGCGCTCGAATTTCCAAACAAAAGCAGGCGTCGACGTATTCCGTTCGAGAGAAGGTGGCCTTTAAGTCCGATTGGTCCCAACCTAACCAATCTGCCCTGCATCCCTCCCAAATGGCCACTGTCTTGAGGAGGCTTCACAGGAATTTCTCCTCCCCAAGGCCCACCTTCTCTCGCACGGAATACGTCAACGCGTGCTTTTGTTTTTATAATCGAGCACGTGTTTATACTCCAGAGATAAATCTTTAATTTGAAGGGAGGACGAAGCAGCAGGGCCCACGCGCTGTCAGCGGACTACCCCCCTCTATCCTGTGTCTGAACGCGAGGCGTATTGATGATGGATAATCCTTATTTATTGCCATATTGGTGGCATGTTTCTCACATCTGGCATATTTAGCTGATCGGCTAAAGCGTTTCGTCAGGGTCGCGTCATAAACGCGTGACCGTTTTAAGGGACTCCAAGGTCGGGTACGCGACTCTGGCCACTCGCGGTGAAAGGTCTAGGGGGTCGTAAGACTACCAGCCCTTTACGTACAATCCGGATGTCCGTGTTTTCCGCGCGTCAGAAAAACACACTTCCACTAGCAGGTATCCGCCGCCGAACTGCCAATCAGGGTTCACACGAAGTCCCTCACCAACCCTGATTGGCTAAGGAAATCACTACCTCTGCGACCAAGTTCCACGTTGGTGTTTTCTTTGGCCATGGAAAACGCAGAAAACTCAGTCAAGACACAGCAGTCACCACACTCGGTCTCCGAAACCTAACAAGACGTTTCCATTTTGGTGACACTATCCGTGCGAAATCGCTGATCGTGCGACACGTGCTCGCGAATTCCTTTTAAGTGAAAAAGTGTGAAAGTGATTTTGTCAAGCATGGACGCCAATGCGGGGTATTCGTGCAACGAAATGTTTAACATGATTATCATGTACGGGGAGGCTAACTGCAGCTCATTAGGTGCGAAGCAATTATACGCGGAACGGTACCCTCATCTGCGACAACCATCCCGGCAGTTTATCGTCAATTTGTGTGAAAGATTGCACACTACGGGTTCCTTTTTCCCTCGCATCGAAGGAAGAGGGCCAAGAAGGAATATCGACAGGGAAGTTGAAATCCTTGATCATATTCATAATAACTCTGCCCGCAGTACGAGGAGTATTGCTCGAGAAATGGGACTCTCCCATACGTATGTCCATCGCACATTGCGTGATGAAGGTTTGTAGGAGTTTAGTTGTATAAAGTGACATTTCTTTATAAATTTACCTATTCTTACTTTAAATTCACATTTCATTGTAGCTGTAAATTCTTCACTAAATGTATCGCCAAATTTTTATTAAGTGCACCCTTCGGTGAAAAAATCAATTTTTTGCATATTTTCATTCCACAACATGTCAAGAATGATCAGGTAAAATTTTAGGACGAAATTCCTGACGGTAAAGATTTTACATGCAGTTCAGGGGGATTAACAGTGTGACGCCCTTAAAATAGGTGTTTGTTTGTGCGTGTGCGTGTGTGCGTGAGCGGCGTGCGTTGTTTTAAACGAATAAACGCATGGAAAATGGGGCGCTCACTCAATAGGATTCTACTCGTACTTACATTGCCTTCCGTGCTACCCTCTATTGCGAATATTCATACAGTCAACTTTTTTTTAAGAAACATTTTTGTGTGAGAAAACCCCATGTTTCAGGGACTCTACCGTTTAACCATTTAGCCATCATCGCCCAGTTGTTCCTTAACACTCCCCGAAGATAACGCGATAACCACACATGTGTAATTAAGGAATATCTTTGGTTTTTTAATTTGGATGATCCTGTCTAAAGCAGAGTTGAGCATAATCAATTACAAGTGTAATTCCTTTCATTACAATTACAGAGTAATTCCGATTAAAAAGTAATAGCAATTAGATTTAATTGTCCTGCACAAATTGTAATTGTAATTGTGGTCAACTAAATTAACGATTACAGAAAGTAATCTGTAATTGAATTACACAATTACATTTCAATCGTAATTTGTAATTACATTACATTTTGCCCAACTCTGATTTGTAGCAGAATAAAGTGCAAAAAGTTTTAGACTCATACATTGTATACCATTTTCTACAAAATATCATAGAAGTCACCTATGTTTTCGCGCGATTTAACCGGGGGATGCCTTTAATACCTGAGTCACTGACGTTATCCTGGCTATCGACAAATGATTAGATACTTATTATTTTATCTTTTGTTTTCGCATATTTCATTAATAACACGAACTACCACTAATTAAAGAATTATTAATCCAAAACCCCACAGGTTTATACCCTTATCATTCACAACGGGTGCAAAATTTACTACCGGAGGATTTTGAGAGACGGCGGACTTTCTGCCGGTGGTTCCTCGATAGAGTGGAAGAGGATGGCCATTTTCCGGCCATGATACTCGCAGCGGATGAGTCAACATTCACACGTTCCGGAATATTGAATTTTCGCAATTCCCACGCGTGGGAACCCATGAATCCACACAATATTGTAACGGGGCACTTCCAGCACGAGTTGAGACTAAAAGTATGGGCTGGGGTAGTAGGCGATCATCTCCTCGGACCGCATATTTTGCCGGCGCGTCTAGATAGCGCAAAATATGCTCGATTTCTTCGCCGGGATTTGCCACTTCTGTTAGAAGATATTAGCCTGGCCACCCGAAGAAATATGTGGTTTCTTCATGACGGCGCCCCAGCCCATATGGGAAGAGCTATACCAGCTATAGGCCGAATATGGGGGAACCGCGTAATTGCACGGAATGGTGCGGTTGCGTGGCCGGCAAGAAGCCCAGATTTAAATCCAATGGATTTTTATGTATGGGGCCATATGAAAGCAATAGTGTACGTCGACACCGATTTTGAGACCTTAGAGGAATTGCGAGATAGAGTGTTTCATGCTGGTAACATTATACGCGAGCAGCCAGGAATATTCGCCCGCGTTCGCGACAATTGGTTGCGTCGGTGTCAGGCGTGTCTGGATGCAAACGGCAACCATTTCGAGCATCTTTTGTAAATAAATGTAGGTAACGAAATTTGTATTTCTTTACTACACATTCAGATCAGGGTAGCCACGCATTGACAGTAGCTTGTTGCGTGACAGTTTATTCACACTAAAAGGAAAGAAACAGTTTTATCACTTCCTCAAAAAAAAAACAACACGTTTTGCAGTCACGTCGTCAAAGGAGTTTACTTCCATGTAAATCAATGCATTTTTCGTGAGCATCAAAACTGTCACGCAACAAATTGCCACCACTGCGCGCCTGGCCTAAGAACACGTGTAGAGTTTTCGTTCACTTGTTTCTTATTTTCTAGCTGACGACCCTAAGTGCCTCCGCTACTCCAAACAGATCCTCAATGGGACCGCTACTGTAAGGGGCCCGTACTTTCTCGGTTACTGGGTCATCTTGAACTGCTCACAACGGGCGGTCTTTGTCCTACGGCTCATCTGTGTGCGTGTAGCGACGATCATTTCCACAAACATCTCCGATGTTTAAACGTTTATAACAGCTAAACTATACGAGATACAACAAAATGTATTCAGACAATTTTACCCTACTGGTGATCTCCAATGTATGTGCAAAATTATGGAATCCTGCGACTATTAGTTTAGCATATAGACATGTTAACTTTGAGGCATTATTACTGTAAAATGGAGACCGATCGGACATTATGTCATAGGACTTTTATGTTCCATTGGACCTCCCCTACCACCCCCTAAAATATTGCTACGTATACCGTTTACACCCTGTATAATAAAAGAAAGTTTGGAATCTTAAACGCTACCAATTCCTTAAGCATAAATCTCGCGCGACACCAGCGTGGTATCGCTGTTCTTCCCGCTGATTGGTTCGCGGTTCTTCGGTCCCCCAGCGCGGTGAATACTCCGACCAATCCGCTAATTCTGTCACTAGCGCACATAAATTACAGTAATTTACGTGTATAATACATGTGTATAATACGTACGTATTATACGTTGCGTATTTTACGTACCCACCACTGGTGCATCCACACGCTCCTGCCGGCCGGAGCGTGTGTGGCCGCCTTAAGTATCGCAAAGCATTTACTTAAAGCCCAAAAAAACAAGTGTCGCAATTGAGAGACACACATCGTCACAGGCATTAGCCATGTTCGTCGAGGCAAATCTTACAAGAAAGCAATACGATGTCATTCAGGCTAGTGATCCTCTAGGTAGTGATACGCAGATGTGTCCACCATTTTGGCCTAAAGCGGAAGTCGCAAATTGGCGGGCACATTTTGAAATAATCGAGAAAACTGAAGTTGTACTATTTCCTTCTGCCGTTCTTCATACAAATTAAAACATGTTACGTTAAATACATTAGACTGTTTCTAGATCTCTACGGAGCACGTAGGGTTTTCTAACTTTACTTAAAAGGTAAAAGACTAAAAAGGTAAATTTCGGGTCAGGCATAATAACAGCGACATGAGCCTCGCCCTTTCTGTACATTGCGTTTCTAACTCCACTACGTTGTATCGAATACTATAAAAGAATAAAGACTAAAAGAATAAAAAAATAATTTATTATTATTATTATTATTAAAAGACGTGTGGAACTTCAAATATTTCAACATAGCTTGAAAAATGAAAAAATGCTAGATAGGATATTTTAACTGAGGAGAGCAGAATATAGGAAAGATTTCTGGAAAAAATCAAATCTATAATACAGTTTCTCACATACCTTAATCAGATAAACGGTGGTGGGGCTAGGCATGTACCAATTACATGTGAGCAGTATCTCTTTCTTTTTCTACTTGTTTACTTGCTCTCTCTACTTCCGGTTTCGGTCACTAATGGTGTCGACCAATAGAAAACGGCGGCCACATCTGCGTATCACTACATAGAGGATCACTAATTCAGGGTGCCAATAAAAAAATATATCCATGCTACTCCATTTTAAAAAATACTAAGAAGGAATGTTACCCGAAAGCAGAATCAATACGCATCACAGACGGTTCTGCTGAAATTATTTTACAGGATCTGCTGGATCATACCTCTCAATGATTGTGTCAGTATTTGGACGAGGTACTGGATAAATTATCAGCACAAGAGAAATGTAGTTTGGAACTATTATCCCAATGGGGTTGTGAATGTTCCCAACAAGCCTAGTTCCAGAAAGCAAACGTAATTATGGAATTGAATAATTTCTAATTATCTACGTCGCGGAAATCAGGATTCACATTATTTGCAAGACAGACAAGTAGGGTTATGCGCGAAGTGCGAATGTTTAGCGTTTTGTTTAGTAGATAATAATTTAATACATATTTTCTTATAAATGTTAATGTTCGCAGGAGTATGCATGATCGCCTAGGGTGTGTGCTGTGCGGAGATGGAGCTGAAGTAAGTATCGCCCCAGATAGCACTCGACATCTATGAGCCGTCTATAAGACGTCTGTTTCAGACATTCAAGACGTCTTAAAGACGTCTGCTATTTTCTGAAAGACGTCTTAAAGACGTCTATAGACATTTTTGAATGTCCTGAGTCAGTAAACCGTACGTCTTTAAGACGTCTCTTGAACAATTTGTAGACGTCTTTGTAAGACGTCTTTGAGACGTCTTATAAACGCCCTGTAGACGTCTTTTAAACGTCGCGTAGACGTCCATTTCAAATTTTCAAGACGTCTTAAAGACGTCTGCTGTTTTCTGAAAGACGTCTTAAAGACGTCTATAGACATTTTTGAATGTCCTGAGTCAGTAAACCGTACGTCTTTAAGACGTCTCTTGAACAATTTGTAGACGTCTTATAAACGCCCTGTAGACGTCTTTTAAACGTCGCGTAGACGTCCATTTCAAATTTTCAAGACGTCTTAAAGACGTCTGCTGTTTTCTGAAAGACGTCTTAAAGACGTCTATAGACATTTTAGAATGTCCTGAGTCAGGAAACCGTACGTCATTAAGACGCCTTTTAAACGCCTTGTAGACGTCTATAAGACGTCTTTAAATTGTCGTGAAGACGTCTTAAAGACGTCCATTTCAGACTTTCACGACGCCTCAAAGACGTCTTCGTAAGGTCTTGATTAGGCCTACTGCAGCTCTTTAAAGAGATATTAGAGATATTAAGCGTGACTTGATTCGTGTTAATGAAATTAAGTATTTTGAAAAAAGAAGCCCGTCGAGTAGCTGCTCTTGTCCTCATTTGAGAGAGTCAACTTTCATGCTGCTCAATATTTTCGTTTCTTCATAAAAAAGAAGAACGTCTTGCAATAGCGAATGATCGAGACATTTTTTGGCATATTCAAGTTCAAGTCGAAAATATAAAATTCCTTCTGCAAAAAACGCCGGTACTAGAGAGTGACGGTATATAATCTGCCCGGCTCTCTTATAGGCATGACTGCTGTAACCCACCTGCGAGAAGCGCTCGGCACGGTCGCCGCCTGGCGGTCGCTTACTATCCATGCGTCTTTAAGACATATAAACGAAGTCGTTTAAAAAACGTCTTGGCATGGACGTCTTAGAGACGTCCTAAACACTTACTCGGAAAGACGTGTTAGAAATGTCTCCGCACAGACGTCTTAAAGATGTCTTAAGGGGTTAGGACACAGTAACGAGCCAAGAAAGCAGACGATTTTTAGACGACGATCATAAGAAAAGTAAACAATCGATTAATATAAGGTTTTGTGTTTTAGTTCACTATATTATGAACTATAAGAAAAGCATATAATATTTACAAAATAGCATTTGTACGCCGTGCATTTAAAATGTCCATTTTTTTTCGGATCACCAACTGGTGGGCCGGATTCCGGCAAATCGAATGAACAGTAACAAAAACCCCAAAAATGTCATAAACTATAATATATTTCCTAGGCATTGACGATCCAACATTTTAAATTTTTTAATTATAGTACAAAATATAAACATCACACACTTTTGTCGAAATTTGATAATTATTTTTCAAACATCGACCATTTTGTAAATTTTCGCAAAAATTGAAATGTTGGATCGTCAATGCCTAGGAAATATATTATAGTTTATGACATTTTTGGGGTTTTCGTTACAGTTCATCCGATTTTCCGGAATCCGGCCCACCAATTGGTCATCCGGAAAAAAGGACCTTTTAAATGGAGACATTGTACGGCGTACAATTTTTATTTTGTAAATATTATACGCTTTTCTTATAGTTCATAATATAGTGAACTAAAACACAAAACCTTATAATAATCGATTGTTTACTTTTCTTATTATCGTCGTTTAAAAATCGTCTGCTTTCTTGGCCCGTTATTGTGTCCTAACCCCTTAATATGGTCTAAGACGTTCAGACCAAAAACAGACGTAAAATGGACGTCTAGAAGACGTCGTGTGCTATCTGGGTAATAATACAAATAGAACTAATTGGTATTTAGTAAACGAAATAAATTGTTATTGAGTTTGATTATATTCTGAAAACCACTTACATATTTCCTTAAAACATTAAACCGTACCAATACGATTTGGACGTAACAAAAAGACGTTTTAAACACGTTCAGAAGAGGTGCAAAGTAACAAAACATGATGTAAGGCGTTCAGGCCAAAAATGGATTTTTCAAAGAAGTCGTGTGCTATGTGTTATCCCAGATAAGCGTCTTATCCCAGATAGCACACGACGTCTTTAAGACGTCCATTTTACGTTTATTTTTGGTCTGAACGTCTTAGACCATATTAAGACATCTGTAAGACGTCTACGCGGAGACATTTTTAAGACATCTGTCTATAGACGTCTTTAAGACGTCTCAACACAGTCGGTTAAAAGACGTCCTGTTACAGACGCCTTAAGGACGTCTTAAAGACGTCTGTAGACAGACGTCTTAGAAATGTCTCCGCGCAGACGTCTTAAAGACGTCTTAATATGGTCTAAGACGTTCAGACCAAAAACAGACGTAAAATGGACGTCTTAAAGACGTCGTGTGCTATCTGGGACATGTATCCTGTTTATTCATACGTTACGTTTAATTTTGTACCAATGTTCTATTTGTTTTCAGCGCTAACACAATACGGAATATGGTGATTCTACAGAAAAAAGAAGTCTAAAATACAGGAAATTTTCTGACATCGCACCTAGTAGGTACCACTGGTTATGGGACGTATTGTATATAGATTTATAAATGTAAATATTGAATGTTCTTCTTCGAATTTATATGCGCTACCTGTATAATTTTGTAACAATTGTAATCGCCAATCCTGTATTATTAAACATAGAATAAATACTTTTTGAAATAAGTAAATGAATTATTTAATAAATGTAGAATCTGCTTTGTTATTTGGGGGTAGGGATACACCTACAGCAGTAATGTACATTTGTGTTGGTGCGTAGGTCCATGTGACGTCACGCGCAGGGAATTGTTTGGCAACTGTGGCCTTCAGATGGCGCTGTTGGATGGTCAGGCGGGCAGCAGGATCTGCCGCGGATCTGCCGGCAGAACCGTAGTCGAATGCGGACGTAGGCTGCACCGCAGCTGCCGGCAGATCCTGCCGTCAAACCTGGTTATCGGGGGATATATTAAACCGGTTATTATTAACTTCGGACCCATTAATAATTAGCTCCCGACCTAAAATAAAAAAAAAACCAAGCCATTTTCACCTGAAACGTTGCGACTTTTAATCCCAGAGTAAGATGAGACAGATGAGAGACTTCCTTAAATGTTTATTTATTGTTATATTTCATTGTTAACTGTTTTAAATTATCACACCATTTCCTCACATGAAACCCTTGTATTTCTTGATACATATGTAACTCAGAATACGAAAATCCCAATACGAGAATGACGCAATAAAATAAATCTTGTAAATAAATCAACTTATTTCTAAATTTTTATACCTCCTGTGCATATTTTTGTAAAATTCTATGAAATAATTGCATTGCGTCACTTTTAACTACATTTGGCTGCATTTAAACGGAAAAAAAATAATTTTGGCCAGCTTTTATGGGCAAATACTCCACTGTGCGACGCGACATCCTCGAGAGCGTTCTTACGCTGAGTTCTGTTCGTGTTCGCGGTGGTGTGAACCCGGGTTTTCGCAACTACACTAAACAGCTCAAGTGGACGTTATGGAATTTTTAATTGCAAGAGGCAGTGTAATCCAAAATATATTTTATCTCTTGAAGTTCGTACTGTTCCAAGATAACATTTACATTTTGTAATTAAAAGCAGGAAATACGGAGATTCATAGAGATAATGTTCAAGCAGATAAATCAGTTCATAGGTTCAAGTGGGTTACTTCGCATATAATTGATTGCAAATGTAGGACGCAATTTTAATTTTAGATATTAGCATAGCAGGTTGCTTATACCCACACATGTAGTTATACAAGGTGTCCCACCACATCTGTGCACCCGGAATATCTCCGTTATTTTTAGAGATATGAAAAAACTTTATTGGCAAAAGTTGTGCAGTGCCGAGGGGGCCATAACATACCCCTCGAATTGACACGCTTTGACTGTAACACAAGCTATATTGAAGTATTTTATAAAAAATAATTCAATCAAGATCAAGAATTACGATCACAGTAAACAATTCCGGGGACTGTGTTGTGGCAACAATGGGAAGCTCGAGACGACTGCGTTGCCGAGACCCGAGGGGCATTCGCGAATGCTTACATAGTTGACGACGACGCTTCGTTGCTTTCTCGAAGAATAAACGATATGTTCGTGTTTTTGCATTCATTATCTTACAGTTTCTATTATTTTTGTTGGCTTTGTTGTTTTTATTGTTATCATCGTCAGCGTTATTAACGTTGTTATCGTTATTATTATTTATTTGTAATACTTACAATAACATAAATATTGAATAAACGTCATTTTTTTATAATTCCCAAGCTTATTATTCTCGTATATATGTACAACAAATATTCAAACGTAATCCGAAACCCCTTCCACCCCGTTCCATACTTTACTACAGTATCGGTGACGGTCTCGAGCGACCGTGAATATGCATTAGTGAATTATGAGTATGGGTCTGAAAAGACCCAAGCTCATTACTCGAAGGGTTAAAGACGTCAATTCTACGTCCGTTTTAGGTCTGGACGGCTTTAGGACGTCTTTTTGGCGCTTTAGACGTCTGTGTGCTATCTGGGAAATCACGATCACAGTCGTGGAAGAAGTTCAATCACGACCGTGATCGCGATCACTGTCAATGATTTTGCACTCCATCTCTAATTGTAATCGTTGAAATGCTCAAGCCCGTGCACGTCTTATTACCTTCCAGATTGATTAGGTATATCACATGCTGCAATGATAAATTCAAGATATATACATATGTTCTGTAGTTTTAACCTAACATGTTTTACGATACGTAATTTTTTTTTCTCTTATCCTAAGGGAAATTTTTCTAAAATAATAGTCATTAGTATCGTAACCTTGTTACTCGTACCTTATCATTAATAGATAAACACCTGTTCAATTCAAAAATAAGTTCGTACAGAAACGTTACGTTTGCAAGAAATTATTTAAGAACGATATAATCAAGTGTTGATAATTGCAAACATTAATTGAAGAGATAATAGGAAGATAAGTATAGAAAAATACATACATATATACATATATGTACAAATATTATATTATACCATAGACGAGTCACACGCATCATGCTCCCCACTTCCTACCTCGTTTCAATTTCAGGAGCGTGCTTATCAGCTCTGAATCGTACATATATAACGTCCGTCAGTTCAAAGGCACTTGTTGTCATCTCGCCAGCTTGTGTTTATATTGATATTCGGCAACGTTAGAGTTGCCGCGATATTCTGGAACTACTACTGTTTGCTGAAAACGTTTCACGGTCAAAAATATTTTCTCAACGATCGATATTTGAATTGACTTAAGATTCGACAGAACCGTGGTGTACTCCATGTACGGTGAGTAGAGTGCAGTTAATTAAATCTTTTCTCTAACCGTGTTTCCTTGCATGTTTAATCAACTTTGAACGTGTTCTCCTTGAAACCTAACCCAAAACCAACCCAAACCTAATTCAAAACTAACCCAAAATCAAACATAAATCTAAAGTAAAGAAATATTTCTCGAACATTTGGTTGAATATCAGTGGCGTCGTGAATGCAAAAACTTAAACATAGATCCATTTGAAGATCTTAGAAAGTGCATTAAGCTTGCTTTTCTGCTTTCGTAATTGTTCGTCATTTCCGGCAAAAACAAATGCGATATTCGTATTCAGCACGTGAATACAAGTAGAGCGATATTGAATATGTATTCAATAAAAGCACTGGTAAAGTTCACCCAAATTTACTTGCATTTCAATTAAATATATATGTACTTCATGGTGAATTTAACTTTCTTAGGTTCGTAAAAATATCGTTAAATACGTTTTAATTTATACCGAAATTTATTGTTAAAATTAAGAGTGCCTTGTTTGCTGATTCATTGATTTAAAAAGCTTTTTATCATTTATCTTGCACATTTCTAAATACAATCAGCTACAGTCAAATCACTTTATACGTAATAAGTTATCTGTACGTCACGTGTCTTCGCAGACTGCATCACCTTCTTTGTGGTGTAGAATGAATTATATGATAGCCGATACGATGTTGGGGATCATAATGTTATCAGGCGTATAAACTATAAATATCTCGACTAACCGACAATATTCTCATTGTTTCTGTTACAGAAGCATAAACATGCATATTTCTGCAATTGCTTTCATGCCAATAGTGTTGGGTAATAATCCATTAATTCACATATTTGCATTTATTTTCTACACTGGCAATGCATTAACAATTCTACAACCTTTTCAGGCATCGTCTGCACTGAAGCTGTACAGTCACCGACATTTAGCAATACTTACATAGTCAAAGGAACTCTGTACATTCCGTATGCTGAAATCCGTGAACCATTCTATGCATGGTACGATGGCACAAGTGGATCAAGCAGGATCGATTATTATGGAGGTAACTTAAATTACATTTTATTATACGCGCCATTATGTTTTTAAAGAATGTGGTAAATGATGCTTCGCTTAATTAGGAATGGTGAAGACTTTCCAGTTGTCGCACAAAGGTTCGTACGGGAGCAGTATAAAAATCGCCCCGATCACCACAGAAACTATTAGCAATCAAGAAACATGCCTCGAAGTAAATGGCACTAACCAGTTGAAAATTCAACCTCAAGCTATTGTTCCCGATGCGACTGGAATGGAGGTAATACGATAATTCCCCTTCCTTTATGCGTAGTTAATTATTGGATTTCAGAGTTCTGTTAACTTTCATTTAGTGCATCGGAGAGGAAATGATTAATGGATTATTACATGAAAAATGGCGTAAGGTAGAAGAGATTGGCGAAAAAATAAATAAATATACTCTTTGGATACGATACAAGGTAATGACTGTTCTGCCATTAGTTTCAATGCAAATCACATACGCAGTTTGTCCAAAAAGTTCGTAGAGTAGGAGAATTTTAATGATACACAAACATAAGTTCCTCAGATTCCACGTAATTCCTTGTCTGTTCTGTTCGTGTATACGCCTTCCATCATTCCAGAAGCTTGTACGGGGATCAGGAAAAGTTATCTTCTGGAATGGTGTGTATGCGGTTAGTTACCACTCGCTGCTTACGCAGACATCGACTCACAGGTGGTTACAAAGAGTGTACAGTCTTATTTAATCATGGTAAAACTTTTTTTTCAAGAATTTCGTCGGGGCACCCTCCAGAATAGTTTCGAATAATTAAAAAAAAATCTGTGTAAAGTTTCAGCTCGATCGGATAACGGGAAAGGGTGCCCCTGGGCCGTTAAAAATTTAAGTCATTATTTAACAGCTTGCGAAGTCGATTTTATATAATGTCTTCCAAGTTATTGATTAAATAAAAAAATATGCCAAACAAAAGTTGTTGATCCGGACAAGGAGCATCTTTTTGGTGTATTACTATTTTTCGTGCGACAAACGGTTTTCAAAAAAAATCCGAAAAACTAAAAAAACTTTTTTTTTTCAAATTTTGAAAGTTTAAATGCTTCTAGAACGCTTTTTATTTATGAAGGTGAACAAAAAAAATGGAATTTTTATTTTCGAGTACTATTTTTTAAACATTTAAGGGGGGGGGGGCATATACCGAAATATGCAAACAAGATAAAAATTTGTTTTCTTCTTATTTTCAGTGTTTGATATGTGATGAATGTTTCCTGAAAAGTTGGGGTCGAAATTCGCAAAAATATCGGAGATATAGACGTCAGAAGTGAGGTATTCAAATGCATTTTTCTCGATATCATGATTTTCTAGCATGTTACCCACGATTACTCGAATACTATTCAACCGATTTACTTCAAAGTTTGCATGGCTATATGAAACACTGTTACTCAGTTTTGTGACGGCGTGGATATTTTATTTGATTCATAGTTTCTTTTTTATTGCCTAAATGGCCTAAAAAGTGCAAGATTTCATGTCCGATTTTTTTTCAAATTTTGAAAATTTACATGTATATCGAACATTTCTTATTTATGAAGACTGAAAGAAATGTGTATTTTTCATTTTCAACCCTAAAGGTTAATGCTGTTATGTCTCTGCCACCAATGAGCATACTTGACTTGTAATACGTATATCTCCGATATTTTTGCGAATTTCGACCCCAACTTTTCAGGAAACATTCATCACATATCAAACACTGAAAATAAGAAGAAATTTTTTTTATCTTTGCATATTTCGGTATATGCCCCCCCCCTTAAATGTTTAAAAAATAGTCCTCGAAAATAAAAATTCAATTTTTTTGTTCACCTTCATATATAAAAAGCGTTCTAGAAGCATTTAAACTTTCAAAATTTGAAAAAAAGTTTTTCGGATTTTTTCGAAAACCGTTTGTATAGAGAGAACTCAAAAAATGCTGAGAATAGTACAGTTTATTGAGCGATATAGCGAGAGAATAGATACAATGAGATAGAGGTGTAACGATTTCGAATGTTGTCGAGATACTACTGTGTATAACCGAGCGCTCGGGTCGGTCACGAAAGCGAGAGTGTGTATGTGAGTGTAAGTGAGATATGGTGTTGAACAGTATGTATGTAGGTATGATCACGAAAAGTAAATACAAGGTTCATCAGCTGATCCAGGTTTCTTGCGGCTGATGTGGAAAGAGAGAGATAAATAGAGAGAGAGAGAGAGATGATTTTGCCGAAACACCGTTAATCTACATTAATTAAAAAATCTACAACTTTTGTTTGACATATTTTTTTATTTAATCAATAACTTGGAAGACGTTATATGAAATCGACTTCGCGAGCTGTTAAATAATGATTTAAATGTTTAACGGCCCAGGGGCACCCTTTCCCGTTATCCGATCGAGCTCAAACTTTACACAGATTTTTTTTAATTATTTGGAACTATTCTGGAGGGTGCGGCGAAGAAAATTCAAAAATCGAAAATAAGAGCCACCCTAGTGTACAGCTGTAGTCGCTTGATGTTTACCCAAAAATCGGTTAATAAATATCGACGCATGAGCGGGAAAGTCACTACTGTATGTACAATGAAAAAATCAAATTTTCGAAACTCGAAACAGCCTAGTGCGGAAAAGTTGCGTCTGCGGAAGACAAATGAAGGCGAAATTTTTTTTTTTTTGATATCGGTCAATATTTGACCGGGCCCAAACGGGGTCAAAGTTTTTAATTTTTTACCAAGTTTGGCGACTTCTGTATATTCTTATAAAATTTGCATATTTCACTGTTGAGCATTAGAAAATATTATTTAAGCACATAAACGCGTGAAAGAGTGTTTAAAATATTGTCGCCAAGCGGAGTATCTATGTTTCTATTTTTGGACGTAACGCGGTTGTAGTGAAAGAGGAACGTATTTCATTGATTCAAGAGCCATTTTGATCTGTAACATTTAATAGCCATTTCTTATAGTGTTTGTGCGCTGAAGATGAATCCGCAAACCGTTTGTCACCATCACCTTCTGTTTTCGAGAAATTTAATTTTGAAAAAAAAAAATATAAATTTTCAACTTTGGACATCTTGTGAGTTCAAACTGCAATAGTTATTCGGTTGCTTGTTCCGTCAAATTATTCTATGAACCCTCGCGAATACAACGATATAAGTTATTATTCCATTATTAACATTTAAATATATTCAAACAACGTTCAAATGGAAAAGGACAACCGAATTGCACAAATTTTTGCAGATATCTCTATATATTTCTAAAGCTAAGAGTCTAGGGGGAAATCTGGCAACTCCACGCGATGCAGCAGACATTTTTCCTTCGTAAAACAACAACAAAATTGGTAAATCACGTTTTGTTTCCAATACCGTAGCGAAAGAGTTTGGCAAAACGTGCGGCGCCAACAGTGGTAGTCGCGCGCGTTTAAGCGATTCTGTCGCTGAGCGGCAGTGGGTCTGTGGGTACGCCCAATGCTTTTGGCTTCTGCATCCAAAACAAAACGTGTCTTACCACTTCTGTTGATGGTTTCCGGGAGAAAAATGTCTGCTGCATCGCGTGGAGTAGTCAGATTTCCTTCTAAACCCTTAGTTTTTGAAATATATAGAAAGATATCAGCAAAAATTGGTGCATTTCCGGTGTCCTTTTCCCTTTGATCGTTGTTTAAACATATTTAAATGTTTATAATTCAATAATAACTTATATCGTTATTTTCGCCAGGGTTCATAGAATAATTTGGAGGAACAAGAAACCGAATAACTATTACTGTTTGAACTCAAAGGATGTTCAAAGTTGAAAATTTGCAATTTTTTTCAAAATCGAATTTCTCGAAAACAGAGGGTGATGGCGACAAACGGTTTGCGGATTCGCCTGCAGCGCACAAAGATCTATAAGAAATGGTTATTGAATGTTACAGATCAAAATGGCTGTTGGATCGGCTATTGAATCAGTGAAATATGTTCCTCTTTCACTACAACCGCGGTACGTCCAAAAATAGAAACACATAGATACTCCGCTTCGCGACAATATATAAAACACTATTTCACGTGTTTATGTGCGTAAATAATATTTTCTGATGCTCAACAGGGAAATATGCAAATTTTATGAAAATATACAGAAGTCGCCAAACTTGGTAAAAAATTAAAAACTTTGACCCCGTTTGGGCCCTGTCAAATATTAACCGATTTAAAAAAAAATTTGCCTTCATTTGTCTTCCCCAGACGCAACTTTTCCGCACTAGGCTGTTTCTAGTTTCGAAAATTTGATTTTTTCGGCCCGCCCTAATGTACAAGAAGAATTCATTTATTGTGCAATAGAATTCTGGTCGAATACAACGACTTCTGTCGAGATGGCAGTCCGTGATCTTTTTGTAAATTACTCCATTGATGGTACGAATTTGTGTAATGAAGGGACTTAATATCAGGGATCGAAAAAGTTCTGAAACTTTTCAATATGTTCCATTTAAAACAAATGCCGCGGAACTTTTTTAAAAATGTTCTCACATTATAAGTTCTCAGAAGAACCGATAAAATAAAAGTTCTAGTTGGAATGGAACTTATAAAATATAAGAATAAAAATTTCTGTATAACAGGAACAGATATTTTGTTCACCGATATTAAAAAAGTTCTCAATCGTTGTAACAAACACTAAATACTATTCAATGGATAGTACTACAAGAATATTAAATAATTCATACAGTTAAATTGATATTTTGAATTTGTTATTTATATGTAATACTTACCTACGTAGATGTTTTAGAATCGTTATAATAAAAGTTCCATGAAAACAAGTTATATTAGAACGTTTATTAAAAAAGTTTTCATAAGATAAAGAAAAGTACTAAACTATTAGGTACGAGTTTTATTTAACAATATAATATCATATTCTTCAAATGTTTATTTAATAAAAGGTATAAAAATCATAATATAATTAATGGTTTCATAACAAGTATTGAACAGAAGAGATCTTGTCAAGAATATTTAATTTAATTTTACGAGCAAAATATTGTTTAGGTTTGTAGAACTTAAATTACATCTATGGTCGTTTAATATAAACTTGAATAGTTGAGTACTTTTCTTTATCTTTTGAAAACTTTTTTAATAAATGTTCTAATGTAACTTGTTTCCATGGAACTTTTATTATATAGGTTCTAAAATATCTGTTCCATGAGAACACTTTTTAAAGGTTTCATTAAAAATTCCACAGAAACAGATATTTTCCGAATCGAAACAAATAAGTTCTAACAGAATTTTTAAAAAACGAGGGTCCGAGAACTTTTTCGATCCCTGCTTAATATTCTCTTTGCATTTCGAAGTCGTTGGTTTAGAAAAAAGTGACAAGTATCAGTAGACCCGATGGATAACAACTAATTACCCGCTAACAATCAAACAGATCGGAACAAAAAAATCCTGTACGTTCCCGATAGTGATTATTAAGTAGGGTAGCTGAAAGAGCTATAGCGAGGTCGTAAATTAAACCATCGAACGGCGGCATCGACTGACGCTTAGGATCGTTATCGGCTCATATTTCTGTCAATTCATTTGTGCTGACACTCGAAATATGCTTAATTTAACGCTCCACTGATTTTACGACGCTGTGCCTCCTCCAGCTACTATATACTATGTGCCTTCCCCGGCCGATAATACTACCGGCATTCTTCATAAAAAATCATTCCGAGAAATTTTCAGACAAATTACGTAGAAGAGGGCATTAGTATAGCTTTTTTTTATAATTTTATCCTATTATTTATTCTTATATTATTATTTATTCTATAATCGACAATCTATATGTATAATGAACTACAGAAATCGCCACGTATACCACTACTGAAAGAACCAATTCCTGTAAGATATGAAATGAAAGGATTTAACAGTCTCCTGGGTTCTCACTATGATCATTACTATTTGGAATATGATTGGTATTCTTCTGAGACGCCCAGTTCCGATATTTTTGAAATTGGAGAAAGTATATAGATTTTATTTACATTTATTAATGTTAGTTTTATCTGGATGTATTCTAACGTGAAACGCATTCAAATAGATTTAACATGCGTCAGTTTCCCTGGACCTGGAGATAAGCACATATATACATTTAATCCTATGCGCGAATTCGTTCACAATTATGATGCACATGTAACCGAAGCATTTGAAGATTTCAAGAAGACTCATAGGAAGGAATATGCAAGTGGGACGGATCATATGATGCGTAAAGAAGTATTCAGACAAAATTTGAGGTATATATTATATATATACGTATTATTTTGATTATTCTATTGATAATATATAAGATTATATTCATAGGTTTATTCATTCGACCAATCGCGCCAATAAAGGTTACCGATTAGATGTAAACTATTTGGTAGATCGTACTGAATTAGAGTTAAAGGCCCTGCGTGGCAAGCAGTACAGTAAAGGCTACAATGGTGGTCAGCCTTTCCCTTACAAAGGCGTAGAAGAATTTGAGAGCATTCCGGACACTTTAGATTGGAGACTTTATGGCGCGGTCACTCCTGTTAAAGGTTTGTGCTTAATTTATTTAAAAAACGCCGGTGATTTCAAATTAATTAAAAATTCTTGATATTGAGTAGATCAGTCTGTTTGCGGATCTTGTTGGAGCTTTGGCACAACCGGTGCCGTCGAAGGCGCATATTATATGAAGTATGGTAAATTAATCCGTTTATCGCAACAGGTAAGGAAATCTGAGAGGTAATTATAACAACTCATTTTTATAAATATAAAGTACTTTATTATATTGTTCCGCGATTACAGGCTCTTATTGATTGCTCATGGGGTTTCGGAAATAACGGCTGCGATGGCGGCGAAGATTTCCGCTCGTACCAATGGATTATGAAACACGGAGGTCTACCCACTGAAGATGATTATGGCGGTTACCTTGGCCAAGTAAATAAATCTTAAATTACAAGTATAATTATGAAAATGCAATACGGACCTAAATGTGGTTATAGTTGCTAAAGATGTATAGGGAGGCAATAAGTTCTGATATTTTTCTTCTTAGGATGGCTATTGTCATGTAAATAATGTTACTATGACTGCCAAAATCTCGGGTTTTGTTAATGTTACAACGGGAGACGTTAATGCTTTAAAACTTGCCATCGCAAAGCATGGTCCAGTTTCAGTTTCAATCGATGCTTCTCTTAAAACGTTTTCATTCTACTCCCATGGTGTATATTACGACGCAGCCTGTGGTGTGTATATATAATAGATGTGTCTTACCTTAAATGTTGTTCTTAAAATACATCTTATAAACGTGAATAATACATTACTCGCAGGTAACGGGCCGGAGTCACTGGATCATGCCGTATTGGCTGTTGGCTATGGTAAACTTGATGGAAAGGACTATTGGTTGGTCAAAAATTCATGGTCGAATTATTGGGGTAACGATGGTTACATTCTTATGTCTCAAGAGAATAATAATTGCGGAGTGATGACAGCTCCAACGTACGTTACTATGTGAAAAAGGAACCTTTATGTTTTTAATGAAAACACTTGTGGGAAGCCCTTAAAAGTTAAAAATTCGTCATTATTTTAAAAGGAACGATAAAGTAAGGTGTTGAATATTGTATTACCTTGTTACACACAGACTTATATTGTATACAAGAAAGAAATATAAATAAAATAATTTTTTATTTGACACTAAATTGTTAGATGGGTATATCGTAAAATACATAAGATATGATTTCATTTGGAAAGTACTGAAATCGTCATTCTATAAACATGAAGAAAATGATTTTTTGTTGTTTTGAAAGTGACCGTTATCTTTTCACAATAAAGGACACAAATACAATGACACCTTTTAATAAAAATTTAATAGCGTATAGAAACGAGTTACGCTGTAATCCGGATTCGCAAATTCGCAAATAATGCTGTTTATCCAATATAAAAAACATAAGCAAATGCGTGAACAGCTACGCAAATAGATAATGTCATATATTTTTATAGTATCATATGATATAAAAATTTAATATCAGTATCGAAGGACAGTAATTCGTCGTAATCATTGAGCTATAAGTATACCTGGAGAGGGAACAGAGCAATGGCGGCCGGTAAGAGAAAAAGAGGGATTGAGCTCAATGAACATAGCACATTTACTACATGATAGTACAGAGTGAGAGGGATAATAGGAAGAAGAAGGATAGGTTCACCCGTAATCTTCTATTTTTCTCTGACCGCTGTCGCCTCTACTTCTTCCCATTGCTGTTCTCTCTCCAGGTATTCTTATAGCTCAATGGTCGTAATAGTCCCACCGAACGGGGCTGGCGGCGGGACAACATCCCGATGCGGAAACTATTCGTAGCCGACGACAACTTCGTGTCGACTCTTTTGTTCTCTCGCACGTTCTCGGATTCTCTCACTCTCGACTGAAGGATTCCAAGAAATGGTGGGGATAGTGAGCGGGACTATTACGCATGGTAAAAACGGGACAATAACGACGAATTACTGTATAACTTCTTACGTTTGGAAAGTCTAATATTCGAAGTATAATGATAGTTACTCGTAAAAATATATGTGGTTTTAATAGTGACGTATTAAAATTTCTTAAATCATTATAAAACAACACAAGTATTGAAGTAATTGTTGAATCACTGCGTAGTCAATAAAAAATTAAATATATAAATAAAAAAAGTATTGCGTAAATAAAACTGAAAATGCTTAGAATAAAAGAAACTGTTTCCTGTAACTTTCATAATGTTGATATTAATGTTTTAATACGCCCGTCTATTTACTTTAAGGGGACCTTACGGTCTAGAGCCCAAAAAAATAGATGTTTTTTTAGAAATTACAAAAATTACAAAAATGACATTTTTTTTTAGAAAATAACGACATTTGAAGTTTGAAATCACTTTTCCCTGTATTTTTCGTCTTTTCAACGCCTTTGAAAATTATAAATTTTCAATTTTTTGTAATTTTTTCTCCCCCCCCCCCCCCCTAGCCAGAAGTAAAAACGCGTTTAAAGTTTTACGTGAGCGCCGAGTGGCCGGGTGTGACCCATGCATTTGCCGCTACTCAAATATTTTCTTAATGAACATATGATACACGTTGAAAACTGATATAAATCGATTTTACAGTTATTCAACGTTAACTTTGGTTATCATTTTTTAATCTTATCTCTCCTTTTTTATTAATTAAAATTTTAATTGTACAACCTACCCTCGTACACTTTGAAAATATTATTAACGTTTCCTATTATTCTTATGAAATTATAAATATTGATGGCATTCGCAATCTATCTGAATTGCTATTTTTGTATTCGAAATGGTTGAAATTGGAATGATATTTCTAACCATACTATGATATGGACAATTGAAAAATATATGTACCTTAAGTACCCTTATTAGTATACATGCGATACGTACGGAACAAATAAACGTAAAAAATGCATAATATTTGAGTCAAATAACCGTATAGTATGAACTAACAAAAATGTAACCATGCTTTATTACATGCTTACTGGAATCATACTGCCAAAGTGCAACCACTAGGCTCCGATGAGAAGTTGCCGTGAGAAACTCTACGAGTCCGAATGGTATGTATAAGTATCCCTACTGGCCGACTTCTCGCCGGAGCACAGTAAATAATCGGATTGAACTGTGTAACAATATTCCTATAAAATTTTCTTAAAAGTATATCGAAACATACAGTGAAATACATTATGACTAACGGCGATATGTAGAATAACTAATCAGCTCACCTGGGAATGTATATAATGGTTTTCGACCAATTCTACATATTTTCCCTATTGTGTGTAATTACAAAGCAGGAAATACGATGTATTTAAGTACGCAAAATATAGTTATAGCTTTCAACGAATCGATATTCACTTTGATTGTATGTGTGCCGAAATTAATTGAAAAAAATCGCGCACAATATGAATTATTAATTCTAATTTTTTTTTCATTCTTACTTTCATTATTACTTTAATCTTTACTTTCATTTTGTATATCACTTATGGACCCTGCTCCGATCGATCGCATTCCGTGATCGATCCGTGACCATTACCGTAAATCCGCGTATGGCAATTTTAGAGAAACAGTTGACCCTCGACTCTCATATTACACTCGATAAATAGTAGGAATGTCAATAGGTTGGCTTAATGGAAGCATTGTTTCGCCCTTATTATTGACAGAGTAAAGAATATAGAAATATAAATATCTCAGACCAAGTCTCGGTATAACTAAAGCGTCCCTGGATTTCACATGCAAGTGATTCACTACAGCTTTTAGTACTTCAAACGATTCGTTCACTTTTTATATTACAAACAAACGACAGAGAACGAATATATTCTGATTAATGGGACGCAATTAAGTGTACGTGAAAGTCATATTTTTTATAAATCGCATATATTCTTAAACTTTTAAGATTACCTTGATTTTTTTAAATGTAACGCCACATTTGTTGCCGTATAATCTTAAAGCCGAAATCAATGACCTTCAGATGGTAGTCACGGTACTCTATCTAACGTAAACACGTCTGTATAAAGATATGTACATACATACACAGTAGAGACGTTTGACGATTGGTGCCTACTATTTCACGATCAATTTGTATGATGCGACCAGACGCGATAAAAACATACTGTAATGTGCAATATGCTATAAGTTTATTGTGCATATTGGGAAAATTTAGTTAATATGTATAAATGTGTCCCAATTTAAATCTGTTAGGGTTTTCCTCTTGGGTCACATTAAAAACGTATTGAAACGTCTCGGCTGTGGAAAACATAACGTGTGATACGTTTCGAGTCTTACATAATTCAATACATTCATTGTGTGCGGTGACTTAAGGTCATTTTAAGGTTATAAGAACGTACATTGAATTCGTCTTTCTATTATCTATACAGGTAAATAGGTTCTCACTATTTCTCTCCCCCCCCCCCCCCGCTCAGTTTTGCTTTACCTGAAGTTATTAGCTTACCTCGGTTCATATTTTTGATCAGTCGTTAAGAGAATTCACTGCCAACACGAGTGATTATTGTTTTAGCGACGAGCGAAGTCGCTGGCATTGTATTCGCCCACTATGCCTCGCCTCGTCTGTCTTCCTCAAAATATTCTCGAGCAGTTATCCGCCGAGGCGAGGCGTAGTGTGAGTCAAATTGTCAAAGTGCATAAGAAAAGCATAGGAAGAATAGAATGAAGCGTGGCGAGGCGAGGTTAGGCGACGCGGCGTCGAGAACAAAGGCGTCCGTAGACTTTTTTCCAGGGGTGAGGGGGGGGGGGTGGCGACTTTGGGTGATGGTAAAGAAATATACCCCTCTTGCTTTTTTAACCCATTTTGTAGTGCCAATTTAATTAAAAATTTAAAACTAAAATTTAAAAATATTCCCTTTTTCAATATAAAATTAATAAAGATCAGTTTCGAAAAATAAGCGATTTTTTTCTCAAAAGCCGCGGGGCAACTGCCCCTATTGCACCCCCCTCCGGACGCCCATGGTCGAGAGCCTACCTTAAGACTGTGTGATAAAAAATACTATGTATGTGCTATTAAAAAAAGTCAGGGTGACTAATATTTATCAAATACTGAGGTTTACAAAAAATTACTTTCATATATTTGATATGCCCTATTAAACACAACATACTTCCCTTTTGACATCTTCTTGTAATGTTAAAAAGAATGCCGTGAAATCTTTTGAGTCTCCCGCCCACCCCGCCTTCGTACATTTATTCTTATTAAAGAAATCCCATTTCTAAGGCGTTATATAGGGACTGCGTGTCCGAGTGACTGTTTATTCTCCAGAATGGAAAGTTGTGGGCACGTGCCGCTGTTTCCTCGTCCGAATCGTCGCCTATTACCACGTACGTGCATCTACGACCAAATCGTGCGACCACTCTTCCAAAGCAGCTCTCCTTTCCTAAAAGTTAATACCACAATGTTCACATTAAATATGCTTGTAATTTCATAATTTCTGTATTTTATTACATGTAGTATCACTTTAATATATGTTTGCAATATATTATATTATTGAGTAACTATAAAGAAATCATATTATTTGACTAGGGGAGACCGAGGCACATTTGGACAGTTTTTTGCTTCCTTAAATATGTTCTGTGTGGTTCTAATATTGGTCATAGAGTCCTCGATACGGTTACAAATGAATGGCGATTGAGTGGTGCGATTAGTTTGTAAGTTAAAAAAAAATCAAGTAGTTTGTTTTTCCTAAAGAAGGTAAGGTTAATTGAAACGATTAAAAGTTGGGATGTAGGCTAAGCAGTTGATGATGCATATTTGCATGCATTATGCTTTAAGAAGACAATACTTTTAGAGGTTTTTGGCGTTTCCAACTTCTCAATATCTGCATTATATACTTCATGGTAGCTATAAATAATCAAGCTCAACACCAGAGGCACATTTGGACTATCCAATCGTGCCCCGTGGTATCCACTTTTATGTTTACCTATTATTATATTTCCAGCATCATTCTGTTCAAATTGTTGAAACATCAACACTTAATGCCTGTGTCAAATTTAATTTGTACTTTGATGGGTACCAGATTGAATAACTGAAGGCTTAAGGCAGGGGTGCACAGGGAGCCTTTTTCAGCGCCTAGCGGCAGGCAACCAGCCGTACGCCGTTACGAAGGGTAGAATCGGTGAGGCGAACTGCAGTAGTGTAAGTGCGGGCTCGTAGCCGCGTAGCGTAAGTATATATGCTTGGGTTCCTTACGGGGCCCCAGTGCAGAGCAGGTCCCGTAATATAATTCGGTGGGGTCATGAAATTTCCAAAACATTTGCTACTGCCGGCATTTCGTATGACTTGACGGCAGAGTTGGGCATTATTCGGTTAAATTTTTATTCGAATACGGATACGTATAAATCCCAAGATTTATTCGCGAATAACGAATGACGGTTTTATTCGACGAAAAATTATTCGTTATTCGCGAATAAATCTGTACCGTTATTCTAGTCAGATTCATTCGGATAAGAATTTATTCGTTATTCGACCTGAATGAACGACGAATAAAGGTCGTCGCCCACTAGGCCGAAGCGCGGCGAAGCGAAGCGCGGCGACCACGCATCGCCCATATGACAGAACAGCGGCGACGAGCATTTATGAAAAGAGTGTATATTTTTTTCCTAATCCTTCTAATATAATTCAATTATAAGTAACTGGTTTACAATTTAGTAATTAGCCAAAATACATAGCATAAGTTGCTCTATAACTAACTTTGAATATATGCATATGTGAATATTCGCATGACTATTTGTATGTATTTAAAAACGTTCAATGAACGCTTATAATTCGAAGAGATTGATTTTTTCATTAGTTTAAATGGATTGCCGTGAGCAAATTTTATTTAAAATAAATCAAAACGCCACTCTATATAGTACCGCGGTCTTACATCTTCCTGCAAAGTGCGACCTATGACAAGAGTTACTTAACCTAAAACATTAGGTTTCATGGGTGTCAGTCAGTGGTGTCATGAATTCCTGATACATCGCCGAAATCACGTGATCATTTTATTCGTCCGTTGACTCGAATAAGAAATTATTCGAATAAATTTTCAGTCGAATAAAAAATTATTCGTTATTGTCGAATAATGTCATTTTATTCGAATTTTTTATTCGAAGATTATTCGAATAAAAATTTATTCGCACAAATTTATTCGAATCCGTATTCGAATAAAAATTTAGCCGAATAATGCCCAACTCTGCTTGACGGTTCGATTCTACTCATAATAAAACATTTATTACTAATAATACTTATCTTTTCAGCGACACATAAAATAATTAGAAGGTTAATAATATAGAAATAAATAACTCGGACACAAGGAAAACAAGTAGTTTTCAAGTAAAGATACCCTAGTAACATTTCTGGTTGGCCAACGGTAGCCAACAGTTGGGAATTAGTTGGGATATAGTTAGAGTTTTGCCTACAAATCCCCAACATAGGGCCTACGGCAAAAAACTTACGGCAGTTTGCCAACGAATATTCAATGTTGGGCCTACAATTATTATGGTTGGTTAATTAACAAAAAGTTACGACAGTTTGCCAACGAATATTTAATGTTGGGCCTACAATTATTATGGTTGGTTAATTAACAAAAAGTTACGACAGTTTGCCAACGAATATTCAATGTTGGGCCTACAATTGTTATGGTTGGTTAATTAACAAAAAGTTACGACAGTTTGCCAACGAATATTTAATGTTGGGCCTACAATTGTTATGGTTGGTTAATTAACAAAAAATTTACAACGATGATTAAATGTTGTCTCACACACGTCAGAAAATTTGCAACATCCAAAAACCTGTTATTATATTCCAAATTGTGATTTTTCTTTTCTTATTTGTAAATACGTAATGCGGACGTCTGTCTTGAGACGAATGTGAAATTTTAAGGAATGAGTCTAAAGGTCGAATGATGATATTTTGTAGAATATTTCGCGTCACTGTGCAGTTTTTATAAACAATTAATACTAGTTATGTACTGAGAAATTAGAAGTATTTACAAGGAAATGTATTGGGTAAGTGCGAATAACGGTTGCTTCGCAACTGGGAAGTTTGAGTTCGATTCTCCTCACCGCAAATTTTTTTTTTTTTTCTTAAATCAGACCTGAAAAAGACGTTTACAACGTCTTTTGAAGTTCTTCAAGACGCCTTCTGAACGTTTTTAAGACGTCTTTTGGAAAGAAACTGTTGGGCTTGTGGAAAGAAACCTTCAGTTGGGCCTATGGAAAGAAACCTTCGGTTGGGCCTGCGTTGGTTACAATCGTTGGACCATTTAAAAATAGCGCGACACTTCAACAGTTGGCCAACGGATAACACGTCATTGGCCCAACAAACTCCCAGCAAATAAATGCTACTAGGGTATATATCATTTATAAAAGCTAGAGCATGATATATGAATAAATATATATACATATGTACAGTACGCATCTGGTGCTTATCATTGCACATAGTAATAGTCTTATAATAGGTGTAATATTATGTACATAATAGTATGTATATATACTGAACAATACACGCAGTATTCATGAAGAATACGAGATGGAGTATGTAAGTCAAATCACACTGACAACATATAATTATAAATAAATTATAATAAAAAAATAATTTTAAAGACAAGCTTCTATTAAAATGTACTAAAAAAGAAAAAATATTTTTGACACTTGTTGCACGTTTTTTTCCACTCTATTGCAAGCAGTCTAATTCCTCAATTCAAAGTCTGCCCTGAGATCTAACCAGACTAAAAGTCAATACAAAATTATGTTGTTTAGCAATTAGTTTTTGTATAACCTATAATATTAAATTTTACGCCCCACGCTGTTTTTGGTTATATGAGAGAATTCTTCTGAGGCAGTCATTTAGGCCGGCATCAAATTTTTTTTCTTTTTTAGTACATTTTAATAGAAGCTTGTCTTTAAAATTTTTTTTATTATAATTTATTTATAATTATATGTTGTCAGTGTGATTTGACTTACATACTCCATCTCGTATTCTTCATGAATACTGCGTGCATTGTTCAGTATATATACATACTATTATGTATATAATATTACACCTATAAGACTATTACATATGTGCAATGATAAGCACCAGATGCGTACTGTATATATGTATATATATTTATTCATATATCATGCTCTAGCTTTTATAAATGATATATATCGTTACTTGAAAACTACTTGTTTTCCTTGTGTCCGAGTTATTTATTTCTATATTATTAACCTTCTAATTATTTTATGTGTCGCTGAAAAGATATGTATTATTAGTAATAAATGTTTTATTATGAGTAGAATCGAACCGTCAAGTCATACGAAATGCCGGCAGTAGCAAATGTTTTGGAAATTTCATGACCCCACCGAATTATATTACGGGACCTGCTCTGCACTGGGGCCCCGTAAGGAACCCAAGCATATATACTTACGCTACGCGGCTACGAGCCCGCACTTACACTACTGCAGTTCGCCTCACCGACTCTACCCTTAGTAACGGCGTACGGCTGTGGCCTGCCGCTAGGCGCTGAAAAAGGCTCCCTGTGCACCCCTGGCTTAAGGTGTCATGCCTATCTTTGAGGTCTGAAAACACATGTATTTTCGGGATTTTTTTTTAAATACTTGAAGACTTTTTTAAAGAAATCTCAAGTATAAATATATTGTGCTGCATATTTTACGTACAACTACGGTTTTGGCTCTCACGCCATCTGACAAGGGAAGTTCGGTTACCGATCGCGCAATAGAACTTTGCCTATGAGCGCACAGTGGTCCGAATCGCCGAAAACGAGATAAAAAATTCTTACGTTCATTTTTCACCCTTTATCATTATGAAGATGGTCATTCCAGGGGTTTTTGGGGTCGCAGAATCTGATTCCGAGGTCAAAATTTTTATTAGATTGAAACTAAGCCCTGTAGGGGGGAGGAAATGTCGATAAAATAATGTTATGTTTTGTTTAACAGTACTGTCTGATTTGATTACGTTACCCATACAGCACACACCCATGGCAGGAAGGTTCCATCAATGTAGCAGGACGGTTCCGGTGCAGCACCGGAAACTTCCTGCTACATTGATGGAACGTACCATGAAGAATCCTATGTCCGCCCTTTTGGAACATTGCACGGCAACCTTCATGGAACGTTCCGGGCATTTTCTAGCAACCTTCATGGAACGTTCCGGACAGTAGGGCCAAAAATAAAAATAACTGTATTTTATATACATATAAAATATATAATATATACCGGACGTGTCTGGTAGGGGGCCCGACGGCATGAATGTGTGCAGAATCGCAGTAGTTTAACGCCCGTGTATTTTTTCTTATTGAAAAATCTTTTACTCCAGGGAGGATTCGAACCCGCGACCTCCCATACAGCACACTCCTATGGCAGGAAGGTTCCATCAATGTAGCAGGACGGTTCCGGTGCAGCACCGGAACCTTCCTGCTACATTGATGGAACGTACCATGAAGAATCCTATGTCCGCCCTTTTGGAACATTGCACGGCAACCTTCCTGCAACCTTCATGGAACGTTCCGGGCATTTTCTAGCAACCTTCATGGAACGTTCCGGGCAGTAGGGCTAAAAATAAAAATAACTATTTTATATACATATAAAATATATAATATATACCGGACGTGTCTGGTAGGGGGCCTGACGGCATGAATGTGTGCAGAATCGTAGTAGTTTAACGCCCGTGTATTTTTTCTTATTGAAAAATCTTTTACCCTAGGGAGGATTCGAACCCGTGACTTGTAGCATCGTAGGCGAACAGTTTACCGCCGCAGCTACAACCACTTATTGATAAGACTGCTAATGTATTCGAACTTATACTCCTACCGTGCAACACTTTAAACTCAAATTATTCAAAACCGAAGATACGTTTTGACAAACCCCATTTCATCTCCCTAATCGTGGAGCTGGATATGTCACAGCAGTCACAGCAAAATCATTTCGACGCTTGATGTTGTATTAAGTTGATTCATATTCTGTTATGAAATATCCTGCGTAGTAAAAGAAAATAATGTTTTTTAGTTTTTAGCGCATTTTTAATACAATCGTTTAACATAAAATCTTTTTTTTATATTTTTTTATATTCTAGTTTTTAGTGTTTGTGGATTTACATTTCACAGCTCAGACTTCTTTACAAATATCTTTTATTGCTGTATACAGTTTAACAGTTTGCTTAAACCTTATAGTGCTAATTAACTAATTGTATTAATTACTTATATCCCAGATTGGCCATGTTCACATATATTCCCTCGGAGGTTGCCTGTGAAATGTAAGACTGTATTCTGTTTGTCGACATATGTGATATAAGTAATTAATACAATTACTTAATTAACACTATAGGGTTTAAACAAACTCAACAAATATATACAGCAACAAAATATATTTGTAAAGAAGTGTTACATGTGCCAATTATTGCCAGTGTCCCTAGTATTGTCATTTAATTTATTATACCTAATAAAAACGATCTGCATTGTCGAGTGCAAATACGGAATTATACGGAACGTTCCTGAAATCTCGGCACGCAGAATACTGGTATTACTACAATAATTATTATTGATATCAATTACAGAAAAGTCGATATAAGAATCGATTCTGGAACCTTTGTTGTAAAATGTCCGAAAAGTTGCCTGACCATTGCCAGAGAATGTCCGGAACGCTCCGTGACCATTGCCAGAGAATGTCCGGAACGCTCCGTGACCATTGCCAGAGAATGGCCGGAACGTTCCGTGACCATTGCCAGAGAATGGCCGGAACGTTCCATGAGGCTGGCAGGAAGGTTCCAAGTGGCAATGTTCCACCGCCACATGGCTGGAATGTTCAAGGAAGGTTCCTATGTCCGCACCGAGGCAACATTCCACGGCAACCCCCATGGAACCTTCCTGCAACTTCGGGCAACGGAGTGTGCTGTATGGGTATTTGAAGTTAATTACGGCATCAAGTTTAGAAAAATTAACAGAGATAGCGTTTTTATGGGAGAAAAAGGTATTGAACGCGCGAAAACTAGCAGGGTGAAATATGAACGTAAAGATATTTTATCACGTTTTCGGCGATTTGGACCATTGTGCGGCGGGAGGGCTCAAATAGCCGACTCCCATAAACAAGGTCCCACACTCCGTAAATCTGATCACTTCCTTTCCTCCTTTATCTGTTTCGTAATCATTTACTTAAAACAATAGAATTCCTCCTCTCCTTTATCTCACTTGTTTTTCATAATTGCAGTTATCATTTACTTAGAACAATATAATTCCCCCGTGAAAGACATTTTCGGAAAACCCTCGTACTACGGCCACCATGGACGGACGTGGGCTGCTTTTGTTTGCGTCCCTGTGGACGATCGTTAATTGTAACATCATCGACGGAGATTACCAGATATCGCAGTTGACCCACAACCCGGGCTTGTACTACGAATGGATCCGATCCCTCCGAGTCTTCCATACCGAATGGAGGCTGGTCACGGGCATAGAAGTCGCGGAAGTATTGACCGCGAGACCAGGGACTTAACCCTAGATTGACCGGATGAAAACAATATGTAAAACATAACTGGATGCCTTGCCCAGCCGACGCCCTTAACGCGGCCCTACAACGAAAACTCCTCGACGGTAAACGCTACGAGGAATTGCTATTCAGCATACTGGGAAAGCCAGCGCACCAAGCGATCGGTACCATTCGGATTCATCGGATCGCTGAGTAAGGCCCTTTTCGGAACCCTGGACAACGACGACGCGCAATATTACAATAAGGAAATAGATAAACTGTATAAAGATCAAAATTATCTCGCCGAATGGTTAGGAAACCAAACACATATTATAAAATCCGAATTCCAGGATATACACGACACACTAAAAGCGGTAGCGGGTTCCGTGCGAAACATGGGCGATAGAATTAAGGAAATAGTGTCGGGTACACTTGGATTGGACGCACGTGAAACAAAAGTAGAATTAGAATTAGCCTTTTCGACGTGGACGTTTATGATCACCAGGCACGTGGACGAATATGTAACCCCGCTCATTATAATTACGGACGCGCTCACGTTCGCGAAACTCGGTATTTTACATGCGGCCGTACTGTCCCCTAGTCAGCTTGCGCAGACTTGCGAACGAATTCGCGAAACCACGCCATACGAATTCCCGCTGACTCCGGAAAAATTGAATTTCGAACAGCTACAAGGGGTGACCAAATTGAACGTAGCTTACATACAGGGTCGAATCATCTTGCCACTCGACATCCCTTTACTAGACCAAATTCCCTTCGACCTTTACTACCTACAACCGTGCCCTTCGTTCCAGACTATATCGACCAATGTTTCTACCCCTATATTCATAGTACCAAGAACTCAATATTTAGCAATCAGCCAAATCAACTCCCAATACTTCATGCCCAACGAGAACTACATCACAGGATGCAGGAAACACCCTCGGATGTACATGTGCGAACTCAGCGTACCACTCCAGGACTTGGAGAAAGCACCAAGCTGTGAGACAGATGCCTTGCTAAAACCACAGAACATCAGGTGGCCTAGCTGCAACATCCAAGCCCTCCCCGGAAGCCGAACCTTGCACAAGAAGATGGTCGCACCGAATACCTGGTTATATTCCATCAAAGACACCCGGGCACTGCAGGTACGATGCAACAAGTGCTCCAGGGTGCAGGAATCCTACAACTGAGGAGGGATTGTCAGGCCAAAATCGGGACCGATAAGATCTGGGCATCCGGAGTCGTCACCGAGGCATTGACAACTATATACAAACCATCTATTGACATCAACATTTCGGAATCCTGCCAACTCTCACGGAACATCGCGTGAAAATCTTGGCCGACCATCAAGAAAAGGAACCTCGGGGGACCCTTCACGAAGCAATGCGGAAGCAAACACAATCGCACTGGAGGACATAGAAAGACAGGCAAGGGAGCTGGCCACCCATCATCGAACCGAAAACCTAACAACTTATGTCACCTATGGACTGCCCGGACTGGGAGGAATTTTCATCATCCTCCTTATTGTCTGGATTGGATACCGTTTTTGGAGGGCACACAGGACTCAACATCGCCAGCCCTTAAGGAAAGAGGCGAAGGTGGATATAGAAATGGTACCACACCGCCCCCCCCCCCGCCTCAAATAATTTCTAGACCTCGTCCTCTTGCTATTACATCTTTTCCTTCCGACCTACCCGTTATATCGTCCACGAGGGCAAGTGAGAGAACCCGTGTAGAGAGAGCGAGAAGTTTCGCGGGCACCGAGCCATGCTTCGAAATATTTTAGGGCCTGGTTTCGCTGATGCCAGCAAAACGCCTCACCGTAGTACGGACTCCCGCGATAAGTAGGTAGTAGGGATAATAGCATATAAGATATCAATCAAGCAAGCGAGTCACAGTTGTTATAAAATTTTACGAATTTAACGAATCGAGCGCAAAAATGGAAACACCGAGATTCAACGACACCACCTTCAAGCGTGCGTCGCTGGCCGAGGTGGTGCCACCCATGCACCTGCACGCACCATTTTGGAGGCGGCTGTGTGTAAGGCCACAACGAAGCAACACCGGAAGCGACGGCAGGGCATGGTCGTATAGGGTCTATAAGACGCGGACCCTATGCGACGCTTGCGCGTGGCTGCGGCCACCGACCGACTTCGAACAGTATCACAAGGTCCCGGTCCACTGGCTAACCGAGGAGGTGAGGACCGTCGCTCTCACCAGATGTACGCAGTGCCGGGACCGGCACCTACGATGGACGACGCCGGAGGGTTGCATCGGGTGTATCCGGGCCATGTTAGACGTCGACCCAAGATATCTACCGGCCTTCTCGGTGCTGGAGGCGCCGCGGCCCCTCGAAACACCGCTGTCAAAGGACGTGCCGTGGATCGTCCCCGCCGGAGCGGAATGAGGGAGCACCCCCGCCCTAGGTAATTACCCACCAAACTGTAACCACCTCAAAGCTATGTGATCAGATTATAACTGTTTCCGTTTTCGTTCAATTCGCAGCAGAGCGTCGTCAGTCCTAATAAACCAGCGAAGGTCCCTCCACAGGCCGCTAGGACCCCCCTATTTTATTATTATTATGATTCATCTTATTTTTATCATAACAGGCTTGTAACAATATATCGTTTCCTTTTTCTTTTCACTTAACTCCGCCTCATTTATTGTTATCCCTTTGCGGCCCCTTAGATGTAATAGCGATAACCGTCAACCATAGGTTTAAGCCGCGGAATAAAAGTGTACGCGCGGACAGCCTCACACGGAAGCCCCTATCAGCCAATGCCGCCGATATCGTCACGGATCAGCGTTCCTGATCAACGCCCGAAGCTTGCCCTCCCTTTATTTCCCGTAATTCGAGCTCCAATACGGAACCGATGTATATTAACTTCAATCCCTAGTATGTGGTCTGTACGAAACCAATCGTACAGAGCACATCGAAAACCCAATAGCGTAAAAATCTAAAATATAAATTAGAATAACAATTTAACTATCGACGCTGCTGAGGGTTTCGTATAACTGCAGAAATACGTTCTAAGTCACGGAGAAGACACCGAAATAGGTGTGCAATAATTATTCTTGAAAATCCCAAAAGACGAATGCCACGGAAGCACCGAGCCGGACGGCGTGTCCAACTCCGAAAATTAAAGTGGCAGTTCCTCAACGCCCCGGAAACCAGTGTTGAGCTCTTGGGAGTCTCCAACATCCAGACCATCAAAGAGACCCAAAAATCCTGCGAATTCGGGTATACCCTAGTACCTGGGGAGTGGGTGGCCCCAAGGCTCAAAACAAATCCAGAAACCGACGGAAAACCGGACGCGCCCATCCAGTGGGAATTGATCCCAATAAGCCTGCCATCATCGCGGCCAAATTAAGGTAATTATGGAAATAAACATGTATTATAATCTACCCTCAATTGCTCTCAACTATCCCAGAGCGTAAATCCCTGGATCAGCTCAAAAGCGGTTAAATACGTGAACGCCATAAAATCGCGACCGAAATAGGAAGTAGGGACGTAACACGTACCTATTGAGATTTTCTTATTGCCGCTACGCGATCTGGTGTCGAAAATTAAAAGCAGTTATAACGGGTTAGCTGTCACATGTAATAGGGGTATAGACACTGTCAGCATCGTTTTAAATTACTTAAATTTAAAATAATCGCTGGATATTTTACAAAAACAAAGGAAGATTGATCGGAAGTTAAGTTTCCATCTAGCCACTAAGGGCAGGATGGTGAGGCAGCTACCCCAAACGTTCGGTCCGGGACCGCGGAAGGATAGCGGTATTAGTAGTAAGACTAGGGGGATTCTAACTCAGGTCCTCTGACAGGAGCGCGGGGAGTGCGGGGGGGACCTCTGGGCGCGGGGGCAGCGGGGAGTGGGAGATTGGCTGCGCGCGCACGAGCCGCGGAGTGGGGAAGCTGTAATCGTGGAGTGGATCAGTCCTGGCCAGTGTCCACGGGAAATACCCTGCGTAGTAGGATACTCGCGCCGCAGGGAGGGAGAACGCATGCGCGTAATAACGCGGTGACAGTTAAACCAATCAACGCCAAGATGGGAAACGATGGGAAACGAAACGGCGTGTCCCGTCTTGGCGTTGATTGGTTTAACTGTCACCGCGTCATCGCGCGCATGCGTTCTCCCTCCCTGCGGCGCGAGTATCCTACTACGCAGGGTATTTCCCGTGGACACTGGTCCTGGCCGAGCCGCAGCGGAGACCTCTCCAGACCCGGCCCACCACCGGAAATTTTTCGTACCTAACCGCGGGAGCGGACGACCCCCGAAAACTTTTTCAGACCAAGCCCGTCCGCCGGAAATTTCCACAGAGGGAGGGAACGACCCCCAAATTTTTTCCAAACCAATATGTGATGTCAGCAGAAATTTTTCCCTCTCCCCAGCACCGAAATTTTTTCCCCCAACGCATAATAATTAATTTTTTATCAGAAATGCACTACATAGTGATACAATCGCATTTATTCTAAAACTAACAGTATGTCAAAATGTTTTTCAATCTTAACGTCGCAGCGTATCGCGCGATCACGCGTAATTTGAGTCCTCTGGATCAACCGTGCGGGATGACGTCATTTGGCGGCGTGAAGAAGGCGCGAACGAAATATAATGCTTTTTCAGAAACGTCGAATCTTAGAAGGAGAGAAGGAGGAGGATGATGGGTAAATAAAATGGAGAAATAATATGTTTCCGACTAGACCATGTCACTTGAACGTGTATCAACCATCTATCGTACCACTCTGAACATGTATCGAACGTCTATCGTACCACTCTGAACATGTATTGAACGTGTATTGAACGTGTATGGTACCACTCTGATCGCAGAGTTGGGCATTATTCGGTTAAATTTTTATTCGAATACGGATACGTATAAATCCCAAGATTTATTCGCGAATAACGAATGACGGTTTTACGCGACGAAAAATTATTCGTTATTCGCGAATAAATCTGTACCGTTATTCTAGTCAGATTCATTCGGATAAGAATTTATTCGTTATTCCTAATCCTTCTAATATAATTCAATTATAAGTAACTTGTTTATAATTTAGTAATTAGCCAAAATACATAGCATAAGTTGCTCTATAACTAACTTTGAATATATGCATATGTGAATATTCGCATGACTATTTGTATGTATTTAAAAACGTTCAATGAACGCTTATAATTCGAAGAGATTGATTTTTTCATTAGTTTAAATGGATTGCCGTCAGCAAATTTTATTTAAAATAAATCAAAACGCCACTCTATATAGTACCGCGGTCTTACATCTTCCTGCAAAGTGCGACCTATGGCAAGAGTTACTTAACCTAAAACATTAGGTTTCATGGGTGTCAGTCAGTGGTGTCATGAATTCATGATACATCGCCGAAATCACGTGATCATTTTATTCGTCCGTTGACTCGAATAAATTATTATTCGAATAAGAAATTATTCGAATAAATTTTCAGTCGAATAAAAAATTATTCGTTATTGTCGAATAATGTCATTTTATTCGAATTTTTTATTCGAAGATTATTCGCACAAATTTATTCGAATCCGTATTCGAATAAAAATTTAGCCGAATAATGCCCAACTCTGTCTGATCGCGTATTGAACGCCTATGGAACCACCTAGAACGTCGATCAAAGATCTTGAGATGGTAACATTTTTGCAGGTGTAAAGAATTCGCGACTGAAATATTATACTTTATCATATGAAGAAATACATCCAAATCAGAAGCGGATAACAGGCTTCGACATCGTCTTACAAGATTTGAAACTTATCAATGCAAGTGAATATCAAATATATGATGACGAAGGAAAGAAAAATCAGCGTAGAAGAACGAAAAGAAAGAGGAATGGAAAGTAACCGTTAGGGGAGTATGTGGAGAACAGAGGTATCCTATTTTGCTGCGAATACATCTTTAGACATGTTTCAAGATAAGGATTGCATATAAGGAACTGAGATGCTGCAGGATTATTACAGTCGTTTGACAGCAACCAACAAAAGTGAAGAGAAGTGACAGCTAGCAAGTAAAGTGAAGAAATAGTGGTTGAAAGTGTGCGAGAGGGTACAGAGAGACTGTGGATTTACAAAGAAAAAGTAAGGAAATCACTATATATGTATTACATACTGTGGGCTATATATATTCTATTATAACATTGCATTGCCATTATTCCAGCAGTTTACTATGTACTAATAGTGGGTCAGATTTTTAAATAAAAACTAAATTTTAGATTCATACTGCGGAAAAATGCCGGTGATACACACTCGGGGGATTCGCGAATAATACAGCGAGTATTGCGGCCCCTGGGATGGTATATTGCCTAGCGAATATCCAGGGGTATATAAGAAATTGCTAGAGCTAACATGTCTCCATGGACGAGGCATGCAATACATAAACACGAATGATATTTGCAGTCGAAAAATTTGTCATCGATGCTATATATGCCTCCCCGAAATGCACCGAGCGCGCTATGTGGAAGCTTCCAATCATTTAATGGCCCATACCACACACCACCATTATTTTATATATTGCACTATACAGGGTGTCCCAAAAATGTCGCGTTTCCTTGAAAGGGGTGACTCGGGGGTGATTTGTAATAACTTTTTCCTTAGCGAAAATATTGTCCGAAGCTTCGTTAAGGAGATATTAAGCAAAAACCCCGACCAATCAGAGCGCGCGCCTTCCGCCTGAGTTCCCGCGGTAGCGTTGGCTACGAGGTAGGCGACCGCGCTTGTGCTACGAACGTACGAACAAGCAAGTCGGCATGCATCGAAGGAAACCGCGTTACACATTTTTTTTTTTAAAGCAGAATCTTAAAGAAGAATAATTTGAAGTGAGAGGACAAGAAGTACGTAAATTTCGTTTTTAAATAAGGCATAAACGAAATGCTAACGTAACAGAAAATGTACGACAAGTGATCGTAATTCGTTATTGAGGTAAAAATCCGTAGTTTAAGAACGGCCAACACAACTAAATTTAAAAAATAATATTAGGTGTATGAATAAATTCTTTCCGACTGGAATTTCTATCGCGGTGGTATTCAGAAGTTGCCAGAAAAATGGCAAAAGGTAATGAACAATAATGGAAATTATTGCGATGATCGAGTTGTTTTCATATTTTTTAAATCGAACTGTTATTGTACCCTAAAATCGGAAAGAATTTATTTTCACACCTAATAATCACCAATAAATTAAAGAAAACTCACCCTTTCGGACATTCCTTTCCTTGCTTTCCTTCCCTTTCCGGAAACCTGTGTCACTGGGTCACTGTACCGATCCTGGTTATCGGTGGACGAAAAGATTTATTGTTGGGTAGCGCCCAGTGCTCAGCTGATCACACTGCGTCCGGGTTAATGTACCGAATATTCACTTCACTGCACGGCTACTAACACTGATCACTGACTTTATTTTTCACGGAACGTGTTGTTCCTACGTTATAAAAATTGGTGGCTGCGAAAGGGGCCGATTACTGTTAATTACTGGGACGAGATTACTACTATTACCCGGCGAAAAGAAAACTCGTGGCAGACTGTCTCGGGCTGTGCAGTCCGCTGCTGTGCAGCGATCAGATACGGATCCGACCGACGATCGTCAAAACAAAAGCGTAGGCTACGCTTGGTCAAATCGCTCTATCCCACTCGATCTCGTGTTTCGTTCGATCTCTTCGTCGCGCGGTGTGACAATCTATGTGGCAACTTCAGCCAATAACCAAAATACGTGTGCCCCGTCTTTAAAAGTGTGCCCAAATAGGTGACTCGACCAATCGTCACAGCAGCGGACTGCACAGCCCGAGACAGTCTGCCACGAGTTTTCTTTTCGCCGGGTAATAGTAGTAATCTCGTCCCAGTAATTAACAGTAATCGGCCCCTTTCGCAGCCACCAATTTTTATAACGTAGGAACAACACGTTCCGTGAAAAATAAATTCAGTGATCAGTGTTAGTAGCCGTGCAGTGAAGTGAATATTCGGTACATTAACCCGGACGCAGTGTGATCAGCTGAGCACTGGGCGCTACCCAACCATAAATCTTTTCGGCCACCGATAACCAGGATCGGTACAGTGACCCAGTGACACAGGTTCCCGGAAAGGGAAGGAAAGCAAGGAAAGGAATGTCCGAAAGGGTGAGTTTTCTTTAATTTATTGGTGATTATTAGGTGTGAAAATAAATTCTTTCCGATTTTAGGGTACAATAACAGTTCGATTTAAAAAATATGAAAACAACTCGATCTTCGCAATAATTTCCATTATTGTTTATTACCTTTTGCCATTTTTCTGGCAGCTTCTGAATACCACCGCGATAGAAATTCCAGTCGGAAAGAATTTATTCATACACCTAATATTATTTTTTAAATTTAGTTGTGTTGGCCGTTCTTAAACTACGGATTTTTACCTCAATAACGAATTACGATCACTTGTACATTTTCTGTTACGTTAGCTTTTCGTTTATGCCTTATTTAAAAACGAAATTTACGTACTTCTTGTCCTCTCACTTCAAATTATTCTTATTTAAGATTCTGCTTTAAAAAAAAAAAATGTGTAACGCGGTTTCCTTCGATGCATGCCGACTTGCTTGTTCGTACGTTCGTAGCACAAGCGCGGTCGCCTACCTCGTAGCCAACGCTACCGCGGGAACTCAGGCGGAAGGCGCGCGCTCTGATTGGTCGGGGTTTTTGCTTAATATCTCCTTAACGAAGCTTCGGACAATATTTTCGCTAAGGAAAAAGTTGTTTCAAATCGCCCCCTGAGTCACCCCTTTCAAGGAAACGCGACATTTTTGGGACACCCTGTATGCATCGGGCAAATATATACCTGAGACCCTATTGATTTTTTAATTTTAATTTTTTAATATGTCGGTTGACGAGTGGCACACCATAAGAAACGGGTGTGTGTCATCGGTGTAGTCGCCCGCTGGTGACATTTTTTAATAAATTTCTTTACTTTTATATTTTGTCTCCATGTTTACATTCCTTCATTTTCCACGCCCTCGCCATACCACTCTGAACGCGTATCGAATGTGTATTGAACCACATTTACATAATTGTAACCATTGTCTTAATCTAGCGTACATAACATGCAGGAGGTTGGGTTGGGAAGGGTGAAGAAAAACATTTTTATATCCATTAAAAATTGATTATATTTATTTACGCATTTCTCTCTGGCGTTTAGACCAGCAGTCGAATATTTTAAATACATTTTGCAAGGCACAGTGCTTTGCGTGTCTGCCACATCGCAGAGTAGATATTAACTACATTTAGCTCATTTAGAGATTTGATATCCTCGTAGTTCATGTCCAGTGTCTCAATGATCACGTCCGCTCTCGTATTTTCATCGAGGAAATCTACAAGCCAGTCGCGTTTCTGCAGCCCTTTAACGAATACGATATGAGGCGCGTCATCTTCTTCATCGACCGCATCAGCAACAGCTTTCGTAATTAGCTGTTTGGCCATACTGTATGGAACGTCTCCATCGTCCCACCGTAGTCCATGATGTTTTGCCACCAACCACCGGATGCTTGATTTCTCAGATTTCGTAAGAAGATATTGCGGCATCGAACTTCCGAAAATATAGTGCGAGAGAATTGTTCCCTTTCGTAGGACAGCCACTTCCTTGACGACAAATCTTCCATCAACGATGAACCTTTGCAGGTCAACAAATGTTGGTACGACCATTATCGATACAATTTAGAGGTCCGCTCGCTTCCAAGACAGATGGGAGAATGCAGTCTTTCTCGTAAAGCATCTCGATTTTCAGGATGAAATTTTGTACGAATTTGGCACAGGAGAGGGCGGGCAAGTAGCGTGGCAATTTAATTGATTTGGCGCACCACGTTTGTCAGCGGATTGTATTCAACCACCCGATCGTGCAGAATCAGACAGTAGGCTGTAGTATTTGCCGGTACATTCTCTTTACACTCGAATTCTATGCGCACGTCCTCGGTGCCATTCTTTAGCGACTCATTTTGTCGCGAGCAATCAATCACCACGACGGGACCAAATTGTAAAAGTTCGGCCACGTTGAATAATGCCTCGTTGCAACTACGCCCATAATACGATTTACGGAATTGTGTATACATGTTAAACAAGATGCCGTGCCTATTCTTGTCAAAGTCCAAGTTCATGTCATCGTACGGGTAAAATTCCGAGTTGAGAAAAAGTTTAACATTGGTCAATTTGCAATGGTCGAACCGAGTAGCATCTTCGGTCATCACATTCTTTCGAGCAGTCTGTAGAGCAAAGATAACGTATCGCGGCTTCTCCAGCTGTGCATCTGCCTTCACGACCCACGAATGCTTGGTTGTGCTCTGTAAGAGAGAATACTCGTACAGATCCCACGAGCAAAAACTAATGCTCAGGTTTTGTCCACTTTCCAAAGCATGCAGCAACAATAGCTTATTAACATCGTTCAGCGTCACATGAGGCATCCGCCATTGCACTTTAAGTAATTCAATTTCTGGTTCTAACGTCGATGATCTTATTAGAGAATTGTTATCGTTGCACGATCGTATTAAAATCAATTCGTGACGTGCATTAATAACCATGCGTTTGTAGTCCTCACACAATCCCAGCAAATATTTGAGCGGGATGCAAAAATTGAAATGATTTTTCACTATTAGCTCATCGTGTCGTTTCAAGCCCAATCCGGCATTCTCCATATTTTTGTCTTCGCCAGATGTCAGCGATACATAGTTTTTAAGCGTGCTAGTTATTCCAACGTTTCTGTTGCGGTCAATCTCCACGCCATTCAGCTCGTATCGAATCTCATCAAATATGAACGCCATGCAATTATTTCCCAACGTTGTCGTTGATGCATCGTTTCGCTTATTTATCGCCAATTTCCCCTCCACGTAGAGGAAACTTTCACACGGCAATGTGTATAAATCCTGCTGCTGTATAGGTATTCTTATCTCATCACTATGTCCAAACGTCATGTTGACATATGGGTTGTATGTATGAGTCTCGATCTTGACGATGCGATCATTAAACGTCGGCTTCCCTCCAATGCTTAGAATGTCGGCCATTTTTTCAACTTATATGCGTACAATGAATCCCAATGATTTCAAAAATGCAATGTTCACAGCACTGAGTCTCTTCTTTTTAGCGTAATCAGAGCTATTGCAGTTGTTGTTGTTGTTGTTGTAAACAATTGCACTTGGAAGAAACGGGTTTCTAGAGTCGTCCAACACAAGCATTTCTTTCATTCGCACCACATGTATTATCGTTGACGCCGTCGCACGTACAGTCTGATGGTAATCTCTTCACCTTGAAAATCGAGCAACCGTGCGTTTTGATCCACAACGCGTATCGTTAGATCCGTAATGACCCGTGTGGTGATCGGAAGGTAAATGATCTGTGCGGGCGTTTCCGATATCTTATATCCTGGTGGGACTCTCGGAGAAAATTCATGTATCGTATGTACGGGCTTCCCATTGTTGTACGCACCAGCGGTCACGCTACATTCTACGCGAATAATGTTCACGTTCATGATATTAATTGGATCATCCGATTCGTGCCACCGTCCTGGTTCTAATACCAGATTCATCGAGAATCCCAGTAGCGATCCAATGTTATTGCGCTTCGTAAAATCTACGGTGAATGAGCAGTACAGCTCGCTTTTCATGGTGTTATTGTTGGGACGCAACACTATAGGATACACATCGTTGTCATGATCAGTGTCATCGAGATTTTTAGGATACCGCTCGAGTAATCGCTGCCTCAAATACTTGGCAATGGCGTCTAGTTCGTAGGAGCCGTGGGGAATCGTAATGTATTCATGACCGGTGTCAACGCCGTTGATGTTGATGTCATAGTTTGTGGTGAAGTAGAATTTATCATTGCTCGATTCAATGTTCGGTATTGTATGATAAGTTTGAAAGGTTGTTAGACCAAGCTCATAATCATCATCGCTCAAATCTATGGGTGGAAAGTAGCTTACCGCGAGGGGGCTACTCTTGCCGGTTAGAGTGAATGTTAACGACATATTCCGAGCTGTACGACTCGACTAGTACTGAATCAGAATGGTGGGAAGTCAATCCTTAAATTTGGTGCCGATCGTTTGTAGAAAGCGTAGACATAGTTGTCCGCAATTGTTCTGATTATACTTCTGATAAGCCGTTCGATTGTATTCGATTTTCACAACATCTTTATTCAGATATTGTACCAATTTCTTAGGCGGTCGAAGATTGCCGAAGCTGTCCAAATATATAGCTCGACACCCTCTCTTCGCATACGCCACCCAATGAGTCCCCGACCCCTCGACATTGTCCAAATTTACGATACAGCTCTCGTTTCGACGTACTCCTCCGGCAGGTAGTGCATTGCGCATAAAAACATCTCTAAAGAATGGAATACGCATACGTTTTGCCAACTCCTCCAATTGTGCATCGTAGTTACGCCCTCCGGCATTTTTATTTTCTTTTCGGCGTTCTTTGTTTTCGTTTTGATATACACTGTTCGCGCTTGTATGGTGTGAGATAAAGTCCACGACCTTCCATGGAGCGATTATGACGTTGCATTTTCTGCAGCTGATGTTGCACCGCCTTATTATCGTTTACCGCCCTGGCAATCCCCGCCGCTCCACCAGCTAATGATCCGAGAACACCTAGCAGCGGGAGAAGTGGTAATATACCACCCCGTCTTGCTACCGGAAGAATCCCCTTTTGCGATGCCCTCCTTACAGTCCTATTTCGGAGTTTTGTTTTCATCCCCATTCCGATTTTCGTATTGGCCTTCATAGCTGCCCAAACAGCTGTAGCAGCACCTCTTTCACCCAGAGTCGAGTCTCGCGCAACAATGCGTTTTCGCGCTTTGTCAGCGAGCACGTTATCTGCCGCGTGCCGTTCGCGGAGGTCGTTGCTACGCGAATACGCAATATCGTGTTCGCGACACGCTGCGTCCAACGGATTGATGCCTTGATCACCTCTAGCCAATCGTTTTGCCAGATGAGTTCCTGGACCGCAAAACTGGTATCCTGGGATATGTAATTCGATAGGTAGCGCATTTATCGCCCAATTTAACAAACCACGACCTTTCTTTACTCTCGTCGACGACATTCGCCACAGTTTTTAATCAATGGTGCCGGACCGTCGATATGCGTTCGCTGCCAAGGGCGATTATGATGTTCCAAACACCGACGATACTGCTGAACCTCAGAATCGGCTTTTATATGCTCAGGGAGTCTGTCCCACAACTGATCAATGTGTCTGTCAAATGTGTTCTATCTCTGTCAGACGTATGCAAATATTCCAAAACATCTTATACGCGACAATGCGAATCTATTGATTCTGTTTAAGCAGGATGGTACTAACTTGAAACATGTGTACAACGATCATGTAAACACTGATATGTCTTACGAGGATTTCTGCGCATTGTGTCGTAATTGTTGGCAACGGGAGTATGGTTTCGCGGTAATAGACAAGGATAGCGCGATGTCCAATGGACGTTATAGAAAGGGATTTAACGAGTTTGCAATACCGTGAAATAGTCAATTGTCGTCGACACGTCGGTGGGTAAGCAACGTCTGCGGTACAACGATGATTGATATCGATAGTCTGGAGATTAAGGATCGCGAGAGAATAGCGAAGGAAATTGAAAAAACCAGTGAATCCATTCGCAAGAAACATCAGGCTTTGAAGACTGGCAAGATGGAGGAAGATATTGCGTTGGAGAGATACTTTAAACCTATTGTCGAACCTCTAAAACATATTGTGGAAAATACCGCAGCGACAGAAGCTGACGCATCACCGCTGACGAGCACAGACGTCGAAGGGAATGAAACATTAATGTCTAAAACAAAAATCCATCCGAAAGGGAACACATCGCGCAAGACAAAGAGGAAACGATCATACACATTATCGGAAAAATCACTCGTAACCTCCACACCAGTTCAATCGAAGCGGAAACGGCAGAATGTCGCATCAAACGATTCCTCGGTTCCTTCGACACCAATAAATACATTTCTCGATGTACCATCGCTCACAACCAATGATGAAGACGTTTTCGAAACTAGTGCCGATGTGTCGTTTGCAACATCTATTAGACATCAACTCCAAACATCCGAGGGACAAGAAACGTTTCGCAAACCATTTCGGTCCGCTGGGGCAAAAATACATGAGTGCAATCCTAAGTAGTGATAAGGATACGACCATGGACTATGTGTATGGCGTATACTTTGGTGATAGTGGAACGATGCTTGGGGATAAAGCTTTTGATATAGACAAGGATGATATTATAATCATCGATGGTGTAAGATACGGAGGAACACCTGGTCTTTACGAATTGATTTTCAAGAGAATTCCCGACGATACCACATACACCGATACCGATAAACAAAAATACAAAAACATACTGCTGACGACGAATGCCCACAGACGCGATCATAACGCTCAAAATCCCATATTGGGCAACAAAGGATAGAAGTACAAATATGTAATTGCACCGCTACTCCCCCGTGTATCGGCTAGTAGGGCAGGGAAAGGTCTAACGACACCGCGAGTCATGGTTGTAAGCGATAACAAGATCGATTATGTGCACTGGGACGATCCAAACGAGCTGGTGGAGCGATTCCGTTTGCTGGAAGCGTCGCGTCAGGCGGGTAACAACTCGCACGACAACGAAATTCGATTATCCAGGAACTCCGCGAGGTAGGCCTCATTATAAATTAAGCCGCGCGCCGATGATGTGCACTGTATGTATCTGGATGCCGATCAACAAATTTAAGCTAGAATGGACTATTACAAATGGAGCGGTTTGCTTCGAAATTATATGCGAGATAACGCTCTTTGCGTGACCGGTGCTGACTTTGATGCAAAATCACGGAAGATACGACGTGTAGCGCAACCCACTGCTGACAGCGATGCTGTCAATAAACTGTACATGGAAAAGAGCATTAAACTTTTGAGAGAGCAGCAGGAAGAATTAGAGAGGAAGCTGGTCGTGTTTCAGAGAGATATGCTGACGTTGCAAAACAGCATTCAAAAGATATCGCAGGCGTCGAATTCTATCCCACAGCAGCGCTGGGAAGGAGAATCGTGCGAGACGGTTGAACTTGTCCAGAATTTCCTCGGGGCGGTGGGGGGCAGCCGATAAGCTGCTAACCACCGTATACAGCAACATAAAGATTGCTGCTGCAGGGAGATTCAAATTGGGCGAGATTGTGCGAGTGAGCAAATTCAAAACCATCTTCGATAAAGGCTATACATCGAATTGGACAACGGAGGTGTTCAAGATAGCCAAAGTACAGGCAACTAATCCCGCAACGTATCTGCTCCTCGTTTCCTGTGGAAAACCTGTTGCTGGAGGATTCTATGAACACGAGCTGCAGCGCGTCACCGATCCTGATGTATATCTAGTGGAAAAAGTGTTGCGTAGGAAGGGAGATATGGTATACGTCAAGTGGCTATGGTTTGATACATCACACAATTCTTGGATAAATAAGAATAATGCATTGTAAAAAATAAATACATGGTTCAATAAAAAAAAAAGTATTGGTAAAATTAATGCATGTGTACAATTTTATTTGACATAATTCCACTATTTATAAGGACGAGTTAATAAATACAATTGTATGTTCTATGCATGTGTGTACAATTTTCTTTTTACGCAATAATTCCACTATTTATAAAAACGAGTTAATAAATATAATAATTTCTATTGACAAGGATATTTTATAATGCCCCCATGGCAGAGTGTCGGGCAAATCGGGTACGATATATCGCTTGTCGTCGTATGGACTTAGAGCGATTTTGGATTCCGAAATGGTGTACACTTTGTGCAATTTCGACCGTATGCATGATTGCCTGCGAACCATTTCGATCTCCTTTTGCAAACACTGCGCGCAGTCGTCGAAAGTTATCATTCTGGCTATGATGTTGGTCTTGACGCCTTTCGCCTTTTTCGTATCTCTTTATTCTCGACCTACGAATTCCGCCATTATCGCACCGTTATTTTCGTCCTTCATTAGCCCCGGAACCTTCTTATTTAAGCGCGGCATATTATATGTATTGTCGATGGGATAATCGCTTGTGTCAAATCTATCGATATTGTGTTTCATGGTCTCGTAGACATCTTCGCATTGAATGTGATAAATGAGGTTGTCAGTGTCTGTATATAGAATTTTACAATTTTGAGCGTTGTTATAACCCAGCCAACGACCGGGAGTTACAACCGCCGCGCATTCCGATGGCACGCGCGAGCGTAAAAGCGCGGGCGACAACACGCGAGCACCGTCAGCGTTTCCAACGAAAACGCCCAAGAGCGAGCAGAAGGCGGTGACCCCTCTGGTCCCCGCTTCGCCCCGGACTAGCTGTAAGACTCTGTACAAACTACGAGCTCCGTGATTAATAAAAGACACACGATACAGTACGCGCTTCTCCTGTCACCCAGACCGGGACAGAATAAACTTGTTTAACTTAACGGTGAGTTCCAACTCTTCAACCCGCAACGATCCCCTACCTTCGGTTTCTAACCGAATATCCTCGTCCTGGCATTATCACCCGAACCTTTTGGAGCCCGTTGGACGACGACTGTGAAGGACGATCCAGAGCACCCCGAGACTCTAGCCAGAATCTCGACCCCAGGCGCCTTGACACAACAGCGTGCAGGGGAGACATGTACTCGTGATGAAATTCATACAAACAAATTTTTTATATGTCCAGAATGCACATACCCACATATATCGGTTATTGAATGTCACTTCGAGTTTTCGCAATTCAACAGCTATTAAATTTTCCGAAAAAACACTTCTGCTGTGGAAATTCGGTTTCGCGATCATTGCCTCCGCACCATATCGCCCATTCCAATGTGTCAAAACTTTGACATCCACATGATTTCGTACATTTTCCATAGTTTTACCGAATACGGAAATGGAGATTTCATTCAACCCTTCAAACTTCCCAATCCGCTGCAGGGACATTGGAAATTCAATGCCCTGGAGATTTAGCACGGCAGCATAGCCGGGGTACGAACTTGGGCGATCAGCATTTCTTTCGGCAGGATGTAGCGCGGCGACCACTGCCCATGCGAAACAGGTGTTGTCCGAGGATTGCACACTAATCGTCGCTTTCTTTAGCGATAATTCCCTCGGCAAGTTGCAGTGACATCCCGCGCGCAGAGGATTGTACATGTTGACATTGACTGTTAGGTTGAGAATCCTCGTCAATGCCCATCCGATGTCGCGTTCCTGGAACTCTTCCAGCGATGCCAGGGTGGGTTCAATGACACATCGCTGGTACCACTCCTGCAGATAGAGTTCGCAGTTGCGGGTGTTGATGCTTTTACTCGCATGCTTGTCACCAGCCACAAATTCGCCGTTAAACACCGTGTTCATATTGAGGCTCCGATGTTTCCCCAAAGCGCCCGCACATGCTCCAACACAATGGTCTCCGCATCCTGCAGGAAGTTGCGCGGTTCGATATAATTCGAATTTAGCACGGTACCAGTTAATACGCGGCTATCGAACGCAGTGTCTATTTCGCGCCACAAAAGTCCTGTGAGTGAATGCTCGGCACCTTCATGCACGAAACGTCCGCGCAACGAATATTTCAGTCCTTCGGGACGCGCGATTCCAGCAATCAATGATTGTCGAACACCGATCGATAATCGAGGACGTTTCACTCGGCTGTGTTCTTCCAACGATTCGATACACTCGTTGCATCGTTCTTCCCATGCGAGATATTCTTCCCATGAAATCAATCGTTCAGATTGATCCAACAATTTGCGTTCTACTTGGGCAAATTTTTCCATGGCTGTAATGTCTTTTCCACACAACAGGTTGCAGCGATTTGAGGCTTTGTGCAGTTTAGAGCGCATATTTTATACCCACACCACGATTTGCTATCTCTACCTAACTATTTCAATGTTCCCCCTCCCTCGGATGCATTGCATGCAAAAAACGACGATCCGTCCCAACATTGTTCTATGCAGTTTCTGTCGATTCAGCATAATTCTTTCTATGATTCACACGTACCTACAACGTTTCCAAAAAGTATTATATTACATTCGCATCGCAAAAATGATGACATCTCAAACACGTGTCGAGACTATTATTCTTGAGGGCGTGTTCAAATTACATGCGATCATGTAATGTGGCCTAATATGGTGTGCAAACTCCAAAATCATCCGATGCAGTTTCTGTCGACACAGCATAATTCTATGATTCATGCATACGACGTTTCTCAAAGTATTATATTGCATTCACATCACAAAAAAAAATATCGATGAGGAATAAGAGGATGGGTAGATGGTGGGGATGGTGCTATGCACCTCTATTTAAGCCAGCTCCTCGGACGTTATTACATTAGTCGCTCAGCAGTCGCAACAACTTTTGACGGGGAACAGAGACAGTGCTAAAAAAAAATGTATAATACCAGTGCCCAAGGAAACGCCGGACGCGTGAATTATACCAACCCAGTGATCGGTGAAAATAATATGGCTACATGCAAGGAGAATACATTTAACAGGTAAGGCTTAATTTTCATAACTTCTCGAAATTTTTATGTTTATTCCTGATACGAACGGGTAATTTCATAGATTTGATTGTTCTCTTAGACTGCGTCAAGCATCAAGTATCATGGCCAGAAGATACGCATTAACATCCACGGCCCACAAATATTTGGAAATTAGAATCGGTGTACGACTCATAGCCCATGTAGAAATTGTTTTCGGTGACAATCGCGGGAATCATTTCATATTGCCGATTTCAACATTGGACGCAATAGTCAAGAAAACGCGCCGATGTCGAGCAGCGCATGCAGTCCATTGGATCAACACCGCTATGGATTGATGAATTGACGGTGGAATTTTGCTTGATGTATAATTCTCCAATTGTAAAGATTACACTACATAATCAGTCGCTGTATTTCAAACCGGACACAGTAACATTTTTTTTAATCTTGAGCTGTGTCTGGGCCATGTGTTTTCGCGGTTGTATGAAACTGCACATCTTGTGCAGACGGAATTTTTAAATTTTGTTAACGTGCTACAACAGAGCGGTGTTGCCTGTGAAACATTAGATATGTATCATGGTGCTAAAATCATACATGATAGTGAATATTCCGACAGCGAATCTCTTGTAGATTTTGGACTGTTAGTATGTGCCATCAATGATATTGTAGATGATGCTCGTAACAAAAAATGTTAAATTATATTCTATTTATAATCTTTTAATCTTAAATAGATTACTTAAAACATATTATTTCTCCATTTTTATTTTCCCATCCTCCTCCTTCTTCTCTCCTTCTAAGATTCGACGTTTCTGAAAAAGTATTATATTTCGTTCGCGCCGCCAAATGGCGTCATCCCGCACGACTGCTCCAGAGGACTCAAATTACGCGTGATCGCACGATACGCTGCGACGTTAAGATTGAAAAAACATTTTGAAATACTGTTAGCTTTAGAATAAATGCGATTGTACCACTATGTAGTGCTGTTTCTTTCCCTCCCCCTAATTTAGCTTTAATGTAACTGTGTACCCCGAATATGTGGTTTGTAAAACGTCGATCTTTCCCGACATCATCCGAAACAATTTCTGATAAAAAATTAATTATTATGCGTTGGGGAGGAAAATTTTCCGTCGCATATTGGTTCGCTAGATCGGTGCTGGGGAGAGGGAAAAATGTCTGTTGACATCACATATTGGTTTGGAAAAAATTTCCGGGGTCGCCGCATATTCGTTTGGAAAAAATTTGGGGGTCGTCCCTTCCCTCTGTGGAAATTTCCGGCGGCGGGCCAGGTCTGAGAAAGTTTTCGGGGTCGTCCCCTCCCTCGTTTAGGTATGAAAAATTTCCGGCTGTGGGCCGGGTCTGGAGAGGTCTCCGCGGCGGTTTCCCCCACTCCGTGGCTCGTGTGCGCGCAGCCAATCTCCCCTTCCCGCTGCCCCGAGCCCAGAGTTCCCCCCACCGCACTTCCCGCGCGCCCTCACTTCCCCCCGCCCCGCGCTCCCCTCAGAGGACCTGAGTTAGAATCCCCCGAGTCTTAGTACTGGTATCAAGAGAACGAAAGTAAGAATGGATTCAGTGCTCCAAGTGCTTAGCGATACCGGCGCACTGGCTTTTACACACCTCTTCAGAAATGCGGAGTGCCGCTAGGGGCGGGTGGTGACCGCCCCATTCTCGACCGTGTCTCGCTATCAGATCTCGCAACAATATATCAGACCCGATCTAACCTGGAATGGGTGGGGGGGGGGGTGCGTCCTCGGGGCCTTCTTGCCGCGGGGACCCTTTCCTTCCTATCAGTATCGATCTGTCCTCATTAGTGAACAGACGTGTTTACATTCGCTCCTGTAATACGTTACGACAAAGTTTAATAGTCCTAGCATTGCTGGCGTTATCCAGGATTATTTTTATCAGTTACCCGTTAATTACCGTACTTATACTAGATCCCGCAAGTTGGTTTTTACTGTAATCAGTAATTGATTACTCATTCTGAACTTTTTCGAATGAACGCTCGTTGTGTGGGGTTCTGTGTCGACTGCATCGCTACGAAGCTTTAATCTGTTAAAACGGTGATCTGTTATACGAGCTGGATAATTTGCCTTTCTTTTGTGATTTGCCAAAGTTTGAGTGACTTTATCAGTGGTTCTCTCACACTGCTTGTGATCTCACTGTGTCTTCGGCAGTGGTGTTTTTGAATTTGCTGTGTATCGTTACCGAAGGTGCATTTTGTATCCCACATATTATGCCTCCTGTCCACAAAAAGTGTAAAGGTTGTGGTTCCGCAGTGGTAAAGCCGGTAACTTGCTCTGAATGTCCAGTGGTGTCTCATGCTGGACCTATTTGCCTCAGTCGCTCGGGTCACCTCTGGCATAACGGTCGGCTTTTAAATTGTAAATCGCCTAATCCTGTAACCTTGCCTGATGTGGATCCTAGCCTCTCATTATCGGCATTGTCGCAGCCTATTAGTTCTCCGGACAAAGATAACAATGACCGCATACTAAGGGTACTAGAGAGTTTTCGACAGGACATCATGTCCTGTATTAGATCGGAGCTTGCTGACTTGCGTGGTACCGTGGGTGAGCTTTCGGAGAGGGTCAGGCTTTTGGAGGAGAGACCCTATACTGGTAAGGATCACCTGCATCCTGGCCCAGGAGCGGTAGGAGAGGTTATCCGGGAAATGAACGATCGTCAGTTTAGAGCGTCCAACATTCTCGTATTTGGTGTTCACGAATCATCGAATAACTCCCAGGATCAATCAAGCGACCAAGATGTGAATGTGGTGGGACCTATCTTAAGTGAGATTTTGTCAACGAATTGCCGTATCATTCGAACTAGGAGAATTGGGAAGCCTAAGGACGTTAAGCCGCGTCCCATATGTGTTGGTCTGGAGTCGTCGGAGATGGCTAGAAGTATCCTGAAGAATAAGCATCGCTACAAGGGCCCGTACAAGATAACCGATGACAAGACTCCCAGTCAGCGGCTGGAACTGGATCAACTGAGAACTTGTCTCAGGGAGCGGCAAGCGGAGGGTGATTCAAACTTGACCATTCGTTACATCAAGGGTGCCCCGAAAATAGATCCGAGTGGTTCGGCCAAAAGTCTTTCTCCAAAAAACGTGTAATTAACCCTTCGGTTTATTTCCAAAATGTAAGGGGTCTGCGCACGAAGCTTGAAGAATTGTCATGTTCGATTTCAAATCTCGTTATAACGTACGATGTAATTATTTTAGTAGAGACTTGGCTTACTCCACATATCTCTTCCACTGAACTGGGCCTGTCGGACTACCTGGTTTTCAGGAAAGATAGATCTAGTGCCTCAAGTAGCCTTATGAGGGGTGGGGGTGTGTTGATAGCGATAAGGAAAACACTAAACAGCTCATTGATCGAAACGGGGTGTGATAGCCTTGAGCAGATTTTTGTTAGAGTGTGTGTCGGGAAATACCACCTTGTGTTTGGGGCCATTTACATACCGCCTGCCTCACCCCCGTTAGTGTATGAGAATCATTTTAATTGTATCTCTAATATTTACCATAGTTTTGGCGATGACATGTTGTATGTATTTGGGGATTATAATTTACCACATGCTACCTGGGTCGGTGGATTAGATAGGAGTTGTTTTAAAAAGCCGGGGCTATCATCTCAGGAGTCAATGGCCATAGATATTGTACTCGCGAATATTAACTTCTGTAATTTAACTCAGGCCAATGTAATTCCAAATCATAAGGAAGTAATGCTCGACCTGGTTTTTACTAATGATTCTTATATGTTAATCGAACGGTCTATTGACTTCTTGATTGTCCCGAATGTGTATCATCCGCCTCTAAATGCGTCTCTATTTACTTCAATCCGGGGAAATAATAAGCCTCAGGATAACTTTGTTTTCTTGGATTTCGAGCACGGTGATTTCCTAGGCATTGTGACCTATCTTAATTCAGTTGATTGGGATGTTATTATGCGCGAGAATGATCTTGACAGCGTGATTGAACTCCTGTATTTCCACCTGAACTGGGCAATAAATGAATTTATACCGCGTCGTGAAATCAGATGCACGCAGCATCCCAAGTGGTTCTCTCCAAGGCTGAAATATCTTATCCGTGCTAAAAAGAGGGCACATATGAACTATAAGCGGTCTCTCTTGCATTGCGATTATTTGAACTTTGTGTACTTGCGCTCTCAGTGTAAGTCTATCTGGAAAATGGACTATAATAGATACATTGCAAAGGTTGAAAATTCGTTGAGTGGTAATGTTAAACGCTTTTGGAATTTTGTGAATGACAAGCGAGGTCACTATGGCCTTCCGAAATCCATGCGACTTGGTGGATCAGAGGTGTCTACATGCGAAGGCATTGCTGATCTTTTCTCCGCTTACTTTGGATCGGTTTATTCCACTCCCGTGATTGGGACCCCGGTTGTGAATGCTGTGCGTGACTTTGACAGTAACTTTAACTTAGGCTCGGTTTCGATCTCTTTAGGAGATGTCTTAGAGAAACTCAATAAGCTTGACTTAAGTAAAGGGTCGGGTTTTGACGATATTCCTCCGATATTCCTACGGAACTGTTGTTATGCCTTAGCTAGGCCCCTATGGCTTATTTTTAATGCCTCTCTTGAACGGGGGGTGTTTCCGACTCTTTGGAAAACAAGTCTTGTCACGCCGGTTTTCAAGTCGGGGGATCGCTCTGATATATCTTGTTATCGACCAATATCTAAGATCTCGAGTATACCCAAGATCTTCGAGGAAATTATTGTTGAAAAACTAACTCCGATAGTCTCTAATATTGTTTGTGAGCAACAGCATGGTTTCGTGCCGCTGAGATCTACGGTTACCAACCTTGGGGTCTACCACTGCTTCGTATCTGAGGCGCTAGAGGAGAGGCTGCAGGTAGATACTATTTATACCGACTTCAGTAAAGCATTTGATAAGGTAGATCATAGTATTCTTATTTCTAAGCTGTCCTCGTGGGGCTTTGGTATGCCATTGTTGGCGTGAATAACAAGTTATCTTTCTGATAGGAGGCAGATAGTCAAGGTTGCAAATCACCTATCTGAGTCAATTAGTGTCTCCTCTGGTGTTCCTCAGGGTTCGCATCTTGGTCCCCTTCTGTTCAACTTGTACATCAACGATCTTGTATATGTATTACATAACTCGAAGTTCTTATTATATGCGGATGACCTTAAAATCTTTCGAACTATACGTGATGTGCAGGATGCGTTTGAATTGCAGGAGGACTTATTTAGATTTGAGCGATGGTGTGTTGATAATTGAATGGTACTTAATATGAGTAAATGTTTTTGCATGAGATCTTTGCGTGCTAATAACTTGATCGAGTTCGAATATACGCTGCGGAATGAAGTCATTTCAGAAGTTGAGGAGATTACTGACCTCGGCGTCACATTTATGAAATGTCTTAATTTTAGTAGGCACTATGAAAATGTGACGGGAAAAGCTATGAGGACGCTTGGTTTTGTTTTCAGATTTGCCAAACATTTTAAGAATAGGGACACATTGAGGCTCCTATACTCCTCTCTTGTTAGGCCCCACCTTGAGTATGCGTCGGTGATCTGGAATCCTAGACACCAGGTGTTTATCAACCTTTTTGAGAGAGTTCAGCATAAGTTCTTGAGATCGGCTGCCTGGGTGTTGGGTAACCCAATGGCGTTTTACGACCATGATTATGGCCCGATCCTCAGTCCGTTCAATCTTAGGTCGCTGTCTCACAGGAGACTTGTAGCGGATATGCTGTTTCTCTACAAAATATTCCATAGCCGTATAGATTGCGCTGACCTGCTATGCAGGTTGAACTTTTATGCCCTGAGCAGATACCTCCGCACTCGGCCCGTGTTTTATATAAGATTGCTGTTGTATGCTCATCACACGGTGGATCCCATCAATCGTGCTATGCGGGAATTCAATGACTATTTCCTGGACATTGATTTGTCCTCCTGTACATTTGGTAATTTTCGTATAATGCTGCAGAGGGAGGTGTTGGATTTGAACGCAGCATGTGTGACAGTGTGATCGATTGACTCTGTATTACTTATGTTTTATGTTTTTTTTTCTTATGTGAAAAAGGGTTAATCCCCGTTTACTTTAAATAAATAAATAAATAAATGATTTAACCACGGGATTAAAGAGCGCAGGTCCCGGGGGAGGGAGGGAGGAAAACAATGGGGCAGAGTGGCAGTGTAGGATAGCTGTGGGAATTCTCAGGAAACAGGAATAAGAGGGGGGAGTGCCAGAGAGTCGAGTCAATGGGGAGAGAGGGAGGGACAGCTAGCCTTATGAGGGTAAACAAGCCGTCACCTCAACAAGCCTGAGGCATCGTACGCGCGTGCTCGCGCAGTCCGAAGGTTTTCAGCGGGGACGTGAAATGGACCCGGCAACTCCGGGTTCAGGACGACGGGTAAAAGCGAGCTTACGGGGTGGATAGGAGATCTGGTAGAGCGGCGTGGAGACACGGTTCCATACACCGCGAATTCATTTAGCGACGGGGTGGTACCGTCAACGCCGGAGAGGGTGGCTTGCGCAACGCATAATGAGTCCGGTGCACCTACGCGTGCGTCTCAGGTAGGGATCGCCCACCCTCGTCGATGGTCACCTCCGTGAGTACGGTCCGTCCGCAAGCTGGCCCGGGCATATAAAAAGCGGACGCGTGCCCGAGAAACAGGGTCGAATCCTGGCGGGTTAATGCGTACCATGAGAAGGTGGCTATCCAAAGCCATTCCCTCTCCCTTTCGGAGGAGGCCCGTCTTCCCGGGCCGTGCAGGGTAAATGGTGTGGTCCCCCGGACCAGGTGGCAAGTCGTCCCTCCCTGCTCGGCCTCGACCGTTGTGAAGGGAGGTTCTCTGACCCCGTGGCAGCGCAGGGGAAAGAGATGCGATCACACCGGGCGGCGCGGTCAGCCCTGGGGGAACTTCCGCTCTCCGAATGTTAGTACACTCACTGGCCACATGGCCCGAGTGACGCCCGGGACCCTGGCACATGCCGCATGCTCGGGGGAGCTGTAGGTCGCAACTAAATCGACTAAGTCGACTAAGTTTCCATCTAAGGAAACTAAAAGCGAAATGTACTGCTGCGTATATGGCTGTAATAGCAAAGCGTGTATCGACACTACTGTCCGTTTCCATTATGTTCCTAAACGTAATGAAATAATAATTATTAAAAATGATTTCGGGAATTATGAGAGCGTTAGTCGGTTAAAAATGTGGAAGCAAATACTAAAATTTGGATAGGAAGTATCACCCTATAACTATACATATATGCTCTTTACATTTAAAAAAATCCGATTATTTTTTCCAGGTAAGTGTATGTACTATTACCCGGCGAAAAGAAGACTTCTGGCAGGCGGTCTCGGGCTGTGCAGTCCGTCGCTGTGACATTTGGTCGAGTCACCTATTTAGGCACACTTTTAAGGACGGGGCACACGCATTTTGGTTATTGGCTGAAGTTGCCACATACATTGTCGCACCGCGCGACGAAGAGAGTGGACGAAACACATCGAAACCGAGTGGGATAGAGCGATCTGACCAAGCGTAGCCTACGCTATTGTTTTGGCGATCGTCGGTCACCTTGCCAGACGTGAGCAGTGATGCCAGAATCGGGACCGGAGTTTTCGAGAATTTCCCCCACCACGCATGCACACTACGCCGGAGCTGCGTGTCCGTGAGCTCGGCGCTTCGGACAACGTCGGGAAGACGAGAGAGAAAACGAATGTGTGTCTTTCTCTCTCGCTCTTGAAACGCTGTGATCCAAGGAGAGGTGCAAGCGACACGCGGCCGTGCGCGATCTTCTCGAGTGCCTCGAGATACACTTTTCACTTTCTGACATATGTATAATACTCTTGTAATGAAAAAAAAATTGAAAAAAATTTTGTTACGGAAATCACGTTTTAAGACCTCCTGATCACGTTTTGACTATTTAGAAAAGAGCTTTTTTTTAAATATCTCATATATTTGTTAACACGATTACGTTTAAACGGCAAAATGGATTTCAATGAAACTTTATATTTAAATGGTTCTTCGATTTTTCAGATATACGAAATAAATTCTACATAAAAAAAGTTAAATAAAGTTCTTCTGTAACTTCTTTAACAAAGAAAAATGTACATTCATAATTTCTTGTTTTCATTTTAGATTTCCGTACTTTTTATTTGAGCTGTTTCTATTTTTCAAACCTTAAAATGAATTTTTTTATTAAAAGATGAATATTTTAATACTTTAAATTAGTGAACTTTGTTAAAATTAGAATCCACTCTTGGCCAGTACCATGCACGCTGTAGCAGCCTTCGATAAAAATATTTTTTCAGGGTATGATCTAAAATCTAAACGTAATCACATTTCTCGCTAGATTTTTCGATAATCATATCAAGTTGCGACAAAGAATCACGCACTGTTTACAAATTAATTACGCGCAGCGTGCACGGTACCGCTCGATGGACACTACGGGAAAGTGGTGGTCTCTCCCATCGGGAGCGAAATGTAAACAATTGGTTATGCAAAGCTAACATCGCGATACATGTTGTACACTAAAATGTATAAAAACATTACTAAAATAGAAAAGAAAGGCAGCACGTAAATATATCAATTGGGTTCGATATATTGACGAAATGTAAGACTGAAATAATGCTACAATTGTTTACATTTCCAAAGGATAGGTAGAAAGCAAGCAAAGGAATTTACTATAATACATGCGACAGAATTTCGAGATAATTGTTACATATAAAATGAATATAATTAAGAATATACATTTATTTGTACAATTATCTCGAAGTTCTCTCTATAAATCATATGTACAGCAAGCAAGCGAATTTATTGCAAGGATAGAACAAGAATTGCGTGAGGTAAATCGAACAACTATTTACATATTCGCGATGTCCAAAAATCGAAAAGTCGCAAATTTTTAAAATTGTGTACTACGCGATGGTTATCGCGTTACTCCTCTGTAGTTACACTTTTAGAAAATTGGGACAGTGTGTTGCACTTTCTGCAAGAATTGGTCGTAGATGAGAAAACAAAGTCTGGGGAATATGTGCTTATCATCATGCAAAATCCAGAAGCGAAAGCATATCTTCTGTTTTTGAAATACGTTCTAGAGTATTTTAATGACTTTAGTTTATTCTTTCAATCGCAACAAACCAGAATCCATTTGCTTCAAAATACTGCCAAAACACTTTTGTATAATATTTTACGTAATTTTTTGAAACCGCAGCTTTTGAAGCATATGGATTTAGTAAAATTAATAGATTTTTCAAGAGGCGATAATCAAATCACATTTAATAGTATTCATTTAGGTCCGGATTGTGACACTTTTCTTTGTCAATTAGTTGCAGAAGGCAAATCCGATGTTGTCCAAACCGTTCGAGAAAATTGTATTAAGTTTTACATAACGGCTGCAAACGAAATTCGTAATCGATTGCCAATCGATGACGAATTTCTGAGCAAGTTATGTGTTTTTGAGCCTCATTTGACATTAGTAGATAATGACAGAGACACTTCCTTTAAGGGGGAACACCACTGTGACGGCCGGAAAAATGAGCCCATTTTTAAGATTTTTTTAAGGAATAACTTACAGTTTTATTATAAAATTGTTATTACCTATCTTTAGAACAATGTCTTAAGAGACTATGAAAAAAAAAGTAATAGAAAAACATGCATAGATTTCCATATACAGTTAATCTCCTACACCCCTCACAATAAAAACATAGGTCGCTTATCGAAACGATATCTCTGGAACGGCAACTCTGAAATCAAAATTTTTTTTTTAATATAATCGGTATGAGTGTAGTCTCCGTTGTGCGTACCGATTTTTTGATCGAAAACATATTTTTTTAAATACGCTCGAAAAACTATCCATTTTTTGCCGATTTTCAAAACTTTTTCTTCCCAAGCGCACCATTTTTACAAAAATAATTTTTTTTAAAAATCGGTACGCACAACGGAAACTACACTCATACCGATTATATTAAAAAAAAAAATTTGATTTCAGTGTTGCCGTTCCAGAGATATCGTTTCGATAAGCGACCTATGTTTTTCTTGTGAGGGGTGTAGGAGATTAACTGTATATGGAAATCTATGCATGTTTTTCTATTACTTTTTTTTTCATAGTCTCTTAAGACATTGTTCTAAAGATAGGTAATAACAATTTTATAATAAAACTGTAAGTTATTCCTTAAAAAAATCTTAAAAATGGGCTCATTTTTCCGGCCGTCACAGTGGTGTTCCCCCTTAAAGGAAGTGTCTCTGTCATTATCTACTAATGTCAAATGAGGCTCAAAAACACATAACTTGCTCAGAAATTCGTCATCGATTGGCAATCGATTACGAATTTCGTTTGCAGCCGTTATGTAAAACTTAATACAATTTTCTCGAACGGTTTGGACAACATCGGATTTGCCTTCTGCAACTAATTGACAAAGAAAAGTGTCACAATCCGGACCTAAATGAATACTATTAAATGTGATTTGATTATCGCCTCTTGAAAAATCTATTAATTTTACTAAATCCATATGCTTCAAAAGCTGCGGTTTCAAAAAATTACGTAAAATATTATACAAAAGTGTTTTGGCAGTATTTTGAAGCAAATGGATTCTGGTTTGTTGCGATTGAAAGAATAAACTAAAGTCATTAAAATACTCTAGAACGTATTTCAAAAACAGAAGATATGCTTTCGCTTCTGGATTTTGCATGATGATAAGCACATATTCCCCAGACTTTGTTTTCTCATCTACGACCAATTCTTGCAGAAAGTGCAACACACTGTCCCAATTTTCTAAAAGTGTAACTACGGAGGAGTAACGCGATAACCATCGCGTAGTACACAATTTTAAAAATTTGCGACTTTTCGATTTTTGGACATCGCGAATATGTAAATAGTTGTTCGATTTACCTCACGCAATTCTTGTTCTATCCTTGCAATAAATTCGCTTGCTTGCTGTACATATGATTTATAGAGAGAACTTCGAGATAATTGTACAAATAAATGTATATTCTTAATTATATTCATTTTATATGTAACAATTATCTCGAAATTCTGTCGCATGTATTATAGTAAATTCCTTTGCTTGCTTTCTACCTATCCTTTGGAAATGTAAACAATTGTAGCATTATTTCAGTCTTACATTTCGTCAATATATCGAACCCAATTGATATATTTACGTGCTGCCTTTCTTTTCTATTTTAGTAATGTTTTTATACATTTTAGTGTACAACATGTATCGCGATGTTAGCTTTGCATAACCAATTGTTTACATTTCGCTCCCGATGGAAGAGACCACCACTTTCCCGTAGTGTCCATCGAGCGGTACCGTGCACGCTGCGCGTAATTAATTTGTAAACAGTGCGTGATTCTTTGTCGCAACTTGATATGATTATCGAAAAATCTAGCGAGAAATGTGATTACGTTTAGATTTTAGATCATACCCTGAAAAAATATTTTTATCGAAGGCTGCTACAGCGTGCATGGTACTGGCCAAGAGTGGATTCTAATTTTAACAAAGTTCACTAATTTACAGTATTAAAATATTCATCTTTTAATAAAAAAATTCATTTTAAGGTTTGAAAAATAGAAACAGCTCAAATAAAAAGTACGGAAATCTAAAATGAAAACAAGAAATTATGAATGTATATTTTTCTTTGTTAAAGAAGTTACAGAAGAACTTTATTTAACTTTTTTTATGTAGAATTTATTTCGTATATCTGAAAAATCGAAGAACCATTTAAATATAAAGTTTCATTGAAATCCATTTTGCCGTTTAAACGTAATCGTGTTAACAAATATATGAGATATTTAAAAAAAAGCTCTTTTCTAAATAGTCAAAACGTGATCAGGAGGTCTTAAAACGTGATTTCCGTAACAAAATTTTTTTCAATTTTTTTTTCATTACAAGAGTATTATACATATGTCAGAAAGTGAAAAGTGTATCTCGAGGCACTCGAGAAGATCGCGCACGGCCGCGTGTCGCTTGCACCTCTCCTTGGATCACAGCGTTTCAAGAGCGAGAGAGAAAGACACACATTCGTTTTCTCTCTCGTCTTCCCGACGTTGTCCGAAGCGCCGAGCTCACGGACACGCAGCTCCGGCGTAGTGTGCATGCGTGGTGGGGGAAATTCTCGAAAACTCCGGTCCCGATTCTGGCATCACTGGACGTGAGCAAAGTCTCGGCCGGCGCGCACATCGACACCTCGACGCTACACCTAGGCTGTCTGTCCACGGAGCGTCGCGTTATAGACGCGAGTAGTAATACAAGGAGAGTTCTAACTCCGGTCCTCTGAGGGGAGCGCGGGGGCGGGGGGAAGTGTTGTCGCGCGGGGGAGTGCGGTGGAGGGAAACATTGGCGCGGGGGGAGCGGGGAGTGGAAGACCGATTGCGCGCGCACGAGCCGCGGAGTGGGGGAAGCCGCAATCATGGAGGGGGTCAGTCCGGGCCGAGCCGCCGCGGAGGCCTCTCCAGACTGGACCCACCCCCGAAAATTTCAGAGGGTCATCCCCTCCCTCTAAAAAAATTTCTGGGGTCGGGTCTTGTATGAAAAATCTTTTTTCAGACTCGATCCCGCCCCAGAAATTTTTTTCCCCAAATATTTTTATAAACCAATTTGTAGCAAACCAATATGCGATGGAAATTCCCCCAACGCAGAGAAATAATAATTAAGAAACGTCGAAATTTAAAATTAGGTGGTGAGGCGGAAGACGGGTAAATAAAAATGTAGAAATAATATATGTATAAGAATATATATTGTTACAAAAGAAATAGTAAAAAGAAAAAAAGAAAAAATAGAATAAAATAGAATATAAAATTAAAAAATATAAATATAAATATAAATATTAATAATAAAAAGAATATAAAAATAGAATATAATAAGAATATAATAAAAGAAAAGAATAGAAATATAAAAATATAAAAATGAATGAAAATAAAAATAAAAAATGAATGAAAATAAAAATATAAAAAATGAATGAAAATAAAAATATAAAAAATGAACGAAAATAAAATAGAATGAAATAAAATTAAATAAAAAAACTAATACTAAGGAGAGGGCGACGAGGGGGGTGACGGGGACGATGGGAGCGACGATGGCGGAGGTGTAAAAACCCCCTGAGGCCACTCCGGGGGCGGCGACAGCAGTGATGGTGGCGATGGGGGTGACGGAGGGCGCGGCGCCGCAGGGCCCCCAGCGGCCGCGAATATGGTCGCAGCCGCGCGCCCCCGTACGCCGAACCTGAATGTTGCCACATTCGTGGTTCCTGTAACACAAACACAAACGCCGATATAATATTACTACATTAAACATATCAAACATAAAACATACAAAACAATGTAGTGTGATACATAACACTTGCGGCGGCTCGGCGTGCGGCGCATCCACCGCCTCATCATCCGCCAGCCACATATTCAATATAAAATGCATGTCCTACAACACAGATACAAACGTTGATATAATTTTAGTACATTAAACATATTAAACATAAAACAATGCAAAGTATTACCAACCTGTAGAGGCGGTGGCGGCGACGGCTGCGGCGACGGCACATCACCCCAATCTGCAGACCATGTCGGAGATGGTGGTGGCGAACGCTATACATAGAAATCCATGATTTAATATTGACATGACAGCATGACTTAAGCTCGCTCGATTTCATAGATTAAACACGATAAATGTTAAAAATATTGTTTTGTACATACCTCGGGGTCGCACTCCGGCGCGATCCGTGAAAATCCCATTTTTACACAAAACGTATAAAAAAAAACACAAAACGTATAAAAACACAAAATGGCAACTGGTAGCCGTGGAGCTCTGAAGACACCTGGTCCCACAGCGTTCATACAATTTGTCACCCATGCCTAAAGTTGCATATGTTGCAAAGTAGGATGCCTTTGTTCTTCACCTTCTTCTTCACTAGCCACTCCTTCTATGTGCTCCACCTGCATTTTCGCTGATCATCTTCTTCTTCGAATTATTCACTGACCATTCCTATATTCTTCTTCGTTTGAATCATTCGACTAAATTATACCACTCTGAATGTAAATCGAACGTGAATCGTATCACTTTCAACATGTATCGAACGTGTATGGTACCACTTTGAACATGTACTGAACATGTATTGAACATTTATCGAACCACTCTGAACATGTATCGAACGTGTATCGAACCGCTCCAAACATCTATGGAACATCTATCGTACCACTTTCAATGTGTATCGAACGTGTATCGAACCACTTTGAACAACGATCACGTAAACACTGATATGTCTTACGAGGATTTCAGCGCGTTGTGTCGTAATTGTTGGCAACGGGAGCATGGTTTCAGGGTAATAGACAAGGATAGCGCGATGTCCAATGGACGTTATAGAAAGGGATTTAACGAGTTTGCAATACCATGAGATTGTCAATTGTCGTTGACACGTCGGTGGGAAAGCAACGTCTGTGGTACAATGATGATTGATATCGATAGTCTGGAGATTAAGGATCACGAGAGAATAGTGAAGGAAATTGCAAAAACCAGCGAATCCATTCGCAAGAAACAACAGGCTTTGAAGACTGGCAAGATGGAGGAAGATATCGCGTTGGAGAGATACTTTAAACCTGTTGTCGAACCCCTAAAACATATCGTGGAAAATATCGCAGCGACAGAAGCTGACGCATCACGACCACAGACGTTGAAGGGAATGAAACATTAACGTCTAAAACAAAAATCCATCCGAAAGGGAACACATCGCGCAAGACAAAGAGGAAACGATCATACACGTCATCGGAAAAGTCACTCGTAACCTCCACACCAGTTCAATCGAAACGGAAACGGCAGAATGTCACGTCAAACGATTCCTCGGTTTCTTCTACACCAATAAATACATTTCCTCTTGTACAATCGCTCGCGACCTATGATGACGACGTTTTCGAAACTAGTCCCAACGAGTCGTTGGCAACATCTGTTAGACAACAACTCCAAACATCCGAGGGACAAGAAACGTTTCGCAACCATTTCGGTCCGCTGGGACAAAAATATATGAATGCAATCCTAAGTAGTGATAAGGATACGACCATGGACTATGTGTATGGCGTATACATTGGTGATAGTGGAACGATGCTTGGGGATAAAGCTTTCGATATAGATATGGATGATAATATAATCATAGATGGTGTAAGATATGGAGGAACACCCGGTCTTTACGAACTGATTTTCAAGAGAATTCCCGACGATACCACATACACCGATGCCGATAAACAAAAATACAAAAGTATACTGTTGACGACGAATGCTCACAGACGCGATCATATCGCTAAAAATCCCATTTTGGGTAACAAGGGATACAAGTACAAACATGTAATTGCACCACTACTCCCACGTGTATCGGCTAGTAGGACAGGGAAAGGTCTAGCGACACCTCGAGTCATGGTGGTAAACGATAACAAGATCGATTACGTGCACTGGGACGATCCCAACGAACTGGTGGACCGATTCCGTTTGCTGGAAGCGTCGCGTCAGGCGGGTAACAACTCGCACGACAACGAAATTCTATCGATTATCGAGGAACTCCGCGAGGTAGGCCTCATTATAAATTAAACCGCGCACCGATGATGTGCACTGTATGCATCGAGATGCCGATCAACAAATTTGGGGTATCGCTCGAGAAGAGTGGAGCAGCTACAATGGACTGTTACAAATAGAACGGTTTGCTTCGAAATTACATGCGAGATAACGCTCTTTGCGTGGTTGGTGCTGACTTTGATGCAAAATCACGCAAGATACGACGCGTAGCTCAACCGGTGCTTGACACCGATGCCGTTAATAAACTGTACGTGGAAAAGAGCATTAAACTTTTGAGAGAGCAGCTGGAAGAATTAGAGAGGAAGCTGATCGTGTTTCAGAGAGATATGCTGACGCTGCAAAACAGCGTTCAAAAGATATCACAGGCGTCGAATTCTATTCCGCAGCAGCGCTGCGAAGGAGAATCAAATTATCACACCATTCGTGTCAAAGACACCTCTGCGATCAAACATGTTGTCATTATCGAAATCCCTGAGTAAAGAAGAAAACCACAGCCACAAGAAGCAACAACTTGTTGATGAATTGCATGCTCCAGCTCGAAGACACTTCCCACGGAGGCGCGTCATAGTGCATGGATACGATGATCTGTGGCAAGCTGATGTTGTAGAAATGCGTCCATACTCGCGATTCAACCAAGGTTACCACTACATACTCACCGTCATCGATGTGTTGAGCAAGTATGCATGGGCGTTGCCGCTCAAGACTAAAAGTGGTGCTGAGGTGACTAAAGCGTTTGCAAAGATATTTAGAGATCGATATCCGAAAAATTTGCAAACCGATCAAGGAAAAGAATTTTACAACGCCGATGTGCAGAAACTCTTGATAAAACACGACATTAATCATTATTCGACGTATTCGGTGATGAAGGCCTCCGTCGTAGAACGTTTCAATCGAACTTTGAAGAACAATATGTGGAAACTGTTTACGCTCAATGGAACCTATAAATGGACCGATGCGCTATCGCGTCTACTTACAGAGTATAACGCACGAAAACATAGAACCATCAAAATGCGTCCTCGCGATGTCACCCCTGTGATCGCCGATAAGCTGCTAACCACCGTATATAGCAATATAAAGATCGCTGCTCCAGCGAGATTCAAATTGGGCGAGTTTGTGCGCGTGAGCAAATTTAAAACCATCTTCGATAAAGGCTATACACAGTGATGCCAGAATCGTGGGACGTGGGACAAATCCTTACCCCCACTATGACCTACCGTCGTCTCCCACTATGGCCTACCGTCGTCCCCCACTTTCTTCCCATCGCACTGCACACAAGCATATCCCTACTCCTGTCCGTGTGCGCTGCTTGTTCGGCTGCCAAGTACACGGACAGGAGTAGGGATATGCTTGTGCGCAGTGCGATGGGAAGAAAGTGGGGGACGACGGTAGGTCATAGTGGGGGTAAGGATTTGTCCCAGTTTATTTTTAATACAAGTAATAATATTACAAATTATACCTGGGATTCTGAATTTTAGCTGTTATTATTTTTGGATTGACTTGAAAAAATGTACATAAAATTTAACATTCTTTTCTTCAATCTTACAAAATTTGATAACTGTGTTACGAGTCTTGAGTTTCAATAATTTACAATAAAATTTAAACTTCAAGTAGAGATGATGACGATACCTCGATGTTTTTACAATCGATATTTGAAGATCAATATGTACATTGAAACCACCGATGTTTTTCTAATAGATGTCGATGTTTTTGGATATTATTATGCTAATTAGATATCATTTCTCTCGGATAAAAATGATTTTTTCAAGTTTAATGCTCTATCAGCTTTAGGAGCACTTCTGGAGCAAAGTCAGAACTGCACGGATTACTAATCTACGATTGCCGATACCGATAACTATCGATAGTGAAAATAAACTATCGATAGTTTTCGATAGTGAGGACCATCGATAAATATCGATAGTCCCATCGATTGTTCTCCACCACTACCTCTCCAGACCTGGCCCGCCGCCGGAAATTTTTCAGAGGGAGAGAATGACCCACTGAAAAAAATTTCCATACCAACATGTAGCAAACAGGCATTACCCCCAACGCAGAGAAATAATAATTTTTGAATCAATGATCTACCGAGCCAATATGCAGCAAGCATTCTAAAGCTAATAAGTTTTAAGCGTTCTTCGCGTCGAATCTTGGAATTAGGTGGTGAGAAGAGAAGGAGGATGACGGGTAAATAAAATTGAGAAATAATATACGTTTAAGATATATATATATATATTGTTACAAAGAATAATAATAATAATATAGAATAACAATAATACAAATATAAAAAACAATAAAAATATAAAAATAGAATACAAATATAAAAAATAGAATACAAATATAGAAATATAAAAATATAATATAAATATAAAAAATAATATAAATAGAATTTAAGAATAATATGAAATATAATAAAAAAAGAAAATAAAATAAAGTAAAAAAAAAAGTAAAACTATTAGGGAGATGGCGGTGGTGGTGACGGCGGCGGTGACGACAACGGGGAGGCATCAACAGCCCCTTATACATCCACTGAGCGGATGGTGACGTCGTCATCGACGGCGACGATGACGATGAGGACGACGTCACCCCCTCAAATAGCCACTCGGGGGATGGCGACTGCGATGACCGCGATGGGGGCGACCGCGGCAACGGCAGCGACGGCTGCAGCCTGCTCACGTCGATCCAGGTGGGCGATGGCGGCGATGGGGACCGCGATCGTCGCAGGGATGCCCTCCCCCCCATCTGTCTATACGGCACCCATGGGTGCCGCCGTCGCGCGGCCATCGGCGCATCCGCACCTCCTGGGGGGGGGGGGGGGGCACGGCCTGGGGCACGTCCTCCGCCAGAACCCGCGCCAATAAAGCCATAAAAATTATTGGCAGCAGCGGTCACCGGTCCTAGAACAGATACACAAACGTCGATATAATATTGGCTCATTAAACATATTAAACATGAAACACACAAAACAGCACCATGTATTACATACCTGCGGAGGCGGCGAAAACGGCGGCGACGGCCAATGAGGTGGGGCGGGGGGCGACGTTGGTGGCGAATCCCAGAATATAGAAACCCATGATATAATATTGGCACGTTAAAAAAAAAGAACACCATAAATGTCAAAATATTGTAAAATGCATACCTCAGGGTTGCCCCGGTATGGCTGGGGGTCCCACTAGGGCGCTATCTTTTCGAACCCCATTGTCACAAAAAACAGTCTCACACAAAAATTATTACCACAAAAAAAAATGACTGGTAGCCGTCAAAGCTTTGATGCGCAACTGGTCCCGCAGAGTTCATACAATTTGTCAAATGTGGGACCATGCTTAAAGTTGCATAGCTTAGTAAAATAGGATGCCTTTGTGCTCCACCTGCATTTTCGCTGACCAACCTCTCCTTCTATACATGCATCTTCTTCGAATTATTCACTGGCCATCCTCTCCTTTTTTCTTCTTCGCACTCATCATTTGGCTGAACCGCTTCCCCTTCTTCTTTGGGCACATCATTCGACTAGACTACTAGACTATACCACTTTGAATGTGTATCAAACGTATATTGAACCACTTTGATCGCATATCGATCGAACCACTTTGAATGTGTATCGAACGTCTATCATACCACTCTGAACGTGTATGGTACCACTTTGACCGCGTATTGAACCGCTTCTACATAATAATTATAACTATCCTCTTAATCTAGCGTACATCACCTGCAGGAAGTTAGGTTGGTGAGGGTGAAGAAAAATATTTTTTTTTATATGCAATAAAAATTTGACTATATTTATTTATTTATGCAATTTCTTTCTGGTGTGTAGACCACCAGTTGAACATTTTAAATGCATTTTGCAAGGCACAATGCTTTGCGTGACTGCCACATTGCAGAGTATTGACTACATTTAGCTTACTTAGAGATTTGATATCCTCGTATTCAATGTCCAGTGTCTCAATGATCACGTCCGCTCTCGTATTTTCATCGAGGAAATCCGCAAGCCAGTCGGGTTTCTGCAGCGCTTTAACGCATACGATATCGGATGCGTCATCTTCATCATCGATCGCATCAGCTACAGCTTTCGTAATTAGCTGTTTAGCCATACTGTATGGAACGTCTCCATCATCCCACCGTAGCCCATGATGTTTTGCAACCAACCACCGGATGCTTGATTTGTCGGATTTTGTAAGAAGGTATTGAGGCATCGAACTCCCAAAAATATAGTGCGAGAGAATTGTTCCCTTTCGTTATAGCCACTTCCTTGACAACAAATCTTCCATCGACGATGAACCGTTGCAGGTCAACAAAATGTTGGTACAACCATTGTCGATACAATTTTAGAGGTCTGCTCGCTTCCAAGACAGATGAGAGAATGCAGTCTTTCTCGTAAAACATCTCGATTTTTACGATGAAATGTTTGTATGAATTTGACACATGAGAGGGCGGGGCAAGTAGTATGGCAATTTAATTTATTTTGCGCACCACGTTTGTCAACGGATTGTATTCAACCACCCGATCGTGCAGAATCAGACAGTAGGCTGTAGTATTTGCAGGCACATTCTCTTTACAATCGAATTCTATGCGCACGTCCACTGTGCTATTCTTGATCGACTCATTTTGTCGCGAACAATCAATCACCACGAGAGGACCAAATTGTAAAAATTGGGCCACGGTGAATAATGCCTCATTGCAACTATGTCCATAATACGATTTACGGAAATGTGTATACATGTTAAACAAGATGGCGTGCCTATTCTTGTTAAAGTCCAAGTTCAGGTCATCATATGGGTAAAATTCCGAGTTGAGACAAAGTTTTACATTGCCCAATTTGCAGTTGTTGAACTTAGTAACATCTTCGCTCGTGACATTCTTTCGATTAGTCTGTAGAACAAGGATAATCCATCGCGGCTTCTCCAGCTGTGCAGATGCCTTCACGGCCCACGAATGCTTGGTTATGCTCTGTAAGAGAGGATACCCGTACAGATCCCACGAATGAAAACAAATGCTCTGGTCTTCTCCACTTTCCAAATCATGTAGCAACGATAGGTTATTAACGTCGTTCAGCGTCACATGAGGCATTCGCCACTACACTTTAAGTAATTCAATTTCCCGTTCCAACATCGGCGATCCTATTAGAGAATTGTTATCGTTGCGCGGTCGTATTAAAACCAATTCGTGACGCTCATTAATAATCATGCGTTTGTAGTCCTCGCAAAATCCCAGCAAATATTTGAGTGGGATGCAAAAATTGAAATGATTTTTCACTATTAGCCCATCGCGTCGTTTGAAGCCCCATCCGGCATTCTCCATATTTTTATCTTTGCTAGATGTCAGCGATACATAGTTTTTAAGCGTGCTAGTTATTCCAACGTTTCTGTTGCGATCAATCTCCACGCCATTCAGCTCGTATCGAACCTCATCAACTAAGAACGCCACGCAATTATTTTCCAACATCGCCGTTAATGCATCGTTTGGCTTATTTATCTTCAATTTCCCCTCCACATAGAGGAAACTTTCACACGGCAATGTGTATAAATCCTGCTGCTGTATAGGTATTCTTATCTCATCGCTGTACCCAAACGTCGTGTTGACGTATGGGTTGTATATGTGAGTCTCGAGCTTGACGATGCGATCATCAAACGTCGGCTTCCCTCCAATGCTTAGAATGTCAGCCATTTTTTTCAACTTGAATCCCAATGAATCCCAATGATTTCAAAAATGCAATGTTCGCAGCACTGAGCCTCTTCTTTTTAGCGTGATCAAAGCTGTTACAGTTGTTGTTGTTGTTGTTGTAAACAATTTCACTTGGAACAAACGGGTGTCTGGAGTCGTGCAATATAAGCATCTCTTTCGTTCGCACCACGCGTATTATCGTCGTCGTCGTCGTACGTGCAGTCCGGTGGTAATCGCTTTACCTCGAAAATCAAGCAACTGTCCGTCTTGATCCACAACGCGTATCGTTAGATTTGTAATGACCTGTGTGGTGATTGGAATGTAAATGATCTGCGCAGGCGTTTCCTGTATCTTATATCCTGGTGGGACTCTCAGAGAAAATTCATGTATCGTATGTACACGCCTCCCATTGTGGTACGCGCCAGCGGTCACACTACATTCTATGCGAATAATGTTCACGTTCATGATATTAATTGGATCGTCCGATTTGTGCCACCGTCCTGGTTCTAATACCCGATTCGTCGAGAATCCCAGTAGCGATCCAATGTTATTGGACTTTGTAAAGTCTACGGCGAACGAGCAGTACAGCTCGATTTTCATAGTGTTGTTGTTGGGACGCAACACTATAATGTATTTATGAGTGGTGTCGACGCTGCTGTCGATGTAATAGTTTACGATGAAGTAGAATTTATCGTTCCTCGAGTCGATGTTCGGTATTGTATGATAAGTTTCGAAGGTTGTTAGACCAAGGTCGTAATCATCGTCGCTCAAATCTATGGGTATAAAGTAGCTCACTGCGAGTGTGCTACTCTTGCCGGTTAGAGTGAATATTAACGACATAATCCCCTGGAACTGCTCGACTAGTACTGAATCAGAGTGGTGGGAAGTCAATCCTTAAGTTTGGTGCCGATCGTTTGTAGAAAGCGTAGACATAATTGTCCACAATTCCTCTGATTGTACTTCTGATAAGACGTTCGATTGTATTCGATTTTCACAACATCTTTATCCAGATATTGTACCAATTCTTTAGGCGATCGAAGATTCCCGAAGCTGTTGAAATATATAGCTCGACACCCTCTCTTCGCATACGCCACCCAATGAGTCCCCTCGACATTGTCCAAATTTCCGATACTGCTCTCGTTGCGACGTACTCCTCCGGTAGGTAGCGCGTTGCGAATAAAAACACCTCTAAAGAATGGAATACGCATACGTTTTGCCATCTCCTCCAATTGTGCATCGGTAGTTACGCCCGCGGGCATTTTTATTTTCTTTTCGCGTTTTTTTTTTCGTTTCGATATTCCCTGTCCGCGCTTGTATGGTGCGAGATAAAGTCCACGACCTTCCATGGAGCGATTATGCCGTTGCATTTCCTGCAGCTGATGTTGCGCCGCCTTATTGTTGTTTACTGCCTTGGCAATCCCAGCCGCTCCACCAGCTAATGATCCGAGAACACCTAGCAGCGGGAGAAGTGGTAATATACCACCCCGTTTTGCCACCGGAAGAATCCGCTTATGCGATGCTTTCTTTGGAGTTCTTTTGCGGGTTTTTGTTTTCATCCCCCATTCCGATTTTCGTGGAGAAGGCGCGATGGATTATCCTTGTTCTACAGACTAATCGAAAGAATGTCACGAGCGAAGATGTTACTAAGTTCAACAACTGCAAATTGGGCAATGTAAAACTTTGTCTTAACTCGGAATTTTACCCATATGATGACCTGAACTTGGACTGTACCAAGAATGGGCACGCCATCTTGTTTCACATGTATACGCAATTCCGTAAATCGTATTATGGGTGTAGTTGCAACGAGGCATTATTCACCGTGGCCGAATTTTTACAATTTGGTTCTCTCGTGGTGATTGATTGTTCACGACAAAATGAGTCGATTAAAAATGGTACCGTGGACGTGCGCATAGAATTTGAGTGTAAAGAAAATGTACCTGCAAATACTACGGCCTACTGTCTTATTCTGCATGATCGGGTGGTTGAATACAATCCGCTAACAAATGTGGTGTGCAAAATAAATTAAATTGCCATACTACTTGCCCCGCCCTCTCATGTGTCAAATTCATACAAACATTTCATCGTAAAAATCGAGATGTTTTACGAGAAAGACTGCATTCTCTCATCTGTCTTGGAAGCGAGCAGACCTCTAAAATTGTATCGACAATGGTCGTACCAACATTTGTTGACCTGCAACGGTTCATCGTCGATGGAAGATTTGTTGTCAAGGAAGTGGCTATAACGAAAGGGAACAATTCTCTCGCACTATATTTTTGGGAGTTCGATGCCTCAATACCTTCTTACAAAATCCGACAAATCAAGCATCCGGTGGTTGGTTGCAAAACATCATGGGCTACGGTGGGATGATGGAGACGTTCCATACAGTATGGCTAAACAGCTAATTACGAAAGCTGTAGCTGATGCGATCGATGATGAAGATGACGCATCCGATATCGTATGCGTTAAAGCGCTGCAGAAACCCGACTGGCTTGCGGATTTCCTCGATGAAAATACGAGAGCGGACGTGATCATTGAGACACTGGACATTGAATACGAGGATATCAAATCTCTAAGTAAGCTAAATGTAGTCAATACTCTGCAATGTGGCAGTCACGCAAAGCATTGTGCCTTGCAAAATGCATTTAAAATGTTCAACTGGTGGTCTACACACCAGAAAGAAATTGCATAAATAAATAAATATAGTCAAATTTTTATTGCATATAAAAAAAAATATTTTTCTTCACCCTCACCAACCTAACTTCCTGCAGGTGATGTACGCTAGATTAAGAGGATAGTTATAATTATTATGTAGAAGCGGTTCAATACGCGGTCAAAGTGGTACCATACACGTTCAGAGTGGTATGATAGACGTTCGATACACATTCAAAGTGGTTCGATCGATATGCGATCAAAGTGGTTCAATATACGTTTGATACACATTCAAAGTGGTATAGTCTAGTAGTCTAGTCGAATGATGTGCCCAAAGAAGAAGGGGAAGCGGTTCAGCCAAATGATGAGTGCGAAGAAGAAAAAAGGAGAGGATGGCCAGTGAATAATTCGAAGAAGATGCATGTATAGAAGGAGAGGTTGGTCAGCGAAAATGCAGGTGGAGCACAAAGGCATCCTATTTTACTAAGCTATGCAACTTTAAGCATGGTCCCACATTTGACAAATTGTATGAACTCTGCGGGACCAGTTGCGCATCAAAGCTTTGACGGCTACCAGTCATTTTTTTTTGTGGTAATAATTTTTGTGTGAGACTGTTTTTTGTGACAATGGGGTTCGAAAAGATAGCGCCCTAGTGGGACCCCCAGCCATACCGGGGCAACCCTGAGGTATGCATTTTACAATATTTTGACATTTATGGTGTTCTTTTTTTTTAACGTGCCAATATTATATCATGGGTTTCTATATTCTGGGATTCGCCACCACCGTCGGCCCCCGCGCCACCTCATTGGCCGTCGCCGCCGTCTTCGCCGCCTCCACAGGTATGTAATATATGGTGCTGTTTTGTGTGTTTCATGCTTAATATGTTTAATGAGCGAATATTATATCGACGTTTGTGTATCTGTTCTAGGACCGGTGACCGCTGCTGCCAATAATTTTAATGGCTTTATTGGCGCGGGTCGCCCCCATCGCGGTCATCGCAGTCGGCGTCGTCGTTGCCACTACCACCACCGCCATCGCCACCGACGATGCCGATGACGACGTCACCACCTCTTCAGTGGATGTATGAGGGGCTGTTGACGCCATCCCCGTTGTCGTCACCGCCATCTCCCTAATAGTTTTTACTTTTTTTTTACTTTATTTTCTTTTATTTTTTTATTATATTTCATATTATTCTTAAATTCTATTTATATTCTTTTTTATATTTATATTCTATTGTTATATTTTTATATTTGTATTCTATTTTTATATTTTTATATTTTTATATTTTTATATTTTTATATTTTTATATTTGTATTACTATTATTCTATATTATTATTATTCTTTGTATCAATATATATGTATATATATATTTTAAACCTATATTATTTCTCAATTGTATTTACCCATCATCCTTCTTCTCTCCTCACCACCTAATATTATGATTCGACGCTAAGAACGCTTAAAACTTGTTAGCTTTAGAATGCTTACTGCATATTGGCTCGCTAGATCGTTGATTCAAAAATTATTATTTCTTGCGCGGCTCGGCCGGGACTGATCCCCTCCATGAGTACGGCTACCCCCACTCCGCGGCTCGTGCGCGCGTAGCCAATCTTCCACTCCCCGCTATACCCCTCCCCCCCCCCCCGCCTAGAGTTCTCCGTACCGCACTCCCCCGCGCTCCGCTCAGAGGACCTGCGTTAGAACTCTCTTAGTCATACTACTCATAATACATTTATTTTACTGCTATTAAATTGATACGTAATATCCGATGTTAATAACGTACATTTCTTTATAGATGATTTTGAGTATGATCTCGATTGTGATGATGATGATAATGCTGTGGACGGCCGCGAAGAATATTATCTCGACTTTGAAGAGACATAAAATTATTCAACATAATAAAATGAAATATGTTCCTCAGGAAGTATTTAACAACTTATAGAAAATAAATTATTTACTTTACTTCCTAAACATTTTTTTCCTTGTTACTAAAATGTATTATATTTCTTTAAACAATAAGTATATTTAGCACAGTAAAACGTTTAAAATTTAAAATATAATCAATGACTGTTATTAACTAATTAATAATTCATTCTTCCAATGGAAATTTTGCTTTGATTTAATTTTTATGATCAGATCATCGATACATAATACAACAACATTATGTAATTGTATTTTCATATATCCAAGAGTGTTTTGGGCTTTTACCACATGAATAACAACCAGTGGTATTTTTGACAGTGTGTCGTAAGGTTTAAAATGTCGTTTTCCGTCAATAATAATTTTTGAACATGTGTTTAATAGTCAACGGTCTTGCACTTGACTTCGTTCTAGCCACAGTTTGTTTCACCTTTAAAAGGTCCCCATGGTATAATGTTTACTTCAGTCATGTTCTAACCGACTCGCGTGTTACACGTCGTAGCAAACGTGTGACTTACTTTAAAGCGAACGCAGTATTCTTTATATCTTTCCTTGAAAATGGTGTAAACCACAGACCGAAACGTCGGAATTTATAATTTTTAAAATTGCAAATTAGCTTTTTTCTGTTTTAACTGACCGAACTAGTGCGCCGAAACCACTTTTCGTTTATTCTACAAATACGGTCGATATCATAACTACTTTAGTACTGTTATTAACAATTTACGAAGATAATTTTTTTGAATTTTATTTTTTAGAAACTAAATTTTCCTGGATTTTTGTAATATTTTCAATATTTTATTTGGCGTTTACGAGAGTTGAAGCACAGTGTAAATATTATTTTTTGTTTAAATCTTAAATTTAGACTCCTTTTAGCAATTACAATCATTGCCATAGAAATATCTCGGTATTAATGTCTTGTACACACTATCAAAGTCTCATCCGCGCCACGCCAACAGCAAAAAGGTATGTACATTTGACATTGCAGCTGTTTGATAAAATATTAGTTCCGATATATACGTCTGGAAAACGTTTTTAATTTAGTTTATTAATTGTTGAGAAAGTATTACAGAAATGGATTAAATGTAGCGCCGAGCTGTCGATGTGCGCGCCGGCTGAGACTATGCTCACGTCTGGCAAGGTATTAGTTCCGCGATTTTCGTCTGGCAATTGTATATTAGTGTTAAAGGGGTTCTAACTTAAAGTCCCAAACAAAGGAACAGCCATTTATCTATGACGTAAATGATCATTGTAAAAATGCAATTTTATGACCGTCTGGCACCCCTTAAGTTCTAATAAAAACGTCTGGCAACATTTTTTTATAACTTACCATTATGTGATTAATTACCACACAAAAAATCAGCCATTAAAAAATGTCGTAGTTTTACTGTTTTTTTCGCACTTTCAACGTACACCCACGCGTCGTTGTTCTAACGCCCGACTGCCAGACAATGGATTCCGTTATCGTCAGTATAGGGGAAAGGTGGGATAGTTGATCAGCGGGGATACATGATCACATCAGGTTTTTAATGAATATATTGACAATTTGTGCCTGCTGTCACGCTATGGTAGTAATGTTTAGATTATCGCAACACTTCACGTTGCAGTTTTCTTTTGGGAGCATAGAATAATGTTGTTAGAAGCTTCGATCTTATTTGCAGCCAAAAAGTAAATATATCGGTCTGCTTGTTGTTCCTCCTTTTCGAGTAAATGTTGCATTTTCAACGATTTGAAGTATACTAAGTAAAAACGGCATTTTCTGGTCTATTAATGCTATTTATTGATTGATCTAAATATTTAAAGTAAGTTCAATTTTTCATCTTTTTCAAATCGAGTGCATTGAGGGATACTTGATCAGTGTGTGAGGTGGGATACTTGAACAGCTGAAAATGCTTTAAAAAAGAACCATAGAACGGCAATGAAACAGAAAAATACGGCAAAGAAAGTGAGAAGGAAAATCTTTTCCTTGTCATCATCTTAATCAGATGATATCTAAGTGAAATGTCTTTTAAGAATGCATTTATGTTGTTTTATGTCATAGAGTTTAATTCTTCGGTTTCAGTTTTTCAGTAATTCCTTCAAGTTTGTTATAGTTTACTTTCTTTTTATGATATTCCCTTTATTTCATGTTATTGACGAAGATAATAAATACTTTTTAGAAAGTTAATGTGTTATTTACTCTTAAAGTTCACTGATCAAGTCTCCCTAACCGTTTGATCAAGTCTCCCCTTCAGTGGGGGATACTTGTGCATAACTGCACTGCTAGAAAATGTTGAAATTCTGTCATTAAAATTAGTTTTCAGCTCTCAAATTTGTCAAAGTATATTGAGAATACTGTAAGAATCACAACTTACATAATTAAATACAAACAAAGCAAACCATTATTATTATTTTAATGAAAAAGCAAAACTGTGATCAACTATCCCACCTTTCCCCTACATGATTTCATAAAATAAGAATTATTTCCATTAAAAAATGTCGTAAGAAAATTGTTCACTGGCTCTCGGTCTATAGCGTCTTCGCGGTTAGCGTCGCGCGGTATTCCTGACAACGCGGACGAGAGTGGGAGAACCCCGAGGTTACGCGTAAGCGACCTTGGGCAGCCCTGCAGTAGACGCTACGTTGCCCGCTGCGGAACAATTGCGTCGCGAACGGACTGGGCATAAGCCCTTATAACTCAGTTATTTGCCGCTCGTTTTTAATAATTTTTTTTATCTACCTTAATCTGACAATGCAATATCCTGAAAATTTCAAAAAGATCGATTAAATACTTTCTTTAAAAAAAATTCCCGAAAAATGCTTCGATTTTCAGCTAGTTACACCAGGCTCCCCCCTTAAGGTAGTAGACACGTCACGTGACCTGGCCGATTTGGCAGGTCGGTATTACAGCAGATTTTTCTGCACAGAAATGGTAATACCGATAGATCGACGACTGCCCGGTGAACGCGAGAGGGAACTGTTTGCTATTTCCGTATTCTATTCTGAATAAGGAAATAAATTCCTTGCTGTTGCGTTGTACTTGTAAATATTTAATCGAAACGTCTGCTGGTAGAGCAAACGTAGACAATTCATTGTACAGTTTAATTACTTAAAATGTACTTATGCTACATATAATATGTTACGTTGGCCGTAAGGAGTTATAAGTGAAAAGAAAAAATAGATGAGCGGATATCCCCAGAAAACGAAGTTTATTATGTTAGGTTAGACATTTTTTATTAGCAAAACGCTGAAGCAAAACATGAAAGTTATACACTTATTATAAGATAATTAAACGTCCCACGCAGAAAGCAGTTATTGAACAAACATTATATATAAAATTGAGTTGGTGCAATAGTGACTTTAGATTGCAATTGCTTATTCGATGGTTTTTCATATGCGCTAATACACTCGCCGCTGGTATTGCGATGTTGTCATCGATTATACAGAAACAGAATTTGTTTATTTTTCATCGCATCAATATGAAAGTGACATCAATGGATTCCTCGCATTCTCCCGATTAAATTGACAGAAAAATATTTAAATCTGACAATTTTTAACGAAATAGGCTTTCAATTCTGCAAACAAATATTTCACGTAATTTCCTTAATTATGATCCGAGTTATATCATTTTTAGGGCCAATTTGATCGAGAAAGCATAAGGAATTGATTGACGTAAAGAGATTTCGTAAAGATCGGATTAGAAATTGCAAAACTTCAGATTCATCAATGCTTAGTGCGCAACATTGTATGGCCCCGCTGGTTTCGAGCGTCGAAGCCGATGAAACTCAGCGAGACACATGATTGCTGGCGAACATCGCGTTTGACGACTCTGGCTAAAGAATCACCTTGTACAAATGCTAAGAAACGATAGTGTGAAGTGGCGGCGCGTTTCAATTGCACATTGGCAATACCGTAGATTCTAGGGCCTATAATATTAGCTCCGCGTTACGATGTTCTTAATCAGAGTACTGCATTAATGAATTAAAATATAAATGAATTGGTAAATTAGTTAAAATTAATGAACTGTGCATGATTTTAATTACGCCTAATTTAATAGCACTTGCAAACTGAATTACTAATTGTAATTAAAAGAATACTTTTTATCGTGCAACATGAAGCCACGCACGCAAATGGTTCCACGCCACGCAAAACGTATCCCGTGTACACGTGTATTTAGATACACGTGAAAAGCCACGACCTCTAGTTTCAAGCTTTCGATGAGACCTCCAAGTATATATGCTCTAAGTTCGTAACGCACACAACTATTACGCTAAGAATAAATAACAGCTACACGAGCAGCATTCCCGTTACCCCGCCATACCCTTCGGGGGCCCAGCAACTCCAACTGACAAATCCACGATCGTCAGATGGTGGTGGCTGATTTCTCCTGGATCGCTGTTGACCGGCCAATATATCTGAATACGACCTTAGGATAATGATATAATGAAAGAAGAAAAATTATTCGAAGCCCAAGATGAAAGGCCTTCGAATAAACAATGGAAACTAATAAATACCCGAACCTATATAGAACTTTAGATTTAGGGTACACACCCCTCCCCCAAACCTCGTGTCGATCAGCCACTGGGGCCATTCGGAAGTATATCCTTTTATTTAAATAATGCCCATCTCTGCATAGGACCGTAAAGAATTACAAAAAAATCAGGGAGTCAACTGTTGACCGGTTTGGAGACTTTTCCTTGTTATATGTTTTATTCAATAGTCGGAAGAATAATAATAAGAGCAATAATTGCAAATAATTGCTGTAACTTCCACATTCTGAAAATATAATATCAGTAAATTAATATTTCCAGTATTAGTAAAAAAGTTCCAATCTCTCTTTTTTTTTTACTTTAAATAATGTGGCCATATAATTATTACATAAATTCGACAGCGATTTCAAGTGATGTATGTGTCACGGTAAAGGCGTTAGTTTGGTAAATGTATACAGTTCCCAGCAGTTCCTAGTAAATGTATGCCTAAAATGCATATAACCTAACCTCTAATCGGACGAAAATGCATACATTGACTGCATCACGCTTTTACTGTGGCACATGTATCCAGCTAACGCTTCAGTTTTGCTATTATTCCACGCTGGCAGTCCTCCCGAGTAGGCGCCATCTCGTATCAACTAGCTGAACTAAATTTGTCACGTGACTTGCTCTGCTTATCGCCAATATGGCGGAACTCGTATTTGGGAATGCAGTCACGGGAATACGTCGTTTGTCCTTATATGAGCACATTTTGGGCTGGGTGAGGTCTCATTCGAAAGAGGAAGGTTCGATACAGCCCGCTCTGGTCATCGTTTGAGTCACAAAACTCTTTTTTTTTTTTCGACTTTTGCTCTACTTTCAACACTCATATTATTAGATATTAACACAATCTCGTCGAACCATGACCAGAGCGGGCTGCATCAGACCTTCCCCTTTCGAGTGAGACCTCACCCAGCTCAAAATCTGCTCATATAAGGACAAACAACGTATTCCCGCAAACCCATGTTTCGGGCCAGATTGTGTCGGTATACAGACCGCTGTTTTACCCGTGTCTACCCCCTTAAGGGGTCTTCCTAGTGTGACGTCTGAAAAACACTTGTATATATTTTTACTTAAAACACTTTGTTTAATTTTTTCGTTTTTTTCTCTTCAAAATTGTGTACACACCATAGTATATTGATGAAAGTAATGGGACTTTCAAATATTTTTGTTTATAAATAAATAAAATCAAGAACATGTAAAGAAATAATTCATAATTTTCCTGTCGTTGCTAAGAAGGTCGCAAGTCGGCCCGCAGTTTCATAGGTTTCGAGCACCCCCTTCCGCGTGGCTTTGGAAAACGCTATTGGATGCTCGTACTCTCGGCCCGCCGAGTTGCGCTTCACTGTTCTAAATTCTCTATACTCTCTATAGACAACTACCACACGGGAGCTTAAATCCATTTGGACCAGAGTTGGGCAAAATGTAATCTAATTACATCTTACGAATTACGATTAAACTGTAATTACGTAGTTGATTACACATTGTTTTTTGTAATCGTTTATTTGGGTACTTGACGAAACCAAATGGTCAACTTCCTAAATTAACGATTACAGAAAATAATGTGTATTCAACTACACGATTACAGTTTAATTGTAATTTGTAAGATGTAATTAGATTACATTTTGCCCAACTCTGATTTGGACGCTACGGCTCTTAAACATTCATAACACTGCTAATTTTACGAATTTCGTATCACTAGTTTACTCGCACATTTTTATGGAACCTAATCTTTAAGAAAATTAAATAATACAAAAATCAATGTTTTGGATTTTTTAAATGAGAATAGCCCATTTTACATAGTATCTATTATTTAAATGACTTTTTAGCGTAATGCTTTCCACACTGGCTGCCGTGGAGTTCACGAATGACTGACGCTCCAAACTTACAATCCTTTCTTAGAATGCTCGCAATAAATCAACCCTTAAATTTGCAAACATCTGAACAATATTACTATCATTAGATGTGATGACAAATATTACGTGCGTCATTGAATTATGAAATATTCTTATTTCTGACGATAGGTATTTGAATGAATGCGGATATTTGAGTGAACGTATTAATTCTGTAAATCAGTCGGGCATTATGTATAATTACAAAAGGTTCGAATAATGTCGTAATAATTCATTTTCATCGGGGAAACCTCGCCAATTCATTGGCAATACTCACATGAAGATTTAATGAAAAATATAAGTGTTTTTATTTTCATTAATGGATGACTCAAGCGGCACTATTTCACTCATTCTCGATAATAGCTATTGGCGTGAAGGCTACGCTTAGGCGAAAAGTCGTCTGCACGATGCAATTATAGTCGAATTTACGAAAGAAGGCCCTCGGGGCGGCCCGTAGGCCGGCGCGCGTGGCTCGGGAGAGACCCAATGCCTGCTCCGTACTTCGTGCGACGTTGCCACGTTGTGTAGCAGATCGGACGTTTCTTTCTACCTTCAAGCGCAACTGTGTCTCTCTCACTCGCTCGATAAAACAGATTCCTTCATCTATAAGTCACTCCACGCCAAATCGATCACATTTTTAGAAATTTTGATCATAATGCAATATGTATTTTGTGAATCACGTGAAATTATGGAAATGTTTGAGTCATTGTTTAACAAGTTTTGAACTTGGTTACAAAATATAGGACTTTGAATTGTGCAATTTCTGCCTATGTTCGTGAAAAGTTGCTGTACTTACGAATTTCTATCTCGAAAACTATCAACCGGATTGCGTTAATTTTCTTTTATTTTAATCGAGAGGAATTAATCTTTCAGAATAATGTTTCGAAATTGTAAAACTATTTTTCATTTCATTTTCGAAAGGAATTCGATCCTTTAAACATGACTTAAAAGTAATTCGTTCCTTTAAAAATGGCTTAAAAGTATTACTCTAGGAATAACACCATTAAAATTAACGTGAAATTTGCAGAATAAAACTTTGGTTATAATTTTCAATATTACAAAATTAATTTTTCAATATAAAAAAAGAGTATTAGAGTAGCCCGCACTTTCTAGATTAAAATGTAAAAAGAATTAATTCAATACGATAAAGAGTCTCCGAGATAAAAATTTACAAGTACAGCTCGGTTTCATGAAAATAGGCAAAAAATTAAAAAAATAAAAACCAGTAAAGTGATAACTGAAATCCCTTCCCATATAATATATCAGTTTGAACAAAATCCCTGACATCGAGTGCAAAAAGTGATCGATTTGCCGTGGAATGACGCTAAATAGAATAAGAATCCTACGAGCCTGTATTCCCCGACTTGTCCGCCATTCATTCTGCATGGTGCATGCCACAATAGCCAATAAGATTCGACACTCTGTCAAATCTCTATGGGAAGGACGTTGGGTTCGCCCTCTGGAAGAGGATACCAATATGCACCCGAAAAGGACAACGATTACTCTAAGCCCACAGCTAATTAGTCGAAAGTCATTGCCCAAGGCGTAGGGAGCCGCGTAGGGCAAGCGCCAATCGCGAGTCTGGAGTAGCGGCAACGTCGCAAATTCTGGCCCCGGTCCCAAGGTGCCTTCTTTCGTAAATTCGACTATAAAAAGGGGGATGACCCGCGAAAATATAGTTAAAGCAAAAAACACGACTATAACTAAAAAGCACTGTATGTAAATTACCATTCGTGATCTTTCAAAAAGAAGAAGATTAGAAATGTAAAATTTCATTTGAGAAATTACAATCCTGTTATGGAGTCAAAGAAAGAATCGACTTCGAGAACCTCCCTCCATTAATTCTAGTGAGGACAGATTTTTCTCCACTCACACTATTCAATAATTAGTTCGACAATTAGTTGAAGCCTTACAATTAGATGGATGTTTAAGAATCATAGTGATAGGATAGATCAACGATGCCCCGTTGGGCGGTCCGTGAGTGCGAGCATCCATAGTGTTTTCCAAGGCCGCGCGGAAGGTGGTGCTCGGAGCCAATGAAGCTGCGGGCATGCAACGGATGGGGAAAACCCGACGAGTACGAGCCTACACGCACACAACTAGAGTTTTCTCCATCCGTTGCATGCGCGCAGCTTCATTGACTTTGAGCACCCCCTTCCGCGCGCCTCTGGAAAACGCTACGGATGCTCGTACTGTCGGACCGCCCAACGGGGCATCCCTGGGATAGATTAAGCATTTTGTTATGAGTACTAACAGATTGTAACGAAATAATTCTTCATATTATTATTGTGATTAATGCTTGTATTGCTCGTGAATACATATTAACCTTTATTTCAATACTATTTGTAAAAGTTTTATATAAATAATCCTTTAGTTAATGTATACCATACTTGCGGTTTTGGTATTCATTTAATGTCTCTATTATTTGTTATATTAGTTACGGCAATTTATAAATATTGCACGTAGCAATAAATTCTTTGCACGAAAATGGTAAAATGTATAGTAATAAATAATATGCTTCGCTGAAGGTGTCTGGGAAAGGTAGGGTACGGCAGAGGATGGAGGCTTTCCTTTTTGAAATTTCTCTTATCACTTAAATCGATTCTTTCTCCGGATCGATAGTAGACGAACTATAAGACATTAGTTTCATATTGAGCTTACCAATTTTCGAAGCAGAATAAATGTTCTCGATCGGAAATATTCCACCAATTCCGAAAAGTAGTACTTTCGACAGAGCCGGCACCAGCTGCGTAGTGGTGACCAGGATGTTAATGCAGTGATTCCTCTTATTGATGAGACTCAAACATTTCACGGCGGACGTTAACCAGTTGTCGGTCAGCACTTCGATCTCCGAACGTAATTGGAGCCATTGTTCTTGTTTCGCTGCGCCTAACAAGCCACCAACGTTGTTACGGTAATTACTGTAGATCTCCTTTATCTTGCGGTATCGGAAAGCTAATTTTCGCATCCAATCCACTCCACCTCTAACGCCGGACGCCAAACATATGCCATTGTTCGCGGACGCGCATTGAAAGCCATCGCTAGTGAAGTTGTAAGAAGACAGATCCTGCCCGTTATCGTCTGATGATACATCGTCAATATGCACTTGGTCACAGTCCTACGGAATAAATTCGTATAACTTTCTCTTCATGCGAACCATCGTATAATTCAAGAGAATTACATTATTTTTTGTTTATGTTTCGTTGGGTATTGAGGAGCTTATTTCCAAACCGTATATATAATTTGACGATTGAAATTTTTGCAGCAAAAACACTCAATTTGTTTTGCATTACGAAACTTTTGAGACGCGGACTTTACAAAATATTAAAATATTACCATTACAAACTTTGGATATTCTTCCGAATGGCCCTAGTGGCCGATCGACACGAAGTTTGAAGGAAGGGGTGAGGAAGGGGTGTGGACCCTAAATCTAAAATTGGGTCCACACACCCTCTCCACCCGTCTCCTCAAACCTCGAGTCGATCGGTCACTGGGGCCATTCGGAAGTACAGTCCGTACTTTTATCGTCGACATCTATTTCAGTTTATTTATGAACATCAATATTTTAACATGGTATAATATTTTTCAGAATATTCGCTCACACGAAGCGAAACCCAACAAAACCCACAAATAAATTATTTCTTACAATTTCCTTGCAAAATATTTTATAATTGTGAACTTGTATGAACTGAAAATTGTGGTCTTATTGTATAAATTTATATTAATGAACTACAAAGTGTATCTAAAGTATAATATCGAGTAATTTATAAAAAATCACTAGAGACAATTTTGTACACTCAGTTATTTTTATGGACAAAAGTAAAATACAGATAGCTGATGAAAATAAACCTGAAAGGAATACGAGCTGTATTGGTCGGAATTTTGTTTATGTCCTTTGTAAAAGGGGTAATGGTATTTGCATACAGGGTGTGTCACGTAATAGATCGTAACCGATTTTGTTGATGGCAGGAAAAAAGGAATAGAAGAAGTTAAATGGTATACTTTATATATTGCCAACATTCAATTAGTTAACAGCCGTTTATCGATATGAAAGTTACGGTCTATCTATAACAATTAGTCGAAGCGTTCGAACGTCACGTTTAAATGTGTTAGTTATTAGCTTTTGTTTGATCTATGCAGAGTTGGGCAAAAGTTTATCTAAATAAAAATCTCAAATAACGAACAAAAGATAAATAATTTTTATTCGTTATTCGAGCCTCGAATAATCGAAATTATCTTTATTCGAAGAGCACCGAATAAATAATTATATTCGATGAGAATTTATTCGACGAATAAAGATAATTTTTTATTGGATGAGAATTTATTCGACGAATGAAGATAATTATTTCATTCCATGAAAATTTATTCGACGAATAACGATAGTTTTTTATTCGAATAAATGCGTCGAATAAATTTTTCATCCGTAGCATTTATCTTTTCGAAGCCTTCGAATAAAGCCACGAATAACTTTCGTCAGCGTCGCGCCTGTTTATTCGAGCCGCCGGTCCTTTGTGTTCGGCGCCCGCCGCTCGGCCGGGCCCGACCCTCGGCGGCTCGAATAAACACGCTTGACGCTAACGAAAGTTATTCGTGGCTTTATTCGAAGGCTTCGAAAAGATAAATGCTACGGATGAAAAATTTATTCGACGCATTTATTCGAATAAAACCTTCGAATAAAAATCTATCATTATTCGTAGAATAAATTTTCATCGACTAAAAAAATTATCTTCATTCGTCGAATAAATTCCCATCAAATAAAAAAATTATCTTTATTCGTCCAATAAATTCTCACCCAATAAACTTATTTATTCGTTGCTCTTCGAATAAAGATAACTTCGATTATTCGAGCCTCGAATAACGAATAAAGATAAAGTATCATTTATTCGATCGTTATTTAAATAATTTTTTATCTAGATGATGCCCAACTCTGGATCTATGTACCTATAAAGGCTCGTATAGACTGGGCGGTAATCGCCGGCAACTTTGTTGCCGGAGTCGCTGGCGAGTCGGTGGGATAACCGACTTGTCGCCAGCGACTTGTATCTGGCGACTTTTATCCGGCGACTTGTGTCCGGCAACTGTGTCTGGCGACTCGTCCTTTAAGGGTAAAGAGATACGAATATACCTGGGAAAGTCGCCGGAACCTGTATCCGGCGACTTGCAACAATCGCTGTGGGATACAGCAACTCGACCCTTGCCTCAAACGGCCTTCTAGAAATGACTGTTGGCCACATGTTCCCGAAAAACTGTATTCAAGTGGACGGTGAGCAACATCGCCCGAGTGTCTAGTGCAGGGCTCTCCAGCGTAGGGGCCCCTCACGCGCCTGCTTCCCCTTCCAATCTTTCTTTCGCGCAGCGTGCCTTCCGTTGTCAAGGAGACCGCGCGACGCTATGAAGGCTGCCATGACGGCGTAGCCGGGCTAGTGTCTTCGCAGTTAGCGTCGCGCGGTCTCCTTGACAACGCAAACGAGAGTGGGAGAACCCCGAGCTTACGCGTAAGCGACCTTGGAGAGCCCTGGTTTAGTGCCTGTATTTCTGTTTCCCGTTCCGAATGGGAAACATCGCCGACTCTGTGGCAACACACCACGCACTATACATATTGAAGTACATCCTATAGTAAATGTATACGTTAAAAATTTAATATATCTATAAATATATGTATATATATATGTATATATAATATATATAATAAATTTTTAACGTAAATATCTACTATATGATCTACTGTGTGGAAAAACACCACACATATACATATTTATTAAAACATTAATTTATTTTATATATATATATATTAAACGAATTTATTATATATATATATAAATATATGCGGACACTCCCTTGACAAGGCTCTCTTCACAGCAATACATATCTCCTCTCCGAGGCCCACCTTCTTTCGCACGGAACAGGTCAACGCGTGCTCTTGTTTTGCAATTGAAGCGCGTGTTTTTACTCGAGAGATAAGGGATCCGTCTCGAGTTTGCTGGGAAGACGGCGCAGGCCTATATCTGGCACATTTAGGTAAAAACTGAAGGGATTGGCTTGTGTGCCACGTCTGGTTCCCAAAAATTAATCAGGCTGATCGGCCAGTGTGTTCCGCCAAGGTGCGGTTTATGACCGTATTGTCCCACGAGTAGCGGTTGACAACGGTACCTGCGCGTCCGATGTCACCGTGTATACCACCCATTATCGACATCTGGTAGACAAATGTTTCCCAACGAACACTTCGAGAACAAGCTATTGCCTAGTCGTAAAGAAATGAAGAAATTTCGCTTCAAAAATACTAAATTGCCAGCTGTAAAAGATAACTGAATTCGGACGCGAAGGTAGCGTTGTCAACCGCTGACTCACGGGACAATACGGTCATAAACCGGGACCCTGTCGAAACACTCTGGCCGATCAGCTTGATTAATTTTTGAGAACCAGGTGTGGTAACAAAGTTGCCGGCGATTATCGCCCAGTCTATACGAGCCTTAAGACGTCAAGTCGCAAGCGATAGTTTAGTTCAGTGCACGGTTGAACTTCTGTTTTACTCGCTACCAATTTTGGATGCATTCACCTCCAGATTTTTCTTTTAATTATTTTAACCTTTTAAGTGGCGTCGGCTTCTTTTCACGCCGAGGATCTCCATCGTATGTATAATTTGACGTATTTTCATTTCGATATTTTCTGGAAGCCACCGAAAATATTGTCCGCAAGTTCGCGAGTGTTTACTTTGAAATCAATGCAAGTTATGAGATCGCTTTGTACTTTGCCGATTCAGTGATTCTTTGCTCGCTGGTAGATGGGCCTACGATGAATCATATAATAATAAAAATGTTAATTTCTATAGTTTCTATTAAATCTTCATAAAATTATTGCCAAGGGATTAGCGAGATTCTGTTGATAAAAATGAGACTAAACTCGACTGCGCTCGGATTGTTTTTAATCATACGTGATGTTTTGGCCTAAGGCAATTCACACGTATCATATATGTTACAGTCAAAGAGATGACTCAGGGAATGTATACATTCACTAGTCAATGTATGCACTCACTGATCCGATTGGCTAAAGTGTTCACAAGGAATGAAATGTATACTTTTACTGGTGGATGTATACATTTTCATCCTAACTTAGACAAAGTATGCACAAACAAAAATGCTTCAATTTGAATGGATACTTTTTTTTTAACTATTAATCTACAAAGGGAGGAGGGGACGGGGCGTGGTGCGGACGCGTTGGTGGCTATAATCACACACCCTGAGTTGTTAAAAACGAACCCACATCTTACTTTTCCTGAAAAAGAAAATTATTTTAGGTTATGGGATGGTTAAATCGTATCCGCAAGTTGCTGGTTTGTGGCGCCCTGTCTAGTGACGTGTGAAGCACGTCGCCGCCACGTCAGGTTTGCCATCTAGGTTTACGAGGTTGGCCATGACGTAAGAAAGATTCGAACGAACATGACGTTGTACAAAAAACGGGAACGCCACGTGTAGAGTAAAAGAACTATTCTGTATACGAACAATATATCATTATATTATTTTTTCCTCCAAAACTACGAGTCATTTCTTTCAAGTCGTAATCTTCTTGTACGTCGAGTTCGCCTATAAAAGTGTAGAGTGGGGAAGTAACCCCACAGGCTCAATTCCCAAATGCCATCTGTTAGTCTTACATTGCAAACTAAGAGAAAATAAAAATCTTAACCTTAACCTTAAATCCCCAAACTCACATGGGTTCGCTACTATGCTTTACGCGCTCGCAAGCGGGCACACGTCCCCCACCCTCATTTAGCTCCAACAAATACTAATACCCAGGATAAGTTGGAAAGTGGAATGCGTTATGTTGGAATAAGTCAACAGAAATACTGTACAGAGGTCGAAGGGAGGGCTTGGTGTGGTCGCGTTGGTGGGTATAACTTATAATCACACACTCCTGGATGCTAAAAACGCACCCTCTTCCTACTTCTCCTGAAAAAAAATTATGTTAGATCATAACCATCCCATTGGATGGTTATGTATACAGTATGGGTGCTAGTGAATTTATGCAATCGCTAAATTAACGCTTCGATTGTAACATATACATTTACTAGTAAAAGTATATATTTCATTTCTTGTGAACACTTTAGCCAATTGGATCAGTAAGTGCATACATTGACTAGTGAATGTATACATTCGCTGAACTTAACTGCAACATATAAATAAATAGTCCAAATGATACTAAGGTCGGTATCAGATATATTGGCCGGTGTTGCGTGGCCCTCGCAGGGTATGGTGGGGTAACCTGCCGATCGGCCTGCTCTCTCCCTTTCTCGAAGCCCGGATACTCAGCTATATTTTATCTGCACGCATGCTTTCGCTCATCCTAAGCTGATATTCTGAGAAAGCACATCGTGCATTTCTTGCGGTAGTCCTGTCGTCGAAACAATAAAGGATTCATTCGTTGACCAGCACCCTATCCAGTCATATTTATTCTTCCAATCCCTTATTCTTACGATACGTGAGTTAGTATGCGAATAGAAATTCCTCGTGTATACTCCGAGCCGTCCAGCAGGACACGAGAGAATTATCGAGCCGGTGCTATTTTTTACTCCGGGTAATTTCTCCCGTGACACATGTGTACATAATCTGTGGCTCACAGTTTAGTCTGGGTACAAGATTGAACCGGATTGAGCCTCAGGACGTTTGTGTGTCATCATGTTCAGGAGGATATTCTCGAGAAACGCAAAGCAGGCGTTAAATACTATTGCCCGATGAGAAGAAGACTGACTACCACCAAACTGAAATGTCACAGGGCCAAGGGGAATCGCCCGCTCGCTCCACCCTATCCCCTCCAAGAAGTCCTACTTTTCGGTTCTTAGCGGCTGTCCATATCCGCGGATTGTCGCGATTGGTTTCGTTCACGTTCTTCGTCACGGGACGAACTGTGTTGGAGGGGATAGGTTGACGCGAGTGGACGATTCCCCTTGCTCCTGTGACATTTCAGCTTGATGGTAGTCAGTCTTCTTCTCATCGGGCAATAGTACTATTTGCTTGCTGGCTACCTCAAAGTTCTTGATGCTTCATTCAGCAGAACGTCTTGTTTGTGTTTCCCGAGTTTATCTTTCTGAACATGATGACAAACAAACGGCCTGAGGTTCGCAAAGCAACTGTCGACAAGATATTGAGAGCGAGGGAGAGTGAAAATACAAACCCTCGTACCTCAACCTCAATCAGCTTCAATCTTGTACCCAGACTAAACTTTGAAGCCACCGATTATGTATACATGTTTAGCTCGGAAAGTTCTGACGTTGTAGTCACTGCATCTGCAGTCCTTAGAGATGTGTCGAACGCAGAGCTCATTGAAAAACTATCCATGGAACACGAGGCTGACTGGGAATTTTCCAATTTCCCTTCTCATACTGTCGCTGTGAACGAATGGTGAAACTGGTTCCAGCGGCGTCAACGGTGGTGTGTGGCCCTGATTCCCGAGATGTATACATTAGAGCTACACTGAAATCCAGACAAAGTCTACCCCAATTCATGACAAAATTGCAATACTTACGATCTCTTAAAGAAACTGACAGTGATTTTGAATGAGATAATATAAGTCCAACTTATGGTTGTTTGGTTGGGTTGGGTTTGGAATCCAAAGTGCAGTCACCTCCACGCGGTGGGTTCTGGGTCATTAATGACAGTGAGCAAAGAGTTGTACGAGCACAGTGTTAAGGCAGTCTTGAAAAAATAAATTTTCACAGTTTCCTCGATATTGGTTTCGAGCAATAAGAAGTGCTTTTACGTTATATTACACGCATCAGAGCGCAATAGAAACGAAACCGTCACATATTCTGCATTTGTCAACATTTTGGTATTTTGAACTAACATTGTGAAAATTCCAGGCGAGGTTCAGAACAAAAGATATTAACCAATCTGGCTGAGATTTTGCACATATATTACTGTCACGGGTCGGCAAGTTTTCTGCACTATTACGATTGGGTCCGACGAAAAAAGTGTTTTTCGCTACACCCTAAACCAGAGCTGTACAAGGAGCCATTTTAGCACCTAGCTGCGAGCAACCAGCCGAGCATGGAGCTGTTCCGTTGTTAAGGGTAGAATCAGTGAGGAGAACTGCAGTAGTAGGTGCGTGCTCGTTGGCGCGTAGCGTAAGTATATATCCCCACAAAATTACCTTTTTTAAAAAAAGGTACAAAAAAGAGCGCCAACTATACGCGCGCAAAGAACGGTAAATTAATAATCCCATAAAAAAGAATCCCATTTAAAAACATTGTCGGAAATTAATGATATACAAAAGTGGCGCCAATTATAACAATGGCTATTTATACAAACAAAAAATGTATTAAATAATATTAAGCAGATATATTTTTATACAAATAAATATGTCAATACGAATAAATATCTTATTCAAAATACTTGGCGCTGCGAAACAGAAAACATGTTAATTGTCTTAGTATTAATAATTTACAATAACTCCCATACAATCTAAAATACATCACGAACGCACACACAAGAAAAAAAGAAAAGATTAATGTAATTAATACATATTTATTCAGTTTAGCAATACCAATTCGGGGCGCAGCGCCAAGTATTTTGAATAAAATATTTATTCGTATTGAAATATTTATTGTATAAAAATATATTGTTTAAGGGGTCATATACGTTTCTCGGCGCTAAAACGTGGTCAATGTTTGGGAGTAATTCAGGGATAAACCATTAGTCCGATTGGTTTAATTCTTTTTGTGTTTTATAGGTATACGTTTATAGATTATAGAACAGGTATGAAAATTTGAAAAATTTTCAAAATGTAGCGTCCGTGGGCAGTGGCGTAGAACATGGTTTCTGGCACCGCCCAAAACGGTGGACATGATTCAGCCCGTACGAGTGGCCCCGAAACAAAAATCACCGATTTTTTAACAAACTTTGGGATCATAGTTATCTGGTGACGTCGCCATTTTTTCGAGAAAAAAAATTGCGGAAATGTGAAGAAAGGGTCGTGATTTTCACTATAAAAGTCGTACGTTGTTGCTTGTTATTAAAAAATGGTTAAATTTAATTGAAAAAGCTCGACGTCACCAGATAACGAATCTTATGTAGAATATGTGTGTAAATAATGAAGTTAATCGGATGAACGGTGAGGCAGTTATCATGCCCACGGTCTTGAAAAATGATGTTTTGAAAAACCTCACATTTTCAAAACTTTTCCAATTCTCATACCTGAGGTATACAGGCTGTTCCGAAAATGCTGCGGTATCTTAAAGGGGGTGATTCGGGGGATGATTGCAAACAACTTTTTCCTTTGCGAAAATTCCCTCCGAGGTTTCGTTAACGAGATATTAATAAAAAGCACCGACCAATCAGAGCGCGAGCCTTCCGCCCGAGCTCCCGCGGTAGCGTGGCCGCGCGCCGGGCCGCGCTGCGACTACGAACAAGCAAGGCGGCATGCATCGAAGGAAATTGCGTAGAATGGCAAATGAAAAAGACGTAACAAAAAATCGAACTGTTGCCATGGTTTGTTTGCCATTTAAAGTAAATGATGAATAAAGGATAAATGGATGAAAATCACGTGTAACGTAAAAAGACGAATACACATTTTTTTTAGAAGATTCGAAAATAATAATTATTTGAAGTGGGAGGATAAGGAATACGTAAAATTCCTTGTGCTAATAACATATCCACGAAAAGGTAATGTAACAGGAAATTAACGAAAAGTGATCGTAGTTCGTTATTGTGATAAAAATCCGTAACTCAATAACGGCCAGCACTGTTGCTGATAACGAATAAGTCTGTTTAAAAAGCCCGAATAAATATTCTCGTACGAGAATTTTGAGAATTATCGCCGGAAATAAGCCATAGCTTGCGTTAAATTTAAAAATAAATGATCACCATTAAAGTAACTAAAATTCACCCTTGTCGAAAATTCACCTGCAACTTGAAAACTTGTGTCACTGAACCGATCCTGGTCATCGATGGACGAGCCCAGTGCACAGCTGATCCCAGGTATACGACACTACCCAAAGTTAAGGGTCGCAATGTCAGGTGCGTCCATGTCAACGTACCGAATATTCACTTCACTGCACGGCTACTAACACTGATCACTTTATTTACTTTTTATGGAACGTGTTGTTCCTACGTTTTAATTCCTACGTATCCTCGCTTGGTGTTTCGATATTGGGATATTCTAGCGCAAATGCTCGCGCAGCAGCACTTGTGTTCCCGTCGTTCCGGGCGTAGACCCAGAACATACGGTAGTATTCCTGGGCTGTGAACATTTCTGCAACGCGATTTCTAGCTGACTGACAGGATTTTTTCCAAGCAACTTCCGCTACCCCCAAGTAGCTTCTCTGGTTCCATTTTGAGTTAACTCCCACCAAGCCAAGAGGCTCTAGGTAAAAAGAAACCAGCACATTTTCGGAACACACGTGTTTTGCAGAAGTGCAACGAAAACTTTCACAAAAGCCCGCGCTCCGTCCTTCTACTGCCAATGTACCCATTGCTTCGAGATAAAAAACAGACACCACGTGTATCGGTTCGAAAGCGTCCGAAGGGAAGAGACGCAGAAAGTCTTCGAGTTGCTATAAAGAAGAAAATGCATACCAATTAAGTCATAAATTATCCGAAACTGTAGGAAACCGTTCTCTACCGCCGACTTGCGGGACAATACGGTCATAAACCGCGACCCTGGCGAAATGCTCTGGCTGATCAGCCTGATTAATTTTGGAGAACTAGAAATTACAGAGTATTATCCAGCATCAATACGTCCCGCGGAGAGACACAGGAAAAGAAGGGATAGTCCGCTGACTGCGCGTAGTCCCGCCTGCTTCGTCCTACCCTCAAATTAAAGACGGATCCCTTATCTCTCGAGTATAAACACGTGCTCGAATTTCAAAACACAAGCACGCGTCGACGAATTCCGTGCGAGAGAAGGCAGGCTTGAAGTTCGATTGGTCCTGATCCAACCATTTGGGCCTGCTTATCTCTCGTGTCTAAACACGCGCTCGAATTTCAAAACAAAAGCACGAGTCGACGTATTCCGTGCGAGAGAAGGTGGGCCTTGGGGAGGAGATATTGCTTGGAAGAGGGCCTCTTCAGGACAGTGGACATTTGGGAGGGATGCAGGGCAGATTGGTTAGTTTGGGGCCAATCGGACCTCAAGCCCACAGTCACTCGCACCGAATACGTCGACGCGTGCTTGTGTTTTGAAATTCGAGCACGTGTTTATACTCGAGAGATAAGGGATCCGTCTTTAATTTGAGGGTAGGACGAAGCAGGCGGGACTACGCGCAGTCAGCGGACTATCCCTTCTTTTCCTGTGTCTCTCCGCGGGACGTATTGATGCTGGATAATACTCTGTAATTTCTAGTTCTCCAAAATTAATCAGGCTGATCAGCCAGAGCATTTCGCTAGGGTCGCGGTTTATGACCGTATTGTCCCGCAAGTCGGCGGTAGAGAACGGTTTCCTACAGTTTCGGATAATTTATGACTTAATTGGTTCCGCCTCGTAGCAGACGTGAACTCAGGGTGCCAGAAAGGGGAAACAGGAATGGTATGCATTTTCTTCTTTATAGCAACTCGAAGACTTTCTGCGTCTCTTCCCTTCGGACCCTTTCGAACCGATACACGTGGTGTCTGTTTTCTATCTCGAAGCAATGGGTACATTGGCAGTAGAAGGACGGAGCGCGGGCTTTTGTGAAAGTTTTCGTTGCACTTCTGCAAAACACGTGTGTTCCGAAAATGTGCTGGCTTCTTTTTACCTGAAGCCTCTTGGCCTGGTGGGGGTCAACTCATAATGGAACGAGAGAAACTATTTGGGGGTAGAAGAAGTCGCTTGGAAAAAATCTTGTCAGTCAGCAGTCAGCAATCGCGTCGTAGACAAATGTTCTCTGCTCAAGATTATTACGCGATGTTCTGTGTGTACCCCCCCCCCCCCCCCCCAACAACGAGGACGCAAGTGCTGCAGCGTGAGAATTTGCGCGAGAATTACCCACGGCTCTGAACGCCAAGTAAAAATTCATTTCCACCAATTTTTATAACGTAGCAACAACACGTTCCATGAAAAATAAATTAAGTGATCAGTGTTAGTAGCCGTGCAGTGAAGTGAATATTCGGTACATTAACCCGGACGCACTTGACGTTGCGACCCTTAACTTTGGATGGTGTCGTGTACCTGAGATCCGCTGTGCACTCGGCTATGACCAGGATCGGTTCAGTGACCTAGTGGACACAGGTTTTTAAGCTGCAGGTGAATTTCCGAAAGGGTGAGTTTTAGTTACATTATTGGCGACTATTATTTTTTAACTTTAACGCAGGCTACGGCTTATTTCCGGAGATAATTCTCCAAATTTCCGTTCGTAAATTTTTCTTCCGAGTTTTTAAACCAACTTATTCATTATCAACAACAGTGTTGGCCGTTATTGAACTACGGATTTTTATCACAATAACGAACTACGATCACTTTTCGTTAATTTCCTGTTACATTACCTTTTCGTGGATATGTTATTAACACAAGGAATTTTACGTATTCCTTATCCTCCCACTTCAAATAATTATTATTTTCGAATCTTCTAAAAAAAATGTGTATTCGTCTTTTTACGTTACACGTGATTTTCATCCATTTATCCTTTATTCATTATTCACTTTAAATGGCAATCAAACCATGGCAAAAGGTTCGATTTTTTTGTTACGTCTTTTTCATTTGCCATTCTACGCAATTTCCTTCGATGCATGCCGCCTTGCTTGTTCGTAGTCGCAGCGCGGCCACGCTGCCGCGGGAGCTCGCGCTCTGATTGGTCGGTGCTTTTTATTAATATCTCGTTAACGAAACCTCGGAGGGCATTTTCGCAAAGGAAAAAGTTGTTTGCAATCATCCCCCGAATCACCCCCTTTATGATACCGCAGCATTTTCGGAACATCCTGTATAACTATAGGTGTATAAACATATACCTATAAAACACAAAAAGAATTAAACAAATCGGATTAATAGTTTATCCCTGAATCACTCGCAAACATTGACTACGTTTTAGCGCTAAGAAACGTATATGACCCCTTAGTATTATTTAATACATGTTTTGTTTGTATAAATAGCCATTGTTATAATTGGCGCAATTTTTGTATATCATTAGTTTTGTAAAGCTAAATATAGCACATAATAAATTTACTACAGTTTTTTTTGTTCGTCTTCGGTACACTCTACAGCAGGTCTACTCTGGCTCATTACAATAATTAATAATAATTAGAATTATATCACGTTTAGTGTAATTTTCATAAGAAAAACACCAGCAATCCTTTGGTGATACTTCTATGAAGATCTAATACGAAATATAGAAATTAACATTTTCATTACTGAATGGCCTATTGCTGTATTTCTCTTTATGTCTCTAGGGCACGCATGCTCAGTCGGGAGTCGAAGACCTCCTTAGGTTCTGGGACCCGGGGAACAATCGAACGCGGAAGTGTTACGTTGTTGTGGTTAGCTACAGCGCTCGGTTCTGGCACGGCTCCCAGAACCTAAGGAGGTTATTGGCTCCCGACTGAGCATGCCTGCTCTAGTGTAGGCCTGGCCTTTAAGGTGCAAATACGTCCTTAAGTTCTGGGACCCGGGCAACAGCCGGGCGCTGAACTCTTACCTTAATAATCGTTGCGTGGGTTTTGTGAGAACTGCAAGAGTGTGTATGCTTCCATACGCGTGAGGCCCAGCTATATAGACTCGTGGTACAAGCCAGTATGCAGGCACGCACAGTCTTGCAGTTCTCCCATAACCTATGCTGCCGTTAGCAACGTAACAGTTCCGCGCTGGGTTGTTACCCGGGTCCCAGATTTTAAGGAGGTATTTGCACCTTAACGGGCCGGCCTGCTTTAGGGACTAGAACCTCCGTAATGTGTGGTTCGAGAGCTTCGACCCGAAAAACCTTTACGTTCATAAAAAAGGTCCCCTTCAAGCAATTTCAACACAACGTCAGTGCAAAAGCCACAATATCGTTTCTAACCAATTTTAGTTTTACCGTACGGATTCGGGTTCCACATTGACATCCCCGACACGTACAAGTGTGAACTACTCCATTCGAAAACAAATAATCGGTATGTTTTACTGACGACACTGACGGCCGGTAACTGGCACGGAACTGATATGTGTGCCCTGACTGCGTCGACAACCGATTCCCCAGCGACGCTGGTTGGCCGCGGTCTCACTAGTTGGCGCTGGCGTCGGCAAATTTTCATGTTGGCGTTAATTGGTTCGACGGTCGATAAGCGATATAACGGTGGGGGATCTACCCCCACCAGTCAAATGCCGGTCCCCACTCCTCCACCAGTCAAATGCCTACCGGATAACTCACTCGTGCGCCTCCCTGCTCCGGACGATAATAGATAGCTAGATCGCCCGAAACGGTGACTCATCGGCTGTGCATTCGTATTGCTCAGCGTTGCCAGGGATTACTTGCGGCTGTACACCTACAGGAGTGGTGATAATGTGTGCGTGAACTGACGCTAGCGTCAACGCAGCCAAATGGTCCCAACGCGAAGCCAACCACGGCCAACCAGCGTCGCCGGGAAATATATTGTCGACGCTGCTTGGCCGTGGTTGGCTTCGCGTTGGGGCCACTTGGCGCTAGTGTCAGTTCACGCACACATTACCACCACTCCTGTAGGTGTACAGCCGCAAGTAATCCCTGGCAACGCTGTTATTGCTCTACAACCACTGTATCGGCAGCAGCGAGATCAGTATATCCCCGTTGTGATAGGATCACATGATCAAGACAGCCACTCTCCCCTTACTCCGTAGTAAATTAAAACGACATAAAGGTATGTCCTATTGTTATTCCACTATTTGGTTTTACATTTATGTTGCTTGCAGAATAAAATATCGATTTGAAAACGTGGCGTCTTATAGCTACATATCGCAGTACAAAAATGTATCATATGCAATTACGTTACGCCAACTCGGCCATTTCAACGTGATGTTTAAACGCTTCACCTATTGGTTGTAAATGAACCATACCTTAATGGGGCCTATGATAAAAAATGGTTCGGGTACGCGTAGTCTGATTTCTATGAAGTTACACTGAATATGAAGTATATTCTTATCTATTTTGTTCTTTAAATTAAATTTATACATTATTAATAAATATGTAATATCTTGTGGAGACACTCTGAATGCTTATTATCGCGTGGTGTAAACAGGGAGGTTACAAGATAATACAAATTATACCAATTAATTTTTCACCTACCATTATATAAAAACTTTGAGTATTCAAATGAAATGAAAAATATTGAATTCAGATGCTTTACAAGCCTTAAAATGTAGGAACCGATAAATACTATGGTCGGGATCAGATATATTGGCCGGTCTAAAGTTGTTACACGAACAGCGATCGAGGGGAAATCGGCCCCTCCATTGAACCTTCATGCAGTAGCGCGGGAGAGAGCGAAACCGTTAAGACGAGGAGCAAGCTCACTGGAGGGAGCCGATATCCCCTCGATCGTGGATCGCGAGACAACGTCAGACCAGCCGGTATATCTGAGCCCGACATTAGCAGTTTTTAAAATATTTGCCGGTAACGGTTAATACTTTTTATTTAAAAAATAAATCATGCTTCTGATACATCTAAAGAATTTCGTTGGAATTATTTTAAGTGTTTTGCAAGTAGTACAATAGCCATAGGTTCCGTACTTTATTTCCCACTAGTGTTCCCCGGTTTATACGAAAAGATTCCGGACCGGAAATTTTTCTGTAATCGGAGGCAGGGGAAGTAACATCTCAAAAATTGACCTGACCTTCGTTAACGTCCTCGCTCGAACCATCTGACTAGGAGAGTGAACGAGATACACCGAGAGTGAGTGAAGTAGAGCACAAGCGAGAGATCCTTGGCCGACGCACAGTGGTCAGAATCGCCGAAAACGTGATAAAAAATCCTTACGTTCATATTTCACCCTTTATCATTATGAAGGTGGCCATTCCAGGGGTTTTTGGGTTCGCAGAATCTGATTCCGAGGTACAAAATTTTTATTAGATTAAAACTAAGCCCTGTACGCGGGAGGAAATGTCGATAAAATAATGTTATGTTTTGTTTAACAGTACTGTCCGATTTGACTACGTTATTTGAAGTTAATTATGGCTCAAGTTTAGAAAAATTAACAGAGATAACGTTTTTATGAGAGAAAAAGGTATTGAACGCGCGAAAACTAGGAGGTCAATAATTTGTATAAATTCACACTCGAGATATTGAAAATGTTTGTATTTATCCATAAGATGAATGTTTTTACCCGTGATTGATCATTCAGATCGTTCAGGTGTTGTTAGAATTTGCACGTGATGTGCCGACTATAAGGTTTCACTCGAAGGACCACCCTTTTGTGGATAAGGGAAAATGATTGTAGTCTACTCTAGTAGTGTAACTCTAGAGAACGTGTTGCGTCTTTATTCGAGTCTCGTTTCTATCTGCCCGCGAGGCGTACATCCTTAACCTAAGAAAACTACGAAGCCTAGTCATTGGCTGTTAACAAAAACCGGGGTGAAAAGCCGCGATTACTATTGGTAGCCCGAAACCAGTGGGCGAAAGAAAAACCCGTGGTGGGAAAACGTCGCCGGCGAAGACACCTCGACTTTCTCCAAACGGGCATCTGACAATACTCAAAGTCAAGGACCCTCTAACATTCGACAAAATTCTGGCTTAACCCTAAGAGGTAAACATCTGCAACGCAGACGACCAGGCGCGACCTCAAGTATTGCCTGCCGTAATAAAATTTACAGCCCTGTCCCTGTTACAGGGTGTCCCGGCAAAGAGTGTCCAATTGACGCATCGACATGCCGGCCGCCTTGAACGGTCGCGTTCAACTAAGAATAATAAAATGAAAATATCTCCGCCTCAACTGAAACCAATAAATCGCGTCAAAAAACATATCGTGCGCTAATGTACAAGCATCAAACTTATAAGATCTAATGATACAACACAACAACGCCAATAATAATAACTTAAAGTAACCTATGTCTAATATGAGTAATACAAATACACGGTTGGTTAATAATATTATAACCGATATACATGGAAGGTAAACAAAGGAAAATATTATACAATGAAGATGGTAAAGTCTTTATGGATTGGTCTTCCCCGCTTGTGGCAACACGCAAATTCTGGTGACTGGACGCTTGATGACTCCATCAGCCACCTTGATGGTTGCCACTCGAACTACATTGTCGGAACCAGGGTGTAGCTCCAAGATTCTACCCAGGTGCCACTGTAGAGGAGGGGTATTGTCTTCTCGAATGACAACAAGAGTGTCAACCTGGAGGACGTCTGCCGCCGATGACTTCCATTTGCTGCGTTGCTGCAGTTCATGCAAATACTCGACGTGCCATCGCTTCCAGAAATGTTGAACAGTCTGCTGAATAAGCTGATACCGATTAAGCCGATTCTGGCTACAATCGAGCAGATCAAGTTGCGGTGCTGCTGTCAGAGCATCGCCAATTAAAAAATGTCCCGGTGTGAGAGGAGTAAGATCATTAGGATCACAAGAAAGAGGATGAAGAGGACGGGAATTTAAACATGCTTCAATTTGCGTCAACATTGTATAGAGTTCCTCAAAAGTCATTCGTTGCTCACCTATGACTCGCTTTAAGTGGTGTTTAATAGATTTTACCGCGCTCTCCCAGAGACCCCCAAAGTGTGGTGAGCGTGGTGGTATAAAATGCCATTGAATCATCTCTCGTGATAGTGCATTCTCTACTTGTTCTCCATGTAATTTACTGTTTAATAAACTGCTCAACTCATTTAGTTCGTTTTTCGCGCCTACGAAATTTGTCCCATTGTCAGAGTAGATATGTTGAATACGCCCTCTCCGCGCTATAAAACGATACAGGCAATTCAAGAATGCATCGGTGGTCAGGTCCGTAGCAAGCTCAATATGGACAGCCTTTGTCACGAAACACACAAATATACAAAAATACGCCTTGTGCGTCACGCGACTCCGTCCCCTTTCCTTCAATAACACTGGACCAGCGTAATCCACTCCGCAGGTACTAAAGGGTCGAGCAGGAGTCACCCGTGAAGCAGGCAGGTTACCCATAATATAATTGATACCAGTCGGCTTCACTCTAAAACATTTAACGCATTGGCGCAAAATTTTCTTTACTGCGTTTTTTCCCGATAAAATCCAAAACCGAGTGCGCAATGACGCGAGCGTGAACTGAGAACCTGCATGCAACAATCTTTTATGTTCATAGTTTATTACTAGATTTGTAAACGAGTGGTTTGCAGGCACAATGACTGGATGTTTCTGATCATAGTTTATCGGAGCATTTACAAGTCTGCCGCCCACCCTAAGGACATTGGCACTGTCAACAAATGGATTCAGTGAAATCAATTTACTTTTTAAAGGAAGTGGTTTGCTATATTTCAACGCAGTAATTTCTGCGGCAAAGTGTTCTCCTTGAACAAGTTTCACTAACGTAATTTCTGCGTTCATTAGTTCATACGCAGTCAGGCTACCGGAATTAGTAGGGTTTGCATCCCCTGCCCTAATTACGTGAGTTCCTTGACCTCTAACCTTGCCTAATATGGCGTTGGTAAACCTAAGGCAATAAGCTGTGATGCGTTGTAATCTTATATAAGATGAATAACGCGAGAAGAGTTCAAATGGTTTATTCTTCGTCGCCGCGATGCAAGCTACCTTTGTTTGTCGTTGTTCCGGCAAATTCTCCAGTGGCGCATAATTTAAATATGGCCACTGATTGGACATTTGTGATAACCAGAGTGGTCCAACCCACCATAGAGAACTATTTATCAACTTATCTGGACTGGTACCTCGCGAAATAATATCAGCTGGGTTGTCCGAAGATATTACGTGTCTCCAACTATCGACATGGGTTAACGCTTGAATTTCTGAGGTACGGTTTGCTATGAAAGTTTTCCACCTATTTGGTTGCCCTTGTATCCATGCCAGAGCTATCGTGGAATCAGACCAATAATATTCCCTATCGATATCTAATCGTATGGTTTGTTTGACCCTTGCGGCTAATTGAGCTAGAAGAAGGGCTCCACACAACTCTAAACGTGGTAAAGAGACCGATTTCAAAGGAGCAACCCGGGATTTAGAACACAATAATCGAACCGTCCATACACCCTGCTGGCTCAAGGTCCGCAGGTAGATGCACGCGCCGTATGCCTTTTCCGAGGCATCCGAAAATCCGTGCAGTTCTACCTGCTGAGCATCGGTACACATGACACATCGTGGAATTACCAGGGATCCAATGGTATTGAGTTCTGCTCGAAATGTCGACCAAAGTGTATGTACATCTTGAGATAGGCTTTCGTCCCATCCTACTTTCAATTGCCAAAGTTGTTGCATTACCAACTTGGCCTTGGTGACTACAGGACCTATCAGGCCAAGCGGGTCAAAGATTTGCGCGATTTCAGAAAGAATTACGCGTTTCGTTATTCTAGCCGAAAGATCCCTTTTTACAGCATAGTGAAGTTCATCAGTACCCGTTAACCACAGCAAACCTAAAATCTTACACTCCTCGTCATTCGCCCTGATTTCTAATGTTTTTTGGAAATCACTCACTCCTAATGCACGACTATCGTTACTTGCCCATTTTCTCAAAGGGAACCCAGCTTGATCTAAAATCTGAATTAGTTCCTGCTTGAGCTTCTGAACCTGGTCTAAAGTTTCACAACCCGTAAGAAGATCATCAACGTAAAAATCTTCGATGATTACGCGACTCGCGACCGGAAAATGTGTTAATTGTTCCTGCCCTATTTCTCGCAATACTCGCGTGGCCAGGAACGGAGCTGAGGCCGTACCATACGTGATCGTATTTAACTCATACGTACTAATCGAAGAATTGATATCTGAACGCCAAAGAATGCGTTGATATCTGCGATCCTCGGATCGGACGAGCACCTGTCTATACATCTTCTCTACATCAGCAGAGAGAACGAACTTGTGTTTCCTGAAGCGGAGCAATATGGAAAACAAATCGCTTTGTACGGTCGGACCCACCAGCTGAGCATCATTAAACGACACTCCAGAAGACGTTTTTGCTGAACCGTCAAAAACAACGCGAAGTTTGGTTGTTGTACTAGTGTCCCTACATACTGCATGGTGTGGTAAATAATAATTCGGTGTTGTCCCCACTGACAGATCGTCAAGTCGAGTCATGTGCCCTAATGCCTCGTATTCTTGCATAAATTGTTGATATTGCAATCGTAACGTCGGGTTTCGACTTAATTTACGTTCTATACTAAGTAATCTGCTTTCAGCTTGAGTCCTTGATTCACCGAGTTCGGTAATTCTATCGTTAAAGGGAATGGCAACTATGTAGCGTCCTTGTGCGTCGCGTGTTGTCGTGTCATTAAAATGTCGTTCGCAATCGTTGACCTTTGTAACGTGTTGCTGCGTCGAACTGTGGTTTTCAATTTCCCAGAATTGTGAAATCGCATTTTCTAAACGTTCGTTCGACACTGCATGACAAACGTTAGAATCCTTGGTCTTATTGTCCAAATTCCCGGTTAACTGTCCTCCTAGTATCCAACCAAGTCGAGTTTTATGCCAGACTAAATCACCGGAACCAATCCTGTGTTGACCGACACAAAGCAATTGCCAGAAAAGGGCGGCGCCGATGAGCAGGTCAACTCGACCAGGCTTCGCAAAGTGTGGGTCAGCAAGTGTAATGCCCGCAGGTATAGGGATGTTCATCCGATCAAGAGGTACGTTCGGCATATCGTCCGTAATGTCCTTTATAACAAAACACGACAAATCTGCCCGGAAACTATTGCACCTAGACTTCATTGTTACTCGCGCCCTTGAATGGATGCTATTACCCGACCTGCCTAATCCAATGACATTTGCGTTCACGGTAGTGTGAGTGATTCCATAATCTTCACAAAATGATTCTGTGATAAAATGTGCTTGTGATCCTACATCTAATAACGCTCGACATTCATGAACGTTGCCCTGGCTGTCTTCAAGAAGTACTACTGCCGTTGATAAAACGGTATAATTGGACGATAAGCTAGCGGTGTTAGAAACGCAAGGTTCAGAAGGAACGTCACGTGCTACAGCGCTTGTTGAAGGTTGCGCAAAGTCTGCACTGTGCGCAACCACATTTTCGATATGTAAGAGAGTGTGGTGTTTTTTACCACATTTCCGACAGTTTCCACGCGTACAAGCCTTGATGCTGTGCCCTAGTAAGAGACAGTTAAAACAACATCGTAGCTGCTTAATAGTCTCGTGCCTATCCGCGTGAGACATCGCCTTCAACTGGGAACAATATTGTAACATGTGTTCTCCTTTGCAAAGTACGCACTGACTTTGTGTACTTGCCACATGACTAGCTACAGGTGATTGAAATTTATTAAACGGCTTACTATTATCACCTTGCTTAGGCGAAGCCTTCTTTACAGTACCTAACGATTTCGAAGTTGTTCGTTCCAGAAGTTTCGCCTGTTGTTCTAAGAATTTTGTGAAATCTCTAAATGTCACTGCACTCGAAGATTTGATATATTCTTCTTCCCATTCCTTAAAAGTTACTGAATCCAATTTTTCTGATAAAATTAAAATGATTAGCGTATCCCAAGAGTCAACTGATTCGCCTAATGCACCTAAAGCGCGAATGTGGTTACGTGCATCATCTATGAATTCACGAAGCCCGGAACCAGACTGCTTTTGAATGGATGGTATTCGTAAAAATGAAGTTGCGTGGTGGTGGATCAACGCCTTGGGATCCTCAAATCGTTCTTTCAATGCAGCCCATGCTTCACTGTAGTTTGCATCAGAAACACCCAGAGTTTGTACCACACGTGCTGCCGGACCCTTTAAAGCTGAGTTTAAATAATGGAAACGCTGAATGTCCGTAAGCCTTGTGTTTCCTACAATGAGCGATTCGAACGTTTCGCGGAATTTCAACCATTGACTATAATTACCGTCAAAATTTGGTAAATGTATGGTTGGGAGTCGCGGCAAGTCGTGTGTGTCTGTGATCAAAGGCATGGATGAAACGACCGGAGGTGCAAGCTCCGTAACAAGACTCCGATGCCCTTGTGGCAAGCGAATGCGTGATATATGTTTCTCGACCGTTGTCATAATTTCGAAATATATCGATTCAAACGTGTCGCGATCAGCAGCGTGCGTAGCTTCCTGATCCGTTCCGGAAACTAATGCCTCGATTTGAATTTGAATTTGATCAAATTTATCGAACAACGGAGCGTTCATCTTTAAACGCTTTTCTAACACATCAACATCTGTGTCACTACCAAACGTGTCATAGAAATGCTTAAAACGAGTCAGAGCTGCCTTGGTATGACCGCGACTGGCGATAAGTGGCTTTAATTCCTCCATCTCTGTTTGATGTCTACGCAAATTAAAGAAATGAATAACGACTTACGGGAAGGAGAACTTGTACGGAAGATTGGCGATGCTGGCAGTCCAGATCACTGATGGTTTCAACTATCTCGATCCGAGGCGATGACGTCCTACGATGATGTCACCTGATGTTGTTTGGTGCACAGTGTACACGCCTCTGCTGCTACTGAGTTGACAGCACTAACTATCTCGTCCAGGGGCGGTGATGTCCAACAACCACGTCACCTGATGCCTTCCTGGATGCTATTTGGCTGTCATCTTCTTGAATTCAACAGGCGTGCGACACCAACGATGTTGCTAATGTTGCTCTTCGTTGCCAACTGCTTGCAACGAGTCGCCGTCCGATGTGGAAGTTGTAATTATCCGAACACCGTAATATTAAATCCGGCTCGAAGGACCAATGTTTTTACCCGTGATTGATCATTCAGATCGTTCAGGTGTTGTTAGAATTTGCACGTGATGTGCCGACTATAAGGTTTCACTCGAAGGACCACCCTTTTGTGGATAAGGGAAAATGATTGTAGTCTACTCTAGTAGTGTAACTCTAGAGAACGTGTTGCGTCTTTATTCGAGTCTCGTTTCTATCTGCCCGCGAGGCGTACATCCTTAACCTAAGAAAACTACGAAGCCTAGTCATTGGCTGTTAACAAAAACCGGGGTGAAAAGCCGCGATTACTATTGGTAGCCCGAAACCAGTGGGCGAAAGAAAAACCCGTGGTGGGAAAACGTCGCCGGCGAAGACACCTCGACTTTCTCCAAACGGGCATCTGACAATACTCAAAGTCAAGGACCCTCTAACATTCGACAAAATTCTGGCTTAACCCTAAGAGGTAAACATCTGCAACGCAGACGACCAGGCGCGACCTCAAGTATTGCCTGCCGTAATAAAATTTACAGCCCTGTCCCTGTTACAGGGTGTCCCGGCAAAGAGTGTCCAATTGACGCATCGACAATGAAATTTTGCATTCATTCGATATTATTGAAATATATGAAAAGATATAAATAACTGAAATATAAGAAATTATGTGATGGTCGTATTTAATCGCGTGTTACATTTTTTTGGAATCGACGGGCTCCTTTGAAACTTATATTATTTGATAGTCTATAGTATAAGGAATGTATGTGCAAACGGAGAAGTTGCACTTTTTTGCGACTTCCGAATAATAATCAATTATGTGGGCAGCAATCAGGCCGCTTGCGCGGAAGAAATAAGCCTGCGACCCGCCAACATGCTTCTACATATATTTCTAAATATATGGAAGAAAAGATATTTAAGTAAAATAGAAAGCGATAGTAATTAAATATACACATATATAAATATACAAATATGCAAATAATTAATATTGTTGCGAACACCCTATGAGTGATAATCCATGGCCCGCCGGTACACGCGGCATTGACAGAGGACAAGCGAGAAGAAGGCGATCGGACCGATCGCCTGTCAAGCTGTCATTCTGAGTCCAGACACCACTGCGCGTAGACGGATAGAACCCAGACTAACTGTTCCCCAATTTATAGTTCCTTATTGATTAAATATTGTTATAGTGTTCTGAGTTATCCAATTCTATTCAAGTTCTGTATATTTAAGTGAATGCGTTATTATGTGTACCGAATTGACGAGACCACGCAACACTGGTGTCGGAGGTGGGATTCGTGACCCCGGCCCCGCCGTACGGACAAGGTCATCTATGAGAGCGGCAGAGGACCCCAACATACAGGAACTGTTCCAGAACCTCCAGCAGACCATCGTTGGACAGATGGAACAGCAAAGGAAACAGGACGAAGCCCGCTGGCAACGGGGAGAAGTTATACGGCGAGAGAAGGAGACCCTGGAAAGAGCGGCGCGGGAGGCCCGAGAGGCAGCTTTCGAGGCCCGGATGACGGAAATCGAAAACAGAGTCCAGGTTGTAGCGTCCTCATTCTCTACGCCGAACCTGAGTACCCCGGTAGGCGGCGGCGCGGTTGTGCGGGGGCCGGGCGCGGTCATTAGTGCAAATAGTGTGCAGTCCTTCGCCTCGGTCCCCGGACCGACCGCGGCCGTCGACCACGCGGTACAGGAAATTGCTCCACGGCCGGTCAGTGATCGCGTAGACTCGCGCGTATTTCATTTAGGGTACGCGGTTAAACCTACGACGTTCGACGGGAAAAACTCGTGGGAAGAATATAAGGTCCAATTTGAGACGATCGCACGGGCGAACCGGTGGGACGACGCGCAGAAGGCCACGGCCTTGATCGCTGCCCTCGAAGGCCCCGCCCGAAGTATCCTCACGACGTTATCAACCGCGCAGTGCGAAAAGTTCGTCGATTTAGTGTCCGCGCTCGAGTTTCGGTTTGGAGCAAAGAATCTCTCCAACTTAAATTATGTGCTCTTCCAAAGCCACAGGCAGCGGAAGGACGAGAGTATCTCGTCCCTCGCGACGAAAATAGAAAAATTAGCGCAGGCCGCGTTCGCAGACTGCCCGGCAGAGACGCGAGATAAGCTCGCCGCGTCTCAATTCGTAACGGCTCTAAATGGCACAGAAATGCAACGACAATTACGTCTTGGCGGTTTCACATCTCTAAGAGCCGCCGTGACCAGAGCTCTGGAGATTGAGGCCGTAGAGACGATGTCTCGACGAGAACGGGGTTCTTCGGGAGAACCCCACACAGAAAAACGGAAAGCTAAACCTTCTCACACTTTTGAAAGGTTACCGGCGAAAAAGCGGAGGTTCGAGAGACCTGGAACACCCCTGAAAACCTGCTGGCTGTGTGGAAAGACGGGTCATATGCAAAAAGACTGCTACCAGGCCAAGAACAACCAAGAGAAAACGGCTCCCTACAAGTCTAACGCGGGAAACTCGAAAAGGACGGCGTAAGGGGGAGACGCCGGACTGAGAGGTCCTGTCCCCCGGTCGTCAAGAGTGCGGCGATGCAGGAGGCGACAGGAAACCAAGGAAATGCGCGAGAGGAAGTCCACGTGTGTGGAAAAATCGGAGGGAAATGCTGTAGGATTATTTTCGATACAGGATCTCCTTTCAACCTCCTCGAGAAGAGACTGTACCCGGCAAAGAACGTCGAGAAGACAGAGCTCGACATACGGTCAACAAACGGAGAAAAAATTAAGGTTTTCGGCAAAAAGAGCTTGAAGGTCGAATTCGGGGGACTCTCCAGCATAGAAGAATTTTATGTCGTCAGTATGGTAGAAAACTGCATCCTTGGGACAGGGTTCCTGAAGAAACATGGTTGTAGCATCGACTTATCCCAGAACCTACTGTGTCTTCCGGACGGAAAGGAAATAAGACTTGGAGGACCAACCACCGACAAGGAGGACAAAGAAGAACCAAAGGAAGAAGTAGACATCCCGTCACACTTAGCAGAGCTATACGCCCGTTGTTCACCAGGCCTGAAAGAAGAACAGAAGAAACAATTTACGCAACTGCTCCGAGAATTTGAAGATGTCTTCGCCAAAGACCCGAACCAGATTGGGAAATGCGAGGTGGTCAAACACCGGATCAACACAGGAGATGCCCTACCCATCAAACAAGCCCCCCGAAGATTGCCGTTACATCAACGCGAGGAAGTAGAAAAAATGGTACAGAAAATGAAAGACCAGGGCGTTATCGAGGAATCACGAAGCCCCTGGTCATCCCCGATCGTCCTCGTGAAGAAGAAGGACGGTTCTATAAGGTTCTGCATAGACTACAGGCGCCTGAACGAAGTTACGAGGAAAGACTCGTATCCCCTTCCCCTTATCGAGGATACGCTCGACGCCCTCGCTGGATCTTCGTGGTTCTCCACGCTAGACCTACAGAGTGGGTATTGGCAGGTTTCCATGGACGAGAACGATCGTGAGAAGACTGCGTTCTGCGTAGGGACAGGACTTTGGCAGTTCAAAGTCATGCCCTTCGGTCTCTGCAATGCCCCCGCCACGTTTGAGCGTTTGATGGAAAACGTACTCAAAGGGCTTGCCTGGAAGACGTGCCTGGTCTACCTGGACGACATAATCATCTTTGGAAACGACTTTGTACAAGAATTAGAACGTCTTCGAGGCGTATTCGCCCGCCTACGTCGAGCTGGACTAGTGATGAGTCCGAAGAAATGCACGTTTTTCTGCCGGGAAGTGAAGTACTTGGGACACATCGTCTCCGAAAAAGGAGTGAAGACTGACGCCGAGAAGACAAAAACAATCTCTGCATGGCCAACCCCGACAAGCGTGACCGAAGTGAGAAGTTTTCTGGGTCCTTGCACCTACTATCGGAAATTTGTAAAAGATTTCTCCGCCATCGCAAAGCCCCTGCATCGCCTCACAGAGACGAAGCAACTTTACCAATGGACCGAAGAATGCGAAACAGCTTTCCAGGAATTGAAGAAACGTCTAACCGAAACTCCTATTCTAGCTTATCCCGAAAAAGGAGGTGACTTCATACTAGACACTGACGCATCTAATTTTGCCATAGGTGCGGTGCTCTCACAGCTACAGGAAGGACGAGAGAAAGTGATCGCCTATTTCTCCAAAACACTGGGGAAAGCCGAGAAGAACTACTGCGTAACGCGAAGAGAATTACTAGCAGTAGTGAAGTCCATAGAACACTTCCACCACTACCTCTACGGACGAAGGTTCCTGGTGAGAACGGATCACGCCGCACTCCGGTGGCTGTTATCATTCAAAAACCCGGAAGGACAAGTCGCTCGTTGGATAGAGCGACTACAGGAATACGATTTCGAAATCCGCCACCGGGAAGGAAAGGCGCACGGGAACGCCGATGGACTTTCTAGAAGACCCTGCACCGAAGAAGATTGCAAAAGCTGCAACCGTCTAGAAAAAAAGGACACGGAAGAGGAAGCGGACAATGCAACAATTCACCGACTGTTCTACAACGAAGAGAAAAAGAAAGAATGGAAAAGAAGCCAGGAGAAGGATGAAGAGATCGACTTCATCCTCAAAAAGAAGAGGGAAGGAGAGAAGCCCGGATGGCAGGACGTCGCTCGTTTCTCTCCGCAGCTGAAATACTATTGGTCAATCTGGGACTCGTTGGAAGTTCGAGAAGGTCTACTTTGCCGGAAGTGGGAGTCCCACGACGGCACAACGACATCATGGCTGTTGGCAGTGCCACGCGATAGGATTGAAGAGGTACTGAGGGAGTCCCACGATACTCCAGCAGCGGGACACTTTGGAATAAACAAGACCCTGGCGAAGATACGTCAACAGTTCTTCTGGTCCACATGTCGACAGGATGTTCAAGAGTGGTGCCGGCGGTGTGACACCTGTACGGCGAAGAAGGGACCACGACAGAGGGGAGCGGGGAACCTAAGAGTTTACAACGTTGGAGCTCCGTTCGAGAGGCTCGCGCTAGACGTTGTGGGTCCACTCCCGAGGTCCCATGCCGGGAACAGGTATATGTTGGTTGTGGCGGATTACTTCACCAGGTGGCCAGAAGTGATCGCGATGCCGAACCAACAAGCTGTCACAGTGGCAAGGGCTCTGTTGCAAAACGTGGTATGTCGACATGGGGTGCCGTTAGAGATCCATTCGGACCAAGGAAGGAACTTTGAATCCTCGGTGTTCAGAGAACTACTCAAGCTACTGGGGATCAGAAAAACAAGAACAACTCCCCTACACCCGCAATCCGATGGGCTGGTCGAACGCTTGAACAGAACATTGCTACAATACCTGACGATGTTTGTTTCAGAGCACCAGCGAGACTGGGATGAATGGATCCCCCTTTTCCTTCTTACATACAGGTCCGCCCGGCATGAGGCGACCCAATTAACTCCAGCGATGATCTTGTATGGCCAAGAGTTACGTCTACCCCTACAATTATGGAGAGGACTACCGCCAGAAGTCGAAGAAGAAGAGGACATTGAACAAGGATACGCTGAATGGATCCGAGAAAAAACGAAGAGGATACATGAATTCGTTCGACACCGTTTGGACATCTACAGCTCCAAAATGAAGTCGTGGTACGACAACCGCGTTCACACGATAGAGTTCCAGCCCGGCGACCGAGTGTGGTTGTTCCAACCAAGAAGAGTCAAAGGAAAATGTCCGAAGTTACAAGCGGATTGGGAAGGCCCCTACGTGGTAAAAGACCGGATCAACGACATCATCTACAGAATCCAACGTGCAACCAGGACGAAGTGCAAAGTGGTACACGTACGCCGCCTTGAGAAGTACGAAGGCCGACTTCAAGAGGAATAAGGACGTCGAGGGAAGGGCCAGGCAATACTCAAGAAAGAAGAGTTGTCGTGTAATAATCAGTGGACGGGACTACGAAGGTCACCTTCGTAGTCCGGCCCCCTTCCCTTGTTCGTTGCAGGTTCACGATACCCCACGACGAGGGACAAGGTGTCGGGGGACTGCTGCCGCGGCTTGGATGCGGCCCCGAATTCCCCGAATGTGCTACGACAGAGTAGCAGCCCACAGGGGAGCGCAGACATACGTGGAACCGCTCCCCTAGCCCTGTTGACTTGGATCTGGGCGGCTCCCCGGTACACGCGTACCAACAGGCACAACTCGACAGGGTGGGCAGCAGACGGGAAATGGTGTCCCCAACCACCGGACGGACGTGCGACGCACGGATCGGTCGGAGGGGGCATCGCGGAGACGGGGCCGTTGACGAGCTGCAACGAGACGGTGCCCTGGAGCAGCACCAGAGGCCAAGAAGAGGAATGGGGCCATCAGAAAGCCAAGGAAAGGAAAACTGGAGGAGATAAGAAGCAAGAAGATAGAAGACGAGTAGGGAGTTCCGAGCGGATCGTTTGGGCAGAGGGCCTTAGCACGATTGTGACTAGCCGCGATCCTCTGCTTCGTGCTCGTCTCGCCATTCTGTCTAGCCGGTTCTCCCCGACTCCACCGAATCGAGAAAGTGGACCGAACGAGAAATAATGTTCGTTCGTTTTAATAAGGGGACCCCAGAATCACCAAATGCAAGGAGAACCCAGGACCGACAACAGACCAGAGGGACGAACAGGACCACTACGAGGACGAGCCTGGATACAACGCTGGAAGGGAGGAGTTCCAGAACGGAGCCCCGGAGACGCCGTGGGACACACGTCGAACAGACCCGAGGGCAGACGACAACGAGCAGAACGACAACCCAGAAGAGGAAGGACCAGAATCGGCCATGAACACACGTCGAACAGACCCGAGGGCAGACGACAACGAACAGAACGACAAACCGGCCAGGAGAACACAGGACAAATGGAATTCCCCTCTCTACCCAAGAAAAAGAAGCGCCATCGAATAAGACACCACCCGACCAAGAAAGAAGTGCACAAGCCCGAAGACGCAAGTGGAGGGTAGAGACACGGGGACATGCCTACCGACGCCTTGCCCAGGGTTTTTGGGTGGTTTTCCCCTGGGCGTGAAGACGAATGTCGAGGCGGTGGTCCGAAGGAGCCACACAACGTCTTTCCCACTTTTTCGGACCAGGACACGGCTACGGAAGAAAGAGAGAGGCCACAGCGGTCGGGACGACCGCTCTTTCTGAGGGGGGAGCAATGTTGCGAACACCCTATGAGTGATAATCCATGGCCCGCCGGTACACGCGGCATTGACAGAGGACAAGCGAGAAGAAGGCGATCGGACCGATCGCCTGTCAAGCTGTCATTCTGAGTCCAGACACCACTGCGCGTAGACGGATAGAACCCAGACTAACTGTTCCCCAATTTATAGTTCCTTATTGATTAAATATTGTTATAGTGTTCTGAGTTATCCAATTCTATTCAAGTTCTGTATATTTAAGTGAATGCGTTATTATGTGTACCGAATTGACGAGACCACGCAACAATATGTTAGTCTTTACGTTAACTTACATTTCATTTTAAACATATATGCTGCGTTTCGTCTGTACTCTCGTCGGTTTCTGTTTCAGTTAATGGCAAAACAATTAATTCCATAATATCTGAATCTGTTTTTTTTTTATTTCCACTAGTTACATGCGAAAACGAACTTAAATGTGGATCGGAACTAATTAACACTTACTTCTTCCGCGCACACGGCCTGATTGCTGCCAACATAATTGGTTATTACTCGGAAGTCGAAAATAAGTGCAACTTCTCCTTTTGCACACTACATTCCTTATACTATAGACTATCAAATAATATAAGTTTCAAAGATGCCCGTCAATTCCAAAAAATGTAACACACGATTAAATACGACCATCACATAATTTCTTATATTTCAGTTATTTATATCTTTTCATATATTTCAATAATATCGAATGAATGCAAAATTTCATCTTATGAATAAATACAAACATTTTCAATATCTCGAGTGTGAATTTATACAAATTATTGACCTCCTAGTTTTCGCGCGTTCAATACCTTTTTTTCTCATAAAAACGCTATCTCTGTTAATTTTTCTAAACTTGATGCCATAATTAACTTCAAATAACGTAGTCAAATCGGACAGTACTGTTAAACAAAACATAACATTATTTTATAAACATTTCGACCCCACTACACGGATTAGTTTTAATCTATTAAAAATTTTGACCTTGGGATCAGATTCTGCGACCCCAAAACCCCCTGAAATGGCCATCTTCATAATGATAACGGGTGAAATGTGAACGTAAGGATTTTTATCACGTTTTCGGCGATTCGGACTACTGTACGACGTCGAGACAGGCGAGGGCGTTAAGCCATGTGTGCGACTTGAGTCACCCACTATTGAATATTAAAATTTTCATATTTCTCAATACACCTTGATGACAGTATTACAGATGGATTGGTGAGATTATCTCGAGGAAAATGAGTCCAAACACGAAGCCATTCAGTCTATTTATTTATTATGAATACACGATTAGAATTACAGTGTTTCGCGGATTAAGTGAAAAGCACGCTTCTTGTAACTAACCTGCGACACACACTACGGTCATTAAAAGTGGAGCATATTGCTTCGTGTTTAGACCAGAACTCCGCAACGGGCGGGTATATCGCGGGTCAACCAACCCGTCACCCGGCCGTCTTTCGATTCACCCGACCCGCCCGTGCCCGCGGCGGATAACTCGGGTTAGCGTTGATTTCTATCCGACCGAGGCGCTCGAGACGGCCGAAACGCCCGAAGCAATCAGCAGTCATGACGTCACACGCGTATCTGACTCCCTTTTACTCATACTGTTATTAAAGGCGGGATTTCCTAGGTGCGACTAGCCGCTGCGGCTGGCTGCGGTCCACTAGTACAAGAGAGAAGTACATATGCATCTGTTTTCCCTTACACCAGTGGGACCGCCGCCGGCTGGAGCAGCCTGTCGCACTTAGGCGATTCAGCCTATACTCGCTCTTACCCGTGACTGATGATTGTTCGCGCGTCTCGGACGGATAGAAATCAACGTTGACCCGACTCATGCGACGCGAGTACGGGCGGATTGGATAAGCGCTCGGCGGCCTTGGGCGGGTATGAGGGGGTTAGTGAAAGTTAGGGTCCGGGCGGTTCTGGTCGAACAAGTTACAGTCGGGTAACGCGTCAGGCGGATCAAACCCGCCCGTTGGATATCTCTGGTTTGGACTGACTGATTTTCATCAGGAAAACCTCAGTAACCTGTTGGTAATACTTTCATGAACATCTTAATTTCCCGTACTGGATATTTTATTTGGCCCGCCGGTTTTATTGCCCTGGACTATCAACGGACGGCCTACCCGAGACCGAAGGTCCTCGTTCGCAGCGAGAAAACAAAACAGTGGAGTGAGTAGGCCTTCTTCGACAATCCGGGGTCAGAGTCTTTTCTTTAAAGCCGCGTATTCACCTGAGCATTTGCCCCGAATGAGCATCGCACGAGCACCGATTTGCTCGTTCGGGGCTCGTGCAGTTCGTTCACAATAGTCCCCATGAGGATTGATCCGAACGAGAACAAAAATCACAAATAAAAATATTGCAGCAGCTAGTGCTGTTTTTATTGTGTTGTAAGGTGACTTGTTGAGTGAATGAACACTTAAGTTGCATGACCAATGAATGAACATCTAACAACTGCAACAATAAAACTTACCTTGAACTTAATGAAGAACTTAACAAGAACTTAGTTGAATAAAGAAGTACTGTTTTACAAATTTATTTTAACGTGAAAAAAGCGTGAGAGGTGTTATTTTTTTTTCGTATGATATGAGCAGCGTTCTGGGGGAGGAGGGTGTGCTCATTCACTAAACAAGTCAGTCTATACATTGCTCCAGAAATGATAAAAAGAAGATACGTTGGTGGATGAAGAAAATATACACTAACAGCTGAAATGAAATATTTGTAGGAGATTTGAATGTTGGAGTAGGAAGTAATCAATTCAAAAACCTCACGAGAATGTCATCAGAATATTTGTTTGTTATATTAAATTATATTCAAGATAAAGTTGCAAAGTAAAATACTGCCGTCAGAAAATCCATTATACCTGAAGAAAGATTGACAATTACTTTCAGATTTCTTGCAGCCGGTGATACTTATGGCAGCTTACAATATCTTTTCAAAATATCTAAACAAGTTATTTAAAAAATTATACCAGAAGTATGTAAAACCATAATTGAGGGCTTGATTCATTATGTAAAAGTAAGTCATTTATTAATCATGGTATCGTCCGAACACGTCTATACATTGTATCCACGCGTGTCGAGCCGCGTGCGACCCGAGCGTTTGCCAAACTGCTCGGCCCGATCCGTTCGCTGTCGGTCCATCAAAGTGGGCACGCGAGAAAAAGAGAAAATAACAAGATATTGCAATATATATTATTTTAGAAAGTGACGAAATTTACCGATCACGGTTTGCCTTTAATTCCATTAGATTTTTTGACGATACGAACCAACCCATCCTATCACCCGAACGTACACTTTGATAAACCGACATTAAGTGGATCGGCGCGAGCAGCTCGGCGAACACTCGGTTTGCACGCGGCTCGACACTTGTGGATAGATTGTATAGACGTGTTCGGACGATACCATGATTAATAAATGACTTACCTGTACACAAGGAATCAAACTCTCAATTATGGTTTCACAAGTAGTATAACTAGACGGGTTTTAGACCAAATTTGAGTTTCAAGGTCGGGGGAAATCCAAATTTGAACTCCAAATGGGTTTTCAAAATTCAACAGGATGCAACCGGCGAAGTATGTCGTTACAGAGCTAGGTTGTGTGCCAAAGGATGTCAACAGAAGGAGGGCCTGTATTACAACGAGACTTTCCCACCAATTGTAAGGTACGACTCGATCCGAGTTCTGTTGGCCACGGTGACGCAGCAGGACCTGGAACTTGTGCAGTTCGATGTAAAATCTGCTTTCGTTTATGGTGACCTCCTCGAGGAACTTCACATGCAGATTCCGGAAGGGTTGAAAGTCAAGGGTCCCAGAGATAAGGTTGTATGCAAACTTAAAAAATTATTGTATGGTTTAAAACAGGCACCTATGGTCGGGGTCAGATATATTGGCCGGTGAGTTTCGTGAAGGGTATTCTCCCACCACACCGTTTGCCTGCCTCGGTGCTCCTTTTCTCAACGTTTTCTGACTCGGTCTCGTTCCATCTCGCTCTCGCCTTCATAGAACAAGAGTGAGCCAGAAGTGGTGGGGACAGTGCCAAGCTTCTGTCGTGTAGGCCAAACCGAGCTGGCAGCGTAGAAATACACACATCAGAATAGGTGTGCGTTAGCTCCGAAAAAATTCAGGAGCTTTATTGGTCAGAACATTGATTCCTTCTCGATAGCTTCATCTCGTATTGGTCTACGCATAGCTTCGTAACGCACACAACTATTACGCTAAGAATAAATAACAGCCAAACAGCTTGTTCAGGCGAAGCCGAGCAGCGTTCCCGTTACCCCACCATACCCTTCGGGGGCCACGCAACTCCAACTGACAAATCCACGATCGTCATACGGTGGTGGTTGATTTCTCCTCAATCGCTGCTCGCGAACACGAATTCACCGACCAATATATCTGGCCCCGACCTTAGGTGCTGGAATCAAAATTTTAACAATTTCTTGAAACAATTTAGTTTTGTAGAAAGCGAAGCAGACAAGTGTATCTTCCGTGGCTTTGTCAATAACAGTCCTGTTTACCTCGCTCTATATGTTGACGACGGGCTGATCGCAGCTGAAACGAGTTTAATTCTGAATGTAATTCTTTACTTATTACAGAAATCATTTGAAATGACTGTCAAAGAGGCTAGTACATTTGTTGGACTGCAGATAGAGCGTAATCGAATGGATGGATCGATGTTTATACATCAGAAAGCTTATACAGACAGTATTATCAACAAACTTCGGATGAACGACGCCAAACATGTGAGTGTATCCGCTGATCCGCCCGTGATTCTAATCAAGGACGACGTGCCTCGGTAAGCCGAGAAGCAGTCGGATCACTTATTTTTCTATCCACTGTGTCCCGTCCGGACATTGCTTATTCTGTTGTAACGTACCGCGACATGTCGCCATTAAATTTTTCTTTCTTTTATTATACTAATTCTCATTATACTTATATTATATTATATTATACCTAAAACATTTTGTATTAGCAATAAGACGCGAGCGCAGGTATGAATGAATGCAATCTAGCGACCAGTGAAAGAACTAAGCGATGTGAACGCATGCGCAGTGTCATTCAACCGAGCGAGTGAACCGAGTGCGGACCGTGAACGGATCGAGTACGCATGCGCAAAACGTAAGCTAATTGATGCGCGTGAAGTGCGACAAGTGATTGGTGCGGGCCAAGTTCCACAGATGGGTATAAATAAAGGCCCGCCAGCAGAGGTCAGCAACATTCACCGCTCTACATTCAATCCATTCACATTCTACGAGTAAACCGCTCTACTTGTGGAATCTCCTGTAACTAACGGCAACGTCTCGTTCAAGAACGTTACAGTGTAAACGCGGTTAGCAAATACTTGAATAATCGCAATGTAAATCATTGGCAAGCGGTCAAACGAATCTTTAGCTATCTGATCGGGACAACTGATCATGGTATAGAATGCAGAAAGGGCGGGAGTGAGCCGGAGCTCATAGGTTACTCAGATCCCGACTTCGCTAGTGATCTCGAAACTCGAAGGTCTACAACGGGTTATGTTTTTAGTTTAGCGAATGGACCAGTGACATGGTCATCCGAGCGTCAAAAATTAGTTACACTAAGCACCACGGAGGCTGAGTAGTTGCAACAGCAGCGGCTGCCAAAGAAGCTAGAGAAGAGATTATGGTTGAGACCAGAGATGGGCATTATTTAAATAACAAATTATTTTAAATGACGTATCAAATAAAAAATACTTTAGTCTTATTCGTCATGAATAAGACTAACCCAAGTCAATTTTTAATCGAAGCGTCCATGATTGAAGTAGGTCGATCATGGGGATTCAATCGTCGGCCATGATTGAATACGTCAATCATGGGGATTCAATCGTCGGCCATGATTGAAGTAAGTCAATCATGGGGATTCAATCGTCGGTCATGATTGAATACGTCAATCATGGGGATTCAATCGTCGGCCATGATTGAATACGTCAATCATGGGGATTCAATCGTCGGCCATGATTGACCTACCTTCAATCATGGGGATGCAATCATGACTGAATGAACAGTGTTCTCGTATTCAACCGTAGTTCAGTCGCGTAGCTCGACTAACCTTGGCGAGCCTCGAGACTCGCGAGAACCTTTGATCGATGCCGCGCGAGGCCCGAGCCGAGCGACATTGTATCGTTCACCCGTCTAAACTGGCGCCTGGAATTGCTCGGCGATGTGTCATCGATTATACGGAAAGTGAATTTCTTTATTACTTAACCGACTTCAAAAAAGGAGGAGGTTATAGATTCGACCCGTTTGTATGTTTGTCCCCTCATAACTCCTCAGCATATGGACCGATTTTGATGATCTTTTTTTTATTCGAAAGAGGGCGATGCCCCGGTGGTCCCGTCCTAGACTAAATCAACATTGGCCCAATATTTTGCCACTTATGGTTAATAATAAAGACTATTGTCACATAATTCTTATTATTTTATGTACGTACGCGCATATTTCCTCAGCATGTTGTGTCAATATATATAAAACTAAAAAGCTAAAAATAAAAAATTTTATAAAAATTAAAACCGACTTCAAAAAAATAAAATTGCACTAAAAAATAAAAAATAATGTTTTCCCTTATTTAAACTACGACTCTCATATTTTTTAAGCCGGCGCCAGATTTACACAGTGCAAATGATGAGGCACCGACTCAAAAAATATGAGAGTCGTAGTTTAAATAAGGGAAAACATTATTTTTTATTTTTTAGTGCAATTTTATTTTTTTGAAGTCGGTTTTAATTTTTATAAAATTTTTTATTTTTAGCTTTTTAGTTTTATATATATTGACACAACATGCTGAGGAAATATGCGCGTACGTACATAAAATAATAAGAATTATGTGACAATAGTCTTTATTATTAACCATAAGTGGCAAATTCGAGCGTTTCACCGGGTACGGCGATATAGCCGTGTATAGATTGACTTGTTCTTGTGTTGTTACTGTTGTTCTGTTACTTTACTTTATATTCTATGTTTTTCGTTATATTTTATTTTTATTCTTATTGTATTTTATTGTATGTTTCTTTATCATAGTATTTTGTCTACACTTGTATTCTAAAGGGTTCCCCCGTTGAAGTAATAATAATAATAATAATAAAATATTGGGTCAATGTTGATTTAGTCTAGGACGAGACCACCGGGGCATCGCCCTCTTTCGAATAAATAAAAGATTATCAAAATCGGTCCATATGCTGAGGAGTTATGAGGGGACAAACATACAAACGGGTCGAATCTATAACCTCCTCCTTTTTGAAGTCGGTTAAGTAATAAAGAAATTCACTTTCCATATAATCGATGACACATCGCCGAGCAATTCCAGGCGCCAGTTTAGACGGGTGAACGATACAATGTCGCTCGGCTCGGGCCTCGCGCGGCATCGATCAAAGGTTCTCGCGAGTCTCGAGGCTCGCCAAGGTTAGTCGAGCTACGCGACTGAACTACGGTTGAATACGAGAACACTGTTCATTCAGTCATGATTGCATCCCCATGATTGAAGGTGGGTCAATCATGGCCGACGATTGAATCCCCATGATTGACGTATTCAATCATGGCCGACGATTGAATCCCCATGATTGACGTATTCAATCATGGCCGACGATTGAATCCCCATGATTGACGTATTCAATCATGACCGACGATTGAATCCCCATGATTGACTTACTTCAATCATGGCCGACGATTGAATCCCCACGATTGACGTATTCAATCATGACTGACGATTGAATCCCCATGATTTCAATCATGAGCGCTTCGATTAAAAATTGACTCGGGTTATTCTTATTCATGAGCCTCGAATAAAATTTTCGTCTTTTGGTCGAATTGAATTTTTTATTTGAAATAATTTTTTGCCCATCTCTGGTTGAGACGTCTGCTAAGCGACATCGGACATCGATGCGAAAGTGCGGCTACCCTCTACATTGACAACCAGAGTACCATTCGATTGGTGAGAAACCAAGAATATCATAAACGCACTAAACACATCGATGTTAGATATCACTTCATCCGTGAGAGAGTTGGAAAGAATGAAATAACCATAGCGTATGTTCCAACCGATATTCAGCGCGCCGACATCCTAACCAAATCGTTAGCCAAAAATCGGTTTAAGTATTTATGTGTTAATCTAGGGTTGGACGAGAGGGTATCAAAGTGCTCAAATCGCGGGAGTGTTGAAGTTTTTGAATCTTCGCGCTTCGATCCCCTCTCCACTATATTGCGACCGATGTGTCGCCGATGCGGTTCTGCTTCCGATCGGACTACTCCGCCGTTAACGCTCCATGCGAGAGTACGTAGACCGATCGGGACTCGAGGTGTTTGTTACGAACAATAAACAATTAGTACATTGTGTGTAACACAGATTCATTTTTTTATTTGGTTATCCAACTCCTTGCAAACAACCTATTTAGTACGTATACTATGAAATACTAAAACATAAGTCGTGCCCAATGTTCCCATATTATTACACCACATTATAATCTATAGAGGGTGTCCCAAAAATGTCGCGTTTCCTTGAACGTGGTGACTCAGGGGGTGATTTGAAACAACTTTTTCCTTAGCGAAAATATTGTCCGAAGCTTCGTTAAGGAGATATTAACCAAAAACCCCGACCAATCAGAGCGCGCGCCTTCCGCCCGAGCTCCCGCGGTAGCGTTGGCTACGCGGTAGGCGACCGCGCTTGTACTATGAACGTACGAACAAGCAAGTCGGCATGCATCGAAGGAAACCGCGTTACACAGTTTCTTTTTTTAAAGCAGAATCTTAAATAAGAATAATTTGAAGTGAGAGGACAAGAAGTACGTAAATTTCGTTTTTAAATAAGGCATAAACGAAAAGGTAATGTTACAGAAAATGTACAAGTGATCGTAATTCGTTATTGAGGTAAAAATCCATAGTTTAAGAACGGCCAACACAACTAAATTTAAAAAATAATATTAGGTGTATGAATACATTCTTTCCGACTGAAATTTCAATCGCGGTGGTAATCAGAAGCTGCCAGAAAAATGGCAAAAGATAATTAACAATAGTGGAAATTATTTCGATGATCGAGTTGTTTTCATATTTTTTAAATCGAACTGTTATTGTACTCTAAAATCGGAAAGAATTTATTTTCACACCTAATAATCACCAATAAATTAAAGAAAACTCACCCTTTCGGACATTCCTTTCCTTGCTTTCCTTCCCTTTCCGGAAACCTGTGTCACTGGGTCACTGTACCGATCCTGGTTATCGGTGGACGAAAAGATTTATGGTTGGGTAGCGCCCAGTGCTCAGCTGATCACACTGCGTCCGGGTTAATGTACCGAATATTCACTTCACTGCACGGCTACTAACACTGGTCACTGAATTTATTTTTCACGGAACGTGTTGTTCCTACGTTATAAAAATTGGTGGCCCCGAAAGGGGCTTATAACTGTTAATTACTGGGACGAGATTACTACTATTACCCGGCGAAAAGAAGACTCCTGGCAGACGGTCTCGGGCTGTGCAGTCCGCTGCTGTGACGATTGGTCGAGTCACCTATTTGGGCACACTTTTACAGACGGGGCACACGTATTTTGGTTATTGGCTGAAGTTGCCACATACATTGTCGCGATCTGTAGCCTACGCTATTGTTTTGTTTTGACGATCGTCGGTCAGATCGCTCTATCCCAATCGGTCTCGATGTGTTTCGTTCGATCTCTTCGTCACAGCAGCGGACTGCACAGCCCGAGACCGTCTGCCAGGAGTCTTCTTTTCGCCGGGTAATAGTAGTAATCTCGTTCTAGTAATTAACAGTAATCGGCCCCTTTCGGGGCCACTAATTTTTATAACGTAGGAACAACACGTTCCATGAAAAATAAATTCAGTGACCAGTGTTAGTAGCCGTGCAGTGAAGTGAATATTCGGTACATTAACCCGGACGCACTGTGATCAGCTGAGCACTGGGCGCTACCTAACCATAAATCTTTTCATCCACCGATAACCAGGATCGGTACAGTAATCCAGTGACACAGGTTTCCGAAAAGGGAAGGAAAGCAAGGAAAGGAATGTCCGAAAGGGTGAGTTTTATTTAATTTATTGGTGATTATTAGGTGTGGAAATAAATTCTTTCCGATTTTAGGGTACAATAACAGTTCGATTGAAAAAATATGAAAACAACTCGATCATCGAAACAATTTCCATTATTGTTAATTACCTTTTGCCATTTTTCTGGCAGCTTATGAATACCACCGCGATAGAAATTCGGTAGCTTTGTACTTATTATGTAAATCCAGTCGGAAAGAATTTATTCATACACCTAATATTATTTTTTAATTTTAGTTGTGTTGGCCGTTATGAAACTACGGATTTTTACTTCAATAACGAATTACGATCACTTGTCGTACATTTTCTGTTACATTACCTTTTCGTTTATGCCTTATTTAAAAACGAAATTTACGTACTTCTTGTCCTCTCACTTCAAATAATTCTTATTTAAGATTCTGCTATAAAAATAAAACTGTGTAACGCGGTTTCCGTCGATGCATGCCGACTTGCTTGTTCGTACGTTCGTAGCAGAAGCGCAGTCGCCTACCGCGTAGCCCAGGCTTGGGAATTAAGTGATCTTTTCGGCCGAGTTTCAGAGGCGACGCCTCCTTTCTCCCGCCGCGCGTCTTGGCCCCCGCGGCGGCCCAGCAGCTTGGAGCGCTTCAGGCCCGTACCATATGAACCGCGCGTGGCGCGTTGACAAAACAAAAACGCATCGACAATCGTGCTCTCTGGGCCGATGTGGAAACCTATTGATACAATGTCGCCCCAATGCGCCACGCGCGGTTCATACGGCACGGGCCTGAGGCGCTCGAGGCTTCGTGGCCGCCGCGGGGGCCAAGACGCGCGGCGGGAGAAAGGAGGCGTCGCCTCTGAAACTCGGCCGAAAAGATCACTTAATTCTCAAGCCTGGCGTAGCCAACGCTACCGCGGGAGCTCGTGCGGAAGGCGCGCTCTGATTGGTCAGTGTTTTTTGTTAATATCTCCTTAACGAAGCTACGGACAATATTTTCGCTAAGGAAAAAGTTGTTTCAAATCACCCCCTGAGTCACCCCTATCAAGGAAACGCGACATTTTTGGGACACCCTGTATATATATAAATGAATGTAGGTTTGTTTGTTTGTCCCGTATGCGTTTCTATACCATTCATCCGATTGCGATGAAAGTTTGGTGAGTTGTTGTGCGCACGCCCGCGAAGGTTTCTGAATTAATACAACCATTTTACAAGGGGGTGAAAAGGGGAAATATATATTTTCTCAGACCCCCTAATATCTGTTAGACCCGATTAGATGTCAAATTGGTTCTTACTCACAAAGATTACCACACAAATGCCTAAAAAACAATTTCGGGATTTTTCCCTAACCAACCCCTAAGGGGGTGAAAAGGGGTAAACTGTGTTTTCATGGAAGCGACGCGCGGGGTATTTTGCTAGTTTTACTATAACTAGTTAAAAGTAAGACAAACGTATGTATATAAGGTCATGTTATAGAATTAACTAAATACCTAGACATAACTTTCTCTATCACCCTCTTCCTTCTATCACCCTTACCTTGTAATCATATAAACGCTAAAGATTGATATAACAATTCCGTTCCTCGCTGTGCAACATACCCAACGATCGAATTTTAGTAACATAAGCCTCATTTAAGTACAACAATAAAGCATTAAGTGCAATCTAAATAGTAGACAACGGTAAGATTGTGCGTGCTCCAGTGCTGGAGCCTTTAGTCTAGCTTCCGAAGACTGCGCCCTCAAAAAACTTTTATTCGTTGTTTATTGTACCCCTGTTATTATTTATTACTCTTCTTTTTTCTGGCACAATAAACGTTTGTTATAAAAAAAAGTTGGTTAGACGGTTACGCGAAGGTCTTGCGTTCGAGCGCCGTCGCCCGACATTCTGTTTTTCGCATACATTAATATCTTAAAATTACCTTCCCTACCGACAGTCGGTACCACGCCCCCGAGTAGCACTTCACCCGCGGTTCCCCCTCCAAGCACTTCGCTATCGGTTCAATATCGATTCGGTATCGATTACTTATCGTTTCGATATCAGTTCTCGTGCTATACCCCCCACCACTCCGCCAAGTTCCCCCATCTCTGTGACGTCATCCGCCAACGTCGCCGATGTCGCTCACAAAAAACAATTTTTGAAAATTTTCTAACCCAAATTTGGATTTCCCCCTGACCTTGAAACTCAAATTTGGTCTAGAACCGGCCTGGTTATACTACTTTAACACACTTCTGGTATAATTTTTTAAATTACTTGTATAGATATTTTGAAAAGATATTGTAAGCTACTATAAGAATCACCGGTTGCAAGAAATCTGAAAGTAATTGCCAATTTTTCTTCTGGTGTAATGGATTTTCTGAAGGCAGTATCTTGCTTTGCAAGTTTGTCCTGAATATAATTTAATATAACAAAAAAGTCTTCTCACGACATTCTCATTAAGTTTTTAAGGGGACCATCATTTTTTGAAACACAGGTTTTTTTATCTGCACATTAATGCCTAAAATTACCCGTTTTTTGCACTATTTTATTCAAATGTGCAGCAATCATCGTAGTTTTGGTGTTTTTTAAACGGGGCAGAGGATACTGCGATAGCTACCCATACAGCACACTTCGTGCCGGCAACGTTGCAGGATGGTTGCAGTAACCTTGCAGTGTTGCATGGTTGCAGCGCAATGTTGATGTAACGTTGCCGCGACGTTGCCGTGCAACATTGCACGGGGCGGACATAGAATTATTGCTGCATAGTTGCATCAATGTTGCATTGCAATCTTGCATTGCAACCATCCTGCAACTTTGCTGCAACGAGAGTGTGCTGTATGGGTATTGATATAAATTTGTGAGTAACTTTCATAGTTACTGTTTAGTCACCTCTTTTTTGGCATCGTTGCACTAACCCTAGAAAATGCATCAAGACCGAAAGCATGAAACAAACATTTTTTTGTACCCTAACGAGTGTATTAATAATAGCCAAAAACATTTTTTAGGATGTGTTACAACCACATATTACTTCCTACTTTAACATTCAAATATCGTATAAAATTTCATTATACCTCTTAGTGTATATTTTCTTCATGCATTACCGTTTCTCCTTTTTATTCTTTTTTGCAGCAATGTATACCTACAACACAATAAAACTAATACTAGCTGCTACAATATTTTTATTCATAATTTTTCAGGTGAACACGCGGCTTAATCCGGGGAATACTGTACCTCGTGTTCGATATTAAATGAATTTCAATCAGTTTAATAACACTGTCCAACACGATTTTTGGTCTGCAATATCCGCTGGGCGTTTCTTGTAGAGTTTTTCGCCCTGAACACGAATCCGCAAGCAGAAATGCTCTATCACACTCGGTTTTTGAGAAATTCGATTTTGAAAAAAACTGCAAATTTTCAACTTTGAACATTTTTTGTGTCGAAACGGTAATAGTTATTCGGTTGCTCGTTGCGTCAAATTATTCTATGAACCCTCCCGAATACAACGATATAAGTTATTATTGCATTATGATCATTTAAATATGTTTAAACAACTATCAAAGGGAAAATGACACCCGAAATGCACCCATTTTTGAAGATATCTTTCAATTTATTTCCAATACTAAGGGTCTAGGAAAAAATCTGACCATTCCACGCGATGCAGCAGACATTTTTCCTTCGGAAATCATCAACAAAACTGGTAAGTCACGTTTTGTTTTCAATACAGAAGCGAAATAATTTGGCAAAACGCGCGTTGTCGACAGTGGTAGTCAACGGCGGCGCGCGGTCCACTACCGCTCAGCGTAACACAATCGCTTAACGCGCCTGAGTACCACTGCTGGGACCGCGCGTTTTGCCAAACTATTACGCTTCTGTATTGAAAACAAAACGTGACTTACCACTTCTGTTGATGCTTTCCAATGGAAAAATGTCTGCTGCATTGCGTGGAGTAGTCAGATTTTTTCCTAGACCCTTGGTTTTGGAAATATATAGAAAGATATCTGCAAAAGTTGGTGCATTTCAGGTGTCATTTCCCCTTTGATTGTTGTTTAAACAAATTTAAATGATCATAATGCAATAATAACTTATATCGTTGTATTCGGGAGGGTTCGTAGAATAATTTGACGCAACGAACAACCGAATAACTATTACCGTTTCGACACAAAAGATGTTTAAAGTTGAAAATTTGCATTTTTTTTCAAAATCGAATTTCTCAAAAATTGAGGGTGATGGCGACAAACGGTTTGCGGATTCGTGTTCAGGGCGAAAAACTCTACAAGGATCACCCAGTGGATATTGCGGAACAGAAAAAAAGTTTCATTTTGTTGGACTGTGTAATCTAATGCAAATAGAATCGGATTTCGGATCCATCAATATGAAGTAGCATTTCTATGCGAATAGTTACAATATTTGTGTGTATTACTGACAAATGTAGACCATTTAGCGTTAAAGCGAATGATTTATCTCCGGTCATTATATACTACTTAAAAATGGCTGAAACTCTAACAACATCCATTGGACCATTAGGAAATTTGAACGTATGAAAATATTTTTTTGGGATACCGGTAAATAATTAGTGGCTAATATTTTCGAGATATTGAACTCATTGGATTGTACAAGCTATGACCCCGCTTACAAGGTGTTAATATTACAAAGGACTAAGATAAAATTATTCGAGAGACTGCTCGTTTACCTCGACGTCGTTGAAAAAGAAATGAGTATCGGCCAAGTTAAATATCATTTCTTCCATTCTGTACGCCACTTGGGCGAGAAGGGTGGGATCCTTACGGTGTTTCGTTGCAAATTGTCCAGTGAGCAACGAGTGAAATACAACTATGGTTTCATCAAGGTCCCAGATGAATATCCGGTCGGGACCGGCTTCTGTCGTATCCGCAGAGCCTATACTGTTTCCACTTCCGCTCTGACGTCTTCCTCGTCTACACGGTTTCGCCGTCGCGCCTGGAATGCGTTCATGTATAAAATTGTATGTAGTATTATGTGTACATATTCACCCTGATGTATTTTATCGTATTTTTTACATGCGAATAATCACATAACATAACATTTTCATATAACATTTTAATCAATTCAATTACTATTTTCTGAATTTAAGAACGTATTTCGCCACGAAGTTTTCCCTCGTGAAATAAGCTACGAAATTTGCCAATTACATTTTGGGACTGACAAGGAAAATTATTCAATTGATAATTTCCGATTTTTATGAAACTTGCAAGAAGCATCATGCGAATTAAAAATTTTCGATTTTAATGGTCTTTAGCAAACATGTAAAATATTAGAAGATTTGTCATTTTTTTTTATTGGCTGAAGTTCCCGTTCGAGGAGTGAAAGCTGTCCTCAATATTCGGAACGGAAAACGTAGTTACATTTCTCGGAAACCATTCAAGATAGAAAAACAAAATTTAATAGGAAAAATACTTACGAGGAGAGGACCAGAATTTATTGGAAACGCGCTTGTGTAATGAGTCATAGGTATCTATATGCAATTGTAGGGCTCGTCGAGCCGTTCGTGAATCCCCGCCCCTAGGAGTATCACTGGTCATTTGTTTCTGATATATTTGCGTTTAAAAACCCGGTTATAACAGTCAACACTCGAAATTAACATTTGTCCGAATTGCACCTGACGGGAATCGATTTACCGATCTCCGCATTTGGGTGTCAACGTTTTACGCGCCGTATTACACGGATAAATATTCATTTAGAGTGTCAACTATGATAACCGATTTTTAACCGAAATATATCGAAAACAAGAGTCCAGTTGCACTGAAAAGGAGGTGTTTCTGGAACGGCTCGCCGAGCCCTATCATTTGGTATATGACTCGTCACAAAAGTGCGTGCCTGCGTGTGATATTTCATACTGAATAAACATGACTTAAACAAACACTTGACAGTATTTCTTATAAACCATAGTTTTGTAAGCTAAAAAATGGTTATTATAAATAATAGGCTACACATATGTATAAAGATGCATATTTTTCTAATTTGTGATATGCTTGGGAACAAAGTAAATTATACATATCGCTGTACTTCCGATTGGCCCTAGTGGCCGATCGACACGAAGTTTGAGGGGAGTGGGGGGGAGGGTGTGTGGACCCTAAATCTTTATTGTTCCTTCGGGAATTTATTAGTTTCCGAGATAATAATAAAAAGCTTTTAGTATTTCTGCTGACTTATTCCGACACAACGCATTTCACTTTCCAACTTGTTCCGGATATTAGTATTGCTGGGGCTAGATTAGTGCGGGAGGCGCGTAAAGCATGGTAGCGAACCGATGTGAGTTTGGAGATTTGAATTAGAAACTTGCGAATGCAATTCATCCTATTATACAGGGTGGATACGTATTACTGTACTGATAGTTAATACTCTGGGGCAGTGCTGTCCAGCGTGGGGGCCCCTCACGCGCCCACTTCCCCTTCCAATGTTTCTTTCGCGCAGCGTGCCGTTCGCTGTCAAGGAGACTGCGCGACGCTACGAAGGCCACCATGACGGGGCTAGCCGGGCTAGCGGTTTCGTGGTTAGCATCGCGCGATATCCTGGACATCGCGGACGATAGTGGGAGAACCTCGAGAGCACGCGTGCTCGATCTTGCAAAGCGCCGCTCTAGGGAGTGATTCTGTAGGCCAAAATAACACGAAAATATAAAATACAATTTTTTAGGGCTCTGTGTATGCGGTTAAAAAAATTTGTAAAAAAAATTACAATAATTTTTTATTAATATTTCGAAAACTAATAAATACTCGAAGCTACAATTTTAAATTTAGGGTCCACACCCCCTCCTCACCTCCTCCCCTCAAATGTCGTGTCGATCGGCCACTGGGGCCATTCGGAAGAATATCCACACATTTTATTAACGCGCTAAAATACGGTTTCATATAGTGATGTATGGACACTTACTAATTAACTTACAGAAGATTACGTATTTTGCATTAAAAACTATCTTCTCATAAAACATTTGTTACTTTGTTTTATTTGAATGACTCTGGTTACGCGCTGGCCCGTTACATTACATCGACACGCAATGCAACATTTGGTAGCTCCTTGTGACAGAAGCTTTCAAGTCAACCGTATTCACGAAAAATGATATATTGTGCATACAGAAAACCTCAGATTTTTTTCGTGTTCAATGCGGGTAAATTTGTGTCCTTTTTGAAATTTTTTTGCACGTTTCGGTGCAGGAGACCTGATTTTTTTGGGGTGGCATGATTCTGTGTTTTTTGTGACTTCTGCGCGTGTGTGTCTGGATAACACAATGGACTACAGTGGACATAGTGGAAAAAATGGATGTTAGCGTGTAGGCAGGTCGTGTGTAATTGAACGATACCCCTTAAATTTTGGGTAGGCACCAGGGTTACCACCTCTCCGGTTTTGGCCCGGAGACTCCGGGTTTTGAAGCAAATCTCCGGGTTCCGGTTTTACTGGAAAAAACTCCGGGCTGTAGAAAAAAAATGAGATAATAAGAAATTGTGGTATTATACAACGGTATCATTTTTATATACAATAACAGTTATTAATTAAAAAAAATATATTTTTAAATTCTGAATTGTGTTAGCTTAAAAGAATTGCACATCTGTTTTCCGGATATTCGAGAACAAAACTCTGTTTTTGCTTCTTCCATCACCGGGTTTATATTCGAATCTCCGGGTTGGAATGTGTGGAACTCCGGGATTTATATGGTGATAAGGTGGCAACCCTGGTTGCCACCGCTGCACGCGGGTTTCCTGCTTTTAGCCATATCTTTAAAAGCTTATAACTAACGAAGCTTGAACTGCAACATCGTTATTCTTAATTTTCGTGTTATTTTGGTATCAAGCATCACCCCTTAAATCTTTTCCCACCAGTAGTCGAACACCCTGTATGTACTATAGTATAGCCTATCGTTTTCGACCAACAGGAATAAAATTGATAAGAAACATGACTAAAAAAGCAATCTGACATGCTATTATGGTGCCGCCTATGGCCTGATCCAATTTTTGTTTAGGTCATCTTATTGTTCATGAAATACCAATTATTGGTTGTATTAAATCTTTTTTCTGTCTGTAATTGTTTCCGAGAAATTTAATTAACTAGCTTTTCCATCCCTAACTTTGGGGTGCTTTTCACTGCTTTAACGTGAATTTCAGCCGCTAAAGGAAATACATACATGAATGACATTTTCTAATACTCAATTGTCGGAAATTGTCAATTGAGTGACTTTAGCCGTAAGTCCATTACACACTTACAGACACCTGGAACACACACTTCAACTCCGCAATATTATGTAGCATATAGATTGTCACAAAATTTATGAAATGTGTCAGATAGTATCGGCAACTCCAGACTTAAGAAGTACCCGAAAATCGTAAAATACACATTCTTTACTTTTAGAAGAGTCGGGAAATTAATAACACAAAAATACATAGTCTTTGATGGGGATAAAGACAGCCAGCGCAGATGAACCAAGTACACAACAAGCATGCGGTACGTCAAAGCCATTGTCGTTGCAGTTCTTTTTTTTTTACTTAAGCATTTGAAGCCGTTAGGCATATTTAGCTGTACAGAGATTTATACATATTCAGCAACGGATTCATATCAGAGCCCTGCAACAGGCGGGTATATCGCGGGTCAACCCGTCCGTTACCCGGCCGTCTTTCGATTCACCCGATCCGCCCGTGCCCGCGGCGGATAAGTCGGGTTAGCGTTGATTTCTATCCGCACGAGACACCCGAGAAACCTGACCGCCCGAGAGTCCCGAACGCCGGAGACGGGCGTAACGCCCGAAGCAGACACCAGTCATGACGACACCACAGGTATCCGAATCGCTCTTGCCCACACTGTTACTCGCTCTTACCCGTGATTGGTGACTGTTCGGGCGCCTCGGGCGGATAGAAATCAACGATGACCCGACTCATCCGCCGCGGGTACGGGCAGTCGGATAAGCGCTCGGCGACGTCGAGCGAGTATGGGCGGGTTTGCTGCTGGTATAGTCGGGCGCATCGAGATACAGTCGGGTGACGGGCGGATCAAACCCTCCCGTTGCAGGCCACTGATACACGTAGTTTACATTTTTCAAACACATATTTACATATGTATTTACGAGCTCGTATGTTCGGTTTGGCAATTAACGTCGCAAACAACAATCGAAGGCAACGATGCGCCCCGTTTCAGGTAAATGAGCCGCGCGCTGCACTATTGCGGACGGTTTATCGTACCACTGGCACCCCGTATTACTTCAATCAGGTCGAAACATAAAATCGACTGGTCTCGCATCCGCCATAATGGTGTCATTTATGCCTGCGAAAGAGTTTATTTAACTGCTTTTGTTTGAATTTCAATAGGTATACCCAAAAGTGCCTGTTCCATATAATGTTATGGTTAAACGCAAATACAGGGTGTTTTGCCCTGGCCCTAGAGAAAATGAAGCCTTGGAATGATCCATGGACAAAATCTCGGGATGCGTCCTTTCGTTGACATTTTCCGATGTACTACTCTCCTTTCTTATACATGTTTGTCGTAATAAAAATTGAAGAAGTAACGCTTATACAGCAGCTGATTTAGAAGATGTAAAATAATTTTTTCGTATGTCATTGCGGGAGACTATTGAATCAGTGTAATAAATTTCGCTGTGCAATTTGTTATTTAAGTTTTTGCTAAATATATATTTACATTTTGTTATATTTATACCTTCTGTTTTTTCCACACTTGGTCATACTTTTGAAATAACCACATGAAAAATTGTATTTTCAGTAATTTTCTTGTTAGTTGTATTTTACCAATGATTTATTTTATATTAACTACTTCTATTAAGGCTGCCGTCTCACCGGGCGTTGAATGTGTGCGTACGCTCACACAAGCTAGGAAAAGCGTGTACGTATACGCGAAACCGTTTCAACCAACTTTCTTCCTGGAATCGGCAAGAAGGAAGTTTTTGAGGGTATAGTTGCCTCCAGTAGACATCAGTGCAGGGTGGTCTGGTGCGTTTGAATGCTAATAAGCACCGTACGTTGAAATAATAACGAAAAACTGACAGAATGAGGCTTCAAGGCTTCTCCGTTGGTGGCGCCACTGGTATAGTCGAGCCACGTAGCACCAGCGTATACGTATACGCAATGTAGAAAACAAACCGTTTCAACCAACTTTCGTCCTGGAATCGGCAAAAAGGTAGTTTTTGCGGGTATAGTTGCTTCCAGTAGACATTCGTGCAGGGTGGTCTGGTGCGTTTGAACGCACCAGACCACCGTACGTTGAAATAATAATGAATTTATGAATCGTGTACTGAGTCAGACTCGAGAAATGGCAGAATGAGGCTTCAAGGATTCTCCGCCACCGGCGCTTATGGTATATGCGCCCCATGTAGCATCAGAACCGGTGGAAGTCCAAGCTAGCCGATAAATGTAGGAAATACATAGTTGCCGATACGTATGGAGAGTCGCATCGCGCTGTTGCCGCATTTCCCCTATTACTATTTTGTCGTCAGGGAGGCTTGAATGAATCACGGCGAAGCGGCTGGAGAACAGAGATGGGCAAAGATAATATCTGGATAAACTCTTGGGATTTTGTTCAAATTGAAATATGTTACAGTCCATTTGAAAATAAGGAGGATTTAAATATCATTTTGCTAAATACGAAAGGTAATTTTCAAAAGATCGAGGAAAGTTGTGTACTTTGAGGATCTGTATTTATAAAACAATTTTGAATGTGGCAAAATGTGACAACCCCAAAAATATTCGGACCCAAACGGAATAACATTCTGACAATTGTCACGTTTCGTACAAAGTTGTTTGGTATGAAGTAAGACATACACCAGGGGTACACACTAAGTCTGCCCTAGGGCAGTCGGTGCGCCTTCGAGCTCGACCGTGGTATTTTCATTCCCCACTCCTCGGTATAAGGTCTCGTGGTGGAGAATTCTATGACTGCAGAGGCCGTATGCCCATTTTGTTTTCTCCAAGGAAAATATGGTATTGTCTCGAGCTTCCCATTGTTGCCCCAACACGGTCACCGGAAAGGCCCAGTTTATGCTTTTATGACACCTCCGACAGCTAAATAATCGCTTGACCGCGGCTGACATACACAGTTCCATCACCGTGTGTGTGTTAGCGACCTCTAGCAGTGGGTTAAAATTGACTCAGGCACAGGATACGGAGGGTTAATTGAGATTTGAAAAATGTTTAAATTTTTGTATGCAATAATAATAATTTTGTTCAAATTTATAATGATAGCAGTAAGAAGGGTTTAAAAAAGTTTGTAGCTGGCGAACATGATTCTGGCTGTCGCAGTCATCGGAAACAAAAAGCGCAAAATTTTTCTTAATCTGTGTGGTTATCGTGTGAACTAGAATGAATTATTTGCAAAAATCCAATTTTGCAACACAAAAAACTAACATATGCTTTTCCAAAAAATTAATGTTTTCATTTGAAATACAACAATTTTTGTGCTTTTCAACATTATTCATTCAACATGAACTAAAGTTTATACCATAACCACACTCATATAGATTAAGAAAAATTGTACGTTTTTTGTTTCAGATGTACATATTACGACAGCCAAAATTATGCTCGCCAACAACAAACGTTTTTTTCAAACCCCTCTTACTACTACCATTATAACTTTGAACCAAATTACTATTATTGCATACAAAAATTTGAACACATTTTTCAAATTTCAATTAATTAAAGTACAGAGATTGGAATTATAATACTCAATACTTTCCTTTCAAAAATTCCCCAAAGTGTGCCTTATTTTCGGAGCGTCAAACTCTGGAGACCCCTGCGGCAGCCTTTGACGCTCCGCTCCCACTACTCAGGCCGCTCCCCACTCCGTTGGCGGACTCGCTTCTCCTGGAATGAGCTCGACTCGAGCTCGAATGTGCGCTCGCGCCCGGAATTGGGGGTCCTGTGCACCGCTGATATAGATGGTTGATTTCAAGTCGTTTGGATTTGTGGTTATGGGTTATATTTATCGATGCTTGGGTAATTTTTTTACCCTCTCGGGGTTAATTTTTTTTTTAAATACTGTATTGTCATCCAAACCACGCTCGCCTGCAAAGTTTCAAGACAATTGGATAGTAGGGGGTAGAGCTCTGCAACGGGCGGGTATACCGTGGGTCAACCCGCCCCTTACCCGATCGTTTTTCGACTCACCCGGCCCGCCCGGCCCGCGTCGGGCAAGACGGGTTAGCGGTTCATTTCTACCCGCCCGTCAAGCCCGAAACTGTTGCCAGCCGTGCGACGTATCCGACCTGTCCGTGTCCGTATTTGCGCCTTTCCTCTATTCATCGGGGTCAGCTGCATTTTTTATATACTGTATTTCTAAATTGTCTGATATGTTTCTACTACAATGTTTTTGTTTGTAAAAAACATAAATTAAATCTAAATTTTTTAATTTCTTACATTTATTTGTATTTTAACTGGTGTTATTTACATATGGTTGATAAGTATAATACACATTAATAATAAATAAGTTGTCAAGGTTTGACTCTCCATTCGAGGGTAACAATAAGTCCGAGTGAAAATCGAGCGAAGCGCGGGAAATGTCTCGGTAAAGAGCGGGCACGGACGGATCGGGCCTTTCGGGCGGGTATGGGCGGGCTGGACAGCCGCGGGTTCTTCGGGCTTTTGACGATTCAAGTGCGGGCGGGTCGGGTACACCGAGAAACAGTCATGGGCCGGGCGGGCCAAACCCGCCCGTTGCAGAGCTCTAGTAGGGGGTGGGTTAAATTTGAGTTGCCAGATTTGAACCAGACAAACAAACATACAACAAACAGAGGATCAAAGCTGAATAAAATCGTTTAAAAAATGATTACGTTATTAAATTTGTATTTAAGCAACAGATAATTTTTATTGGTAGAAAAGATAATTTGATGTATAGCTATATAAAAAAAGAGGATATACTTCCGAAAGGGACCGGTGGCCGATCGAGATGAGGTTTTGTGGGAGGGGCGGGGAGGGGGTGTGAACCCTAAATCTAAAATTGTAGCTTCGGGTATTTATTAGTTTCCGAAATATTAAAAAAAAATTGTTAATTTTTTTAGAAATTTTTTTTGGACGTTGGTGCAGGCCTCCCTACCCGTGAGCCCTTCCGTCCCGCTATTTTTTATTTTTTAAATTTTGTAATCTCAGTCTCATTTTTAGCATCGCCAAACTCACCTCGGTTCGCTACCCATGCTTTGCGGGCCCGCGCGCCCCCCCCCCCCCTCCCCCGCGCTACTCTACCCCCCACCAATACTAATACCCGGGACAAGTTGGGAAGTGGAATGCGTTGTGTCGGTATAAGTCAACAGAAATATTGTTAATAGGGGGGACCGTGGTAAAGTGATTAAAAAAAAATCGGTAAGGCGTATCCGTTTATGCACAATTACCCCAGTATCTTTTGATCGCATTAATTGCCGAAACTATAATTTTATATTTCGGGTCTGTCCATAACCCTCGTAATACCCACCAAGTTTCATCTCGATCGGCCACCGGTTGGGGCTAGATTAGTGCGGAGGGCGCGCGGGCGCGTAAAGCATGGTAGCAAACCGATGTGAGTTTGGCGATGCTAAAAATGAGACTGTGGTTACAAAATTTCAAAAATAAAAAATAGGGTAACGGAAGGGCTCCCGGGTAGGGAGGCCAGCACCAACGTCCAAAAAAATTCCAAAATAATTAACAATTTTTTATTAATATTTCGGAAACCAATAAATACCCGAAGCTACAATTTTATATTTAGGGTTCACACCCCCTCCCCACCACTCCCACAAAACCTCATCTCGATCGGCCACCGGTCCCTTTCGGAAGTGCAGCCAAAAAAGAAAGTGTCATATGTTTTTCGAAGAATTATATTATTCATAAATTTCATTACGATTGGCGTGTTACACTTCGGTTATGTCCCTTATTCATATTGTATGGTTTGAAATTGCACATTGATTATACAAGATATTACATCCTTCTACGTATAAGTAAAAGGATATTGATTCGCAAATTAGTATTGTTTCATTGACATGTTTCCTAACTTCACTACCCAACCTCTCTATCTTTCATTATTGCTATCCTCTTTTACGTTCAGCGAAGCTCTGACGCTAGACGCAGCTCTCGTACCGTACCTATTCCTTCAAGACTTCTCGATAGAAAGAGCTTTGGCAACAGCGCGGCAGAGACAGAGAGAACAGAAGATGCGGCAACTATGCGTCAAAAATTCGTCTACACAGAGTACCTGAAGATGTCACCTCTGTAGAAGTTCTTTTTACCGGCCGCATTAGTTTCATTAGGGTCCGTCTGTTTACAAGGGGCGCTTCGATCGATTCGGACCATAACAAAAATGAGACGGCAGCCTTAAGGCCGATGGGAGATGGCGAGCATCTTCTTAATGTAATGTTTCAAATACAACAATGTCTCGGTAGATCGGCGCAGTTTGGGACCGACAGTGTCAGAGTAACAAATAACTTCAACAGTCTGCTTTCAAAGATTCCGTCACGAGAGAGACAAACAATGTGAGCGACAGGAACAGAATACATACCTTCCCGACCTATTCAGCTAGGTCGAACCGAACCGAACCAAACCAAACCGACCCGAAGCTCTGACCAGTCGGCGGACCGCTCCATACATTAAGTGGCGACCGGTCCGCCGACCGTTCGTCTCAGAATTGCGGTCCCTGATTCCTGACCGAAGTGCAATTGGTCAGGAGTTTCGGTTCCCTTTTACATCCTCTCACTATTACGGTCAGAATTTCTCTCCACTTTCGTTACGGTTCCTGGTTACTTGACTGATATGTGACCGGTCTGAATTTCGGTTTCTGCTTCGGTCTCGACTCCCTGGTATGGATATGCAATAGACATGGATAGTGAACAAAATAATTTTTCGATACCCTAAAGTAACTTTGGTAATTATTTAGAAGTTTCCCATCCTCACCGATTTCAATGATTTTTGGATATGTTATCAAGATCAAGATTCTGAGCAACTTTTTCGTATACGTGTTACCGCCGCACGGTAGTAGTTTCCGAGATATTCGCAAAGAACTGTTGCTACCACTGCATTGAATCGCCAAACGCTGTGCTGCTCCGAACGCGAACGTATAGGTAGAATACAATGTCGACGTACGTTGCCGACACATTTGGGAAAAACTTCTGTTGATTTATTCCGAAGCAACGCATTCCATTTTCCAATTTGTCCCGGGTATTAGTATTGTTCGGGGCTAGATTAGTGCGGAGGTCGCGCGCCCGCTTGCGGGCGCGTAAAGCATGATAGCGAACTGATGTGAGTTGAGAGATTTGAACCAGAAACTTGTGGATGCCCGTCAACACCCCAACTCACATCGGTTCGCTACCATGCTTTACGCGCCTGCTCGCGGGCGCGACCCCCCGCACTAATCTAGCCCCAACCAATACTAATACCCGGAACAAGTTGGTAAGTGAAATTCGTTGCGTCGGAATAAGTCAAAAGAAGTTTTTCGCAAATATCTCGGAAACAAAGGTCAGCTTCGTCATTTATTTTGTCCCATGCTGGCGCATACGCTGCCACGGACGCGTACTCTAGGTAGGTATACGGCAGAATACATGGTAGTAGTAGCAGCGGTTTTTCTCGAATACCTCGGAAACGAAAGTCGAGCGGCGGTAACATGTGTAGGAAAAAGTTGTTCAGAATCGTGTCCCCGACAACATATACAAAAATCATTGAAATCGGTGAGGATGGAAAACTTCTAAATAATTACCGTAACTTTTTCTTACTGACTTAGAATCGTAATATAAACACTACCTTTGCAAGTATGTGTTTTCTTTTTTTTTAATCTGTAATCTGACCTGTTTTAAAGTAATACTGATCGTTACTTAGCATTTTTAACCCGGGAGTTGGCGCGCGTTGGTCTTTTCGACCGACGATTTTGTATGTTTTCAAATATGCTAAAAAATCTTTCACTGTTATCGTTTTCCGCAAAGCTTTCTCATTTTAGATGTGTCTCACCTTGTTTACGTCGCGGGGCGATACTTCTGCCCACTCGTACAAATTGTAAGCCCAGTTTCATACGGCGATACATGTATGCGATACATGTATGCGATACGCGTATGATGGTGTTGTATATGTGCCGGGGAGGGAAATTATCAACGGACACAGGGCCGATTAGGAACGATAACAATGGTTTTATTCTTAGTACAAGGATCCAGTGTAACTCGCGATATCCGCCGATCCTTGCCGATCACCACTAGCCAGCGCTGCTGGACTTCCACCGCCGCGCTGCTCGCGCCTCGCTATGGCGCCTTATTTGAGCACATGTATAACACCTCTTCCCCTCCTCACATAAAAAAAATTATATCCTGTTTGTACAACGGAGACGAAATGGAGAGGAAGCTATTTCTCGCGGCGGTCGCACCGGTACGTATATAATAACAATAAAAACGAAAGTACTTGTGGTTCTGTCTTAGTTCTAACGCATACCTGGTGACTTAATGGGTAACGTACTGCCCATACCGCTCGGGGGGTTTCGTGTGCGTGTCGACCTGCGTGGAGTATCACGGTTTGTTTCCGTGTTTTCACTATTTCCTTCGGGTCGGGTCCGAAGGACTGACATTTCCGTTCTCAATTACATGACCGAGGTATAGGATCCTAGTTTCTAGAAATCGACACTTCCGCCAATTCATTTCCAATCCACGTTCACTCGCCACATTCAAGACCATTCGCACATTGCACAGCGCGGCTTCATAAGTGGTAGCGGGTACTATCCATGTAACTTAAAACGATGCCCTTGGCAGTTAATTCTTTAAAAATGGCGTTTATATATCTTTGGAAGACGGAAGGCGCATTGCACAACCCGAACGGCATTTGTAGAAATTCAAATTGCCCATTTGGGACTATGAAAGACGTCTATTGAATACTATCTTCATGCATTGGCACGTGAAAAAAACCGTTTCTTAAATCGAGGGTACTGTATATTTGTGCGCTCTGTAATCGATCGATCTGGTCCTCTATTAGAGGTAATGGAAACCTATCTTTGACATGATATTTACGTCACGGTAATCGATGCAAACTCTCGTCCTTCCGTCCTTCTTTATTACCGGTACAACTTGCCTGGTATGTTCTGAGTTTGATGGCCTAATAATACCCTCCGAAAGCCATACCTGAATCTGCTTATCGACTTCTTGCGATTCTCGCGGAGAGAATCTACGCGGTCTACGGTAGACAGGCGCGTCCTTTTTTTAAATTATTCGCATCTTAACGCCTACGTCGCGCGTCTTACACGGCCGGTAGTCTTTGATCACGATCTCCAATGAGACCCGATGGTCATTCTCTTTGACATGCGACAGGTCCAACACATCCTTATCCCGTGCAACGTCTATTTTATACACCTCCGGAATCTCCGCGGTTTTTATTTTAGAAATCGTTACCCCTTCCGGTCGCAAATGTACATCTACTTTCCTAAGAAAATCTGATCCGATAATTAACGCTGGTTGCAACAAGCTTTCAGAAATCACGTGAAAAAGAATCTCATATGAAGCATCATCAATGGTAACTTCAACGCACAAGCAGCCCAATGTCGCATTAGTACTACCGACACCACGGATTTGGAGAAAACGCTGGTCAAGCTTCGGCGCGCCAATTTTAATATAAAAATCCGACCTCATTAAACTTATATCGCTTCCTGAGTCACTGACGGCGGAACCCTTTCTTCCCTGTATGGCTACCTCCTTCTCGTACTTCCCCTGGCCGGCATCAGCGGTGTTGCAGCTGTCCTTCCTTACCGACGTCTTGTACTTTCCCTGGCCGGCACCAGTGGCGTCGTAGCTGTCCTTCCTTACCGACGTCTTGTCCGGGCACCTGTACGATATGTGCCCGTAGTTATTGCAACGGAAGCACTTCGTACCCTTACTCTTCGATGAGCAGTCCATGGTTGCGTTGTCCCCTTCTCCGCAATTGGAACACCCTTTTGCTGACAACGACGCTGCACCCTTATTGTTAATGAATGCACCTAATGGTGCCCTTCTAGTGTTATCGGCACGCTTTTGTTTCATCGACGCGTTCGCCTTCACCGTTTCATACGAGTCAAACTTCGTTTTCAGCTCTCGTATGGTTGTGGCACCATATAATACCGCCTTGTTAACCTCTTCATCGTCCACGCCACCTATGACATACTGTATCACAGCACTCAGTTCGAGATCCGCTCGCGACGCAATTTCGATCATCTCGTAAATATATTGATGATACGATTCTCCTGCCTTCTTCCTTCTTCGACTTAACTCATTGTGCACTCTGTTACTGTTGACTTTGTGCGCAAACTCCGCCGTGAGTGTTCTTTTGAGTTGCGCCCATGTTTTTGTACATTTCTCGAAATTCACAAAAATTTCCGCAGAGCCAGTTAACAGCCTTTTCGCGTAAATCGCCTTCTTCAATCGCGCCACCAAATCCGTCTTGTTGCCGGTCGTCCTGAGCTTTCTGCGTTTCATTTCAGCTCTCAATTCGTCCACTTTCATCGTAACTGCGATCGACGAAGTCGTCGCCGTAGCGTTCTGGCTCGAAGCGTCGTCTTTAATCGTGGGTGGCATCTTTTTCTTCCAGAATCTTCGAACCACACACGAGACACGCACTTTCGATAAAATCCACTTACTTAAACATCAACCGCACACCACATAGTACACCATCTTAATCCCGGCTGAGCCCCCAATTGTAGAGATGGAAAAATATAGTATTTATTATAATATAAGGTATATAAGGTCAGTACAATGGAGATGCGTTACTCGCTCGACGCTCGCTCTACGTTCTCTGCCCGCCGCGCGGTCTCTCCCCCCACGCAGCCTCCCCACCACGCACACAACACGATACGCACACACGACACGCACACGCATACACGCACGGCACGTATACAGGGTGTCCCTACAGAAATTCGCTTTTTTTTTTTGTATTTATTTGAATATTGTATTCGCCCAGCCGCTTAAGAACTTCCCTAAGTCACTGCTGATGTACCTTATCGCCCGGTCCCATGACCCTTATGTCATCGCGAAACACCGAAACGCCCGGTATGCCTTTCAACACGGATTCTATTTCCCGTTGCCATACGGCCGGCCCGGACGTGATCCCATATAACAATCGCGTACTTCGGTATAACCCTCTGCGTGTATTCACCGTCAACAATTCTCGATCGTCTGGATGTATCTCCATCTGCAGATATGCTTGTTTTAGGTCTATTTTTGATAACTTTTCCCCTCCCGCTAAAGAGCTGCATAATTTATCGGTCGTGGGTAACGGGTACTGATCCACGACCAGGCACTGGTTCAACGTGACACTAAAATCCCCGCACAAACGTATGGTCATGTCTTTCTTTAACACGGGCACTACTGGATTCGCCCATGATGATGCGTTGACCTTATCTAACACGCCCGTGCGCACTAAATTATCAATCTCCTGTTCTACCAACGGCAACAGGTTGAATGGAACTTTCTAAGCTTTAGCGAACCTCGGTTTTATGTTTTATCGTTAAAATGTTGCAGGATTTTTTCTGGGGAAAGGTCTAGCCGTCAGTCAAATAATTTTCTCTTAATACTTTGAATAGTTATTTCAATTAAGTTTGTGCATTTTTAATATAAATCTTTGGAGTGTGATAAATCTTATTACATTTTCTCAACAGCCTATTTCAGCAAGTTTTGATAGGAGCATGTCGCAGTCGACGTTGTCAAAGGCTCCCCTGACGTCTATGAAGGCCGCGAGAAGATGTTTGTGATTAGGTATTGCTTTGTTTGCTTGTACTGTTATGCTCATAAGATTATCTGTGTATGATTTTCCTACTCTGAAGCCAGTTTTGCTTTTTGGTATGATGCTGTTCGTTTCGCACCACCATTGAAGCCTGTTCTTTATAATCGATTCGAACAGTTTGCACAGACAGGAGGTGATAGAGATCTAACGCCCTGATTATTGGTGTTATTTATAAAATGAATGAATGGTACCTCCCAGCTGTTAGGATCGCTATTGGTCTCAAACATTTCGTTAAAAATGGCAAGAAGTATAAGGTGAAATTTTATTATGAGCTTTTTTAATATGTCATAATCTATGCCGTCCATTCCAGGCGAAGACTTATCATTTATGGAGAGTAAGGCCTTGTTAAATTCAGCATAATGAAAATGAGTGTCAAAAAAGTCATTTTTATAACAAAGTAGAAACTACGTTGGGTCTGTGATTGCCCACGGCGGGCTTATTTTATCTAATGCTTTATTAATTTTTTCGTTTTGATTATAGGTTTCCGGCAGTGTGAGATAGTTTGACTTTCACCCCATTTGTTTTTTAAGATTTTAGATTTTTCCAGACGTAGCTTGTATTGTGACGAAAGTCAATTGTTTCCGCGAATTTTTTAAAATAATCTCTTTCATATTTTTTTAAAGTTCTTGTAGCTAGTACAACAGTTTTTTGTACGCGATTAAATCCTCAAGACTTTTACTATGCTCCTATTTTTTATAGGCGACTCTTCTTAATTTCTTCACCTTATCGCATTCAGCGTTTCGCCACGGTACTGGATTTTGGGTACTCTTATTGCGGTGCATGCGTTTTTTCGGAGTACTTGCTAGTGTTGATTGTTTGATTATTTTGACAAAAAGTTCGTATTTCTCCTGCCCTAGTAGATTAATGTAGTTACTGCATAAAAATTATTCGTATGATTTGTCTAATTCAGTGGCAAACGTCGACCATTGTTCGCCGTTGTTCGAATGGTTTTTAGTTTAAACGATTTTTTTAAATAGTGGGTTTTCTTAGGATCTACGGTGAAAATATGGGGAAGTGATCAGAGCCCCTAGTTTCACCAATCGCCAAAAATCAGCTACATCTAATGCAGAGATTACGAGATCTACATATGTTTGATTTTGTACCCGTGTGTACGTCAGTGTGCGTGTGTGAGTCGACGTTATGTACGTAAAGGTCACCATGCTCTAAACTGTTGAAAAATCTGTCGCCATTTGTATCCGTCTTACAGCAGTTCCATATTTCATTGTGTGCGTTAAAATCCCGCACCAAGATATAATGCGAGTTTTTGTAAGCATATTCAGTAATCAGATCCCATGGACTTTGCGTTAATGTGAGACTCGGGGCTCTGTAACAGACAATTAAGTTTAATTGAGGTTCAGTGTTTGTAATATCGATCCCGCACATGTCTACCGAATGATAGGATCATTGATATGGCTTAATTCTACGTAGGCTGTATTTTTTCTAACTATCAGCCGTATAGTCCTCCTCTTGAATGAAGTCTGTCGTGTCGAAAGGTTACAAAACCGGGAAAATTGCAAGTTTGTTCGGATGTGGTGCCTCCATTATCAGTTAGCCATGATTCAGCACAGATACATATGTCTATTTCTTGCAGTTTTTGTTTGCGTCTGTTGAAACTTCTAACATTCCAGAATAGAATTTTGAGTGTCTTATCGCTTCTTTCTTCCGAATGGTCCATTTTTAGTAACAATGTTGAAGTAGATAGTGATAGTCCGTTTAGTGAACCTATTGGTTTAAAATTCCATTTCTTTGTTAGAGCTTGCTCCTCCACTAGAAGTTTCTGCAGTTGCATCCGCGGTTCTGAAGTTATTTAGCTTTTTTCCCAGTTTTGTAAGTCTGGTTAAGTCGGATAACCCCGATTGGGACTATAAGAGTAGATACTTGTAGGCATATCTTCTAGAGCTGAGATGTTTTTTTGTGTATTTAAGGGCGACTTTGTGCACGTTTGAGTTGCAGTAGCTTTCTGTTAAGAATTGTAATAATTCTTGATAATTTGTTAGGAACTTATCGTCATTGTTCGCTATATATTCTGTCGCTGGAAGTAGCGTTTCGTTTACTTCTTCCATAGAAGTAGTTGAAGCAGAGTTTGTATTTTTTTAAGTGTCTGTTGTGCGATCTGATTATTGTTTACTTCCGACTGAGATTCCTCTTTATTGATAGGATTTGATAGTGTTAGAAGCTAGCAAGGATGGCGCAGTAGGAATAACTGGGAGCTTAATTAGGAGCACGTTAAAGCAGATCACTATTCACAAATATATTTACACTATGTACAACGGCTACTATTTGAATTATAATAAACAATGCGAAAGTTTTACACAAGCCTTAAAGCAGTTCAGCGAGCTTATTTCAGTCTAATTAAAGCGACAGCAAAAGCGCGATAATTACGCGAAAGCAATAGTTAATGCGCGTAGCAGATTCACGAACTGCAGGTTTCGAGGCACAATCGAAACTTCGCGAACGGCGCAAGCAATTGAAGTATAAGCAAAGCGATAGCAATGTCCATTCCCGTGGTCGTGGACAGAGAGCCCGATCCAGGAAATCGGCAGCGATTTCCTGGAAGATAGAGTCCCCCTTCCATCGATCGCAAGTTGATGGAAGGGGCAGTGATCAACGTTCCACATGAGTCAGCGGGCCGTTGCCAATGATCGCCTAATTAGCGACCAGGTCTGGGAGTTGGCGTTAGCTTGTCGCTTTCCCGAACAAATGGAGATGATCCTAAGCTAGAGAGCGGTCTTTTAAATCCGAGCGGTGGTGGCATTAGTTTTTTTCTTGTTTCGAGTAGCTGTAGGTTCGTAAGGATTAAGGGTCATTGGAGCTACCACCAGCTGACAGAGCAATCAAAGGATTAACTCAGAGCGAAGACAGTTGAGATGTCCAAAAAAATAGCACGATGTCGATTGCCCCCCAGTCGACATCTGACAGGCAAATGTTTCCCAAAACGCATTGAAAGTAAGCAATTGCCTAGCTCAGGCTTGGGAATTAAGTGATCTTTTCGGCCGAGTTTCAGAAGCAACGCCCTCTTTCTCCGGCCGCGCGTCTTGGCTCCCGCGACTGCCGTAAAGCTCGAGCCACCTCAGGCGCGTTGACAAAACAATAACGCATCGGCAATCGTGCTCTCTGGGACGTGTGGAAACCTATTGATACAATATCGCCCTAATGCGCCACGCGCGGTTCACGTGGCCTGAGGCGCTCTGTAGCGGATCTCTGGGGAATTTCGCCGACAGAAAACTCGCACGGGTTATTAATTTCACACCCTTTTACCGATACTATAACAAATTTTATTTTAATAACACTGCGTAAACAATTCAGCTTTGCTGTAACAATTAGAATACTGAGGTACTCGTAGCCTGCTCGAACGCTATCTAGACTTCTTTTTCGTCCATTTTGTAATCCTTCGGCTCGACTCCACTTCGGTACCCGCTCGCATCGAGGCGCTGTCGCTACTCGCTGAAGTTGCCTCTGATGTAGCGGTTGCTACAGCTCCAAGCAGCTTGGTCGCCGCGGGGGCTAAGACGCGCGGCGGGAGAAAGAGGACGTTGCTTCTGAAACTCGGCCGAAAAGATCACTTAATTCCCAAGCCTGGCCTAGCTGTAAAAGACTAAAGGTCTGTTCCGATTCACGCATACTGCGCATAGACCGCAGCGCAATCGCTGCGCGCATTCATAGCGTTCCGTTTCCAACAGCGCATGAACCGCAGTAACGAAACGGAACGGTTTTCGATGCGTTTGATGCTCGTGAGGTTGCGCGGGAATGTTCAAACTTACTTACAATTAGCAATGCAGTTGGATGGATTACGTTAAATTTAATTCGAGACTTTTGGACGGTGGTCGAAGCACGCTTCCTAACTACATCGGTTACTCCGTCCTAAGGATCGGTGACCGACTCCTAACGAAATTTGATGGCTTTATTGGTTCCTGGATTTTCTCAACCCGAGTTTTTCTATTCTTCTTGAACAGCGGCAATTATTGAAAGCGAAGACCATAGTTTATGAGTTTTATAAGACGAACTGCTGTTTACCCAGCGAATTTTGGTAAGCAAATGTGTAAAGGAAAAAAAATTAAGTTATTTATTATCCGCGCCCGGGGTAAATTGAAGGTTTTGAACGCTATTGAATACAATCGCAGGCTCTCGTACGTCTTCTGGATTAGAGTATAGCTGTAAAGCTAGCATTACAAGAACAGGTTCGAAAAACTTAGCAGTAAAAGCCTTCAAGGAATAACAATGCGCGCCACGTATTTGCTTCCTTTCTCATCTTCCGTTTCGACCCTGCCTAAAACCTCCTAGTTCGCTTCGAATTTGGGTCCGTTTCGTTGGTTGCGTTTCATCCAGTGAGTGCATAGACGGGATAACCTTGTGACGTAGCGACGTCACGCGTCGCGCGAACGCGCGCCGTAAAGCTAATAAGGCTAGTTTGAGCCGCGACCCAGTCGGGGCTCCGTTCCGTATACCCAGGCGCCTAACCAGCTATCTGACCGTACAACGAGTAGCCTGTTTTTAACTCCTGAAGTGTGCCAGAATCGGCCATCGCCATTACTACTACGCCGTTACCAGCTTCTTTCCTAATAAAGACCGAGATAACTCTTGCGTCGTCTACCAACGCCTCCGTGGAACCTCTGCGGCTTTGAACTCGAAAACCACATTGCACTAGGCCGTCTCTTTACGACTCCCATTTGGGTGCGCCGAAATCGACCGCTCAAGGGAAGTTGCTCTACTCCGCTATCCCTACTTCCACAAAACCTCTACTACCGAGCCTCGTAGCTCCTCCGCGAAACGCACAAGCGCCGATAGACTAAGCCGCGCACTTGTAAACAACCTTTAATAAAGACCTAAGGATTTTTTACCCGAACCGCTCTTGCTCATTCGACGGACCCTGACACCCGACTGGGTCGGCACCAATCCCTTCTCCGTCCCACCGATAACCTTCTCGCACCCGGAGAACGGTTACAACCTGATTCGTAGAATTCCCTAGGACCCTCCAACTTCTAACGTATGATGCGTACAGCAACTACTGCAAATCAAACCATGGGCAGCCAATGCACATAATCCGCGCATTCGTATTTGTCGTTTTACGTGTGCTTCTGTATTTCGAATTCGAATACTGCAAACAGGGGAAAGCAGGGTAATTCCGGCTACATAAGCAAGAAACGCTATAAAATTTTAGCAACTTACACATTTGCTTGTTTTTTTATATGAATTGGTAGTTTGAAGTGTCTAGTTTTTATTAGTATGACCGAGAAAGCATAAATTTACGTTGTAACAAAGTTGGAAGCAATAACACTAAAATATCCATTTGACTGGTATTTCGGAATTAACGTGGGGTAATTCCGGCCATGATTTTTCTTTATAAAAGAAGTGAGAAAACTGTCAAAATAAAAAAAATATTATTTTTTGTTTTAAAATTAAGTAATTGCTACATGAATCACAAATGTATTTTTCGGGGGTATTCCATCCTGAACATTCTTCATATGCCCATGGACCACATACTCGATTCAAAATTTAGTTTTTTCTTCCTCAGTTTCCTTTTACCTCCATTTTATGTTTTTTATTTTATATTCTTGTAAATAAAAGACATTTTAAAATTTTTAATAATTTTGCTTATTTGTGTTATCCAAAGTATAATTATAGACATTTCACTTGGAAGATAAATCGCACGTGGATATTTGAGCAGAAACTGGGTCACGCTCGTGAGCAGAAATGCGAGCATTTTCATTTTCGTTGAGCAGAAATAGACATTTTATACTGCATATTAAATCGACTATTATTAGGTTAAAATGTTATTAAAAATATTTCTTGTTTCTTTTATGTGTAAAGGGAAGGTTAAATATTACGTCTAATAAGTTTCTTTGTCGATTGTTGCATAAATAAATAATAAAAATCTATTTTTACGATAGCAGAACTCTTACATGATTAGAAATAGGGACATTGACCTTATACCCGATTCCATAAAGATACCGTTGCGGCGTAACAATAATATTTTGGAAGGATGTTAAGTTATAAAAAGTTAAAAAATGTAGCGTGAAAGAACGAAATATCCAATAAACATTTATTGTCATGTAGCATATAGTATGTAGGTTATATTTTCTGTCACTTCGAGGAGGGGACCACATAATTTCGTGTATGTTTTTCAAACCGTACGTAAAGAGACAAATATGCATGCGCGCGTGAACTGCACGCTTCATGCGCTAGAAGTGGGAGAATTCTAGAGGATTCTAGAGAATCCTATGTGCCACCAACGCCACCAATGCACGCATAGAATGAAACGGAACGGTTTTCTCTGCGGTCTATGCGCAGTATGCGTGAATCGGAACAGACCCTGAATGAATTCGTTTCAAGAAATACGAAATTTCCCGCTGTAAACGACCAGCGAATTTTCGCTGCGCTCCGAGCCCGCTTTTGTTCCGTAAGGCGGGACATGCTTCCCCCTATGAGAGACTCCATCAACTATACCTACACCATAACCGAATGAAACTATGATCATGGACCTAAGAATTAAATGGACGGAGCACAAAGTCCCAACATGGACGAGGGGATCGAGCCAGTCGATCGGAAGGAGGGAAGTCGTGGTGGACGGCTTGTGATTGGCGGAGTAGTACGCATGCGTCGCGCTTTATTTGAAACGGAATGCTTATATAGGGTGTATTAAAATATGCTTATATGTATAAAACTATACATATGTTATGTATGTATACTTATATATTACATATATATATATGTACTTACATATGAGCCCCTCAATTGACGAGTGGCATAAGTTTTACCAAGTCTTAAGTGACCAAAATATAATGTTGCAATTACATATTAACGTTTCAAACTCAACGACAAACTTAACCATAAAAAAATATAAAAGAGGCAATGCCTCTTATCAATGATATGTCACTTTCATTAACCAATCACCGATCGTCCACCACGACATGCGCAGTATCATGCACCCCCCTTACTGACACGAGCTTAAGCCCCGCAGCTTTGTGCTCCGTCCATTTAATTCTTAGGTCCATGACTATGATACATTTGTGACGAAGTATCGTCACTGGCGCAAGACCCCGCGGCAAATATAGTCCACGCGCCGGCCGCGGGACGGCTACGATCTGGGCCTATTTTTCCTTCCACCATACCACGGATACATCGTGTCGAGATTTTCAGTTCGTTCACCGAGTATATCCAGGGTTGCCCCCTTATCACCATATAAATCCCGGAGTGCCACACATTCCAATCCGGAGATTCGAATATAAACCCGGAGATGGAAGAAGCAAAAAAAGAGTTTTGTTCTCGAATATCCGGAAAACAGATGTGCAATTCTTTTAAGCTGACACAATTCGGAATTTAAAAATATCTGTTTTTTTAATTAATAAATTTTATTGTATGTAAAAATGATACCGTTGTAGAATACCACAATTTCTTATTATCTCATTTTTTTTCTACAGCCCGGAGTTTTTTCCAGTAAAACCGGAATCCGGAGATTTGCTTCAAAACCCGGAGTCGTCGGGCCAAAACCGGAGAGGTGGTAACCCTGAGTATATCGCTAGCCAATTCGGCAACATCGCATTGGTTTACAAATGACACTTTAAAAATTAACGTGTTATCCGAGTCGCACACTGGTGAAAATTTAAATGACTTTTTAAAAAGTACACTCGATGAGTGGGATTTTACTAACAATAAGAACATCAAGATATATTTCGTAACAGACAATGCTGCGAATATCGTAAAAGCGATACGATTATCCGATACGTGGGAGCGTATTCCACGTTTCGCACACACTTTGCAGGTAAACAAACAATAAGAAACAATTAAATATTCAAAGAAATAATAAATCGTGAACATTTAAATTTTAAATGTAACAACTTCTTATCAGTTGGCAATAAAAGATGTCGTAAACCACATTCAGTCGGAAGATCTTTGAATCGTTGACTATTACCCATGGTTTGGGGTGGTGTTGCTGAGAAATTTTCTTGTCAGTGAGCAAGTACATATCTGTAATAAGTGATTTTTGCAATGATATGTATGTGCTATGTAAGTCTACTATTATTATTATTATTATTATTATTATTATTTTTTTTATTTTTTTTTTAGTTTCACGAGCTGCAGCTTGGCGTCTTGAAGATATACCTACAGTGGACGTATTGGTCAAGCTGTAATCTTCATTGTGTTTACTCGCATGAAGAGAGAATATAATTATTGTTGCGGTTCAACAGTGCTCACAGTATTGGGTTAAAACCAATCTGCTTTGAACTTAGATGAAATTAATAAATGTTTTAATGCATATAAAAAAGGTTGAGCGGCGGTAACACGTATAGGGAAAAGTTGTTCGGAATGATGACATTGACAACATATTTCAAGGTCATCAAAATGGGTGAAGAATCGCTAAAGTAAATAATTACCCTCATTTTCATTCACAAGTTGTGAGATATATAAATCACATATAATATTATAATTTTTCAATAATTTAGTCGGGGAAATAAATTCTATCAATTGTGCAAGAAATTTAGATACCTACTCAAATAAGTACTATTTCAGGATTAAATATTTATTTGTTTATTAACGATTAATACCCTTTGTTAATAATAACACAACACAAACCCAATTACGATGTGAGGCAAAAAAGAAAGAGAAATGTAAAGAAAAGGAAGGTAAAATAAAGAAAAGTATATGAGTACGTTTACAAATACAAAATTAGAAAAATAGTGATCTTAATAAATAAATAATAGTTACTTGATTTATATCGTAACCAAAGAAAGTCGTAGAAGTAATTGATACTGCCTAACGGTTTTCAATATAGGTTATAAAATTTCCGGACTCTCCTTAACAATCATAATATCTATTCTAAGATAATATTCTATAGATAAGATATCCGAAACATGTATCATACTCGATCTGCACGAAAGATGTACATATATTGTACACTGTACGCCGGACCTGCTCTGATCGTTCTAGCCACTAGATTGTTTCGAGCCGCTCGCTTTAATCGAACTACTCGCTTTATTCGAGCCGCTCGCTTCATTTGAGCCGCTTGGTTCCTTCGAGCGCTCGGTCCGGGTCGGAAACCGAGTCCCGGCTCGGATTGAATTCCGAGCTGCTCGAATATTCGAGTACTCGATCAGCTCTAATCTGCTGGCAGACAGCGGGCAGGTTGTTATCAGATCAGAACCATTCCTCTTAGAAGGGAATGTAGCAGAAAACTGGAGAAAATTTAAAAGAGACTTCGAGCTATACATGATAGCGACGACAACGACGAGGCGAATGAAATCCAAGGCAATACAAGCAGCACCACTGCTCAATTTAATAGGCAGTGAAGCACTAGAAGTATTTGAAACATTCAATCGAGAAGAAGGTGATACAGAAGACCCTGAGAAGATAATTAAAGCTTTTCAGGACTACGTTAAGCCGCAAAGAAATGTAACGTATGAAAGGTTCCTGTTCAACAGCAGAAAAATACAAGAAGGGAAGACGTTGGAACACTACGTAGCTGAGCTGAAGAAAATGGCAAAACAGTGTAACTATAGCACATTAGTAAAGTTGATGATAAGATATAATATAATATATCATATGACGGACAACAAGCTACAATAGACCGTATTAAAAAGCCAGGATCTACAACTAGACACTCTGATCAAGCAAATCAACACACATGAGCTCACCAAAAAACAAGCTAATGAGATACAAGGAAGTACCACGCAGAAGATAAATGCAGTACACAAGGATCCGAGTCACTACGTGAAGGGAAAATATAACAAGAATAGAAGAGAGGACGAGGTGAATTACAGAAGAGGAAGAACTACAGGGCGACCTACAAGCAGCAGGACGGGGTCACCAGTGCCAGACTGACCAAGAAATCAATCTCGGTATAGGAGGACCTTTGAATGTGCAAGGTGCGATGGAACACATGGCCCGCGACAGTGCCCAGCTTATGGAAGGAAATGTGAAAAATGTGGAAAATACAACCATTTTGCACGAGCATGCGGGACACAGAGAAGTACAAAAGACAGAAAAAATTATAAATGACGAACAGACAGTGATAGTAAAAGTGATTTCAGTATAAGCAGCTTGAGAATAAACGATGTCAAATACGCAGCAGTGCAACAAAAAGACTGGAAAGAAGAAATACTACTAAAAGACTGTAAGATTAGAATTAGGATAGACACTAATATTCTTCCATATGATTTATGTTATGAATTAGGGCTATAAAATAAGATAGAAAAACGAAATATAATATTAGAAGCATATGAAGGATTTAAAATATCTGCAATAGGTATGGTCAAGGTAACCTGTATATACAAAGGGAGTAAGTACAAATTACAGTTTATAGTGATAAGAGAAGAGTAGAACCTCTGTTAAGACTAAAAACTTACAGACAGCTAGGTATAATAAGCGTAGTAAATAGGATAGAAGAATCATGCGCTGCTACAGAAAAAGTCATTGAATAAAACAACGATGTCTTCACAGGGGTAGGAGAGTTCCCAGGACCTATGAAATTGTTGTTAAACCAGAGGTAAGACCTATTACAAAACCGCCAAGCAGGGTACCAAAAATAGTAATGGAAAATTGCAAAAATATTTCAAGGAATTCGAAGATAAGGGAATCATAAGCGCGGAAGAAAATCCAAGTACCTTTTTATTACCAGGTAATTTTTGTAACTATAATATTGCACATAATAATAGTATTATCAAGAGACACGGCAGTGTCTCGCGCCAAGTATTTATAGGTATATGCGCAGCGCGAGTCACTCGTGGCTATATAACGCCGAGCGGTTTTTGGATGAACCCTGAGATTACCGAATCTCAATAACGGCAGATCCGATTAAGTTTTGAATGGTCTTAATGGATAGCTTGGGTTTGATTTACATCAGAAAAGTGTCTTCGTTTTGTTCCTACGTGCCTTATGAGCTGAGATATTCCGATGCAAAGTTGCAATTTGCCGAATTTTATGTTAAGAGATTTTTCTCCATCGTCAAGTGTGGGCCAGAGGGGAACATGAAAGGGAGAGGAAATGTCTCTGGCACGTCGTTCATTGGATGAAGGTTCCGGCACTTTCGGCCAATCGCGTAACAAACACGATTTGTTGTCGCGTTACAGCCAGACAGAGAACACATCTGTCAAGGTAAACGTAACCAGCTAGTGTCAAACCATCATAGCCTGCCAAGTGTCAAATAAGGTAAGTAGTCAACATTTTTCAAATGTCATGGGTTTTTACACCATATAGGACACTGAATTATTGTTTCAATTAACAAGGTAAGTCGCCAAATATTTTTAATACATTTTTTTATGTAGAGCTTCTAGAAACGAAGGGGACGCGACGCACAGACTTGGAAGTTGCCCGGAGAAGGTTCGACAGAGAAATATCTTCTTTCGCACAAGTTTCTTGAAATTTATACCAGGCATGTACAAAGTAATAATATATTGTAACAAATTGCATTTAAATTGCCAGATATTTTTATACCAGTAAGCCATTTTTAATTTAGAGTTTCTACAGGGTGATTCTGGAGCTCCGCCCGACAATGGATGCGTCCTGGTACCCCGTGGCGAGGTCAAGCCCCCGCAGTACCCCACCGAATTATAGGGCTTTCGACAAGGGGTTGGAGTGCCTATTAAGAAGTGAGAAATCTTCAACTTCCGCATTTCTCATCAGATCTTTGCGAAAACGACGCCAATCGATTCCTTATGTTTCGCCGATGAAACTAACTCCAAGAACGACGTAATTCGGACCATAATGAAGGAAATTCCATGAAAAATCGAATCATATCATTTGAAGCTGCCTTCGTTAAAAATAGTCCGATTTACATGAAATTTGATATGATTTTCATCGGAAAACATAAGGAATCCATCGGTATCACTTCTATATCCATACGATAAAGAATAAAGAATTTCTTAATACGCTGAAATGAATACTTCAAATTTTCACCCTCGACAGCGGGGCGCCGACCTGGAATCGTTGCGGACCGCAGCCTGCAGTCGACCGAGGATTCATACCTGTTGCGGATCACGCGTAAGTCCTGACGAATTCCGAACTTTGAACTCTTGGTTGAGCGTCCCTTCCGCTTCGGGGGTCGTACCCCCCAGGTTGTGCTACCTTGTCGAGGTCTGGGGGCTCGACTAAAGCGCTTTAGTTGCTAACAGCACGTGAATCCCTATATTTGCGCGATTTCTACCTTATCGACCGTGGGTAACTGCTTAGCCCCGGTTGCTGTTCAGTTTATTGTGTTCAGTGATTCTCTGAACTGTCGAAAGATTTATCGAAAGAACTATCGACCTGTTTCAGAAATAAAATAATTCTTGGCTATTGGTGGTAGTATCGAAGGCAGCTTCAAATGATATAATTCGATTTTTCATGGAATTTCCTTCATTATGGTCCGAATTACGTCGTTCTTGGTGTTAGTTTCATCGGCGAAACATAAGGAATCGATTGGCGTCGTTTTCGCAAAGATCTGATGAGAAATTCGGAAATCCTAGACATTTCTCACTTTTTAATGGTATTCAAACCCCTTCGAAGGTCGAAAGCCATAAAATTTGTCCTCGCCACGGGGTACCTACCGAGGTTCGAACCAAGAGTTTCGATACTGACACACCTCGGGGCTATCAAAAAGAGCGCCTCGGTCGTACGGTCCGGCAGCGGTGAGGCTACTATGCACTGTAGAGAGCTGTCAGTCTCGCTCAACGCGGCCTTTATATTGTAAGGCCGTACATCTTCGCACGCGAGTAAGTTCGCGGGCCCCCGGCCTCCTAGCGGCCGCGGCGCGAACTCGGCTTCTCGGCTCTGCGCCGTACGCTCGCGCCGCGCGGGACGTGACTTCGCCACACGGTAACAGATAAGGCAATAAATCTACTACCACCAATAGCCACATTCATATAGTTTAAGAATCTCTTTTCCTTTTTGTGTTTCAGATAACCATTACAATACTTTTCGTCAACGCCAGGGCCACCCGATTATTTTTCAACGCTCACTCTGTATCTGCCATATTTTTTTTTCACTGTCAGACAAAAATTCAGAACAATAGTCCAAGATACAATAAAACAGCCTGCCAAACCTCAAATTAATTTTCCGATCCGTTTTTGTACAAAAAATTCATAAAGAATTGCCTATTTTTCGGCCCAACAAGGCGCAAACCCTCCTTAAATGAGGCAATGCAACGCGCCTATTACGAAATACCCACAACAGAGACAATTGTTGAAAAATTAACGGGGAAAAATATTTTGCGATTCTAGACCTCAAAGATGGGTTCTGGCAAGTTAAATTAACAGAAAAAAGCAATAAAATTTGTGCGTTTTCCACCCCAATGGGATGCTTCAAGTTTAATAGACTTCCATTTGGGCTAAACTGTGCACCAGAAATATTTCAAAAGAAAAATGAAGAAATATTCGGACACATCCCTAATATCATAATATACTTTGATGACATATTAAAGCAGGCACAACGTTAGAGGAACATGATAGAAGCTTACAACAAGTTGTTGAGACAGCACGAAGGAATAATGTAAAATTTAATAAAACAAAAGTGCAGTAGTATAGGAAAGATGTAGTGGCTTACGTAGGATATCTATTCTCAAAGGATGGTAAAGTCATTGCAAAAGACAGAGTGCAATAAGAGCACTCAAAAGTCCAAAGAACAAAAAATAATTAGAACGTGTATGAGATGTAATTAATTATCTAAGAAAGTTCATACCAAACCTAGTTAGTAAAACAGAGCAGTCAAGGGAATTACTGAAAGGAACTGCAAACTGGTGTTGGACAGAGTTGCATCAGAAGGAATTTGAAAGTTTAAAAAAGGAAAGAAGCAAAGTCCCTATATTGCAGACATTCAATGAAAAGAAAGAAATCGCGATGCAAACTGATGCGTCGTCAACAGGACTACTTAGGTTGCTGTCTATTACAAGAAAATAAACCTGGAGCATATGCTTCGAGGAATCTAACAGATACAGAGAAAAACTAAGCTCAAATAGAAAAAGAGTTACTTAGCATAGTATTCGCAATTAAAAAGTTTCATTATTATGTCTACGGTAGGAAAGTAAAAGTACACACGGATCACAAACCACTGGTAACGGCGTTTAAAATATAAATTTCAAAAATAGATTCAACTAGGTTACAACGACTTAAACTTAAGTTAATAAACTATAATTTAGACGTTAATTACTTACCAGGCAAGTACATGTACATAGCTGATGCAATGTCAAGAGGTTATCTACCTCATAATAAGAAAGATCAGATAGATCTGACCCATACCGTACACAGTATTTATACACATATAGCAGTAAGTGAGGAGCAACTACTAAGAATAAAACAAAGTACTGATAATGATAGAATATTAGGAAAAGTAAGGGAATATTGCAAAACACAATGGCCAAAAGGGGAAAAAGAAGTAGGGAAAGAATTGTCAGAATATTGGAAAGAAAAAGACAATCTATATGTAGTTAATGATATATAATATTTAACGGAATCAAAATAATTATACCTAGTGAACTAAGACACGACGTGTTAAACAAATTACATGAAGGCCATCTAGGTATGACAAAAGTGAAAATGAGAGCACGCAAAATATTATACTGGCCGGGTAAAAACAGGGATATTGAAAAGACTGCATCGAAGTGTGAGGCATGTAAGCAGTATGCAAACGTGAAAACCAAAGAATCCCTAATACCTCATCCTGCTTCTCAGTTACCGTATCCGAAAGTAGGAATAAATATTTTTGAGTATGGAGGAAAAAATTACTTCGTAGTAGTAGATTTCTTTTCTAAGTGGATAGATATTAAGCAACTAAAGACCCAAAGCTGCAGCAAGCCTAATAAATGCGTTAAAATCGATATTCGCGATACATGGAATACCAGAACATCTGATAGTGGATAACATGCCATTCTCGTCATATGAAATACAGATTTGCTCAATCCTGGCAATTTAAAATAATAACAAGTAGCCCTTGATATCCGCAATCAAATGGGATGGTAGAAAATGCGGTACAAATAGCCAAACAAATAATAAGAAAATGTAACGAAGATAAGCGAGAAGTAGAATTAGGGTTATTAGCACACAGAAACACGCCGGTCGCAGGGTTACCCTACAGCCCAGCATAAATGCTGATGAGTAGGGAAACGAGGACAACAATCCCCGTGGTAACGAAACATTTAATATCTGAGATACCCATTGATGGCTACAAAAAACAACAACAGCGGTATAAAATAGTAAAGCAGTATTATGACAAAAGCGCAAAAAAGAATGTTACTTTTAAGGAGGGAGATAAGATTTATATATATACAGGGTGTCCCAAAAATGTCGGACTTCCTTGAAAGGGGTTACTCAGGGGGTGATTTGAAACAACTTTTTCCTTAGCGAAAATATTGTCCGAAGCTTCGTTAAGGAGATATTAAGCAAAAACCCCGACCAATCAGAGCGCGCGCCTTCCGCCTGAGGTCCCGCGGTAGCGTTGGCTACGAGGTAGGCGACCGCGCTTGTGCTACGAACGTACGAACAAGCAAGTCGGCATGCATCGAAGGAAACCGCGTTACACATTTTTTTTTAAAGCAGAATCTTAAATAAGAATAATTTGAAGTGAGAGGACAAGAAGTACGTAAATTTCGTTTTTAAATAAGGCATAACCGAAAAGCTAACGTAACAGAAAATGTACGACAAGTGATCGTAATTCGTTATTGAGGTAAAAATCCGTAGTTTAAGAACGGCCAACACAACTAAATTTAAAAAATAATATTAGGTGTATGAATAAAATCTTTCCGACTGGAATTTCTATCGCGGTGGTATTCAGAAGCTGCCAGAAAAATGGCAAAAGGTAATGAACAATAATGGAAATTATTGCGATGATCGAGTTGTTTTCATATTTTTTAAATCGAACTGTTATTGTACCCTAAAATCGGAAAGAATTTATTTCTACACCTAATAATCACCATTAAATTAAACAAAACTCACCCTTTCGGACATTCCTTTCCTTGCTTTCCTTCCCTTTCCGGAAACCTGGCCACTGTACCGATCCTGGTCATCGGCGTCCAGTGCTCAGCTGATCGCAGGGTCAATGTACCGAATATTCACTTCACTGCACGGCTACTAACACTGATCACTGAACCGATCCTGGTCATCGATGGACGAGCCCAGTGCACAGCTGGTTTCAGGTACACGACACCATCCAAGGTTAATGTGCCGAATATTCACTTCACTGCACGGCTACTAACACTGATCACTGAATTTATTTATCACGGAACGTGTCGTTCCTACGTTATAAAAATTGGTGGCCCCGAAAGGGGCCGATTGTGTATCAATTGAGCCAGTGCTCGAAGTGCCCGCCCTCCGCGTCTATGCACGCCTCGGCACGTGTGATCAGCTGGCTCTGCACGGCCCGCAATGTTTGCGGCGTGATATTGGCCACCGCACCGTGAATACGCGCCACAATGTCGTCCAGCGAATCCACTGGCTGACGGTACACCTCATCCTGAAATGATTGTTGTGCAACAAATACAAAACGTAAGTAAAAACAGAATACAGTACTCCCTCGCCGAAGGGTCGGTTTGGCGTACACGATCTGGACTTTTCGCTATTCCCACCACTTCTGTCTCACTCTTGTCCGGCGAAGGTGAGAGCGAGTGACGACGGTAGGAGCAGACGACGCGTTGATGTTTTGTCTCGCTCCCTCCTTCTGACGCCTGTCACTCCGTCCTTTGCGTGCGCGACGGTCGGAGACGAAATCATCGTAGAGACGAAAACGGCTTCCGCGAAAGTTGACGCAGGCCCGGCTCAAGTCATTTTTGCGCCCAAGACGAACTTGTCAAATTGCGCCCTTATAATACATTCATTTGAGATTATTTGTGACTTTACTGTGAAAAATTAGGCAATTGCCTAGGGCATAAGATTGACAGGGGGCGCAAAATGGTCTTTTCATTGTTGACATTGTTGAAAATAAACTTTTAAATGAAATACTACAAATTGTACTGCAACTGTTTTAAACCACGAATAAAAATTCAAAGTAAGGTCATCAATAATATCAAATAAATGTATTATAATAAAGGGCTCAATTGGACAAGTTCGCCTACGGCGCAAAAAAGGCTCGTGCCGTGCCTGGCTATCTGACCGTGGCGCGCATGCGTCGAGCAGTCACGATTTCGTCTGAGCGCTCGCGCCCGCCGCGCACGCCAAACTTTCCATCTCGCTTCCCCCTTCGGCCAGAAAGAAGGGAGAAACGAACACTCAGAATTAGGGCTCCGTTCACGATACGGGCTCAACGCCGGTCCCGACCAGCGAGCCCTCAGCGAGGAAATACTGTACCCATAAAAAAGTAAGAGCAATAATGAAATTACCTTCAGGTAGCCCCAGAAGAAAAAATCCAGCGGGGTCATATCCGGTGACCGTGGGGGCCACGCAACAGGACCGCCGCGGCCGATCCACCTGTCCTGGAAGGTTTCGTCAAGGTAATCGCGGGCAATTGTGGCGTAGTGAGGTCCAGCCCCGTCTTGCTGATAGACCATGTTCTGTCGGATATCATCTGGAATATGGTTCATGAGATCCGGCAGAACATGTTCTAAAAACACTTTATACGCTGGGCCGTCCATCCTGTCCGGCAGCATGTACGGCCCAACGATAAACTCACCACAAATGCCGGCCCATACATTAATCGACCAACGGACTTGTGCTGCGCGTGTCCGAAGCGCTAGTGGATTCTCGTCGCTCCACACGTGCCGATTGTGGGAATTGAAGCACCCTTCCCTATTGAAGAGTGCTTCATCCGTCCACAATATGTACTTGCAGAACGACGGATTCCGCTGCACTTCTCCCAACAGCCACACTGAATACTCAACCCGCTGGTCGCCATCCCCGGGGTGCAAATGTTGCACCCGTACATAGCTGTACGGATGCAACATGTTTTCCTGCAGGGTTCGGTGTACCGCCATTCTGCTGACACTAGAAGAAAATGCAGAAACATCCTTTATTAGATAACATTAGTTTTCCTTAATTAATACTTTCTGCAGTTATCTTGTACTGTGACTTACTCTAGGCGGCGGCTCAAGTCGCGGACACTGACGGTCGGGTCCTCGTCTATGGCACGCAAGACGTTTTCCTGTACCGCGACGTTCCGCGCGGCTCTGGGTCGACCGATGTCGCTGCCTCGCGGCATCAGCGACCCCGTCGAGTACAATCTAGACGCTAAGCGTCTAATCGTACCCACGCTTGGGGTTTCGATGTGCGGGTATTCCCGTGCCAATGCTCGCACAGTAGCCCCTGCATCCCCGTTGTTCCGGGCGTACACCCAGAACATCGCGTAGTATTCTTGAGCGGTGTACATTTCTGGACGAGATTTCTACGTTTCGACTCGTGGCTGTGCAGTCCGCTGCTGTGACGATTGGTCGAGTTGACGATCGTCAAAACGAGTTGCCACATACATTGTTGCACCGCGCGACGAAGAGATCGAACGAAACACATCGAGACCGAGTGGGATAGAGCGATCTGACCGACGATCGTCAAAACAAAACAATAGCGTAGGCTACAGATCGCTCTCGCCCGAGACCGTCAGCCACGAGTCGAAACGTAGAAATCTCGTCCAGAAATGTACACCGCTCAAGAATACTACGCGATGTTCTGGGTGTACGCCCGGAACAACGGGGATGCAGGGGCTACTGTGCGAGCATTGGCACGGGAATACCCGCACATCGAAACCCCAAGCGTGGGTACGATTAGACGCTTAGCGTCTAGATTGTACTCGACGGGGTCGCTGATGCCGCGAGGCAGCGACATCGGTCGACCCAGAGCCGCGCGGAACGTCGCGGTACAGGAAAACGTCTTGCGTGCCATAGACGAGGACCCGACCGTCAGTGTCCGCGACTTGAGCCGCCGCCTAGAGTAAGTCACAGTACAAGATAACTGCAGAAAGTATTAATTAAGGAAAACTAATGTTATCTAATAAAGGATGTTTCTGCATTTTCTTCTAGTGTCAGCAGAATGGCGGTACACCGAACCCTGCAGGAAAACATGTTGCATCCGTACAGCTATGTACGGGTGCAACATTTGCACCCCGGGGATGGCGACCAGCGGGTTGAGTATTCAGTGTGGCTGTTGGGAGAAGTGCAGCGGAATCCGTCGTTCTGCAAGTACATATTGTGGACGGATGAAGCACTCTTCAATAGGGAAGGGTGCTTCAATTCCCACAATCGGCACGTGTGGAGCGACGAGAATCCACTAGCGCTTCGGACACGCGCAGCACAAGTCCGTTGGTCGATTAATGTATGGGCCGGCATTTGTGGTGAGTTTATCGTTGGGCCGTACATGCTGCCGGACAGGATGGACGGCCCAGCGTATAAAGTGTTTTTAGAACATGTTCTGCCGGATCTCATGAACCATATTCCAGATGATATCCGACAGAACATGGTCTATCAGCAAGACGGGGCTGGACCTCACTACGCCACAATTGCCCGCGATTACCTTGACGAAACCTTCCAGGACAGGTGGATCGGCCGCGGCGGTCCTGTTGCGTGGCCCCCACGGTCACCGGATATGACCCCGCTGGATTTTTTCTTCTGGGGCTACCTGAAGGTAATTTCATTATTGCTCTTACTTTTTTATGGGTACAGTATTTCCTCGCTGAGGGCTCGCTGGTCGGGACCGGCGTTGAGCCCGTATCGTGAACGGAGCCCTAATTCTGAGTGTTCGTTTCTCCCTTCTTTCTGGCCGAAGGGGGAAGCGAGATGGAAAGTTTGGCGTGCGCGGCGGGCGCGAGCGCTCAGACGAAATCGTGACTGCTCGACGCATGCGCGCCACGGTCAGATAGCCAGGCACGGCACGAGCCTTTTTTGCGCCGTAGGCGAACTTGTCCAATTGAGCCCTTTATTATAATACATTTATTTGATATTATTGATGACCTTACTTTGAATTTTTATTCGTGGTTTAAAACAGTTGCAGTACAATTTGTAGTATTTCATTTAAAAGTTTATTTTCAACAATGTCAACAATGAAAAGACCATTTTGCGCCCCCTGTCAATCTTATGCCCTAGGCAATTGCCTAATTTTTCACAGTAAAGTCACAAATAATCTCAAATGAATGTATTATAAGGGCGCAATTTGACAAGTTCGTCTTGGGCGCAAAAATGACTTGAGCCGGGCCTGCGTCAACTTTCGCGGAAGCCGTTTTCGTCTCTACGATGATTTCGTCTCCGACCGTCGCGCACGCAAAGGACGGAGTGACAGGCGTCAGAAGGAGGGAGCGAGACAAAACATCAACGCGTCGTCTGCTCCTACCGTCGTCACTCGCTCTCACCTTCGCCGGACAAGAGTGAGACAGAAGTGGTGGGAATAGCGAAAAGTCCAGATCGTGTACGCCAAACCGACCCTTCGGCGAGGGAGTACTGTATTCTGTTTTTACTTACGTTTTGTATTTGTTGCACAACAATCATTTCAGGATGAGGTGTACCGTCAGCCAGTGGATTCGCTGGACGACATTGTGGCGCGTATTCACGGTGCGGTGGCCAATATCACGCCGCAAACATTGCGGGCCGTGCAGAGCCAGCTGATCACACGTGCCGAGGCGTGCATAGACGCGGAGGGCGGGCACTTCGAGCACTGGCTCAATTGATACACAATCGGCCCCTTTCGGGGCCACCAATTTTTATAACGTAGGAACGACACGTTCCGTGATAAATAAATTCAGTGATCAGTGTTAGTAGCCGTGCAGTGAAGTGAATATTCGGCACATTAACCTTGGATGGTGTCGTGTACCTGAAACCAGCTGTGCACTGGGCTCGTCCATCGATGACCAGGATCGGTTCAGTGATCAGTGTTAGTAGCCGTGCAGTGAAGTGAATATTCGGTACATTGACCCTGCGATCAGCTGAGCACTGGACGCCGATGACCAGGATCGGTACAGTGGCCAGGTTTCCGGAAAGGGAAGGAAAGCAAGGAAAGGAATGTCCGAAAGGGTGAGTTTTGTTTAATTTAATGGTGATTATTAGGTGTAGAAATAAATTCTTTCCGATTTTAGGGTACAATAACAGTTCGATTTAAAAAATATGAAAACAACTCGATCATCGCAATAATTTCCATTATTGTTCATTACCTTTTGCCATTTTTCTGGCAGCTTCTGAATACCACCGCGATAGAAATTCCAGTCGGAAAGATTTTATTCATACACCTAATATTATTTTTTAAATTTAGTTGTGTTGGCCGTTCTTAAACTACGGATTTTTACCTCAATAACGAATTACGATCACTTGTCGTACATTTTCTGTTACGTTAGCTTTTCGGTTATGCCTTATTTAAAAACGAAATTTACGTACTTCTTGTCCTCTCACTTCAAATTATTCTTATTTAAGATTCTGCTTTAAAAAAAAATGTGTAACGCGGTTTCCTTCGATGCATGCCGACTTGCTTGTTCGTACGTTCGTAGCACAAGCGCGGTCGCCTACCTCGTAGCCAACGCTACCGCGGGACCTCAGGCGGAAGGCGCGCGCTCTGATTGGTCGGGGTTTTTGCTTAATATCTCCTTAACGAAGCTTCGGACAATATTTTCGCTAAGGAAAAAGTTGTTTCAAATCACCCCCTGAGTAACCCCTTTCAAGGAAGTCCGACATTTTTGGGACACCCTGTATAATAAGAAACGATGGAACCCGGGAAAAATAGTAAGAAAATGGGACACTCCACGATCTTATATAGTTGAGGAAGAAACAGGTGGTCAATTAAGACGAAATACTAGGCATATCTCCAAGTGTTTAGTAAAAGGGGGAGGTGTTGTATATATATGAATGTGTGGGAGAGTCGCGAGTGCCCCATAGTCAGTTAGCTGTAACATTGCTAAGAACGTGGTAATAAATAAATTATAAGTAAAAGAGAGTCAGGCGAGTAAGAGTAAATCCTTGCACCCTTGACGTCCTAAAGGAGGTAATAAAACACATATCCCCAAAGTTTTATAATTTTTTGAAATTGTGAGGTGGGAATCTTCGCTTGTCAGAAATAATACACTCCTTTCCACACCACCTTGGAAGTAGAGTACTGACCGCGTTTTTCTTAAACGTGGTGTCCCCAGTAGGCCTAAACCACGATGTTTTTTTTATTCAAAATTCAAAAATTACGCGTCTTCCTCATCTTCTGCCTCAGTTTCTTCAATTAGTATGGCTTCCGCTCAGAAATTGACAGGATCTACATCTTCATCATTGTCCACATTGCTTTCTGCAATTATATCAGGTGCATTGAGACAAGACTGGCCATGACAATTACCACACACTGCTGAACAGTGCAAGCCAATTTTCCTAGTCCGCAACATATGGCGCAATTGCAAAAAATTACATTTAGCAGTGTCTGAGGCAGGTGGTAACAAAGTTGGAATCAGCTCCAAAATGTAAATTCTCATTATCCATCCCCAGCCTGCAGGATTAAGTGCGTTACCGAGTAATACTTGCACTTGGTAGTACACCCGATATAAATGCGGGCGAGCAGCACTACATGTTGGTGTAAGCGTAGATAATTTCACCGCCTCATTAACCCGCGTTGATTTGGCAAAGCAATAGTACATAAATGAGTCTATTGAAACCTCGTTTAATCGAGCACCATACATTACCAGAAGAAAGCGTACTCCGTTATTAAAAATTATTTCTAGCGAACACTCCGTAATGTTAAAAACCTCCGCGGGATTTCTTAAATCATCTTGTTTTTCTAGTATTTTCAATGCCTGCGCTTTACCCTTGCTGAACAGGGCTGATGTTGTGTCGCACCCTGTGACTGGGTGTAAAAATAAAATGTGGTCTTTATTTTTTGTGTATGCACCGAAACCTTGGGAAGAATGTATTGTAGTTATAACTTTGGCTCTTCCTGGTTTAAGAAAATAAATTTCTTTATCAGAAGGGGTACGTGCAATTAATAATACTAATAAATCTACGTCTTCGCCAATAACAATCAATGTTCACAGGAAATTCCCTCCGGACTTCGGGCTCGCATCGTAGGGAGGGGGAACGCATGCGCGCGATGACGCGTCAAACCAATCACCGCCAAGCCAAGCCAAGGTAGCCAAGGCCACATGACGGTGGCGTCGTTTCGTTTCCCATCTTGGCGTCGATTATTAGCAGCTCCCAATTTTTGAGACAGCATAACAATAAAATTTTCTTGACTCATTGGAATATTCATTGACCCCCCATACAGGGATGCGATGAAGCATTTTTTGTGCCACTTGTTTTTGGTGGGGGAACACCTACAGAAGTGGTGGTTATGAGCGCGTGAGACGCAACGATGGGAGACGAACCGACGCCACGGCCAACCAGCATCGCCGGGAAAATATGTTGTCGCCGGAAAATATATTGTCGACGCTGGTTGGCCGCGGCGTCACTCGCTTGGCATTGGCGTCGGTTCGTCTCCAATCGTCTCACGCACACATTATCACCACTCCTGTAGGTGTTCCCCCACCCAAAACAAGTGGCACAGAAAATGTTTCTGTAATGTATTTAATCAAGCAACAAATGTCCTCGTTGGAGGTATCTAACTTGGTATATAATTATTGTCTCTCTATTAGATTTGACCCTTACTTATGCACTCACTCGCTCTCTCATCGCACCACGCGCTCGCAAGGCCCCGTGCACACTTGCCGTGATTCCAACCTGGTACCGCTGCGCACACTCACTCCGTCGCTCGCTCTCGACCATACCTATATACACTACAGTTTCATCGCATCCCTGCCTCCATAAGACCTGGAGGTGCAGCGGGATCCTACTCTTTTTTCTGTATATGGGTCACTCTACACGTGCTATATCCATTGGTATTTTCTGGACAAACTAAACGACCTTTAAACTGTGTTGAAGCGCAAAGCGCTTCTTTAGTTTATGATCTTAAACAGGCCTTTAGTTTTAGAATCTGTTACAATGTTACAATGTTACAATATTAAGATGCGTATCGACTTTGCGAGGCTTGCTCATGAGGCACGCCTCGCGGAGTGGAGAGTCTGGAGGCTAGCCCGACATGATCACTTTGTGCAAAGTGAAAAGAAACGGGGAATCCACTCCGCGAGGCGTGCCTCGCGAGCAAGCCTCGCAAAGTCGATACGCACCTTTACAACGTTACAATGTTTTTCCATCCACCTTTTTTCCCGAGGCGACCAATCGCCAACATTCGTGAGTCTTCTTGCGAAAAGACAGGGCGATCGGTAGACAGATCGTATCCAGCGTGCAAGCGACATAGACCAGAGTTGTTCCGTCTTCCAACTGTCAGTCGTTGTTTTAAATATACAGTCCACAGTTTCTGTTACGTGAGTGTTTTCGATATCTGACCACGCGCTTACTAGATGTGCGGATACCAGGAACAAAGTGATCTTATTAGTTCTGGACGGCGTGGTTACTAGGTATTTGTAAGAGAATTTAAAAAATACTCCAAATCTGGTAGAAACGTGCTTCGTTTGCAGCAAATCGCTGTCGGAGGGACCAACTGTTGTTGCTCACCGAGGATTAAAAACTTTGAGTGACGCGAGTGTGAAAAGAAATGACGGAAAAATTGAACATTTGCGTAATGTCAATTCGATAAAAATTCACGCGCAGTGCCGTAAGGAGTATACTCGAAAGTGTAGCATTTTGGCAGTCAAAAAGGTGCGAGATGAAGGTGCCAGTACTTCTACCGCGGAGTATAATGCGCTTAAGTGAGCCAGTTTTTGTTTTTAAAGAACACTTATGTTTTGTGGTGAGGAAGCTAGTGAAGTGCAAGAAAAGAAAACCAAACAAGAACGTCGTCGGAAAATTAAACATGTTTCGACGCTTTCTTTTAAGGACTCTGTAATATCAGCAGCTGATAATCGTGACGACGACGTCGCAAAAGCATTGGAACAGCGGATTATTTGTGAGCATGACTTGGTTGCAGCAGGGGCCAAATATCATGATGATTGATACGTCTGCTTCATGAAACGTAATACAGGAGGTAAGGTTGGCCGTCCGGAAAATCATAATATTCTGTTAGTAATAGAAAACATATTTTCCTATGTTGAAACTAATGATGACTATCAGTTCACACTTATGGAATTAAAAAATGTTGGTTCTGATGATAAAACTATAAGAAGAAGCTTCTGCAAAGATATGGAAAGAGTATATGGAAGAATAATAATCACAACGAAAAGTAAAAGTTCAAGCATTATTTGTTTTATAGATGCCCAGCATGACATTTTAAGCAAAGTATGGTATGAAAATAAGAAAGCAAATGAAACAGATGAGCGTCTCAGAATTTTAGCAGCTAGAGCTATTGAATAATTATAATTCGGGAAGATATTCGATCGATACCCGTTAATAATGACTATTATCCTGCTACAAATCAAATGTTTGATGACATCGATAATGAGATTCCGAATAGCTGAACTCATTTTCTGCAAGAAATAATATTGAAAAATAAAAGAAGGAATTTGCATCCCTTAAAATTAAAATGCACCGTTGTATACCATGCTATTATGGCAGGTGTCCGACCAAGTTCATTTATATCTCGATTACAACTAGGTTTGTCAATATTTCTCCACAGGATATTTGGATCAAAACGCATTTTAGATATTTTGTCCAACTTAGGTGTATCTGCATCATATAAAAACACGGTGCTATATGAGGTCGCAGCAGTTCGCCATCACCAGCCTCATATTTTACCACCTCACACAGGAACTCTTCTTCAGTTTGTTGCTGATAATGCAGATATAAATGTTTATACCATTGACGGTCATAATACAATCCATATCATGGGAATAATCCAATTAATAACTCCAGGAACTACGATCGTAGGAGAAGAACCGATACCAAGATGTACGACTATGCCACGTGCAAAGGACATCGCTGCAATAGCCCACGTCCCAATTAAATTTCATGAAAATGATGGTGTATCAGGATTCAGCAAACTTGAAGTAGAAAATGTCAAATGCGATAGTGTAACTACAGTTGCTATGCTCCGCAAAACTGATATTTTATGGCTGTATTGAAAGTGGAGTAATATACCAGGACTACCAGGTTGGAACGGATATATAGAGTGTTTGACAAAAAATGATCAGAATTTTTCTACATCTTGAATATTGATCTTACCATTTATTCAACAGCCTGCAAGTAATTATAACACTATTTACAAAACTTTAAAATGTGTCCTTGACAATGGAAAACGGTATGGCCATAACACATGTATTGTGACTTTTGACCAACCCCTCTAAATGAAAGTACGAGAAATTGTAGCAGCATCATCAGATACATCAGAATTATCAAAAATTGTAGTGAGACTCGGAGGTTTTCATTTGCTCATGTCCTATCTTGGATCAATTGGCTATGTAATGGAAGGTAGTGGTCACAAAGAAGTTATTAGCGTTATTTATGCACCTAATTCTGCCGAAAAAATGCTAAATGGACACGCTTATGCAAGAGCTGTCAGAGCTCATACATTGCTGTATCTGACTTTGTCTACGATAATATCGAAAAATATTGATATAGATGGCGACGCCTTCAAATTCTCAGGACCTCCATTGGAGATGTAGTGAAAAATACTGAATCCTATGAAGATATTGAAAATTCAGGTTGTGATATTCAGCCATTACTGGACAACTTCAATGAAAAGTTACGTGAATTTTCTAATCTCTTTCTTCTGAAAGAGGTCCCACATCAAAATTATGGGTACAATACTTTCATATGGTATCTATTGCAAAAGAATTTATAAGTGGTGAAAGAATGGGAGATTGGGAAGGACATATCAATTCCATAAAAAAATGCTTCCATACTTTCATGCATCTGGACATTTTCTTAATGCAAAGTTCGCTCACTTGTATCTCCAGAATATGCTCAAATTTCAAAATTTCATGGAAAAAATGATTTTGAAAAGTTTACTAAAGGGTTCTTCACAATTCGACGTTCTAATAAATCAAGTTGCGCAACTTGGAGTGACATGGTCTTGAACAGTCACTAATGATATCAATTAAAACTGGAGGAGGTCTTGCGCGAGAAAGGAGTACTCAAGAAAGTGTACTAAGCAAATGAGTTTATGGCATGCATGCGATGAATAATGTGTGCGAAGGGATAGAAAAACTTTGTAATGTTAACTTGGATACAACAGATCAACGTGTCGATGCACGGGATTCACGCATTCCGAGAAACAATGAAGGCGTACAAATATTGATAGAATGGTTTATGTCCCACGATTCTTTTCCAAAAATTAATCAAATTGTATCGATAGCAAGTGGGATTGTCGATGATGATAAAATAAACTGTTATAACGCTTAATTATGGAATAGGTCTTATCTCCATAACAAATATAATTTGCCAGAAATTTGATAACATCAAGCCAAAACGCTCCGAAAGAGTACTTCCACTTTTAACAGTATCCAGTTCTGCGAAAGTTCATGACACAAAAGTAGCCATAGATCCTCTATTGCTATTTCAACGAATTAGCATAACAAAAATATTTGAAGATCAAATCCAAGAATACTTGCAATATGAATTATCCCCATATCCATTTGACTCTTTGGTGATATGGGGATGCACAAAACTAAAAAATCGTCTGTGTTTGATTCCTTCGAACCTAAACTTGTTAAATACAATGCTGCAAGTGATACATACAATATCGTCGATGGAGGATTTCTCTTGCACCGTGTTGTCTGGCATCGAGATGCTACATTTGATTCAATTTTTGAGACATACATTAATTATATACAGAACCACTATGGTCCTAGTGCAATTATTGTTTTCGACGGTTATGATGATAACAATAATAATAATATAGAAGCAATGGAACAACGTCGTCGATCTGCCAAACTTCCTGCATCTACGGAAGTTCTCTTTGACGCATCAATAAATATTCCAATGAGTCAAGATTCTTTCGAATAGAAAGAACAAGACTAGGTTTATTGCTATGCTGTCTCAAAAATTGGATGCTGCTAACATCAACGTGAAACACGCTCAAGACTATGCTGGTTCAAGACGACGTTCTCATCATTGAAACAGCACTTGAACAGTATTATACAAATACATGTATTGTTGTTGGCGAAGACGTAGATATATTAGTATTATTAATTGCACGTACCCCTTCTGATAAAGAAATTTATTTTCTTAAACCAGGAAGAGCCAAAGTTATAACCACAATACATTCTTCCCAAGGTTTCGGTGCATACACAAAAAATAAAGACCACATTTTATTTTTACACGCAGTCATAGGGTGCGACACAACATCAGCCCTGTTCAGCAAGGGTAAAGCGCAGGCATTGAAAATACTAGAAAAACGAGATGATTTAAGAAATCCCGCGGAGGTTTTTAAAATTACGGAGTGTTCGCCAGAAATAATTTTTAATAACGGAGTACGCTTTCTTCTCGTAATGTATGGTGCTCGATTAAACTAGGTTTCAATAGACACATTTAGGTACTATTGCTTTGCCAAATCAACGCGGCTTAATGAGGCGTTGAAATTATCTACGCTTCCACCAACATCTAGTGCTGCTCGCCCGCATTTATATCGGGTGTACTACCAAGTGTAAGTATTACTCGGTAACGCACTTAATCGTGCAGGCTGGGGATGGATAATGAGAAATTACATTTTGGAGCCGATTCCATCTTTGTTACCACCTGTCCCAGACACCGCTAAATGTAATTTTTGCAATTGCGCCAATGGTTGTGGACCAGGAAAATTGGCTTGCACTGTTCAGCAGTGTCTGGTTATTGTCATGGCCAGATCTTGGCTCAATGCACCTGATATAATTGCAGAAAGCAACGTGGGTAATGATGAAGATGTAGATCCTGTCAATTTCTGAGCGGAAGCCATACTAATTGAAGAAACTGACGCAGAAGATGAGGAAGACGCGTAATTTTTTAATTTTTTATAAAATAAAACATCGTGGTTTAGGGCTACTGGGGACCCCACGTTTAAGAAAAACGCGGTCAGTACTCTACCTCCGAGGTGGTGTGGAAAGGAGTGTATTATTTGTCACAAGCGAAGTTTCCCACCTCACAATTTCAAAACATTTTTAAAACTTTGGGATGTGTAGAGCTTAATATAGGTATGTATTAAGCAATTTTTTTGTTTGCTGCCTAAATTCACTCTAAGGGGGTGAAATTGACCCATGAAAATCCGTTTTTTTTTCGGTTTTGTGTTATAACTCGCGAACCGTAAGAACTATAAGAGCTATAATTTACCAAATGATTGTCCTAATTAAAGGAAGTAACTTCTTCCTGAACACTTTTGTCCTAGCTCCTACAGTTCGCGAGTTATTACTTTGTATTATTATACAAAGTAGAAATATTTTCAGGGGTCAATTGCACCCTCTGGGAGTGAATTTGGGCAACAAACAAATCTGCGTTGTACTCAGGGGGACATCACCTACATATTTACAGTTTCATAATTTTTTTGAATTTCCGAGTTCGGGACCTTCCCTTGTCAAAAGTATGGGGGTTGAAACATGGTAACCCGACATACATGAAAATGGTTATTCCTACGAAAAAAACCCATTGGACCTTTTTTGTAGAGGATTTCCTAAGCTATAAATTTTATAATAACTATTTTTGTCGTAAAATTGCTAGATAACGAGATATTCGCGAATAACAGTTTTTTTTAACCCTCTGTAAAATTTTTAGAGGCGGTCGGATCGATGGGGAGTTTTGCTGTATTGTTTAAAACGACAAAATAAAACCCATACTAAAATTTAGCTTGCTGGGATTTATTCCGAAGACAGATCCTATTTTCACTGAACTATAGCTGTAAAAGACTGAATGAATTTTGTTTCAAGATATAGGAAATTGCCCGCTGTAAACGATCAACGAAATTTTGCCTCGCTACGAGCCCGCTTTTGTTCCGTAAGAGAGAACAATCTTATCCTTATTAGAGTAAAGTAAATGGGAAGCGTTACTTCTTCCTTTGCATACGGTTATTTGTGTGCACACAAGGATACTGATTTTCAACATAATAAAAAAAAGAATGATAGTATAAAATCACACGTACGAATTGTATTACCTTCGATGTTTGCAGTTTCTCGTGCGGTAAGATCACTGGCATCGTGAGTTGTTGCGTCCAATGTGAGCGCAGACTTAGTTGAATCTTTTTACAAAGAAATAAATCGTTAGTAACAAATCATAATCGCAAATAAATTATAATTATAGCAACGATGTACTCTCAAGTGAACAAGAAAATTCTAACTTAAATTACTATGACAAAAGCATAAAATAACAAAATATTTCTCATTGTAAAGTCAAAAGGACAGACATAATTACATGAAAAAGACAGGAAAATAAAATTTGATCATAGTTGGGCAAAAATGATATGGGAATAATTTCTTTATTTTCATAAGATGTTAATAGTTGTTGTAAAATCACGTTTTCTTTCTACATTATTTATTTTATAGGATGTTTCGCCAGAACCCGAACACCTAGATATGTATATCCTTTCTTTTAAATTATAATGCAAAATTTTTTAAACATAATCAGAATGGTTTCGAAGCAGGAGCACGGTGCATGAAAAAATTTCACGGTCACTTTTTTTCAATTTTTTCAACGTCACCTGAATTTCTTTTTGGTGGAAAGCATAGGTATATTTTTGGTAATTTTTTACAATAGGGTAATCCACACCGATTTCGATGACCTTGAAATATGTTGTTAAGGTCATCATTGTAAACAACTTTTCCCCATGTTACCGTCCCTTTAATTTTCGAGGTATTCGCAAAACTCTGATCGGTAGTTGGTTGGGATTAGATTTGTTTACCGGCCCCTCGTGAGGGAGAGTATATTTCTGAAACCCATTTTTTTATCTTGAATCCCTTCAAAGGTGACGGCCCCCTCGCGGGGGGAGGGGGCGGGGAGGGCGCTAAACAGAACTGACCCAAACCAACTACCGACTTGTGTGTGCTTGCTCACGTCGTGACATATACTGAAGTACTCTACTAGAATATTGGTAATTTGGTGGGCGGGAGCACGGGGGGTTTGCTTACATGACAAGAGCTGTGTTAATTTTACATATAGGTATGCAGCGGCTATGGGGGCCCAAATTAAGACTTGGATGTCACGAAATATGCAACCCCGTTGCGCTGTTACTGCTCGCAAACAGAAAGAGATAGAGAGATGATTTTTATAGTGTTAGATAGAGGAAGGAACACTGCATCTAAAACTATATGAACCATTATTATCAGTTGAATATGAGCGAGCTGCCAGCGTCGCAGAAATTAACAAAGTTTGATTTGATTTCTACTCGACGCAGCGAGCACGGCCCGGCAGGATGTAGTGTATATACTATATACATATGTATTTCTCATTCGACCGCGCGGTACATGCTGTTTCATCTTCGCCGGGTTTCACCAGCCGCTCACGCGATGATTCACAGCTTATTCGAAAAATGAAATTATTTTCTTCATCGAATCAATATGACAGTGATACCAATGGATTCCTTATGTTTTTCCGATGAAAATCATACTAAGTGTTATGTAAATCGGACTATGTTTAACAAAGCTAATTTTACATTATGCAAATCAATTTTTCACGCGATTTCCTTAATTATGGTCCGGATTATGTCGTTCTTGGCGCCAATTTCATGGGGAAACCATAAGGAATCGATTGGCTTCACTTTCGCAAAGATCAGATTAGAAATGTAGAATTCGAGATTCGTCGCTGCTTATCGTTAGGCCGCGTACAGACTTGAGCACGAACGCGCACGAGGCAAGCCGAGGCAAACTGAGGCAAATTGAGACACACTTCTATATCTGAGTATATATAATATCCATATACATTATCTCTGTATATAAAATTTATAAAGCTATGTTCACGCATTATGGCGTGGTAACGTAACAGCACAAACAGTATAATCACCAGGGTAATCGCCGCGAACAATCTAATGGCGTTTTCGGACGGTCGCACTGGGGCGCACTGAGTGCGAATGTTGGTCAATCGGAGGCGAAACAGTTCACACTCTTCGCTTCCGATTGGGTGGGGTTCGCACTCGGTCCGCCGCAGTGCGACCGTCCAAAAATGCCAAAAGGTGACGAGCGAGCGGGCATCGCGTCTCAAAGTTCTTATTGACTCACCCTCCATATTCATTTTCTTTCAAATTCGTATTTCTCAAATGCGCCGGTAAGTATGGACTGGAGTGCATTCTCGGAGTCTCGAAATACCTGGCTTACAGAGAATGGCATAAATGCTATTATTTTATTGCACACTGAAACATCTGTTTTGAGGAATCTACATTTTACTTTTTAAACTAACAGTTTGTCCATATCTTTACTCGCATACGAATCATTTAATTGTTCTCCCTTAACTCACACACACTGTATGCATATTTACATATCATATGTATATTATAGGCGACGGAAAAAGGAAAGCCACGGCGCCGGGAATCGAACCCGGGCCGCCCGCGTGCTGATCAGCAGCGTTAGCCACACCGGCTACGCCGACTCTCTACGGTTCCTGTCCTCCGAACTCCTATCTAAATGGACGCCACCTATGTGCTAATGTCACACACTAGGCCGTTGCCTAAATGCCCTGTATGCCTACTACAGTTTACGTGTATATGTATGTGTGGACACCTGATTGGGTGCAAGTTCCATACGAACTATGAAGTGTTCGACCATTGTTTCGGTCACTCAATCGAACAGCAAGTGCAAAAAAATCATAAATAAACATGTATAGAAAGTGGCTCGTCTTTCCCTTGCTTTCGCCGCCGGCTTGCCTCATTCTGTACGTGGCCTAAAGTGCGCAACATCGTATGGCCCCGCTGTTTCGAGTATCGAAGACCACAAAACTCAGCGAGGCCCGTGATTCCTGGCGGTATCGCCTTTGACGACTCTTGCTAAACAATTACTCTGTATTTTGCGTCGTGTTTTTTTTTTTACATTTTGCAAATGATCGTACTCAGGAACTGTTATCAAGCCCTATAACAAAATTTGTATTTACTTTAAACAAAACGCGTAACACACGTCCGATACCGCAGCAATCTCGCTACAAACGGAGGTACTACGTAAGTTTATTGCTAGCACAACCCGTTCAAACGTAATATGGACTACAGAGACCGACGAGTTAGGTTCAGGAAGGAAGGCGAAGCTTCTGGGCGTCCAAAAAGACCAGTAAAGATACCAGCGAAGTGAAAACGTGAGCAGCGTGCCCGGGAGAAGGTGACACGGAAGCGCGCAAAATTGACTCACAAGTCACAAGGGAAGTTCGGTTATCCCAACATTCCGATTTGTTTGAAACTGTGCAGGTTTGTAGAGGACTTCGATAGCAGTATCAGGTAATTTTTTCGTTTGTGCTCATTTTCAGTTCTTCAGGGTGAAAACACCATTTAAAAGTTAATGAATGATTTCCTACTTTCGGCGTTTTATAACCTATAAAACTGTGTAATCAAATTGTTTAAAATTTGCAATTTAAACAGGAAAATGTTCCCAACCACAAATTTTAAAACAATTTAATTAAACAGTTTTATACGGCACAAAAATACCATTAATTTTGTTTATAACATATTTTTTATATATCGTTTCCAAGATATACTGAAAAATAGGAACACACTCATTAACCTTTAGGGGGTGTTTTCGCCCTGAAAACCCGAAAATGGGCAGAAACAATAAATTTCCTGATACTTCTATTGAGGTCCTCAGTAAATCTGCATAGTTTAAAAAATCGGAATGTTCGAGTAACCGAACTTCCCGTGTCAGATGGCGTCAGAGCCACAAACGTATTTCTACGTGAAATATGCAGCATAATATATTTATGCTTGAGACTTTTTTCCTCAAAATGGATTGTAAGTAACCGTAACCTATGTTTAACTACAGCTTTTTCATGCTTGCAAGCTTTTTAGATGCTAAAAGTGATATTCATTGGCGCCGATACATTGTCTAAAACGAGCAATCATGGATCGTGGTACTCTTTCAATTATTTTTGGAGTAATAGCAGCATAAGTTGCTATTGTTCTATTAATCATGTCTTCCGGAGTGGTAGGTTGCTGCCAGTAAAATATTTTTTATCTTTCCTGGAAGAAAAAGGGCTGGTAAATACAGGGTGCTCTACTACTGCTGGGAGAAAATTTACGGGGCGATTCTAAACACCACAATAGGACGAAACTCAAGAATAACGATACAGTACTTCCTCGCTGAACGCTCGCGGTTTGGGACTGGCGGCGAGCACAGGGTTACGGGAAATATTCTTGGTGGACAAGATTATCAATGGAGGGGGGCACGCCACGCATGCGTGTGATGACGCCGCGACGTCTAACCAATTGACGCCAAGGTAGGTATTGGCTCCAAACCATCGATGCCCAGATTGGTTCCCCCTCCACTGACAATCTCGTCTATCAAAAACACTTCCGGTAACCCTAGGTGAGCATTCATCGTTAAGGGGGTAGACACGGGTAATGCAGCGCGCTGTATACCGACACAATCTGGCCCGAAACATGGGTTTGGAAGAATACGTTTTTCGTCCTTATATGAGCAGACTTTGGGCTGGGTGAGGTCTTATTCAAAAGAGGAAGGTTCAATGCAGCGCGCTCTGGTCATGGTTCGACGAGATTGTGTTGATATCTAATAATATAAGTGTTCAAAGTAGAGCAAAATTCGACACACAAAAAAGTTTAAAACACAAGCACGCGTCGACGTATTCGGTGCGAGAGACTGTGGGCTTGAGGTCCGATTGGCCCCAAACTAACCAATCTGCCCTGCATCCCTCCCAAATGGCCACTGTCCTGAAGAGGCCCTCTTCACAGCAATATCTCCTCCCCAAGGCCCACCTTCTCTCGCACGGAATACGTCGACTCGTGCTTGTGTTTTGAAATTCGAGCACGTGTTTATACTCGAGAGATAAGGGATCCGTCTTTAATTTGAGGGTAGGACGAAGCAGGCGGGACTACGCGCAGTCAGCGGACTATCCCTTCTTTTCCTGTGTCTCTCCGCGAGACGTATTGATGCTGGATAATACTCTGTAATTTCTAGTTCTCCAAAATTAATCAGGCTGATCCGCCAGAGCATTTCGCCAGGGTCGCGGTTTATGACCGTATTGTCCCGCAAGTCGGCGGTAGAGAACGGTTTCCTACAGTTTCGGATAATTTATGACTTACTTGGTTCCGCCTCGTAGCAGACGTGAACTCAGGGTGTCAGAAAGGGGAAACAGGAATGGTATGCATTTTCTTCTTTATAGCAACTCGAAGACTTTCTGCGTCTCTTCCCTTCGGACCCTTTCGAACCGATACACGTGGTGTCTGTTTTCTATCTCGAAGCAATGGGTACATTGGCAGTAGAAGGACGGAGCGCGGGCTTTTGTGAAAGTTTTCGTTGCACTTCTGCAAATCACGTGTGTTCCGAAAATGTGCTGGCTTCTTTTTACCTAAAGCCTCTTGGCTTGGTGGGAGTTAACTCATAATGGAACCAGAGAAGCTACTTGGGGGTAGCGGAAGTTGCTTGGAAAAAATCCTGGCAGTCAGCTAGAAATCGCGTTGCAGAAATGTTCACAGCCCAGGAATACTACCGTATGTTCTGGGTCTACGCCCGGAACGACGTGCTGCTGCGCGAGCATTTGCGCTAGAATATTCCAATATCGAAACACCAAGCGAGGATACGTTTCGTCGGTTAGCGTCGCGGCTTTAAAACGTAGAAACAACACGTTCCATAAAAAGTAAATAAAGTGATCAGTGTTAGTAGCCGTGCAGTGAAGTGAATATTTGGTACGTTGACCTGGACGCACTTTGGGTAGTGTCGTATACCTGGGATCAGCTGTGCACTGGGCTCGTCCATCGATGACCAGGATCGGTTCAGTGACCCAGTGACACAAGTTTTCAAGTTGCAGGTGGATTTTCGACAAGGGTGAGTTTTAGTTACTTTAATGGTGATCATTCATTTTTAAATTTAACGCAAGCTATGGCTTATTTCCGGCGATAATTCTCAAAATTCTCGTACGAAAATATTTGTTCGGGCTTTTTAAACAGACTTATTCGTTATCAGCAACAGTGCTGGCCGTTATTGAGTTACGGATTTTTATCACAATAACGAACTACGATCACTTTTCGTTAATTTCCTGTTACATAACCTTTTCGTGGATATGTTATTAACACAAGCAATTTTACGTATTCCTTATCCTCCCACTTCAAATAATTATTATTTTCTAATCTTCTAAAAAAAATGTGTATTCGTCTTTTTATGTTACACGTGATTTCCATCCATTTATCCTTTATTCATTATTCACTTTAAATGGCAAACAAACCATGGCAAAAGGTTCGATTTTTTTGTTACGTCTTTTTCATTTGCCATTCTACGCAATTTCCTTCGATGCATGCCGCCTTGCTTGTTCGTAGTCGCAGCGCGGCCCGGCGCGTGGCCACGCTAGCGCGGGAGCTCCAGCGGAAGGCTCGCGCTCTGATTGGTCGGTGCTTTTTATTAATATCTCGTTAACGAAACCTCGGAGGGCATTTCGCAAAGGAAAAAGTTGTTTGCAATCATCCCCCGAATCACCCCCTTTAAGGTCCCGCAGCATTTTCGGGACACCCTGTATAGATTGTCACCGTAAGAATTGACTCTGACATTATTGCATAGTTTTTGTATTTAATGGTCAAAAGTATAAGTTTTTCTATTTATTTCTTATTCTTTAATATGTTGAGTTGAAGAAAAAAATGTTCGAAGAAAAACTTAAGTGCTGTTTTTTGTATCGTATAAATAACAGTTTCAACTGTATGCTAAATTTTTTGTATGTATTATTTCACAAGGTTTATTCGTTATTGTAAGTAAAACAGCTTAGGGTGATAGTAGTTGAATATGTGACAGTAAATGGGTCCTTTACCTATTCTCTAATTTCATTTTCTAACTTCACAATAGAATAAAAACTTGAAAATTATTAATTTCGGAAGCATTTTCAAAGTCTGATTTTATTGTTAACTAGCTTTACTACTCGGCTTCGCCCGAAATTTAGATTCTGATTTTATATAAAAAAATTTTGGAAAAATTGTCACATTCATCTGGATTAATTAGGCATAATCAGCTGGAACACATTTCGAGACCACAGAGTTTACCGTTCGAAAATTTTTAGGCGACAGACAAGCACACAAACACTTTCTGCTTTATATGTATATTAAGATGATACAATTCGCGTTATCGAAAACCGCTGCAGCTGTTGCAACCGAACTCGCCGGCCGCATATTGGAACGGCCATACAGGCTGCCATACGGCTGCCGTTCCAATATGCGGCCGGCGGCTATCCCACTATAGTGCAAGGGAGAAACAGATGTATACTTTTCCCTTGCACTAGCGCGCAAGCCACGTGTCGCGCTTTCCATAGAGGTCGTGGCTTTTCACGTGTGTCTAAATACACGTGAAATAGGGACCTCTGATATCGTTCAATGCGTAAATAATAAGTATATGAAATTTCAGAACTGCAAGAATGACGTTATTGCGTTAGAAATTTTACATGTTTGACCGTCCACCCCCGCGTTAGTTCCCGGGACTGACGCGGCAGACCGCCGATTTCGTATTCGGCAACACTAATCCAACATTTTTAAATAACAACTGTGACTGCATTGAGTCACGTTGACCCCTATGTAGCCAGCTCTCGGTTTATTAGGACTCTAGCGAGAGAATCACGTTGTACAATCCTTACTATTTGCCATAAAATAATACATTCATTATTTCATTTCCAGATCATGGATGTAGTGGAGGTGCCAGAAAACGAAGAGAAAACACGAAAGGAAGAAGAGGAGGAGAAAAAGAAGAAGGAAGTGTCGAAGAAAAAGGAGGAGGAAGCGCAAAAGAAAAAGAAGGAGGATGCGAGGAGGATGCGCAAACAAATTTCGAAGGCAAGTTATGTTGAATGTGTGTGTTTTTCTGAAGTTTGTTTGGTATGAACGGCGACGGCAAAGCCCGGCAAAAACGAAACGACACCGCGTGGTCGAACGTGAAATGTAGTCCTACAGCATAATTAAAGAATTTTTAATTATTCATCGAATCGATATTGCCGTTACACCAATGGATTGTCGCTCTCACTGCCTCATAATATACCACTAAAAAATGACGAATCTCAAGTTCTCCATTTCCCTTCCGATCTTCGCGAAATTTAGCACGATTTTCATCGATAAAACATAAGAAATCCATTGGTGTGACTGCCATATCGATTCGATGAAGAATTAAAAATTGTTTAATTATGCTGTAGTGAATCTCGTCTCGAGCGTAGTAGAAAATGGAAGTAGAAAATTTAATTTTTATTGTACTGTTTCAGATGAAGAGGGAAATCCGGCGGCTAAGGTTCCAGCGCGGCCGTGGTGGGGATGACCGGAGAGGCCGGGGAGGATGGCGCCGGGGAGACCGCGGCGGCAGACGAGGAGGAAGCGTGGGGGGCGGCCATAATATATTCATAAATTACTAACATAAAAAAAATTACAAAATAAAAAAAAAAATTTCATACTGCTAGTGCCATGTGTTTTATTTAGATAATATAAAAAAAATTTATGGTGTTAATATCACATAATTCACTTTAAATAAAATCATAGGGCACGATATTTCATAACACGATATGAATCACTTTAATACTTCAACTTCTGGTTGCACATGGTGCCCCACGATTTTATTTAAAATGAATTATTTAAAGTGATATTAACACCATCAAAATTGTAGTACAAGAAAATAATTATTTTTTTAGTTTTTAGTGCATTTTTAATAATTTTTTTTATATATTTTTTATTTTCTACTTTTTAATGTTTGTGGATTTACATTTCACAGCTCAAATTTTTTTAGAAATATCTTTTATTGCTGTATACAGTAAACGCTATAGTGCTAAAGTCACTAAAAAATAATTATTTTCTTGTACTGCAATTGCGATGGTGATATGTATACTACGAACGCCTGCAAAGTTTTAGTATCATTTCTCGATAAATTGTGTATTTTCGGTAATCGCGATGCGATTAGCGTCCCGAACGTAGAAGCTTTTGTCGTTTTCGTAAAGAACGTGATAGTTAGAAGTGGGTTACGATCCATTTCTATTAGAATGGAAAATATCATATGTACGGTTCATTCCATGCCAAGCGGATCACTTTGAGATTTAGTGTCTGAGATTTAGTTAAAATTGAAACACGTTATAGTGCATGTGAAAATAAGAGGGGTTCAAGTTGTCACATTTTGTCACATTCAAAATTGTTTTATAAATACAGACCCTCAAAGTACTCAACTTTCATCGATTTTTTGACAATTACCTTTCGAATTTGGCAAAATGATTATTTAAATCCTCCTTATTTTCACATGGACTCTAACATAGTTCAATTTGAACAAAATCTCCAGGACGACGAGGAGGAAATAACCGTGGGGGAACAATATTTATATTTACTCATAAAAAAATATATTAAAATGATTGTTTACGTTGTTTGTTTTGATAGAATGTAAAACATCCACATTCGTTATCGTATCGGCATGAACGTTTTAATAACATACTCATGAGACTTTCCAGATGAAAATAAATTTAAACACAGTATAAATCGGATTATTTTTAGCACTTCGGTTCATAACGGATAAACACAAAGTGTCTTTTATTTGAGTTTATCCAGATATTATCTTTGCCCATCTCTGTTCTCTAGCCGCTTCGCCGTGATTCATTCAAGCCTTCATGACGACAAAATAGTAATAGGGGAAATGCGGCAACAGCGCGATCTGACTCTCGATACGTCTCGGCAACTATGTCTTTCCTACTTTTATCGGCTAGTTTGGACTTTCACCGGTTTTGATGGTACAAGGCACGAATATACCATTGGCGCCGGTGACGGAGAAGCCTTGAAGCTTCATTCTGTCATTTTTCGGGCTGTCCTGAGTACACGAGTCATAAATTCGTTATTATTTCAACGTACGGTACTTATTAGCATTCAAACGCACCAGACCACCCTGCACGAATGTCTACTGAAGGCAACTAAACCCACAAACACTTCCTTCTTGCCGATTCCAGGACGAAAGTTGTAATTTACGGTTTGTTTACTACACGCGTATACGTACACGCTTTTCCTAGCTTGTGTGAGCGTACCAGGGGGTGGACAGTAGTATAGGTGCCGTGAAGAAACATAGTTGATCCCGTTTTGAGTATACACTAGATGGCGTTGTTTCGCCCCCCACGCCCCTCACTCCGCTGGCGATAGGTTGCGTCTGTCTTCGTTGCACTCAGTAATCAGTTCAAATCAGTTGCACGTTGCACATGGCCGCCATTCACTGCCATTGTATCTGATTGTCAGCAATCATCAGCAATTGTCAGTGATATTTTTGTCGGTAAAGTGCAGTAAATTGTATTCATTGTAAATCTCATGTAATTGTCAAATACGGTATTTTTTTACTTTGTAACAAACAATTAATTGAAAACCCAATACCTCGTAACGCCTCATAACCTATGATAACCTATATATGAGGCGCGGTTTGGAAATCCACGAGGTTATGACAGCAAGTCATATGAAACACGTATTTTCCCTTCAATTTTTCAAAAAGGAATAACAGATGGACTGTAATCTTGATATATAATAAAAAAATTCTTTAAAACAATTTCATTACCTTTTTCTTATTCATAAAACACACTTTTATGAATAAGAACTTAATAAAATGAAGAGACCAATAGAAAAATATGCAGAAATACATAATTAGTTATTACAAATAGTTACTGTAACAACTAATTATGTATTTCTGTATGTTTTTCTATTGGTCTCTTCATTTTATTAAGTTCTTTAATTATATATGATCACATTATCTGAATAATATCTCCATCATCTGAACGGCCATCTATTATCTTATCTTGGGGTTCTGAGTATACACTAGATGGCGTCACTGGCGTCTATACTTCTTCACTCTTAAGCATTGGAGTGTCCACCCCCTGGAGCGTACGCACACATTCAACGCCCGCTGAGACGGCAGCCTTAACCACCTCGGCTACCGCCGACTTCCCCCGTCCTCGTTCTTCCGTGCCCTCTCTTATGATGGAGGTTCCTGATCCCACAGATATCGCGCTGTTTCGCACCTACTTCACTCTATAATAAAACATATCGTAACGAGACTCGCAACAGTATGTACTATTACATTACCAGATTTTAATGTAACTGTCGTATTGGTTGAAAATCCAATATGGAGGATCTTGGGAAGGGCACGTTGTTGGCTAATCTGGAAGGCTGCGCAAGAGCACACCTTATGTCCTTACATCATGGTTGATACAGCTTGTTATGTACAAGAGATCGCTGGGAGAGACACAACCGATAGCCTGTAACGCTCGTGGTCGGAACTGCCTGACGGGCCCACCGCGTTGGCTTATAGGCGGTGCCGCGCGAACTTCGCGAGCGAGAGCGCCGCTCGGCGCGTAGCCCTCTCGCGGCCGCGCTCGGTAGCGGCGGGCCGCGCCAGGCGCGCATGGTAGGGGGAAGATCAGCGTCCCACCGTTATAACTCGTTACACATTATTTAAAACAAAAAAAGAGAGATTGGAACTTTTTTACTAATACTGGAAGTATTGATATACTCATATCATATTTGCAGAATATGGATGTTACAGTAATTATTTGAAATTATTGCTCTTATTATTATTATTATTATTTATTCTTCTGACATTTGTATAAAATCTTATACTATAAAGCAGAAAGTGTATCGTATGTTTGTGTGTTTGTCTGTCGCCGAAAAACTTTCGAACGATAAAGTCTGGGGTCACGAAATGTATTATGCCTGGCTAATCCAGATGAATGTGACTATCTTCAACTCGCTACGACCTTCCCTTCTCCAGTTAATAGTTAAAATAAACGAATAGTGTCTACGATTCCCAGTCGCCGATGGCGCGCGAGAGAGAGACAGAGCGTAGGCACTTGAAAGACGAATAGAGGCAGAGTATCATACTTTCTCCCTTTCGTAGCAGACGGTAACGTCGCGTCGACTCATTCGTCACCTCTCGCTTGCTGTCGGGTTCTCTCACTCTCAAGCGAATGATTCCAAGAAGTGGTGGGGATAGCGACGACCGCTTAACGCACACATACTTGAGATTGTTGAGATGAGCCCATAGCGAGAATTTATTGTAACCTAGCTTCACTACCCGGCGTCGCCTCGGTTCATCGAAACCAACAGTTGGTTGTTTTAGAAGTTTGCTGTTGCTGCTAAAATCAGAATCTAAATTCCGAGCGAAGCCGGGTGGTAAAGCTAGTATATGTATAATAAGGAAAAGTCTCCAAATCAGTCAACAGTTGACAACCAGATTTTTTTGTAAACCTTTACGGTCCTATGCTGAGATGGGCATTATTTAAATATAGGCATTATTTAAATAAAAGGATATACTTCCGAATGGCCGCAGTGGCCGATTGACACGAGGTTTGGGGGAGGAGTGGGGAGCGGATTGTACCCTACATCTAAAATTCTAGCTTCGGGTATTTATTAGTTTCCAAAATATTAATAAAAAACTGTTAGTATTTCTGTTGACTTATTCCGACATAACACATTTATATTAGTATTGGTTGGGGCTAGACAAGAACCTTTGCCGCCCGAGCCGCGCGAGATCGCCATTGCTCGGCAATGTGTCATCGATTATACAGAAACAGAATTTGTTTATTTTTCATCGTATCAATATGAAAGTGGCACCAATAGATTCCTGGCATTCTCCCAGTTAAATTGACAGAAAATAATTTAAATCGGGCTATTTTTAACGAAACGTGCTTCAATTCTGCAAACAATGTTTTCACGTAATTTTCTTAATTATGGTCCGAATAATATAATTTTTGCAGCCAATTTGACCGAGAAATCGATTGATTGACGTCACTTTCGCAAAGATCTGATTAGAAATGCAGAACTGCAAATTCGTCACTGCTTAGTGCGCAACATTGTATGGCTCCGCTTGTTTCGAGCGTCGGAGCCCACGAAACCCAGCGAGTCGCATGATTGCTAGCGCGAAGGATAAGAGGGGACTTTCCATGGCGAAGGAAAGTCAGCCTTCTACAGAACTCAAATCGAGAAAGACTTTGCGGATAAACTTTATATTCACGTCAAATAAATATTTTAATTGTAAAATTTAGACGACGAATTATTGTCGAATTTCGCCAGTTCTTACATATGCACCATTTGGTTCAGAATTCCTGATCCCAGAGTTTCATGCATTTACCTATTGAAATGTTGGTTCAAGTCATCGGGCAATTGCATTGCTTCTTCTCGTACATATATCTGTTCGCGAGTAGGTGTCATTAATGACGCGACTTTTGTTTCCCAAATAAATTCACACTGATCAAGGCCCTCGCCCAAACCACTTCACAAGGAGACTGGACGATGTGAATCCAATGCGAATGAAATAGCGCACCAGCGGGAGACCTTCGGTCGACGGTGACTTGATTCATCCAGTACTGAATATGAAAATGTTCACATTTCTCATTACACCTTGATGAGACTGTTACCACCCATCGATTGGTGAGTTTATGTCAACGAAAATGAGTCGAGACACGAAACAATTCGGTCTCTTTTTACAAGCTTTTATTTAGCTTAACTTGTGAGTTCGTTAGTTCGTTAGTTAGTTTGTGAGGACGAAATCTTGTTAGCTAATTTTGACCCACTTCCACATGTCCGATCGACTTGAAATTTTGAACACATACGTAGTTCCGATGACAATAAAATATTTTCATGTCTCCGCCCTGATTATGGAATCCGGAAAGCAGATAAAAGGTTATGCTCTCGCTAGAGTCTTCAAAGGCAATGCCGCCAACAATCCATGCCTCGATGGGTTTCAAGGACTTCGACCCTCGAGACCAGGGGGGCCATGCAATATTGCCCCCTAAGAAGTGACGAATCGAAACTTCTGCATTTCTTATCGCATCATTGCAAAAGTGGTGTCAATCGATTCCTTATGTTTACCCGATGAAAATGGTATAAAAACAACAGAAATCGGATCGTAATTGAGAAAATTTCATAAAAAATTGATTTCCATAACTTCGTTAAAAATAGTCAAATTTGCATGATATTTGATATGAGTCTCATCGGAAAAACATGAGGAATCCATTAGTGCCATTGCCATATCGATTCGATTAAGAATTTTTTAATATGCTGGAGTGAAACATTTCAAGGTCGATCGCCCGGTGTCATTTCATCTTCGCCGCGTCGCCCAGGCGATGATTCACAGCTTATGCGAAAATGACATGCTTTATTTCTTCATCGAATCGATATAGCAGTGACACCAATGGATTCCTCATGTTTTACAGTAAAGTGTATCGAAATTATTATTTTCTTTTTTAGTACATTTTAATAAAAGCATGTTTTTAATTTTTTTTTATTATAATTCATTTCTTATGATTAATACATGATTAGAACACATTCTATGTTCATTAAAAATTGACCGAATTGCTCCATGTTTGACATCATTTTCATCAGGAAACCCTAAAAAATCCCTTGGTAATATTTTCATCAACACTTATTAAAAACATGAACATTTTATTTTTCTGTACTGTGTATTTTATCTAGCTCGATAGTTTTATTGCTCTCGGCTGTCAACGGGCGGTCTACTAAGTAGGGCCCGAAGGTCTTCGCTCGCAGCGAGAAAGCAAAACAGTTGAGTGCGTAGGTCTTTCCCGATAATCCGAACCCAAAGGCTTCTCAACAATCGAAAGTACATATTCTTTCTGATGCTTTCGACGATGCGCGGAACTATTTACGTGCGCGGCTTTATGTTGCACGTCAAAAAGTATTCTTTTAATTACAATTAGTAATTCAGTTTGTAAGTGCAATTAAATTACGCGTGATTAAAATCATGGGTAATTATTTACTTTAGCGATTCCTCACCGATTTTGATAACCTTGAAATATGTGGTCAAAGTCAACGTTCTGAACAACTTTTTCCTATACATGCTACCGCCGCTCGGCCTTAGTTTCCGAGATATTTGCGAAAAATTTCTGTTGATTTATTCCGACACAACGTATTCCACTTTCCAACTTGTCCCGGGTATTAGTATAGGTTGGGGCTAGAATAGTGCGGGGGGCGCATGAAGCTTGGTAGCTAACCGATGTGAGTTTGGAGATTTCAACTAGAAAGTTACGGATGCCGTCAACCTCGCCGGCGCCGCCGGATATTAGGATGCCTCAGATTCTAAAACATAATTTTTTTGCTAGGAACAGGGTGCTTTCGAGAGGACCTGTTGGGTATGTGGAAGCTCCCGTCAACACCCCGACTCATATCGGTTCGCTACCATGCTTTGCGCGCCCCCGCGCTAATATAACCCCAACCAATACTAATACCCGACACAACTTGGAAAGTGGAATGCATTGTGTCGGAATAAATCAACCGAAGTTTTTCGCAAATATCTTGGAAACGTAGGTCGAGCGGCGGTAACATACAGGGTGTCCCAAAAATGTCGGACTTCCTTGAAAGGGGTTACTCAGGGGGTGATTTGAAACTACTTTTTCCTTAGCGAAAATATTGTCCGAAGCTTCGTTAAGGAGATATTAACCAAAAACCCCGACCAATCAGAGCGCGCTCCTTCCGCCTGAGTTCCCGCGGTAGCGTTGGCTACGAGGTAGGCGACCGCGCTTGTGCTACGAACGTACGAACAAGCAAGTCGGCATGCATCGAAGGAAACCGCGTTACACATTTTTTTTTTAAAGCAGAATCTTAAATAAGAATAATTTCAAGTGAGAGGACAAGAAGTACGTAAATTTCGTTTTTAAATAAGGCATAAACGAAAAGGTAACGTAACAGAGAATGTACGACAAGTGATCGTAATTCGTTATTGAGGAAAAAATCCGTAGTTTAACAACGGCCAACACAACTAAATTTAAAAAATAATGTTAGGTGTATGAATAAATTCTTTCCGACTGGAATTTCTATCGCGGTGGTATTCAGAAGCTGCCAGAAAAATGGCAAAAGGTAATGAACAATATTGGAAATTATTGCGATGATCGAGTTGTTTTCATATTTTTTAACTCGAACTGTTATTGTACCCTAAAATCGGAAAGAATTTATTTTCACACCTAATAATCACCAATAAATTAAATAAAACTCACCCTTTCTGGACATTCCTTTCCTTGCTTTCCTTCCCTTTTCGGAAACCTGGCCACTGTACCGATCCTGGTCATCGGCGTCCAGTGCTCAGCTGATCGCAGGGTCAATGTACCGAATATTCACTTCACTGCACGGCTACTAACACTGATCACTGAACCGATCCTGGTCATCGATGGACGAGCCCAGTGCACAGCTGGTTTCAGGTACACGACACCATCCAAGGTTAATGTGCCGAATATTCACTTTACTGCACGGCTACTAACACTGATCACTGAATTTATTTTTCACGGAACGTGTTGTTCCTACGTTAAAAAAATTGGTGGCTGCGAAAGGGGCCGATTACTGTTAATTACTGGGACGAGATTACTACTATTACCCGGCGAAAAGAAAACTCGTGGCAGACTGTCTCGGGCTGTGCAGTCCGCTGCTGTGCAGCGATCAGATACGGATCCGACCGACGATCGTCAAAACAAAAGCGTAGGCTACGCTTGGTCAAATCGCTCTATCCCACTCGATCTCGTGTTTCGTTCGATCTCTTCGTCGCGCGGTGCGACAATGTATGTGGCAACTTCAGCCAATAACCAAAATACGTGTGTCCCGTCTTTAAAAGTGTGCCCAAATAGGTGACTCGACCAATCGTCACAGCAGCGGACTGCACAGCCCGAGACAGTCTGTCACGAGTTTTCTTTTCGCCGGGTAATAGTAGTAATCTCGTCCCAGTATTTAACAGTAATCGGCCCCTTTCGCAGCCACCAATTTTTATAACGTAGGAACAACACGTTCCGTGAAAAATAAATTCAGTGATCAGTGTTAGTAGCCGTGCAGTAAAGTGAATATTCGGCACATTAACCTTGGATGGTGTCGTGTACCTGAAACCAACTGTGCACTGGGCTCGTCCATCGATGACCAGGATCGGTTCAGTGATCAGTGTTAGTAGCCGTGCAATGAAGTGAATATTCGGTACGTTGACCTGGAAGCACCTGACATTGCGACCCTTAACTTTGGGTAGTGTCGTATACCTGGGATCAGCTGTGCACTGGGCTCGTCCATCGATGACAAGGATCGGTTCAGTGACCCAGTGACACAAGTTTTCAAGTTGCAGTTGAATTTTCTACAAGGGTGAGTTTTAGTTACTTTAATGGTGATCATTCATTTTTAAATTTAACCCAAGCTACGGCTTATTTCCGGCGATAATTCTCAAAATTCTCGTACGAAAATATTTATTCGGCCTTTTTAAACAGACTTATTCGTTATCAGCAACAGTGCTGGCCGTTATTGAGTTACGGATTTTTATCACAATAACGAACTACGATCACTTTTCGTTAATTTCCTGTTACATTACCTTTTCGTGGATATGTTATTAACACAAGGAATTTTACGTATTCCTTATCCTCCCACTTCAAATAATTATTATTTTCGAATCTTCTAAAAAAAATGTGTATTCGTCTTTTTACGTTACACGTGATTTTCATCCATTTATCCTTTATTCATTATTCACTTTAAATGGCAAACAAACCATGGCAAAAGGTTGGATTTTTTTGTTACGTCTTTTTCATTTGCCATTCTACGCAATTTCCTTCGATGCATGCCGCCTTGTATGTTCGTAGTCGCAGCGCGGCCCGGCGCGCGGCCACGCTAGCGCGGGACCTCCAGCAGAAGGCTCGCGCTCTGATTGGTCGGTGCTTTTTATTAATATCTCGTTAACGAAACCTCGGAGGGCATTTTCGCAAAGGAAAAAGTTGTTTGCAATCACCCCCCCCCCCCCCCAATCACCCCCTTTAAGGAACCGCAGCATTTTTGGGACACCCTGTATACGTAAAGACAACAAATTCTGATAATCAAATGATTGTGGGATACCCCTAATCAGAATTTGGCTGTCTAAAACGCGCCGCTCGAACACCAAAGGTCGCGGCACGTAACATTACTTTGTTTATATGCTCTACATTTTTTTATGGCGATATTTTTAAACAATGACTTCCTGTGGGGTAAGTTAATAGGTTCTCTCTGGGGTATATTGACACAGTGTGTCAATTTTACGGCTACGACTACGACTACTTTTAATGGGTTCTTCCCTTTTACTCATAGGGAAGTGGTTCGAAATTATACTAAGAAAACAAATCTCGGCGAAATATCGCAAGACATTTTTGACAAAGCTTGTGTCGCGATAAAAACTGTTCATCGTCACTAACAATAAGGCAATGTGCGAATATATACATTGTACAACATTGACAAAATGAATTTATTGAGATACATTAATAAAAAAATAAGACACCTGATATAAAAGTAGGTTATTCAAAACATCGTCAAATTTTAAAAGACAGTTTAGATTGTTTAAAAGATAAGCTACCAGAATACACCCTGCATTCTTCCAAAATTTATTATGGTTTAGTTTAACTCCTAAAGAAGTACGAAATCTGCCGTATAAATTAGCTGCTGTCAATGATATTCCAATTCCAAACACATGGAAATATTCTAAACTTGCAGCAACTGAGTGGTTCATTGACTATATGAAGAGGCACCCCACACTCTCCTTTAAGATACTCCGGAACCTACTATTGCCCGATGAGAAGAAGACTGACTACCACTAAGCTGAAATGTCACAGGGGCAAGGGGAATCGTCCACTCGCGTCAACCTATCCCCTCCAACACAGTTCGTCCCGTGATGAAGAACGTGAACGAAACCAATCGCGACAATCCGCGGATATGGACAGCCGCTAAGAACCGAAAAGTAGGACTTCTTGGAGGGGATAGGGTGGAGCGAGCAGGCGATTCCCATTGCCCCTGTGACATTTCAGATTGGTGGTAGTCAGTCTTCTTCTCATCGGGCAATAGTACTAGCCTGAGCCAAATTTTAACAAAACCAATATTAAAGCCTTTTCTACAAATTAAAACACCGTTACATCAAATTATGTGTTTGAAATAAAGATATTGGGAAGCAGAGCCCTGCAACGGGCGGGTATATCGCGGGTCAACCCGCCCCACAGTGGTGGGAAATCCCGAAAGCCTGGCCAAAATATGAAGGAACTTTGATTTATACACAAATGAGTATATTACGGTTTTCGAGGTCGCTCATTACGAATCTTAAGTCAAAATTGCAAAAAAATAAAATGGCGGGTCCAATATGGCGGACGCGTATATCAGAAAGACATCAGATTTGGTCTAAACTTGGTATTGTTACGTATGTGGAATTTTCCCATACGCCGCTCTCAACCGTTTTTTCGAGCTCGCGTCTGCGAAGGGAAACCGCCCTAAAAGACTTTCGGTTATCACACACCAGTAATAGGGGTCACGATCTCGGCCAGCTGGATCGCGACCATGGGAACGGGAGTGACACGACGGTGGCGTATAGGATTTCCTTATATGGGGATTTCTAGCGATTCCCCATTCATTTTGGGACTATATAAACCCTTTTGGGCCCTTTACACGTACGTTCTTGCGTGCCACTTTTGCGCTCTACACGCCAGCACGGCACGCATTTGGCGTGGCGCGCCGGAACGTCGGAAGCAGCGCGCTCCTTCTCGCAGGCCAGAAGGTCGTACCCGTCACTACTTAGAGACAGCGAGTTAGGGCTCCCATTTCTACGTCGACTCCACATGCTTTTTCCATGAACCAGCGCAGTCTTGTATTGTGTACTACCTGTTCCATGTATACTATCGATCTGCGAAACGATCGGCAAGACACGATCGCGATATACGTAGGGTCGCGAAAAATATACGAATTCCTCGATATACCTGGCTTATAGAGGATATCATAAATGCTGTTACTGTAGCGCACACTGAAACATCTGTTTTTACGAAGCTACCTTTGGTTTACCTGAAGGTGCTGTAAATTATGGAAATGGTTTATTACTCAGTTATAACGACTGTATTGCGATCTGCATTCTCCTTGCAGACGAAAAGTTTCCACCTCATCGGACGTTCTTGTTTGCATCTTGTGCGCGGTTAGAAGTGTGGCGCGCCGGAATTCGACGCTCTTGCGTGCGCGTAAAACCGTTGTCAGGCGTGTCGCGTTCAAAAGTGTGGCGCGCAAGAACGCCGCACGCAAACCTCGACTCCAGAAGAGTTTACATAAGAGACAGAAAAGGTAGTTAGAAGTGGAAAGCGGTACTTGAAACCAAGGCTTCGGCGTGGCTCGTGGACTTTCCGACAGTGCGGAAAGTTCTGAAGTGCGCGCCGCGCCTGGCATCTATGACTCTGCGAGCCGCTACAAGCGGTAGGAAGTCAACGCGAATTTTTTAAAACCAAAGAATTAAATATATTTACTTCCAGCTTTGTGGCTTTATTTGTCAATCTTTAGGGAAAATGAAAAAAAAATTGTATGCAAAAATAGTGGTTATATCCGGAGTTATAGTGCTTCAAATAGAGCGCCTTACAAAAATCATATGCGCCCTGTTAGCATAAAATCAGTCGAAGGTTACATCGGGAAGCATTTGTCAGCCAGATGTCGAAAAGGGAAAAATGGACATCGTGCAGTTTTTCAGGGATATCGACTTTCTTCGGTCTGAGTTAATCCGTATATTGCTCCTTCGGCGGGTTCCCCCTCAGACCCGCGAGACAATACGGTTATAAACCGCGACCCTGGCGAGACTCTGACCGATCAATCTCGCTAGTTTTGGTAAGCAGATGCCTACTTTTGCACCTCTACGTTATCGAGAGGGGGAGGATGCCCCCCCCCCCACCTACACCGTCGAATTTACAGAGGGAAGGTCCCTCCTCTCCAAGGAAAATTTGGCCAATCAGCAAGGTTCTTTGCTCGATCTGGTCATAGTTCGGACCACGGAATCCGAGCAGCCCTCATAAAACAAAGTTTTTACACTTATTTTGATCACCGTACAGATCACAGATTCTACATCGATCTAATCATGCTTTTGGATAAATTACACCCTCATCGGACTCCAGGGTGAGCCAGGAATCCATTGATGTCACTTCCATATCGATACGATAAGAGAATGTGTTTAAGAAATGCCTGCTCCTTTTATAAATTGTATTGCTTGTGTAAAAGTAGTCCGATTTGCATGACATTTGTGATAATTTCAATTTGGGAGAACGCCAGGAATCCATTAGTGTTATTTTCATATCGATACGCTGAAGAATAAAGAATTCCTTAATACGCTGTAATGAATATTTCACCCTTGACTTTGGGTCATCGAAGTCGATTCGCTGCGCTCGGCCGAGGATTCATACCTGCTTCAGAAAAACTGTATTCTTTATCGTATCGATATGGAAGTGATACCGATGCAATTCATATGTTTTTCAAATGAAAATTATACCAAATTTCATGTAAATCGAACTATTTTTAACGAAGTTATGGAAATCAATTTATTCTGAAGATTCCTTAATTACGATCCGATTTGTGTCGTTTTTGGACCATTTTCATCAGGAAAACATAAGGAAACGATTCACACCACTTTCGCCAAAATTTGATGAGAAATGTAGAATTTTCGATTCGTCACTTCTTAGGGGGCAACATTGTATGGCCCCCCTGGGCTCGAGGGTCGAAGTCCTCGAAACCCATCGAGGCACGGTTTATCGGCGACGTTGCCTCTTGAGTCGAGGTTTGCGTGCGGCGTTCTTGCGCGCCACACTTTTGAACGCGACACGCCTGACAACGGTTTTATGCGCACGCAAGAGCGTCGAATTCCGGCGCGCCACACTTCTAACCGCGCACAAGATGCGAACAAGAACGTCCGATGAGGTGGAAACTTTTCGTCTGCAAGGAGACTGCAGATCGCAATACAGTCGTTATAACTGAGTAATAAGCCATTTCCATAATTTATAGCACCTTCAGTTAAACCATATGTAGCTTCGTAAAAACAGATATTCTCTATAAGCCAGGTATATCTAAGAATTCGTATATTTTTCGCGAACCTACGTATATCGCGATCGTGTCTTGCCGATCGTTTCGCAGATCGATAGTATACATGGAACAGGTAGTACACAATACAAGACTGCGCTGGTTCATGGAAAAAACATGTGGAGTCGACGTAGTAATGGGAGCCCGAACTCGCTGTCTCTAAGTACTGACGGGTACGACCTTCTGGCCTGCGAGAAGGAGCGCGCTCCTTCCGACGTTCCGGCGTGCCACGCCAAATGCGTGCCGTGCTGGCGTGTGGCGCGCAAAAGTGGCACGCAAGAACGTACGTGTAAAGGGCCCATTTGGTTTCAACCCTCTTGGGTTCAAAGCTAGACAGTCACGCGTAGAGTCACGTCGTGTCACGCTCGTACAGAGTTGGTTGAATCTAGTAAGATCGCGCTCGAGTCCCCTTCAGAATCACAACTGTGATTCTATAGGTTAACTAACCTATAGAATCCGCAAGTTCGGTTTGTATTCTATTTGGCATATTGAAATAGCCACTCTTACGCTCCGCATCGCCAGTGCGTCAAAACCGTGCAACTATTGGTAACTTACACTATTTATTTAATTAATCGCGACACTTGCATTTGTACAATAATTGATTATTCAATATACGAATGGTGTCCACGTGTAAATCGAGTAGATTCGTTAAACCCATATTTTCCACAGCCATCCTTATAATATTAGTAGCACATACCCACCGATATAACTTTACCGCTCGAATTATATCAAACTTTAAGTCAGAGTTACGAGGCAGCACTAATATTCCTCGCGACTCCCTGATTTCGCATCAGGTTCGTCCGCGGCCCTAACTAACAAACTCATAAACCGTATTCCTTGGGAAATACCCCTCTCGCCGGCCTCTCGCGTTGCCGCAGCCCCGGCTCGTAACAGTATTCTGGAGTTTTCGAGGTCGCTCATTACGAATCTTAAGTCAAAATTGCAAAAAAGTATTTGTAATCGTCAAAGAAAAAACTATCTTTCGAAAACTCCAGAATATCAAGTTTAGACCAAATCTGATGTTTTTTTTTATATACAGGGTGTCCCAAAAATGCTGCGGTTCCTTGAAGGGGGTGACTCGGGGGGTGATTGCAAACAACTTTTTCCTTTACGAAAATGCTCTCCGAGGTTTCGTTAACGAGATATTAACAATAAGCACCGACCAATCAGAGCGCGCGCCTTCCGCCCGAGCTCCCGCGGTAGCGTTGGCTACGCGGTAGGCGGCTGCGCTTATACTACGAACGTACGAACAAGCAAGTCAGCATGCATCGAAGGAAACCGCGTTACACAGTTTTTTTTTAAAGCAGAATCTTTAATAATAATTATTTGAAGTGAGAGGACAAGATATACGTAAATTTCTTTTTCAAATAACGCATAAACGAAAAGGTAATCTAACAGAACATGTACGACAAGTGATCGTAATTTCTTATTGAGGTAAAAATCCGTAGTTTAACAACGGCCAACCCAACTAAGTTTACAAAATAATATTATGTGTATGAATAAATTCTTTCCGACTGGATTTACATAATCAGTAGGTATAAAGCTACCGAATTTCTATCGCAGTGGTATTCGTAAGCTGCCAGGAAAATGGAAAATGGTAATTAACAATAATGGAAATTATTTCGATGATTGAGTTGTTTTCATATTTTTTAAATCAAACTGTTATTGTACCCTAAAACCGGAGGAATTTATTTCTACACCTAATAATCACCAATAAATTAAATAAAACTCACTCATTCGGACATTCCATTCCTTCCGTTTTGGAAACCAGTGTCACTGGGTCACTGTACCGATCCTGGTCATCGGTGGACGAAAAGATTTATGGTAGGGTAGCGCCCAGTGCTCATACGTAAAGGTTCGCAACGTCAAGTGCGTTCGGATTAATGTACCGAATATTCACTTCACTGCACGGTTACTAATACTAATCACTTAATTTATTTTTCATCGAACGTGTTGTTCCTACTTTATAAAAATTTGTGGATATTAATTTTCACTTGGCGTTCGGAGCCGTGGGTATTTCCTCGCAAATACTCGCGCAGCAGCACTTGCGTCTCCGTTGTTCGGGGGGTACACCCAGAACATCGCGTAATACTTTTGAGCAGAGAACATTTCGAAAGTTCGAGTCTGTCCTCTGTCACAGTCACACGTGTTTTTGTTGTGCTCTACTGTACGTTGTTCACTGTAATTCCTCTCCGATCTTTGCCTATTTCGTACTCTGCTAGACAGTGTGCTGAGCCGTCGGAGGGTGTTTTTTCCAGACTGTAAGGAAAGTTTGACGTGTGCTTTGTGCTTCTGTGCGTGGGTGACCGATAGTGGGCAACTTGCCCCCCCCCCCCGCCTCCTGTGCATCTACTTGTCGGTGGTTCAACAGTCGATCGGTTCCTTAGTGTGGCCTGTAATCGGACGTGGGAGTCATATTTATCTTATAATGTCCTCTGAAAAAAGTAAATGCAAAGGTTGTGGTGTCGTGGTGGCAAATCCAGTGATCTGTGAAGGATGTGGCATGACAACCTGGTGTGTCTTGTTTTAGCCGTTCGGGTCACCCGTGGTTCAACGGTAGACTTTTAAACTGTAAACAGTCTTCTCGTTTGTCAGCTGTTTACGCTGACGTCACACCTTTGCCGCCGGTACAGTCGCAGTCGTACTTTCCAACGCCGGATGATCTCAGAGCATTAATAAGAGAAGAATTCAAGAACTTTCTAAGTGAATTCGCTGCTGATATGAAATCTGACATAGCAGCCATTAGATCCGATATTGGCGACCTGTCCGGGCGTATCCGCCACTTAGAGGAGAACCCACCGTGCACAAATCCTCTGATGCCGTCTACTTCTACCGCTACGGACGATATTATTGCCGAAATTAATGACAGGCAAGTCAGAGCTGCAAATCTCATCATACACGGGCTTCCTGAATCGCAGAGTACAGCGCTGGACCATGTTAAGAAACACGACATGAATGGAGTTAAGGAGATCCTGTCCATAATTCAGCCATCGGATAACCTGCAGGTGAAAACGCGGAGATTGGGGAGGCCAAAGGGCTCATCTCCAAGGCCCCTGTGTGTTGGCCTCAAGTCATCGAATGCTGTAAGGTCCATTCTCAGGAATAAGTCGCGGTATACGGGACCCTGCAAGATCACGGATGACAAGACCCGTTGTCAACGCCAGGTTCTTGAACAGCTTAGGACAGCACTGCGGGACCTCCATGAACAAGGAGAGACGGATAAGACTATTCGCTACATCCGTGGAGTGCCGACTATTGTTTCCAATGGGAGTAATCGTGATCGTACCTCAAAAAACTCGTGAATTGTCCCTTAGTATACTATCAGAATGTTCGAGGTCTCAGAACTAAGCTAGACGACCTCAAGACATCGATAATTTGCTCTACCGTCCAGTATGACATTATAATACTGGTTGAAACTTGGCTGAATTCTGGAATCTCAACGTCCGAACTTGGGTTAGCGGGCTATAATGTCTTCCGCGAGGATAGATCTCATCTCACGAGTACTTTTTCTAGGGGCGGTGGTGTTCTTGTGGCAGTTAGGAACACGTTAACCTGCTCACAAATTAACCCAATACATCATGACCTAGAGCAGCTCTTTGTCCGTGTCCGACTCGGTTTTAATCACTTAATTGTGGGGGCATTATATATTCCACCAGCGTTGCAACCAGTTCTATATGAAAAACATGCGGGATGTGTCACCGAGATTTTTCACAGTTTTAGTGATGATACCTTCTGTATTCTCGGTGATTTCAACCTCCCTCATGCTGCCTGGTTTAATGAAACGGGCGCATCCTGTTTTAAAAAACCAGGTATATCATCTTCGGAATCAATGGCTATAGATGTAATTCTGGAGACGTATAACTACTGCAATCTGGTTCAGGCGAACACTGATTTCAACGCTCACGATTGCATGTTAGACCTTGCCTTTTTAAATGATACTGAAGTGTTAATAGACAGGGCATCAGATCACCTTATTGCGCCGGATGCGTACCACCCACCCCTACTTGTGCGCTTAAAGGGGTTATTTTCGACCGTTGATCGCTTACCGGAAAAGGTCACGTATCTGGACTTCAAGCGCGGTGAATACCTGGGGATTCTGAATTACTTTAACTCCGTTGATTGGGATTCCGAGACTGCGGGAGTCGATCTTAGTTCTGCCTTGGATCGCCTCTACTATCATCTTAATTCAGCTATCGACGCTTATATCCCGATAAGATTAGTGGTACGTTCCTCCTTTCCGCTGGTTCTCTCCGCGCTTGAGGTATCTGATTCGGGAGAAGAAGAGAGCGCATAAGGCGTATAAACTCTCAAATAACGCTTATGATTACTGGAATTTTGCTGGAATCCGATCTCAGTGTAAGTTATTGTCAAAAATAGATTATCGTACGCATGTTACGCATATTGAGAGTTGTGTCCGGAATAATGTCAAGACCTTTTGGAACTTTGTAAATGCCAAACGTGGTATCGATGGTCTTCCAGTAAATATGCGCTATGTCGACCGCTCAGCTTCCTCGCACTCTACCATTGCCAATCTCTTTGCGTCTTTTTTTGGCTCTGTATACAGCTCTCCTTCGTGTTCTCCAGCCTTGAATGTGGACTTCAACGCCCGTAATAGCGTGAATCTAAATCGACTCTCTATCTCAATCGGTGACATTTTTTCTAAACTAAATTCGCTTAACACCAACTTAGGACCTGGAGCCGATGGCATTCCTCCACTGTTTCTCCAACGTGTTGTGCCCAGGCAACGCCCAAGCACACGTATTATACACACTATTATACATTATACATATTATATTACCCTAGAACGTTTCGAGACGTTTCTAACAAGGGGAGGCCGCTACATCTGGGACACGGATTTTGATGAAACTCATATATGTTGTAGTGTAGGTGTAGTAGACCAATATATGTCTCACATGTTGGGTCCACTACCCCATAGTTTCCGAAATATTAATAAAAAAAGATGTTTATGCGTTTACGAACAGAAGCGATAGCGATGTACCTGTGGTCATACATCTTTTATTAGCTGTGCATGGTGTCGTGAATTTTATTGTTTCATTTGTTTTTACGATAAATGCCATATTTTAGAATGTAAAAATTGAACTTTATCTTTTGAAAAATAAAAAAATACAAAATACATTTATAGAAAAAAAAAATGATTCCAGTGAGAATCGAACCTGCGAATGTTCCGGTGCGAGACCTGCCCTTTACACGCGCCGCTATTCATCATTACAATAAACTTCGCTATCGCTTCTGTTCGTAAACGCATAAACATCTTTTTTTATTAATATTTCGGAAACTATGGGGAAGTGGACCCAACATGTGAGACATATATTGGTCTACTACACCTACACTACAACATATATGAGTTTCATCAAAATCCGTGTCCCAGATGTAGCGGCCTCCCCTTGTAAGATAATTTGCGAATACGGTATACCGCAACGGGTATTGACCGATCAAGGAACCAATTTCCTAAGCCAGGTATTCAAAAACGTCTGCAAATTCCTCAAAATCGAGAAAATTCAAACCACAGCCTACCACCCGCAGTCAAACGGAGCTCTAGAAAGAAGCCATGGTACACTAGCCGAATACTTAAAGAATTTTATCGCGGAAGACCAGACTGATTGGGACGAGTGGCTACCGTACGCGATGTTCACGTACAATACCATCCCGCACACGTCTACTAAATACACACCCTACGAACTCGTTTTCGGGAAGCAAGCTACCCTGCCGACCTCACTAAACCAGACACCGCGATTAACGTATACTTATGACAAGTACGCCGAGGAGCTGCGCGAGAGACTACGGTCTACTAATAACATTGCCCGCGAAACTGTAGGAACCCATAAAGAAAAGTCTAAGACATATTACGATAGGAAAACCGCGGACAAGTCTTTCAAAATTGGAGATCAAGTGCTACTGCACGACGAGACAGTAAGACGCGGACGATCGAAAAAACTAACCCCCGCGTGGATAGGCCCATACTCGATACAAGATACGCACGACAATAATAATTACACTATAAGTAAAGGACGAAAAACGCGCCGCGTACACGCGAACCGGCTTAAACATTTTATAGAATAGGACAGGAATAGGGAAACGGTCGCAGTAGTGAAGGAGAGTAATGGCGCGTAACAATTATTAAAAGAAAAAGAAACACAAATTTATTAAAAAAAGGAAAGGGGGATTACACATTATAAAAAAGGAAGAAAACAAATAGGGGGACAGACAGAACCTCACTCCCGAGTGGCGAGAGCGGCCTCGAACAAGGTCCACAACTTGGGACACGGGACGGTTTTCGAAATACCATCTTCGTAGCGCTCTAGAACAAAAACCAGACGCGGAAGAATCAAAATAGAGGATTGTAGTACAAACGAATAACACCCAACCGACAAAAACACTGGATACTCACCAAAAAGCGCCCGTATCCCCCACGCATCTTCGTCGTCGAGCCACTCTGAATTTTCCAGCTCAAAACGTTGGCGTACCGCGCGCCGATAATGGATGTTGACAAACCCCGGCGGGGTAGGAAACTCCAAACTCTAAAAAGAAAAACAGACGGGTTCAAACAAAAACAAACTTCTCACCACCACGCACGTCACAAAGCACTCAATAACTTGCACCAAACGTACCAACAAAAACATCGCGAGCTCGCGCGGGATGGTTAACAGAGCCAGCATCTCAACCGACGAACCAGAACGAAATGAGAAGCGAAGAGACAATCGAGTCCCTTGCGAAGACGAATCGTCTTACGTTAGCAAAAATTTTATCTCATGCACGCATAGCATACGCAGGACAAGAGACTTCGCGACGAACGGAACGAAGCGCCGACTACACCTCGACATTATATTTTGCAGGATTACCGTCCTACAAACGACGATACTACTCATAGGAGGGACAACCCCCGATACAGATTTCGCTATAAAAGAATTCAAAGACCACCCCGGCATTTACTTCGAGAACCTAGGCGATCTACAAATTTACCGAGATAGCTGGAAGTTAGTATTACACGTAGACATATCTTACATCTACCGACGCGAAGCGAACCTCCAAGCTGCACTATATGACGTACTTGCGCAATGTAAAAAACCCTCTACCGACAACTTACAAAAATTCTGCAAAACATTCGCCGCGAAAATTCAAGACAAAATAGGCCGCATCACCAAACTCCTTACCTACGTCCAGCAAACTATAAGTTCAGCACAAAAACAGCGCCGAGGACTAATAGACGGATTAGGTTACATAGGCAAATCACTTTTCGGACTAATGGATTCCGAGGACAGAAAGAAAATCAACGACCAAATAGACTTTTTAAAAGGACAGAATAACAAACTAAAAAATACAATCAAAGGACAAATGCAAATTGTAAGGGCCAACGCCGAACTTCTCAACGAAACTATACATAACGTACAAGACAATGAAAAAACACTCTTGAACGCGACTTGGCAAATTCAATATTTACTACAACAATCAACCGACATTATTAATTTCCGAGAGACAGTAGACGAACACCTCATACTAATAAACAGCGTCGCGGAAACACTATTACGCGACACACAGGACTTGTTAGAATTCATTATGGATAAAAAAAAAGGAGTCCTTAACCCACGGTTAATACCACCAGCGCAAATCATAACGTACCTCACTTCCGCACTCCCACACATTCCGAAAGGACTAGACTTCCCTATCGGGATAAAATTAGAAAACATGCACGTCCTATACGAGATCCTAACACTCTCCGAATTTTCGGATACCAAATCAATCACTGTAGTACTAGACATCCCATTGTTCAGCGCAAAGAAATTTAAATTGAGTAAGGTACACCCGGTGCCCGCGAAGGTAAACGAATCGTTCTACGCATATATAGAACCCCTCGACCCATACGTGGTACTTGACACCTCGGTGCAAGATTATATACAACTAAGTAAACAAGACCTAGCCGAATGTAAAACTATAAACGATCTACAGGGTGTCCCAAAAATGTCGGTTTTCCTTGAAAGGGGTGACTCAGGGGGTGATTTGAAACAACTTTTTCCTTAGCGAAAATATTGTCCGAAGCTTCGTTAAGGAGATATTAACCAAAAACCCCGACCAATCAGAGCGCGCGCCTTCCGCCCGAGTTTCCGCGTTAGCGTTGGCTACGCGGTAGGCGACCGCGCTTGTGCTACGAACGTACGAACAAGCAAGTCGGCATGCATCGAAGGAAACCGCGTTACACAGTTTTTTTTTAAAGCAGAATCTTAAATAAGAATAATTTGAAGTGAGAGGACAAGAAGTACGTAAATTTCGTTTTTAAATAAGGCATACACGAAAAGGTAACGTAACAGAAAATGTACGACAAGTGATCATAATTCGTTAGTGAGGTAAAAATCCGTAGTTTAACAACGGCCAACACAACTAAATTTAAAAAATAATATTAGGTGTATGAATAAATTCTTTCCGACTGGAATTTCTATCGCGGTGGTATTCAGAAGCTGCCAGAAAAATGGCAAAAGGTAATTAACAATAATGGAAATTGTTTCGATGATCGAGTTGTTTTCATATTTTTTAAACTGTTATTGTACCCTAAAATCGGAAAGAATTTATTTTCACACCTAATAATCACCAATAAATTAAATAAAACTCACCCTTTCGGACATTCCTTTCCTTGCTTTCCTTCCCTTTTCGGAAACCTGTGTCACTGGGTCACTGTACCGATCCTGGTTATCGGTGGACGAAAAGATTTATGGTTGGGTAGCGCCCAGTGCTCAGCTGATCACACTGCGTCCGGGTTAATGTACCGAATATTCACTTCACTGCACGGCTACTAACACTGATCACTGAATTTATTTTTCACGGAACGTGTTGTTCCTACGTTATAAAAATTGGTGGCTGCGAAAGGGGCCGATTACTGTTAATTACTGGGACGAGATTACTACTATTACCCGGCGAAAAGAAAACTCGTGGCAGACTGTCTCGGGCTGTGCAAAATAAATTCCGTGAAAAATAAATTCAGTGATCAGTGTTAGTAGCCGTGCAGTGAAGTGAATATTCGGTACATTGACCCTGCGATCAGCTGAGCACTGGACGCCGATGACCAGGATCGGTACAGTGGCCTAGTGACACAGGTTTCCGAAAAGGGAAGGAAAGCAAGGAAAGGAATGTCCGAAAGGGTGAGTTTTGTTTAATTTATTGGTGATTATTAGGTGTAGAAATAAATTCTTTCCGATTTTAGGGTACAATAACAGTTCGATTTAAAAAATATGAAAACAACTCGATCATCGAAACAATTTCCATTATTGTTAATTACCTTTTGCCATTTTTCTGGCAGCTTCTGAATACCACCGCGATAGAAATTCCAGTCGGAAAGAATTTATTCATACACCTAATATTATTTTTTAAATTTAGTTGTGTTGGCCGTTGTTAAACTACGGATTTTTACCTCAATAACGAATTACGATCACTTGTCGTACATTTTCTGTTACGTTACCTTCTCGTTTATGCCTTATTTAAAAACGAAATTTACGTACTTCTTGTCCTCTCACTTCAAATTATTCTTATTTAAGATTCTGCTTTAAAAAAAAAACTGTGTAACGCGGTTTCCTTCGATGCATGCCGACTTGCTTGTTCGTATGTTCGTAGCACAAGCGCGGTCGCCTACCGCGTAGCCAACGCTACCGCGGGAACTCGGGCGGAAGGCGCGCGCTCTGATTGGTCGGGGTTTTTGATTAATATCTCCTTAATGAAGCTTCGGACAATATTTTCGCTAAGGAAAAAGTTGTTTCAAATCACCCCCTGAGTCACCCCTTTCAAGGAAAACCGACATTTTTGGGACACCCTGTATACCTCTGTACATCTAATCACCCGATGTTCAAAGCGATACCATACGGACCTTGCGAAGTACAGTTGTACACAAAATTGACGCAAAAACCAAACAATTGTGAAGTACAAATAATGACACTGAATCACACGATCCTGATAGAATTACAACAACCGGGCACGTGGATTTATATCGCGCCGAAACCGATACAACTAGCAGCAACCTGCGACGACAAAGGCACAAACATGTTAAGGACTCTGGTATCATAACGATAAGAAATAAATGTACAATCACTACCGCTGAATTCACAATAGAAACTGGAAAGCAATACGGGATGGAAAAAACATGGAACTACTTACCTGGTTACAATTTGTCACTAGACGAAATTACGCTTTCACAGACCACTGTAAATTCGTATCGACATACCAATTTCGAACTTAAAAGAATAATCAAACATCCGGAAGAATTAAATAAAGTTAGCAAAAATTTAGAACACTTACAAAACGAGTTAGAAAAACCCGAGATTATACCAACCGAGTATCACTATAGCTTCTTTACACTATCCTCTGTGACAGGACATATAACAATTACACTATGTATCTTCACACATTACAAATGCATTGTACGCTGCAAAGCAAGAACACCACGACACTGTACCACAGACAACACGAGTCGCGACAAAACCACACAAAAACCCGAAGCGATAATCAAAATAGTTAGTAAGGAAGAAACGCCTTCCACTAATTCCCTTTGAAATATTATAATCATTATAAACAAATTATTATCACTATATTATATAAATATGATAACCTTTCACTGTCAAATACATAAGACGGTTTATACCGAATTACCACTATAATCTAGTTAAGAAAAAACCATATGTAAGTCGATGATAATCAATCCAACCACTACGAGTTTTGGGATTTCCCTAAGATAGTTTATCATCGGCCGCCAGAAAAGCTATGGCTTTTCCTCCTCAAGGGGGGAGGGATGTTGTGCCCAGGCAACGCCCAAGCACACGTATTATACACACTATTATACATTATACATATTATATTACCCTAGAACGTTTCGAGACGTTTCTAAGCTAAATCAGTTGCGAGGCGAACACGAATCTACGAAATCAGCAAAAATGCGAACGCTTCGCTATGACCATATACGGCAACGCGAAGCGACGGCACCACGCCCAATAAGCGAAATAAAAACCGATTTGCCGTCGCAAATCGGCAGACTCGAGATCCGACCCTCGACCGGGCAACACGGCTAAAACCTACTTGTACACCTCAGTCTAGTTTAAGTTGTTTCTGAATAAAGACTTAGTCTTTGAATTTAAACACATTTGGTGCAGTTCACCCGGTGGATTCTCATCCTTGAATCGCTCCCGAACTCACGATTACGCCAGATCCCGTACCAGCCTTGCGAGCTATCACGCAGGGCACAACAAACGGTGTAGTTTTATTTTATCGAGGCCACTCTGGAATATCTTTAATGCTTCTCTAGTCAGTGCTTCTTTTCCCTCGTCGTGGAAAACTAGCCTAATCTCTCAAATTTTCAAGGCTGGTGACCGATCGGAAGTGGGTAATTACCGACCCATTAGTAAAATATCCATCATGCCTAAGATATTTGAGGAGATCGTCACGGATAAATTAACCCCACAGCTCACCAGCATCCTGTGTAAGGAGCAGCACGGGTTCGTTCCCAAGCGCTCCACCACTACGAATTTAGCGGTGTACCAAAGCTTTGTGTCCGATGCTCTTGATGTAGGCTCTCAGGTGGACACAGTTTATACTGATTTCCGGAAAGCATTTGATACAGTTGATCATGGCATTCTGGTTCGGAAACTGGCACACTGGGGCTTTTGGTGGCCCCCTCCTGGCCTGGATAGATAGCTACCTTGTGGGTCGTGAGCAATTGGTAAAGGTCTCAAATTGTCTATCTTCTCCCATTAATGTTACCTCTGGTGTTCCCCAAGGGTCTCATCTAGGTCCGCTGCTGTTTAATCTATTTGTCAACGATCTCGGCGATGTGTTTTTGAATACAGAATTCTTGCTATTTGCTGACGACCTGAAAATTTTTAAAAGAATTCGCACTGTCCAGGATGCGATTGCGTTACAGGAGGATCTTGACAGGTTTGGGCGGTGGTGCACCGTTAATGGCATGAAGCTTCACACGGCAAAGTGTGTTGTTCTCAGGGCGTCTAGAGCTAGGGTCTGCCTAAATTATCAATACAGGCTGCTGGATGAACCGCTGACGGAGGTTTCTGAAGTGATAGATCTTGGAGTCTCTATAACGCCGTGTTTTGACTTTAGAAACCATTATACGCGTTGCACTAATAAGGCGTTGAGAACTCTTGGTTTTATTTGCAGAGTTGCGAAGCATTTTAGAGACGGGGAAGCTCTGAGGCTGTTGTATGTTGCCCTTGTTAGACCCCACGTTGAGTATGCCTCGGTTGTCTGGAATCCGCGGCACATGAAATATGTCAAACTAATCGAGCGGGTACAGCATAAATTTCTTCGGTTCGTTGCTCGTGTCCTTGGTAACCCAATGGACAGGACCGACCATGACTATGGTCCTGCTCTGCAATCCATAAATATCTCCACCCTTGCAGACCGCAGACAGATTGCCGATATGGTTTTTTTGTACAAAATCATTAATGGTTTGGTAAACTGCTCGGACCTAGTTGAGTTAATTACTTTCAATGCCCCGGAGAGGCCCTTGCGGAAAAAGCCTCTTTTCGCCCATAAACTGCTGTTGTATTCTTACTACACAATTGACCCTATTAATAGGGCTATGCGGTACGCTAATCAGCAGTTCAATGAGGTGGACCCCTTCCTAGGCTCGCTCACCTCTTTTCGCGCAAGGCTATTTAGTCAATTAGCAAATTCACGTATCGATAATTAATTAATATTCACTTATGTTTTAGACGGTATAGGCTCTATATTATGTATATATCTTGTATACCAAGGGATTTCCCGTTAATTATAATAATAATAATAATAATAATAATAATAATAATAATAATTTCTGCGACGTGATTGCTAGCTGACTGACAAGATTTTTTCCAAGCAACTTCCTCTACCCCCAAATAGTTTATCTCGTTCCATTATGAGTTAACTTCGACCAGGCCAAGAGGCTTCAGGTAAAAAGAAGCCAGCACATTTTCGAAACACACATGCTTCGCAGATGTGCAACGAACGAACCATCGTACACTTTCAGAAAAGCACGGGATCCGTCCCTTTCCTGCTAATGTACCCATTGCTTCGAGATAGGCAGCAGATACCACGTGTTTCGGTTCGAAAGGGTCCGAAGAGAAGAGACACAGAAAGTCTTCGAGTTGCTATAAAGAAGAAAATCCTGTTTCCTGTTTCCTGTTTCCCTTTTCCGATATCCTGAGTTCGCGTCTGCTACGAGACGGAACCAGCTTAGCCATAAATTACCCAAAACTGTAGGAAACCGTTCTCTATCGCCGACTCGCGGGACAATACGGTCATAAACGGCGACCCTAACGAAATGCTCAGGCCGATCAGCCTGATGAATTTTTGGCTGCTTCGACGGTTCGTTCGTTGCACTTCTGCAAAGCACGTGTGTTTCGAAAATGTACTGGCTTCTTTTTACCTGAAGCCTCTTGACCTGGTGAGAGTTAACTCATAATGGAACGAGATATACTATTTGGGGGTAGAGGAAGTTGCTTGGAAAAAATCTTGTCAGTCAGCTAGCAATCACGTCTCAGAAATGTTCTCTGCTCAAAAGTATTACGCGATGTTTTGGGTGTACCCCCCGAACAACGGAGATACAAGTGCTGCTGCGCGAGTATTTGCGAGGGAATACCCACGGCTCCGAAGGCCAAGTGAAAATTAATATCCACAAATTTTTATAAAGTAGGAACAACAATGAAAAATAAATTAAGTGTTTAGTGTTAGTAGCCATGCAGTGAAGTGAATATTCGGTACATTAATCCGAACGCACTTGACATTGCGACCCTTTACGTATGAGCACTGGGCGCTACCCTACCATAAATCTTTTCGTCCACCGATGACCAGGATCGGTACAGTGACACAGGTTTCCAAAAAGGAAGGAAAGGAATGTCCGAATGGGTGAATTTTATTTAATTTATTGGTGATTATTAGGTGTAGAAATAAATTCTTTCCGATTTTAGGGTACAATAACAGTTTGATTTAAAAAATATGAAAACAACTCAATCATCGAAATAATTTCCATTATTGTTAATTACCATTTGCCATTTTCCTGGCAGCTTACGAATACCACTGCGATAGAAATTCGGTAGCTTTATACCTACTGATTATGTAAATCCAGTCGGAAAGAATTTATTCATACACATAATATTATTTTGTAAACTTAGTTGTGTTGGCCGTTGTTAAACTACGGATTTTTACCTCAATAAGAAATTACGATCACTTGTCGTACATTTTCTGTTACATTACCTTTTCCTTTATCCGTTGTTTGAAAACGAAATTTACGTATTTCTTGTCCTCTCACATCAAATAATTATTATTTAAGATTCTGCTTTAAAAAAAAACTGTGTAACGCGGTTTCCTTCGATGCATGCCGACTTGCTTGTTCGTACGTTCGTAGTATAAGCGCAGCCGCCTACCGCGTAGCCAACGCTACCGCGGGAGCTCGGGCGGAAGGCGCGCGCTCTGATTGGTCGGTGCTTATTGTTAATATCTCGTTAAAGAAACCTCGGAGAGCATTTTCGTAAAGGAAAAAGTTGTTTGCAATCACCCCCCGAGTCACCCCCTTCAAGGAACCGCAGCATTTTTGGGAAACCCTGTATGCGTCCGCCATATTGGACACGCCATTTTGTTTTTTGCAATTTGGACTTAAAATTCGTAATGAGCGACCTCGAAAACTCTAGAATACCAAGTTTAGACCAAATCTGATGTTTTTCTGATATACGCGTCCGCCATATTGAACCCGCCATTTTGTTTTTTGCAATGTTGGCTTGACTTTCGTAATGAGCGACCGCAAAAACCTTAGTATACTTCTTTTTGTACAAATCAAAGGTCCCCGTTATCTTTTGGCCATGTTTTTTAGATTTCCGATCACTGCGCGCATGTGTGCATGTCATGACTAAACATGCTCTTGCGCTGAAAGTTGCAATTTATTGCAACCAATTTTTCTTTACCTCTGTTCTATATGGTCGAAGCTTTAAATTGAGTCTAATATCACCACGGCAATTTGCGGCATTCGTAATGTAAGTTTATTTCATTTTCATTGTCGTCTTCCTGTATACGAGTTTCAGAAATTCTCTGTAACAGCTAATTTCCAAAATAAAAAAAAATATCAATACACTTTTCTGATAGTCTAGGCTTCCCTAAATCTGTAAATGCTATTAATATAATCAGCGTATGCATATGAAACAGCGTCGTAAGAACGTCGTACTCAAACGTCTGACTTTAAAAGCAAAATAATGATAGAAATAACGAAAAATAAGTATCAAAAGTGATAGTACGTGATAGCCATGACTCTTATTAATGAAATTATGCTATTCTAACATTGGATTCTGAAGTTTATAAGATGCCATTTTGACCAGGTTTTCGGGACTTCCCATCACTGTGCGCCCGTTACCCGACCGTCTTTCCCGCGTCGTGCCCGCGGCGGATGAATCGGGACCAGGGTTGCCGAGCAACATTTTCCTGGGCAAACATATTTGTGGTGGCGGAACATCTATATGAGTGGTGGTAATGTGTGCGTGAGGCGCCGCAATGGGAAACGAACCGATGCCACGGCCAACCAGCTTCGCCGGGAAATATGTTGTCGACGCTGGTTGGCCGTGGCGTCATTCGCTTGGCGCTGACGTCGGTTCGTCTCCCATTGTGGTGTCTCACGCACACATTACCACCCCTCCTGTAGGTGGTCCCCCTCACTAATAAGTTTGGTCAGGAAAATGTTGCCCGGCAACCCCGATTCATCGTTGATTTCTATCCGCCTGAGCGAGGAATAGTGTGGGTACGGTCGAGTCGGATACGCGTGGTGACGTCATGACTCGTGACTGCTCCGAGTGTCTCGGCTGTCTCGAGCGCCTCGGGCGGATAGAAATCAACGATGACCCGACTCATCCATAAACATCACATAAAAAAAATTAAAAAAATTATTCGACGCTGAAGTTGAAACTCGACGAATAAAAAAATTAACTTTATTCGCCGAATAAATTCTCAACGAATAAACAAATTAACTTTATTCGTCGAATAATCTAAATTTAAAGTAACTTTTATTTGATCCTTATTTAAATAATTTTTTATTTAGTTAATGCCCAACTCTGGGTTCAAGCGGTTTACAGATCTGTAAACATTGTTGCGGTAAAAAGGGCACGTCAGGTAGGCAAGACGACATCAGCAGAAAGAGGAACAACGCTAACAATGATAACAGCTATATATGCGATTGGCAATTCAGTGTCCCCTATGTTTATCTTCCCAAGGGTACGTTTCAAAAACTCTCATGGTTGCATTGGGGCGGCATACACGACGAGGTGGATGACTGGCTCATCATTTTTACAGTTTATTAAACATTTCCGTAAGCATATACAATCTACAATAGTACAACTTTATTTACTCATCCTCGACAACCGTGAGTCCCATTTATGCATAGTAGTCCTAAATTTTTGTAAAGATAATGACATAGTTTTGTTATCATTTTAAGAAACATTATTTTGCTGCAGTTGACAACTCGATGACGAACAATCCCGGGAAAACATTTTCTATTTATTATATTTCCAGGATCATTAAAAATATACTACCCACGGCGTTAACCAAAAAGAATATGTCATCAAGCTTTGAAGCTACAGGAATTATGCCATTTAAGGGGGCATTACACCAAAAAATTCGATTTTTTTTTTTGGATTTACTAGTAGTTTGGGGTTTCGAAAATATGACCCTAAAATATTAAGGTGAAATTCGTAGAACTCCCAGAGTTATAGGGGCTTAAAGCCGCAGCGTGGCACGTAATCGTTCCCTCGATCCTTGTATCTAAAGAGGCTATGACTGCCAGCAGAGAAGAGAGAGCTATCCAACATGAGTTCTTTGAAGCTGAGGAATGTTTCCTCTACGCAGCGTTGCCAGGGACTGTGTGTGGCTATACACCTACAGGAGTGGTGGTAATGTGTGAGTGAACTGACGCTAGCGCCAAGTGGCCCCAACGCGAAGCCAACCACGACCAAGCAGCGTCTTTAACCCTCCGAGTACTGGACTTCGAGTCCTGAGGCTGGGTCTTTGCAGACCCACACCGATAGTTCACTAATACATATTCACGGTCGCTCGAGACCCTCACCGATACAGTACTCAGGTGAGGATGATCGCTCAAGCTCGAGATCCTCACCGAAATACTACGGAACGTGGTGCAAGAGGGTTTCGGATTACGTTTGGATACTTGTTCTACATATCCGAAACAATAATAGGGTTGCGATTTGTGAATTATAAAAAAATCATGTTTATTCAACATTTATATTAGTACGTGTATTGCATAAAAGTGTGCGGTTTTCTGTACAGTGGTTTTTACACACATATTATTTACAAGAATCACATACAGTGTGATATTTATTATTGTTCCCCACACAGAAACAACATCTACTACGCTTGTGACCTGCTAGTCTTTTCTACTTTACAATTTTTCTTCCCGTCACTTCTCTCGCGATTGCAACATTTGCATGAAGCCCTCCTTCTTCATTTTCAAATTCACTAGCCCGTCTATCAATATTTTTTTGCTAATTCTTCTAAAAATAACTTTCGCCTCATTTTTGACGAATGTCTAAGTTCCCATGTAGGATTCTTAGTATGCCATATAACAAAAGCATTATATGCGGCGATGTCGATATAGTGCATAAATAATGATAATGGCCAACGGCGGGTGCAACGCCTACAAGAGTGGTCCCTTACTAATTTATCTAAAACATCTACCCCACTTTTTGTGGAGTTATAATAGTTTAACAAAACTAACAAAATTACGACACAGGAAAAAATACGAGAATGCAGCGAAGTGTCGTTGTCGGCGATACATTCGCGAATGCCCCAAGGCAACGCAGTCGCTTCGAGCTTCTGACTCTTTAGACCCCAACAAAGTCCCCGGAAAAACCCGGTTTATGACACCCCCAAGCGCGAGGCGCTCCTTGACGACAGCTAAATGACCGCTTGGCTACGAATAATATTAACCGCTCTGTCACTGTGTGCGTGAGCGTTCTGAAACCGTGGGTCAAAAATGAGACAGGCTCAGGATACGGAGGGTTAATGCCAACCACGGCCAACCAGCGTCGACAATATTGTGGGATCAGGAACCCCCATAGCATAAGAGGCGGATACGGAAGAACGAGAAGGGGGAAGTCGGCGGTAGCCGAGGTGGTTAAGGCGGCTGGCCAGTGCGCAAACCTAAAGATCGCGGGTTCGAGTCCCGCTGAGGCGACTTCCTTTTTTCCGTGATCCTACATTTGGGGGCTCGTCCGGGATGGGGGGAGCACCGATCGCCACACGGAGCTTGTCCACCACGGTCGTTGTCTGCGACGTAAAATAATAGACGCCACGGTCGTAAGAGGTGTCAGCGACGTGAAATAAGCGACACCAACCAACCATGTAAAGATAAGTGCGACGAAATGACATTCGAGGGCGAATGTCGTCGCAGGAGGGCCGAGTGTGTGGGATCAGGAACCCCCATAGCATAAGAGGCGGATACGGAAGAACGAGAAGGGGGAAGTCGGCGGTAGCCGAGGTGGTTAAGGCGGCTGGCCAGTGCGCAAACCTAAAGATCGCGGGTTCGAGTCCCGCTGAGGCGACTTCCTTTTTTCCGTGATCCTACAATATATTTCCCGGCGACGCTGGTGGGCCGTGGTTGGCTTCGCGTTGGGGTCACTTGGCGCCTTGGCGCTAGCGTCAGTTCACGCACACATTACCACCACTCCTGTAGGTGTATAGCCACAAAGAATCCCTGGCAACGCTGCCTCTACGGTCCTGGTATAGCGGATTAGGGGTAAGTTACAGAAATTAGTCGTTATCTACCGTAACTTCAGTCGTATAGATAATAACTGCATGAAAAACTTTAAACGCATTTTCTCGAAACAAATTTTTTAGATCGGGCGCATATTTTTTTCAAAAACTACTGGACCGATTGAGCTACAATTTTACACACATTCCTTGTTTTAGTTCAAGAAAAGTCGAAAAAATCAAATATCAATTTTTAAACAGCTGCGATTTCGGTAACAATGTTCGGACTTGGTTACATCTGTTAGGGGCGATAGCTACACTCGTATAGATTAAAAAAATCTTTGGTACTTTCGTTTCAGATGACTAGGGCGGCCGCAGTCCGTGCGCCCGATCGGGCCGGTGTTTGATGACATGACCTGCTCTTCGGCGTGTAACTTGTACAATTTTCAATATAATGCATTGCAAAAATTTGTGTTGATAGTTCAAACACTACTAAATATGTGTGCAAAACCCCTGCCCTGTAGGTGCGATAGGTTTTTCAGAATTAATTTCCAAATATCACCTTAAAAAACGAGTGTCTAGGGTGTAATACCCCCTTAATCCTGATATACATATTCGCCGAGAAAGAAACAAGAGGAAGAACTTGCAGAACAAATTATATTATTACCATCAGCAAAACCCGGCTTTGGATCTACAATAGATGAAATTGAAGTGACTCCTTCTACTAGTCAAGATGGACCCAATATAACTCCAAGAGAGTTAAGGCTCTATCCAAAAGCTGGTGAAAGAAAAAGAAATTCAAGCGGCAAGAAAAGAATGTCGAATCATTCTTACTGACTCGCCAGTTAAAACAAGGTTAAAAAATGAAACAAGAGAAAGGGATAAAAACGTATAAAATAAGAAAGAACACGGAAGAAATTGTGTAAATTTCTGATAGCTGATGAGGACAAAGCCATAGAACCATAGATAAATCTATCAGTAAGAAAAATATAAAGAAAAAACAATTAAAAAACTTGTGTTGAAAAATCTGCAAATAATGGAAATAAGTTAGAATTGGAAAATGAGGACGCCCTGTGTTTAATTTGTCTCCAACCATTCGCAAAATCTGAGCACGGTGAAGAATCGATGCAATGCATATCTTGTATGAAATGAGCTCATATGAAATGTGACAAAGATTTTGCTAATTATAGGCACATGCATTAATTGTTACTCATTGTCAGACGTGGAAAGTAATTAATTTTTTATCGTTCAGTCTGTCAATTACATTCAGATATAAATGTTTCATCAATGTTTGTTCAAAAATCTGTTTACTTCTTAGACTATGTATGTCTTTGTTAATTTTTAGTCTATATTGTTTGAGAGTCATCTAGATTAAAATTTTATTTTTCAAATTTATTGGTTATTCATTAAACGGATATTTTACAGATGTATCAACGTGCCCCGCAATGGGGTAAATTCGATACATTTTGCTTTCATCAAAATAACATTTTTTCATTTATTTTGTATATATATTTTCAAGTTTCCACTTACAATATATTAAAGAGGAAAGACCAAAGTATATTTTAGCATATTTGATATTAAGTAATTAATTCAAACAAAAATGACAAAAATTGAAAACTAAAAAACGTGTCGATTTGCCCCGGTCTCCTCAAAGTCAAATTATGTCGTGGTTGATATCATTTTCACTGGGAAAACACAAAGAATCTATTGGTGTTACTTTCTTTCGTGTAGGTCCGCTAATAAATGCGGAACTTAACATTTGCCTCTTCTTAATGGCTAGTTCGATCCTTGTCGTTCCGATCCCCTATTCTCAGGCGCCGAAAACCATAAAACTCAGTGAAGTATGAAATCGGAGACGTGAAATTCCCCTACCACCCCGGATAAGAGCTACTCTTCGGAACCTGAAATTATCTAGAGACGCGGTAGCGTCTCGACGCCAAGTACAAGAAAGACACCCTGTATACATGAAAGACACCATGTATACATGGAAGACACCCAGTATAAAACACTCTTTATAAATGTCGATCGACTGCCCCTGCCGTTTATCCATGTTCCGAGACCCTGCATATATATGTCGACTGTCGCTACCGCTATCCTTTACTCGTCGCCAGACTATTCTGAAACTTATTTCATTAATATTTCATCACCCCTGCAATATTTTTTTAATTTAAAGGCATTTTTCTTATGTAAACCGCATATAAGCTTTCGAATAAGACCAATTCCGAAAAAATCGGTCCACGCATGCTAGAGATATCGTAATATCGTCTCATGAAATTGTCAGAAATGGTAAGAGAAAATTTTGCTTCTCCAGTCAAAAATTTGTCGACTGTTTGTATACTACGCGTTACACACACACATCTATCAGTTTCGCACACATGTTTCGTTCGTCGACTCTCAGGATCATTCCGCAGAGTATATACCCTTATATACCCCTGCAACCTTATACCCTTATTACTCCTATACCCTTATACCCTTATACCCTTATACCCTTATATACCGGTATACCCTTATACATCCTTATATACTGTTATACCGATACACCTTTTACCCTTTACCCTTACACGCTTATATACCCTTATACCCTTATATCCTTATATTCCGGTATACCCTTATACCCTTATACCCTTATACTCTTATATACCCTTATACATTTACACCCTTATATACTGTTATACCCTAACACCCTTATACAGGGTGTTCCAAAAATGCTGCGGTTCCTTAAAGGGGGTGATTCGGGGGGTGATTGCAAACAACTTTTTCCTTTGCGAAAATGCCCTCCGAGGTTTCGTTAACGAGATATTAATAAAAAGCACCGACCAATCAGAGCGCGAGCCTTCCGCTGGAGGTCCCGCGCTAGCGTGGCCGCGCGCCGGGCCGCGCTGCGACTACGAACAAGCAAGGCGGCATGCATCGAAGGAAATTGCGTAGAATGGCAAATGAAAAAGACGTAACAAAAAAATCCAACCTTTTGCCATGGTTTGTTTGCCATTTAAAGTGAATAATGAATAAAGGATAAATGGATGAAAATCACGTGTAACGTAAAAAGACGAATACACATTTTTTTTAGAAGATTCGAAAATAATAATTATTTGAAGTGGGAGGATAAGGAATACGTAAAATTCCTTGTGTTAATAACATATCCACGAAAAGGTAATGTAACAGGAAATTAACGAAAAGTGATCGTAGTTCGTTATTGTGATAAAAATCCGTAACTCAATAACGGCCACTGTTGCTGATAATGAATAAGTAGGTTTAAAAACTCGGAAGAAAAATTTACGTACGGAAATTTGGAGAATTATCTCCGGAAATAAGCCGTAGCCTGCGTTAAATTTAAAAAATAATAGTCGCCAATAATGTAACTAAAACTCACCCTTTCGGAAATTCACCTGCAGCTTAAAAACCTGTGTCCACTAGGTCACTGAACCGATCCTGGTCATCGCCGAGTGCACAGCTGATCTCAGGTACACGACACCATCCAAAGTTAAGGGTCGCAACGTCAAGTGCGTCCGGGTTAATGTACTGAATATTCACTTCACTGCACGGCTACTAACACTGATCACTTAATTTATTTTTTATGGAACGTGTTGTTGCTACGTTATAAAAATTGGTGGAAATGAATTTTTACTTGGCGTTCGGAGCCGTGGGTAATTCCCGCGCAAATTCTCACGCTGCAGCACTTGCGTCCTCGTTGTTCGGGGGGTACACACAGAACATCGCGTAATACTCTTGAGCAGAGAACATTTGTCTGCGACGCGATTGCTGACTGCTGACTGACAAGATTTTTTCCAAGGGACTTCTTCTACCCGCAAATAGTTTCTCTCGTACCATTATGGGTTGACCCCCACCAGGCCAAGAGGCTTCAGGTAAAAAGAAGCCAGCACATTTTCGGAACACACGTGTTTTGCAGAAGTGCAACGAAAACTTTCACAAAAGCCCGCGCTCCGTCCTTCTACTGCCAATGTACCCATTGCTTCGAGATAGAAAACAGACATCACGTGTATCGGTTCGAAAGGGTCCGAAGAGAAGAGAAACAGAAAGTCTTCGAGTTGCTATAAAGAAAAAAATCCTGCTTCCTGTTTCCCTTTTCCGATACCCTGAGTAATCACCCTTTCAGGACCAATCGAACTTCAAGCCCGCCTTCTCTCGCACCGAATACGTCGATGCGTGCTTGTGTTTTGAAATTCGAGCACGTGTTTATACTCGAGAGATAAGGGATCCGTCTTTAATTTGAGGGTAGGACGAAGCAGGCGGGCTACGCGCAGTCAGCGGACTATCCCTTCTTTTCCTGTGTCTCTCCGCGAGACGTATTGATGCTGGATAATACTCTGTAATTTCTAGTTCTCCAAAATTAATCAGGCTGATCAGCCAGAGCATTTCGCCAGGGTCGCGGTTTATGACCGTATTGTCCCGCAAGTCGGCGGTAGAGAACGGTTTCCTACAGTTTCGGATAATTTATGACTTAATTGGTTCCGCCTCGTAGCAGACGTGAACTCAGGGTGTCAGAAAGGGGAAACAGGAATGGTATGCATTTTCTTCTTTATAGCAACTCGAAGACTTTCTGCGTCTCTTCCCTTCGGACCCTTTCGAACCGATACACGTGGTGTCTGTTTTCTATCTCGAAGGAATGGGTACATTGGCAGTAGAAGGACGGAGCGCCGGCTTTTGTGAAAGTTTTCGTTGCACTTCTGCAAAACACGTGTGTTCCGAAAATGTGCTGGCTTCTTTTTACCTAAAGCCTCTTGGCTTGGTGGGAGTTAACTCATAATGGAACCAGAGAAGCTACTTGGGGGTAGCGGAAGTCGCTTGGAAAAAATTCTGTCAGTCAGCTAGAAATCGCGTTGCAGAAATGTTCACAGCCCAGGAATACTACCGTATGTTCTGGGTCTACGCCCGGAACGACGGGAACGCAAGTGCTGCTGCGCGAGCATTTGCGCTAGAATATCCCAATATCGAAACACCAAGCGAGGATACGTTTCGTCGGTTAGCGTCGCGGCTTTAAAACGTAGGAACAACACGTTCCATAAAAAGTAAATAAAGTGATCAGTGTTAGTAGCCGTGCAGTGAAGTGAATATTTCGGTACGTTGACCTGGACGCACCTGACATTGCGACCCTTAACTTTGGGTAGTGTCGTATACCTGGGATCAGCTGTGCACTGGGCTCGTCCATCGATGACCAGGATCGGTTCAGTGACCCAGTGACACAAGTTTTCAAGTTGCAGGTGAATTTTCGACAAGGGTGAGTTTTAGTTACTTTAATGGTGATCATTCATTTTTAAATTTAACGCAAGCTATGGCTTATTTTCGGCGATAATTCTCAAAATTCTCGTACGAAAATATTTATTCGGGCTTTTTAAACAGACTTATTCGTTATCAGCAACAGTGCTGGCCGTTATTGAGTTACGGATTTTTATCACAATAACGAACTACGATCACTTTTCGTTAATTTCCTGTTACATTACCTTTTCGTGGATATGTTATTAACACAAGGAATTTTACGTATTCCTTATCCTCCCACTTCAAATAATTATTATTTTCGAATCTTCTAAAAAAAATGTGTATTCGTCTTTTTACGTTACACGCGATTTTCATCCATTTATCCTTTATTCATTATTCACTTTAAATGGCAAACAAACCATGGCAAAAGGTTCGATTTTTTGTTACGTCTTTTTCATTTCCCATTCTACGCAATTTCCTTCGATGCATGCCGCCTTGCTTGTTCGTAGTCGCAGCGCGTCCCGGCGCGCGGCCACGCTAGCGCGGGACCTCCAGCGGAAGGCTCGCGCTCTGATTGGTCGGTGCTTTTTATTAATATCTCGTTAACGAAACCTCGGAGGGCATTTTCGCAAAGGAAAAAGTTGTTTGCAATCACCCCCCGAATCACCCCCTTTAAGGAACCGCAGCATTTTTGGGACACCCTGTATACCTTTAGAACCTTATACCCTTATATACCCTTATAACCTTATACCCTTATACCCTTATATACCGTTATACCCTTATGCCCTTATATACCATTATATACCGTTATACTCTTATACCCTTATACCCTTACACCCTTATATATACTCTTATATCCTTATGCCCTTATATACCGTTATACCTTTATACCCTTACACCCTTATATATACCCTTATACGCTTATACCCTTATATATACCCTTATATATACCCTTATACCCTTATGCCCTTATATACCCTTATACAAACAAATTATTTGTTGAATGATCTTGGAATTATTTTAAAATGCTTAGCTGTGCGCCTATCAAAGGCAAGGTATTGGTGTCGATGAATGATCTGAAAGATGTTAATTGTGGTTGTTATTACACTTCAATATTTAATACGTTCAGCGCCATAGGCTGCTTTCAGCGCCATAAACTGCTTCGCGCACCACGTATTGTACTCAAAACTCTATACATATAATACATATAGATTGCCTATGCGGTGCACACGGTTTATTTTCGTAGTTGTTAAACTTACGTAGAATTTATAGAATTCATAGAATTAATCCTTAATTCTGTCCCGTGATAATTGGTAAGTTATAAAATAATATTAAAAATATCTGAAGTCATTCCCTATGTAAATTATCTTTGTAAAAAGAAGTGAGATCCCCACAAAAACTTCAAAAAAGTAAAAAAATTACGCCAAGTACATGAAATCAAGTAAATCACAAAACATAGAAGATAATAATAATTACAAAATTAAAAAAAGATGTGAAATCAAAATGAGCTGCAAGTACATAAAGGTGCTTTCAGTCAAATACTTGGCGTGGCCAGGCAGGGTCAAGGAGTCGATGAATGAGAATTATTTAAAAACGCAAAATATTGAAAGTGTACTCATATTTGTCGGAGTTTTAAATTGCGAAATTATCTGAAAGCTTGCCAGGGGAAAGGTATCAGTGTCGACGAATGATCTTGGAATTATGTTAAAACGCAATATAATGATAATGAAAATGTACTCATATTGTCAGAGTTTTAAATTGACTAATTATATGAAAGCCCGCGAGAGGAAAGGTATGGGTATTGATGATCTGAGAATAATACCTTGCCACGCCACGCCAAGTATTTGACTGAAAGCACCTTTATGTACTTGCAGCTCATTTTGATTTCACATCTTTTTTTAATTTTGTAATTATTATTATCTTCTATGTTTTGTGATTTACTTGATTTCATGTACTTGGCGTAATTTTTTTACTTTTTTGAAGTTTTTGTGGGGTTTCAGCTTATCCGGGGACCGCGTATTTATTCTCTGAGTGGAGAGGGACACCGTGTATGATACAAGAACAATATTCAATAATTTACGTGCAGTAAATAATCAGGATTCAGTAACATCATTTGTTATGTTTAATCGCAACTCATACAGAGCTTCAAAATTTATCTATAAAAACAAAAAAGATGTCTTCATCTAAAGTTATAACAGGAATAAAAACATTACCCGCAAAATTCAGGTTTCCGATGTTGAACGACGCAGGCGCCGCGTGATAACCGTGCATGGGGTAATATCCGGAATACTGTAATGGTACCCTGTCGTTTCCGTATAAACTGCTACTGTATGCACTATAGTCCAGCTTCTGTAAAAAAGAGAACGACGGCGTTAACAAATTTGATGTAAATTACCGAATAATATGTCATGAATACCTGAGAAGACGAAGATATATTCTGAGCTACGTTGGGAAAATTTGCGGTACCGCTGTTATAAGTAGCATAAGACGAGTACTGAGATATGGAGCTTGGTGCGGTGTACGAGGTCAGGTAAGAAGTTTGCAAGCCTGTGGTATTTTTCCCCGCCGTGACTGATCCATAGGTAGGCGAGTTGTACAAACTATTAACAGAAAGTTGGTGTGTTCACGCACGTTACCAGAGATTTTGTAATTACATGTGAACTTATATTAATTCTACAATCAAAAGTTGCAAGAATTAGATATAGGCACAACATTCAAATTTTGGGTATACTATACTAGGTGGTATAGGGAAAATACTTAAAATCAAGTATCTAAAATTTCAGGAATGTATTTTGTAAAAGTAGGGGAGACCGGGGCAGGTTGTAACACGGGGTAAATTGTAACATAAGTAAAATCTTTTTAACGACAGATCTGGTAACCCACAGCATGCGAGAGCTGCTTGACGATATTAGCACCGTCGGTTTTAGTGTCACAAACGAGCGTTATAAATGTTGTCATAGCGCTTTTATTTCAATTGACTGTCATTAGGAACCGTTTGAATTTTTGTTTCTTTGTCGCAAACGAATTAGTACACATTGGTTTCTTATTATGTGTACGCATTTTAGTGATTTGATGTTTAGTTTCTCGTTTGCTGAGATAAAAGGCAAAAATTCGACCTCGGGGTAAATTGTAATATATTACTATACTTACTCCGCTCCAACTGGTGATAAAGCAAGCTATTTGCTGACAAAAGGAAAAAGATGCTCTAGATGAACAACAGAACAATCGAGAATCCAAAAAATAGAAAAAAAAAGTATGAAAGCAAAAGTAAAGAAAGCACAGAAGAAGATTTTGATAGAATCAGACGAATAAGCAATGATTGCTTAACTTATGTATATCAAACGTTTAATAATGATCTGTGTTTTCATTTATATTTTTTTAGAAATGTTTATTTGTGTTCATATTTGTATTTAAATAAGTAAAACAGATGTGTTACAATTTACCCCGGACTGGGGCAGATTGTAACAAAGGTTCAGATTTGTTTAAGATGAAACTAGATGCCTAAGTGTCCAAGATTTTGTCACGTACTTTCACGCAATTAGTTCACCTGATATGTAAGTAGTAAATCACGCAAATTATTTCCTGATTGAGGAAAACACTTTCGAGAAAAAACTGTGAAAACTTTTTTTGTTACAATCTGCCCCGGTCTCCCCTACATTTAAGTTTTATGGTTCTTTTAGTCAATAGCTTTTATGTACGCAATGTTTGACTTGCTCATAACAAAGGAGAAACCCTTTAATCCAGCGATGGCCAGATGGAGTCGCTTGGGAGCCCGGGCCCCATGATGTTTATCAGAGCCGCGCGGAAGAGGAGCACGAAAACTGTAAGAGTGTAAGTAGTATCGTGCGGTGCAGACTCGTACCCATAGACTGAAATAACTGGCCCTTTAAGAGCCCCAGTGGCAGCGATCACTGGGGCCCCCAAGAATACCAGTCATTCAAGCCTATCGTACGGGTAGAAGGCTGCACCGCACACTACTACAGTTTTCCCTATCCGTTGCGCGCCCACGTTATCATTGACTTTCGAGCTCCCCTTCTGTTATTGGGAATATTTTTACTAACGGAGTTTTACTAACGACGACATTCCGAACTTTACGCTTATTTTTTATTACTTTACCATCGTCTCCAGGGTAAACAATTATGCATTTCGGATTCCTTAAGACCTGTAGAAACATATGCAGTAAAAAACTTTCGTTGCCAATCAGGTCCAAAATTGACCATTCTCCTTTCGTCGCGTTCGGGCAGCTATGCGAAGTTTCCGATGTTAATTTGTGAGGATTATTGGAAGAAAATCTGAATTTATTACCGCACTATTCGTGAAAATTTCGAAACGTAACATACAATTGCTTCAGGGCGTATCAAATGACTTCTTTTAAACTACAAGATTTCGGTCCCGCATAAACGCTCGAATAAGAATTTGCTCATCTTCTCTTGTTCATCATAATACTGATTTTGACACGTCCTTGACTACTGTGATTTAACTGAAGATGAAATATGAATACTGCACAATTGTTGCGAGCACCGAGTGTACTGCTGTACATTCCCGACTGATACTCGCTTCAACAGAAAGAAGACAGTCGGTCTTCTCCTTCGACGGCCTGTATATTGATTTGCCGCAAATCAAGTACCGAGCGCCATTACGAACGGTCATACTGCGAGTTACCAATATGGGATTGTTACCTAATATTGAATTCAGTTTGTGTTACTGTGATCCTGGTATTATTGTAATAAACTGATTATGCCGAGATCTGCAAATACACAGAAACACAACACTGATGTCAGAAGTGGGATACGCGGGACCCGCACTAGATCGTCCCTCTCTTTAGCAGGAAGAGATTATATCATGCAAAACTTGATTGAAAACCGACAGAACAGACCATTCTCGGATAAATGCAAGAAGACCGAAGACAGGATTAGGTCCGTTGGCAGGAGGAGCATGCTCTCTGGCGAGAACGAGAAACCGCAGAAAAGGCAGCTCGAGAGCCCCGGGATACTCTCTGAGAAACACGAATCTCCGAGATGGAAAATAGAATTCAAGAGATATCATCTTCGTTAGGCGGTCCTTTTCACTTCTACTTCAAGCGGCGCGGATGGGCCAAGACAGGGGACAGTTGCTGTTGTAAATAGTGTAGAAAACAGTGATGTAAATAGAACGGAACACAGCAGTGGCTCTTCTGTAACCGTCCCTGCTCCCGAGTGTGTTACTGCCGCTGCTTCCATGCCGGAACCTCCGCAAAACGGTCGGGAAGGGCATTCAGCACTCAGTTTCGGGTAAGCGGTGAAGCCGACGGTTTTCAAGGGGAAAACGTCGCGGGAGGAGTATAGGGTACAGTTCGAGATGATTGCGGGGGCAAATGGCTGAGATGATGTCAGAAAGGCCAGGGCATTGGTCGCTTCTCTAGAAGGTCCGGCAAGAAGTATCTTAAAGGCACAATCCTATCAAAATTTTTGAGAAAATGGATTTTTTTTGCACACATCTATAGTATAGTATCTGAAGAATACTCAGTAAATGTTGTAAGACGAAATTCGTAACGATATAGATTCTACAACGATAGAAGCATCTCGACCTCCGAACGGCGGCAACATATAAGCAAAACTTAAATGCGTTTATCTCGAAACATGATTATTTCCGAACGATAGACAGCAGAACAAAATAAATTATGAACCGATTCCAAAAATCTTGGTGGCATTTTCTTCCCAATTGAATTCACTATCGCATCAGCTTTTGACCACAAATTTTAGAGGTCATAGTTCTTCGTTATTAACATTTTTAGGCGTAGAATTACCCCCTTTTTCGCATGTTTGTGTTCAAACGTGTGCCATACATCGCCATTTTGTTTTATTTGCCTTCTTAAGGGGGAGCCCTATTTAGGACGCTAGGAATAAGGTGATTCATGGGAATTTTTTTCTAAGAAACTGTTCAGCGGATCTTTCCCAAACTTTCAGGGTATTTTAGTTCACATTCAAGCAATAAAAATTATTTTTTTCGTTTCAGAGTGTTCGGTAGAAATGGGGATATATGAACATGTTCGTAGGGACTCGCGCGCCGGAGTTGCAAATTTGCGATTATGTTGGAGGCTCCAATTCTTCCCTGAAATAAAAAACCTATGACTTTCTTGTTTCTCGTATAATTACATTGTCGACGGACCTAAAAGTTTCATAAATAAATTGAACTGAACAACTCTTTTTCCATAAATAGTACGAAAATCTTGGAATCGTAACATTTTCTTTGAAGTCCCATCAATTTGCCAACTTTTAACTTTTTTTTCATTTGTTATGTTCATCGATAATGTAATTATACTAGAAATAAGCAAATCCTTGGTTTTTTATTTGGGGAGAGGCAGAAAAGGTTACCATTCATCGAACGTTGTGCGAAGGGAAAACTGAAGAATGGAGACTAAGGGTTGAGTTTCCTAGCCGCGTCCGGCGGCCAGATCCTAAGCACCGCTCTTATGGAGAAGCATGCAACCGTTTTCCTAGCCGCGTTTCCGAGCTACTCGAGACGTAGCACAATGCGATGAGTGTCTGTTTTCGGTAAATCGCTTGACTGCTCCAAAGGGAGTCATAGCCGCGGCCGCGCTGCGATCCTACGCGACAGTGGGACAGAATCACAAAAAAATAAGGATACAAGGCAGAATTCAAAAGTTATCGGATCATATGTTTTTTTTTATATATATTTCTTGTAAACTAATAATATGAGCTCCTAAAAAAGGGAAAAATATCGTGGCGGCTACTTCTGATCGGTGTGTAAACACGTGTCAAAGTTTGTATGTTTTTTCTTGTGGAAGATTTTGAATCGAGTCTTTTAAATTTTGATGATATAAATTTTTGAAGTGAAACTTTTTTGGGAACCGAAATGAGTAGTATCGTTTTTGGTAAGCAATGGCAAATAATTAGTTGCATGCAGTTCTTTTCCATAAAAAATCCATTTAAGAAATATCAGCAATTATCGGCTTTTTAGTTGCCCTCCGGGAACTTCCTAGCAAATTTCTTTTTTGTTATATAATCAACATACATTTGACTTTGCAACTGCGAAAATAAAATTTGGCAATATTTACCAATAATGGAGTAATTACCTGTATTCTATGTTGCACAGCGAGCCTGAATCCCAAGAAATAGGGGAAAATTCAACAACATAACATTTTTCGCACAGAAACTGCGGAATATAATTAAGGAAGTTCATAAAAAAAGTATTAATATTCAACTCGTACGGAGGATTGACGTTATTTAAAAAAAGTAATGTCAATAATTCCAATAAAACTAGAACAATTTGATAAATATACCTACATACGAAATTATACAATATTTGGGCAACTTTCCAATCGGCTAATTGGGTGAAGGGACCCAAGATGGCAGAAATAAAGGTTTTAAAAAGTAAGGAAAAGATCGTACGCTCGAAATATTCTCATTGCAATACATAAAGCTTCATAAAATTCGACATTTTGAGTGGAAAAAGTGGCATGTTGAATTTTTTCTCTATTCTTGGGATTGACGCCCACCGTGTGTTGGGACAAAAGCCGGGATTCATTCCTTGTTTTCGACCGATAATTTCGTATTTTCCCAAGAACGTTTCGACAACATCTGTTTGCCAGCATTTCTAAAGGGCAGTCAAGAAGGTAGTGCCGTCTTTAATAATTTTAGGCATTCTTCAGTCTCACAATGAGTTAATCCGTATATTGCTCTGTCGGTGGGTAGTACGTACGATGGGTTCGGACCCGGACGTATGTAGGGCTATTAACCGCCGCGCCGTCTCGTGGGACAATATGGTCATAAACCGTGACACTGGTCGGACGCTTGGTCGATCAGCCTGATTAACTTTTTGGAATCAGATGTGGCATTTTCGTCCATGAACAAAATAAGCAGATGTTCTTATGTTAGATCGATAAATGGTTGCCCGACAATGGAGCAGGAAACGAAATCACTCTGAAAAATTATCAGTACCTACGTCTCGCGGTGAGAAACAGGAAGAAACGGGGTAGTCGGTCGACTGCGCGTGTTCCCGCCTGCATCGTTCTCCCTATAAAATTTGAGAGAAAGCACTTATCTCTCGAGTATAAACACGCGTTAGAATATCCATTTGTATATCCATGTCAGTACTACATTCGAACAGAAAAAGATGATTAATAAATATTCTTAAATGTTTGTAGAATAGATCTTGTATAAACAAATTTTTATTCCCCTTAACATTTAAAAAAATATGAATAAAAGCAGATAAACGTACAGAAATAGACGTGCAGTAAGTATTCGTACAGTAAATAAAGGATCAATAAACTATGGAAATAAACTACCTAAATATTTAATGTTTTAATAATTTGTGGGATTGCCTTTTGATTTTATAATAGCTTCGAGCCTTCTAGGTATGGGATTTATTTAGATGGATGTTATAGCAGGTTGTACATATTTTACTCTACTACTACATACAGGGTGATTCTCCAACGCCGCCTGTCCTTTGACACATCTCTATAGATGCCGCATGGTACCCCGTGACGAGGACAACCCCTCGCAGCGCCTCACCGAATTTTATAGCTTTCAACCCTCGAAAGGGTTCGAATATCATTAAAAAGTCAGAAATGTCCAGGATTTCCGCATTTCCCACCAGATCTTTGCGAAAACGACGTCAATGGATTCCTTATGATTCGCCGATGAAACTGACACCACGAACGACGTAATTCGGACCATATGAAGGAAATTCCATGAAAGATAAATTTATATCGTTTCAAGTTGTGTTCGTTAATAATAGTGCGATTTACAGGAAATTTCATATGATTTTCATCGGAAAAGCATAAGGAATCCATTGGTGTCACTTCCATATCGAAACGATAAAGAATAAAAAATTATTTTATTTCTGAAACAGGTATAAATCCTCGGCCGTAGACCCTTTTAAGTGCGCTCGAACCAAAGTAGGACCCTGGACGCTGCGCGGCCGAAGTTTGGCCGCCGCCAAGGGCTACCAGCCGCGGCCGCGGCCGCTGGACGCGGCTAGGAAACTCAACCTTAAGCCAGAAGGGAGATGAAGAAATTGGTTTCATCTTCGAGAAGAAGGAAGAAGGGAAGAAAGCTCAATGACAGGACATCGCTCGTTTCTGTCCACAGATGAAATTCTACTGGTCGACTTGGGATTCGTTGGAGGTACGCGATAGAATTCTGTTCCGAAGATGGGAGTCGTCCGATGGCGTGACAATTTCGTGGCTTTAGGTGGTGCCACAGCAGAAGATACCGGAGGTGCTGAGGGAGTTCCATGATGCCCGAGGACATTTCGGTGTTAATAAAACCTTGGCGAATATCCGTCTACAGTTCTACTGGGCTATGTGTCGGCAGGACGTCGAGGAGTCGTGGAGAAAGGGGAGCGGGAACCCTGAAGGTATACAATGTTGGGGCACCGTTTGAGAGGCTCGCGCTCACGTTGTGGGTTCGCTTCCGAGGTCCCATGCCGGAAACATATATATGTATACTATATAGTTGTGGCAGACTACTTCATGAGGTGGCCTGAAGCCTTCCCGATGCAAAACCAGCAGGCTGTCACAGTGGCTAAGGCTCTTCTTGAGAACGGGGTTTGCCGTCATGGTGTGCCCCTAGAAATTCATTCAGACCAAGGAAGGAATTTTGAATCTAGAGTGTTCCGAAAACCGATGAAGCTGCTAGGAATAAGGAAGACTAGAACCACTCCTTCGCATCCACAATCCGATGGTTTGGTGGAGCGCTTAAACAGAACAATGCTTTAATTTAGAGCATCAGCGGGATTGGGACGAATGGATCCCTCTTTTCCTTCTGGCATACCGCTCTTCACGGAACTTCGTTTGCCCCTGCAGTTGTGGAGGGTACCATCTCCTGAAGTGGAAGAGGAAGAGGATCCTGAGCACGGATACGCTGTATGGATTAGTGGAAGAATGAAGAGGATTTACAAATTGGCCCGACAACGTCTTGAAGTTTATAGTTCCAGAATAAAGTCTTGGTACGATAGTCGTGTCTATGCGTTGGAATTCCAAACAGGGAAAGAGTGAAAGGGAAGTGCCCGAAGTTACAAGCGGGTTGGACAGGCCCGTATACAGTCGTAGACAAGCTTAATGACATCATCTATCGAGTTCAATGTTCGTCAATAGCTAGGTGTACGGCGAAATATGAAGGTCGATCTCTTCTCTGAAGATGGAAGAAAATGAAGATTCAAGAAATTACGGGATTTCAAGAAAGAATTTTCATTGCTGAAGAAATGAAGATTCCGAAGACCTTCATTTACTGGACTGGGCTGCGAAGGCTACCTTCGATACCCGTCGTCGTGGGGCAAGGTGTCGAGGGACTACCGCAGCGGCCTAAATGCGGTCTCCAATTCCCCGTCTGTTCTATAATAGCGCAGCAGTCCGCAGTAAAGCGCGGACATACGTGAACCGCTCCACTAACCCTCATGGCATGAACCTCTCTAGTCCTTAGTTTGGTTTGCCTCTAGGGTGGGACATCATACGGGAAATGGCTCTCCCAATGGAGGGAGTGTCGCGCAGACGGGACCGTTGACAGGCTGCACTGCATGGTGCCCTGGATCAGCACCACAAGAAAAGAGGAGGAATGGGGCCTTCAAGGGCCAAGGTCTGGGGAAGAAAGAAGATGGGGTTGAGCTGTGACGTGCGGGGAGTGTGTTGGGGGAAGAGCCGATTGCATGCATATGGGTAGAAGTGACCCTCTGCTTTCGTGCTGGGCCCACCTCTCTAGTTTTCCGGCCTGCCTGGATCCAACATCCTGCTTGAACTGGACTTGGCGTGAAGATGGACTTAACTTGAAGATTAAGGGATCGAATCAGCTATGTACGGCGACGAGAGATAGTAGCACACGAGGATGCACACCAAGATTGGTCTATGGATGAAATATGGAACGCGATTGAAGAGGTTCGTCAAACCTCTGATCCGTCAGATCAACCCGGCACAACATTGGAAGTTGAACACAAGGACCTCGGAGTTTCTCTGCTCGTCTTTGCCCAAAAAGAGGACGTTTCATCATCGAAGATGAGAAGAAAGGAAGTTTTTCCCAAGAAAGAAGTGCCGAAGACTGAAGAAGCAAGTGGAGGTAAAAACGTGGTGGGAATTTCTTCAGGTTCGTTGTACCCACGCCTTGCTCAGGCTCGTTCCGTGGTTTTCCCCTGAGCATGAAGACAAATGTCGAGGCAGTTGCGAGCACCGAGTGTACTGCTGTACATTGCCGACTGGTGCTTGCTTCAGCAGAAAGAAGACAGTCAGTATTCTCCTTCAACGGCCTGAATATTGATTTGCCGCAAATCAAGTACCGAGCGCCATTACGAATGGCCATACTGCGAATTGCCAATATTGTATTGATACCCAATATTGTATTCAGTTTGTGTTACTGTGTTCCTGTTATTATTGTAATAAATTGATTATGCTGAAATCTTCAAATACACCGAAACACAACAATATTAAGAAGAATATAATACAAAAAGGGGAACATACACACCAATAATGGTAAAACCTGAATTGTGTCAGAAAACAAATATAGTCTGTATACAGTGGAAGAGAATGAGCACGCTATATTATGGATTTTTAAAAAAAAAATGAAATCTAATGTACTAAAATGTACTATCAAGGACGGAATGAATTGGGCACTGCAATTAGGAGTAAAAGAGTTGTATTCGTTTATAGCACATACTACTCAAATCGCTGCAGAAAAAAAAATTCATAACCTGGGTTGGAAAGTAACTAGCAATCCGTTATACAGGGTGTTCAGCTACACGTGGGAATAAATTTAAGCTACGATTCCAGACACCAGTATAAGACGAAAATCAAGGATAACGATATTGCGGTGGAGACTTCGTTTGTTAGTAATAAGCGTTTAAAGATATGCCTAAGAGCAGACAATCCTCGTACAGCGGTGCACGCGGTTCAACATAGGCAAGGGGTCGAGCAGTGGTACCTATTCAAAGCCACTGTCGCACGAGGTCACTCACTTCAGACAAGCTCCGAAGAAATTTATCTCTTCTTCTTTTGTAACGAGTTACGCCGGTGGGACGACGATCTTACCCCCCCCCCCCCCCCCACCACGCGCCCGACCGAGGCAGCGCGTACCGCGCTACGCCAACGGTCTTGCCCCCCACCACTCGTCCGCAATACCGAGAACTGGCGCGAGAGGGTTTCACAGCGAGAGACTCTCTCGCTGCCGAAAATGTGCGGACGAGGACATACAGGTCGGGGGCATAGGCCTATTAGACAGAGACGTACGAAGTACGCCTCTCCCGGAGACCTCCTGTGCGATTCCACGTTCTTGTGCCGAAACACTCGTTCTTGCGAAAGACAAGCGCCCGTGTTTCACACCAGTTCTCGTGCGTCCACAGACTGAGTCTCTGTGCATTTTTCGCCTCCACACCTCCACGGTTCCCAGAAGGACAGCGTGAGCCATCCTCTGGACGAAATACCGATAACCGCCATCGATCTCCCGAACAGAGTTATCTCTGTTCTCGAGAGCGTCCTTACAGTCGCCGACTCACCCGCGGGCTGTGCCCACTGGGTGACCGGAACCCCCCGACTCTCCGACCAGGGTCCATTGGCAGGGTTGGCCCGCCTGGACACCGAAGGGTCAAATCGTCTTTCCTCTCCACTCTCGCCGAATCGACCACCGCTATCCGCACCGAGATACGCGCCGCGACACGCGCCGCGATACGCATCGTCGACCAACGCTCCGAAGTACGCGACGCGATCCGCGCCGGTAAGCTAAGTCTAGGTTTAAGCCGTTCATACACTGTTTGCCAACATAGACCTGGCCAGGACACCTTGTACAACAGCGTGAATAAATTGTCGTACTCTACCTTACCTCTGCGTACAAAGTCATTCGATCGGCAGCCCTGGACCACCGTCCTGAGCTGGCGATACGGTTCCTCCACCGTCCCACCGGTAACCCCGCGGCTTAACGGTTACACTTTATTACATCAACCAAAATTCAAGGGTATCGTTGAATTACACCAGACCTGTCTACTCGCTCAAATCCATTGTTTCCATTACATTCACTGCAGTCAATTGTGTTATCCAGATATACACGCGCAGAAATCACACAAAACACAGACTCACACCACCAAAAAACAAAAAAAAAATATCAGATCTCTTACACTCAAACATGTGAAAAAGCTAAAAAAGAACACAAATTTTCCGGCACTGAACACGCAAAAAAATCAGATTTACACACACTCAGACAAATGAAACTGATATTCTTAATGATTGTCTACTTCGCGATGTGTGGAGACTAGTTGAAATATAGCTAGGTTGAGTATAAGGATCATCGGCAAAACGAAAACAGTTGACTGAGTTTATTTGTATGCTTGCTTGTTTGATGTACTGCGTTCGAACAATTTGGTGAGACTGACATCTTCGTCGGTCAACCCAAGAGAGTTCCCCTAAACTGATGCAGAGAATGTTGAAGTATTTTCAAACTGCAATAAACGGGAAAGAAAGCAACTCCGAACTCTCTGCCACATCTGGGGTTATGAAGTAATTTTGGCCTACCTGCTCGCGGCACGGCTCGTTCGGCATTTCGTTTTGGTGCTTCACATAGCGAACACAGCTCCATTGATGTTACATTATTTGAACGAGCATCGATACATCGCGAAGGAAACAAACATTGAGTCGCCCGCGAATTTACGTCGAAAACCTTACATTAAGTTTATTTATTAGGAATTATTAGTTTCAATTGTCTGAGTGTGTGTGAGCCTGTTTTTTCGTGGCAAGTTTTAGTCCAAGTAAATTTGATATATTTTTTTTCATTCTTCTGCGTGCTTCAGTGCGGGTAAATTTGTGTTCTTTTTTTAAATTTTTCACAGGTTTTAGTGCAAGAGATCTGATGTTTTTTTGTGTGGTGTGATTCTGTGTTCTGTGTGATTTCTGCGCGTGTCTGTCCCGATAACAGAATTGACTACAGTGGAGATAATGGCAACAATGGATTTTAGCAAGTAGACAGGTCTGGTGTAATTCAACGGTACCTATCCTTCAATTTTGGATGAAGTGATAAAGAAGAAGAGATAAATTTCATCGCAGCTTCTCTGAGGTGAGTGTCCCCGTGCGACAGTGGCTTTGAATACCACTTCTCGACCCCTCGCCTTACTTGCCCCGCGTGCACCGCTGCAGTGCTGCACGCGGGTTGTCTGGTGTTAGGCATGTCTTTAAACGCTTTTAACTAACAAACAAAGCCTCAAACGCAATATCGTTAATCTTAATTTTCGCCTTGATCTGGTGTCCAGTATCACCCCTTAAATTTATTCCCACCTGTAGTCGAATACATTGTATATAGATAGATAAATAGATAGAATATCTGTCTGTTGTGTGTTCCCTATTAACTCCTAAACACTTTGGCCGATTTGGACCAAATTTTACATAGTTACTTTCTAGGATCCTGCAGTAAATATAGGCTATCATGAAATCTGGGCACCTCTCTCCTTGATTTCATCCCCGGAACATTTTTTGATAATTTAAGATTCACCCGGGCAACGCACAGTGGCCTGAACCATGTTTCTAAAGCCGTATATTAATTTGAGCATTCGCCTCGAATGAGCATCGCATGAGCATCGAGCAAGTGAACGTTTCGTTTATGTGGACGGTCACGGTGTAATGGACAGGTGTTCCGACTCCGTCATTTTGATAAAATTAGAATATCTAATAACAGAAAATATGAGAAGAACTTCAATTCTATGGAATGTGTAAAAAATTAACAAAAAAACATGTTACATGCCTGAACAAAGAAAACCAAGTACAGGAAAAAAAGACACCACTAAAGACTGAAGTCATTTGATGAGTGCGGGTAGTCGAAGACGAGGGCGCACGGTAATACACCTGGTTCCCACGTGTTTTCTGTCTGCCATTTCTGGAAATGTTTTATGATTTCCAGTACTCTAAGGTCTTTATAACCCTAGTAAATACTTGCAAGTAAAAAACGATTACTTTTTCTTTTAAACTTTTTCGTGTTAGGAAGATGGTTCAGACCACTGTGCAACGCCTAGTACTTTGAGCTCTTCGGGGAGATCAGGTTCAAAAGTAACCATTTCACTTTTGACTACGATTACGCAAAAACTACTTAGTAAATTTACAACAAAAATTTTTGTACCAAAATCCTACATAGCTATCTGACATTATTGAGTTACAGCAGTTTAGCTTTATGACAAATAATATCCAAGTTATTAATAAAAAAAATGGAGACCGGAGAACATGTTAAATATTGCGTTTTCTCTTTCTAGTATGATTGGTTGACTGAGTGCATGTTATGCATGATTGGTTGACCGAATGATTCTCTATGACGCGTATGGTGCGTATTATCATTTTTTCACTTCGCTTTGTCTCTTTGTCGTGTTAAGAGCAAAAGTATTGAAGAGTATTATCTGCCAAGTTTTTGTATTTGACATAAAATTGTTTTTCTTTTGAATTTTTCTGAATAAAATCTTTATCAAACCACAAAAAAATTGTAACAAGTCATGTTGTCTAATGTACGCAGACGATTTGAAAATCTTCCGCACTATAAGTGGGGCTTTCGATGTGGCTTTGTTGCAGTCTGATCTCAGTAGGTTCGAGCAGTGGTGTACCGCCAACAGGATGAAGCTAAATACCGCGAAATGTGTATTATTGAGGTCTCATAGGGCTGTCATTGGTATTCCTTCGACTTATATGTTGAGTGATACCAATTTAACTGCGGTAGCGGAAGTCTTAGACCTCGGTGTTACGTTTATGGGCGGTCTTGATTTTCGTAATCATTATCGTAGCATCACTTGTAAGGCAATGAAAATCCTCGGGTTTATCGCCCGTTTTGCGAAACACTTCAAACGGATTAGGACATTGAAATTGTTATATGTCGCACTGGTAAGGCCGCAGATTGAATATGCATCGGTTATTTGGAGCCCCAAACATAAGTTGTACGCCAGTGCAATTGAAAGGGTCCAGCACAAGTTCCTCAGGCTTGCCATGAGGGTGTCTGGTAGCCCAATGCGGTTTGATGATCACGATTATAGTCCAGCCTTGCGAAAGACGAGACTTACCACTCTTAGCGTCCGCCGTGTCTGTTCGGACCTATTATTCTTATATAAAGTTTTCCACGGACATATAAACTGTCAAGAGCTCGTGTCATTGATTTGTTTTCAAGCTCCGAAACGGTCACTGCGTCCGAGACCTCTCTTTGTTCCGCGCGTCCCTGAATACCATCATTACACTGTCGATCCCATAAATCGCACTATGGACGAGTTAAACCAGTGCCCAGCGGACTTGGATTTATTCTTAGCCTCCCTCGCCTCGTTCAGGGGCCAGCTGCTTAGGAGTCTGCCACCTGCTTAATTTATTTTATGTTATCGCTGTCTACGGTGATGTCGCCGCTTGTAGACTGTTATGTTTATATTTTTGTTTTTGTTTTTGTTTTTGTTTTTGTTTTTGTTTTTGTTTTTGTTTTTGTTTTTGTTTTTGTTTTTGTTTTTGTTTTTGTTTTTGTTTTTGTTTTTGTTTTTGTTTTTGTTTTTGTTTTTGTTTTTGTTTTTGTTTTTGTTTTTGTTTTTGTTTTTGTTTTTGTTTTTGTTTTTGTTTTTGTTTTTGTTTTTGTTTTTGTTTTTGTTTTTGTTTTTGTTTTTGTTTTTGTTTTTGTTTTTGTTTTTGTTTTTGTTTTTGTTTTTGTTTTTGTTTTTGTTTTTGTTTTTGTTTTTGTTTTTGTTTTTGTTTTTGTTTTTGTTTTTGTTTTTGTTTTTGTTTTTGTTTTTGTTTTTGTTTTTGTTTTTGTTTTTGTTTTTGTTTTTGTTTTTGTTTTTGTTTTTGTTTTTGTTTTTGTTTTTGTTTTTGTTTTTGTTTTTGTTTTTGTTTTTGTTTTTGTTTTTGTTTTTGTTTTTGTTTTTGTTTTTGTTTTTGTTTTTGTTTTTGTTTTTGTTTTTGTTTTTGTTTTTGTTTTTGTTTTTGTTTTTGTTTTTGTTTTTGTTTTTGTTTTTGTTTTTGTTTTTGTTTTTGTTTTTGTTTTTGTTTTTGTTTTTGTTTTTGTTTTTGTTTTTGTTACTTTCTATTTTCCGTTTTCAGTTTATTTTATGTTATGTTATCATGTGCTATTTAATTATGTCGCTGTATTTATCTGTAAAAATATGTATTCTAAAGGGTTCTCCCGTCGATTAAATAAATAATAAATAATAATAATAATGTTGTTTAGTGCATTCTTCATGTGCCTCATCGTTTCAGTCCATGTGTAACGCCCAAAAACACCCATAAAGTCTCCTGTCAAGATCTAAGTCATCGACGCACCATGAAGGAATCACGTGCACTTCCAGGAAACTATAGCAACTAAGAAGAACCATAAAGTCTCCTGTCAAGATCTAAGTCACCGACGCACCATGAAGGAATCACGTGCAACTAAGAAGGACCACGCACTTGTTCAGGAAGTCATAAACCCTTCAACTTAGAACCACCCACGTGTTCAGGAAGTCATAAACCCTTCAACTTAGAACCACCCACGTGTTCAGGAAGTTATAAACCCTTCAACTTAGAACCATGCACGTGTTCAGAAAGTCATAAACCCTTCAACTTAGAACCACGCACATGTTCAGGAAGTCATAAACCCTTCAACTTAGAACCACGCACATGTTCAGGAAGTCATAAACCCTTCAACTTAGTACCACCCACGTGTTCAGGAAGTCATAAACCCTTCAACTTAGAACCACCCACGTGTCCTAAACTAAGTCACCCCTCCACTCGAAAATGTACTATAAAGGGCCATGCGCCACCCAATAAAGTCAGTCTTGTTTCAAACCTATCCGACCTCGTCTGTTACTTCTGGTACCTAACCCTTGCCTCTGCGGAGCTCGTTACTGAGTAACTGAATTTTGCGTTTAACATTATCAATAATACCTACGGGTTTAGTGGAACTTATGGTCCCGAACCACTCTGGTATTTCCGTACAAGTCACTGGAGCTCATTAATAACAGATAGACTCAATGGTCATACGCTGACCTTGGTCTTTGTATTATTATAAACATTTTGACGATTTCTTCACGTGACACATGCACTACCTACACCCATTTTTCATTTGGCTTTATGGAAGTGTATGAATCGAGGCATAAAAAGCAATAATACTCCTTATATTCTTCATCTTTAAATTCTTTATTCCTATTCTTAATCTTGTTGTTTTTACAATTTCTTCCTTTCAAATTCGGATTACATGCCTTTCTGTTCACTTTTCTCTCTATTTTTTTTTCATATTCTGCTTTGTTTTATTCTTTCTCACAAGTGCCAGTGCACCTCGGGTGTAGGTGATCGACTTTCTTTTCTTTCTACCTGTTCTTAAATCTTTTCGAGGTGGAGCTTTATAAAAAGGGTTTACTAATTCTGGTGTGAACTCATTGTGATTTATTTGTTCATCTTGTGTTGAAGTGTCTCGAGGATTACTATTGGGTGTCCGTAAGCCACGAGATGTTCGTTATGGGCATGCGTAACTCATACTCTTCTGTTCTATTACGCTGACTTCATTTCCATCAGCAGAGAAGGATAGGGGCCTGTCAGTAAAATAAGATGGAATGTAATCTACAGGTGTGAATATATTTCTATAGTGAGGAAATATTCCTGTGCATTTGAAGCCTGCTCGAATATTGTTTATGGTGAATGCCATTGGAAGAGCTGCTATAACTAGGGAAGGAATGCGGTAGATATTGTGGTGTGGATAGACATTTCCGTGTAGGCTAGCGGATAGGTGCCAGGACTGTTGGCGCCTTTTAGTTTGTTTGCAGGAGATTGCCGGGACAGCCGAGAGATAGGCATGGTGTGAAGGAATTGATGGGATGCATGCCGTCGGCGTTCCTCGAAGTCAAGTGCCCTACGCACTGGGTGGTTTTCCTGGGAAACTGGCGCGGGGATGCAGGGTAGATTGGGGACCCCCAGGTGAGCGGTACGCAAGTATAGATTGTGTTGAGACCTAGTAGAGAACGTTTCGTGGAGTATAGATTGCGCTGAGACCTTGTAGAGAACATTTGGTGGAGTATATATTGCGTGGAGTATAAGTGTGGAGTCTTGCTAAACCATTACGTCTTGAATTCTACTATTTCCTATATATCTATTAATAAACTGATTTACTTTTACATATTCTGAGTCGTCACACTTTCTGAAATCCCACAATATTCATTGTTTTCCTTTGATTGTTTCACATCCAAGCATCAGATAAAGTATTAATTGCCTTTTTCAGTGGTCCATATACTGATCGATCTACTGGTTGTAACTTGTGTGAACAATGGGGTGGAAAAGCTGATACTACTATACCATTTTCGGAACAGTAATCAAATGCTTGAGTAGATATATCAGAGGGATGGGTATTTAGTAGCAGACAGAACTATTTTCTTTTGTTGCCGATGTGTATCTTTGAAAGTGTTCCAACAATATAAGACAATCCTGTTCTTACATCCACCCACTAGCGGTTACACTTCCGATGCATCCAGTTGGACCATCTCTCACAAAATGCTCTTTGTACCTCATTCGTGGAAATATAAACATGGACGGTATGAAATTAGAAATTACCGATGGCATTAATGGCACAAGTTATAGTGACCAAGTGTTTCCGTTCAGCAAATGTTAATGCCCCAACTGGGTTAGTTCCTTTCTTCGCAACTATCCTATCTGGTTTTTGAATCGTAGTGATACCCGTTTCACCAACATCGTACATATCTTTCGCTTCAAACTTGCAATCATCAAAAACCTTTTCTAAATTATCAAAAAAGCGCCAACGTTTGCTTCATTGAAGCTAGATGCACGCGATAGACTAGTGAGCTATGGACGTCCTATAGACAAATGTGAGTGCCTCCTCATAAAGTTAGAGAACCAATCTTCTGGCCATTTTACTTTTTTCCTACTGACATGACGTAGGCCATTTATATTTCTGCGCAAGCTCATATTTCCTGCGAATCTCCTTATTTCTTTTGGACAAAACCCGTAGGGGAGAGGCTTGCAGGTTGCCACCCCTAAGCTTTTTTTATCATAACTCGTCATAAAATTAACGTATCGTTGATTTATGGTATAAGTTGGAAAGAGGAAGTGTTGAGCTACAATCCTGAGCTACAAATCATGCAAACTCTCGAAAAAGAAAAATTATACTGCAAATTATCGAAAGTATCTAAAATTGTCTCCTTGAAATTTTGGCTTGCAGGTTGCCACCCCTAAGCTTTTTTGATCATAACTCGTCATAAAATTAACATATCGTTGATTTATGGTATAAGTTGGAAAGAGGAAGTGTTGAGCTACAATCCTGAGCTACAAATCATACAAACTCTCGAAAAAGAAAAATTATACTGCAAATTATCGAAAGTATCTAAAATTGTTTCCTTGAAATTTTGGCTCGCAGGTTGCCGCCCCAAAAAAATTGCTAAAAGTGTAAAAAAACTCAAGTAAAAACCTGATTCAGAAAACTTTTCAAAATTTATTAAGTTTTATTAATAAATTATATTATTCAGATATTCTTGACCTGCGTGCTGCCATACTAAAAATTTATAAAAATGTAAAAAATAAACCAAAATATGACTAAAATGCAATAAAAACACTTCACTTCAAACTCAATGACATTTGAGTGTAAACAAGCGGGAAAGAGAGAGGTGGCAACCTGCAAGCCAAAAAAGGAGGCAACTTGCATACCGACGCATTTTTAGGAAAATATGAGAAAAAATTGTCAATTCATGATATGTTTGGAAATCTGTTTGGCATATGTAAATTAGATAAAAAAGACAACACAGTACGTATAGTTATCTTGAATTGTCGATGAAAATGTTCAATTTACGAGCACAAGGAAAGCACACAATTTCAATAATTCAGTTTCTTGACAAACACTATATTACCCTTCGCTCAGCAAACACAGCGTTATTGCGTCTGTCCGCTCCAGAGGTTATAAAATAGTGACACCTACTCTTTTAACGTCGATGTGAGTCAGAGTTCAGGTTCTCACACTGCTAGAAAGTCGAAATACAGCAGGGGTGGCAACCTGCAAGCAGTGGCAACCTGCAAGCCTCTCCCCTAATATATTTCGGCAACTCTCATTATGTAGGTATCTTACCATTTTTCTTTCTTCAGTCCCATTGAAAATTTTATTCCAGGATCTATAACCCATTGCCACTGGAGAAGTTATCCCTTCTTGGAGAGCTTTCCGTTTTCTCTTTATATATCTTGTCAAAGACACGTGGCACAAATTCATGTTTTTGTACTGCGAATTGCTGATGTATTTTTTGTGTCCTTATCAGTTTTTCTATCTTTCGTACGAGGAATTCTAATAAACGTTTAATTATATTTTTTATTTGTAGAAGGAAATAAAATATATTGGACAATTTAATAAGAAAACTTACTTTAGTAATAGTAAAATAGAAACAAATTATAATAGAAAAATATTAATAGTAGTAAGACAGAGAATTGCACGTGTTTCGGGCTGCTTGATCGTTAGGACTGGTATAAAATGGCCATCGGTTGACAGTTAAGCATCAGAAATATATGAATATCGGAAATGTTTGACGATCGCGAAATTACTTTCGACCCCGACTGCTGATGTTACAATCGTCCCCGACCATGCTTTTGAACTTAAATTACAAAATTTCTTCAACGAAACGCTTAAAAGTGTTAAGTAACGATCAGTATTACAGTCAAGAAGTCAGATTAAATATTAAAAAAAAAAGGCACTTGCAAAAGGAAGATTTATGTCACAATTTTAAAGCACTGTGAAATAGTTACTTTAGGATATCGAAAAGTCGCTTTCTTCTGTATATACATATATTAATTGCGTATCTACACATATTGTTAGGACATGAATCTCTGTACGTCAATTGTAATTTTGTATCATATAGTTGAAATATGCGATAATGGCTATAGATTTTTAACTATTAACAATGTTACTTTTGCCCCCTGTTACGTTTGACACCGATCTCCCCTATAACATTGGTGGTCAACCTGTGGCTCGCGACCCGCATGCGACTCTTCTAGATCCTTATGGCGACTCCCGTATCTAGAGACGCGGCAGCGTCTCGACGCCAAGTACAGGAAAGACACCCTGTATATGTCGACTGTCGCTACCGCTATCATTTACTCGAGAAACGGCTAATCCAACCTAACCTGAAACTTATTTCATTAATATCTCATGACGCCTGCAATATTTTCTAAATTTAAAGGCATTTTTCTTATGTAAACCGCATATAAGCTTTCGAATAAGACCAAATTTAAATAAAATCTGTCCACGCATGACAGAGATATCATAACATCGTCTCATGAATCTGTCAGAAACGGTAAGATTTTTCATCTGATTCTCCAGTCAAATTTTCGTCAACATAATACGTATTCGCGTTACACGCACACCTTCAGCCAAAAGAAACTAGTGTATGTTTCGTTCGGCGTCCATCATTGCACATATACCTGTGTACTATTGAATTATAACCTACCAAGTGTCATCGCTTTATAACCTACCAAGTGTCAATCCATCATAACCTGCCAAGTGTCAAATAAGGTAAGTTGTCCAAATTTGAAATGTCACGAGTTTTTACACTACATGGGAGATTGAATGATTGTCTCAATTAACAAGGTGGGTCACCAAAATTTTTTAATAGATTTTTTATGTAGACTCGCAGACTTGGAAGTTGTCCGGAGAAGGTTCGACAGAGAAGCATCTTCTTTCGCATAAGTTTCTGGAAATTTGTACCATGCATGTACAAAATATATATTATAACAAATTGCATTGCATTTAAATTGACAGATATTTTTATTATAGCAGCAAATTATTTTTAATTTAGAGTTTTTATGTAAAGCTTATAGAAATGAAGGGGACGCACAGGACTTAGATAAAAATTAAGGGGACGCACAGGCTTAGACAGAACTGAAGGGAACGTACAGGACTTGGATAAAAATGAAGGGAACGCACAGGCTTGGAGGTTGTCCGGAGACGATTAGATAGATAGACAAAGCATCTTGTTTCGCACAAGTTTCTGGAAATTTGTCAAAAAAGGTAAATCTACCAAATTTGTCAAACGACGTAGCATTAAGAATTATTAAGAAAATAGATTATGGTGGACCGCTTGCAATGTAGAGCAAGTCACATTAGTGAAGAAAGTACGCTGAAAACACATCTCCCTTGATGCTTTTCAATCTTTTGTGAAAGACATTCGTAATACTTTAATATATAAAATCCACAGTAGTTGCTATTCATTAATTCATTAATGTTTTAGATTCCCATTAACAATATTTCAATTCACCAAAAAACATACTAAATTAATATTATTCCAACACCAATAAATTGTGCGTTAAAAATATTGGATCGCTTCGTTCATTTTCGCTGAATTATTACCATTAGCATTTAATTTAAATTTCCTGCAACAAGACTTTCTGCCATACGCTCTCACCTCCTTCGGACACATTATGTAGTCTCTACACTTACTATAGCAAAAGGCCACTCTATTTCTATATTTCTATATAAATTCTACGTTAAGTCGTATAACTAAAAAAAATGTGGCTTTCATATATTTACAGATAATCGAAGCAGAAGATGATGTAGTGTGATCTACGTCAGACTATGTACGCACAAATTTGAAGGTAGGGTTTTGCATACGCAATTATTTATTCACTTATCTTGACATATGAGCACGTATGATAATTTATAAATAATTAGTAAATATGTCCTATTTCAGTTAACGATGCAGACGAAGAGAATTATTTCAACAGCTGAAAGAGAAAGTAACTCTGCTGCACGAGCAAATGAAATAAGCACATTTTCATGTATATGTATATATATAAAATAAAAAATTTATTTCTTTAAAATTATTATAATATTTATGTTATTATATAAATATATTATGGGGATTATTTTTATTACTGACGGCCCCCACGGCCCCGGTAATAATATGATATTAAAAATTATTTGAAGCCATTCCCTATATGGAAATTATCTTTGTAAAAAGAAGTGAGATCCCCAAAAAAACTTCAAAAAAGTACAAAAATTACGCCAAGTACACGAAATCAAATAAATCACAAAAAATAGAAGATAATTGCAAAATAAAAAAAAGATGTGAAATCAAAATGTGCTGCAAGTACATAAAGGTGCTTTCCCGCAGCGTGCAAAGGCGACACTGTGTAACGCAATGTAAGATTCGGTGCTTTCCAACTGCGCTTAATAATATTAAGAAGATATATTTTTATAGAAATAAATATTTCAATACCAATAAATATTTTATTCAAAATACTTGGCGCTGCGAAACAGAAAAAATGTTAATTGTCTTATTAATAGTAAATTAATAATTTACAATAACTCACTTACAATCTAAAATACATTACGAACGCACACACAAGAAAAAAAAAGAAAAAGATTAATGCAATTTATACATATTTATTCAATTTAGCAACCCCAATTCGAGGCGCAACGCCAAGTATTTTGAATAAAATATTTATTGGTATTGAAATATTTATTTCTATAAAAATATATCTGCTTAATATTATTAAGCGCAGTTGGAAAGCACCGAATCTTACATTGCGTTACACAGTGTCGCATTTGCACGCTGCGGGAAAGCACCTTTATGTACTTGCAGCACATTTTGATTTTACATCTTTTTTTTATTTTGCAATTATCTTCTATTTTTTGTGATTTATTTGATTTCGTGTACTTGGCGTAATTTTTTTACTTTTTTGAAGTTTTTTACATTATTCTCTCAGTATTTTCTCAGAAAGATATTCTGCATGCATTCTTAACCTAACATAACAGCGATACCTACTATAGTATTTTACTATACGGGGTGTTCGACTACACGTGGTAATAAATTTAAGGGGTGATTCTAGACACCAGAATAAAACGAAAATCAACTACACCGATATTGCGGTTGAGGCTTCGTTTGTTAATTATAAACGTTTAAAGATATGCCTAAAAGCAGACAATCCGCGTGCAGCGATACAGGGGAGACAACTCACAAGGGAAGATCCCGAACCCGGAAATTCAAAAAATTCTGAAACTTTGTGAATATGTAGAGCAGGGCTCTTCAAGGTCCCGCACGCGTGCGCTTGGGGTTCTCCCACTCTCGTCCGCGTTGTCAGGGATACCGCGCGACGCTAAAGTGGCGACCATGACGCTAGCCCGGCATGGCAGCCCAGGGTGTTGACACTCTTATGAGAAAACTGTTAGCACGAGATTTGTTTTACCCCAGTCCGTATGGCGGCGCTGTACTCAATTAAGTGAGAGAATTGTACGCTAGATAGTGTTGCTCGCGCAAATATGTGGGGAGCCGCCACGGGAGGCGTTCCCGGCGCCTCCTTGAAACGTGTAGCTTGTAGCGGAGAGGAGCGAGAGGCCATTGTTGTGTCTCGTCCTCTCAAAGTGTCTCAAAGTGAATACATGTGAGCTTTACGAATAAAGACTTCCTTGTTACCGTTAATCGTAGTTGCTTGGGAATAATCCAACCTCGAATACGATTCCTCGATACGAGGATACGATATAAATTGTATATAGGATGCATATGAATATAATAAAATATGATTATGTGTAGTCATACAGAAATTGTATCTCACTCGTTTCTGAAGTTCAATGAATTTAATAGCGAATTCGGCAGGTACGCACTGGCACTGCACTGGTGCCAGAAATTATCATACATGACTTTAATTGGTTGTTTCTGATAGATACGAAAATAGTTCTCTAAGAGTCAACCGATCAAAGTCACACACGATAATTTCTGGCACCAGTGTAGTGTCAGTGCGTGCCTGCCGAATTCGCTCTAAGTGAACTAAGTACTGAACACGCTTTTCAAATTTCCCTCCTATTAATTTAGTTTTACCCCAGCCCGCTTACAAGGGGACACTAAGGTCGGCGGGAAACGGATTTTCCTGAATCTTGCAGTATTTGAAGATGTCGCCTCCGAAGTTAATTTGGCAAAGCAGTAGGGCGCGCTTCTCAAGATTTTCCGAGAAAATTGCATTTGAAAATCGCTTTACTCGGAGATAAGCAGTTTGCGTTATCCTGGTAATTGGTACGTTTCACTGTTCAGAATTAGTTCTGAGGGTGTAATTGTGTGCATGATATTAAATCTAAAAAGCTGTTTCTTTAGGAAACATCTTTTTTGAATGAGAGGGGAGACTTTACTTTTCAGATTGAACAATTTATGTATTTATATAATCTCCCTAATACGTCTTGACTGGGTCGACTCTTATTACAGAATGAATTATGTCTACTATTTTCGTTGTTAACATAAATAATATACATTTTGTTTCTTAAGGGGGGACTCTACCTTGTTGGACCGAAAAATTGCATTTTTTTTTTTTGCTTTTTCGGAAAGATATGAGTCTTGTGTATACACTCTGCAAAGTCCTTTATGGCCCTGGAATAGCTTAAATAATGGTAAGTAGTCAATTTCTATCCTTGTACATAATATGAACTTTTAAACTCGATTTTCTCGAAACTACATTTTTCGACCTGGCGTTGAAGAAATCTCGACAACCAATAAAGCAAACAACTTGAAATTTTACATGCATGTTGAGCACGCGTCTGTCTATCTATGGTAGTAGATTTATCGCCGTATTGTAACCGTTCCTAATTTTACTTAATGATGGTTTGCCGATTTTTGAGAAAAATTCGATTCAATCATATTCAGAAGCCTGCCATTTTAACATTTCTTTGTTTATCTTAATGAATCTACTACCATCGATAGCCACATTCATACAGATTAAGAATCTCTTTCGTTTTTGTGTTTCAGATTATCCTTCGAGTATATTTCGTTAACGCCAGGACCACCCGATTTTTTTTCAACGCCTCAAGTCAGCGCTCTGTATCAGCCACATCTTTTTTTTACCGTCACACAAAAATTTATAACAAGAGCTGAAGATACAATAAAACAGCCTGTCAAACCGCAAATTAATTTGTCAAACCGTTTTTGTACAAAAAATTCACCAAACTCATCGATTTTTCGGCCCAACAAGGTAGAGTCCCCCCTTAAACGAGCGTTTACATATTTTCCACGACGATGAATAAATATTACAATAAAACCAACAACTTTGTGTAATTCCAATTGAATTTCCCTCCGAAGCTTCGTTCACATCGTAGCAGGATAACGGCAATGCGACATCTCCCCTCTCATTCAAAAAAGATGTTTCCTAAGGTAAGAGCTTTTTAGATTTAATATCATGCACACAATTACACCCTCAGAACTAATTCTGAACAGTGAAACGTACCAATTACCAGGATAACGCAAACTGCTTATCTCCGAGTAAAGCGATTTTCAAATGCAATTTTCTCGGAAAATCTTGAGAAGCGCGCCCTACTGCTTTGCCAAATTAACTTCGGAGGCGACATCTTCAAATACTGCAAGGTTCAGGAAAATCCGTTTCCCGTCGACCTTAGTGTCCCCTTGTTAGATGGCGCTGACATGCTAACAAAATAATACATTCAGTGTCAACACCCTGTGGCAGCCTTCGTATCGTCGCGCGGTCTCCCTGACAACGGAAGGCACGCTGCGCGAAAGAAAGATTGGAAGGGGAAGCAGGCGCGTGAGGGGCCCCTACGCTGGAGAGCCCTGATGTAAAGAATTTCCTCTCGGTTACCGCAATTTTTGTTTGCTGCCCAAATTCACTCTAAGGGGGTGTAATTGACCCCTGAAAATCCGGTTATTTTCCGACATTGTGTTATAATTTGTGAACTGAAAAATAATTTTTTTACCAAATGATTGATCTAATTAAAAGAAGTAACTTTTGTCTTGAAACTTTTTTCTATCTCTTACAGTTCGCGAGTTATAACACAAAATCGGGAAATAGCCGAATTTTCAGGGGTTAATTTCACCCCCTTCGAGTGAATTTGGGCAGCAAACAAAAATTGCTTTGTAATCAGGAGGAAATCCCCTACATATTCACAAAGTTCCAGAATTTTTTTAATTTTCGGGTTCGGGATCTTCCCTTCCCAAGCGAAGGGTCGAGCTGGGGTATTCAAAGTCACTGTCGCATGGTGTTATTCACCTCAGAGAAGCTGCGACGAAAGGACAATGGCCTCTTTCCTAATGCCCAGTACGAAATCCTCAATGGATCAGTAATGGGGCAAACGCAGGCCCAACCAGAGCTCTGCAACGGGCGGGTATATCGCGGGTCAACCCATCTGTTACCCGGCCGTCTTTCAATTCACGCGACCCGTCCGTGCCCGCGTCGGATGAGTGGAGTCAGCGTTGATTTCTATCCGCCCGAGGCGCCCGAGACGGACAAAACGCCCAAAGCAGTCACCAGGCATGACGACGTCACCACGCGTATCCGACGACTCGCCCGTACACACACTGTTACCCGCTCTTATCCGTATAACTGGTGACTGTTTCGGGTGTCTTGGGCGTCTTGGGCGGATAGAAATCAACGCTGGCCCGACTCATCCGACGCGGGTACAGACGGGTCGGATAAGCGCTCGGCGGCGTCGGGCAGATATGGCGGATTAGTGAAAGTTCGGGTCCGGGCGATTCGGGCGCATCGAGATACAGTCGGGTGACGGGCGGATCAAACCCGCCCGTTGCAGGTCTCTGGGCCCAACACAGCCCTGAAATGATGGTCATGAGGTAGAGTTTTTCTTCAGGTGCCTACCCGAGGTCCCTCGGACCAGATGGGATATTACTACCGGTTTCTTTTGTTCAAAACCGTAAAATCTTGAACTTTGAGGCCATTTTTCGAGGTGATCCCATCTGATTTCGATGTTAAAAATGTTATCAATCAATTCGTCTGGGTGAGATCTGTCCAATGGTGTATATCAATCGCTGCACGCTCGTAGGTCAGTAATCCCCTCTGGGACTTAACATTGTCCTTTATCTCTTCTTCTTTATCCCTTCGTTCAAAACTGAAGGGTATAGTTGAGAGACACCAGACCTACCTACTCGATAAAATCCATTTTTTCCATTATATCCATAGAAGTCAATTGTTTTATCGAGACGCACGTGCAGAAATCCGGAACAACATAGAATCACCACCCCCATAAAATAAAAAAAATCTAGACCTTCTGCACTAAAACCTGTGAAAATTTTAAACAATGAACACAAATTCACCCTGTTCTGTGGTTTCTGTGATTTTTGCGCGTGTGTGTCTCGACTAGAGCTCTTACTACCCGACCCGCCGGGTACCCGTGAGATACCCGGGTAAACAACAATTACTCGGGTAGACAAAAATTACCCGGGTATCCATGAGATACCCGAGTAAATGAGATGTGATAAGATAGTTGAGAATTTCGATTTGACAGCCGATCGTCTTTCGACTTTCGATCATTTTCGGCTAACATCAGTAATGAACGGAATAAACTTCAAGCAATTAAACGTTTTATCATAATATTCATAATCGTAACGCGCACACACATTCAATTGCTTGAAGTTTATTCCGTTCATTACTGATGTTAGTCGAAAATGATCGAAAGTCGAAAGACGTTCGGCTGTCAAATCGATGATCTTATACCCGGGTATCGCACGGGTACCCGGATAGTCGGGTAGCCGGGTAATTTTTGTCTACCCGGGGTCTCACCGGGTACCCGAGTACCCGGGTACCCGGATACCCGGGCCAAAAGAATAACTCTAGTCTCGACAACACAATGGACTACAACAGTAGCGTGCTACTTAGCGAGTAGGTAAGTACCCTTTAATTTTGGATTAAATGTCGCAGAATCGTGTGGCCATGCCGATTGTCGTAAATTTCGTCGCAGCTTCTCTGAGGTAAGTGCCCCGTGCGACAGTGACTTTGGCTACCACTGCTCGACTCCTCGCCTGAGTTGTCCCGCGTGTAACTACCGCTGCACGCAGATAGTCTGCTTTTAGGCATACTTTTAAACGCTTCTAACTAAAAAATGAAGCCACAACCACAATATCGTTATTCTTGATTTTTGTCTTCTTCTGGTGTCTTCTAGAATTACCACTTAAATTTATTCCCTCGTGTAGCCGCACATCTTGGAATTTATATTGCAGTCAGATCTATTGTGAAAAAGGACGAATTTCGACAGTTATAATTTTAATGTTTGCGTTTTTAGTTATAATCGTAGTTGTGTTATTTTATCGTTGATTCGTTGGGGGTTGGGAATGAATACGACATAGTTCATAGTGAAGAAACAAACAGACAAAATCGTGAAAAATAAAGGGAGGAATGCCCTGTCCAAACAGGAATTGTTTTTATACTGGTTGTCTAATGAATATATGTATGTATATTGAAATGACTGCAAAGTATAAAATTTTGTATCGATGTAGGTGTAAAAATCGAGAAAATTCAACGAGCGATGCATTCAAACATGAAAGATACGTGCCTGTTATAAAATTGATTGGCTCCGGGGTACAAGGAACTGTAGTCCGCCTTTTCCATGGAATCTGGATATTCTTGCTCCTTTTCTTCAGCATTCTCGTCAATGTACAATTCTCCGCTCGGTACACTCTCGTTCTCAGGACAATCTTGCACCTCGTTCTTGACTTCGGTCTCTGTTAGTATGATCAAAAACGTTTCACGTTCACATGTCTTTAGTGTTTCAGGACTATAGTAACCCCCCCCCCCTTTGACATTAATATAATTTATAAAAGTATACACGAAAATCACTTCGACACTGTTTCGAAATTTTAGAATCTCGATTGAGGAGGCTGAAGTGTGCTAGCCCCAAAAATTGATTCTTCTTTGCATTTTACGTTTTATATTTGTAGAATACGCCTCTAAAATATTAAATTAATATTCGAAAAATTAAGAATGTTACAGTTAGGGTAAAAGGCCCAAATTTCGTCCCCCTGCATTTCTCGATTCCTATGGTTGCATTTCCAGTGTCATCTGGTGGTAAATGTTGTATTAGTATACGTCAGTATTCCGAGAGACATGCAAGTAACAGGTTACGTGTTTGTGCGTTTGCGAAGGAGAAGAAGATTTTCGAGCACGGCGAGTTTTTACAGACTTCAGTATGATAGCACGTTACTATTAGAATTGAATATTATTTCGAATTCGAAGTTGTAGCACTTATTCGGGCATATCTTGTAGTTTCTTATACGCAATAACTGTTGGGAATTTATGTTTCCCGGGTCAATCGTCTTAACGATTGTATTGACATATAGATGGCGCAGTCCTCCCCTGAATCACGTGTAAATTCTACTACTCGCTTAATTTTTCTATTGTACCACTTATTTTCATATTGGAGCCCTAATTACTGTGTGTGTGTTTCCCTAATAAATCTTTTGTACTGCGCGTCTATAAGTAAACCGACACGGACTACTTCTTTCTTATCAGATTATGAGACTTATGCGTTGATGCGACGGTGAGTGAAGACACGTGGCGTTTTGAGGTTAGGAGGACTAGCAATGGACTCACCAGAGAAACTTGTGTCCGATCGTTATTTTCAAAGATAGTGACGTATCGGTCGTGAAGTGAAAAATAGAATGGCAGACGAGAGTATGCTAAGAGACATTCGAGTGACTAAGCTCACGAAGACAACGTATGGTCGTTGGAAAATCGAAATTTGCGACGTGCTCGAGAGTCATCAAATCTGGGAAATTGCAGTTGGAAAAGTACCGAAGCCAAATGAAATGAAAACTCAGGAATGCGGCGTTACAAACTCGAAGGAGATTGATGACTGGAAAGGGAAGGACAGCAAGGCACGTTCTGTTATTCGATCAACCCTAGACGACACAACGTTTGATCAGGTCTGCGACTGCGAGACACCAGTGGAAAACGTTAAATGCTCTACTGGAGTTGCTACGTGAGTGTTTCACATATTCATGGAAATCAGACGATACAGTTGGTACGTTTGTGGCAGGACTCAAGTTCATTGCACGTAGAATTGAAGCTTTGAAATCGGAAGACTTTGGCAGTAAGTTTAATGAAAAACTATTGATGGCGAAGATTCTTGGATGTCTACCGAAAGATTTCGACAGTTTTGCGACAAGCTGGTCACTTTTATCGGGCGGAACAGCACTGGGGCCGTTTCTTGAAAAGCTCGCTAATGCTGAAAGAAGCATCGGAGGTCGTCTGGATGATGTGTCAGACGAAGTGTTCAAGCTGCAGTATAAATCATCAGATGATCAATCAATGAAGGCTGTTAAGAAAAAGTTCAAAGGCAAGTGTCACAAGTGTGGCAAAATTGGACATACAAAGCGAGATTGTTGGTCAAAATCAGAAAAATCGGAAAGATCTGAATCACGGAAAGAATCAAAAGAATCAAAGGATGGGAAAAGTGGGAACGGATTATCGGCGTCGTCTACATTTGAATTGAGGAATAATGGATGTATCATTGCAGATTCTGGCGCGAGTGTGCACCTTAGTGGCAATATTGAATGGTTCTCGTTGCTGCGGAAGCTCTGTTCACCGCTTGTATTGAATATTGCCAATGGTAAAACACTAGAAGCAACTCATGTTGGTGACATTAAAATTGAATAATCAATTAATGGCAAGATGTGGGAAAGCCGGACATGGGAATCCGTATACTACTGTGAAAACATGAGTGGTGAATCGCTCTTCTCAACGACATTTATGGAGAAGACGAAAGGTTATGGTTTTTACCATGGAAATGGAATTATGAGACTGATGGATGGAAAGAAAACAATACTTGGTGGTAGAAGACTTGACAACCAGTATGTACCTTTCATTCGTGTTGTGACACCACCAGCCTCAGTGAGGATTGCCCGATCAATTGGATTCTGGCATCAGCGTCTTGGGCATGTCAGTGACAATGTGGTACGAGCAATGGCAAGAAATGATCTTGCTGATGGTCTTGAAGTAATTATAACAAAAAGGGACAACTCGTGTCATTTGGGAAAGCAGACAATCAGTCCCCATCCCACTCGAGAAAGACGTGAATGTTTACCTGGACAGCGCTTCCATTCGGATGTCTGTCATGTTGGAGTGACATCGTGGAATAGATGTAAGTATTTTCTGACATTGAAGGATGAAGCATCCGGGTATCGCAGAGTTTTCTTCACAAAATCAAAAGAGGAAGTATCCAGCATTTTGAAGCAGTTCTTCTCGGAAGCAGAAAAAGAAACAGGTAGAAACGTGATTTCGTTAAGAACTGACAATAGAACGGAATATGTAAACGATAAGGTGAAGGAAGTTCTCAGGTCAGTGAACGTTACTCACGAGTCGTCGCCACCTAATGTCAAACAGTGTAACGGTATGGCTGGAAGAGAAAACCGTACACTGTGTGATACTGCTCGATCAATGTTATTTAACACGATTGTTCTAGGACAGATCGTCATTTATTGTGGACAGAAGCCATTGGAACAGCAGCATCACTTCGTAACCGTGTGCCGAATCGTAGAAATACCAGTACGACTCCCTATTTTGAATGGTACAGGAAGAAACCTGATGTATCCCACCTGCGGGTCTTTGGAGCGAAAGCCTTTGTACTAATTCCCGATTCAATGAGACGTAAGATGGATTCCACGATATTTGTTGGGTACGATCGCTATACCGACCAGGTGTATCGAGTTTTCAACCTTGAAAGAAAGACGGTTGAAAGAGTCGCAGATGTCGAAATCGTGGATGTGACAGATGTAACGGATCAAGTTCTTTTTCCGTTACCACTTGAAGAGCAAGAGTAGGAATTCGAAGAACCAATTGTTGAGGAGCTGCACGACAAGGATGAAATTATTGTCACAGATTCTGATGACGATTTCATGAATGCGACGATAGAGGTCACGAAAGGTGCGTCGACACCCGGATCACTGATGAAGAAAGGTCGACCAGGTGGATCAAAACCAAATCGACAGCTAACTCCAACAGATTGGGTGTTGCGTGACAGAGGGAACAAGTCAGCCCGCATAGCTGCAATGAAGGTTTCGCTGGACCCGGTTTCATATGAATATGCAATCTCAAGGAACGACTCGGCTCTCTGGAAGCAGGCAATGGACGACGAGATGACATCAGTTCTTAAGAATCAAACGTGGGAGCTTAAACCTTTACCAAAGGGACAGCCGGTAGTCTCGTGCAGATGGGTCTTCAAGTCAAAGTTGCAGCCAGATGGCACTATCGAACGGCACAAGGCACGATTAGTCGCGCGAGGTTTCAGTTAAACTCGAGGTATCGACTATTTCGAGATTTTTTTACCTGTAATCTTACGAGTCAGTAAGAACAGTGTTAGCTACAGTTGCCAAACACGACATGGAACTGGCGCAATTTGATGTAAAGACGGCCTTTCTTAATAGCTCCCTTGAAGAGGAAATCCACATGCAACAGCCGGAGGGATATGAAGATGGATCAGACCGGGTTTGTCGGCTGAAGAAGGGTCTCTATGGACTTAAGCAAGCACCCAGGAATTGGAATGCTAAATTCAACGAATTTGTAGCGTCTCGTGGACTTACACAGTCAGAATCCGATCCGTGTGTCTTTACCAAGGGCGGCAATACAGATGACTAGACAATTTTGTGTCTATATGTGGCCGACGGACTCGTGGCATGCAGACGAAAGAAAACTTTGGATACCTTTGTCTTAGCACTGATGTCAGAATTCGAAGTTGTATGCCATGAACCATCGTGTTATGTTGGCATGGAAATAACGCGCAATCGTGAGGAAAAGACACTTTGCATCAATCAACAAGCATACATCTCTCGTATGTTGCATCGTTTCGACATGGAGGAGTGCAAATCTGTGGGATCTCCGATGGATCCGTCTGTTCATCTAACCGATCCAGTCGAGGAGACTATGGAGAAACGTTTTCCATATCGGGAAGCAGTTGGCTGCTTGAACTATATTGCGATGATATCAAAGTCATTTCTACGAAAAGTCATTGGATGACCTGGTTGGATACTGCGACTCCGACTTTGGTGGTGACATGGAGGAGAGGAAATCCACGTCTGGATATGTGGTCATGCTCCATTGTGGACCAATTGCCTGGTCATCAAGTCTACAACCGATTACTGCTCTATCCTCGGCAGAAGCCGAATATATGTCGATGTCAGAAACGTTAAAGGAGATTCTATGGCTGCGACCGTTTATTGAATCTCTCGGTCTAGAACAGAAGAAACCTACAAAATTGAGGGTGGACAACCAGGCAGCAATAGCGAATTCAATGTCAAAGAACCCTGAGTTTCATAGGAAGACGAAACATACAGCCAGGCGTTTCCATCGCATCAGACAGGAGCAGGAGGCTGGCAACGTTGGGGTTACGTATGTACCATCTGAAGACCAGGCAGCAGACCTGCTCACCAAGCCTCTGACTACATCTATAATCTCGCGATGTCTTGCTCACATGGGGATGACGTTGGGAACAAGAGGAGGTGTTGGGAATTTATGTTTCCCGGGTCAATCGTCTTAACGATTGTATTGACTTATAAATGGCTCAGTCCACCCCTGGATCACGTATCAATTCGACTACTCGTTTAATTTTTCTATTGTATCACTTATTTTCATATTGGAGCCCTAATTACTGTGTGTGTGTTTTCCTAATAAATCTTTTGTACTGCACGTCTATAAGTAAACCGACACGGACTAACTTCTTGCTTATCAATAACTTTGATGGCCATCACTCGCTTGGTCTATTAGAGCGATCAACATATTGAAACTGCGCGAATTCCAAATTTCGTCCTCAGGAGGTGTCCCAATTTCGTCTCTGAAACTCCAAAGGAAATTGATATCGATTTTCTAAAAATTTGTTATTTGAAATAAAAATGGCTGATACATGAACAGTTACAGGAGTGAATTAACTTTTATCGGTTTTCAAGCAATTTTAGTAGAAATGTTTTGTAGATGCCGAAATGAAAACAGTGGAATAAGGAGTCCATTCGAAAAGAAGACGTTTATTTGTCGTGATTACTTGCACACATAAACTCTAAGATCCCTTGTATCAATAAAAAAATTAATTTTTGAATTTATTTCCTGTTTTATTTACAAACATTTTCTTGGGGGACGAAATTAGCAACACTTTTTTCAGATCTTACATTTTGCACGTTTTCACATTTTGTTTATTATCTCGTATTGACATGACATAATTACATTTTGCGATTCCTGGATATATAGAGAAACGTTCGAAGAAAATTCATGCAAAGTACCAGCTCATTCTAACATTTTATACACCCTCTACAGGGTCAAATACAAATGGGGGACGAAATTTGGGCCCTTTACCCTACTTTTGCTACACTGTGAATGGAGGCGGACGCAGGAATAGACTTGATATAACCACAAACACCCGTTACCGGAGATATTCATGAAGGCAATTACAACCAATTTGTGAAGATTTGAATGGAAGGAGTTACTTGAGGATTGTTTGGGCGTCTTTACACAAGATAACAACGAATGCAAAGTTCGATTCGATCTTATATCGTGGAACTGGCTTCGCATATCCGGTCAGTAATTTTGAATTTTGCAGAACGATCACACACAAACAAACGCACGCACGAATAAGCGTCAGTATTAAGCGTTGGTCGGAACCCGAGCCTTAGGTCCGGCCGAGGCGTACCGTGAGGCAAGGGGCTCGCTTTTCGAGTGTACCATGGGGTGCTGGGCGCGTACTTATACGCCGCACAGTGGTCCCAGTCGATGAAAAGGTGATAAAAAATCCTAACGTTCACATTTCACTATTTATCATTATGAAAATGGTCATTCGGGGGGTTTTGGGGTCGTAAAATCTGATTTCGAGATCAAAATTTTTATTAAATTGAAACTAAGCCCTGTAGGGGGAGGAAATGTCGATAAAATAATGTGATGTTTTTTTCAACAGTACTGTCCGTGTTGGTTACGTTATTTGAAGTTAATTACGGCAACAAATTTAGAAAAATTAACAAAGATAGCGTTTTTATGAGAGAAAAAGGTATGACCGCGCTGAAATTATGAGGACAATAATTTGTAAGAATTCACACTTCAGATATTGACAATGATTTATCCATAAGATGAAATGATGCATTCATTCGATGTTATTGGCATATATAAGAAGTTATAAATAACAGAAATACATATAAGAAATTATGTGATGGTCGCAATTAATCGCATGTTACACTTTTTGGAATCGACGGGCATTAGGGTGTTTCAATATTTCAAAGGTGCTATTTTCATGTAACTTTGCTCAATCCCTTGGTTCTATTCATCTAAGTGATCTGTATGCCAAATTTTAGACAAATTGAATAATATTTAGGTTGCATTTTTTTATCACTAGGGTAGTCAGGGGGCGGTAGTAACACTTTGGCTTTGGAATACGATTACGCAGGAACTATTACATTTACAACAAAAACTCTTATACGGAAATGTTACTTACTTATCTGACATCATTGAGTCACAACAGTTTCACTGTATGTCAAATAATATCCAAGTTATTAATAAAAAATGAGAAGCGGAGTATTATAGCCCTAACTTTACAGCAGGCCTGCCCGTTAGAATGCAAATATCTCCGCAAGTTCTGGGACCTGGGTACCTAACAGCTGAGCGCTGAACTGTTACCTTGATAACCGTTGCGTGGGTTTTGGGAGAACTGCTAATGTGCGTGTGCGTTCATATGCGTGAGGCCCAGCTATATAGACTCGTGGAATGAGCCAGCATGGACACACACATACACTCATGCAGTTTTCCCGCAACCCATACTGTGGTTAGTAACGTAACAGTTCCGCGCTCGGTTGTTACCCGGGTCCCAGAACTTGAGGAGGCATAGTACCCGCAAAGATATAGCGAGGTCGTAAATTAAACACTCGAGCAGCGGCGGTCTTTGATGCCCCGGCACCCAGGGCAGTACGCGGTATACTATTGTAGGAATATCAGTAGGAATTGAATCTCAGGCCACATGCCCTGAGCCCTGAGGTCAGCCTGAGAACCAACAATTCGCTCGTTCCGACTCCCCAGAACATGTAAACAGACACGCGCTACCGTTTTTACGACCTCGCTATATCTTTGCGGGTACTATATTTGCGCCCTAAAGGCGGTTATAGACCGGGCAACAATCGCCAGCAACTTTGTCGCCGATGGCACATTTAGCCCCGTTACGCACTTTTGCGACAAGTTGCCAGCAACTTGGTCGACAAGAGACCAGAAATCTTTGTTGCTCACCTCGACCAAGTGCGTACGAACTCATATATCCCCGTGGCCGTACCTCGTGGTCGTCGGCGACCTGGTCGCCGGCAACTTGTCGTAAGTGCGTAATGGGGCTTAGGTAAAAACTGAGGGGGCTGACTTGTGTACCACATCTGGTTCCCAATGGCCAGAGTGTTTCGCCAGGGTCGCGGTTTATGACCGTATTGTCCCGCGAGTCAACTAACGTGAGTTGTCTAACGGGCGGGCCTGCTTTACAGTGTAAAGTCTTATAACCGTCTCTGACTCCGAGTCGGTTGTAATACCGCATGGAATCGATAGTAATACAAATTTAACTGTACAAAATTAAAATATTTATTGATTTAAATTATAATAATAAATGAAAAAATTAAAATTTATAACCAAGTATGCGGTATCGCAATTGTGGCAGAAATAAAAAAACGCTTGGGCGGGTGGATTCTGCCTGTAGAGTACATTGCACTGATTTTTCATTTGATTTGATTGTGCTATGCTATAGGATTGTATGCAAACAAGACAATATTATTCGCTTTCTTTGACACTATTCGGGTTCTGTTGCGGTATAACCGACACCGATTGACGATGTTACAATCGCCCCCGACCATGCTTTTGAACTTCAATTATTTTTGACTAACGAGACACTTAAAAATGCTAAGTAACGATCAGTATTACTTTAAAACAGGTCAGATTACAGATTAAAAAATGAAAAAACACATACTTGCAAAGGGAGTGTTTATATTACAATTATAAGTCTGTAAGAAAAAGTTACTTTGGTGTATCGAAAAGTTATCTTGTTCACTATCCATGTCTATTGCATATCCATACCAGGGAGTCGACACCGAAGCAGAAACCGAAATTCAGACCGGTCACATATGAGTCAAGTAACCAGTAACCTGACCGTAATAGTGAGAGGATGTAAAAGGGAACCGAAACTCCTGACCAATTGCATTTCGGTTAGGAATCGGGGACCGTAATTCTGAGACGAACGGTCGGCGGACCGGTCGCTACTTAGGTACAATATGCATAGATACATTATAAATGGTGATAATTTTATTAACATTAACGTTTTACTTTTGTAAAAACTTTGGCATTAACAGCGATTAACAAGTGCAAACTTCTGAAAATTTACTATTGTTCTTTCCAAAACAAATTGTTAATCCTTAAAACATAACTATCATTAACTTTGTTTATTTATAACTAAACATTTTATTGATAAAAATATAAATTGTTTGTGAAAATTATTTATAAAAATATTTAATTGTGACTATAAAAGTAATATTTCATTACTAAAAATATTTAAAGTAGGTGTTTATAAAATTATCTATAAAATTTAATAAATTTAGAAAATTATGTAAATGTATTTTTAAGAATTTATATATAAATTAAACTAGCAAATATACCCGCGCTTCGCTTCGGGCCTAAAAGATATTAAGGACTCCATGAAAACACAGTTTACCCCTTTTCACCCCCTTAGGGGTTGATCAGTGCAAAATCCTGAAATTGTTTCTTAGGGATTTGTGTCTACTGCTGTATCCCACCTGCGAGAAGCGTTCGGTCCGGTCGCCGCCTGGCGGTCGCTTCGCGTACTATGCATCGCGAGCCGGCCGAGTCATGACTTCTTTGTTATACATGCAACTAACGATGTGACCCTCAAGTATCCCCACCCTTTGCGGGAAATCGTCACGCGCATCTCTTGCGCGCAGTACGGTAGACGCCATGTAAGATAAGGTCTATCTGCCTCGCTTCACTATTTCGCTTATTACTCAGTCCCATTTAGTAATATCGAGATGATATATAGCCTTAAATCTTCCCTGAGAATTGTACTACACGCTAAAAAAAGCCGCATCGAAATTGATCTATTAGTTCCTGAGTTGTGAGGGAACAGGAAAACATACGTTTTCGTTTATATATGTACAGATTAATTGATTTTATTTATTATTATAAATTTATTTCATTTATACTATGTACTTCGCTGTGGATTGCAAAAGATGCAAGGTCAGGTTACTAACGTCATAAAAAATAATTAAAATAATCTACTAAATAATTTTAGTCACGACTTGCGATTCGTAACCGGGATAGTAACAATTTGTTTCTCAAATTTTAATCGAGCGTATTTCTATTTTCTTTCTATTTCTCATGAGGTGATGAATTCTGGTTGCCCGCATTTTTATCTTTCCCGACTTTGCTTCAACCGTATTGCAATCGGTCGAGACTCTCGGTTGACCGTATTGCGAACCTCTCCATACATTAACACGAACCTCTCCATAAATTAACTCAACCGTATTCCTGACCGGTCAAGACTTTCGGTCAACCGTTAAGGTGGCCGTTCCAATGGTCGGCTACAGCCGCCAGCGACCGCGGCTGGCGGCTACAGCCGCAAGCGATTGCGACTGGCGTCGTCGGAAATGGTATTTCCTATACCTAAGCGTCAATGCCATGGCCCCACCAGTGCAACGACGCGCCGCACAGGACCTTTTCGAGCACTTAAAAAAAGGGTCTATTGTCGTATGAGGTTTCGAGGACCGTCGAAGACAGTGAAAGACTAGCCTTTTTTTATATGTACATCGTGCTCTGTTTATCTGCCGAATTGAAGAAGTCAATGACATTTGGGTGTTTCTTTTAAGATATCGGAATGAAATTTGTGGATAAAATAGGATAAACCTATTCCTTTCTAGTGATGTATAATTTAATATTTTTTACATCTATTAATTTGTTTTTTCTATTTTTTAACTCAATCGTGATAAAAAATTGGAAACTGTTTTTTTTTGTACTTTATTAGTGTTTTAAGTCGCACGTTGGGGAAACATTCAGTTTTCAAGTTATAAGGAAAAGTCGAATAGTAAGGGAAGTAGCCGAATATCGTTTTGTTTAAATTAGGTGCCAGAAAAGTGACAAAAAATATAAATATTGAAGAAAAATGTTTTCCTTTCAAGGCTGGCGTTCCAATGCGCGGCCGGCGACGGTCCCACTTGTGCAAGGGAGAAGTATGCATTTGTTTCTCCCTGGCACTAGTGGGACCGTCGCCGGTCTCAGTCGCCGGCCGCACATTGAAACGCCAGCCTTGAAAAGATAGAAATATATTTATATTTGTAATAAACACTTTCTATCAATAAAGCGAACGAACGTATGCACCGACCTAATAATGCCTATTTTATATGATTAGTAGAGCCTATTGGAATACGCTATTGGAACTAACTCAATTTCGAAAAGAATGTGGTCTAGTCCGTTGTTTGCTCTCTGCCTCAATTAATTAATTTGCATGGACTGAAAGCCCGTTTCGTTAAAAGTAGTGGGATTTAAATATTTTGTTGTCAATTTAATCGGGAGAATGCAAGGAAACCATTGGTATCATTTTCATATTGATACGATGAAAAATAAAGAAACTCCGTTTCTGTATACATAAAATGAGATTATATTGCAATGAGAATATTTTAAGCTTACAATCTTTTCTATATTTATTAAAATCTTTATTTCTGGCTTCTTGGGTCGCTTCGCCCAATTAGCCGATTGGAAGGTTGCCCAAATATTGTATAATTTCGTAAGAATGTATTAACACTTTGTGAACAGTACCTATCTATTACATTGGTACCAGAATAACATGGATACAGGTTTGCAGATATTTCTGCACTTTCCATAGTATGTATACATATTTATCCAATTTTTTTAGTTTTATTGAAATTGTTGACGTTATTTTTTTAAATAACGACAAACTTTGTTATGAGTTGTATATTAACACTTTTTTTACGAACTTGCTCAATAATATTCAGCATTTTCAACGCGAAAAATGGAATGTTGCATTTTTCCCCTATTTCTTGGGATTCAGGCCCACTGTACGATATACTAGAATACAGGTGATTACTACATTATTGGAAAATATTGTCAAATCTTGTTTTCGCAGTTGCAAGAACAAATATATGTTGATTACACAAGTTCGCGGAAGGTAACTAAAAAGCCGACAATTACTGATATTTTTTCAATGGGTTTCTTATGGAAAAATAACTGTATATAACGAATTATTTGCTATTACTTTGCAGAATCGATACTAATCATTTCTGACCCCTTTAACTTTACTTTAACAAACTTTAAAAGACACGATTTAAAATTCTGCACAAAACAAAAAATTTGACATGTGTTTACACGCAGGTCAGATGTAGCCGTCATGATATTTTTACCTTTTTTTATAAGAGCTCATATTATTAGTTTACAAGAAATATGCATATAAAAAAACATAATTCCATAAGTTATGAATTCTGACTTCTTTTAGGGCTCTTGATACCCGGTGACCCGGGTACTCGGTTAACCGGGTGATACCCGGGTACCCGGGCGCTACCCGGGTCTGCGGGTAATACGGTTACGGGTACTCGATACCCGTATGATACGGGTAACACAGTTCGACAGCTATCTGGACTTGTAACATTTAATAGCCGTTTCTTATATGTTTTGGAGCACTGAAAACGAATCCGCAAACCGTTTGACGCCATCACCCTCAGTTTTTGAGAAATTCGATTTTGAAAAAAAAATGAAAATTTTTAACGTTGAACATCTTTTGTGTCGAGACAGTAATAGTTATTCATTACTGTTTGCGCAAATGTGCAGTCTTTTTCAAAATCGAATTTCTCAAAAACTGAGGATGACAGCGCAGAAGCAACTTGCAATATTACTAATAATTTATAACTAACAATATTCATGAAACAAAATGGTATAATAAGAGGTTTGTTACGATCCACTGCAATAACCGGTATTTCGTCGATTACCCGTATAACACGAGTATCGGGTAATCGTAACCGTATTACCCGCAAACCCGGGTAGCACCCGGGTACCCGGGTAACCGGAAACCCGCGAAAAGTAAGAGCCCTAACTTCTTTCCTTATTTCTGGATAATCTGTCCGAATGTGACGATGAATCGCAGCAGAGCGGCTAGAGTCGCTAGACCGCTTCTGGAGGAGTAGAGCGGCAGCCGCAGTGCGACTAGGAGATTCTGCCGTTATGGCGGAAAACAGACACTCATAGCATTGTGTTATGTCTCGAGTAGCCTAGGCTGCTCATGAACCAGACGCGCATAGACTATAACAATCCTGGCGCGGCCGCAGCAGTCGCAGCCGCCCATAGGAGTTGAGATGAATGCTTTCCATTGTACCAGTGTACTGCGGCTACAGCCGCAGTCGCCAGCCGCGGTCGCTGGCGGCTGTAGTCGCTGATTGGAACGGCCACCTTAAGTCTCAGAAAAATTCTCTCTCGGTTACCGGTTGAGACAAAACTCCGGACCACTCGTCACTCACCAGTTTTGGTTGACCGGACCGTAAATGCCATATCGGTCGTCTCTGGGCGACCGCGACCGTAACCGAAATTATATCGGTCTCGATTCCCTGATCCATACTGCTAGGACATGGATGTGTGTATTCCAAATGTCATTGTTTATCATATACCCAACATTGGTGTTATATAATATCTATTATATAAGGTACAGGTTTTTTATGGGTGTAAACAATAATAATAATATGTACATATAGTGTATATTTATAGATGAATTTGATGATTTTTTTTTAAATGTAAATTTAACTAATACATCTAAGTCTAAGTCTTCTTCGAAGTGTAGTTTCTTTTTTAAGGACTTGAGAATAAAAATAATTAGGTATCAGTCGAAATAGTGTTACTTTATCCTACTACATATTATTTATTCTCCTTGTCATATAGGAAGGAACCCGTTTCACGCATATAGAATGAGCTCATTGGCTCCGAGGGAGCGTTGATTGGTGTATAGCCAATAGTAGCTTGTTCCGGCACCAATGAGCGCCAACATGCGCAGAACGGGTCTAAACTCGTCAGTCGGCGGGTTCCTTCTTGTATGGCGGCATCAACACAGCTGTTGAGCCGTCGTGGCGCGTTTGAATTGTTTTTGACCGCTAACGGGCTCGAGCTACGCCCGCCCGGCAACACTTAGTTCTCGGAACAACATCGCCGAGACATGATCTTCGCCTTCTTACGTCCATTGCGCCATTGTTCCTACGAGTCCTTTCTCACGCCACCGCTTTCGCCAAGCGCGCATGCGCCGTTGTATTATAGTGTGTCTAAGGTCGGGGCCAGATATATTGGCCGGTGAGTTGCGTGAGGGGTATTCTCCCACCACACCGTTTGCCTGCCTCGGTGCTCCTTTTCTCAACGTTTTTTGACTCGCTCTCGTTCCATCTCGCTCTCGCCTTCACAAAACAAGAGTGAGCCAGAAGTGATGGGGATAGTGCCAAGCTTCTGTCGTGTAGGCCAAACCGAACTGTCAGCGTAGAAATACACACATCAGAATAGGTGTGCGTTAGCTCCGAAAAAATTCAGGAGCTTTATTGGTCAGAACATTGATTTCTTCTCGATAGCTTCATCTCGTATTGGTCTACGCATAGCTTCGTAACGCACACAACTATTACGCTAAGAATAAATAACAGCCAAACAGCTAGGTTCAGGCGGAGCCGAGCAGCGTTCCCGTTACCCCACCATACACTTCGGGGGCCATGCAACTCCAACTGACAAATCCACGATCGTCATACGGTGGTGGTTGATTTCTCCTCAATCGCTGCTCGCGAACACGAATTCACCGGCCAATATATTTGGCCCCGACCTTAGTCCACATGTCAAGTTTGTGTTGTGATGTCCGGTGATCACTGGTGGACCACGGAAATATAGTGCTTCAGTCCCAAACGGGTCGTTTGTACTATTCTGCTCTCCTTCCCACCGAGCCATCCCAGCGCCGGCAATTTAACCCGGTCTTGGCGGAACCAGTGTGCAAAGTGTGTAACCTTTAAATATTACTTAATCTTCCTAAAATTTGTCAGATATTCTTTTTATATCAATAGGAATCAGGGCATGAGCAAAGTAAAAAAAATGTAATATTTCAATTTTAACCCTATAATCTGAAACACCCTAATGGGCATCCTTGAAACTTACATTATTTGATAGTCTATAGTATAAGGAATGTATGTGCAAAAGTTGAACTTGCACTTTTTTGCAACTTCCGAGGAATGATCAATTATGTTGGCCTTGGCAGCAATCACGCGGCTTCGAGACATCGTTTTTCGTTTTTTATTATTATTTGAACTAATCGGCATTCTATTATAATTGTACAACAAGAGCATATAGTATATAAGGTTATTTGTTTATATGAACCTTTCTATTTGTTTTCAGATTCCAAATTCATTTCTACAATACTTCCAACATATTAATAAATAGCTTACACAAACAAATGGGTAATTTTTCATTTTGGCTTATACGGTAATCATCCAATTTCTTGTACATCATTCTCAGATGTCATATTTCAGATAGAGGGGCAGAAGAATGAAGATATTCAATTTCAAGTAGATTTTCAGAGAGTGAATTTGAATCCATCGCACCGACCCCGGAGATACATTGAGCGCCTAAGAGGGTTCGGCTTCTACAGTGTGTGTTCTCCTGTTGCAACTCTATTCTGTGTTTCTTTTCTAGGAGACAGACAGCGGCTAGCGGCACTTGTCATTTAATTTAATCGACTAATGATGGGATCCCGAAAAATACAGACGGAAACTTTTCAAAGTGTCGAATTTAAAGTGTTTTATTGGAGGTTCAGTTGCAGTTAACAGTTCCAGTGGAACGCCGTTGCTACCTTATAAAAGCGAGATGTGCAATTGTTGGTAAGGGATTCCCCCCGCACGATAAGAGGGTCGCGTATTATGGATGAATCAAAATAAAACGTTTCGATTATAAAATTGTGTCAATACACGACAAACACGAACTTCATTTACCATTGTTTGTGGCACGGGGGTGCTGCGCCGAGGCCTCTGTTGATGAAGACACGTTGCTAGCATTATCTAAAACCCCTGCTGGTTTTGTCGGGTCATTGTCTTCGGTTAACATATCACACTTCCTGAAACAAGAGATAATGGGCTATTAAAGGGGTAATTCCGTGTACCGCTTCTAATAAATCGTTCTTTTCTGTACATTTTTTCATAGTTTGGGGCCTTAAAAATATATTTCTAAAAGACTTAAGAGAAACTCCTTCAATTAACGGAGTTATAAGAATTTTGCTGCGCGCCTCTAACTACTTTGCATCCAAGGCGCGTCGCACAGTGGGGAATTTGGGGTCGAAACGCGGCACTCAGTCCTGTTACAAAAATATCGCCATACTGCAAATTTTTTTTACAGGTAGTTGATTACATATTTGGGTCATAGTGTAGCATGATTGTTTTTCACATTCATTAATTTTTAACGCGACTACGCGATTTTGAAGAGGACCACCTCGCAATTCTGCAGAAATGGTGTTATTATTTATAGTTTTATTGTGTTACGTTTGGAAACGTAAAATTTTTATTTTTAGGCAGGGTATGCATCAACAACGCCTAGCGTTATGGGAAATCCCTTATTGATCGTACACCTGCCTAGTAGTTAATAATAATTTTGTAAAACAAGAACCCCTTTTCTTGGATCATCGACGCCTCGACATATTGCCGTCCCGCGATAAGGATAAGGCGGTGCTGACGCAGCGGCGTTCTCACCAGAGAGTCGCGCTCAAAAAGACCCAGTGGTTCTCTTGCTGTGCCGAATCCGCTCTGTGTAAGCGGCGAGGGCTCGTTTCAACAATGCCTTGCAGCATTATGGGAGAACCCTCGTTGAGGTTCACCTCTGACCGTCGCGCTAAACATTGTAACATAATCAGTAATGGCTGCATCAGGAATGCGCAGACTGGGTGGCTTCTTGGAAGATTGACGGAATTTTATACTCTACATCCGGTGCAGGGAACTGCGCCTTGTCACGGTTTTGTCGCACGTTTCGCAGCATGTGTGGATTGTTAATTAATTAGGAACTGTTCTTTTAGACACCTATCACAATTTCTGATAGTCAACCGACTGTGGGATTCCCCTAGTCAGAAACTGTGTATATAAATTTATGAATGATGAGAAAAGGCCCTCAGCATGTGTGAAATTGTATAATTTTCGAGATGTATGATGTCATAGTTTCCCGTGCGTACGTATGTTCCGTAAAAACCAATTATGTATTTAAATCAAGGGTCCGACTCGTGGGCATGAGCACTCACACACCGCCTCACTAAGTAGAGGGGCCCATGATAACGCCTTCGAGCGATAAAATGCAGCGTAAGCATTTTCGGCGCGGACCCACTCTGGCCGCTGCCGAGAGCGTGAAGCTGCGACACTCTGTGACGGTACCTAAATCGTGAGGTGCGTGTCATTGGGTCCGCGAAGTGTTTTAGAGATAGAGTTCTCCGGTCTATTGTGTAGCCGCGTAGAAAGACTCAACTTTGCGAAACATTTTATTCTATTAACTTCGAAACAATTTATTCTAACTTCTAATTGTACTTGCTCAGTTAAATTTCAATTCAATTAAAATTCAATTCGCGTGTATTGCATCCTATAATCAAGTGTGTGCGTGTTCGGGTATTATTCCTCTTCCTGATTCAGGTATACCCGCGATTCACAACTATCCAAACTCCAAAAGGGAAATTCAAAACTATATTGTCATTTACATTATTGTGACTGTCTGGTGAATTACACCCCTTATCTCTTCTGTATATTGCATCTATCACTGTTATAATTACTGCGTATTTAACGATAATTTCTGACAGTCAATCGACTGTGGGATTCCCCTAGTCAGAAGTTATGTGCGATGATATGTTTATTTTGTGAAACGTTTGATTGATTTTTTTTTATATTGTGTGATTTTTTGCTTGCATCCAATAATTTGAATATTAAAGTTTTGTTTATCAGAAATTCTACTCGTTCATTACCACCTTATTCCATTGAAAACACCCGTATGGGACTAGAGCGTCAACGATCCCAAAATCTACCCCTTATCCTTCTGATAAGGTACTTAGGTATTTAAAAATTAAGAGAATTGACTGTTGCGAACGCGGCGAGCTTCCTTAAAGGTGCCATTTCCAATGCGCGGCTCGCCGCGGCGGCGAGCGGCGCGGCGCCGCCTCAGCACGCCGCGGTACACTGGTACAATGGAAAAGCATTCATCTGTTCTCCTATCTGCGACTTCGACCGCGCGCGGCTGCGGCAGGTTGCTACAGTGAATGCAAGTCTGCTCCGGGAGCAGCCTAGGCTACTGGAAAAGCAACACAATGGGACGAGTGTCTGTTTTCCGCCATTATGGCAGAATCTACTAGCCGCTCGACGGCTTGCGGCTGCCAGTCGCCCCGCGGCCCATCGCCACAATGGGACAGAATCCCCGGAAATAAGGAAACAAGTCAGAATTTAAAAGTTATGGAATTATGTTTTTATATATTTTTTGCAACCTAATAATATGAGGTCTTAAAAACGTAAAAATATCATGGCAGCTACTTCTGCTGTATATGTAAACATGTGTCAAAGTTTGTATGTTTTTTGTGAAGAATTTTAAAATATACTCATTGCAATACACACGAAGATGTTTTAAACTTTTTTATCGACTTCTTCAGATCTAGTATTAGATAGTTTTCTAGACATCTTTGCAAAAAAAGAAACAAAAACTTTATGTTATAAAGTAGCCCGATACGATTCGACACCTTGATTGGAAAAAATAGCATGATGAATTTTTTCTCTATTCTTGGGATTGACGGCCATTCTGCGTTTGGTCTTTGCAGGAGGCGTATTGATAGTGGATAATACTTTGTAGTGGCTATACTGGTGGTATTTTGCTTACGTGCGTCGAAATAAAAGCGGGCTCAGAGCTAGGCGAAAATTCATTCATTCTTTACGATGGGTAATTTATTATTTTTCCAAGAACGTTTCGAGAACATCTGTTTGTCAAATTTCTAAAGGCCAGTAAAAAACGTGGTAACATTGTTCAGTCTGAGTAAATCCGCACATTGCTCTGTCGATGGGCAGTGCGTACGATGCTTCGGCCGCGCAGGTACCGTCGTCAAACGCCAACCGTCAACTCGCGGGAAAAAACGGTCATAAACCGGGGCCCTGGCGAGACGCTCTGACCGATCAATCTGATTAATTTTTGGGAACCAGATGTGGCATTTTCCTCCTCTACTAACTAATCTCTCAATGTTCGGCAGGCAATACTAGGTGGGGTGAAAAGTAACCTCCTTTGGAATGAAAAAAAATTTTTTTTAAAAATGTTTTTTATTTTATTCAATATAGTTCCCTTTTAGCTCGATACACTTATTCCAGCGATTTTCCAACTTCTTGATCCCGTCCGAAAAGTAATTTTCCGGAAGGTCTGCAAAATACTCCTCCGTGGCGTGGATGATTTCCTCGCGTGAGCTGAATTTTTTATTGATGAGCCATCTTTTGAGGTTTGGGAAGAGATAATAGTCCGAGGATGCCAAATCGGGCGAATACGGTGGATGCGACAGCAATTGGAGCCGTAAGTCATTGATTTTAGCCGCGGTTGCGATGCTCTTGTGCGCCGGTGCATTGTCTTGCAAAAACAAAATTTTTTTTCGCTTCATGTGAGGCCGTTTTGCAGCGATTTCGGCCTTCAATCGCTCCAATAATGCACAGTAATACTCGCTGTTGATGGTTTTTCCTTTTTCGAGGTAGTCCACGAAGAGTATGCCATGACAATCCCAGAAAACCGACGCCATAACCTTTCCGACCCATTGAGCCTCCCTCGGCCGCTTCGGAGCACTCGTGCCGGCTTCAGTCCATTGCCGGGCACTCATTCTGTTCTCTGGTGTGTAATAGTGGATCCAGGTTTCATCAACAGTTACCAATCGACGCCAAAAGTCCGCCCGATTCCGCATCAGCAAGTCCAAACACTCTTTCGAAGTGCTCTCGCGTTTGTGTTTTTGGTCAGGAGTGAGCATGCGCGGCACCCAACGGCAGGATAACTTTTTCATATGCAGAATATTGCCCAAAATATGGCGTGTGCGCTCAGTACTAATCTTTGTGGTATCTGCTAGCTCGCGCACCTTCACTTTCCGGTCAGCCAACACCATTTCATGTATTTTTTTGACATTGTCCTCTGTAACCGCATCGGAGGGCCTGCCGCTGCGGACTTGATCGGTAGTGGAGTTGCGGCCACCACGAAACTCTCGAAACCAATATTTGACGGTGTAATCTGACGGAGCATTAGCCCCATAATATTTATCCAACTTTTCTTTTGTTTCCTTCGCCGTTTTGCCTCTCAAAAAATAATGTTTTATGAGAGAACGAAAATCGTTTTTGTCCATACTCAACATGATGCCAAACACGTCAACAACAATCAGCTGTCAAAACAAAACTAAATACAGTATCGCACTGAAATTTGGCATGTCTGCCTAAATATGAACGGACTTCAAGGCACCATAACCTTTTTTGCAGTAGCAGCGCATTCTGGCGGTCAAGGAGGTTACTTTTCACCCCACCTAGTAAACCTCCGTTACAGTGTAAAAAATAAATTCGAATGATGTTCTGAGCGCTGACCGTGACGAACATTAATCTTGTGGTCCGCGCAATGACCAAAAGAAGATGGTCTTATCATAGATTGAAGAATTCTTCCCTGGCAATTGGGTAAGAAACGAAATAACTCTGAACAAGTAGCAGAACGCCTCGCGATGAGACACAGGAAGAAAAGAGGTAGTCCGCTGACTGCGCGATATTGCCCGTCTAGGGGCACCCAGCATAAATATTGTGCAATATATTGCACAATAATATTAAACGCGTCTACATGCCGCTTACCACATCTGGTTCACAAAAAATTAATTAGGCTGATCGGCCAGACTCAAGTGGCGAGCAACCTTTTGTCAGAAGTGGGCCACAAGTGGAAACAATATTAAATACATAAATATAACATCGTTCATGAAAAACCGATATGACGATGTTCAGGTGGGCCACTCGACGATGTTCAGGTGGGCCACATGTGGCCCGCAGGACGCGGGTTGCTCATCACTGGGCCAGAGCATCTCGTCCCGAGCGTATTGTCCCGCACGTCGGGGGTTGACAACGCTGCCTGCGCGTCTGAATTCAGTTAGCTTTTATAGCTGGCAATTTAGTATTTTTGAAACGAAATTTCTTTATTTCTTTACGACTAAGTAGGCAATTATTCGTTCTCGAAGCGTTCGTTGGGAAACATCCGTCTCCCAGATGTTGTAAAGGGACAATCGACACCGTGCCGTTTTTCATGGATTTCGACTTTCTTCGCTCTGTGTTAATCCGTTGATTGCTCTGCTGACGGGTGGTATACACGGCGACTTAAACCGCTGACTCGCGGGACAATATAGTCATAAACCACGACCCTGGCGAAACACTCGGGCCGATCAACCTGGCTAACAAAAAGTTTGGTAGGCAGATGTCCGGTTTTTCCTCCTGTACATCACCAAGAGGGAAAAGGTTCCTCCACCACCGTCGAAATCGCATAGGGAAGGTTCGTCCTCTTCCAAAAAAAGGCCAATTAAGGTTCTGGTGGCGCCTTCCAAAATTCTAATGTCGAGTCTACCGTTCACTTCATTCTCCGTGGCTACACCATTTTACGACCTTCCACACAATGAAATAACTAAAGGTGAAATCAGACGGCACGTGACTCGCCGAGCCCACGCGTCGTGAGAACGCTCATGGCACGCCGACTCGCAATCCACGTGTCGTCTGATTTCACCTTTACAAGGGAACATCGATAAAGAATAGATCGATAAAGATACGATAAAGAATAAAGAATTTCTTAATACAAAGTGATGAATATTTCACCCTCGAATGTGGGGCGCCGGCCTCGATTCGCGGGGGTCGGCCGAGGATTCATACCTGTTTCAGAAATAAAATATTTCTTTATTCTTTATCGTATAGATATGGAAGTGACAGCAATGAATTCCTTATATTTCCCCGATGAAAATCGTACCAAATTTCATGTAAATCGGACTATTTTTAACGAAGCTAGCGAGAAATTATATAAATTAAGTTTTCATCTAATTTCCTTCATTATGCTCCGAAATATGTCGTTCTTGGTGTTAGTTTCATTGACGAAACATACGGAATCGATTGGCGTCGTTTTCACAAAGATCTGATGCGAAATGCGAAAATCCTGGACATTTATCACTTCTTCTTGATGGTATACAAACCCCTTCGAGGGTCGAAACCCATATTCGGTGTCGAAGACGGTCCTCGAGACCTCATACAACAATAGACCTTGGTCAAGTGCTCGAAAAGGGACAGCGCGGCGCGTCGTGGGGCCCTGGCGGCGACGCTTATGTATAGGAAATGCCGTCTGCGGCCGCGCCGCTCGCCGTCGCATTGGAAATGGCAACTTAAGGTTGAGTTTCCTAGCCGCGTCTAGCGGCGGCGGCTAGCGGCCGCGGCCGGTGGCCAAATCCTAAGCACCGCTCTTATGGAGAAGCATGCAACCGTTTTTCTAGCCGCGTTTCCGAGCGGCTGCGGCCGCGCGTCTTTTACAGCAGCAACCTAGGCTACTCGAGACGTAACACAATGCGACGAGTGTCTGTTTTCCGCCATGATGGCGGAATCTACTAGCCGCGCGGCTAGCCACGGCGGCAAATCGCTTGACTGCTCCAAAGGGAGTCATAGCCGCGGCCGCGCTGCGATCCTACGCGACAGTGGGACAGAATCACAAAAAATAAGGAAACAAGGCAGAATTCAAATGTTATGGGATCATATGTTTTTTTTATATATATTTCTTGTAAACTAATAATATGAGCTCCTAAAAAGGGGAAAAATATCGTGGCGGCTACTTCTGATCGGTGTGTAAACACGTGTCAAAGTTTGTATGTTTTTTCTTGTGGAAGATTTTGAATCGAGTCTTTTAAATTTTGATGATATAAATTTTTGAAGTGAAACTTTTTTGGGAACCGAAATGAGTAGTATCGTTTTTGGTAAGCAATGGCAAATAATTAGTTGCATGCAGTTCTTTTCCATAAAAAATCCATTTAAGAAATATCAGCAATTATCGGCTTTTTAGTTGCCCTCCAGGAACTTCCGAGCAAATTTCTTTTTTGTTATATAATCAACATACATTTGACTTTGCAACTGCGAAAATAAAATTTGGCAATATTTACCAATAATGGAGTAATTACCTGTATTCTATGTTGCACAGCGAGCCTGAATCCCAAGAAATAGGGGAAAATTCAACAACATAACATTTTTCGCACAGAAACTGCGGAATATAATTAAGGAAGTTCATAAAAAAAGTATTAATATTCAATTCGTACGGAGGATTGACGTTATTTAAAAAAAGTAATGTCAATAATTCCAATAAAACTAGAACAATTTGATAAATATGCCTACATACGAAATTATACAATATTTGGGCAACTTTCCAATCGGCTAATTGGGTAAAGGGACCCAAGATGGCAGAAATAAAGGTTTTAAAAAGTAAAGAAAAGATCGTACGCTCGAAATATTCTCATTGCAATACAAACTAAGATGTTTTAAACTTTTTATCGTTTTTTTTTCAGATGCAGTACTAGGGTTTTATAACGTAGCTTCATAAAATTCGACATTTTGAGTGGAAAAAGTGGCATGTTGAATTTTTTCTCTATTCTTGGGATTGACGCCCACTGTGTGTTGGGACAATAGCCGGAATTCATTCGTTGTTTTCGACCGATAATTTCGTATTTTCCCAAGAACGTTTCGACAACATCTGTTTGCCAGCATTTCTAAAGGGCAGTCAAGAAGGTAGTGCCGTCTTTAATAATTTTAGGCATTCTTCAGTCTCACAATGAGTTAATCCGTATATTGCTCTGTCGGTGGGTAGTACGTACGATGGGTTCGGACCCGGACGTATGTAGGGCTATTAACTGCCGCGCCGTCTCGTGGGACAATATGGTCATAAACCGTGACACTAGTCGGACGCTTGGTCGATCAGCCTGATTAACTTTTTGGAATCAGATGTGGCATTTTCGTCCATGAACAAAATAAGCAGATGTTCTTATGTTAGATCGAAAAATGGTTGCCCGACAATGGAGCAGGAAACGAAATCACTCTGAAAAGTATCAGTACCTACGTCTCGCGGTGAGAAACAGGAAGAAACGGGGTAGTCGGTCGACTGCGCGTGTTCCCGCCTGCATCGTTCTCCCTATAAAATTTGAGAAAAACTTATCTCTCGAGTATAAACACGCGTTGGAATATCCATTTGTATATCCATGTCAGTACTACATTCGAACAGAAAAAGATGATTAATAAATATTCTTAAATGTTTGTAGAATAGATCTTGTATAAACAAATTTTTATTCCTCTTAACATTTAAAAAAATATTAATAAAAGCAGATAAACGTACAGAAATAGACGTGCAGTAAGTATTCGTACAGTAAATAAAGGATCAATAAACTATGGAAATAAACTACCTAAATATTTAATGTTTTAATAACACAGTACAACAAATTTTGACTTTTTTTCGGACTTGTAACATTCAATAGCCGTTTCTTATAGGTTTTCGTACGCTGAAAACGAATCCGCAAACCGTTTGTCGCCATCACCCTCAGTTTTTGAGAAATTCGATTTTGAAAAAAGCTGCAAATTTTCGACTTGCTCGTTGCGTCAAATTATTCTATGAACCCTCCCGAATACAACGATATAAGTTATTATTGCATTATGAACATTTAAATATGTTTAAACAACGATCAAAGGGAAAAGGACACCCGAAATGCACCCATTTTGGCAGATATCCTTCAATTTATTTCCAAAACTAAGGGTCTGGGAGAAAATCTGACCATTCCACGCGATGCAGCAGACAGTTTTCCTTCGGAAAGCGTCAACAGAAGTGGTAAGTCTCGTTTTGTTTTCAATACAGAAGCGAAATAGTTTGGCAAAACGCGCGGAGCCGGCAGTGGTAGTCAACGGCGCGGCGTCCGGCGCGGCGTATCCACAGCCGCTCGCGCGCGACTCTCACCGTGCTCCAATATTGTATTTGTTATTTATAAAGTATTTAATAAAAAATTATTAACTATTACATAATAAACTATGTAATAAATTTTCTGTAATTTCAAACTTTGATTTTTTGAATATGCAAGGTGTCGGCGCTATGTGTGTATAGCCCTTGTAGCATTTATTGTTGGCATTTTGATGGCCAACTAATTCCCAACTTGGGGATACTGTGGGCCAACCAGAAATGTTACTAGGGAGTTAGGTTAGTTAGAAAGTCATACTATACGACGGGATAAATTCATTGTCGGAGACGATTTTTTTACATTATTATTTTTAAAAAATACAGGGTTATCCATTTAAGACTGGCGGCGCTGCGCGAGTACAAATGAGAACGGCAACATGTACATGACCTACACGAACCTATACATTTAGCAACAGCCCATAGATAGCGGATGTATTGACATATGATTGCACTAGTAAGAATGCGTGTGATGCTGTTGCCGTTCTTTGGTATTTTTAATACATTAGGAACTGATGTACCTAACTGTACACACATAGCGCCGACACCTTGCATATTCAAAAAATCAAAGTTTGAAATTACAGAAAATTTATTACATAGTTTATTATGTAATAGTTAATAATTTTTTATTAAATAGTTTATAAATAACATATACAATATTGGAGCACGGTGAGAGTCGCGCGCGAGCGGCTGTGGATACGCCGCGGCGTTGACTACCACTGCCGGCTCCGCGCGTTTTTTCAAACCCTTTCGCTTCTGTATTGAAAACAAAACAAGACTTACCACTTCTGTTGACGCTTTCCGAAGGAAAACTGTCTGCTGCATCGCGTGGAATGGTCAGATTTTCTCCCAGACCCTTAGTTTTGGAAATAAATTGAAGGAGATCTGCCAAAATGGGTGCATTTCGGGTGTCCTTTTCCCTTTGATCGTTGTTTAAACATATTTAAATGTTCATAATGCAATAATAACTTATATCGTTGTATTCGGGAGGGTTCATAGAATAATTTGACGCAACGAGCAACCGAATAACTATTACCGTTTCGGCATAAAAGATGTTCAAAGTCGAAAATTTGCAGCTTTTTTCAAAATCGAATTTCTCAAAAACTGAGGGTGATGGCGACAAACGGTTTGCGGATTCGTTTTCAGCGCACGAAAACCTATAAGAAACGGCTATTGAATATTACAAGTCCAGATGGCTGTTGTACTGTGTAATTTGTGGGATTGCCTTTTGATTTTATAATAGCTTCGAGCCTTCTTGGTATGGGATTTATTTAGATGGATGTCATAGCAGGTTGTACATATTTTACTCTACTACTACATACAGGGTGATTCTCCAACGCCGCCTGTCCTTTGACACATCTCTATAGATGCCGCATGGTACCCCGTGACGAGGACAACCCCTCGCAGCGCCTCACCGAATTTTATGGCTTTCGACCCTCGAAAGGGTTCGAATATCATTAAAAAGTCAGAAATGTCCAGGATTTCCGCATTTCCCACCAGATCTTTGCGAAAACGACGTCAATGGATTCCTTGTGTTTCGCCGATGAAACTGACACCACGAACGACGTAATTCGGACCATATGAAGGAAATTCCATGAAAGATAAATTTATATCGTTTCAAGTTGTGTTCGTTAATAATAGTGCGATTTACAGGAAATTTCATATGATTTTCATCGGAAAAGCATAAGGAATCCATTGGTGTCACTTCCATATCGAAACGATAAAGAATAAAAAATTATTTTATTTCTGAAACAGGTATAAATCCTCGGCCGTAGACCCTTTTAAGTGCGTTCGAACCAAAGTAGGACCCTGGACGCTGCGCGGCCGAAGTTTGGCCGCCGCCGGCCGCGGCCGCTGGACGCGGCTAGGAAACTCAATCTTTACTCTTCTAAAAAATATACCCAATACATCAATTCCTGATAGTCTAAGGACTGTGGGATAACCCTGGTCGGAAATTGCGTGTACAAATCGTGCCGCTCGAACACTAAAGGCCGCGGCACGTAACAATTGTTTGCTTAATTCAACTAATTTACTTAGGGTTTATAGTAAACTATGAAAAGAGTCAAATGGTCCCTGCAAGGAGGTGTAGATTCTTAGGATTTGGTATTGACTCGTCCTTTATGACCCTGGAACTGCCCGGGGAAAAGAAGATAGTGTTCAAATATTCACTTCACTGCACGGTTACTAACAGTGACCACTTAATTTATTTTTCATGGAACGTGTTGTTCCTACGTTATAAAAATTTGTGGAAATGAATATTCACTTGGTTGTTCTGAGCATAAACCCAAAACATCGCGTAATACTCTTGTGTAGAAAACATTTCTCTGAACCGATTGCTAACTGACTGATAGGATTTTTTCCAAAGAGCTTCCTCTATCCCCGAGTATAGTCGAATTTACGAAAGAAGGCACCTTGGGACCGGGGCCGGAATTTGCGACGTTGCCGCTACTCCAGGCTCGCGATTGGTGCTTGCCCTATGCGGCTCCCTACGTCTTGGCCAATGACTTTCGACTACTTAGCTGTGGGCCTAGAGTAATCGTTGTCCTTGTCGGGTGCATATTGCTATCCTCTTCCAGAGGGCGAACTCAACGTCCTTCCCATAGAGATTTGACAGAGTGTCGAATCTTATTGGCCATTGCGGCACGCGCCATGCAGAATGAATGGCGGACAAGTCGAGGAATACAGGCTCATAGGATTCTTATTCTATTTAGCGTCATTCCACGGCAAATCGATCACTTTTTACACTCGATGTCAAGGATTTTGTTCAAACTGAAATATTAGGAGGGGATTTCAGTATTTTCAGTCATCACTTTGCTGGTTTTGAATTTGTTCAATTTTTGCCTATTTTCATGAAACCGAGCTGTACTTGTGAATTTTTATCTCGAAAACTCTTTATCGTATTGAATTAATTCTTTTTTCATTTTAATCTAGAAAGTGCGGGCTAGTCTAATACTCTTTTATATATTGAAAAATTAACTTTGTAATTTTGAAAATTATAACCAAAGTTTTATTTTGCAAATTTCATGTACGAAATATTCTTTCCACGAACATAGGCAGAAATTAAAAGTCCTATATTTTGTAACCAAGTTCAAAACCCGTTAACCTTTAGAGGGCCGGGCTGGCCACTATAGTGACCACTGCAAATTTTAAAATTTGAACTTGTTTCTAAGGGTTTTTGATATCGCTAATCACGATTCTATGGTCAGAGTATCGAAATTTTACGCAGAAACAGGGTTGCCAACCTAAACAAGCCCAAATGAATAACAGCAGTTACATTCATATATTATTCTTTCCTTTGGCGTTACCCAGGGCTAACGACATAATAAATAGTAAAATCAGAAACCTAAAAAAACAAATACAAAAATAACACAAAAACAAAAAAAGAGCTACAAAACTTTCTACGTCCACGTCGTTAGAAACATTAAATTTTAAAAATTCCAGAATATGCCATACCGTTCGCGGCCGGGCTGGCCACTATAGTGGCCACCTAAGAATTTGGATACTTTGCCGGCCATTTTGGTGGTATATATGCATAAATTTTAAGTAAATAAAATTTACAATTTCAATGAAAAAATCCCGGCCCTCTAAAGGTTAAACAATGACTCAAACCTTTCTATAATTTCACGTGATTCACAAAATACATATTGCATTCTGATGTCCCTAAAAATGTGATCGATTTGGCGTGGAGTGACTTGTAGATGAAGGAATCTGTTTTATCGAGCCAGTGAGAGAGACACAGTTGCGCTTGAAGACACGTCCGATCTGCTACACAACGTGGCAACGTCGCACGAAGTACGGAGCAGGCATTGGGTCTCTCCCGAGCCACGCGTGCCGGCCTACGGGCTGCCCAGGTGCCTTCTTTCTATAGTTTGTCTCGTTCCATTATGAGTTAACTCCCAGCAGGACAACAGGCTTTAGGTAAAAAGAAGCCAGCACATTTTCGAAACACACGTGCTTTGCAGAAGTGCAACGAACGAACCATCGTGCCCTTTTACAAAAGCCCGCGCTCCGTCCTTTTACTGCCAATGTACCCATTGCTTCGAGATAGGCAGCAGACACCACGTGTTTCGGTTCGAAAGAAAAAAGTGCATACCATTCCTATTTCCCTTTTCCGACACCCATGAGTTCACGTCTGCTACGAGGCGGTACCAATTAAACAATAAATTACTCAAAACTGTTGGAAACCGTTCTCTACCGCCGACTACCATCATCAATACACCTCGCGGTGAGACACAGGAAGAAAGTAGAGTACCCATGTAGTTCGCTGGCTGCGCGTAGTCCCGTCTGCTTCGTCATCCCTTCAAATTAAAGACGGATCCCTTATCTCTCGAGTCTTCTGGATTAGAGTATAGCTGTAAAGCTAGCATTATAAGAACACGTTCACACTTTAAGAAATAACAATGCACGCCACGTATTTGCTTCCTTTCTCATATCCCGTTTCGACCCTGCCTAAAACTGTAAGATTCGCACCAATAGATGGCGCGAATTAGGTAAAAGTATACGAGACGGAAGGATCGGGCATGGGACGTGGATCTTCTGCGTCGAACAGTGAGAGAGAGTTGTTGCGGCGTGAAGAATGAATCGTATATGATCAACGACCAATCTTAATTTGCCACACTCTTGTGATAGGTTAAAATCACAAAAGCTCACTTCAATTTTTGATACTTATTGACGCGTAAGAGATATATTTCACATAAGTACAGATGTACAATGAATGTTATTGAAGCGTACAATTATTGGCTATTCGTTGAGTTCTAGAGTACTGTGACTTTGATTGCTGTTGGTTGAGTTCTGACATCGTGGTGTCGTGGTCGCTCGCTGGAAAACTAAGATTTCCCTCTCCATGGAACTTGTCGAAATATTGGTGGTTCCAGGAGGAGTGTAGAAGACAACTGATTGGTGGAGGCGTGTCATTAACAACAGTGGTGAGGGTGAAAAAGCGCGGGAAAATCTACGTCCCTCCTGCGTGTTGGGAACCGGTGAAAAGTGCAGGTATACGCGACACGGACTTTGGGCCTTGGTGAAGTGACCGCGCGGCTGCAATAAAACACGTATCTGGTTGCTGTCCTAATCCCTGGAAACCTTCCAAATTGGTTGTGCTAATAGCCACACTCAGTAGGCTTAAAGTTATGTTTAATTAAAAATCCCGAGTTTATGGACGGGGATGGCAAACCAAGTGTCCGCAAGATGACGAACGCTGCTTATAGGGAAAAACCCTGACCATCGGCTAGGCTATAACGTTATCTCCTTTCAACAAGAGTGGATGTGGTAAATCAGTATTAAGAGTAGTGCTTAATTACGTCGGTCGCGAAACAGACTGGTAAAAATAGCTACGTGCTATAACACGTTTGGGAAAGACTTTCGTCCCGTTAAAGGCGAAAGGGCCACCGGGCAAGTTAATAAGTGAGAGTTTTATCTTTTGTTACGCTACAGAAAGCGTGTACCAAATTAACAAAGGCGAACGGGCCAAATTTGTACGCAGCGGGTGCTGCAACGAATGGTTAAATCAATACTTATCAATCCAAACGGACCATTTCTATGCGCATAAACTGTTCAAACGTAATATCTATAATGTGAATAAACTACTTATGTGGTCATTTTCCAAAATCCTGACATTTTATTCTGTAAAACCTTACAAATCTTCGGCAATAATCAGCAAACTGCGGTAAGGTACATTTAGTCGATTTGAATATCCCGCTCGAATAGACAACCAATTTAAATGCCAAGATCAACTAAGGACTTCAAAGGTGCCGCCCGGAGTGACGCCTCTTATTATATCTCCTCTTTGGTATGTTTTTCAAACCGTACGTAAAGAGACAAATACGCATGCGCGCGTGAACTGCACGCTTCATGCGCTAGAAGGGGGAGAATTCTAGAGAATCCTATGTGTAAAGCGACCAAACGTCCCGCATTATGCGGGACAGTCCCGCTTTTGGCCGCATTTGAGCCCTTTGTCCCGCATTGAAAAATGTCCCGCATTGAAAAATGTCCCGCAAAGTGTCCCGCATTGGACATGTTACCTTTTACGTTTTCGCAGTGGCATAGGGCGCTATTCGCAGTCGCTTCTTATTCTCAAGACCGTCTCAAGCATTTTCTCAAGATGCTGCCTAGATTCATAGCTGTGTCTTGAGGTCGTGTCTTAAGCATTTGCTTGAGCAAAGTCTTGTTTAAATAAGTAATTCCTTGTATGACGTCACATGTGTAATAAGCAATTGCTTATATCTTATAGGGTAAATCCGGGAGACGCGGTCGACCTAATATAAAATGGCTATTAAAACTAATATAGATATTACTTATTTTATCAGAACAAACCTAATATGTTCAGAATTTTATGCCGATTCAGAAAAACTGATCGATATTTGCTTTAAGAAAATATTTACTGTAAATCGGGTTGAAAATTGAAGTCATGACATCTGACCACCTCCCCCGAGGTGCCGGGAGAAATGGTTTTCGTCGTTGGCAGAGACCACTCACATAATTATTCATGGAAAATTAACAAAGGATAAAGCAAAATTATTTATGAGTGAATACAACGACGGATTCATTGATATTTAATTTGTTTACGCTAAACAAGTAAAGAACACATCAAAGAAAAAGTGAATTACCTACTGGCGATTAGCAAGGCAAATGAATACAAAAGTGAATAAATAAACTAAATAAACAAAAATAATAATAAAATAATAATAAAAAATAAAAAAATAAACAAAAATAATAAAAAAATCATAACTCGACCATCTCACCTTTTTGCAGCGAGACATGGTCTTCTCGTTAGCTTTGAGAGGAAGAGTTAATATGGCCAAATACTTTGGCTGCATTGTCCCTCAATATCTCTACTATCTTATTATTCCAAACATTAAAGGAAAATAAACTTAGAAGTATATTGTAAATACGATTCTGTACAACTGCTGTTTGACAAAAGAGGTTAAATGTAACATCAATTTACCTTTTATAGCCTATAAATCCATAAAAACACAGAAGGAAGCGAAATAACGCTATTCATTCTACTATTTGGCTTCTAGAGAAGTAATTGGTCTGCACTTTAATGCATTTTTACATATAGACTCTGAAATATAGCGACACGACCAACTCTCCGGCTCGACCGCGTCTCCCGGATTTACCCTATCCATTTTCTTTTTTTAAGCATTTACTCAAGCATTTGCTCATTCACGTTCGGAAACTTTCGGAATAATTCGGTTAGAACAACCAATGATAAAAGGATATTCCGTTCGTTCCTTGGTGGGCGACGGAGTAGGATGCTCGAACGTGAGTAATGCGTGTGAGTGTCGAGGTTATTACAAATCAATTTATATTCTGAAGATTTGTTTCTCTATTTATTTTACTAACTTGATCAGGTGGTAAACATATTGAATACCCCTATAAAGAATTAAGTCAAATCTTTACAACATTATACTTCTCCTACTTTCTTATTAATCCTAACCTAAATAAATATTGAGATAAATTACTTTATAAAATCTAGTTAATGAGTCTGATTAGACATATATTTTGAAAATATAAAATAGAATTAATATTTTCTATTAACTTAAATAAGTATAAGAACAATTAACTTCATACCAAAAATGAAAACTAAATAAATTAAAGCAAAAGAAAGAAACTTTTTTCAACACAAATATATTAATTCATCATATCGAATCCGAGGTAACACACCTCGAATTCAAACAATGAAAGTAATATGAAACAATCAAATAATTATAAATTTAATTGAAGATAGACAAAAAACCGCAAATAAAAATGAAATTAAAAATCTTATAAAAATAATTCTTAGATATTCAGGCATAAAAATTAATACAAATCCACTTCTAAAATATTCAGTATTAAACCCAGATACCAATTCAGACTCCCCCTCTACTAAATCAAAAGGAGTACGATTTAATTCTATTAATAAACTAATTAAAAATACCAAATAAACTGGTATTAAAATTAAAATAAATTTAATAGATTGTTGATATTTATGTAACTCAACTAATGAATAACTTTCAATTAACAAGATAACAGTAAATATTATTAAAAAGAGCCTTACCTCATAAGAAACAGACTGTGCAATTGATCGAATCGTCCCTAATATTGAATAATTTGAATTTGAAGCTCATCCCCCAATCATCATGGGATACACCCCTATTCTTAAAGCACTTAGTAAATACAAGAGTCAAAATTTTATTGAACTCCCGTTTAAATAAAAAGGATAAATTAATCATAACGTTATAGCCAATAATAAAATCATTACAACTCTAAAATAATACAAATATAAGTTTATCTTATCAATATAAAAAAATTCCTTATTCAATAGTTTAATTGCATCTCTAAAAGGCTGTAAAAGTCCTAAGAATCCCACTTTATTAGGACCCTTCCGATCTTGAATATACCCTAAAAATTTACGCTCAAATAAAGTTAAAAAAGATATACCAATTATTATCAACAAAATCAATATAATTACATAAATTATATTCAATAATAAATAAGTGAATAATGTATAAATTACTACCTATATTCATTTATACATATTTCAAATTCTAAATTTAACGCACTATTCTGCCAAGGAAGTTCCTTGTCTATAAATCTTAATACAAAATTAAAAACTAATTCATAAATTAAGTCCTCTCGTACAAAAATATATTAAATAAATATAGATAGAAACCGATCTGGCTCACACCGATCTGAACTCAAATCATGTAAGATTATAAAAGTCGAACAGACTTAAAATTTAAACTCCTGCATTTAAATTGTACCTTAATTCAACATCGAGGTCGCAATCATCTTTATAAATATGATCTTTCCAAAGATATTACGCTGTTATCCCTAACGTAATTTAATCTAACAATTTTTAATAAACTATCTTTTAGTAAAAAATAATTGGTTAAAAAATTTTAAAGTTTAATTAATTTAAATATCCTCCCAACAAAATAACTTACATTAATTCACTTAAGTATAATTAAAGTAAGCTATAAAATTCTATAGGGTCTTCTCGTCCCATATAAAAATTTAAGCATTTTGACTTAAAATTTAAATTAGTATATTAAAACAGAGACAGAAAATATTTCATCAACTCATTCATACAAGCCTTCAATAAAAAGACTAATTATTATGCTACCTTTGTACAGTCAGTATACTGCAGCCATTTAAAATAATTCATTGGGCAGAGTAGACTTTAAATTATAAAACAAAAAGAAATGTTTTTGATAAACAGGTGAATATTTAATTTGCCGAATTCCTTAGATTCATTTATATTAAAAATAATTTTTTACAAATCTTAACTACTAATTCTATCATTATATTCATACATAACTTATTCATACATATTGTTTTTTAAAAAATCATATCAAAAATTAAAATTTTAATTCAATTTAATATAAATTATTAAATTATCTTTAATGAAACTTAATTTTAAAATCACAAATACATAACATCAATACACTGATAATAAAATAAATCCATAGTTTATCCCACAGATTCTTTATATTTAACAAATTCAAAAAACAATATTATTAATTAACTAAATATATGAATTAAATTCATTTAAAAAAAACTAGATATCAATAAAATCGAATAGCATTTCACTTCTAAACATAAATTTATAATTATTATTTCACATAAAAAATAACTTATAATTAGCTCTTTTAATTTCGAGATCAATTCAATTCCCATCAACTATTTAATAAACCCTGATACAAAAGGTAAAATAATAATTTACTTCAATACATACAAAATTACTCTCTCACAATACTAAAAATATAAATAAATAAATTCATTCAAAATAAATACTAAAACACCATCAAATTAAACTACTTTTATTAAAATAAATAATCTCACACCTACACAAAAATATAAACATTAAATTAAAATTTCAAAAATTAATTTAATCCTTTCAGTGTAAAAGAAAAGTTTTACTTAAACTAAAATTTTTCACAAAGTACACTTTCCAGTACACTTACTATGTTACGACTTTCCTCACTTATAATGAGAATGACGGGCAATTTGTACACTAAACAAAATTATCTTCAATAAACTTAATTCAATAAATTTACTTTTAAATCCAATTTCAAAACTATATTAAAATATGTTGGAGTTCGTAGCTCCCGCGCCTCCTACCGATACACGGAGACGCTGGGGTCCCCTACCGGCCGCTTGTGCCGTGTGCCGCTGCCACACTTCCGGTGGTCGGTAGAACGGCTTCCTTCGTGCCAAGCATATCGTTTCAATACTTGTTGTACCTGAGTATATTTATATGTAACAATATATATTTTCTACCTTATATAAGAACCTAGTGCCGTATTACTACTCCTGAATTCCATTGCGGGAAAACCCTACAATAGGTTATGGGCCCAGGAAATTCAAAATAAAAGGAGATAAGACAATTTCGGAATCACCACCACGTGCAAGTTCGTGTTTTGAGGTTAAGTGTGGAAAATAAGTTAGAAGAAAGCATGGAAGCTTACAATACGAATTCCACACGGCTGGAAATGCTCACAAGAACCAACTACGACACGTGGAGAGTAAAGGTGGAAGCTCTTTTAATAAAAAATAAGGGCTGGGGATATGTAAATGGTACGAAGGTGAAACCCAGGCTGACAGAAAACGACGCAACGTCGAGTACGGCCGTGGACAAATGGATCGAAGAAGATTCTGTGGCAAAATCGGACCTAATACTGTCCATCAGTCCTCCGATACTGAAGACGATCAGAAATTGCAAAACGTCGCGCGAAGTCTGGTTGAAGTTAGAATCAGCATTTGCTTCTAAAGGACCAGCAAAGAAGGCATCGTTGTGGAAGCAATTAACGTCACATCAACTTCAGGAGAGCGGTGACACACAAGAACATACTGATCAATTCTTTGAAATCGTCGATAAATTATCTGAAATGTCAATAGACATAAACGAAGAATTGCAAAGCCTTATGCTATTGCATAGTTTGCCAAATAGTTATGATAATTTTAGATGTGCTATAGAATCTCGGGACAAGTTGCCTGATCCAGAAGCGTTACGCATCAAAATCTTGGACGAAAGTCAAACAAGAAAAGGCAAAGCCTCGGACAATAATTCAAATGCGGTTCTCTACACTCACAGAAACTATAACAAACATGTGAAACCGAAGCCAAATTGGAAACCAAATGATTCCAAACCAAAGGACCGAGATGATTTTAAGTTTAAATGCCATAAGTGCAAAAAGCGAGGACATATGGCAGCGAACTGCCATTCCACAAAGAATCAAGCCGATCTCGCCGAAAGAGTCTGCTCTCTCGCATACCAAACAGAGTGCACACTACAAGTTCAAGGTGAAGAAAATAATAATGGATGGTGCATTGATAGTGGCTGCACAGTACACCTTTGCAAGGACTACAGTATAATGGAGGAAATGGAACCTTCGGAACCAGGAAAGTTGAATCTGGCGAACAACATGTCAACAGACATAAAGGCCAAAGGAAAGGTAACTATACCATCAACTAACGGTATTAAACCAATTGACTTACATTTAGAGAACGCATTATATGTACCTGAGCTCCGCACCAACCTCATATCAGTGTCAAAATTGACTGATAGAAATTATAATGTATTATTTGAGCGGAATCGTGTAACTGTACGTGATAAGCAGGGAAAAACCAAATTAGAAGGCAACAGAATTGGTGACCTGTATTATTTGAAGGAAAGGAAGCAGCAAGCTAACACTATAACTATTAATAAATCCAACATGCAAATTTGGCATGAAAGATTTGGTCATCTCAATGGAAGAACTTTGTTGGACATGGTCAGGAATGAAACTGCTTTGGATATTGGACTGAAGGGAAATGAAATATTGCCACCATGTTCCTCCTGTATTCAGGGAAAACTTACTTCTCTCCCATTTCCGAAAAACGCTCAGAGGAGTTCCACACCTCTGGAGATTGTGCACACCGACATATGCGGACCGATGCGCATTGAATCAAAAGGCAGGGCAAAATATCTTATTACTTTCATAGATGATCATTCCCGCTGGTGCGAGGTGCAATTTCTTCGCAACAAGAGCGACGCTTTTCGAGCTTTCCAAGAGTATAAGGCTCAAGTTGAGAGGCAAACAGGATACAAAATAAAGTCTCTGCAGTCGGACAATGGCAAAGAATTCATCAATCAGCAGTTCGATGACTTCCTGAGAAAGGAAGGAATCAAAAGGAGACTTACCGTGCCATACACTCCGCAACAAAACGGAATAGCGGAAAGGAAAAATCGCACATTGACCGAAATGGCAAGATGTATGCTAATCGCAGCAAATCTGCCAGAATCTTTTTGGGCAGAAGCCATGCAAACGGCTAACTACATTCGTAATCGTTGCGCCTCAAGAAGTTTGGAACAACATACGCCATTCGAATTGTGGGTCGGAAGACGCCCTAGGGTTCGTCATTTTCGAATATTTGGCGAGAAAGGATTCATCCTAGATAAATCGCCAAACAAGGGGAAGTTCGAGCCTAGAGGTAAGGAGTGTGTTTTTCTTGGTTATGACAACCAATCGAAGGCTTACAGGGTATGGCTGACAAGGGAACAGAAATTAGTAGCCGCAAGGGACGTAAAATTCATGAACGAGTTCTTGGATCATCGAACTTTTCAAGAATTCACGCCCAATCACCATCCCGATCCCAAGGAAAATCTCAACGAAGAAGAAAATGTAACTGAGATTGGTCCCGACACAGACAACGGTTATCAACCGGATGTTTTGACGGATGACAATAACTCCATCACTCCCGAAGAAGAGGAGATCGACATACCACGTGATAATCCTGATAATCCACGACCAAGCAGAGGACGCGGAAGACCTAGAAAAATATATACCGGCAAACCTGGCCGTCCCCGAAAGGAGTACCAACCACCGCAAACGAGTCATTCAGAAGAAGGGATTGAATTTGCGCAACTGGCAGAGATTCCTTGGAAGCAGGCGATGGATAGTCCACAAGCCGGCGAATGGAGGGACGCCTTGGAAACCGAAATAAGGAGTCTTCTCGAACATGAGACTTTCGAAATCGCGGATAGACCACGCGATAGGACAGTCATTGGCTGCAGAACTGTACTTCGAAACAAATATTCTGCAGATGGAGAAATAGAAAGAAGAAAGGCTCGCATAGTCGCGCAGGGATTCTCCCAACGTCCGGGCATAGACTTCCATGATACATTTGCTCCTGTGGCTCGATTGAGCTCCTTACGACTCCTGATTGCACTGGCCGCCAGGAATGATATGGACATACTGCAGCTAGACATTACTACCGCATATTTGAATGCCAGGTTGGACGAGGAGTTGTACATGGAAAAACCGGGGCTGCTGGAAGAAATGCTCGAAAGAATTACTTCTAAGGAGAGCAAAGGCAAAACCATAAGGTCACAAGCTGAGCAAATGCTTGCACTTCTGAACAAGGGAGACAAGGTATGTAAATTGCGAAAATCCCTTTACGGATTGAAACAATCAGGGCGACAGTGGCATGCGACACTTGACGAAGAACTTCAGAAATTCGGATTGGAACCAACAAAATCCGATCCATGCGTGTACACTCTCAAGCGAGGGGGGGACTGGTTATACGCCTTGATCTATGTAGACGATATCCTCATTTTTACAAGAAATCCAGAGCTCTCGAAGCAGTTCAAACAAGGCCTTATGAAGAAATTCAAAGTAAGAGATCTGGGAAACCTGAAGTATTGTTTGGGTATCGAGGTAAAACGGGAAAATGACAAAATCAACCTTTCTCAAAGAGGATACATCCTAGATATCTTAAATCGCTTTGGAATGAAAGAAGCAAAGCCTATTTCTACGCCGATGAATCTTGGCACTAAGCTCAATTTTTGCACTGAATCAACGGACTCAGACGAGAAGAAATCAAAGATTCGCGGGCTCCCCTACCGAGAATTGATGGGCGCTTTGAACTATTTAGCTATGGCTACACGACCAGACATAGCACACGCTGTTAGTTATTTTAGTCAGTTTCAGAACAACTATGACGAGACTCACTGGCAGGCTGCAAAGCGGGTATTACGATACCTGCGTGGAACATTGGACTTCGGACTCACGTATTCCAAGGATTCAAATCCAATTAAAGGATTCGCGGACGCCGACTGGGGCGGGTGTATCATAGACCGCAGATCCTACAGCGGATACGCATTTTGTCTGGGCGGAGCCGCTGTATCCTGGTCATCCACAAAACAGAGGACTGTAGCTTTGTCCTCGACTGAGGCCGAGTACGTCAGTATGTCGGAGGCCTCCAGGGAAGCAGTGCAATTGCAGAGTTTTCTTCGAGAACTGCATTTTGAGGAACTGTCAGGGATGTGCATCGCTGGTGATAATCAGGGAGCCCTGTTTCTGGCGAGGAATCCGGTTTTTCACAATCGGACGAAGCACATAGACTTACGGCACCACTTTATACGTGACGCAATAAAGGAGGGAAGAGTCACCGTGGAGTCACCTTCCGACGGAGCTGATGCCAGCTGATATTCTGACGAAGCCCTTGCCGGGGCCTAAACACATGTCATGCAGCTTGGCTTTGGGAGTTACCACGGGCGGGCGAGGAGTCGCTTTTGCTACTGAAGGGGAAGTGTTGGAGTTCGTAGCTCCCGCGCCTCCTACCGATACACGGAGACGCTGGGGTCCCCTACCGGCCGCTTGTGCCGTGTGCCGCTGCCACACTTCCGGTGGTCGGTAGAACGGCTTCCTTCGTGCCAAGCATATCGTTTCAATACTTGTTGTACCTGAGTATATTTATATGTAACAATATATATTTTCTACCTTATATAAGAACCTAGTGCCGTATTACTACTCCTGAATTCCATTGCGGGAAAACCCTACAAAATAATTCATCCAAAAATCAAATTTATTGTAATTCATATAACCTGTTACACAATCTACATTTTGACTTGAATTCAGATTTTAATTAAATATTTCAAAAATAATATATAAATAAATTCTTCAAACAGCAATACATAAAATAAACAACAGTTAATCCTATCGTGGTTCATCAATTATTACACAAATTCCTCTAAATAAATTATAAAGCCGCCATATTTGTTAATTTTAATGATCTACATTTAATAATCAATTCAAAACAAATCACTTTTATAATAGGGTATCTAATTCTAGTTTATTCAAAAATTTAATAAACATTAGTCAAATAAAATTTAATTCATACTAAAAAAAATATTTCACCATACTTCAATAAATTCAATTAAACATTTGTGACGAACGTCACTACGGCCGTCCCCCCCTCCCAAGCAACGCCGCGTTCACCGAGCCCGCGTCGCGAGATAACGCGCCCCACCACGCTCGACGATCCGCGAGTCAAGCTCGCGCCGCGGCCGATAGGCGGCCGCGGAGTCGATACGATTCTCGCGGCTGCTTTTCGCGCCGCGGAACATAAGACTGGGGCCGCAAGCGCTGGAGAACAGCTTGCTCCGTGGTTTCGCCATACATGCGCAGCTGTTACGCGAGAAGCTCCTTTTTGGTATCATTCCTCCTCCGAGGGAATTCTAGCGCGCCGAGTGCCTTACCGCCTGACCGCTAGTAGCCCGTTCCTTGGTCGTTACATCAGCCGAATCTCGATCCGCGCTGGACCGTCCGGCCGCGGTGGTCAACCAGCGGTCATTTGATAGCTGGCCCACCGCATAAAGGCCTTCTATGTAGACTGTGCGGGGCCGAGGTTCTCACTCGTCCGGCAGTAGACTCCAACCTGTCCCCTCGACGGCCGAATACCGCCGAGTACCGCCGACCAACGCCGAATAGGCGTTGCTACCGCCGTGGTCACCGACCAGCGCGACCGATCCGAGCCGACGCTCGCCGAGCATAGTTGATAAGACACCGCCTAGCGACTAGACCCTAAGACTTAGCTTGTAAGCCCTCTAGTTAGTAGCACTAGTAATAAGCCGCCTAGTCAATAAGAATTAGGATAAGCCGCCGCGTCGCGCGATACCGCGCGTTAGGAGAGCCGCGAGGCATTAAATAAAGGAGAACGTTCATAACAGCACACGCGGGAGTATTCATTTGACGGACCCTCGACACACCCGACTGAGTCGGCAACAAGGATCGTTCCTCTGGTCTCCCCGTGCCCCGTGAAAGCGGGTCACAAACTGGCGCCCGAACATCATCGGCAGGGCCCGCGGATCGTACGAATCCAGCAGATCACCGCGGCCCGCAGCAGTCACCGCCCGCCAGCAAAGGACGCCCCACCGACATACCGGGGGCCTCCACCGCGGATTCGTCCGCCAACCGTCCAACGGACCCCCGAGGCATGTACGGCCCTGGACCTCCGCCGATTGCGGATCAGCAGTCCACCGCCCAGCCAGCAGCCAGGCGCCCAGGTCTCAGACCCGGCGCCCCAGGTCAGGCCAACCGTGCAGGACATACCGCCGGGGCCATCAACCAGCAAGCCGGCGCCCCGGACCGTCCGCCGCCCGGCCAGTACCACCAGGGTCCGGCAGGCCAGCCGGCCGTATACCGGACGGGCCCCGCCAGCCACTACGGGGACAAGGCCACCACCACCGAGCAGCCAGCCGCCGAGCGACCAACCCTCGGGCAGCCAGCCACCCAGCAGCCAGGAAGCCGGGACAGCCGCCCCCTCGACCCCAGCTCCGGCAGCCACACCACCGCCCACCCAACCACCCCACGGCCCCACAGTCCCCCACAGTACACCGCCGGCCACGACCCGACCCCGCCAACCTTGGTCCCCGGCGAGCGACAACCCCGACCTAATTGTATTTCACCTCGGGGCAATGCGAGCCCGCCACCGATACGTGGTGCGCCGACCCGGGTATTCGATAACGGGCCGCCGACTCGACTCGGACACTCTAACCGTCCGCGTCCGCCCGAACTCCACCGAATCGCCCGACCAACCAAATAAAACCGCGCTGCCGTAAACTAAGCTCGGACTTCTCGCTTTTTTTTCCACCCCGACGAAAGAGGGGGATGTGACGAACGTCACTACGGCCGTCCCCCCCTCCCAAGCAACGCCGCGTTCACCGAGCCCGCGTCGCGAGATAACGCGCCCCACCACGCTCGACGATCCGCGAGTCAAGCTCGCGCCGCGGCCGATAGGCGGCCGCGGAGTCGATACGATTCTCGCGGCTGCTTTTCGCGCCGCGGAACATAAGACTGGGGCCGCAAGCGCTGGAGAACAGCTTGCTCCGTGGTTTCGCCATACATGCGCAGCTGTTACGCGAGAAGCTCCTTTTTGGTATCATTCCTCCTCCGAGGGAATTCTAGCGCGCCGAGTGCCTTACCGCCTGACCGCTAGTAGCCCGTTCCTTGGTCGTTACATCAGCCGAATCTCGATCCGCGCTGGACCGTCCGGCCGCGGTGGTCAACCAGCGGTCATTTGATAGCTGGCCCACCGCATAAAGGCCTTCTATGTAGACTGTGCGGGGCCGAGGTTCTCACTCGTCCGGCAGTAGACTCCAACCTGTCCCCTCGACGGCCGAATACCGCCGAGTACCGCCGACCAACGCCGAATAGGCGTTGCTACCGCCGTGGTCACCGACCAGCGCGACCGATCCGAGCCGACGCTCGCCGAGCATAGTTGATAAGACACCGCCTAGCGACTAGACCCTAAGACTTAGCTTGTAAGCCCTCTAGTTAGTAGCACTAGTAATAAGCCGCCTAGTCAATAAGAATTAGGATAAGCCGCCGCGTCGCGCGATACCGCGCGTTAGGAGAGCCGCGAGGCATTAAATAAAGGAGAACGTTCATAACAGCACACGCGGGAGTATTCATTTGACGGACCCTCGACACACCCGACTGAGTCGGCAACAAGGATCGTTCCTCTGGTCTCCCCGTGCCCCGTGAAAGCGGGTCACACATTCTTATAAATAACTTCATCAATTTAAAAATTAAATAAATTAACTTACAAATTTAGTCTAACCGCTGTTGCTGGCACTAAAATTACCTTTATTAAATTCAATAACTAAATCAAACTTTCATTTATTTTTAAATTTAATCTTTACGCAAAAACAATTACTATTTAAATAACTACTATTTTAAATCTATATTTATAGATCAATTAATACAATTAATCAATTAACTGAAACTAAATTAAAAACACAAAATTTACTAAATTTGACCACCCCCACTTAAGAATACCTCCATAATCTTAAATGTCAGCTAAAATTCAATTAATTTTCATTGTACACCAGGAAATAATTTTTTGGGCATCTGAAAATACAAATACAACTAAATTAAACAGAACTAAATTAAAAACACAAAATTTACTAAATTTGACCACCCCCACTTAAGAATACCTCCATAATCTTAAATGTCAGCTAAAATTCAATTAATTTTCATTTTCCCTCCAAAAAATCAAAATTTTTTTAATTTTAGCAACCTCATTTTTTTTATTTTTTATATTAATTTTTGCATCATACTAGGAATTAGAGTGTTATTTATATTCATATGATCCCCCAGAGAATTATAGATTTTCATTTTTATTTAACAATATATACAATATATAGTAATTAGTGTAGGGTTTTTTTTTATAGTTTAAATAAATATAGATTAATGTCTTTAATCTATTCATTTATGTATATAAATTATTTGTATTTATGAAATGATCTATTAATATGTATTATTATATAAATTATTTATATTAATATAAATATCTATTTATCTATATAAATATATAAATATTTATATGAATATAAATAATTTATATATAGATAGAATATCTATTGAGCTAATTTAAATTATTATTGATAGATTTATGGACTATATTGAACTAAATTAATTAATAATTCGATGAATCCATAGATAATCTGTATATTATCAAGTTCGAAAGATTTATTAATAGATAATGATATCCAAGAAAATAAATTTTGATTTATGTATAAATCACTTATAGATTAATAAGCTCCGTATTGTATAATTATTTATTTGATATATTTTCAGCGAAGAATAGGTTACCGGTGAGCCCCGGAGATTCTCCAGAGTGGAGGGAGAACACCTACGGCAATGAGGGTTATGCGCGTGATGAATGGCGAGGATAACCCTCCGCCGTGGCTCACCATACTTCAACAACGGAGCATAATGAAGGAAATTAGCTGAAAAATTGATTTATATTATTTCACTCTTGCTTCGTTAAAAATAGTCCGAATTATATGAAATTTTGTATGTATTTCATCGGAAAAACATGAGGAATCTATCGGTGTCACTTCCATATCGATACGATAAAGAATAAAGAATGCAGTTTTTCTGCGGGGGTACTTTGGGATGATGGTAAAGAAAAATATACCTTTCTCGCTTTTTTAACCCATTTTGTAGTGCCAATTTAATTAGAAATTTAAAACCGAAATTTAAAAATATTCCCTTTTTTAGTATAAACTTAATAAAGAACAATTTTGAAATATAAGCGATTTTTTGTCAAAAGTAATGGGAGGACAGCTGCCTCTTTTGCACCCCCCTCCAGACGCTCATGACAGGTATGAATCCTCGTTTGACCGCAGCGAATCGAGGTCAACGCCCCGTAAGATAAATCACGAAAATAATAGGCATTTTTTTACGAGTCGGGGGTCGAAAGCCATAAAATTCGGTGAGGCGTCGCGGGGGTTGTCCTCGCCACGGAGTGCCATGTGCGTGATGACCGTGACCCGTATATACCGTACTAGCTGACCCGTTACCCGGTTTCACCGGGGATTATTTATGATGTTTCCAAAATAAAAAAGCGTAAAAAATAAAATAAATAGCCTATAATCTAATCTAGGACGTATGTAATGTATATTCAAAATTTCATTGAAATCCGTTCAGCCGTTTAGGCGTGAAAGAAGGACAAACAAACAGACAACGTTTCACTTTTATATATATGTAAGGATGTAAGGATGTAAGGATGTAAGGATAAGGATAAGGATAAGGATAAGGATAAGGATATACCGCCACTGCCTTCGATATTCCCCCTCCACTCCGGAGATTTTCCGAAAATAATTTCCTGGCAACGCTTGTTTATTCACTTTTTCTGGTTTAATAATTCCAAATCAGTAAAGATGTCGGACGACAAAAATCGTAGCAAGCATTACTCGCCAGAGGAAAAAAGTGTTTTCCTGCAAATCATCGATAGATACAAGCATGTGGTAGAATGTAAGAAAAGCAATGTGAGTACACAAGGAATCGGCGTGGACAAAGATATGTGAGGAGTTCAATAACTCGGCATTGACGATGCAAGAGGTAAGAACCACAGAGATCAAATAATCAACAGCATACAATACACAGCATACATATCATTTTGTGCTAATTTCATTTTATTTTAAAGAGAAGTGTGCAACAATTGAAGAAACTGTGGACAAACATGAAGCATGTCCACAGGGACCAGATAACCATAGAAAAACAGAGCAGACTTTAGACATCTAGCTTCATCTTAAACAAATCTGAAACTTTGTTACAATCTGCCCCAGTCTGGGGTAAATTGTAACACATCGGTTTTACTTATTTAAATACAAATATGAACAGAAATAAACATTTCTAAACAATTTCTAAACATTTGATATACATGAGTTAAGCAATCATTGTTTATTCATCTGATTGTATCAAAATCTTCTTCTGTGCTTTCTTTACTTTTGCCTTCATACTTTTTTTCTATTTTTTGGATTCTCGATCGTTCTGTTGTTCGTCTAGAGTCTAGAGCATCTTTTTCCGGTGTGTCAGCAAATAGCTTGCTGTATCACCATTTGGAGCGGAGTAAGTATAGTAACATGTTACAATTTACCCCGAGGTCGAATTTTTGCGTCTTATCTGAGCAAAGGAGAAACTAAACATCAAATCACTAAAATGCGTACACATAATAATAAACCAATGTGTACTGATTCGTTTGCGACAAAGAAACAAAAATTCAAACGGTTCCTAAGGACGGTTAATTGAAATAAAAGTGCTAAGACAACATTTACTTACATGCTCTAAATACTAAAATTCTGGGCTATTACCACAAAATGAATACATAACGCTCGTTTGTGTCACTAAAACCGTCGGTGCTGATATCGTCAAGCAGCTCTCGCATGCTGTGGGTTACCAGATTTGTCGTTCAAAAGATTTTACTTATGTTACAATTTACCCCGTGTTACAACCTGCCCCGGTCTCCCCTACTTAACAATAATGTACAAAATAAATTCAAATTAAATGGAGTCTCTACAATCTGGGGTGTTTTTATTTCTATATTACATCAGTTTAGTGGTTGGGTTGATATATTAGTTTATTATACTAAAAACAAACATTACATGGCAGTGGAAAAGTTTTTCTCTGCAAATCATTAATAAATAACCTCAACGCTCACACGCATTACTCACACATGTTCGAGCATCCTACTCCGTCGCCCACCAAGGAACGAACGGAATATCCTTCTATCATTTGTTGTTCTAACAGAATTATTCCGAAAATTTCCGAACGTGAATGTGCAAATATAAGATATAAGCAATTGCTTATTCTAAGCAAATGCTTAAGATCATCTTGAGCATTTGCTCAAGAAGGCCGCCATAGTTGTGTCTTGAGATAATCTTGAGGTCGTGCTTAAGCATTTGCTCAAGACGCGACTGCGAATACCGCCTATAAAGTTACTGCTTCCTGCACTTCATACTAGATGGCGCTAATACTGTTAACTGTTAACCAAGGTTTCTACTTGTCTTGTCACGCTTGGCGTCGAATGGTTTGAGAATTGAGGACGGTATTCATCAAGCATTTAAGCATTTGCTTAAGAATAAGACACGTTTATGAATACCGCCCTGAGTCACAGCGTCATCACCCACACAGCACACAACATCCCGAGGACGTCTGTTTTAGGTCCGTTCTAGGACTGTAGGTCTGAATGTCCCGATTGGTAACAAAACGTCCTCGGGACGTCTGTGGACGGCTCTGGGATGTCTATAGACGGTTTCGGGACGTTTTTGGGACATTGTGTAACTACAGTGGCGCCATCTGTACAAAGTCCTAAAGACATCCTTGGGACGCGTTTGGGACGCGTTTGGGACTAGAGCTGTTTCGAGACTCGAAACAACCGAGCCGAGCCTGGCTCGGCTTGAATATCCGAGCCGAGCCGAGACTCGAACGGTTTCGAGTAACCCGAATGTTTCGGGTAGTTCGATTTTTACGAGCCGCTCGAATGTGTTTCGGGTAGCTCGATATTTTCGAGCCGCTCGAATGTGTTTCGGGTAGCTCGATTTTTTCGAGCCGCTCGTATGTTTCGGGTAACTCGAATATATTTTAGGTAGTCGACTGTATGGTTCAGTGTGATAGCTTGGTGTAGCTGGAACGTTTTGTAGGCACCGAATATAAATTTAGTTAGATGTATAATATGAGATTTATAGATATGAGATTTATAGATATGAAAATCATATGAAGTAATTTAACCCTTGCCTGGTGGATATTTTAACAACACATTGGATGCGGGGTCCATTTTCACCCAAAATTTAATTCGGATACACCTCGGGATAAGCTCCTAAATAAGGTTTTCATCTTGTTAGCATCTAGTAGTAGTACTAATAAGAAGTATGTAATGCGTGTAGTTTGATGTTTCGGAGGGCCCCATTGGAGTATGGATATATATTAAAGGTAATTCCTTATGTTTGTTAAAATCATTTATTTCTGCACGAGCGATAGCTTATATTGACCTGCCCGATGAATTTAAATGGTTTGTGATATTAAACTATTTCATTGCAAGCGGACAATTCTTTTATTAAAGGAGGAAATGGGAAAGAACGGGGACGTAATAGGTATACAAAATTTATTATAAGTGTTTAATAGTGAAAAGTTACAAAAGTGAAAACGTATATGATAACGTAGTATTCACGCAATACGCTAAACTATATACATACACTATTTATTTACATGCTATACTATACTAAAATATATACAATATACATACAACATCAGCGTTGTCGGGAATGTTCTTCGATGGACAAGATTATTTGGGTGGGGGAACACCTATAGGAGTGGTGGTAACGTTTGCATCACGCATCACGTGTGCACATTGTCCGCTTGCAATGAAATAGTTTAATATCACAAACTATTTAAATTCATCGGGCAGGTCAATATAAGCTATCGCTCGTGCAGAAATAAATGATTTTAACAAACATAAGGAATTACCTTTAATACATATATATATCCATACTTCAATGGGACCCTCCGAAACATCAAACTACACGCGTTACATACTTCTTATTAGTACTACTACTAGATGCTAACAAGATGAAAACCTTATTTAGGAGCTTATCCCGAGGTGTATACGAATTAAATTTTGGGTGAAAATAGGCTCCGCATCCAATGTGTTGTTAAAATATCCACCAGGCAAGGGTTAAATTACTTCATATGATTTTCATATCTATAAATCTCATATAATACATCTAAATAAATTTATATTCGGTGCCTACAAAACGTTCCAGCTACACCAAGCTATCAGACTGCATCATACAGTCGACTGCCTAAAATATATTCGAGTTATCCGAAACATACGAGCGGCTCGAAAAAATCGAGCTACCCGAAACACATTCGAGCGGCTCGAAAAAATCGAGCTGCCCGAAACATTCGGGTTACTCGAAACCGTTCGGGTCTCGGCTCGGCTCGAAAAACCGAGTCCCGCTCGGTTCGAACTTCAAGCTATTCGAATATTTCGAGTCTCGAAACAGCTTTATTTGGGACGTGTTAAATACGTCTTTGGGACGGCCTTGGGACGCTTTGAGGACGTCGTGTGCTATTATAGGGATCCGATAAGGTTCATCGACATATGCCACCAGAGGGCTACCCGGCTCGAGAGTTTCTCGCTGGTGTTCCATTGCCCTCCGGTTGGTATATATAAGAGTTCTGTCCCAGTCCTGATACCCAGCGTGTCTAAGGCAGGGTTCCGCCAGGTACTATCAAATTGGGTAGCAGATAGAGAAATAGATTTCAGACTGTCCCTGAGAGGCACCAATATACCTACTTTCCCAAGGAGTAATGCCTTCCTTGACATCGCTTTACTAGACAATAGATTACAAATAAATAACCTCAATACAGACAATACGCTACAAACTATAGACATAGACAGTGACCATAGAGCCATTCGCTTACAAATTTCGCTTCCCAACAAAAGTGACCAGATAGCTTTACAAACACCCCAGTTCGTGCTCAATTATAACAAAACTAATTGGGAAAACTTTCAAAAAGTAGTATCTGAGAAATGTAATACTAACATCCCTCATAATAAAAATCTGAGCAACGCCGAAATTGACAAACACCTTGTCAATATAAACAAAGGTATCAAAGAAGCAATACATATAACTGTGCCCAGATTTAAGAGTGTAAACTCTACAGACGTATACATTAACGCTAAAATTAAGGACCTCCTTTCGACAAAAAGTAGACTGATCACTATTTTAAATAACGAATACAGGCACCCAGCCACGCTGTCTCCATTCATAATTAATAGGACTAAATCTTGCATAAAGAATTGCAAAAAAGAGATTAAAAAGGAGTTTCAAAAATCAGTCAATAGATACTGGGAAAACAAAATTAAAAAAATCCCCATAAACTCTTCAGAAATGTTTCCTAAAATCAACGCAATATTCAGACCAAAAGAAAAAACCTCGATACCTAACTTAATAGTAAAAGAGAACAACGCAAGTTTACTCACAAATGCGAATATAACTCCCCAACAACTTCAAGTAGACAAAGATAATAACTACATCATAAGCAAAGATAAGGATAAGTACAATATATTAGGGGCCAATTTTGCAGCAGTTTATTCCCAAAATAAAAATTTAGGTAGACACAGGTTATCAGAGATGATTGAGAAAAGATATGCAGACATTGTTGCGGGGTTGGATCCCTTCACCTCCGGAGAAGAGTCACTAATACATTTTTCTGATGAGAACACAGCCAGCGATCCCGAATGGGAAACTGATATGGTTTATTTCCACACGCCATTAGAGACACTAAAAATATTCAGATCCATTAGTAATAAAAAATCAGCGGGTACAGACGGCATTCCGAATATAGTGTTGAAACACCTACCCTTCAAAATCATACTCGATTACAATATTTTATTCAATAACTGTCTTAACAACTGCCATTTTCCTATAGCATGGAAGTTGGCGAAAGTGGTTCCTATTAAAAAAAAAGGAAAGGATCCCACAGAGCCCACGAGCTACAGACCCATCAGTCTTCTCCCAAACATTTCTAAAATTTTTGAGGTTATACTTAAGAAAGCATTAGAAAAATTCTTCACTGAAAAGGAATTAATCCCAGACAACCAATTTGGATTTAGGCACAAGCTCAACACAGTCCATGCTATAAATAAATTAACGTCTGATATTCACTATGCGTTATCAAGGAAGGAGAGTGTGGCGGCATGCCTTATTGACCTAGAAAAAGCATTTGACACAGTATGGATCAAGGGACTAATTTTCAAATTATACAATAAGGGATGTCCACCGCACCTACTAAAAATATTAGTTAACATGCTCAGGAATAAGAAATTCTTTATCTCAAGCAAAGAGGAAAACACAAACCACATATTTGAACTCGATGACGGTATGCAACAGGGGACTGTCACCGCCCCAACGCTCTTTAATTTTTATAATTCCGACATTCCTAGCCTCTTCGGGTTGTCTGATGCAACAGATATAAATTCCCTGTTTTTCGCCGATGACTTAATTATATATTGCAGAGGTAAAAACGTCAATAATCTACAAAAAAGATTGCAAGATATATACAACAAAATTAACGATTACTACTTCACATGGAAACTCAAGATAAACCCAACTAAATGCGAAACAATTCTTTTCAGAGACAAACTTTTGAATAAATGCAAAACCTTCCGCAAGACATACAAAACATTTAGAATTAAATCTAACAATACAGAAATTCCTCACCGTAAAATAGTCAAATACCTGGGCATTCATTTGGACGAAAGAATACTGCTTAATAAGCACGTCGACATACAATTAGATAAGGCAAAAAAAGCTTTTCGCACCAATAGTAGGCTATTCTACTCCGACTACCTGAATCAAAAAATTAAAATAACCTGTTATATGCTTTTGATTCGACCTATTCTCACATACGGTTGCCCAGTGTGGTACAACGTCAGCCCTCACATGATGGAAAAATACCGCAAATTCGAGAGAAAATGTATAAGGGCGTGTACAAATGTTTACAGAAGCTATAGATCAAATTTCAAACAATACGAAAACTGCAATAACTTGTATAACATAGCAGGGATTTCCAGAATAGACTGCCACATCATTAAATTGGTGAGGGACTACTTTGCAAATATCTCTAACATCAACAACAATGGTCTCATCAGGAGCGCCGTATATCCCAACGACGAGTACTATAAGAGTACATTACTATCAGGCAACATCCCCCCCGAAGCGTTTATATACCTAGATAAAACAAATAGAATTACAGATAGAAATAATATCCCAACAATCTACCACATAAAAAGAAGGTCCTCCGACAAAAGAATAAGGTACGATCCAGACATAGACTGTCTAAACGACAATACTGACAAAGTATATATAACGGACATACCAAAAATTGACATGTTAGACAAATACCACTCTAACACCAAAAAATACTGGTGGAGGGAGGTCACCCCTACAGGCTACGATTAGCCCATCCTTAAAGACTGATTAGTGCGACTTATTAGAAATACCGTACATCGAGTGAGATGATAACTGTTTATACATCTTTTTAAGCCAAACAGGCGTTGTAAATATGTATATAGTTTGTACATAGTTAGCCTTTTTAAGGAGTTATTGTAAACGGGTGAATGCGAGTGTGTTGTGTGTGTGTGTGCGAAGTTACTCATTAGATATAAGTATACAACCTTTTTACATGAGACCAGAAATTTAAGGACCCGGTTTTTCTTTTTTCGCGGAACTGATTCGTTCCTTTTCCGGATCTGATTCACGAATACACTACCCACCCTAAATAGGGAGAAGGGGATAAGAATAAAAACCAAAATAATAATGATAATAAGTTAAAATACTCTATTGGATTGCGAGCGTCGTTTCTCTACGACCTGTTAACCCATGTATGACACATTAGTTGTTTTATTTTTAAGTAGATTATTCGCTACATTTGTACAAGTGACTCTACATACTCTGTACTAAAACGAATAAAACATTTATAAAAAAAAAAAAAAAAAGGGTTCCGCCAGGTAAGCCTTACTCATGAGAGTCCTCTGGCGGACCCGGGACGAAAGGCTTAATTTATCGATAAAAAGAGGTCTTAATTACGTTTTTCGAACGCCTGTTTAGTCCTAATATCCATGCGCTTAAAAGACACCACGTACCCGGGACCACTTTTTTTGTAATATTCGTCGTTCAGAGGACGTATATAAGCCGTTCGTGGGAAATTCGGGACGTCCCGAACGACTGGGACGAACGTCCCCGGGACGTTTTGAGGACAATTGTGAGCTGTGTGCGAGACGTCCTCGGGACCACTGTTTTGGTAACATTCGTCATTCAGAGGATCTATATAAGCCGTTCGTGGGACATTCGGGACGTCCTCGGGATGTTCGGTACGGCTGGGACGAACGTCCCCGGGACGTTTTGGGGACGATTGTGTGCTGTGTGGGCACGGCCACCTATGGTCGCTGATGAATACATTTCAATTGTTTTTTCGGATACGATTCGTATCCACGATTCATCAGAACATCATTCGTACGAACACGTTAGGTTATTGGGAACATAACCTAAGATTATTTTAATTTTATTATATTCAGTGCTTCTACAACAAAAAATATATATTAATTTTTATTATTTAATATATTATTAATTAGAATATTAATTCTAAATAAAAAAAACTAATTTCAGATAGCCATGTGGAAGAAAAGAATTTGCTTTTATAAAAAAAAGTAAACTTGAAAACAACGTTCTCTGTGAAACTTGTAATAGTGACTTCTCGATTGGGTCGGGAGGTAGAAGTGATATCAACAGACATACTTTGTCGCATAAACACAAACGAGCATTATTAGCTTCAGCTTCCTCAACAAAATTAAGCAGTTATTTTCGTAAAGTTGAATTCGGACCCAAAGAAAGAGAATTAGCAATTGCCGAGGCAGTATTTGCGAATCATACTATAATTCATAATCAAACATTTCGATCAATGGATTGTACATCTAAACTTATTCGTACAATATTCGAGCCAAAGTTTACTTGCGCTAGCACAAAAACTGAAGCGATTATAAAAAATGTATTTGCACCTTATATAATTGATCAACTTTTGAAAACATTGGAAACTACTGATTTTATAACAATATTTACGGATGCATCAAATCATAAGGAATCTAAATTATTTCCGTCATTAATTCGGTTTTTTTTTCGATTACAAACTGGAAATACAAATAAAACTTTTAGATTTTGTATCTCCCCCAGGGGAAAGTTCTGAGATAATTACGAACTCAATTATTGAAATATTAAAGGAAAATAATTTAGAAAATAAAGTTGTAGCAGTTTGTGCTGATAATGCAAATACAAACTTTGGTGGTCTCCTTAGAAAAGGTACAAATAATGTATATAATAAACTAAAGAACCATCTTCAAAAGCCAATTGTTGGTATAGGATGTGCTGCACATATAGTACACAATACTATTCAGACAGCAGCAGATCAACTTCCTATCGATATTGAGGGCATCATAATTAAAATTTACAGTAAGGGTAGAGTTATTAAAAGAATTCTGTGACGATGCAGAGGTGGAATATATGCGCTTGCTGGGATATAGTAAAACTAGATGGTTGGCATTGATGCTCGCGATTGAAAGAGTTTTAAAATTTTATTCTCCTTTAAAATCATATTTCTTGCCCATCGACAACTGCCCAAGTATCCTGAAAGTTTTTTTTGAAGATGACAGCTCAGAAGTATGGTTGTATTTCATGCATAATGAGGCAGAAATATTTCATACTTACAGTGACAAGAATTGAAGGTGATAAAATTACTATTGTAGAAGTTGTTACAGAAATAGACGATTTAAAATTCAAATTGGAAGAAAGAATGAATACACAGTATACCACTGACTATACGCAGTCAGTTAAGAAAGTTAGCAGAGAATGGTTGGTCCAAAATAGATTCCTTCAAATCCAATGTTAACATGTTCTATAAAAAATGCATCGAATATTTAGAACCTCGCTTATTACAATTTGAAGACATTGATTTGTTTAAGTGGGTCAATCATAAAGCAGTATTAATTGGCTAAATATGCAAAGGAGTTTTCAATACATATCAAAATTTTATGATAAAAAGGATATCGAAAAGGATATACGTAAGAAAATATGTTGATGATACAAAAATAAATGCTTGGAATGAAAATAAAATGTTAATCGATGCAAGATGGTGATACGAGCCGAGGCTGAGGACAATGAGAATGGCGGCTGCGAGGCCGAGGATTGAATTTGTTTGTTAGAGTTTGTTAGTAGCGGACGAACCGGGGCCTGGTATCCCCGGGAGCCACTAGGAATGTTAATTAGCCTGGTAACATTATAATATGATACACCTTGAGCGGTAAAGTAGTATCTATGTGGGTTGGTCTCGAAGAGGAAGTTCAGATGATGATTGATTCAAATAAAAGAACTCCGAATTAGAAATAACTAATTATATTCTATAAGTTCAGTCTTTTACAATTGTTCCAGTGTCTGTTTGCCGCGGTACCTAAGTCCACCTCTCGGTTTTAACGCACTGAGAAATGCGGGGGTCTCAATTCACATCTCTTTGACAAGTATGTATCTTTAAAGTTTAAATGTTTGTAACAAGTAATATATATGTTTACAGTTTCAATATATTGTAAATCCTGAATAAAGTACGGACACGATCTCCTCACGGATCTGTTGACCTCTTTTTTGTTTGCTTGTCTGTCCCGCATTGGCCCACGAAATATCCGGTCACTTTACCTCCCAGATAGCACCACACATCCCAAGAACGTCCTTTTCATGTCCAGTTTATATCCGAACGTCCTACGTCCATTTTGAACATACATAGGATGTTCTTAGGATTTAAATTTCGGATGTTCTAGGAACGTCCGTTTCGTAAGTACTACGCACGTTCTTAGGACTTAAATTTCGGATGTTCTAGAAACATCAAACAATCTTGTAAGTCACGTGATTGTTTTGCACGACTACATTTCGAATGTTCCAAGAACATTCGTCTCGAAAGTCTTGTGAATCTTTAGAAGACCTAAATTTCAGATGTTCGAAGAACAACCGTCTGGTAGGTTTTGCAGATGATTCAGGTTCGGTTGCAAAACAGTCTTACGACTGAACCTCGCCTTTGCACTATTTTTTTGTGCAATGAAGACGCTGAAATGCTGAAATGTTCCCAGATAGCATACCACGACTTCAAGACGTCTGTCTTAAGTCGTCGTTAAAACATCTGTCTTGAGACAAATGTGAAATTTGAAGCACTGAGTCCAGAGGTCGAATGATGATATTCTGTAGAACATTTCGCGTCACTGCTCATTTTTAACCGACTTCAAAAAGGAGGAGGTTATTTATACACTATTAATAATAGTTATATACCTAGAAATTGAAATTATTTGCAAGGAAGTGTTTTGAGAAGTTGCGAAAAGCAGTTGCTTCGTAAGCTGGGAGTCTGGTTTCTATTCCCGTCACCGCCAAATTTTTTTCTTAATGTCCTAACCCAGACTTGATGAAGACGTCTTTAAGGCGCTTTTACACCATCTGCAAATCGTCTTTAAGACGCCTTTAAGACGCCTTTTGGACGTATTTAAATTTACTTTCGGACATTCGCAAAACGTTCTGAGAATGTTGACACAGCACGTCCTCAGGACGTCCCACTTTATAAATAGGACCTTCCTACGACATTTAAAGAACTTAACGAGGATGTACAGGGGATATATGGACCTTCGCGGGACATTCTCCGAACGTACAGTACGTCCGGAACGGACGTTCTTCGGACGTACATAAGATGTCTTTGTGCTATTTGGGCTATGTGCCACCAACGCCACCAATGCACGCATAGACTGAAACGGAACGGTTTTCTCTGCGGTCTATGCACATAACGCGCGAATCGGAACAGACCCTAGAAAATTCCGCAATATTTTGGAAAAAGAACCTCATCGCATTGTGCTGCGCCTCGAGTAGCCTAGGCTGGTACTAAAACAGACCATATCCGTCGGTCGCAAACGCTTGTAGGAGAACAGATAGCATGCTTACCCATTGCACCAGTATACTGCGACCGGTCGCTGCTAGGAGATCCCGCCTTTATAGTGTGCATCCCTGCTATAAACGAACGACAGATGTCACCCGACAATACTAACGCATAGGCTGCCACGCCAGCCACGGACGCACAATAAAATTATAAGCAGAATTTACTCGAGTGATAGCGACAGTTTTTTGCGAATATCTCGCAAGCTAGGGCCATCCGCCGATTAAGGGGGTCGTCTTATGTGACGGCCGGTTTTCTTTCCGCTTTTTGGGGAATTTTTTTTTACGAACCATGAAAACACAATATCTTGGAATTTTTACTACATATTTATTAACATTTGAGCAGTTTTTCAGAATATTTTGAAGTTAAAATATGGAGTGGAATTGACTTTACAGCTCTCGAAAGAGTCAGGTGCGAAAAAAAAGTTTGTCGACGGCTGACATGGTTCCGGCTGTCCTGCTCATTTTAAATCAAAAATTCAAACGGCACATTAATTTGCAGACTTGTGGCTACAGCCGGTACCAGAATGAAGTCAAAATATTGGAAATTTAATGTTTGGCACAGTTTTGAAAATAAAGTTACGATTTTCGTTACTTTTTTTCGACTTTTTTTAGCTTGAAAAAAAAAACTATGACAGATATGACAAAGATTCTGGTACGGGTTGGAACTATGAATGTACTGGACATACCATAAAAATTTGAGCGAAATCGGTTCAGTAGTTTTTTAGATATCGTGTCAGCCACAAGTTGCTTGCACCACGAAAACTACTCATTACACAAGTATCTAGAACTTTTTTCGCATATTTTCCCATCAATGTAGAGACACCAAGCAAATATGAAAATCCACGCTTTTCCCATGTGCCGTCTCCAGAAACTGTAAATTCATATTCTGGCTTTCCGGCTTCTTTATTATAATCTTTTTCCTGGGCAACAGCTTGGGACAACAGAATTTTATAAACGGCAGATGATGCTATGTGAATATTTTCTATGGTGCTCCATTCTACGGCTAACTATCCAACGACGTCGAATATCGAAAAATTCTTTTACTCACATATTCTACAGATGTTATGGAAACAATTTAGCAAAAAAAACTTGTTTCGATTTTTTGGACCTATCACACCAGACGACCCCCTTAAGTATATGTAAGGCAGAGCCGCCCTTACAGTTTGCGGGACCCAGGGCAAAAGTCGGTATTATTGAAAACATCTAATTGAAAACAGATAACCTTCTCTACTTCATGCGTCACTTATGCCTCGTTCACATTAGTCAAGTTTACTGGCTTCAAGTGACTTCAACCAGTAAACTTGACTAATGTGAACCTGTCATTCACTTGACTTGAAATATTTTTTTAACTTTCTTTCAAGTTTTCTTTGCCTGCAAAGTTTCAAGGCAATTGGATTGGCGTTTATAACCTGACTGTAAGCTGTCAAAATTTGAAGTAGATTGCATAGTGAAGGTAGCGTTTGACGAACGAAACATGTGTTAGTTTCGTTTTGGCTGAAGGTGTGCGTGTAACGCGTATACCAGTCGGCTTACCATCGTGACTCTTGTACATACGTTCACACTGTTCAAGTTGTATTTCAAGGCAAGAAAAGTTGAAACACCCTCTACTTCGCTTGAAACTTGAAGGGATATTTCAAGTGAAGTGAATAACAGGTTCACATTATCAAATTTAATGATTTCTAGCGACTTGAAGTTAGTAAACTTGACTAATGTTAACGAATATTTCGCGTAAAACTTGAAAGAAAGTTAAAAAGATATTTCAAGTCAAGTGAATGACAGGTTCACATTAGTCAAGTTTACTGCTTCCAGTCACTTGAAGCCAGTAAACTTGACTAATCTGAACGAGGCATTAGGCTTGCCGAAAATCTATCCTAGAAAAATGGATACCTTCACAATTGTGCTTAATTCATTTAATTTTTACAAAATGAAGTCAATAAGTGCGGGACCTGGGCTGAGGTCGGCTCTGATGTAAGGAAAAAGTTGTTCAGAATGTTCACTTCTACAACATATTCAAACCTTATCGAAATCGGTGAACAGGTAGCTCTTTGACAACTGTACCCTCATTTTAAATGTGCGTAAAATTCCATCGCCTGTTTATATTTAGCTTCTGTTAGCAACCATCTGCAGTTTTCCTGATAGTAAAGTAGATTTCAATGTTTTCGGACTATTATAAAAGTAAAATAAAAAAAAAATCGATGTTTTCCATTTGAAAATAACAAGATACAACATACATATTAGTCTCGCAATTTTGATATAGCGGCTCAAGTGTCTGGGCGTTAAAGGGTTAAACGGATTTTAAGGTACAAATGTTGCCCGAACGTTGACCGTGGCGAATGATTTAAATAGACGCAATGAAAATATTGGATTCATGGGAGTCCGTATGAAGATATTATTAGTTTGAAGAACGCAACGAGAATGGATCTATCTCCGAGTTTTGGAGAGTGGACGCACTGTTTGATAAACTTGAGCGAGGTATCGATTTTGCGAGGTTGCCTCGCGAGGCACGCCTCGCGGAGCAAAGACTCTGGAGACTGCATACCTCGACCATGAAAACCATTCTCGACTTTCCAAAGCAGCCTCGCGTGGCAGGCTCCCTATACATATAGAAAGGAAACGAAATATGATGGCACTCAACCCTTCATGCTCATTTGCAGCCTCTCTAATTCGCCGCGGCTTCCATTTGCATTTTGCGCGAGGCATTGGGAACATTTGCGAGGCAGATTTTTATCGGATAGCCGATTATATAGTTACCTATATTAGCAGAATTATCTCCAGGAACTCTTTTTTTTATGTGCTCCTATTAGGGTGACCCTTCTTCATACGTTTCAATTTTTTTTTGTATTTCTTTGCTCTCAACAACTAGTATGGTTTCATTTCATAAAAAAAAATCTCGGGAAAGTTTATTGTAATCGGACAATGGGACAGGGTGCTCACCGGGCCTTAAGGTAAATGGCCCAATGGTGAAACAGTTAAGGAAGCAGTTGAGATAGTTGCAATTTCTTTTATATTTAAACAGTATACAATTATAACTAAATATGATTATTCGAAAGCGTAAAATTTCTACTTTCAGATAAAGTAACAAGAATCTACATTTGTGTAAGGTAAAGTTTTAAATTAATTAAAACATGAAACTGTTCATATGGCCCAGTAATTAAATGAACTTCATAGCGTGTCCCAGTCATTAATTATCAGTGTCCCAATTATTAAATATATATTTAATTTAACTATTTCTATCAGGTAACGAAAAGAAATCAATATGGTAATATTTTGGGGTGATAAAAACATTTTATTCATAATAATATTTCCGAAAAAATTTAGAATAAGTTAAAAAATGATTAAAAGTATATTATAACATTTTAGGGTATGTTAATATTATGACGAGTTTAATAGCGATTTCGGCAGACACGCACTGGTGCACACTAGTGCGAACTTTTTCAGTGCGACACCATACCGCAAATTCGGGTGAACTAGAGCTGACTCAGCTCTGTTCTGGTGGATTCTGGTTAGGGAATAGGGATGGAGTGCAAAATGTCTACTAGTCAATGTATGCACACACTGATTTGATTGGCTAAACTATTCTCGCAGGTATACATATTTTTTATTTTTTAACTAAAGTGAAGAAATATTCGTTATATTTAAATAAATCAAGAACGATTACACTGGTTCAAAATATACGACTGAACTTCTATAAGAACGTTTGGGAATGTTTTGAGAGAAATTGGGATTATGTGACGCGTGCAAAGAACAGTTATGCTCACCACGAATCAGAAGCGATCACGAAAAATCACGGATCATTGTCAGAAATCCCCGTGATTGGGAACAATCGTGATCGAATTTACCATCGTGCCCAGCGTTTGTAGGAAAACCCATATTATTTACGAAATATATATTTGTCACCGTTAAGGTAAAAGTACCAATAACTGGACACTTAAGGATATCAAAGTAGTATAGCTTAAAAATGGGCTAAAAATAAATGTTCTTTTTAACAAAAGCGTCAATATTCAGATAAATGTTACTTCTTTCTATCAAATCAGCTACTAAAAACTTGTTTTCAGTGCGTTATTTTAATTAAATTGAGTAAAAACACAAGTAGCTATGTGTACCAGTACATGGACAATAGAAATCTGATTTGTCCCAGCGTCCCATTTTTGGTGTCCCAATACCTGGTCAATGGGGAAGATGGCGCAAAGCACGGCGCAGAGGGCGCCACTAGTGTTTGTGTGAATGGTTTGCGCGCGGAGAAAGCAAATACAATTTTAGGTTATGTTGAAAGTGTAGCATGAAATTGACTAAAAATAGGACTTGAAAATAAAAAAACTGTTAATTTATGTACAATATACTTGTACTTACACTTTTGATATAGAAAAATTTGAGAAAACCCAGACACCTTACCGGTTGGACAATGCGGTCAGGTATTGGGACTTCCCTTAAGCGTTCAAAATGCTGACAGGCCTACCACCTGGACGGCTGGTCCGTTATTGGGACAGCGTGTAAAGGACAAGATTATTATGTACCGGTACATGAACACGTATATTTTTAATTAAAACCAACATTAACCGATCAATGTTTTGTTTTGTATGTCACAAGAAACTTCTTGAGATTCTGTACATACGTTTTCTTCTCGGAAAAACGTTATGTAACGATTATTATCACCTTAACAACTAACTGTATTTTTCTTAAGAATTACTTAAGAAATCTACGCAGAGTTCAAGTGCATGCACCTCCGATATTTAAAGACTGTTTTATATATTCAACTTTGCATCTAGGGGCTTTCTTAATTTTTTATATAAGAGATCAAGTTGCAAAATAACATATATTCCCAACAATATTGTTGTAAACCTTCTATGAAGCTTAGTAAAAATATAAATGTCATTGGTGTCCAGGTATTAGGACGTGTCCAGTTATTGGTACTTTTGCCTTAATTGGTGTGAACATCGGCTGTGATCCAATTCACGCATACTGCGCATCGACTGCATAGGATATGTCACGTACCCTATGCACTTCATGCGCATTATGCTGCATTATGCGTGAATCGGAACACAGCCATCATTTCACGCGCATAGTTATATAGGTAAATTCCCTACAGAGATCCGCTACACTTGGCTACACTGGGCTGCGCTGTCAGAACCGGTCAGAAATCGCTATGCGAGAAAGGTTGCACTAGTGCACTTATTCCGTTCATCCGAATGTGATGTTTGCACTACACCAGGGCAGCTCTTGTTCGCCGAATACGATACAAGATTGCTCGCATGTCAAATCCAATGTAATCGGTGCTAGAAAACCCTAGAAACCGTGCTGCACTGGCACTGTGCTCAGGTAGCATCGACATAGCACGAAACTGCACCAGTGCGTGTCTGCCGAAATCGCTATAAGATTAATTATTCTAATAATTCTTAAACAGTATTATATTTTATAGTTATTATTAACGTAAATATATAGGATACAAAAAATACTTACTTTAGTACTTAAAATAAATGTCCAAACCAGTTCAAACGCCATTAAACACGCGATTTAATAACTGGTCCGTGTCATGTTTTCGTGTACTAGTGGATAAACGCACCAATTTCAATATTAAAAACAAAAAATAACAAAAGATCCAATTAATTTTCAATACTTCAGTATTAATTAAATCCAAAACAACTATACTATTTCAAAAATTATAAAATAATAATTAATTACAACCTTAACAAAAATATTCTCTCGCTTGCTTGAGCCCATTAGGTAAGAAATGAAATTGAAACTGTTGAAGCATTACTGTACAATAATATTTTTCATGATATAACTACTCAGTTTTGTAAGCTTATAATTGTATCTATATAAAGCTAATACATTTTGCAATTATATTTCGAGCAGTTAAAACGTTGCAAATTAGTAAAACTGTTATTATTAACAAAATTTCTTCTCAATTTTTAATTATTGGACCATTGGGCCATTTACCTTATAACCCCCTTTTTTTGACTCCGCCACATGCCACTGTGTTAAAATGCATCAACTTTAATTAACAATTTCTCGATAACTATGCGGTAAATCGATTTTAAACTTTGTTTCTTGTATTCCAAATTAGTTTTGCACGAAATGTGAAAGAATTCTTGAATTTAGTAGATTATTCAGGAACTACCTTAAAGCTTAGAATTCATCAATGGTTTGTATTTAAAGCATTTCTCAACAATGGTAAGCCATATCCAAATTTAGTTCAAATAATATTGGAAGAGCATTCAATTTCCTACAATTACTGTATATATAATTTTTACTTGTTTCCAACCGTTTTGTAGATAATAGCGTTTGAATATAGAAAAGTCCGCATCACGTGCGTATTTTGTACATATGTATGTACCTCTACGGGAGTGTGGCGTATTGCCTATGCGGGCGTAGTGCGGATCTCCCTATATTCAAATTCTTTAAATCCAAACCATTGATAAATTCTGAACTTTAAGGCCTGGTCGGCACTCATTCCTGTTGTCCGATTACAATAATCTTTTTCAGGGATTATTTTTTATTTAGATTAACTGTACTGGCGGGGAGGGGGGGGGGGGCGGCAAAAGAAATCGGATGTTGAAAAATAAGGGCCACCCTAGTTCCTATGTTGAATCTATACTACCAGGTTTTATAAGTTTTACAAGTGCCGTTTTGTAGAAACACCATGAGCATGAATATTTAACTGGTGGACATTTTCCATGCTGCAATTTTGTATCAGTTGACACTGAATGGTATCTACCTAAGTATATGGTTGGATATTCAGAACATATTTTCATGGCCATTATGTCATTTTTGTCTTAAAATTGCGTTCTTATAATAATCTGTTAATTGTTTTATGTTAATTTCTTTTAGTATGTCAAATCCTATACCTCGTAATTGGATGCCTTTTACATGAGCTTGCTTTACTATTTTGGTCCAAGTTCCCCATAATCTTTTGCACACGTGATTTACACATTCTTCTTTCTCAGTTACTATATCGTTTCCATATTCTTGGAAATTATTTAAGTAATGTTCGGTGTTTGAAATATAGTTTTTCTTCGCATTCCATACTACTCAGAGTTGTGCCATATTTCTGCTGCTGCCATCTTTTCTATTGTATTTGAGGAAACTGAATGATTTTTTTGCCAGCGACATTTGTGTCCTTCCATCTATGCAAAAACTTCGAACACAAAAAAACACATTCTTAGATGTTAATAAGCGAACCCAGACGATCGAATAGCCATTTTTCTACATAAGACTATTTTTTGGGAACGGAAGAAGGTCCAAAGTACAGCGCTGATGGTTTTTGAAAACGGTGGAATTCTTTTATAATACCACAATATGTGGTTCCAATGCTCGAAAGCCCCCAATTAGCTATTTGATGTCATTTCTTGACAATCTACGATTACTTTAGCCTAAAGGAATGATAACTCGCTTCTGGAAACAACTTTAACTCCCATAAAAATAAAGTTACCGAGCTGAAGTTTGAATGACATATTGTTGAAAGAATTTGTAACAGATAAGGGTACAAATTTGCCGATCTGGTTATCTTTTTTTAAATTTGTTTTTAAAAACGGAGAAAACTTTTTTCAAAACTTTATTTTAGCACCATTAAATTCAGTGTAAAAGACCATGCAAAAGTACATATTTTCAAGTAGAACCACTGGTACTTAACTTTTGCGTGAATTCCACCGTTAAATGGTTTTAACAGGAATAATAGCAGTATGGCGTCTAGATTTCAACTCAGATCACAGTCCAAATCTTGTAAAGTATACCTCCTAGTCCAGTGAAAATAGGATCTGTCTTCGGAATAATTCCCACTAAGCTAAATTTTGGTATGGGCCTTTATTTGGTCGTTTTAAACAATATGTCAAAAGTCCCCATCGATCCGACCACCGCTAAAAATTTTACAGAGGGATGAAAAAACAATAGTTTTTCGCGAATATCTCGTTATCTAGCAGTTTTGCGACAAAAATAGTTACTATACGATTTATAGCTTAAGAAATTCTCTACAAAAAAGGTCCTATGAGTTTTTTTCGCAGGAGTAACCATTTTAATGCATGTCAGGTTACCAAGTTTCAACCCCCATACTTTTGAAATTCAAAAAATTATGAAACTCTGTAAATATGTAGGGGAAGTCCTCCTGAGTACAACGCAATTTCGTTTGCTGCCCAAAGTCACTCCAAGAGGGTGCAATTGACGCCTGAAAATTTTTTAATTTCTATTATTACTCGCGAATTGTAGGGAATAGAAAAAAAGTGTTCAGGAAAAAGTTACTGTATTTAATTAGGACTATCATTTGGTAAATTATAGTTCTAACAGTTCTTACGGTTCGCGAGTAATAATACAAAATAAAAAAAATTCAGGGGTCAATTGCACCCTCTTGGAGTGACTTTGGGCAGCAAACGAAATTGCGTTGTACTCAAGAGGACTTCCCCTACATATTTACAGAGTTTCATAATTTTTCAATATTCGGGGTCGGGATCTTCCCTTGTCAAATGTATGGGGATTGAAACTTGGTAACCTGACATACATAAAAATGGTTACTCCTACAAAAAAAACTGATACGACCTTTTTTGTAGACAATTTCCTAAGCTACAAATTGCATAGTAACTATTTTTGTCGCAAAACTGCTAGATAACGTGATATTCGCGAAAAACAGTAGTTTTTTTTGTTGGATCGATGGGGACTTTTGACATATTGTTTAAAACGACCAAATAAAGGCCCATACCAAAATTCAGCTTGTTGGGAATTATTCCGTAGATTGGGCAGATTTCCGTCTAATTTCACTGGGCTATCCGTAAACATTCAGAGTTGGGCTTTTGTTTACGTCATATATCATGTAGGTACTTATGTAGTATTGTAGTAAGTACACAAGGCGTTCCACGCAAGTATCGTCACGTTAGAACTTTCCTTGAACTTTACAAAAGATTGTTTTAGACAAACGTTGAACCATATTTAAGTGTGCCTAACGTCCTTAAACCAGAGTTTCTTTATCTGCATTTTTCCGAAGATATGGATGTTACATTCTGTTCTTTGAATAAAACTGTAGCATTTTTTAATAGGTTTTTATTAAAGCGATTCATCACAAATCCCACGACTTTACACAAGTTGGGCAGCATCAGAATGAAGAGCAGCAAAAGCGGCCGCCGGCCTGGCATTTAGGTTGACGGAAAAGGATCAGCGTTCACGCCGGGGTTCATTATTGTCTGCCAATTGCGTGTCGAAGGGGTGGAGTAACCAGATGGGTAGGCGTACACTAGGGTACCTTCGAGAGCAGCCAATGAAATCTCCTTTCACAACGTTTTACATTCTGTATTCTTTACGTGGCTAAGTTACTATATGTTCGTGCTCCGCCCTTATTGCCATATATACTCACCGTCCATCGCTATGCAGGCGTAAAAGAAGATGTATAAAGGTACTTTCACACCGTAGATACCGCGAGCATGCACCATCCGCGAGATTAGACTCTTATCTATTTTCAATGGACATCGAGAAATCTCACTTGACTCGCCTATCTTGCCTATTACGAGTCTTACAAATCTATTAGACCTTCGCCAATCTAGCTTGTAATGTTGCTTCTATAATAGACCGTCCAAAGAGCTCAACACGTTGTATTCGACTTTTAACACTGTCCAGACCTTGGTGTTAGTAACAATAAGTTTTTGTAATTGTGGCGGCAATTCGATTTGCATTATGCGTCATTCGAGGAAATGAATAATCCGGAGAAAAAGGTAATCAGTTCGTTCGATTACTGAATTCAAATATTAGAACCAAATCCGACGTTCATCAGGTGACTGTTACCTATAATTAGTTGAATTCTAAAATCTTTTTTTTGAAAGTTCAAAATCTCAAGAAAAAGCTGCAGCATGCAACGAGATCATCAATATCTATTCAATTTCAGATCTGAAGTTTAAAATAAAATTTTTATTGAATAAAGAGAATTTATTATACCTGTTTATTCTGTAGTCAGGCACAGGGCCGCATTTACAACAAGGTGCACTAGGCGCAAGCTGGGGCCTCACTCTCTGTTAGGGGTTGTTGGTTTTTAAAAACCGGGTTTACAAACCAGTTTTTACTTATAAATTTGTAAAATTCGAAAACCGGTTTTTAAATTTAAACTAATTAACTGTTTGGTTAAAAACGTTAACATTTTTACTCGAAATCACCTCGGACACGAGCATATTGTAGTAGGTAACAGTTTACTGCAAAACTAATCTTCATCAGTTATTTTAGTTTTTTTTCATTTGGTTTATGTATGCAGTCTATTTTATTGTGTTATATTTTTGTAGATCCATACATATTAAATGAACTTAAAAATTGTACGTATTTGTAGTTTGTACGGATCTTAATTTTAATTTTATTTTTATTTGGTTTTGTACAGATAGATAGAGTATATTTTATTTTGTTATATATTTGTAATTCCATAATATTAAGGAAACTGACATTTTTTAAAATAAATACAAATATTTATTTACTATTTTGATTATATTTTATGCGAAAATTCGAAAACCGGTTTCTTGGGAATAATGGAATTCGAAAACCGGTTTTTTCAATAGTCGGTTTTTGTATGAACCCTACTCTCTGTGGGACCACATTTTAAAACCTTACTTCTCAGAAACAACAATGTACAAAACACCCTAATTATAGTTGCAAAATAATAAAATTCATAATATAAAAACTAGAGGCAGCTGAAAAATTTGTGCTGCCTCCCGTTTACATTTGAAATCCATCGCTGTTTCCTTAACCCGAGTCTCTACGAAGACGAACACGAACAAAAACATGGTTCGCGAACGTTTTCGTCGTGTCCACATCGCCGTGAACACGAACAGAACTCGGCGTACGAACGTTCTCGAGCATGTTCGCGTCGGTAGGAACGCAGCGAACGAACATTTCTGACGAAACCTGGCGATCCGCATCCCTTTCAATTGTGGGACTGCTCGTAAACAGGCGACCCTCTACGACCATCCGCCGGCAGGTACTCCACAGAAATAGTAGGGGAGATCGGGGCAGATTGTAACAAAAAATATTTTCACAGTTTTTTCTCGAAAGTATTTTCCTCAATCAGGAAATAATTTGCGTGATTTACTACTTACATATGTGGTGAACTAATTGCGTGAAAGTACGTGACAAAATCTTGGACACTTAGACATCTAGCTTCATCTTAAACAAATCTGAACCTTTGTTACAATCTGCCCCAGTCCGGGGTAAATTGTAACACATTTGTTTTACTTATTTAAATACAAATATGAACACAAATAAACATTTCTAAAAAATATAAATGAAAACACAGATCATTATTCAACATTTGATATACACCAGTTAAGCAATCATTGCTTATTCATCTGATTCTATCAAAATCTTTTTCTGTGCTTTCTTTACTTTTGCCTTCATACTTTTTTCTATTTTTTGGATTCTCGATTGTTCTGTTGTTCGTCTAGAGCAGGGGTGCACCGGGAGCCTTTTTCAGCGCCTAGCGGCAGGCAACCAGCCGTACGCCGTTACTAAGGGTAGAATCGGTGAGGCGAACTGCAGTAGTGTAAGTGCGGGCTCGTAGCCGCGTAGCGTAAGTATATATGCTTGGGTTCCTTACGGGGCCCCAGTGCAGACCAGGTCCCGTAATATAATTCGGTGGGGTCATGAAATTTCCAAAACATTTGCTACTGCCGGCATTTCGTATGACTTGACGGTTCGATTCTACTCATAATAAAACATTTATTACTAATCATACTTATCTTTTCAGCGACGCATAAAATAATTAGAAGGTTAATAATATAGAAATAAATAACTCGGACACAAGGAAAACAAGTAGTTTCCAAGTAACGATATATATCATTTATAACATCTAGAGCATGATATATGAATAAATATATATACATATGTACAGTACGCATCTGGTGCTTATCATTGCACATAATAATAGTCTTATAGGTGTAATATTATATACATAATAGTATGTATATATACTGAACAATACACGCAGTATTCATGAAGAATACGAGATAGAGTATGTAAGTCAAATCACACTGACAACATATAATTATAAATAAATTATAATAAAAAAATAATTTTAAGGACAAGCTTTTATTCAAATGTACTAAGAAAGAAAAAATATTTTTGACACTTGTTGCACGTTTTTTCCACTCTATTGCAAGGAAGATAATTCCTCAATTCAAAGTCTGCCCTGAGATCTAACCAGATTAAAAGTCAATACAAAATTATGTTGTTTAGCAATTAGTTTTTGTATAATCTTTAATATTAAATTTTACGCCCCACGCTGTTTTTGGTTATATGAGAGAATTCTTCTGAGGCAGTCATTTAGGCCGACATCAAATTTTTTTTTCTTTTTTAGTACATTTTAATAGAAGCTTGTCTTTAAAAATTTTTTTATTATAATTTATTTTATGCATTTTAGATTTTTTAATACCTCGTCACGGGGTAAGATTGCAAAAATGATCTATTTGTTTAAATTACTTAAAAGTTTCTCCCTTGCTAAATATTCTATCCTTGGTTTGAGATTACGATTGGTGCTTAAAAGCATAAAGCATTTTAAATTATAGTCTGTAAGCTTATTCCGCTGTGCTGTCTTGGCCTTTTTCATAGTGGAGAATAATGTTTCGCAACAGTACGTGGACCCGAACATTGACAATATTTTTGTAAATGTACTGTATAAATACGGATAGATGGTGCAATCAATGTTTTTATAAAAATGTAAAATATTTATTTTATTATCAAATCTTTCCCGCATTGTTGGATCTAATCTTAAATTTTTTATATCGGGCTGCAATTGCGGTGATACTGTTTCGAAATCTATTGTAAATGGGGAAATAATTAAATTTAATTCTTTTTCGATATTGTCCAGGTCCACGTACCGTTCCGTAAACTCGTCACCCAAATTACGTAACGCAGTTTGATACCGATCAAATTCGGTATCCTGTGTGACTTGGGATTCTAGTTTTGGGAAGTTGCTAAGGTCTTTTTCGGCTAATTCTGCCTTCCATATTTCAATTTCTAACTTGAACTCTCTAATAAGTCACACAGCCAATCTGCATTACGTAATTCGGGTGCGGAATATCCTTCCATTTCCAGAAAAAGGGAAATAGCATCTCGGATGTGGAAGAATCTGTCTAAAGTATTTCCGCGGCTAAGCCACCGCACTTCTGTGTACAATGGTATTTCACCGTAGTCCGAGTGCAAATCTTTCAAAAATGATTTAAAGCTTCGCCGCCTCAAACTGTTCGTTCGGATGTGAGTAGTAATTTGTATAACTACGGACATTACATGCTCCATCTCGATACTCTTTGCACATTAGTTTTGCTGATGTATGGTACAGTGTCTAGCTGGAAGGACCGGAAAGAGCGTCCCGCGAGGGTCGCGGTTTATGACGGTATTGCCTCGCGAATCGGCAGTGGACAAGGTACCACCAGCCGACAGAACAATATACGGATTAACTCGGAGCGAAGGAGGTCGAAATACCTGAGAAAAACGGTACGTTGTTGATTGGCCCTTCTCCACATCTGGCAGCCAAATGTTTTCCGACGAACGCCTCGAAAACAGCCCATTATCTAGTTGTAAACGAATAAATGAATTGTGTTTCGAAAAATACGAAATTGGCGGCTGTAAACGATCAAATGAATTTTCGCTTCGCTTTGGGCCGACTTTTTGCCTATAAGACGGGACAGTCCCGCTTTTCTTTCAGTGCTGCGTGGTTTGCCAAGCGCGCGTTTACATTTTCAAACTTCCTAGCTGTCACTGGATAATCGGTCCTAAGTACGTTGTGGAAAATAAGTGTGACAAATATAGTGGAAATGCCGTCCTCATCGAAGCGAGAAGCTGTAGGTGCGCTGGTCGCCTTTAACAGGAAGTGGGAGGAAGCATGGCTGTTCGTAGAGCATTTTTGCAATCTTACCCCGTGACGAGGTATTAAGAAATCTAAAATGCATAAAATAAATTATAATAAAAAAAATTTTAATGACAAGCTTCTATTAAAATGTACTAAAAAAGAAAAAAAAATTGGATACCGGCCTAAATGACTGCCTCAGAAGAATTCTCTCATATAACCAAAAACAGCGTGGGGCGTAAAATTTAATATTAAAGGTTATACAAAAACTAATTGCTAAACAACATAATTTTGAAATGACTTTTAATCTGGTTAGATCTCAGGGCAGACTTTGAATTGAGGAATTAGACTGCTTGCAATAGAGTGGAAAAAACGTGCAACAAGTGTCAAAAATATTTTTTCTTTCTTAGTACATTTGAATAAAAGCTTGTCTTTAAAATTATTTTTTTATTATAATTTATTTATAATTATATGTTGTCAGTGTGATTTGACTTACATACTCCATCTCGTATTCTTCATGAATACTGCGTGTATTGTTCAGTATATATACATACTATTATGTATATAATATTACACCTATAAGACTATTACTATGTGCAATGATAAGCACCAGATGCGTACTGTACATATGTATATATATTTATTCATATATCGTGCTCTAGCTTTTATAAATGATATATATCGTTACTTGAAAACTACTTGTTTTCCTTGTGTCCGAGTTATTTATTTCTATATTATTAACCTTCTAATTATTTTATGCGTCGCTGAAAAGATAAGTATGATTAGTAATAAATGTTTTATTATGAGTAGAATCGAACCGTCAAGTCATACGAAATGCCGGCAGTAGCAAATGTTTTGGAAATTTCATGACCCCACCGAATTATATTACGGGACCTGGTCTGCACTGGGGCCCCGTAAGGAACCCAAGCATATATACTTACGCTACGCGGCTACGAGCCCGCACTTACACTACTGCAGTTCGCCTCACCGATTCTACCCTTAGTAACGGCGTACGGCTGGTTGCCTGCCGCTAGGCGCTGAAAAAGGCTCCCTGTGCACCCCTGGTCTAGAGCATCTTTTTCCGGTGTGTCAGCAAATAGCTTGCTTTATCACCATTTGGAGCGGAGTAACTATAGCAGCGATGCCCAGGTGGGCGGTCCGAGATAAACGAGCATTCATCGCGTTTTCCAAAGCTCGCGTGGAAGGGGGTGCTCGAAACCAATGACGTTTCGGGGATGTCACGGACGGGGAAAACTGTAGTAGTGTACGTGTAGGCTCGTACCCATAGGCTTTTACAACTGGGGCTCTTGGAGCCCTAGTGTTCTACATTTTAGGAATTGGGAAAATAAACAGGAATTGACTAATGATTAAACAATAAGATTATATAATTGGACGGAGTAGACTTGAACAGTCTCATTTACACATCTAATTAACAAACAGTTTCTTATTAAACGATTTTTATTCATATTCAATCCTCTGTTTGTTTGTATGTATGTTTGTTTAGTTCAAATCTAGAAACTCAATTTTAACCCACTTCCAACTATCCAATAGACTTGAAACTTTGCAGGCATATGTATTTTGGATGACAATACAAAATTATGAAGAAAAAGAAACCCCCCAGGGTTTAAAAAATTATGCTGTCATCAAAGAATAGAACCCATAACCGCAAATCCAAACGACTTGAAATCAGCCTATAACCAGAAGTCAAATCAATTTAATCGCAATGAAATCAGCATGTAACGGTTACATGCTGATTGCAGGGTACGAGCCTACACGCATACTACTAGAGTTTTCCCCGTCAGTGACATGCCCGCAACGTCATTGGTTTCGAGCACCCCCTTCCACGCGAGCTTTGGAAAACGCGATGAATGCTCGTTTATCTCGGACCCAGCGTTGCCAGGCGTACTGAATAAATGGCGGTGTGCTGACGTATATGACGTCATACGGTGTAGGAGAAGGGGAACACCTACAGCAATAACGGTGTATTTGTGTTGGTGACTTCGTGACGTCATGCCAACCGACACCAGCGCCAATGTATGCCAAGTGACGCCACTACCGATTAGTACCACAATTCATCGCATGGCGTGCACAAGTCGAGTAGTGTATATAGGTCTATGCCGTCTTGTGACGTCATATATGCCAGTACGGTGTACTGAACCGCCTGGCAACCCTGCTCGGACCGCCCACCTGGGCATCGCTGAACTATAGTAACATACTACAATTTACCCCGAGGTCGAATTTTTGCCTTTTATCTCAGCAAACGAGAAACTAAACATCAAATCACTAAAATGCGTACACATAATAATAAACCAATGTGTACTGATTCGTTTGCGACAAAGAAACAAAAATTCAAACGGTTCCTAATGACGGTTAATTGAAATGAAAGTGCTAAGACAACATTTACTTACGTGCTCTAAATACTAAAATTCTGGGCTGTTACCACAAAATGAATACATAACGCTCGTTTGTGTCACTAAAACCAACGGTGCTAATATCGTCAAGCAGCTCTCGCATGCTGTGGGTTACCAGATTTGTCGTTCAAAAGATTTTACTTATGTTACAATTTACCTCGTGTTACAACCTGCCCCGGTCTCGCCTATGCGTGACAAACAGGAATAAAATTTTTATATTCTTTGTTTTAACATAGTGAGAATACTTCCAAAGTATGGATGAGATTTTTCTAATAAAAATGAAACTAAACACGGCGCAATTCGGGCAAGTTTGAGTTCCGCTGATAATATATAATGGTTTTATTATTATTATTATTATTGTTATTATTATTATTCGTCTTTATTACTTGACAAATACAGATATGAAATCAACATTTTTTTATACTAGTCAATAACAGATTTTCTTGAAAAAGCAGATCAAATTTTTGTTAGGAGGTGATTCGTGTTTAAAACTGTGGGATATTACTAGGAAATAGGGAGAAAGTATTAACGACTTATATGTGTAATTATAACTATATACTATATACATATGCATATACATAGTATATTTTTCATAAAATGTATTTGCTACATCAAGCCACTATGCTGGCATTGATGGGAACTTTAGAAGTTAGAACTTTATTAGCATAAATCAAGCGAAAAGCATTCATAATTAAAAGTTGAAGCATTTTAGTAACACCCCTCTCCCTGTAGAGGGGTTAACTTTACTCGAATACAAATTTTAACCAAAAGTCCTGCAGCCTAAAAAACCCCCTTATCAACCGTTTTTACAATGATAGTCGCGTGTTATTAACGTAAACGTTATTTTCCGCGATTTCTGAGACCCGTACCACTGTGCGATGTCGAGACGTTCGTTACACTCGTTCGCAGCGTGCACTGTCGTAAACTTGGATTTTTTAAAATAAGATTCCTGAAATCGCTCCATCTTCTTCGAGCCGCTTATTTGACAGAAAAAGCTCTAGAGAATCTGAGAATATATTTCTTTAATCAATCTGAGGGTGGGAACAGCGTCAATTTCAGAATCAAAAGCATAACTTCGAATATAGCTATTTGATATAAAAATAAATAAATTATTGTGTGCTAAAAGCTTGTCCGCCGCGGGGGCCAAGACGCGCGGCGTGGCGGGAGAAAGAGGGCGTTGTTTCTGAAACTCGGCCGATAAGTTCACTTAATTAAAGAAATATACAGTTATATGAAGAGAACGAAAAAAGGTGATAGGTAACTGTGACGACTGATTTGACTCCACCAGAATGAATTTCTGCAGAAAAAATTGCTCCTAGAATGCTCCGATATACCCATACCTACATTCACACAAAGTTTCATTAAAATCAGAATTTCCGGGTTGGGAATGTTCCCTTGTAAGTCAACATATACCTACATCCGTAGTAGCATTGATTTGTTGGGAGTTTGTTGGGCCAATGACGTGTTATCGGTTGGCCAACTGTTGAAGTGTCGCGCTATTTTTAAATGGGCCAACGATTGTAACCAACTTAGGCCCAACGTCACTTAACACGAAGGCCCAACTGAAGGTTTCTTTCCATAGGCCCAACTGAAGGCTTCTTTCCAAACGACGTCTTACAGACGTCCAGAAGGCGTCTTAAAGAACTTCAAAAGACATCGTAAAGACGTATTCTTCAGGTCTGGTTTAGGAAAAAAAAATTCGCGGTGAGGAGAATCGAACCCAAACTTTCCGCTTACAGAGCAACCTCTTCCTTAACTGATTTATTAACTGTCTTTGTACATTACAAAAAATATTTACAATAAACGTGTTTGTATAATATATTGTGTTTTCTGTTTCCAGTCTTTAGTAGTTCCTACCTATATTTGGTTCAAACCTACTTCTTATATATTTATTTGCTTTCTCCTTTTAGCCCTAATTTAGGATTTCAAGTGAGAGCTTATACGCTTTGCAGTCTTTTAGTTGCAGTTCGAGTACAGTCTTATTAGATGCTATCCGTATTTTGTAGGAAAACATTTTGAAAAACCTACTTACACTTTATGTCAGGTACTGATGCCAAACCTGAATGTTTGTCTTACGTCCTATACATATAATTTTTACTTATACCTAGTTCATACCCAAAACCAAGTCTCCGAATGAGAACTTGTGTTTATCTATTGAGTTTTGGATTCTATATTTGTAATTATCTATGATATGTTTCGTCAGTGTATTAGCTTTTAATTGTGTTTCATAGAATCTTTTTGCACTTTCTGTAATATAATCGTTTAAGTACTCTATATCAGCTTCTTCGTGTAAGTCGCTAATTTTGACATATCTTCCTTTATTTAATATTAACCTAAGGCACTTATTTTGGTATCGTTGTAAGGGCAACATGTTACTTTTAGCCGTGCTTCTCCATATAGGCGACGCGTACAATAGAATTGGCCTTACAACCCCTGGCAATAAGTTTGGAACCAAACGCAAAGATACGAAACTAACGAGAAATACCAATATTTTTTATATATAATATGCAACGGTATACATATGTAACCCATGGTAATGTTAAATTGGTCTATTTTAAAGTAAAAACACATAAAATAATTAAGAATTTCGTTTATTATGTAATACAAAATATAGAAGAAACAAAATGTTGTTTGGAAATAAGTATGGAACGGACCGAAGGTCTGGAAAAAAGTATGGAACATTATAAATTTGCAAAGATATTAACAATAATTTTTTCAGTATTTATATTACCTTAGTATTTTCTGACATTTGTACACGCATATTAGTTAGTTACTTCATGGTTTTCATTTCATTATTCTCTTTTCAATACTTTTTTCCTGAAATCAGAATCATAACGAAGCCAATGTCAAAGTTAATACTCTAATGTTTATGTTTTGTCACTGTTTACTGCACTCGCGTACTCGCGAGTCTCGATCATGTGCCACAGAGTACGAACAATACTTTAAACATAAGTTTACGACATCTACCGAAGTCAGTGTATCTTGAGACATTAATCAAGCAAGTCGAATGAATAAACATTTATCTAACGATTTAAAGTTACGGATAATTGCATTATTAAAAGAAGGCAATACTCAGCAAAAAGTAGCTGCAATTTTGAATTGTAGCCGAAGTGCAGTAAGTAAAATAAAACGAAAATTTAACGAGACGGGCAGTGTGGTGAATCGCAAAAGAGGCGGACGTCCGCGCTCAACGTCAAGAAGAGATGACAGACAATTAAGACAGATCGTAAATAAAATGAGAAGAGCCACATCTCACGAAATTAATGAAAAGTGGGCACAGAACGTATCCGATCGAACTCTACGAAATAGATTACATGAAATGGGGTACTCTTTTAAAATAAAATATCCAAAGTCGTATATGGTCTGGAGCTGTATGACAGCTCAAGGAGTTGGACAAATATGCATTTTGTTTAAAAATGTGAACTCTGAAGTATATGTTCATATATTAGAACACTTTTTAATACCGAATTTAGATCAGTGGTTCAAGGATTCGGACGATTTTTATTTCCAACATGACAATGCAAGTTCTCATCGAAGCCAAATAGTTAAAAACTACCTTCAACAAAAAGGCTTTCGAACCATAAAATAGCCAGCAAATAGCCCAGATTTAAATCCAATCGAAAATTTGTGGGCACAATGGAAACAATTTATACGCGACAAAAAACCAAAAAATAAAAATGAACTTTTGGAAGCCATTAAGCTGTCATGGAAACAAATTTTGCCATCACAGTGTGAAAACTTGATTACATCGATGCCAAAACGTATACAAGCTGTGATACGTGCACGTGGGAACGTCACAAAATACTAGGTAATATAAATATTAAATAAATTATTGTTCATTTCTTTACAAATTCATAATGTTCCATACTTTTTTCCAGAACATCGGTTCGTTCCATACCGTTAAGGAACTAGTTTCTGATCAGTTTAGAAGGTTTCCCGCTTTAATATTTATTTTTAACCTAATGAAACATTAAACCATAGACTTTTTTTATACTAAAAGTTGAATTAATGTTTAAACTTCAAGGAAAAATTTTAAAAAGTTGAAAATAAATATATAATTTAAATATTTATAAGGTATGGAATACCTTATATATAGGTTTATATAATATTATAATTTAAATATTTATAAGGTATGGAATACCTAATAATAAGGTGACTAGGAACTAGTTTTTAATCATCTAAAACTAACAATACTAACTGCTTTCACAGACAACACATATATTTTTGAATTATCAATTTTTATGTTAGTAATTATTTCAAACAATTATTTATTGACATAAACTCAAAAGAACGATTTATTTCATGAACTGATAAAAAATTAGTGCCTGATCAAGAACTAGTTCCTTAACGGTACTTATTTCCAAGCCATATTTTGTTTCTTCCATATTTTTTATTATATAATAAACGAAATTCTTAATTATTTTTGGTGCTTTTACTTTAAAACAGACCAATTTAACATTACCACGCGTTTCATATGTGTACCGTTGCATATTATATATAAAAAATATTAGTGTTTCTCGTTAGTTTCGTATCTTTGCGTTTGGTTCCAAACTTATTGCCAGGGGTTGTATTATCATTTTAAATATTAACTTCTTATTATGTACACTAAGACGAGAGTTGCGTACCATTAATGAATAAAGATTTTTAAGTGTTGCATAGCCTTTCATTATTATTGTTTTTATGTGTGCCCTGTAGGTGAGCCTTGAGTCGAGTGTTACACCCAGATATTTAACTGACAGTTTTACTTGTATAGGGGCATTATATATTCTTATCGGTTGGATAATTCTATTACAGGTAACTTTCTTCGCGAAGATTATTGCTTCGGTCTTACTTGTGTTTATTAGAATTTTCCACTTTTTGTAATATTTTTCAAGCATTCCCACATGTATTTGTAGTTGCTTCGCTGCCACTATTGCACTAAATGAGTGTGCATATATGGCAGTATCATCGGCGTATAGAGCTAAATTTGTTTTGGAAAATGTGGGCATATCATTAAGGTATATATTAAAAAGCACTGGACCGAGTATAGAGCCCTGTGGTACTCCAGCCGGTATTTCTTTCTTGGTTGACTTAATATTGTTTATTACGACTTTAAAGTTTCTTTGTTTCAGATAGGAATAAACTAATTTTATAATTGTGCATGGGTATTCATATTTTATCATTTTGTATATTAAACCTTGTATCCACACTCGGTCGAATGCCTTTTCTATATCCACCAACAGCATTGTTGTGACATTACCCTTATTAAAGTTAGTGACAATATCGTTTGTTATTCTAATAACTTGTTGTACCGTATTGTGCTTTTCGCGGCAGCCAAATTGCTGGTCTATTGTTAATTTACTATAGAGTATAACTTTTTCCGCGACTTTAGCCATTGTTGGGAGTAGGCTTATCGGTCTATAACTGTCAGGTTTATCTGCTGGTTTACCTGGTTTTTGAATGGGAATAACATATGCTGTTTTCCAATTTTGTGGGAAATAACTCAATCTGAATATGGCATTTATAATGTATGTAAATTGCACTATTGCTTTCTTACCAAAATTTTTAAGAATTATATTTTGTATATTATCTTTTCCTGGTGCTTTTAATGGTGGTAAATATTTGATTATGGTTGCTAGCTCGTTGGGAGAGGTAATATGATTTTTCCACTCTTCACTCTTAGACTCGTTTTCCCAAAAGTAATTCTGCACTGTTTCTATAATTTGTTGTTGCTCATAAGTGTTGTTAAGTAAATCTATTGTGTGTGCCTTTTCAAATTGTGTTGCTATCATTTCCGCTTTGTGCTTATCTGTTATTGCTGAGGAGAAATTGTCAGATAATGTAGGAATTTGTTGATATCTCTTTTTTAATGCTTTGGTCATTCTCCACAAAGATTTATCCTTTGGATTTAAACTATTTAACTTGCTTTCCCATTTTTTATTCCTGTATTCGGTTATTCTGTTCTTAATTGTATGCGTTTGTTTTGTGTATTCTAATTTCAGGTGCGGTAGTCTTGTTCTCTGCCAAATTCTACGGATTCTATTTCTTTCTTTAATTAGTTGAACTATATCATCTGGAAGACTGTCTTTGATTACCCTAATTTTATCTTTTTTAATTATTTTGTCCATGGTCGAGTTAATTCTAGATGTCAGGTTTTCAACTGCGGCTTCCAGCTCTGGTTTTGTAAATATTCTGTTGTTGATTTCAATAGCTTTATCTAACTCTTCCCTAAAAACTTTCCAATCTATGTCTCTATAATTGTATATTCTTTTCTCAGATACTTCTATTGTATTATCACCTATTTGAAGAAGCACTGGCCTATGATCTGAGTTTAGGTCATTCTTAAATACTAGTTGCGAGATGTCATGAACATTCCTATTAACAGCTATAACTATGGTTGTTGGTGTCATACTATTTGTTGGGTAGTGTGTTGCCTCATTAGTATACATAATAGTACAATCGTTTTCCTGAGAGTACTTGTACAGTGTTGTTCCGTTTGCATTATTTACATGGCAGTTCCACGTGTAGTGTCTAGCATTTAGGTCCCCTATTAGCAATACTTTGTTACTTACATCTAACAGGTACTTCAGGTCTTTACTTTTAAAATTATTTCTACGGTTATTATATACAACGACTATACTTACATTATTTAATAACTTAATACCTATGTATTCTATAGAAATCCCTTAATTTAATGCAATGCTTTGGTACGGTATATTTTGCTTAACTAGAATAGTTACGCCCCCTGCTGCGTTATGTCTACACTTTCTGAGCGTTGTATAATTTCTTAGTTTGAGACATTCTGATTCTTTTAGTTTAGTTTCAGTAATTAACATTATATCAATTTTTTCACGCGACAGGAAATGTATCAATTCTCCAAGTTTATTTCTAATGCCATTGGCATTCCATGTGCATATTCTAAGTGTCTTATTCATTCTATCTGTTGACAAAATTGGGCAAACACTTCGAACTTCTCAATTTTTGTATGGCAATTAACTAGTTTTACATTAAGTTCCTTTACTGCACATAGCATACCTGTTAGATCTATGCTTCTACTTAACTTCCTAATCTCTTCTGTCAAGTTGATTAGCTTTGTGATTTCTCCATTTGCATCTTCCCTCCTTGCATTGTTAGGTTGTTCTGCTGTGCTCATCCTCTTAGTGCATACATTTTCAAGGTGTCCTCTTGTCATGTTCCAGCTTTCGACAGGTCTTGTTGGTTTCAGTTCCGGAAACTGTTGTTTAGATCCAATGTTCAAGTTCAGGTTTTCTGTCCTGGTCCTGTTAGGTGTCTTGATCTGCTGGGTTGATTTGCGGTTCTCAATCCACTCTAGTCTGCTTTTATATGCACAACAGATTGGCATTTGCTGGATGATCTTCTCTGCAGTTAGCACATTTTGCCGGTTCCGTTTGTGGTTTTGTGCACTCGTTTGTTAGGTGTTTGCCAGCGCATTTTACACACACACTGGATCGGCATAGCAATTTGTTGCGGAATGTCCCCATTCTTGACATCTATGGCATTGCGTTATTTTTCTCTTGGTGATATAGTTTTCCCAAAGGATTCTCGTATGACATACATACTTAATTTTATTTTGCATATGTCTTAGGTTTATTGTATTTGGTACAGTGATCATATACTTTGATCTTGATACACCCTTCATTTTATTTACCTTCGTTGCCACGATCCCTTGTTGCTCAAGATCAGTTTTAATCTCTTCATTGTCTGTTTGATTATGAAGACCCGAGAGTACGTAGGTTCTCTTCTTATCTTCTTTCCTGGTATATGTATGGAATTTGATTCCTTTCTCTTTCCACATTTCCATAATCTTTTCATAATCGCTCGCTTCTTGTATATGCACATCTACCGTGTCCTTGTGATATTTTAGGTAGAATTTACCACTTACTGTATTATTTACTAATTTAATAAATTCACCATGGTTTTGTATGCTTCCATGTAGTATTAGTGGCGGAATTTTCTTTTTGGTTATTTTATTTCTTTGACAAGCTTTTACTTCTTGTTCCTTCTTCGATACTTTGCTCTGCACATTTGCATTTTCAATATCCATATCCGTATCATTTTGTAGGATACTATATCTATTTGTAGTCGCGTACTTACAAGTATTCATTTTTTTGGTTTGTTCCGCTTCTTCAGATGGAATATGCAAGTTCCTTTTTTGAGTTTTTATTATTAAGGTTTCGAACTTTTGCTGTTCTTTCATCTGATCGTCCATTCGCGTGTTTAAGGGGTTACGCCACCCTGAAAGTTTTGAAAAATCGATTTCTTTTTTTTGCATTTTCTTATTACGTGAAGTTTTAAGAATAATTTGAGTCATGGTAGACGCAAAAATTCCTCAAAATAGCCAAGTTATAGACTTTAAACGAGGCGCGGATGTCGATATTCCGCAGCAGGTAGCGACCATTCTACTTTTCTTCTTTTGCGTTTTTCTCGAAACTACATTTTCAAAGGTGACCTATCAAATATCTCCAAAACTATTTGTCCGATTGATTTCAAACTTGGTACGCATATTCTTAATGGTATTATCTACGATGTAGCATATCAGTTTTTCCATCCGATAACCCATTCGTATATAATTAATGGTTTAAATTCGTTTTTTCACGTGAAAAATGTATCATTTTCTTCACTTTGCTCTCATTTGTGCAATAAATTTTTTTTTCTTAAATCCGTATACTACATTGTAGGTATTTTTTTAAGGAACACGAAAATCATAATGTTTTTGATTTTAGACGAACCTGGGCGTTATAATTTGTTAGGTCAGTCACGCGTGTAACGGCGGACGAGCTTCCCGGGAGAACAAATAACTCGGTCATTTTTTAATATTTTTGTACAGTATTTATACAATATATGCACTAATACATGCTCTACACATAAGAAGAAAATAAATAATTTTCAACCTCATAATATCAGTAAAAAAATTTGTCTAGTTTAGTGCTGTTTCGAGCGCCTGAGGGTGGCGTAACCCCTTAAGACGCTATTCGACGAGCGGGGAAACCCCGCATCGTGCTGGCTTGCAGAGTTAGAGGTTATGTTGCTGAAATCTGTTTATACCTTTCGTATTTCTTCACTAGCAATATTTATTTTCTTTCTAACTTTATTATTGCTATACTCGTCCGTGTTTTATTGGGAATATCCAAGATATCCTACTTTTATTATATTATTACTATAAATATTGCACCGTGAACGCACGTGGCTGAACCACCACGGACGACGGACGGACGAGAACTCACTACAAAGCAACCGCTGTTCGCAACTAACCAGCACACTTCCTTGTAAACACTTGTAATTTCTAACAAAATGAATTTTTAGTTTCGACCGTAATAATTGATAGTAAATTTTTAGTTTCGGCGCAATGGTTCGGTCAATTTGAACTGATAAATAATGCAATAGCAATATAATTTATAATTCTTTCCTGAGGATGATCTAAATCCAGATCGAAACGTCGAAAGAGTATAAGATATAATTTGCAAAATAGCTGTTTTATTTATCAGTTCAAATTGACCGAACCATTGCGCCGAAACTAAAAATTTACTTGTAATTTCTAGTTACACAACTAGTATTAATTGTTTATGAAAACTGCGCAGTGACGCGAAATATTCTACAAAATATCATCATCCGACCATTAGACTCATTCCTTACAATTTCACATTTGTCTTAAGACAGACGGCCTCATTAGGTATTTATAAATAAGAAAAGAAAAATCACAACAGGTTTTTTGATGTAGCAAATTTTCTGACGTTTGTAAGGCGACATTTAATCATCGTTGTAAATTTTTTGTTAATTAACCAACCATAGTAATTGTAGGCTCAACATTAAATATTCGTTGGCAAACTGTCGTAACTTTTTGTTAATTAACCAACCATAACAATTGTACGCCCAACATTGAATATTTGTTGGCAAACTGTCGTAACTTTTTTGCCGTAGGCCCCGTGTTGGGAATTTGTAGGCACAAACACTAACTATATCCCAACTAATTCCCAACTGTTGGCAACCGTTGGCCAACCAAAAATGCTACTAGGGATGTAATAGATTTGTTTATATGTAGGTAAAAAAAATACATGTATGATCGTTGAAATTTAACATGTAAAAGTAATGTCAGTTTCGGTGAAGGAAATTTTAATTAATCGATATTGTTAAGTTCAGAAAACTATTGTATGTTGACATTTTGACCGTTTCGGGTATTTTGAATGTACACGACTCGGCAGGGTCGTCGTGTCCTGCACTGATGTGGCGCAGCCGAGGTTTTCCAAGAAAACTGGTGTTCAATTGAAGGCAAAAATGCCTCAAAGCCCAATTTCGTAGTATAAAATGATTTACGAATGCATAGGTACCCGGGAGGCTCACTTAAGTTTAGTACGTTTAGACGACAGACGCTTAGTAAGATCGGTTCCATTCCATGTGGGTAGATAACCGAAGTTAAGGGGTCTTTCCACTGTGACGCCCTGATGAAGTACTACTGTTTGGAACTTTTTTTTGTCGCAAAAGGAATGTGTTTACTAAATTGGAGTTTTTTCTATTTATTAAAACGTGCTTTGAGAATACAATCATATTTTTTTCATATTTTTTTAATGCTTTCTTGCGCCAAAATAAGTGGGTATAATATGCGCTATAAAATAAAAGATGCCTCGACTGCTTGGTCGATTTTGGGGGAACCGTATGTCTGAAAAAAAAAACAAAATGATTTGTAATCAGTATGACTGTCGCTGTGGCAGGGACTAAGATTAATTAGATTGATGAAGAGTTAACAAAATGCCGGACGTCCAAAGTTGAACTATCGAAATTAGCTAAATTTTTTAATCATTCTGCGACGCAAAAGATAAGAAAAAACGACGGAAAGGTGTGATTCTAGTTCGGGCCATAGCGACAGTCATACTGATTATAAACCTCCCGGATACCACCGCCTCAGGTACATGGTTCCACCGAAATCGATTACGCAATCGAGGCGTCTTTTTTTCACAGCGCCTTATTTTGGGGCAAGCAAGCATTCGAAAATATGACAAAAATGTAGTATTCTCAAAACACATATTAATAAATAGAAAAATCTTCAATTTAGTAAACACATTCTTTTCGAGACAAAAAATTGTCCAAACAGCGGTACTTTATCAGGGCGTCACAGTGGAAGGACCCCTTAACCATACAGTAGTACGTAAAGTTGCTGCTAGGCATTTTATATTTATTATACTCTTTTTGAGACGCCCGCATTCCTTGGTGCAGCAAAACGGACAGGTGGACTTACATTAGATCGGTGACAATTATACTCTAATCAATTATTGTAAAGGCTGAAATTAGGTACCTATAGAATATATAAGTACTTTCGTTATTTCCTACTCAGAGTTTTTTAGTAGAATCCAATCATCATTTGTATTTCCAGTGTGAGATTGTTACCAGCCGGGGGCGGAGGTCGAGAGGGGCGGCTGCAAAGCCGAGAATTGAGGTTATCAGTTTCAGTTTATTAATTGCAGACGAACCGGTGCCTGGCTAACACCGAGAGCCACTGGGAAATGTTAATTTAACCTCGTAACGTTTTAGTTTGGTACACCTCGAACGGTTAAAGTGTATCGTTGTGGGTTTACAACTGTACTGAAAATCAAAGGATGATTTGGTTTCACCACGAAGAACTCTAAGATACAAAATATCAGGTAGACTTGTCGAGTAGCATGGCCATCACCGATTTCGATGACCTTGAAATATGTTGTAGGTGGCATGATTCTGAACAACTTTTTCCTATACATGTAATCCTCGGTCGGCCTTAGTATCCAAGATAGGGTAAGCAGGCCAGTTCAACAGGAGGAATACGTCCATCGAGGTCGGTCTCTGGACGAAGAAGGAGGATCATCTCCCGACAGGGGGGCCGACTCGAAGTAGTCAAAGCTAGTTCCGAGTTCGGTCCCAGGTGATCAAGCGGGGAGGCTTAAGAGGGGGGTTTTTAGTGGGTATTATTGCACATACAGAGTCCCACATAACCCCGGGATTCCCCCGGGGTATGCGTAATTGCATTTTTCCCCCTCTATAAAAAAAAAGAAAAAAAAAAAAAAAAAAAGGGTAAGCAGGCCAGTAGATGGACGAATCGTTGGTTAATCGTTAATATTGAAAGAACTAGAGTTTTAATCTATATTATTTTTTTTTTATTTTGTAGAAAAAACGTTTGTTGTTTTATAAAACATTAAACATATTTATCGAAAAAAAAAAATTTGTATGCGAAAAATGTATTTGTATGTACGATTTTACGCCACCATGCGCGAGTCACTCCTTTATAATTAGCTATTGCTCAGCATCACGTGCCTTAAAGTTAATAAAAAACGTATTTGGATGTATTGTAAACAGGTATGTAATAGATGATTGCATTCTAATATTAACAGTTTATAAATAATCGCGTGAACAAAGAAAAATAAAACGATAGAACTTATAAAAATGACTGTCCATGTACTGATATGGATTTTCTAACCTAAACGCAGTAGATGGACAGAATGGAATTAAATCTTTTGAAGCCGTTTTTTTTTAATAAACAAACAGTTTACACATTTACTTGTAGGTATCTTATCTTTCTTTTTTATTCAGATGGCAAGCATTAAAAAAATATATACCGTACATCAATATACATGTAATGATCTAAATAGAGCCTTTGATGATATTAGAAAAGGAACGAGTGGATATATATTTTTACTTTGTGCCACTAAGAAATTGTTAAAAAAGTTACATATCCAATTCGGGACACTTTCCGAGACAGTTTTCAATGCGGGACAAACAATTCAAATCCGGGACAGTCCCACACGATCCGGGACGTCTGGCCACTTTAGGCTACAATAACCTCACATTATTTGCGGCCTGGGCCCATCACCTGTTGCATCGTTTTCTGGAAATGAAGACTCCATACGTTTTTTGTTTTGATGAAATGAACTATATTTTAACAAAAAATAACTTAATCTAGGTACCTACTATAGCTAATAAGTCTTTTACTCGTCTAGCCAGACACCCGTCCATCTATTGGTTCTGAACTGTCCATCTGCCAGCCCTATCGTCCATCTACTGGTGATACGGGCTATGAGTAGAATTTTCATCACTTTATCCTTAAATACATTAATTTTTTTACTTGCAGTTATTTTTTTCTTTAAATTTGTACATTTTTCCGTGCATAGCTTTTGATTTTTTTTTAATACAACACTTGATGTAAACTTCGGAATCAGCTAAACTGTCCATCTACTGGCCTGTTTACCCTATTTGTTTAAATCTTTACTTAAAATTTCCGAGCGCAACAGAAGCATCGCATGACGGCGCGTAACATTTGTTTGTTTTCGACATATTCCGACACAACGCATTCCACTTTCAATCTTGTCCCGGGTATTAGTATTGGTTGGGTCTAGATTAGTGCGGGGGGCGCGCAATGAGGCAAATCGGGTCGAAACGCGGCACAAAACCTTTTCCGACTGAAATCATATATATATATTAATTATTTTTTCATTTCATTCAGTTAGGACGTATATTTGTGATCTTGTTATTACTGAATAATTAATGAAACTTGTTTGTTTAACTGTATTTGTAAATAAATTTTTTGAGAATATTTGAAATCATATAACATTTAATAGTTATAAAATCTTTATTTATGTGACTTTGAAAATATTTCACAAACATATTTTAATTAATTTTAAATAATATTACAAGCCGCCTTCGTTGAATTCATCTTTATTTGTTGTTTCTTAATCGTTGTTTTTATCAAAATGAAATTTGGTACACTTCAAATACGCACCTCAACACATAATCCCACAAAAAATTAGTTGAATTAAAATAAAACAACAATACTATAAATAACAATCCTAGTTTTTAATTCTAGGCTTTGTAAAAAAAAGGCGTTCCGTACCCCTTCTCGCCCCTGCAACTACCCCAGTAGCAGCTAGTAGCAGTGTTTGGGAATGAATAGTTCACTGCGCCGCCGCACTCTCGATCACCGCAGCACCTCCTGGGCAGCGGAAGTCACGGTCGATCCGCGATCAATCGACCAATCAGCGTCCGTCTTGTCGATCGACGCTCGAGAATGTTCGAGAAGACGCCGAGGCGGAAATGCGCATCCATCTTAACGATCGTTCTGATCACAGCCGTGCGCAAAGTATCACGCGTTTTGTTCAATGTACTTTATTGCGTTGCTCAACAAGCAAGTTCAGTATTATCTGTCCATTATTCACAAAGAGACTCAACACGGTGTTCGCGACACAGTTCGAGTGTGTAAATCGATCTGATTGTGCATTCGCGATTGTGCGTGTTCGCGCGTCCACGCGGTCAACCGGTGGTTATTGTACGATAGAGTGTACGGGGGCTCATCCTCCATCGTTACCGTGTGCACAACGGCTTGTCCGTTGGCAGACGTTTTATAATAAAGACTTCACATTTATTGTGCAAACCAGTGTCTGTGTGGCTCAACGCCGATCATAACCTCACCAGCCTCCTCGTGCTCAACTTAACCTAAAATATTTTACAGTTTGGTCCTTCGAGCCGGAGCGGTGATTGTGCACCACAGTGCTGTGTAGTTCAGTTTAGAAGGCTCACAAGCTCACCTCCAGTGAACTCCAATGGCGGATCAACAAGACGAGCAAAAGGTCGTCAAGTCGGCGGGTTCGTCAAGGGCGACCTCCCCAGCACCGATTGTGCTCACTATCCCCACCGAGGCTCTGGGGACGAGTGGGGACAAAAAGCCACCGAGGGCGACATCACCAGCAACGTTGCCCTCGCAGCTGGTCTTCAAGGCCAAGACCCAGATGGGTCGCTTCGATTCCCTTCAGGCCTTGAAGGCGCAGCTGCCCACCCACGCACACACTACGTCCCTCGATGTGGTGCTGCTTACAGCTCACGTAGATGAGCTGCACGTAGCATTCACTCGAGAGCATGCGCACTTTGAGGAGACGTGGCCAGTAAAGTGCATCAATCACCCTTACTTCGAGGCTAACTTTGCTGTGCAGGAGGCTCAAGTATGTCTCACCACGAAGATCAGGCTCAACCGCCTTCGAGAAGATGTGAAGGCGATGCAGCGTCCACCGGCAGCAACGAGTGCAGCATCATCGAGGGCCTCGCAGCTGCCTGAAATTGCATTGCCCACATTCTCTGGCGCATATACTGAGTGGCCGGCCTACAGCGAGCTGTTTACCTCTTTGATCATCCATGACCAGCAACTCATGGAAATAGACAGGCTCCATTACCTGCGATCCAGTCTCCAAGGCGAGCCATCACGGCTGGCCAACTCATACCCGCTCACTGGCTCATCGTATCAGTCCTGCTGGGAGGAGCTGAGTGGAAAATACACCAACAAGCGTGTGCTTATCGAAGAACAGCTGGACAAGCTGCTCAACGTCTCTCCGATAGCAACGCGCAGCGCAAAATTGCTGAACGAAATCGTATCCACCATCAACAAGGTGCACAAGACGCTCACCACCTTAGACGCAGTCGAGGATATGTGCAACATCCTGCTCGTGCACCAGGCGACCAGCTGGATGGACAAGTCCACCAGGGAAGCCTGGGAAACTTCGGTGGGCGCATCCAAAGAATATCCTCGGCTGACGCAGCTGGAAACATTCATTGCTGCCAAGGTGGTGGCCTTAGAGCGGTTAGAGGCGGCTGCTCAAATGAAGGTGACCAAGAGGGCTCAAACTCCTACTGCACCACCAAGCAGGTCTTACCCCAGCAAAGGCGCTGCTCACACAGCATCCAAGCCTAGGCCGAAGGCTCAGCCATCTGCGTCGCCCTACAGTTACCCTTGCGATTACTGTAAGGAGGACCATTACATAGTAATGTGTCCACGATTCAGGGAGCTGTCGGTGGAGGACAGAAGGAAAATTATTACTGTCAATAAGTTGTGCAGGAATTGTTGTGGAAGGCATCGCACTGAAGATTGCAACTTCACGCGTCGGTGCAAGACGTGCGCAGCCAATCACCACACGATGCTGCACCTTACCAAGCCGACTGCTCACACCGCTGCTCTTGCAAAACCTCGAGTTGACGAGGAATCACCAAATAGTTCTACACATTGAGACATCGGTGCAGTCGTCAAGCCACCATCATCATTTACACCACAAATTCACCCAACGTGCTCAACAGAGCGAAGAGTTTTCAACCAGACATCGCCAGTGCTCACCCCATATTGCTCAGTTACCTTGTTGGCAACAGCCAACGCCCAGCTGATCACTTCAGTGTCATCTTCGCCGGTGAGATTATTGATAGATTCGAGCTCGGAACTGACATTTGTCACCGAAGAGCTCATCAACCGGCTTAGGATTCAACGCATCCATGCATCCATCACGATCACTGGCATTGGGGGTAACACATCAATTCAAACCAGAGGAGTCGCACTACTAACCCTGCGCTCCAACTACGATATGTCACCAGTGCACTTTCAAGCACATGTTCTGCGAGCACTGACGTCAAGTTTACCATCGGTGGAACCGCCACGTCAAGAATGGCCACATTTGAATGGCCTTCCGCTGGCCGATCCAGACTTCCTTAAATCAAGACCGATAGATATCGTGATTGGCGCAGACGTGTATGGACAAGTGATCAAGCCCACCCTCAAGAAGGGCGACTCTTCAATGCCGATTGGACAGCTGTCCATTTTTGGGTGGCTCATTCTTGGACCAGTTACCGTGGACCGGCGTACGGTCACAGCACACCACTCTGCAGTCGTGCAGCATGTCGACAACTCTTTACAAGACATGCTGACACGATTTTGGATTCAAGAGGAGCTCCCAACTGATGCACCCATGAAGCTCACACCTGAGGAACAAGAATGTGAGAATCACTTTCGAGCGACACACACTCGTGATTCTACAGGACGATACACTGTGCGCATCCCTCTGAAGGAGACTCCAAAGCTGCTGGGTAATTCCTATCAAGCAGCTCACGCTTGCTTGAAGCGTACGCTCGTCAAGCTCAACAGGAACAACGAGTATCGCAACCTCTATCAAGGCTTCATGCAAGAGTACGAGGAGCTCCGTCACATGGTAAGAGCACCATCCCTTTCACCTAATACTCACTCTGTGTTGTATCTCCTACATCATGGAGTATTGAAGCCTGACAGCCAGACGACAAAATTGAGAGTCGTCTTCAATGGATCGAGCCCTACTTCAACTGGGTACTCTGTCAACGATTTGATGCATACGGGTGCAAATCTACTCCTTAACATCACCGACGTGTTGCTGTGGATACGCCAGCACAAGTACATTTTTGCCACAGACGTGACGAAAATGTATCGTCAAGTCAAGATTCATGAGGATGATCAGGATCTTCAACGAATACTGTGGGTCGATGACGATTCAAAGGAGGTGCCCTACAAGCTCACAACGGTCACATATGGGACCAAGGCTGCTCCATTTCTGGCGGTCAGAGCTTTACTTCAATTGACGGAAGACGAAGGTCATCGCTTTCCTCTGGCGGTGCCATCAATCACGCATGCCAGATACGTTGATGACATCTTTGGAGGTGCAGACACAGGTGAGATGCTCATTACAATAGCTCACCAATTAAAAGATCTGTGCAACGCGGGAGGGTTTCCACTAGCCAAATGGCATTCAACCTTTCCTCCGTTGCTTGATGCATTTTCTCCAACCACGCGAGCCCAAGGCTCAATTATATCACTAGACGACTGTAATACCAAAATTCTCGGACTACAATGGAATGTGATCAACGACGAATTTTCTTTCACTTCAAAACCAAGCTCAAATTCAAGGCCCACCAAACGCCTCATCTTATCAGAAGTGGCACAAATTTTTGATCCATTAGGTTTTCTAGCGCCAGTCATAATTCGGGCAAAAACACTGTTGCAAGAGTTGTGGCTGCACAAGCTCAACTGGGATGATCCACTGCCTTCCCAAGTAACGTCACAATGGCTCATCATCAGAGAAGATTTAACAAGCTTGCGCAAGCTATCATGTCCAAGGTGGTTCAACACCTTCAGCAACTCTACAGTGGAACTACACGGTTTTTCTGATGCCTCACAACTCGCCATGGCAGCGGTAATTTACATTACCGTATCATCACCGTCCACAAATCACAAAGTGTCGACACTAGTGTGCTCCAAAACTAAAGTAGCACCACTAAAGAAGCTCACAATCCCGAGACTCGAGCTTACTGCAGCATTGATGCTGGCGAAGCTCACCAAATATGTTCAAGCAACGCTCCAGCTCAACATTGCTACAACCTATCTGTGGACGGACTCACAAGTGACACTAACCTGGATCAAAACACACGCATCACGCTGGAAGGACTACGTAAGGAATCGTGTGTCTCAAATTCAAGAGATCACCCAAGGAGCACAATGGAGACACGTTCCAGGGACTTCAAACCCAGCTGATTGCGCATCACGAGGCTTATCAACATCGCAGCGAGAACATCACAAGCTTTGGTGGACGGGACCACCATGGCTTGCGCAACCCAGTGAAAAATGGCCATCACAACCAATGCTAGACGAAGACTTGAGTGCACTAGAGGCTCGTCCAGGCATTTCAAAGCTGCTCAATATTCAAAAGATTGAATATCACTGGGACCTCATCTATAAATATTCATCTCTTAACAAACTTATTCGCATCACATCAGTTTGTTTCAGATTTGTTTCAAGGTTGAAGAAGGCTCCAGTCCCGCTGCCGCTCTTCACCTTATCGCCCATTGACATAGAATGGGCCAGGATCTTCTGGATCAAAGCAACGCAGGCGCTTTATTTCTCCAGCGAGATGAAGATGCTCAGCTCAGGCTCAACATTGCCAGCTGCTCATGTCTTCAATCGACTCACCGCATTCATCGATGAGAGTGGAGTCATTAGAGTTGGAGGCAGACTCAACAATGTTTGCACGAGCTACGACAGTAAGCATCCTGCAATCTTACCTCATCATTCACATTTGTCTACATTGATTATAGACCATGCGCATCGACAAACTCTCCATGGAGGGACCCAGCTCACCCTCGCCCAGATTCGACAAAACTACTGGATCATTGGAGGGCGAGCGCCAGTAAAATCGTACATCCTGCGGTGTGTTGTGTTTGCTCGACAAAGGGGGATCCGTGCCCATCAACTGATGGGCCAACTACCTCTTTCGAGAGTTACACCCTCACGGCCGTTCAACAACACTGGCACTGATTATGCGGGTCCAATCACACTGAAGACGTGGAGAGGGAGAGGTGCCAAGACACAAAAGGGCTGGATCTGTGTCTTTGGGTGCCTCACGACATCAGCTGTTCACCTAGAGCTGGTGACAGACTACACAACCGAAGGGTTCATCGCCACCTACAGGAGATTTGTCTCCAGGAGAGGGATTCCTCTCACTCTTCACTCCGATTGCGGAACCAACTACGTTGGAGCTGACACCGTCCTCAAGAGAATGTTTACCCAGGGGACTGAGGCGCATCAACGATTGAATCAGCTGTTTGTCAATGACAAGACAGAATGGCACTTCAACCCACCAGCCGCACCACATATGGGAGGCAAGTGGGAAGCGGTCGTGAAGTCAATCAAACACCATCTCCGGCGCACAGTCAGTGAGACGGTGCTCACATATGAGGAGTTCAGCACACTGCTCACACAAATAGAAGCGATGCTCAACTCACGACCGCTTGAGCCCCTCAGTGACGACCCAGATGACATCACAGCACTCACACCAGCGCACTTTCTTGTTGGACAACCACTCTCAGCGGTTCCGGAACCGTCAGTGGAGAATTCATCAATTTTGCCATCAGCCAGGTGGCAATTCATTCAAAAGACGATGCAACAATTCTGGACTCAGTGGTCATCCCACTATTTGCAGAGACAACTATCCATCACCAAATGGCATCATCCAACCAACGACTTGAAGATCGGATCCCTGGTGCTCATCACAGATGAGCGATTTCCACCAAGCAAGTGGCCACTTGCGAGGGTCATCACCTTGCATCCAGGGAAGGATGGACTCACCCGAGTCGTGACGCTCAAGACCGCCACTACAACATTAATCAGGCCAATTGCAAAATTGGCAATTTTGCCTGTTTCAGATTCTACATCAACATCTTCCATCAGCTGTTGATGGCGGGAGCATGTTTGGGAATGAATAGTTCTCTGCGCCGCCGCACTCTCGATCACCGCAGCACCTCCTGGGCAGCGGAAGTCGCGGTCGATCCGCGATCAATCGACCAATCAGCGTCCGTCTTGTCGATCGACGCTCGAGAATGTTCGAGAAGACGCCGAGGCGGAAATGTGCATCCATATTGTTCAGTCTGTTCACAACCGTGCGCAACGAACCACGTATTCTTGTTCATTGTTTTTTAACACGTTATTCAACCAGTAAATCAGTGCTCAAATCACGTTAGTTTCACACGAGTAAACTCACCACAGTGTTCGCGTCACAATCAGTTAATCTAAAACGATTTATCGTGGATTCGCGATTGTGCGTGTCCACGTGTGCACGCTCTGATACGTGAATTGTTGTACAAGAGAGTGTACGGGGGCTCAACCCTCTGTTTTCCAGTGCGCACAACGGCTCATCCGTTGGCACATTGTTTTATAATAAAGACCTCACATTATTGTGCAAAACAGTGTTTTGGTGCCAATCCCCGGTCATAACCTCACCAGCCTCCTCGTGCTCAACCTAACCTAACATTTTTACAAGCAGCCAATTTTTCCTGCATGTTCAAGCTAAGGTTTGTTTCACCCTTTCGAATGCGACCAGTAAGAAAACGTAATTCCACGATCTTCCCGTTCAAAATAAACAATGAAAATGCAGAATATTCACTAAGGTATAATTTCACAAATATCCGAGATATCAAAATAAAATTTGGCACACTTCAAATACGCACCTCAACACATAATCCCACAAAAAATTAGTTGAATTAAGCCAACAACAAAGCTTTAAATAACAATCCTAAATCTGAAGATTTTCGAGGTTGTCCTCTTCAAAACTACGTTGTCGCGTTAAAAATTAATAAATCTGAAAAAAATCATACTAATGTTCAATCAACTACCTGTAAAAAAATTTGCAGTATGGCGATATTTTTGTACAATGACTTAGTGCCGCGTTTCGACCCGATCTGCCCCACTGTGCATCGTCGCATCTTTTTCTGCATGCAACACATGCAACCACCCTCGCACGCATCGCATGCCACGTGTTGCCTTGCGTTGCGCCAGTGGGATCGCACCTTTACACTATACCCGTTCAAATCACAACGAAGTTAAAATCCACTGTTTCTTACACTATTTATTTTCGAATTGCACGATTGTCAGTTGTCACTCTCGCTACTTATACAGAAATTACCCATACAATTTATATTTTTCTACTTGTCAGTGACGCATCGCCTACTTGTAAGTGGCCATCAGTAGCCGAAAGCGATAAATCCACTAATGAAGATTACAACTTTGCGTTACAATTTTTTATAAGATCTGGCGTAGGTACGAGGTGGTTGTAGCGCACGGTCGTATAGCGCTTCCATAAAATATGTTGTACATACGATCTGCATCATGCACGATAGATTACAATGCATGTCCGTATTTAGCGACTAAGTAATTGAAGATGATTTCAACTCTGGCTGAACGATATTTGACGTAGGTATATACGATAAAAATCGCAACGGCTACCTCCTCCACCCTATCATATACATTATAAAATATCATAACGTCTCTGGGGTCTACAGTGAATTGGTGTGGTTTTCTCGATAAAAATGACTCCAAACGCGATCGTAGTCGGATTCTTTTTAATTCGAAATACTGTGTGATTAATTTTTAGAATTCCGGAGTGGTATGAATTACCTGCGTATAACTAAAGTAGTTTGGTGAAGATCGTGGTTAAACTCATTTTCATCGGGAAATCCTCGCTAAAACACTGCTGACACTCATAAAGATCTGCGGAAAAGTATAAAAATCTTTATGTTTATTAGTGGATGACACCTCCGCACTCAAAAACCTAATCGCTGTTAGCTTTCTACATGCAGATTGCACGTGATCAAAAATTTGCTCACGCGACAAAAGCGACAACTGTAACTAAGTAGGGTGAAAAACAAAACTATAACTGGAGACAATACTATACTCGTCCATGTGTAAAAAGTGTATTAATACGAGAGCCTGTAGCGCTAATTTTAACAACAAAGAATATGAAGACAAGGCTTTGTATTAAATAGTTTGAGACACAGTGAAGATGTTAGTCAACGCAATTAAATATATCTCAATCTTCAACAATTTAGTAATCAAAAATCATTTTGGCCTTCGCATAAAAGAAACACGTCCCTAGTAGCATTTTTGGTTGGCATACAGTTGGGCCACGCACATAATATTAGTTGGCCAACAGTTAGATTTGGCACTTTTTTTCAGGTTGAGCCAACAACAGATGGCCAAGGTAGGCTTTCCTACTGTTGCCCAACTATTTGTAGGGCCCGCCGTACTATATGTAATAGTAATCCAACCGTACGCAAACGGTTGGATTTTGAATTATACTTATTATTTATAGGTAACGGGAAAATGTTAGAATTTCAACTGGTAAAATTAAAAAGTATCTGCCTGTACGGTTGCTTCCTGATACTTTCAATTTCACCAGTTAATCTGAAGTGAAAACAATTTAGGTATACAGGGTGTCCCAAAAATGTCGCGTTTCCTTGAAAGCGGTGACTCAGGGGGAGATTTCAAACAACTTTTTCCTTAGCGAAAATATTGTCCGAAGCTTCGTTAAGGAGATATTAACAAAAAACCCGACCAATCAGAGCGCGCGCCTTCCGCCCGAGCTCCCGCGGTAGCGTTGGCTACGCGGTAGGCAGAGTTGGGCAAAATGTAATCTAATTACAAATTACAAATTACGATTGAAATGTAATTGTGTAATTCAATTACAGATTACTTTCCGTAATCGTTAATTTTGTTGACCACAATTACAATTGTAATTGCCACATGTAATTGTCTTGATCAATTACAATTATATAGTTCGTAATTGTAATTGTGCAAGACAATTACATTGTAATTGTAATTGTGCAGGGCAATTACATTGTAATTGTAATTGCATTTGTAACTGTGGAGGACAATTACATTGTAATTGTAATTGTAATTGTGTGGGACAATTACATTGTAATTGTAATTGCATTTGTAATTGTGGAGGACAATTACATCGTAATTGTAATTGTAATTGTGCGGGACAAATACACTGTAATTAAAATTGTAATTGTAAATGTGCAGGACAATTACATTGTAATTGTAAGGTTGCCGAACAATTACATTGTAATTGTAAGTTTGCCGAACAATTACATTGTAATTGTAAGTGTGCAGGACAATGACATTGCAATTGTGCAGGATAACTACATTGGAGAGTAATTACATTGCAATTGTAATCGAAATTTTGCAGCGCAATTACATTGCAATTGCAATTGTGTAAAACAATTCCATAGTTATTAAATTTTAACTATTTGATCGTAGTTACAATTGAACAAACCGACAATCTTAAAAAGATATTACTTACATAATACATATCTTTTATTCAATGTATCTAGGAGATTGAACCGCTTCCTTTATATAGTTTATAAGTAGGTGTTCACTTGAGAGTAAAACTCGCGCGAGCAGTTCTTGATAGTATTTCTCACAAGTGGACACTACGTCCGAGAGTGACTGTCGGAGAACGACTTTTAAAGGCAACACCCAAACCTATGCGGAAATGTTTCGCGTTGATGTGAACAAACTCAGAAGCCGCCGCGTTTAGTAAAGTGCTGCGAATCCATCGCGGCGAAATATTCGCGGCGGCAGCGGATCCAACGCGGATCAGACGCAGCTGCCCATAAGCCGCCACGTATAAAAAACTGCTGAACCTCGTTGGATCCGCTGCCGCCGCGAATATTCGCGTTGGTCTGTGGGAGCCTTTAACTCTCAGACACTGGACGCGTTGTGAATTGCTGTCGAGTGAATACATAGTAATATTACTATCCGACAGTTGCTTCCGAAATACGAACCAGCATCGTAGTCTGAAAGTGCTATCGCGAGACAGACCGAAAGGGACGGTCGAAGGACGAGACCTTCACCTTAATTAATTTTTACGAAGAGAGTTCAATACTGTGGAACACGAATGATAGTGACAAGGAGAGGTTTTTAGGTGTCCGCCTCCGATTACTTTGGTTTTTGGATATGTTTTAGAGGACTGAAAAATAACAAGTATGCTTCTTATTTTAGTCCGTTTGCATATTTAGGGAGTGAAACCACCCCTCAAAGTTCATAAGAAAAGGTACAAATGTAACTGACGACAAAAACATCATGCATACAGCAAGTTATAGCGCAAATTAAATTTATATCAAGTTTTATTCAACACAGTGTTACAATATTCTTGAAACTAACAATAGGAACATTTGTGCCTCTCCTTATGAATTTGGAGGAGTGGTTTATCCCCTAAATATGCAAACGGGCCAGAAAAATGTATTTGTTAGTATTCCGGCCTCTAAAACATGTCCAAAAACCAAAGCAATCGGTGGCGGACACCTAGAAACCTCTGCTTGTAAGTTTTTGCACGCCCATGAATCATGATTACGATCTCACCTCACTCCTATACCGATATCTCGGAAACAATTAACACAGATGTACCTGATTCCGAATATATATCAAAATATTTTTATGAATATCTCAAAAACTAAAGCCGACCACCGATTACACCAGTTTACAAAATAAATAAAAAAAATTTGCGCAGCAGAGGTCACTATCTTTTTCTTATGTAAAATGGTCCCCTGATTCCGAAAATTACGTACCATCAAAATAGTATTTCTAGGGACCGGTTGACCGTATCCGGTCGTGCGTTCATTCAGTATGAAGTTTGAAATGTTTGAATGGAATGAAAGAAAATTCCTCGAATGATATAAAGTAGGTATATTATTATTTTTAAGAGCAAGATATTAACAAATACAAAATTTAATATTTCTTTCTAAAGAAATGTTCTGTTTCTCATTTTTTGTTATTACTTTATTATTATAGGCGGTATCATAAATGCTTTTAATTTGTTTACAATTTATGATCCTTTACTGAAATTACTATTTTTACACCAGTTTGACGAAGTCATGACTGACTAAGATGTCGGCATCTATAACAAACCTTTAAAAAATGCTATTGTCTTCGCAGCAACAAGTATTTGCTAATTGTAATCGTAATTGTAATTGTAATTGTAATTGTAATTGTAATTGTAATTGTTTTGCACAATTACAATTGTAATTGTAATTTCCCCACAGTTACATCTGACAATTACAATGTAATTGCTGTGCACAATTACAATTGTAATTGTGATTACAATGTAATTTCTCTGCACAATTACAATTGTAATTGGGATTACACTGTAATTGCTCTACAAAATTACAATTGTAATTGTAATTGTGCAGATCAATTACATTGTAATTAAAATTACATGTAATTGCAAATTATAATGTAATTGCTAAATGTATTACATGTAATTGCAATTACTTTTTAATCGGAATTACTCTGTAATTGCAATGAAAGTAATTGATTACATAATCAATTACAAATGTAATTGATTATGCCAAACTCTGGCGGTAGGCGACTGCGCTTGTACTACGAACGTACGAACAAGCAAGTCGGCATGCATCGAAGGAAATCGCGTTACACAGTTTTTTTTCTAAAGCAGAATCTTAAATAAGAATTATTTGAAATGAGAGGACAAGAAGTACGTAAATTTCGTTTTTAAATAAGGCATAAACGAAAAGGTAATGTAACAGAAAATGTACGACAAGTGATCGTAATTCGTTAATAACGGCCAACACAACTAAAATTAAAAAATAATATTAGGTGTATGAATAAATTCTTTCCGACTGGATTTACATAATAAGGACAAAGCTACCGAATTTCTATCGCGGTGGTACTTATTCATAAGCTGCCAGAAAAATGGCAAAAGGTACTTAACAATAATGGAAATTGTTTCGATGATTGAGTTGTTTTCATATTTTTTCAATCGAACTGTTATTGTACCCTAAAATCGGAAAGAATTTATTTCCATATCTAGTAATCACCAATAAATTAAATAAAACTCACCCTTTCGGACATTTCTTTCCTTGCTTTCCTTCCCTTTTCGGAAACCTGTGTCACTGGGTCACTGTACCGATCCTGGTTATCGGTGGACGAAAAGATTTATGGTTAGGTAGCGCCCAGTGCTCAGCTGATCACAGTGCGTCCGGATTAATGTACCGAATATTCACTTCACTGCACGGCTACTAACACTGATCACTGAATTTTTTTTTCACGGAACGTGTTGTTCCTACGTTATAAAAATTGGCGGCCCTGAAAGGGGCCGATTACTGTTAATTACTGGGACGAGATTACTACTATTACCCGGCGAAAAGAAGACTCGTGGCAGACGGTCTCGGGCTTTGCAGTCCGCTGCTGTGACGATTGGTCGAGTCACCTATTTGGGCACACTTTTAAAGACGGGGCACACGTATTTGTGGGGTAGACGACAAGATAAATCACTCATTAAGGATATAAGATGTATTTAATATGAAATATAAATGAAAGATTACACATTGAGAACATAACCTCTTTATGGCGACTATGCCATTATACAGAACGTGCGCAACTACTAACTACATCGCCGTGGTTCCCCACGTCATCACATGGCTTCCATGCGTGCCAACTCCTGGCAACAAAAACAACCTCACAGTATTTTGGTTATTGGCTGAAGTTGCCACATGCATTGTCGCACCGCGCGACGAAGAGATCGAACGAAACACATCGAGACCGAGTGGGATAGAGCGATCTGTAGCCTACGCTATTGTCTTGTTTTGACGATCGTTGGTCAGATCGCTCTATCCCACTCGGTCTCGATGTGTTTCGTTCGATCTCTTCGTCGCGCGGTGCGACAGCGGACTGCACAGCCCGAGACCGTCTGCCACGAGTCTTCTTTTCGCCGGGTAATAGTAGTAATCTCGTCCCAGTAATCAACAGTAATCGGCCCCTTTCGGGGCCACCAATTTTTATAACGTAGGAACAACACGTTCCGTGAAAAAAAATTCAGTGATCAGTGTTAGTAGCCATGCAGTGAAGTGAATATTCGGTACATTAACCCGGACGCACTGTGATCAGCTGAGCACTGGGCGCAACCCAACCATAAATCTTTTCGTCCACCGATAACCAGGATCGGTACAGTGACCCAGTGACACAGGTTTCCGAAAAGGGAAGGAAAGCAAGGAAAGGAATGTCTGAAAGGGTGAGTTTTATTTAATTTATTGGTGATTATTAGGTGTGGAAATAAATTCTTTCCGATTTTAGGGTAAAATAACAGTTCGATTTAAAAAATATGAAAACAACAATCATCGAAACAATTTCCATTATTGTTAATTACCTTTTGCCATTTTTCTGGCAGCTTCTGAATACCACCGCGAAAGAAATTCCAGTCGGAAAGAATTTATTCATACACCAAATATTATTTTTTAAATTTAGTTGTATTGGCCGTTGTTAAACTACGGATTTTTACCTCAATAACGAATTACGATCACTTGTCCTACATTTTCTGTTACGTTACCTTTTCGTTTATGCCTTATTTAAAAACGAAATTTACGTACTTCTTGTCCTCTCACTTCAAATTATTCTTATTTAAGATTCAGCTTTAAAAAAAAAACTGTGTAACGCGGTTTCCTTCGATGCATGCCGACTTGCTTGTTCGTACGTTCGTAGTACAATCGCGGTCGCCTACCGCGTAGCCAACGCTACCGCGGGAGCTCGGGCGGAAGGCGTGCGCTCTGATTGGTCGGGGCTTTTGGTTAATATCTCCTTAACGAAGCTTCGGACAATATTTTCGCTAAGGAAAAAGTTGTTTCAAATCACCCCCTGAGTCACGCCTCTCAAGGAAACGCGACATTTTTGGGACACCCTGTATGCATAATACAGTAAATACTCGTTAGGAGCCCGTCGAACGGGGCTGGCGGCGGGCTCCTAACGCGACTGGACGCTATTCCGCGCGGCCACTGGCGCGAGTGAGAAAACCCAATGAGCGAGCGAGAGGAGACGAAAACCGACGGCAACTTCGTGTCGACTCGTTCGTTTCCTCTCGCTCGCTCATTGGGTTTTCTCACTCTCGTCCGAAGGATTCCAAGAAATGGTGGGGATAGTTGCCGGGCTCCTAACGCGTGGTAGAAACGGGCTCCAAACGAGGATTTACTGTATTAAGATATTTATTATGGTTGAAGCAAACCTAAGTCTGGCTGACACAGATATATTCTCCGTATCCCTCCATACCCTCCGACGATCTCTGAATAGTCGATCTTCCTCCATCCAATACTAGATTAAGTGCGTTTAGTTTAAGTTGCGACCTGTTCATTATACTTTAATTTGTTTTAATTCATAGTATTTCTTGCAATTTAAAAGGGTTTCCCGTAAATAATAATAATAATAATAATAATTATAAATCATATTAGTGCAACTTTTAATTGTAGAGCGTCATACTGGCAAAAGGAATGCAAATAAAGCTTTCATCATTATTATTCTCTTTAAAGTTAGGTAACAATAAGCATTTCTTATTTAAATCCGACGAACAAATATATTTTTCTTTTTACGACTAATTAGTTAACTAGAGTTAACTTACTTACAATCTTCGGCGAGCCTCGTGAAGGCTCGGGAGCTTAGGGACGCGGTGCGCTGGAAGAAACGGCACTTCTTCTCTGGCATCGAGACACGCGTCGCGCATTTTTGTAACGCACGCCTTAGATAAATAAAACGCAATCTTTTCACACTCGTGAATTAGCAAGGAAGACTCATTTTAAACCAGTTCTCTTCATATATGTTCTAAGATCCAGTATAACCGTAGCCTTAAATAATGTACAAAATGACGGACGGGACCATTTCGCTCGCGAGGCGGCTTGCGTCCTGTGACTGTCGACGTCAACCGTTCCACTCAACCCTCTCTTCCCCCAGACAGACTTTATACAAAGTGTAGCCAGTGTGGGTTCAAAATTCTTTCAATTATTTTATGATATGATTTTACTTTCATCCGAACCTATATATTTGTTTTTATTAGGGGAGACCGGAACTAGATGTTACAGGGGCAGGTTGTTACAAAGCAGTTTAAATTTTTTTCGCTCTGACTATCACTTCGACGATGATGTGGCTGATGTGTTTCAACCATACACAGTTGTGTATGTTGTTTGTTTGTAGTCGGTTCACACGTCATCACTTTATTACAGTATTTTGTGTTTTCGGTACTAATAGTAACTTTTCTCTTTCTACTTCAATCTTTTCTACCGAACAGACTGATAAATGTATGTAAATTAATATTACCACGTTTGAATCAGTGTTCCTTTAGCTACAGATTTGTACCAAGAACATAAGAATACACCAAACTGGTATGAACTTATAGCTTTTTATACACAATGGTGTCAACCGGGGCAAGTTGTTACACAAGACAAGGGGCATGTTGTTACATACGAAACGGCTCTTACATTCAAAGAAAGGCTCCACAAAGTGGATTCAGTGCATAGAGTGCAAAAAGTGGGCACATGAGAAGTGTGCAAAACCTAAAAGTCACTTTTATGTGTGCATTAATTGCGAGTCCCCGTATGAAACGGACGACGATAATTAGTGCAACTGATTTCAGTAGTTTTTTATTATTTTTAAAATAGATTTTTTATTCTATATTTATTGTAATAGATTCTTACCATTAATAAATTTACTTTTGTCCAAGAAAATATAATTATATTACTCATAATAAGCCTCGTTTCGTAAAATTTAATCCTGTAACAACTTGCCCCGTATTGTGTAACAACTAGCCCCTACTCGGGGCACGTTGATACAACATGTCTCGACCTTCAAAATGGCTTGTTTCAAGGTCATGGTTTTCGTTTAATTATATGCGATAGCGGTCATCGGTAGAGGAAAGAACGTACTTTAAGTGAGAGTCATTGATAGTATTGAATATGGAATGCAAAAAAAAATAAAAAATAAAAAACTGAACAATGTAACAACTAGCCCCGGTCTCCCCTATCTTTAACTAAATGTATTTCCGTAGCGCATTATTAGTTGGCCAAAAATTGGTTATTCGTAGAGAAATCACCGGAAGACGAGTGCAATATTAAACAGTTGGCCCAATAGACGGGTTTGTAGGCGAAACTACTAACCACCTCCCAACTGATTCCCAACTGTTGGCTACCATTGGCCAACAAAAATGCTACTAGGGACATACAGTTTTATGAAAATCACTAGGGTAAAGGACCCAATTAATGACACCTAACCAATTACTGTCACCTTAAGCTATTTTACTTAAAATAACGAATAAATAAACGTTGTAAAGACATACACAAAAAGAATTATGTAATTCAACCCATAACACAGTACAACAAATTTTGACTTTTTTTCGAACTTGTAACATTCAATAGCCGTTTCTTATAGGTTTTCGTGCGCTGAGAACGAATCCGCAAACCGTTTGTCGCCATCACCCTCAGTTTTTGAGAAATTCGAGTTTGAAAAAAATTGCAAATTTTCGATTTTGAACATCTTTTATGCCGAAACGGTAATAGTTATTCGGTTGCTCGTTGCGTCAAATTATTCTATGAACCCTCCCGAATACAACGATATAAGTTATTATTGCATTACGAACATTTAAATATGTTTAAACAACGGTCAAAGGCGAAAGGACACCCGAAATGCACCCATTTTGGCAGATATCTTTCAATTTATTTCCAAAACTAAGGGTCTGGGAGAAAATCTGACCATTCCACGCGATGCAGCAGACAGTTTTCCTTCGGAAAGCGTCAACAGAAGTGGCATGTCTCGTTTTGTTTTCAATACAGAAGCGAAATAGTTTGGCAAAACGCGCGGAGCCGGCAGTGGTAGTCACCGGCGCGGCGGCTCGGGCGGCGTATCCACAGCCGCTCACGGTAACAGATCGCTTAAGGCTGCCGTCTCATTTTTGTTATGGTCCGAATCGATCGAAGCGCCCCTTGTAAACAGACGGACCCTAATGAAACTAATGCGGCCGGTAAAAAGAACTTCTACAGAGGTGACATCTTCAGGTACTCTGTGTAGACGAATTTTTGACGCATAGTTGCCGCATCTTCTGTTCTCTCTGTCTCTGCCGCGCTGTTGCCAAAGCTCTTTCTATCGAGAAGTCTTGAAGGAATAGGTACGGTACGAGAGCTGCGTCTAGCGTCAGAGCTTCGCTGAACGTAAAAGAGGATAGCAATAATGAAAGATAGAGAGGTTGGGTAGTGAAGTTAGGAAACATGTCAATGAAACAATACTAATTTGCGAATCAATATCCTTTTACTTATACGTAGAAGGATGTAATATCTTGTATAATCAATGTGCAATTTCAAACCATACAATATGAATAAGGGACATAACCGAAGTGTAACACGCCAATCGTAATGAAATTTATGAATAATATAATTCTTCGAAAAACATATGACACTTTCTTTTTTGGCTGCACTTCCGAAAGGGACCGGTGGCCGATCGAGATGAGGTTTTGTGGGAGTGGTGGGGAGGGGGTGTGAACCCTAAATATAAAATTGTAGCTTCGGGTATTTATTGGTTTCCGAAATATTAATAAAAAATTGTTAATTATTTTGGAATTTTTTTGGACGTTGGTGCTGGCCTCCCTACCCGGGAGCCCTTCCGTTACCCTATTTTTTATTTTGAAATTTTGTAACCACAGTCTCATTTTTAGCATCGCCAAACTCACATCGGTTTGCTACCATGCTTTACGCGCCCGCGCGCCCTCCGCACTAATCTAGCCCCAACCGGTGGCCGATCGAGATGAAACTTGGTGGGTATTACGAGGGTTATGGACAGACCCGAAATATAAAATTATAGTTTCGGCAATTAATGCGATCAAAAGATACTGGGGTAATTGTGCATAAACGGATACGCCTTACCGATTTTTTTTTAATCACTTTACCACGGTCCCCCCTATTAACAATATTTCTGTTGACTTATACCGACACAACGCATTCCACTTCCCAACTTGTCCCGGGTATTAGTATTGGTGGGGGGTAGAGTAGCGCGGGGGAGGGGGGGGGGGCGCGCGGGCCCGCAAAGCATGGGTAGCGAACCGAGGTGAGTTTGGCGATGCTAAAAATGAGACTGAGATTACAAAATTTAAAAAATAAAAAATAGCGGGACGGAAGGGCTCACGGGTAGGGAGGCCTGCACCAACGTCCAAAAAAAATTTCTAAAAAAATTAACAATTTTTTTTTAATATTTCGGAAACTAATAAATACCCGAAGCTACAATTTTAGATTTAGGGTTCACACCCCCTCCCCGCCCCTCCCACAAAACCTCATCTCGATCGGCCACCGGTCCCTTTCGGAAGTATATCCTCTTTTTTTATATAGCTATACATCAAATTATCTTTTCTACCAATAAAAATTATCTGTTGCTTAAATACAAATTTAATAACGTAATCATTTTTTAAACGATTTTATTCAGCTTTGATCCTCTGTTTGTTGTATGTTTGTTTGTCTGGTTCAAATCTGGCAACTCAAATTTAACCCACCCCCTACTAGAGCTCTGCAACGGGCGGGTTTGGCCCGCCCGGCCCATGACTGTTTCTCGGTGTACCCGACCCGCCCGCACTTGAATCGTCAAAAGCCCGAAGAACCCGCGGCTGTCCAGCCCGCCCATACCCGCCCGAAAGGCCCGATCCGTCCGTGCCCGCTCTTTACCGAGACATTTCCCGCGCTTCGCTCGATTTTCACTCGGACTTATTGTTACCCTCGAATGGAGAGTCAAACCTTGACAACTTATTTATTATTAATGTGTATTATACTTATCAACCATATGTAAATAACACCAGTTAAAATACAAATAAATGTAAGAAATTAAAAAATTTAGATTTAATTTATGTTTTTTACAAACAAAAACATTGTAGTAGAAACATATCAGACAATTTAGAAATACAGTATATAAAAAATGCAGCTGACCCCGATGAATAGAGGAAAGGCGCAAATACGGACACGGACAGGTCGGATACGTCGCACGGCTGGCAACAGTTTCGGGCTTGACGGGCGGGTAGAAATGAACCGCTAACCCGTCTTGCCCGACGCGGGCCGGGCGGGCCGGGTGAGTCGAAAAACGATCGGGTAAGGGGCGGGTTGACCCACGGTATACCCGCCCGTTGCAGAGCTCTACCCCCTACTATCCAATTGTCTTGAAACTTTGCAGGCGAGCGTGGTTTGGATGACAATACAGTATTTAAAAAAAAAATTAACCCCGAGAGGGTAAAAAAATTACCCAAGCATCGATAAATATAACCCATAACCACAAATCCAAACGACTTGAAATCAACCATCTATATCAGCGGTGCACAGGACCCCCAATTCCGGGCGCGAGCGCACATTCGAGCTCGAGTCGAGCTCATTCCAGGAGAAGCGAGTCCGCCAACGGAGTGGGGAGCGGCCTGAGTAGTGGGAGCGGAGCGTCAAAGGCTGCCGCAGGGGTCTCCAGAGTTTGACGCTCCGAAAATAAGGCACACTTTGGGGAATTTTTGAAAGGAAAGTATTGAGTATTATAATTCCAATCTCTGTACTTTAATTAATTGAAATTTGAAAAATGTGTTCAAATTTTTGTATGCAATAATAGTAATTTGGTTCAAAGTTATAATGGTAGTAGTAAGAGGGGTTTGAAAAAAACGTTTGTTGTTGGCGAGCATAATTTTGGCTGTCGTAATATGTACATCTGAAACAAAAAACGTACAATTTTTCTTAATCTATATGAGTGTGGTTATGGTATAAACTTTAGTTCATGTTGAATGAATAATGTTGAAAAGCACAAAAATTGTTGTATTTCAAATGAAAACATTAATTTTTTGGAAAAGCATATGTTAGTTTTTTGTGTTGCAAAATTGGATTTTTGCAAATAATTCATTCTAGTTCACACGATAACCACACAGATTAAGAAAAATTTTGCGCTTTTTGTTTCCGATGACTGCGACAGCCAGAATCATGTTCGCCAGCTACAAACTTTTTTAAACCCTTCTTACTGCTATCATTATAAATTTGAACAAAATTATTATTATTGCATACAAAAATTTAAACATTTTTCAAATCTCAATTAACCCTCCGTATCCTGTGCCTGAGTCAATTTTAACCCACTGCTAGAGGTCGCTAACACACACACGGTGATGGAACTGTGTATGTCAGCCGCGGTCAAGCGATTATTTAGCTGTCGGAGGTGTCATAAAAGCATAAACTGGGCCTTTCCGGTGACCGTGTTGGGGCAACAATGGGAAGCTCGAGACAATACCATATTTTCCTTGGAGAAAACAAAATGGGCATACGGCCTCTGCAGTCATAGAATTCTCCACCACGAGACCTTATACCGAGGAGTGGGGAATGAAAATACCACGGTCGAGCTCGAAGGCGCACCGACTGCCCTAGGGCAGACTTAGTGTGTACCCCTGGTGTATGTCTTACTTCATACCAAACAACTTTGTACGAAACGTGACAATTGTCAGAATGTTATTCCGTTTGGGTCCGAATATTTTTGGGGTTGTCACATTTTGCCACATTCAAAATTGTTTTATAAATACAGATCCTCAAAGTACACAACTTTCCTCGATCTTTTGAAAATTACCTTTCGTATTTAGCAAAATGATATTTAAATCCTCCTTATTTTCAAATGGACTGTAACATATTTCAATTTGAACAAAATCCCAAGAGTTTATCCAGATATTATCTTTGCCCATCTCTGTTCTCCAGCCGCTTCGCCGTGATTCATTCAAGCCTCCCTGACGACAAAATAGTAATAGGGGAAATGCGGCAACAGCGCGATGCGACTCTCCATACGTATCGGCAACTATGTATTTCCTACATTTATCGGCTAGCTTGGACTTCCACCGGTTCTGATGCTACATGGGGCGCATATACCATAAGCGCCGGTGGCGGAGAATCCTTGAAGCCTCATTCTGCCATTTTTCGGGCTGTCCTGAGTACACGATTCATAAATTCATTATTATTTCAACGTACGGTGCTTATTAGCATTCAAACGCACCGTTCCACCCTGCACTGATGTCTACTGGAGGCAACTATCCCCGCAAGAACTTAATTCTTGCCGATTCCAGGACGAATAATGGTTGAAAAGGTTTCGCGTATACGTACAATTTCGGTTCATTCCGGTTGTTGGGTCATACCGTAGTATATCCCACAAGGCTCCCCCCTTTTATAATAATTATTTACAAAGCTGAATGGAACTTAGGGAAATTTGATGGCGACGCCAGAGTTGGGCAAAATGTAATTTGATTACAAATTACGATTAAAGTGTAATTGTGTAATTGATTACACATTACTTTCTATAATCGTTAATTTAGGTAGTTGACGACAATTTTGTCAACTACCTAAATTAACGATTACAAAAAATGTGTAATCAATTACACAATTACATTTTGAAATTACGTTTTTGCATCTCTACTCCAGACGTCCGTTCGTTTGGAAAACTCTGCAGGGACCGTCCGTGTGCCGAAGTCACGGGCCCAGTCAGGGCCGCCTTTAACAATGGGCTAAATAGGCTATAGCCCAGTGGCGCCCGTGATCCAACGGCGCTTAAGGCTGCCGTCTCATTTTTGTTATGGTCCGAATCGATCGAAGCGCCCCTTGTAAACAGACGGACCCTAATGAAACTAATGCGGCCGGTAAAAAGAACTTCTACAGAGGAGGTAATGCCAGTGACCAGGACAGCGATACGTCAAGTGATCACGAAATGTGAACTGTTTTGTAAGTAACTAAAAACATTCAAATACTTCATTATTCTTATTTTGATTGTGTTCCATATATGGGAATACAATATACCTTCAAACCAGTGGGTTATCAAATCATTTCAACGAAAAAAATATGATTTCATTAGTCTTTCACATAAATCGATTTTTTTCAAAATCCTGAGGTAGTAGACAAATTTTGCGAACGGATTTGAAATCAGCGTGACAAAATCTACAGGAAATGAGGTCCAACATGTCAAGAAAAAAATCCTACCGTGCATGGTATTGGATTAATCACAATTTTGTTGAAAAATTTCAAGTTTAACACAAATTTTCACAGTGAAAAAACGTTCGTACCATAATCTCGGCAATTTTCCCTTATTCTGCAATGTTTCAGCTGTAACAAAAAAAAAAATCATCGCTCTATCTCATTTCTATCAAAAGTTCTTTGATTTTGACACAAAATTTGTCACTTTGCCCCACTGTGCGCCGCGCCGTTGATTACCACTGCCGACTCCGCGCGTTTTGCCAAACTATTTCACTTCTGTATTGAAAACTAAACCAGTCATGCCACTTCTGTTGACGCTTTCCGAAGGAAAACTGTCTGCTGCATCGCGTGGAATGGTCAGATTTTCTCCCAGACCCTTAGTTTTGGAAATAAATTGAAAGATATCTGCCAAAATGGGTGCATTTCGGGTGTCCTTTCGCCTTTGATCGTTGTTTAAACATATTTAAACGTTCATGATGTAATAATAACTTATATCGTTATATTCGGGAGGGTTCATAGAATAATTTGACGCAACGAGCAACCGAATAACTATTACCGTTTCGGCATAAAAGATGTTCAAAATCGAAAATTTGCAGTTTTTTTCAAACTCGAATTTCTCAAAAACTGAGGGTGATGGCGACAAACGGTTTGCGGATTCGTTCTCAGCGCACGAAAACCTATAAGAAACGGCTATTGAATGTTACAAGTCCAGATGGCTGTTGTACTGTGTAATCTATACTATAGATTATATACTATAGATTATTTATTCGTTATTTTAAGTAAAGTAGCTTAAGGTGACAGTAATTGGCTAGGTGTCAGTAATTGAGTCCTTTACTCTACATTACATTAGGTTTTCATTTCGGATATTCATATTCATGTTAGTTTATCTAAGATATCGAATATTCTATTATCCGAAAGTTCCCATTTTTCTAATGTATAACCACGTACCTAAACATGCTGAGTACAAATGACGATCGTGATCAATTGCTTCGCCAACTAAATAAATGGGACTGTTAGTGCCTTTTAATTAGTAAATATTTTCATCTTGGGTGTTTATAGCTGAATAAACTATTGTCGGGGAATGGTCATTTCGAGAAAAAGACTATGGACGATCGCGACGGATATACATGATCACGTGTGTAGGCACGGTAGCAATTGTTCCCCGTTACGAGCCGCAAGTTACGTCGCTTATACTTAAACACGACCACGATGAATCAATTAACACGGCCGCACGTTTAAACAACAGTGAATGCTCGATTTTTGTTTTAGAGACGAAAGCAATGGCCCGACAATGACGAAAGGTAAAGAAAATTCCCATTCAGTGTTCGAAACAATGGAAATTACGTAACATATTAAACGAGCACGAGTACTGATTGGGTTTTGTTCTATATTAAATACATATTACCTAAAAACGTCTAACATGTAAAAGGAAACAAACTGTGCCTCAATCTATGCAGAACTATAATACAATAACCACTGAAATGTTGTTTATAACTTTTACACGGGGTCGTCATGTTTTTAGTTTCACAATTATTAGTTACATTTATTTACTATTATTTTCTTTTAACATGACCATAAGAATGAGCGAAAGGAAGATACTAGTAACACTTTTTTTATTTCCATGATCCATAATTCTTTTAGATTATTCAAATAGCTTTTAAGTCAAGCACCCAGCTTTCATTACAAATAATCGGAAAAATATTCCATTCTTTTCCTTTCCAAAATTCAATTATAATAACGAGGGGGGGGGGCAGCTTCTGACACGATTAAACAGTAAAATTCTTTGTTTAAAGGTACGTAAATCATAAATGGGAAATAAAATTTTGTCATAGAAGACTCTATTCTCAAGAAAATCAATATTATAAATTCTAGGCATGTATTCAAATATTTACATGCCAGATTAACAATTGGCTAGACATCTCTTTCTGCCAAACATTATGTTTGGTAATGTTAAAAAAAACATTAGTTTCATTAATAAATCAAAAAAACGTGAGCAGATTCTAATTTATTCAATTATATAGAAAATTTTAATTTTTTTAATAATTTTATAATTTCTCATTTTGGTTCCAGAACTGCATACAATTATCCACAATTTTCACAAACGATTTCTTTCCGTCCTTATAATTCTGAATGTAATGGACGACTTAGGTTTCCTCGACAGTGAACAAATGTTTGGTGATCTAATACTGGATAATAACACATTGTTTTATCAATCATTGGCTAACTTACATATAGTCAGCTTTTGATAGTCTTCGATGTCTCTGGTAATTGCACTACACCGTGCTTAATTGAACAATTCCAAGTTTTCAGTTTTATATTTTCGTGACAACTATTATTAAATATATACACTGCAATGTTTTGGATTATCACTGTTCCGGTTTTCATCAGGAAACGATAAGCATGCTTTCATATCTCAGGTTGAATGTTCATTGTTCACACTTCATCACGCTTATATACACTACACACTATTCACAAGTTGATAGTCTACTGGCATTACAATCTGAAAAGGTATCGAACTGTCCCAATTTAATAATTCGGCAGAAAGCGGGAGCAAGTAAGGTGACAGAATTGTCAATATTTACAAACATAACAGAAATACCTACTGACTTCAATCATGAGAAGTACAATTATTCGCTTTAATATTCAAACATCACATTACTTGTGAATTTATTGCTTTGCAGGATAAAAAATTACTCGAATATTACCTAAATTATATATCTTGTGGTTAAATTAACTATTTATATTGCTTTGGGGACATTCCACGCGAAATCGGACACTTTTTGGAGTAACATTTCGGATGTGGCTCAAATTTGAATATGTTGTAGTCTTTAGGGATGTATAAACATATCTCGAAGGATTTTTGAAAATTTCGAAAAATATAGATTTTACAGCTGTTTGAATGTAAGTGCTAACTTTTTTTTCTCAATAAATTATAACTATGGAAGTAGTAAACGGATGGAGATGAGATTTACGGTGATTTGTAGAGAAGACATTGAAATTTAAAAAAAAAAATATTTCAGTTTAAAAAAAAATTTGAACCATTTTTGTGCAATTATTATAAACAAATGCAGTTTTTTAACATCGGGCGCGATTTTGAAAGGTTATAAATATATTGAAATAGTAGATTGAGTTTTTTTCTTTCATTCCTAACCTTGTGTGGCCTTGAAGGTCATAGTATACCATATGGTTGAATTTGTCTTGACAGTCACTTTCATTTTGGGTAATCAAGTATATAGCATTCCATTTAAAAAACTGAAGGTCATCCTCGTTTCAAGGAAAATATTGCGAACACCAAAATTTGAGATACTGTATTATGTTGGGTATAAAAAACAGTAAAAGTTTTCCTCTCTCATTTTTTTACAAATACTTACCATTTACGAGAACACTGTATAAGAATAGCAGATACAGCCGCTTGGCCGCTGCGAGTACCGCACGGCCCGACCAGTCGAGCCGGTACTGGGCGACGCAGCGTCACATTCAATTAATTTTCATTTGGCCCATTTTATAGCGTCCATATTTTTGAAAATTTGTCCATCAAGGGGAAGGATAAAACTGTATTCTCCTTTTTCAGATTTTTAAAATCGCGCCCGCCGTTAAAAACCTGCATTTGTTTATAATAATTGCACAAAAATGGTTCAAATCTTTTTTTTAAACTGAAATAATTTTTTCTTAAAACTTCAATGTCTTCTCTACAAATCACCGTAAACCTCATCTCCATCCGTTTACTACAACAGCTGTAAAATCTACATTCTTCAAAATTTTCAAAAATCCTTCGAGATATGTTTATACATCCCTAAAGACTACAACATATTGGAATGTCCCTTTGAATAGTAGATTTTACCAAAATGATATGAAATTATTAAGGTACGTCTACGCGACGACACTTTTGTGTCCAGATCAAGTGTATACGACACTCCAAAAATTTTCCGGATGATTGGAAACTGCCTAGAGCAGTCCGCGACACTGAATTCGACCTATCGTCGCGGGAGTTGCAGCTAGAGCTAGACTGAAGACACTGCAACTGGCTCTAGCTAGACACAAAAGACACTTGATCTAGACACAAAAGAGTCGTCATGTAGACGTACCTTTATATACCAAATTAAATTATTATGTAACAACATTTTTGTATCTCTTATTCGGTATAGAATCAAGTTTTACAAAGCGTGTGATAAGTGAAATGTATTACTGGATGACTAGCCTCTTGTTAGCTCTGAATCAATAGAGCAGCAGCCGATAACTGTTGTTTAGCCGTTATTTTCAAAACCAATTTTCTCATCATTACCGCGCTTTCTATCTCTCAAATTCATACGAAATCTGATTGTCTTGTAACTCACAAATTTGGTAACCCGAAAATTCCGATTTTTTTTTAAACTTTGCAGATTTACAGGGAGCCTAAAATATCAGGCAATATTTTTTCTGCTACTTTTCGGTTCTTCAGCGTGACACACCCTTCAAAAGGTTAATGTGTACTTTCCTATTTTCCTGTATATCCTGAAAACAGTAGCCATAAATAGTTGACATAACAAAAGTTGTTAAAATATAAATTTAATAGTTTTTACACTTTATCCAACCGCGCAATGTTTACGTTTAATTGTTTGTGAAGGGGAACATTTTTTTATTTAAACTACAAATTTTATACAATTTCATTGCACAGTTTCATGGAGCATAAAAAACTGTTAAATTTTCTTTGTAACAATTTTTTTATATTTACTATTCTAAGATATGCGGGGAAATAGGACCCAAATAGCACAAAGACATCTTATGTACGTCCGAAGAACGTCCGTTCAAGACGTACTGTACGCTCGGAGAATGTCCCGAGAAGGTCCATATATCCCCTGTACGTCCTCGTTAAGTTCTTTAAATGTCGTAGGAAGGTCCTATTTACAAACTGGGACGTCCTGAGGACGTGCTGTGTCAACATTCTCAGAACGTTTTCCGAATGTCCGAAAGTAAAGTTAAATACGTCCAAAAGGCACCTTAAAGACGTACTCAAGACACTTCCTTCCAAATAATTTCAATTTCTAGGTATATAACTATTATTAATTGTTTATAAAAAATGTGCATTGACGCGAAATATTCTACAGAATATCATCATTCGACCTCTACACTCATTGCTCAAAATTTCACATTCGTCTCTAGACAGATGTTTTAACGACGACTTAAGACAGACGTCTTGAAGACGTCGTATGCTATCTGGGAACATTTCAGCGTCTTACTTGCACAAAAAAAATAGCGCAAAGGCGAGGTTCAGTCGTAAGACTGTTTTGCAACCGAACCTGAATCATCTGCAAAATCTACCAGACGGTTGTTCTTCGAACATCTGAAATTTAGGTCTTCTAAAGATTCACAAGACTTACGAGACGAATGTTCTCGGAACATTCGAAATGTAGTCGTGCAAAACAATCACGTGACTTACAAGATTGTTTGATGTTTCTAGAACATCCGAAATTAAAGTCCTAAGAACGTTCGTAGGACTTAAGAAACGGACGTTCCTAGAACATCCGAAATTTAAGTCCTAAGAACGTCCGTAGGACTTAAGAAACGGACGTTCCTGGAACATCCAAAATTTAAGTCCTAAGAACGTCCGTAGGACTTAAGAAACGGACGTTCCTAGAACATCCGAAATTTAAATCCTAAGAACATCCTATGTATGTTCAAAATGGACGTAGGACGTTCGGATATAAACTGGGCATGAAAAGGACGTTCTGGGGATGTGCGGTGCTATCTGGGGAAGATACACATTGGCCTTTAAGGGGTGTTTCCACCCCGAGAAATAACAAAAGTAGGAGAAAAAAATTGCCTAATACTTCTATTGAGGTTCCTTACAAACCTGCAAAGTTTTAAACATATTGTAATTTTCGGATTGCCGAAGATTCCTTCTCGGTCGCTTGGGGTCAAACCGCCCGACTAAATTCCTCTCGTCCAAAAACTACATAAAGCGCTTATTTAGTTCCTGCTGTACGACGTTTAATCCAGTACCACCGTGTACGAGGTTTGTACCTACTGCGTTAACATACCTATTTGAGTTTTCCGGCTAACCGTGCTGTGTGAAGATACATCCGCCGAAATAAATATTGTTATTATTAAACAATCGGTGTTTTTATCTCGCTCGGCTTCCCACAGTATTTTAATACTCAAAATATAACTCATCCTACCCCATCAACCAGATAATTTTTTAATCTCTTGAAGAACTAATTCTTATCTTTTGAATCAGAAAACTCTCGGACTGCAATTTCAACTTTCTCTCTATTTTCAAATATTTTTCACGAAGAAACTGGGCCATGGAATGAAACAGGTATGTAATGATCCAATGGCGCAAGGTCCGAGCTAAAAGCACAGTGTGGAAGCACTTCGACCGCGTCAAGTTCTGTATTTTCTATTTTTCATATTTATTAAAGTTGAATATTTTGTAATCAATGCAATACCCATGTCGTTAATTTCGTCAATGCACACACTTTCAAGTTGTTTAGGGTAGACCGACCTTCTGGAAACAGTTCAAAATAGACTAAAACTTTGTAATTCCACCATACACGTAACTGTATGTTTCTTTTAAAGCATTCGCGTTTAACTACGGTTCAGGCATCTGTCCTCGATCTAGCTACAGTTTTTCCCACAGGTAGGATTCTTCAAGTAAACCAGCGAGGGTCAGTTGGGTCATTAAGGACGTATCCGACATACAATATTAGACAAAAGTATATGAAATTTGAAATACTTGAATATCTACGTCTTACGCATTGTAAATCTAGATGTAAGGAAATCGAACGACAGTTGGAGTCTTATTTTTACTCCTAGAAAGGTATTTTTCACTTTACAAATGCTTCTACAAGCATTATTTGCTAAACTTTTGGCAATGGAAATGCCCTGAATTCACAATTGACTCAAGTTATAATTTATTTCTTTCAAATGGTGTAGTGAAGACAATTGAAACTCGGCAGGTATTTTCATCTATCCATATATTACATGTAAAAAAATTTGAAAACATTGGTACCATTTCTTCAATATTTTTTCAGCTGTTTTATCCCTCACGACCGTCTCATTTCATGAGAGAACGTGTAAAATCAGTAAAAATTAAAATCGTTATAACTGAGCAACGTTTAGTGAATTTGTTTAAAATTTTTGGAGCACATCAGGAAGATTGAAAAGAACATTCTCACAAATTTTCATCAACTTGGTACCATTTTGAAGATAGGTCCGATACATCCCTAAGGAGCCCGACCTCCACGGTGTTTACCAGAACCGCACGGAAGGGGAGCTCGAAAGCCAACGATAACGTGGGCGTGCAATGGATAGGGAAAACTATAGTAGTGTGCGGCGCAGGCTCATACCCGTAGGATAGGCTTGAGTGAATGGGATTCTTCGGGGCCCGAATGTTCGCTACCACTGGGGCTCCCAAGAGGGCCAGTTATTTCAGCCTATGGGTACGAGCCTGTACCGCACACTACTACTTACACTCTTACAGTTTTCCCTATCCGTTATACATCCGCGGTATCATTGGATATCCTATCACCAAGGAAGTCGTGGCTCCTTAATGGTTCGACTGGCCCTCGCTGGTCTATATTTACACGATTGGTCGCCCACTATTTGTTCCTTAGATATGTTCGAGACCTTAAGGGGGAACACCACTGTGACGGCCGGAAAAGTAAGCCATTTTTAAGAATTTTTTTCGGGAATAATTTACAGTTTTCATAGAAAAATTTTATTACCTACCTTTAGTACGCTGTCTTAGGAAAAGAAAAAGTTTGAAAGGAACCATATGTCGCAAACGAACCGTTTGGTCAAGAAAGATTGTTAAAGATTTCGCAACGATTCGATTGTGTAGAGTTACACGTTTAACAATCGCTCTTGAAATTTTCTCCTTGCAACGAGCAAAATATGCTGATGTAAACAAAATTTAACATTAATTTTCGATGTTATAAACAATTTCGCGAAATTTTTTTTTTTTATGATTCTCCACCGAACCTGAAAGCGGTGACCATCACTTCAGATATTAACTAATTTATTAGTTATAATTAAACAAATTATGTAAAAATGACGATGTGTTTTACATTCGTTTACGCGAAAATATAAATAAACCGATAGCACGATTTTACATTTACGAAAATCCGAATACAGTTAGCATGGGTAATATGGGTATATTAAATTGAATAGAATTTGTTATGATAATAATTACAAGAATCATAAGAACAAATTTTGTTTTTGCAAAAGATTTTGTGTTCCCGTTTATTTGCATTTTCTAGTAAACAAATGTAAGTAACATCGTCGTTTTTTTCACAATCAATCTAGAGTTAACCAATAAATAAATTAGTGTCCATAAAACTTCCAAAACCCTAGCTTTTTTATAGTATTCGAAATTTGTCAGTTATATTTGTACGCAGACTTTTCCGACTTTTAAAATTTATGGATTGTTCATAAAGTTGCGAGATCCTTTCGATTAAAATGAGTGCAAACACGGTATAAATCGGATTATTTCTAGAACTATAGATAATTAAATATGAATGTAACATTTCTAATGTAATAATGCTAAAAATAATCCGATTTATATCGTTAATTCATTTTCATCTAAAAAATTTCAGCAATATGTTACTGAAACGTTCATGCTGATACGATCGAAAATGTGGAAGTTTTACATCCTATTAATATAAGTATAATCCACCGCAAGCAACAATGTATGGCTCTCGAGCCGAGGCTCGAACCAGGATCAGAAGCCGCCGCCGAAGTCTTCAGCTGGAGCCGCTGGAGGCGAGATCGCGCCGGTTCGGTAAAACACGCTGCCGAATGTTATTCGAAGCCTTCGAATAAAAGTCGAATAAACTACGGATAATGATGAGAACCTTATTCGACGGTTCGAATAAAAGTTCCTCGAAAAAAAAAATATCTTTTACCGTCGAATAAATTCACTTCGAAAAAAAAATTATCTTTCACCGTCGAATAAATTCACTTCGAAAAAAAAAATTATCTTTCACCGTCGAATAAATTCACTTCGAAAAAAAAATTATCTTTCGCTGTCGAATAAATTCACCTCCAATAAATTTATTTATCCGTGGTGTTTCGGATAAAGATAAATCGTGTTATTCGAAACTGCGAATAACGAATAAAGATAAAATATCTTTTATTCGACACGTTATTTAGATAATTTTTTATCTAGATAATGCCCATCTCTGCTGCCAGATACCTCGTATCCAGGAATCGTATTCGAGGTTGGATTATTCCCAAACAACTACAATTAACAGTAACATACCTTCCTTTTCTTTGTTTTTCCCTTTCTTTTCGGTCTCCCTCGTAATTGTGTTTGTGTTGTGTTATTATTAACAAAGGGTGTTAATTGTTAATAAACAAATAAATATATAATCCTGAAACAGTTGGACATATAAATCTCTTGCACAATTGATAGAATTTTTTTCCCCGGCTTAATTAATGAAAAATTATAATATTATGTGTGATCTATATATCTCACAAATTGTCAATGAAAATGAGGAATATTTGTAGGAGATCGTACGAAAACGCAACAAAACTAAGAAATATTAAAATTATATTTTGCACAATTTAATTATTCGGTGCAATTTGTTAATAATAACACAACACAAACACAATTACGAAGGGAGACCGAAAAGAAAGAGAAAAACAAAGAAAAGGAAGGTAAAATAAAGAAAAGTATATGAGTACGTTTACAAATAAAAAATTAGAAAGATAGTGATCTTAATAAATAAATAATAGTTATTTGATTTATATCGTAATCAGAAAAAGTCGAGAAAATAATTGTTACTGCCTAACGGTTTTCAATATAGGTTATAAAAATTCTGGACTCTCCTTAACAATCATTATATCCATTCCATTAGAAACACATACGATAAAATATCCAAAACATTTATCATACTCGATCTGCACGAAAGACGTACATACATTGTACACTGTACGCCAGACCTGCTCGCGTGCTCGGATCGTTCGAGCCACCCGATTGCTTCCAGCCGCTCGCTTCTTTCGACCCGCTCGCTTCTTTCGATCGGCTCGCTTCATTCGAGCCGCTCGCTTTATTCGAGCTACTCGTTTCATTCTAGCCGCTCGGTTCTTTCGAGCGCTCGGCTCGGCTCGAATTTCGAACTACTCGTATATACGAGTATTCGAACAGCTCTACCCTCTATCAGCGTAGCTTAAGCCCGCCGACCCCTGTTGACAACGGAAGGCACGCTGCGCGAAAGAAAGATTGGAAGGGGAAGCAGGCGCGTGAGGGGCCCCTACCCTGGAGAGCGCTGGTTTAAACGAATGCTCTTCTTTATGCCCGTTCACTGCGTCTTCTACTTCCATCTTGCATATTTTCTTTGTCTCTTCAACACTACTATACCTTTGTTTCAGTAATGTCTTCGCCGACAACAATTTCACATTTCTCGATTTAAATATTTCTGTCTGTAAAAATTCATTTGAACGACAAACGAACAGAGCATACAGGGTGTCCCAAAAATGTCGCGTTTCCTTGAAAGGGGTGACTCAGGGGGTGATTTGAAACAACTTTTTCCTTAGCGAAAATATTGTCCGAAGCTTCGTTAAGGAGATATTAACCAAAAACCCCGACCAATCAGAGCGCGCGCCTTCCGTCCGAGCTCCCGCGGTAGCGTTGGCTACGCGGTAGGCGACCACGCTTGTACTACGAACGTACGAACAAGCAAGTCGGCATGCATCGAAGGAAACCGCGTTGCACAATTTTTTTTTAAAGCAGAACCTTAAATAAGAATAATTTGAAGTGAGAGCCCGGGACCGTCTGCCACGAGTCTTCTTTTCGCCGGGTAATAGTACTAATCTCGTTCCAGTAATTAACAGTAATCGGCCCCTTCCGGGGCCACCAATTTTTATAACGTAGGAACAACACGTTCCGTGAAAAATAAATTCAGTGATCAGTGTTAGTAGCCGTGCAGTGAAGTGAATATTCGGTACATTAACCCGGACGCACTGTGATCAGCTGAGCACTGGGCGCTACCTAATCATAAATCTTTTCGTCCACCGATAACCAGGATCGGTACAGAGACCCAGTGACACAGGTTTCCGAAAAGGGAAGGAAAGCAAGGAAAGGAATGTCCGAAAGGGTGAGTTTTATTTAATTTATTGGTGATTATTAGGTGTGAAAATAAATTCTTTCCGATTTTAGGGTACAATAACAGTTCGATTTAAAAAATATGAAAACAACTCGATCATCGAAACAATTTCCATTATTGTTAATTACCTTTTGCCATTTTTCTGGCAGCTTCTGAATACCACCGCGATAGAAATTCCAGTCGGAAAGAATTTATTCATACACCTAATATTATTTTTTAAATTTAGTTGTGTTGGCCGTTGTTAAACTACGGATTTTTACCTCAATAACGAATTACGATCACTTGTCGTACATTTTCTGTTACATTACCTTTTCGTTTATGCCTTATTTAAAATCGAAATTTACGTACTTCTTGTCCTCTCACTTCAAATAATTCTTATTTAAGATTCTGCTTTAAAAAAAAACTGTGTAACGCGGTTTCCGTCGATGCATGCCGACTTGCTTGTTCGTACGTTCGTAGCACAAGCGCAGTCGCCTACCGCGTAGCCAACGCTACCGCGGGAGCTCGTGCGGAAGGCGCGCGCTCTGATTGGTCGGGTTTTTTTGTTAATATCTCCTTAACGAAGCTTCGGACAATATTTTCGCAAAGGAAAAAGTTGTTTCAAATCACCCCCTGAGTCACCCCTTTCAGGGAAACGCGACATTTTTGGGACACCCTGTATATTAGTAACAACGAAAATACCGTTCGAATATTATAACTGGTTTGTAAACCACAGTTATATTACATAACTTAATACATATGAAAGTTATTATGAAGAGAAATGGTCTTTATTGTATTTAATGGCATAGTCATTTTGTGGAATGACTTAAGGGGGGGAAACACTGTAACGGTCTGAAAAGTAAGGATATTTTCGCGATTTTTTTTCAACCAAACAACGCAAGTAAATCAATGTATTGCTTAGTATAGTTAATACGTACATATTGAAGGGTAAAAAAAATTTTTCAAGCAATTTCATGAGTCCGTTTCCGGTATACTCTTAGTCAAAATGTGCGCTGCGGTAAAATCGTTCATCTGGCGTTGACAGTGCTTTAGCCATACGGTTAATCTGAATTCAAAAAGACAAAAATATTTAGAAATTAGAAGCTTACGTCTATTACAGGACGTACGGAAAAGTCAATATCTTAAAAGATAACGAAATGGCGGACCACTGAAAAAAAATCATATTTTGGCGAGAAATGTTTATAAACAAAATAGAAGGGGGCCGTTAATTAAAAAAACCTAAAATAACCTAAATAACGTCATGTAATAGAGACGGGATTTTCGTAGAATAAATAACCTTACTCATGTCAATTGGATGTATAGTTTATGTATAGGATGTAATCTTTATATACTGTTAACGCGGTTCGAAAATGTAATTCCGAGAAAAGTGTCTAAAGTGAAATCTCCGTCAATGTTATGAATTTATTTATAAAATTTGGAGAGAATATTCTTGAAACGTATGTCTTAGCAGAAAATTTAAAAAATAAAAAATTGATTTTTCGGATTTCTTACAGAGTTTTCCCCCCTTAATAAATAACTTGCAACAAGTTTCGTAACAATCATAACATTAAATATGCATAGATAGCTAAAAAAAACCCTGTTCTAGTGAAATTTTAACTCAGTATAAAAAGTTAGTAATCAGACATTTAAACCTCTTCGATACAGTGCTCTCACAATCAGATACGTTGTGAGTATCTTGCGGGTCAAGTGGATTTCCCAAACTTTAACCTCGAGTTTTCCACAAATGAATGGCCGTTTACACCTAAAACTCCGTCAACCGTCTACAAAGGCCTATAGCTGCTATCACATATATACCATTCCACCTAAGAGTAGACCTACGCTTCATAGCGCACCAGCGGGAGACTCTCGGTCGACGGCGAATTGAGTCAATCAGTATTGAATATGAAAATTTTCATATTACTGATTACACCTTGGTGAGAGTATTACCGATGGATAATAAATAAAAACTGATGATCCCTCTCCACTAGATTATAGTTTAGCTCGTATCCAATGCCGGACAGAAAGTAATAAATACAGAACGCTCACGCTATTCAAGTTAAACACAATTTATTATTTTCATCATGTTTCAAGTAATATTTTGTCCATTTTCAATTTCATGTAATTACTGTTGAATTAATGATACAATTGGGATTTTTTCAAGTTTAAATAAAGCACTTTCGTTTCCTCTCGCCCGTTCTCGGGAATTGAAAATAATCTTTAATGTGAAGTGCACTTATATTTATTTATACTAAACCTAACCCAACACTAACCCAAATTATAACACCAAAGCAAGAAATTTAAAAAATATTTTTGCAAATATCTCGGCAACTAAGACCGAGCGGCGGTAACATGTATAGGAAAAATTGCTCAGAATGTGGAGTTTTACAACATATCCAAATTTCATAAAAATCGGCGACGTATCACTAAAGTAAATAATTACCAAACAAACAAAATAAATAATCATTGAACAATCATTTCATTATATTTTTTCAGAAGTAAATATAAATATTGCACAGAATGAGAGAAGATAATAAGAATTGCGAGGTTTAGAAGGGATATTGATACGCAAATTAATATTGTTTCATCCAGAGATGGGCATGATAAATTATTGAAATAAACTATCAAATTAAAGAGACTTTATCTTTATTTGTTGTCGAATAAAAATAACCCAGAGTTATTTTTATTTGAAACGCCACGGATGAATCAGTTTATTCGACGGGAATTCATCCGTCGGCCACAAATAATTTTTTTAATCGAAGGCCTTCATTCTTGAGGTCCCCGGGAGCCCGACTCGAGCGACACTGTATCGCTCCCCCGTCTAACCTGCCGCTTGAAGTTGCTCGGCGATGTATCATCGATTATGCAGAACCAGAATTTCTTTTTTTTTCATCCTATCAATATGAAAGTGATTCTGCCGTTTAAATTGACAGAAAATAATTTATATCGGACTACTTTGAAATTTTATGTGTAATATCGTTAATATTTATAGTTCAAATTGTGTCAGGTTTGGTATCTTTCCATCTTTCCTTCTTATACTGCCGGACTAGGAGTTGTCGGTTTTTAAAAACCGGGTTTACAAACCGGTTTTTACTTATAAATTTGTAAAATTAGAAAACCGGTTTTTAAGTTTAAAAAACCGGTTTTATATACTAGAATTAATATGCAGAAATGAATTAACTGTTTAGTTAAAAACGTTAACATTTTGACTTGAAATCACCTCGGACACAAGCATATTGTAATAGGTAACAGTTTACTGCAAAACTAGTCTTCATATTTTCAAAAAAAAATACTAAATGGAATAAAGATATATAATCCCATACAGCACACTTGGTTGCTGAAAAGTTGCAGTTACGTTGCGGTGCAATGTTGCACAGGGGCGGACATAGGAAGATTTCTGCAACATTTCAGCAATGTTGCGGTGCAATATTACCCTGCAACGTTTCTGAGATTTTACTGCAACATTTCTGCAACGTTTCTGCAACTTTTCAGCAACTTTTCTGCAACGTATCTGAGATTTTACAGCAACTTTTCTGCAACGTTTCTGCAACTTTTCAGCAACTTTTCTGCAACGTTTCTGCAACTTTTCAGCAACTTTTCTGCAACGTTTCTGCAACTTTTCAGCAACTTTTCTGCAACATTTCTGCAACTATTCAGCAACTTTTTTGCAACGTTTCTGAGATTTTACAGCAACTTTTCTGCACCTTTTCTGAGATTTTACAGCAACTTTTCTGCAAGTTTTCTGAGATTTTACAACAAAGGTCCCGCAATAAGCAGGGCTCAAAAACTGTTATAAAATCGATTTAGTATATAGATTTAGTATAATATCGTAGTATACCCACTATACAGTGTATATTAGGTTACGCTTTGTGTAACATAATATAATTTATGATAATTTAGTGCAATAAGTAGCAGACGATGTAGACTCAATTGTTGTATGCTCTATGTAACCTATGGGACTATTCCCGTTAATAATAATAATAATAATAATAATAATAATAGTATTGGCTCTGGTGGATCTTCCCACGCCGGCGGCGTGGTGAAGATCCAGGCGTTGTGTGACGTACCTCACGTGCGACACGACATTTTGCAAAGCCAAAGCACGTAAGAAAGCACACGCGTAAATAGTTAGAGCGTGATTAGTAATTAATTGCTTTAAGTAGTAGAAATGGTTAGAACGTGTGTGTTTTGTGGCGCAGGAGACCTGAGTGAATTGGGTGAAGGTTTGACATATCACGGGTAAGTAGAACCCATGTATATGCTACTTATAGGTTATGTCGAACTTCTTAAAAATAAATATTTTTGTTTGTTTCATATAGATTTCCGTTGAAGAATGAAAACTATCTGCATCGTTGGCTACAGAACATGGGTCTGGGCCTGAATTTCATACATTCAAAGAAATCTTCTCCCTGCAAGCATTCCTACTGTATTTGGAAAATATAAATGTTCTTGTGTTTTCTGTCACGATATATAAGAACAGGATAAAAACAGATTGTTTCGCAAGTAATATATATGAATTATTCAAATTAAGGAGCTTATTTTTAAGTTAAAGTAACTAATATAAAACATTTGATGCCTATTAACCAACTGCAATTTTCTAATTATTTAAAATACATATATTTCTTTGCTTTCTGTGCTACAAGCTTGTACTTTTCACACAGTTTCCTTGTAAACATACATGTACTGTACAACTTTCATTTCACTTTCCGTTCAATTATTTAAAGTAACGGTGATTGTTATATTTCCATTGCGACGCTTCAATGCGGCCTGCGATTGGCGTTACATGAATGTTGTTTTTAATGAAGCAATTTTTCATGACTGAAATAATTTATTGATGACCTTTTATAGATTTATTTACTGAAGAGAAGCTGTGGAAACTGCTGATATTAAATAAATTAATAGAGGATTCTGTGGCAGAGAAATATACAAAAAGAATCATTCATATATTCAAACATACAGGGTGTCCCAAAAATGCTGCGGTTCCTTAAAGGGGGTGATTCGGGGGGTGATTGCAAACCACTTTTTCCTTTGCGAAAATGCCCTCCGAGGTTTCGTTAACGAGATATTAATAAAAAGCACCGACCAATCAGAGCGCGAGCCTTCCGCTGGAGGTCCCGCGCTAGCGTGGCCGCGCGCCGGGCCGCGCTGCGACTACGAACAAACAAGGCGGCATGCATCGAAGGAAATTGCGTAGAATGGCAAATGAAAAAGACGTAACAAAAAAATCCAACCTTTTGCCATGGTTTGTTTGCCATTTAAAGTGAATAATGAATAAAGGATAAATGGATGAAAATCACGTGTAACGTAAAAAGACGAATACACATTTTTTTTAGAAGTTTCGAAAATAATAATTATTTGAAGTGGGAAGATAAGGAATACGTAAAATTCCTTGTGTTAATAACATATCCACGAAAAGGTAATGTAACAGGAAATTAACGAAAAGTGATCGTAGTTCGTTATTGTGATAAAAATCCGTAACTCAATAACGGCCAGCACTGTTGCTGATAACGAATAAGTCTGTTTAAAAAGCCCGAATAAATATTTTCGTACGAGAATTTTGAGAATTATCGCCGGAAATAAGCCATAGCTTGCGTTAAATTTAAAAATGAATGATCACCATTAAAGTAACTAAAACTCACCCTTGTCGAAAATTCACCTGCAACTTGAAAACTTGTGTCACTGGGTCACTGAACCGATCCTGGTCATCGATGGACGAGCCCAGTGCACAGCTGATCCCAGGTATACGACACTACCCAAAGTTAAGGGTCGCAATGTCAGGTGCGTCCAGGTCAACGTACCGAATATTCACTTCACTGCACGGCTACTAACACTGGTCACTTAATTTATTTTTCATGGAACGTGTTGTTGCTACGTTCTAAAAATTGGTGGAAATGAATTTTTACTTGGCGTTCGGAGCCGTGGGTAATTCCCGCGCAAATTCTCACGCTGCAGCACTTGCGTCCTCGTTGTTCGGGGGGGTACACACAGAACATCGCGTAATACTCTTGAGCAAAGAACATTTGTCTGCGACGCGATTGCTGACTGCTGACTGACAAGATTTTTTCCAAGCGACTTCTTCTACCCCCAAATAGTTTCTCTCGTTCCATTATGAGTTGACCCCCACCAGGCCAAGAGGCTTCAGGTAAAAAGAAGCCAGCACATTTTCGGAACACACGTGTTTTGCAGAAGTGCAACGAAAACTTTCACAAAAGCCCGCGCTCCGTCCTTCTACTGCCAATGTACCCATTGCTTCGAGATAGAAAACAGACACCACGTGTATCGGTTCGAAAGGGTCCGAAGAGAAGAGAAACAGAAAGTCTTCGAGTTGCTATAAAGAAAAAAATCCTGCATCCTGTTTCCCTTTTCCGATACCCTGAGTTCACGTCTGCTACGAGGCGGAACCAATTAAGTCATAAATTATCCGAAACTGTAGGAAACCGTTCTCTACCGCCGACTTGCGGGACAATACGGTCATAAACCGCGACCCTGGCGAAATGCTCTGGCTGATCAGCCTGATTAATTTTGGAGAACTAGAAATTACAGAGTATTATCCAGCATCAATACGTCTCGCGGAGAGACACAGGAAAAGAAGGGATAGTCCGCTGACTGCGCGTAGTCCCGCCTGCTTCGTCCTACCCTCAAATTAAAGACGGATCCCTTATCTCTCGTGTCTAAACACGCGCTCGAATTTTCAAACAAAAGCACGCGTCGACGTATTCCGTTGGAGAGAAGGCGGGTTTGAAGTTCGATTGGTCCTGAACTAACCAATCGGGCCTGCTTATCTCTCGTGTCTAAACACGCGCTCGAATTTCCAAACAAAAGCATGCGTCGACGTATTCCGTGCGAGAGAAGGTGGGCCTTGTGGAGGAGATATCGCTGTGAAGAGGGCCTCTTCAAGACAGTGGCCGTTTGGGAGGGATGCAGGGCAGATTGGTTAGTTTGGGGCCAATCGGACCTCAAGCCCACAGTCTCTCGCACCGAATACGTCGATGCGTGCTTGTGGTTTGAAATTCGAGCACGTGTTTATACTCGAGAGATAAGGGATCCGTCTTTAATTTGAGGGTGCGACGAAACAGGCGGGACTACGCGCAGTCAGCGGACTATCCCTTCTTTTCCTGTGTCTCTCCGCGAGACGTATTGATGCTGGATAATACTCTGTAATTTCTAGTTCTCCAAAATTAATCAGGCTGATCAGCCAGAGCATTTCGCCAGGGTCGCGGTTTATGACCGTATTGTCCCGCAAGTCGGCGGTAGAGAACGGTTTCCTACAGTTTCGGATAATTTATGACTTAATTGGTTCCGCCTCGTAGCAGACGTGAACTCAGGGTATCGGAAAAGGGAAACAGGATGCAGGATTTTTTTCTTTATAGCAACTCGAAGACTTTCTGTTTCTCTTCTCTTCGGACCCTTTCGAACCGATACACGTGGTGTCTGTTTTCTATCTCGAAGCAATGGGTACATTGGCAGTAGAAGGACGGAGCGCGGGCTTTTGTGAAAGTTTTCGTTGCACTTCTGCAAAACACGTGTGTTCCGAAAATGTGCTGGCTTCTTTTTACCTGAAGCCTCTTGGCCTGGTGGGGGTCAACTCATAATGGAACGAGAGAAACTATTTGGGGGTAGAAGAAGTCGCTTGGAAAAAATCTTGTCAGTCAGCAGTCAGCAATCGCGTCGCAGACAAATGTTCTTTGCTCAAGAGTATTACGCGATGTTCTGTGTGTACCCCCCCGAACAACGAGGACGCAAGTGCTGCAGCGTGAGTATTTGCGCGGGAATTACCCACGGCTCCGAACGCCAAGTAAAAATTCATTTCCACCAATTTTTAGAACGTAGCAACAACACGTTCCATGAAAAATAAATTAAGTGACCAGTGTTAGTAGCCGTGCAGTGAAGTGAATATTCGGTACGTTGACCTGGACGCACCTGACATTGCAACCCTTAACTTTGGGTAGTGTCGTATACCTGGGATCAGCTGTGCACTGGGCTCGTCCATCGATGACCAGGATCGGTTCAGTGACCCAGTGACACAAGTTTTCAAGTTGCAGGTGAATTTTCGACAAGGGTGAGTTTTAGTTACTTTAATGGTGATCATTCATTTTTAAATTTAACGCAAGCTATGGCTTATTTCCGGCGATAATTCTCAAAATTCTCGTACGAAAATATTTATTCGGGCTTTTTAAACAGACTTATTCGTTATCAGCAACAGTGCTGGCCGTTATTGAGTTACGGATTTTTATCACAATAACGAACTACGATCACTTTTCGTTAATTTCCTGTTACATTACCTTTTCGTGGATATGTTATTAACACAAGGAATTTTACGTATTCCTTATCTTCCCACTTCAAATAATTATTATTTTCGAAACTTCTAAAAAAAATGTGTATTCGTCTTTTTAAGTTACACGTGATTTTCATCCATTTATCCTTTATTCATTATTCACTTTAAATGGCAAACAAACCATGGCAAAAGGTTGGATTTTTTTGTTACGTCTTTTTCATTTGCCATTCTACGCAATTTCCTTCGATGCATGCCGCCTTGCTTGTTCGTAGTCGCAGCGCGGCCCGGCGCGCGGCCACGCTAGCGCGGGACCTCCAGCGGAAGGCTCGCGCTCTGATTGGTCGGTGCTTTTTATTAATATCTCGTTAACGAAACCTCGGAGGGCATTTTCGCAAAGGAAAAAGTGGTTTGCAATCACCCCCCGAATCACCCCCTTTAAGGAACCGCAGCATTTTTGGGACACCCTGTATAATAAAATGAGTAAGTAAATTTATTATTTATCTCATTTCAGCACTTAAAGTTGTAAAATTGTAAAATAAATGCATGTATTATTCCAGGTTCATTACACGCTGCATGCAGTACATTTTAAGTAAAGAGAGCGGAAGAGCCTGGAACTCCACATACGCGGGTTTGAGAAGATCCACCAGAGCCAATACTATTATTATTTTTATTGTTTTTATTATTGTTCTTGCTGTTGTCGGCTTGTATAGAAAAAATATATGAATATTTAATTGTCAATATTTATTGTGATTTAATCAATTTCCCTTACGTTTTTTATCCTTCCTGTAAAATCTCAGAAACGTTGCAGAAAAGTTGCTGAAAGGTTGCAGAAACGTTGCAGAAAAGTTGCTGAAAAGTTGCAGAAACGTTGCAGAAAAGTTGCTGAAAAGTTGCAGAAAAGTTGTTGAAAAGTTGCAGAAACGTTGCAGAAAAGTTGCTGTAAAATCTCAGAAACGTTGCAGAAAAGTTGCTGAAAAGTTGCAGAAACGTTGCAGAAAAGTTGCTGAAAAGTTGCAGAAACGTTGCAGAAAAGTTGCTGTAAAATCTCAGAAACGTTGCAGAAAAGTTGCTGAAAAGTTGCAGAAACGTTGCAGAAAAGTTGCTGTAAAATCTCAGAAGCGTTGCAGAAAAGTTGCTGAAAAGTTGCAGAAACGTTGCAGAAAAGTTGCTGAAAAGTTGCAGAAACATTGCAGAAAAGTTGCTGTAAAATCTCAGAATCGTTGCAGAAAAGTTGCTGAAAAGTTGCAGAAACGTTGCAGAAAAGTTGCAGAAACGTTGCAGAAAAGTTGCTGTAAAATCTCAGAAACGTTGCAGAAAAGTTGCTGAAAAGTTGCAGAAACGTTGCAGAAAATTTGCTGAAACGTTGCAGAAACGTTGCACACGGGCGGACATAGGAACATTTCTGCAACATCTCAGAAATATTACCTGCAAGGTAACTGCAACGTTTCTGCAACGTTTCTGCAACTTTTCAGCAACGTAATTTGCTGTAGGGGATTTGGTACCACCTTTTAAAAAATTTATATTTTGTAGGGATTTTAGTTATTTTAGTTTTTTTATTTGATTTATGTATGCAGTCTATTTTATTGTGTTATATTTTTGTAGATCCATAAATATTAAATGAACTTAAAAATTGTACGAATTTGTAGTTCGTACGGATTTTAATTTTAATTTTTTTTATTTGGTTTTGTATAGATAGAGTATATTTTATTTTGTTATATTTTTGTAATTCCATCATATTAAGGAAACTGAAAAATTTGAAAACAAATACAAATATGTATTTACTATTTTAATTATATCTTATGTGAAAATTCGAAAACCGGTGTAACCGGTTTTTTGGAAATAATGGAATTCGAAAACCGGTTTTTCAAAAGTCGGTTTTTGTATAAAGCCTACCCTCCGGGCAGGCGTTCAGGTAGGTATTATCGGCGATCTCTTCTGCCGGAGTCCCTAAGCTGCCTGAGAGCGACCGTTGGTGGTATCTCGTCCTCTCTCTCAGAACAACGAAGAAGGAAATGCCTTTGCGGGCCTCTAATTTATACCCGATCTTTGCTATCCGCGGCCGTAAAAATCACCAGACGCGTCGTTAAGCGCGGGCCTCGCGAGCCGCGGGTCCGCGCGTCTCTGCTCACGGGCGACCTACAAGCGTATTCGGGAAACTTCTCGATGGTCGGCGTTTCTCGAAGCTTCCTTTTCTGCATGCTACATCCTCATATCATAGAAGCAATATTAAACTAAATTAAACTACAATCCTATTATTATTAGTCTTATTGAGGTATCTATCCTTATCATGGCTGGGGTACCACTCCTTATTTTCGGGGAGAGAGAGTGATGGTTTCTTAGCAATATTGAAATTAAAATATGTTAAGGGCACCCTCGGTCAAATCACGCGAAAACATAGGCGACAACCTGTCCGGTTGTCGTAAAAAATTTGGCGCCTCCAATATTTCTCTATTATGGTGTGTCCCGAGTGACTCAGCATGCGGCTGTAATGATCGTCCACCCTAGACTGGTAGGCATCCCAGTCAGTTCTCAAGGATGATAGTGTATTGCTTCTTTTCCTATAAATGTGCTTCTCAATGTTAACTGTAATCTGAAGAGGAAAGCGATCTGAGCCTAATGGTTCTGCCCATTGCTTAAGGGGGCGTCTAAAGGCGGGGTCCCACTAGTGCAACAGTGCGCCGCGCACGTTTTTTTCGACGCGCAAGGCCAATTTGTTGCAGAAAGACGTTCCCACTGGTGCATCTGCGCGCCGCGCACGGGTCATATTTACGAGTTTCTCGGATTTTCGAGCAGTTTGGAGCACTTGAAAGGGTCAGAGTTCTGCAATGGGCGGGTTTGACCCGCCCGTCACCCGGCCGTGACGTCGATTCACCCGCCCGCCCGTACCCGTATCTGCACTCACCCGGTGATACCCGCTACGAAGCTATCCATACCCGCCCGGACCCGCTGGCGGGTTAGCGGGTCAGCGTCGATTTCTACCCGCCCGAAGCTGTCGCGACACGTACTTGACTCACCCGTGGTCGCGCTGTTATCCGTTCGTACCCGTGCGTTTAGCTGCACTTCAATTCCGACTTTACTGGTACTTTATTCGGCAGTTGTTATATCAAGATGCGGATTTATTTCATTCTACGAATGAACAGTATGGCATGCATTGTATCAAATTCAAGAAATTATGGATACATGCAAAAATTTAATTTAAATTGAAATAATAAATCAACAAAAATACTTGTAATACGCTATAAAACTTTATGCTATTCATACTTTAAAAGCTTTTATGTTTCTCTGCAGTATTGGAATTTTTGTTACTTTCCCTTTGTTCATAATTATAATATAAATAAAATATTAACTCTGTTTGAACGCGCGGGTATTAGCGGGTATAGCGTAGCGCGGGTATTAGCGGGTATAGCGCGGATACGGGCGAGTCAGATAAAAGTTCCGTCAGCTCCGGACGGGTATGGGCGGATAGAAATCGACGCTGACCCGCTTACCCGCCGGCGGGTCCGGGCGGGTCGGGTGAATCGAAAGACGGACGGGTAACTGACGGGTAAACCCGCGATATATCCGCCCGTTGCAGAACTCTGGAAAGGGTCGACTTTTACGAGGACGCGCGCGTCGAAAGCGATCGTGTGCGCACTATGCCGGGATTTCTCTGCCACGCGAGCACGCGAATGAACGCCGCGCATCGTCGAAAAGACTGAAAAAAATGTGTATTTTCCAACGCAAATGTACTTTTTACTTTTACATATCACTTGTACGCGTGTATTTATGGTCTATTACTATTGGTTTATATATTAAAGCAAGCAATAACACGATAATTACTGCTGTAAATAGCAACAATTATATCGCCGCGATAGGTAACTTGTTTCTAGATATTGCATAATTGTAATACACTATACAGGGTGTCCGCGGGAACAGTAAGCAGCTGGATATTTCCTTACGTATTTGAGATAGAAAAAAAATGTTTATATGGAATTGCTTGTTTCGAGGGAGCAAAGTTATTAGCCCAGACGATTTTTTTCTTAGATTATTATTTTAATAGATACGATGGTCAAGTTGGGTTTTTTAAATGGAACTATATATTTTTTTTAGAGATTACTATATAGTGCGTTTTAAGACAAATTCAATAACAATGAAATTCAATAAATGATACACGTGAATTTCTTGTGCAGGTGTAGAAAGTTGGCCTCTAGGTGGAATGCTGGTTCTATTAGTCATGATATAATCTCCTGCCTATGACCCACCTTTTTTCACACTACCTAAACAAAGGGCGTTCGTATTTTCACTATTGGTCGCAATGGTAACTACTCTCAATCTCATAATATCGTGTGAGCAAAAACCAACAGGACACCGAGATAGCGAATGACTGAGCGATGTTGAAAGTGATGGCGGAACTGTGGGAGGGAAGCCACGGCAGAGAACTTCTTCATTTCATTTGAAACACAATTTTCAGCAATCGGTGGACGCGACGTAGTAAACCCCTTTCAAACATCTCAAGTAGTATGAAGTGTGAAGGCGTTGTTTCGGCTACTGGCCGAACCGCCGGCGCTAGCTTTATTTAGATAAAGAAAGCATGATGTAGAAAAGGAGGCTAGTATTTTCCACTGTCTTCGACTGGCGCGCCAAGCATCCGCGTGCGCGCCTGGCAGAGCGTCGGCCCATTTCGTTGCGGCGCGCGGTTGCACTAGTGGGACCCTGCCTTTAGGGTAATGCAGCGATCTGTATACCGACACAATGTGGCCCCAATAGGGTGGTCCTTATTTTTCAACTTCCGATTTTTTTTGGTCTTTTTACCCGCCTAAAATATGAGGTTTGGTGAGAAAATGATATGTGTAAAATTTCAAAGTGATTGGACAACGGGAACCCGTGTCGCATTTGAGTTGAAGTTTTGAAAATATCGTGATTTCTCGTCAATTTCGGACATAATTGTGTTCGTCTATTTTGGAAGTATCAGTGAATATTTTGTAATAAAAGTACAGTTTATTAGATGTACAATAATAATATGTATGCATTACTTCGAAAAATATTGACGAAATCTTTGAGTTTTAGCTTTTAAAATTAGTATACAACGCAGCGTATAAGCCAGAATAGGCGATTTGGGATCTTAATTGCACTGTTCAACACGTATTTGGATCTGCAATATGCACTCCGAGATCCTAGTACAGTTTTCTGCCTCAAACACGAATCCGTAAATAAAAGTGCTCTATCACCCTCAGTTTTTGAAAAACATGATTTTTTGTAAAAAGCGCACGATTTTGGGCAAGAATGAGATATTACGTGAAAACCAAGAATGCTAGAAAGTTCCATTTACTCTCAAAAGATAGAGGAGAGTTTCCTGAATATATCGGTGTATACAATTATCAAATTTGATGGTTTTATACGGTTGTAATCGGCCGTCAAAGTTTAAAAAAGTGCCAATGTGCATAATTTCGACGCAATACTTTTGCATTTTTACGAAAAGTTGTTTGTCTAGCACGAATTCGCTCAAAAGTATCGGATTCTGTAGACATTTCTGATGAAGAAACCATTCACGAAAAATGTCGGAACGGTTTTAAATTCGGATTGTTTGAGAAAATATCCAGCGGGAACGCGTGCACGTCGTTTTTCCGCTTGGCGGCAGTGGCGGCCATTGCTCGTCTGACGCGTCTCGTCAGGGCCGTGGCTTCGCGCAATCGACACGGTGCCCCGTAGAATGGGCCTTAGCTATAGGAGTCAAAATTTGTTTGGAATTTTTTTTGGTCTTCGGCTACTTTCGAAGTATCAATGAATATTGTTTAATAAAAATACAATTTCTTACATGTATAATAGTAACATTTGTACATTACTTCCAAAAATATAGACGAATATACAATATTTTTTATTTACTAAAATTGTATTATTCACTAATTCCTCTCAGAGTAAGGACGGTCAAGGTGTCCAAAAAAATGGCACGATGTCGATTGCCGCCTATTAGACATCTGACAGGCAAATGTTCCCCGAAACGCGTTGAAGGTAAACAATTGCCGGGTAGTAAAGATCTTTGAATTTCCGCCTCGCTCTGAGCCCCTTTTTGTTCCCGTAAGACGGAACAAAATGAAGATTGTATAGATTATTGAAGTTAAAATGATCGGTCGGGGCTGGTTGACTACTAACGTTAATAAGGTTTAAACTGTTATTTTGTTACTCGTAAAGCGATTTTTATTTTTTGTTTAAATTTCGCGATGTTATAAATATATTATAATTAATGTTTAAGTTGAAAAAATTTTCAGCTTATTATTAAAATATGAAAGAAAGAAATTAATATTTTATAATGAAACAACTCTTGTGACATTGTGTTATTTTATTACCACTGATATAAGTTACTAATAACATTTTCTTAACTGATGACCAGCATGGAAGGTGTTAGAAAAATATTAAAATACCTTAATTGTTGTCACATTGAGTCAACATTAATAATTTACTCTAGCGAGGGTAACTAAATGGATGACTGGATTTTATACCTCAGGTAGCTGGCTTACGTACTGCCGTGACTCAGACGCTGCTTTATATGCTAAGATTAATTCAAAGATTTTGAGTTTATTGTTGGAAGTAATATACAAATGTTACTATTATACATGTAAGAAATTATACTTTTATTAAACAATATTCATTGATACTTTGAAAGTAACCGAAGACCCAAAAAAATTCAAAACAAATTTTCACTCCTATACCTAAGGAGCATTCTACGGGGCACCGCGTCGATTGCGCGTAGCCACGGCCCTGGCGAGACGCGGCAGGCGAGCCATGGCCGCCAGGCGGCAAAACACCGTGCACGCGTTCCTGATGGATATTTTCTCGAACAGTCCGAGTTATAAACCCTTCTGACATTTTTCGTGGATGGTTTCTTCTTCAGAAATGTCTACAGAATCCGATACTGTGTAGCGAATTCGTGCTAGACAAACAACTTTTCGTAAAAATGCAGAAATATTGAGAAATCACTATTTTTTCAAAACTTCAACTCAAATGCGACACGGGTTCCCGTTGTCCAATCACTTGGAAACTTTACACATATCATTTTCTCACCAAACCTCATATTTTAGGCGGGTAAGACCAAAAAAAAACTCAAAAAAAAATTCGACCCCTATAGCTAAGGACCACCCTAGGCCCCAAACATGGGTTTTGGAGAATACGTTGTTCTTCCTTATATGAACAGATTTTGGGCTGGGTGAGGTCTCATTCGAAAGAGGAAGGTTCATATCTAATAATATGAGTGTCCAAAGTAGAGCAAAAGTCGACAAAAAAAAGAGTTTTATGACTCAAACGATGACCAGATCGGGCTGCATCGAACCTTCCTCTTTCGAATGATACCTCACCCAGGCCAAAATCTGTTCATATATGGACGAACAACGTATTCTCGTGACTGCATTCCCAAATACGAGTTCCGCCATATTGGCGATAAACAGAGCAAGTCATGTGATAAATTTAGTTCAGGTAGTGGATTCGAGATGGCGCCTACTCAGGAGGACTGTCAACGTGGAATCATAGCAAAACTGATCCGTTAGATGGATACATGTGCTATAGTAAAAGCGTGATGCAGTCAATGTGTGCATTTTCGTACAATTAGAGGTTAGGTTATATGCATTTTAGGCATACATTGACTAGGAACTACTGGGAACTGTATACATTTACTAAATTAACGCTTTTACCGTGACACATACATCACTTGAAATCGCTGTCGAATTTATGTTATAATTATATGGTCACATTATTTAAAATAAAAAAAGAGATATTGGAACTTTTTTACTAATACTGGAAATATTGATTTACTCATATCATATTTTCAGAATGTGGATGTTACAGCAATTATTTGCAATTATTGCTCTTATTATTATTCTTCCGACTATTGAATAAAACATATAACAAGAAAAAGTCACCAAACCGGTCAACAGTTGACTCCCTGATTTTTTTGTAATTCTTTACGATCCTATGCAGAGATGTGCATTATTTAAATAAAAGGATATACTTCCGAATGGCCCCAGTAACCGATCGACAGGAGGTTTAGGGGAGGGGTGTGTATCCTAAATCTAAAATTCTATATAGGTTCGGGTATTTATTATTTTCCATTGTTTATTCGAAGGCCTTTCATCTTGGGCTTCGAATAATTTTTCATGTTTCATTATATCTTTATCCTAAGGTCGTATTCAGATATATTGGCCGGTCGATTCGTTTTCGCCAACAGCAATCGAGGAGAAATCAGCCACCACCATCTGACGATCGTGGATTTGTCAGTTGGAGTAGCTGGGCCCCCGAAGGGTATGGCGGAGTAACGGGAACGCTGCTCGGCTCCGTCTGAACGTAACCTAAATCTAAGCTGTTATTTATTCTTAGGCCTGTTTCACACACTCACGTCACGGCCCGGCACGGCACCGTTTCTACGGCAAAAGGAACGAAGATCATATAGAGACCTTTCACACGTGCCGTCGCTAGGGATGAATCGATACAAGTAAATATAAGTAAAGTATCGATACTTTCGCTTCGATACCAAGTAATTTTAGCATCGATACCTAGGGTTGCGATACCAAACAGGTATCGATTAAAAGTACTCGTATCGAATGGGGCGAGTATCGACATTCTACATGAAAGATGAAAGCAAACATATATACACTTGGCCCAAAAATATTGTTCGAACTACTCCAGATGCACGATACAGAGCATGATGTAAGGATTTACAGCATGATGTAAGGATTTACCTTACATCATGAATTATGATTTACATTATGATGTAGAGTGAACTAACTTCACACAGTTAGCATCTGCTCTGCTCAAATCCCTTCTACAATGTTTTGTGGCTTTGCCTCCCACCATATATGTACTGTACTGTTTACCTTTTATTTCACATACATTGACCGTATGTTCATACATACTTACAAAATTTATATTTATTAATTATATTTTGTCACGTCTGTTATATGTTTATCTTATACTATAAAGCGGAAAGTGTGTGTTTGTCTGTCGCCGAAAAACTTTCTAACGGTAAAGTCTGGGGTCGCGAAAGATATCTCGGCTCATTATGCCTGGCTAATCCAGATGAATGTGACTATTTTCAGCTCGCTACGTCCTTCCCTTCTCGAGTTATTAGTTAAAATAAACGAATAGTGTCTACGATTCCAAGCCGCCAATGGCTCGCGAGAGAGAGACAGAGCGTAGGCACGTGAAAGACGAAAGGAGACAGAGTATCTCTCTACGTAGCAGACGGTAACGCCGCGCGACTCATTCGTCACCTCTCGTTCGCTCTCGGGTACTTCGGGTTCTCTCACTCTCGACCGAATGTTTCCAAGAAGTGGTGCGGATAGCGACGACCGCTTAACGCATACATTGTTGAGAATGTTGGGATGATCCCAGAGCAAGAGATTCTCAATAAATAATTTGTGGATGACTGAATTAGTAAAATTGATTTGTTTTGAAGTTTCTTTCTTGCAAGCATCAACTTTTTTTCAGGGAAATATTATTTGGGACGGTAAAATTAGAATCTAAATTCCGGGCGAAGCCGGGTAATAAAGCTAGTATGTTCATATGTTTATATACTAAATAAAGTATATACAATATTCCTCTTAGAATACGGACGAATAAATTAACGCCTGGTTTAATTAAACACACTCTTTATTTATCTGGTTATTCGCTTATAATGGCTAGATTTATACTGAGATCGAATGCTTCATTCCAGCACTTCGACCGTGCCATGGTTTTTTTCTAGGTAATCCGCATTCCGCGCGCTAACGCCTCGGGTCATGTGTTGCGTTAGCCTTTGTTCATATATGTATATATATATATATATATACTCATTATGATTCGATACAAGTAGGTATCGATACTTTTGTGTCGATACCGAGTAAGTACCGATTCTTTTATTCGATACAAGTAATGAGTAAAAGTATCGATACTTTGGTGGTATCGATTCATCCCTAGCCGTCGCCGCATAGACGGCAAACGGCCGCCGTGATGTACCGTGCCTTCCCAATACAATGCACGGCAACCGTGACCGCCTGTTATATGCTCATATGGTAACGTAGGAAATTATGGAGTTTCGGGAATCGCCACTCGAGTATGTTACTCTGGAGGAACTTTCAAATATACAAATAGGGCATTTTAAAGGTGCAAACGAGGTGTATCTAGGGTGGGGCAAGTTGGGCTCGTGCCCTGGGCGCCAATGCCGGGGGGGGGGGGGGAAGGGGGCGCGTGCGCAAAAAAGCCGAAAGAAATAGTATTTCTTGAATAAATTTATTTGGATGGTTAATGTTAGTAGTTTAGGCTTGTTATTCGTGTGCTTCGTATGCCGTTTTTAGAGAAGCTTCGAAAAAAACTTGCTGCACTTTTCGGCTTCAATTGCCTCCAACTTTCGTCTCTTCCGCCCCTTCAGCTCCACTTTCTTTAAAAGGATTATCTAAATTCTAAATAAAACGTTTTGTGTGATGAACACTTTTAACAAAGAAGTAGAACAGAAAAGATGGAATTGGAATGATATGAATGGGAGAGGGGGGGGGGCGCAAATTCTACGTTTGCCCTAGGCACTGTTTACACTAAATACGCCACTGCAAACGCATTATTGTAGTTACACTTCAAATTATAATAATACCCGGAATGTACGACGTTTTCAATACCCAGGTTACCCGGGTGCCCACCTACTGAATTCCTTGATTAAATGCTTTGTATTGTAGAGAAATCGTTTCCTTGGCGGATTTGCCATGTCGCCGTACAATCGATTTCGGGTCCCAACGAACTGTTTCAAGATTATTTCGGTTCTCATAACTGTTTCGAGAACTGAATCCGATATAATTAATCAATTAATTTATTCAATAACTCTAGGTAAAACTCATATTTTTACAAATGAGCACCCGGGTATTAATCGTAATTGTAATTGTTTCATCGGTACAATGACTATTACAAAAATTCGTATTCATTGTGTGCTTGTAGTAATAATTTTTTCTCATTGATAATATGTAACGCACTCGTGTTGAACAGAAGCAGTTATTGATGTTGTTAGTAACAGGAAAACTGATAAACGACATTCAATATCCAGACCTCACAGCGAAGACATATTGAAGAATTTGCAAAACGTCTAAACATTGCATAGGTTGATCACTTGTATTGTCGCTTTCAAACGTGCCATGGGTAATTGCCCCGTGTTATAGTATAGTTTCTTTACAGAACATGGTAGACGTAAATATTGACCTTTTGATATCACTCATCGAACAAAGACCAGTCATATGGGACAAGACCTTGACCGTGTACAAAAACAAAAATGAAACTACAAAAGCGTGGAAAGAAATTTTTATTCAACTTAGAAGTGACTTTGAGGAGTGTGAAGCCATAGAAAAGAACGATTTCGGTTAGTTTCATTCTGTATTTTGTAATCAAATATACAGGCTTAATTGGGTATTTAAAGAAGGGGTGGGGGGAAAGTAGGTGGAGAAGGGTATCCAGGTTTAGACTGGGTAATGAGATGAGGGGGGGTGTAGGTACTGGGAGGAGGGAGAGAAAAGAAGGTGTAGGGTGTGCGGAAGGGGGGAGAGACGGGGGAGCATGTGTGAGAGGAGTGTATGGGGTGGGGAGAAGAGAGGGGGTGGCAGGAGATGGCGGGAGAAGTGCTGGGTGATGAGGGGGAGGGGGAGGAGTGGCTGAAGAGGTCAGAGGAAAGGAGACAGATGTGTGGGGGAATAGAGGTATGAGAGAAGGAATGGAGTGGTTGGGGAGATGAGCGGAAACGGTGGTCCGGGAGGGGGGGGGGGAGGAGGAAGAGGAGAGAGAGCGAGCGGAGCGAATTTGTATATAGTGTATATATTTGTATACATATAGTTAGATGTAAGTAAATAGGTGTAAGATAGGTTAATTTAAGGTAGGCTAAGGAGAGTAAAGGAGATGTAGAAAGAGTGGAGAGAGTGCGGATTAAGAAGATTGTAACCCCTAGGGGCTCAATAAAAAGGATATATATACAGGCTTAATTAATTAAAACGTCAAAGTAGTATTCACAATTCAAAAATTATTACTACAAGCACACAATGCATACGAATTTTTGTAGCAGTCTCATTCCTTTATATGTATGTTTATTTTCTTTTTCTTAATGATGAATATACAGGATCAGTTATATACATATACTATATTCTAAACTGTAATAAAATTATATTTTTGAAAGCTGCCATTTTACAGATCCAACATCTGTTAAGAAGTAATCTGATAAGATATTTCTCGCATCATTTGGCGAAATTCCCCCACGCGCTACTCTTTGTCGAGGCATATCAGAAAGTCCTGTTATCGTCATTGTATCCTCTACTTCGTAGCCATCTCTATCCCGAACAAAGTTGTGCAAAACAACACAAGCCTTGACAATGTCAACAGCAAAATTAGGCTCCAAGTTTATAGGCCAATGAAAAATCCTCCATTTATTAGTTAATATTCCAAATGAGCATTCTACATATCTCCGAGCTCTACAGAGACGGTAATTGAAAATTCTTTTTTTTTTACCGTCAAGCTGTGTCCACCATATGGTCGAATTAGGTGTTTGTCCAGGCCGAATGCTTCATCCCCCACCAAAAAATAAGGTACCTTAGGACTCAACGACCCTGGAAGACATCTTTCTTCAGGAATTTCTAATTCTTTATTTCTTATTGCCGTCCAGAGCGAGGATTTCTTAAATATGTTGGAATCACAATCTTTCCCATAGCTTCCGATATCAACGTAAACGAAACGGTAATCCGAGTCTGCTACCGCCATCAAGATCACAGAAGAGTAGCCTTTGTAATTAAAATACATCGAGTGGGTTCACTATTCTGATATGTTTCCCGTCAACAGCTCCTAAACAGTGGGGGAAATTCGCCATTCTTTCGAAATTTGATGCGTTTGGTTCCCAACTCTCATTACAGAGTACGGGAAAACATTCCGAACGCATAACACACCAAATGGCACAACATACTTTTCTTACAATTTTACTTATTGTAGAAATACCAAGTCGGTAACTATAGTGTAATTCTATGAAAGTGCAGCCGCTCGCCAGATATCTGAAATAATTAAGAATATTATGGGGTATTTAATTATTTTCTTAATTTGATTTTGTGCAGGCCAGACCGTGATAAAGAGATGGGTTAAGGTCAGGGATTCGTTTCAAAAATCGTGTAAGAAAAACAGAGAAGTTACAGAATCTGGAGCGGGAGCACCAAGTGGAAAACCTTATATTTATAATAAACAATTGCAATTTCTGTTGAAAATATGTAAGGAGCGCCAGACCCAAGATTCATTACCACATAGAATTGCTGAAGCAGGAGCAGCAAATATCGACACATTTGAAAATTCGCTGCAAAACGAAAACATTCCTCATAGCACGAAAGATACAAAACAAGGGCCCCGGAAACGAAAATTAGACCAGGTCGAAATCGAAATGATTGATGCTTTAAGAGAAAAACCAGATCGGCATTTATCTTTTTTTAAATGAATAATCCCCTAATTAGCCTCATTGGATGAAGATGAAATAATAGAGTTCCAAATGGGGGTCAACAAGAGACACCACCAAGTGGAAGCCAACACTACCACAACATGTGTCTGCCAATGTGCAGTACACCAAACGCGAATAGATCCGGTGTTCTGTACAGCCCATTAGAAATTTCTGACGTTTCATTCGACAACACATTCGACTTTTCGATATAAAACGCGTTAGTACTGTTTTTGGAGTACTGCACATTGGTGGATACATGTTGTGGTAGTGTTGGCATCCACCGCTTGGTGGTATCCCTCGTTGACTGCTTCCTGTGCGTGGAGAACGCATATTTCTCCGCTGTCGCTCAGGCGGCAGTCACTGATGTAAAACCATTAATTGTATAGTAACTATTAAAACTACCGTTAAATAAATAAGTATATAATAGTGATACACTTTTATTAATAATAAATGTTTCCTATTAATTTATATTAATATTTTTTTGTGTGTGGTATGTTTCGAAACAGTTTACCACCTGAAGCGGAACACCACAAGAAGTGCACATAAATCTGGTTCATTGTTTCGATTTGGTTTTCATTTTGAAAAATTGAACGTTCTATTTGTTAAACCTAGCCTTGTTTTACTAACCAGATTGTAACGGCCAACATTTCGATAGGCTGGGTGCATTCTCGCATAACTGTATCTTTGAGCTGAAGAGCATTTTTCAGTCGTAGGTGCAGCTGATCAAAAGTTAATATTCTCATTCGAAAATAATTAAAAAAAATTTCGGCGTTGTTTCTCAAGTCGGTAAAGAGTATATACAATGCCCAAAACGCTTTCCTACTCATATTCATTGGGTGAACCCACTGAATTCTATTCCTCCTCCTTTTTTTTAATCGTCTGTACAAAAACAACATCACTATAACGCGTTCACGCTCCATGTTGAAGCCCAACTGACTTGGAAAACCGTGAATTATGCCAAACGTCTGTTTGTGCCGTGCCGTGCCGTGCCGTGAGTGTGTGAAACAGGTCTTAGCGTAATAGTTGTGTGCGTTACGAAACTATGCGTATACCAATACGAGATGAAGCTATCGAGAAAGAATCAATGTTCGGACCATAAAACTTCTGAATTTTTTCGAAGCTAACGCACACCTATTCTGATGTATGTATTTCTACGCTCAGAACTCGGTTGGCCTACACGTCAGGAGCTTGGCGCAATCCCCACCACTTCTGGCCCACTCTTGTTCTGCGAAGGCGAGAGCGAGATGGAACCAGAGCGAGTCAGAAAACGTTGAGAAAAGGAGCACCGAGGTAGGCAAGCGGTATGGTAGGAGAATACTCCTCACGAAACTCACCGGCCAATATATCTGAATACGACCTTAGAAGCTCGAATAACCGACGATAACCTTTGTGGCCCGAGCCGCGCGAGATCGCCGTTGCTCGGCGATGTGTCATCGATTATACAGAAACAGAATTTGTTTATTTTTCATCGCATCAATATGAAAGTGACACCAATGGTTTCCTGGCATTCTCCCGATTAAATTGACAGAAAATTATTTAAGTCGGACTATTTTTAACGAAACGGGCTTTCAATTCTGCAAACAAATTTTTCACGTAATTTCCTTACTTATGGTCCAGGTGGAGTTGATGTCCCTTACTATCACAAATGATCCCAGCTGCTTTACTTGCGCAAAGAATGCATCCCACGCAGCAGAATTCAAGACATGTCCCGGAGTTCTGTAACATGCCGCAATTGCAATTTTCTCCTTAAGATTGCGTATTTGGATACTGCAAAACTCAACATTTTCGTCTGCTATTACAATATCCTCAAGTATTTTACAGCTTAAATGTTTAGCAATAAAAATTACAATTCCACCTCCTCTTTGGTTTATTCTTTCCTTCCGGACAGCATCGAAACCTGGAATTTCCAGAATTTTATTTGGTTTAAGTCATGTTTCTACGCAGACAAGTACGTCTGTCTCGTAGGCTAATTGCAGTAGCTCATCTTTCTTCGTCATTATGTTTCTGCAGTTCCAGTGCAGATCCTATTTGTATTGCTGTTTAGATTATTCATTTTTTCCATCCAGCAGTCCACTTAGGACGCTAGCTCTATTATTATTGACAGCAACTGTATCTGTAGCTGAAGCATTCTGATTACTATTATCATCAATATCCTTGCGCTGAGTGAGAATTACATACTGGGGTGCATCATAATCCATCCACACTAGTTTTTCCACATTATTTGACGTGCTTGTGGAGGGTAGGGTGTCGAGTCTAGTGCCTTTGCTGACTTTTAGCACCCCCTTGTTACTTTAACGACTGATGCCATTTTGTTGCTTCTTTACTTCTTTATTGTTATTTTGTAGTGTAGATTCCTTGCTTTTCGTGCCCATGTCAGTTATCTTATTATTCTTGTCACTAAGTTGGTCCCTGTCAATTTCGTTAGTTGGGGGCTATTTGGTTGCCTTATTTGGCCGGTTAAGATTGCTGTATGTGTTAAGGCTGGTTTTGCCCCACGAACTTCCCTTTCAATTACCTGGGTCTGTTGATCCACCTATTCTTTTTAGTTCAAGAGCACTTTTTGATCTAGGGCTCTTCAGCGGAGGGAACTGTTCTTTGGTTAATGTGAGCACATTGTCTACTTTTCTGTTATTAGAATTCGGAAATTCGTATTTTTTATTCTTTTTTTTAACTGCTTCCCTAGCCTGACATAGGCTTACATTATTGTATGCTAGGTACCTTTGAATTTCTTGGTTGACGAGGAATTCGGGGCACTTGAAGTTGAATGCCAAGTGGTTCCCTTTGCAGTGTTTACATTTCCGCTTATTATCACCAGCATATTCTTCGGGAGAATGGGTAGTCTCCCCGCAGTGCATGCACCTAGGAGTACTTTTCCACCCTGCCTTGGTATGTCCGTATGAGCAGCAGTTGGTGCATGTTCTGACGCGATCAATGTAAGGTTCCACCCTCATATTGAACAGACCATACGCTTGTATGCTATCAGGCAGAACTTCAGCCTCAAAAGTTACAAGAACCGTCTCGCTTGGGATCCAGCTGACAGATTGGCTTTCCTTACATACTGCTCTTTTGTTTAGTCTTATTGCATTCAGGATTGGGCACGGAGCCTTGGAACAATTTACTAATTCTTCTATATCGTATTCCGTGGGAAAGCTTGTAATGATGTCGCTTCTTTCCACTCTATACCTGGGAACATAGGCTTCTAGGATTGAATGCCCCAAGTTATTTTTTATAATAAAGGCATTGGCTCCCTCCCTATTTGCGAAGGAGATTTCTGCGTTGCAGTGTCCTCTTAATTGCAAGTCAGAGGCACCTCAGTTTAGTTTGGAGATGAATCTGGCTATTTTCAGCATGTTCTGAATTTTTTTTCTTTTTGTATTCCTTTTTAAGACTACCTCTACGGTGGTTGGGCCCTTATGACACTCTGGATACAGTCTTACAAGAGTATTAACTTTATTTAGGTCCTTAGCTGGCCCTTCAATCGGTATTCCTGTTTCTGGAATTATTTTGGACACACTGTCTCCATCCTCATTTCCGTTGATCTCCTTTTTCTTCCTTTTAAGAGGGTCTCCGTCTTTCCCTTGGCTTTCTACAGTAGTAAAATCAGCGTATGGGTGATCACACGTCTCCTCTATAACCTCCATATCCTTCGTTAAACACATGAGATGCTACTACCGAGCTTCTCCTTATATCAGCGCATATACATATATCTAAGAACTTGACTTCTTTACCTCCTACTAATACTCTCTACAGTATGCTTTACTAGCACTTTTTAAAATGAATTATCTTTACAATAAAATCTTATTATTTATCAAACAAACCAATTCAACTCAGTTCAAATTGTTTTCGATATTCCTTAATTACACATGTGTGGTTATCGCGCTACCCTCAGGCAGTGTTAAGAAACAACTGGGCGATGATTGCCAAATGTTTAAATGATAGGGTCCCCGAAACATGGGTATTTTCGCACAAAAAAGATTTCGTAAAAAAAATTGAGTGTATGAAAATTCGCAATAGAGGGTAGCGCGGAAGCCATTGTAATTACGAGTAGAATCCCGTTGGAATTTTTAGATTCGGTCAAGAATTGCATTTTTTATTCTGGCGATAGTGCGTGAAAAATTGTTTCGAGAAACACGTATTTCAAGTTAGACGACGAGCGCGTTCGTCTACCCATACAGCACACTTCGTGGCGACAACGTTGCAGAATGGTTGCAGTAACCTTGCAGTGTTGCATGGTTGCAGCGCAATGTCGATGTAACGTTGCTGCGACGTTGCCGTGCAACATTGCACGGGGCGGATATGGAATTATTGCTGCATAGTTGCATCAATGTTGCGTTGCAATATTGCACTGCAACGATCCTGCAACTTTGCTGCAACGTTTGGCAACATTTCCACAATGTTGCTACAACGTTGAGCCAGTATTGTGGCAACGTTCCTGCAATATCGCGGCAACATTGCTGCAACGTTGCCGCAACGTTATTGTAACAACCATTTAAACCTAAAATATTTCCGTTGTTTTTAATGATACGAGAAAATGTCTAAGGAAAAAAAATGTTTGCTTCAGAGAGACAATTATTCTGACGGAGACGATTTTGTTCTCAAGGTTATATTTCCCGAAATTTCAAGATCATCGATGGTTTTTTTAATGCGATGACGTATTTTCATTACTACAACGTTATAGCCAATAAATAAAATTTTTGTCTAGCAATCATTTTTTTCCTGAGACATTTTCTCGTATCATTAAAAACAACGGAGATATTTTAAGTTTAAATGTTAGCTGTCTCACCCTGTATATTTTAATGTGTAGAATGACACAGGGTGGAAGTTGTAGTACATACCTACATAGTATTACAAAACACTAATGGAGTTTGTTAAAATGAGCCTTCGTTTTATAATAATTTGAGTTTAAAGTTTTGCACGGTAGGAGTATAAGTTCGAATACGTTAGCAACCTTACCAATCAGTGGTTGTAGCTGCGGCGGTAAAGTGTTCGCCTACGACGCTACAGGTCGCCGGTTCGATTCCCCTTGGGGGAAAAGAATTTTCTATGAGAAAACCGGGCTTTACAATTCTATGATTCGGCACACATTCAATATGTATATATATGTGTATATATATACGTTATTAATAATTTTGGCCCTACTGCCCGAATCGTTGCAGGAGGCAGACATAGAATTGTTGCTGCACCCTTGCGGCAACGGTGCGTGAAACATTGCAATCTTGCACTGCAACCATCCTGCAACTTTACTGCAACGAGAGTGTGCTGTATGGGTAGTGATGGGGACTTGCCCGTGAGTGCCCTATTTTCCATGCGTTTATTCGATTAAAACAAAAATTGATTGTTTTTTTTAGATCAATAAATGTAAAACTACATTTCTATCTATTATACCTGCGTCACAATCCATCATGAAAAAACACCCATTTTTAAAGTCGTCACACTGTTGATCCCCCTGCACCGCCTGTAAAATGTGTACCGTTAGGAATTGCGTGATAAAATTTTACCAGGTCATTCTAGAGATGTTGTGGAATGAAAATATGCACAAAAATGTTTTCCATTTTTTTACTAGGTGGTGCCCTTAATAGGGTAAGTTGAGGACAGTCGGCTCACCTACCCATACAGCACACCTCGTTGCAGCAGTATTGCAGGGACGTTGCTGCAATATTACGTTGTTGCAGGTTGCATTGCAATATTGTAGGAACGTACCTGCAATATTGTCGTGCAATATTGGAGTGGCAATGATCCTACAATATTGCAGCAATATTGCAATTTCGTTGCCGTGCAATGTTCCGTTGGCAACGGTCCTACAATATTTCTGCAATATTGCGCGCACATCGACGTGCAATGTTCCAGTGGCAACGGTCCTACAATATTTCTGCAATATTGCGCGCACATCGACGTGCAATGTTCCAGTGGCAACGGTCTTACAATATTTCTGCAATATTGCGCGCACATCGACGTGCAATGTTCCAGTGGCAACGCCCCAGCAAAATTGCGCACACATTGCCGTGCAATACTGTAGTGAAAACTTGTGGAAACATTACAACAATATTCTGAAGCAACTATGACTTTGTCAAAATTTTTCGAAATATGTACATGACGTCGAGTGGATTCTACGGCGTGTTTCATTTAACTGGATACGCTAGAATATCTCGTTGGCCGTTGAAGATATGAAAAAAGTTTTATCGCGGGAGTTGTATGTAGGTACATGAACTTATATAGAGCAGATTCGAAGATCAATTTAATTTTTTTAGATAAAGTAGGTACTATATTTTTTAATGTCTGAAATTATTATTATTATTATTAAACGTCTTTATTGCACAAATACGTATATACAATCTAGCAAGAGAAAAGAGAGAAGAGAAGACAAATGTAAAGGTTCAGTCTAAAGACTGTTTTCCAACCTAACCTAAAATGACACTGGGTGAAATTTGTAGTACGCACCTATAGTGTTACAGAACCCTAATGGGGTTTGTCAAATGAGCCTTCGTTTTTTAATAATTTGTGTTTGAAGTATTGCACGGTAGGAGTATAAGTTCGAATACGTAAGCAATCTTATCAATCAGCGGTTGTAGCTGCGGCGGTAAAGTGTTCGTCTACGATGCTACAGGTCCTCGGTTCGAATCCCCCTGGGGTAAAAGAATTTTCTATGAGAAAAAGACACACGGGCGTTATACTACTACGATTCTGCACACATTCACGTCATCGCGTCCCTCACTGCCCGAAACGTTGCGGCGGAAATACACTCCTGCAATATTGTTAGGGCGGACATAGGAGTGAGAGTGAACCTGCCAACGTCTCTGCAATGATGCGGTGCAATGGAGTTGCAGGATCATTGCCACTATTTTGCCGTTTCGTTGCAGGACTACATATTTGTAATGTTCCCAAAACTTTGCAAAAAACACTCCTGCAATATTGCTAAGGCGGACATAGGAGTGAACCTGCAACTTCTCTGCAATGATGCGGTGCAACATTGCAATCTCGCACCGCAATATTGCCGAAGAGTTGCAGGATCATTGCCACAATTTTGCCGTTTCGTTGCAGAATCATTGCCGGAACGTTGCAGGACTACATATTTGTAATGTTGCCGCAACCTTGCAAAAATACACACCTGCAATATTGCGAAGGCGGACATAGGACTGAACCTGCAACGTCTCTGCAATATTATGTTGCAATATTGCCATCTTGCACCGCATCATTGCAGAGACGTTGCTGCAATGTTATGGTGCTGTGTGGGTAATATGAAATGGCTATTAAAACTAATACTGATATTACTTATTTTATCAGAATAAACCTAATATGTTCAGAATTTTATGGTGATTCAGAAAAACTGGGCGATATTTGATTTAAGACAATATTTACTGAAAATCGGGTTGAAAACTGAAGTCATGATATCTGATCATCTCTTGGCGTTAGGAGGGATGGTTCGCGTATTTGGGAGAGATGACCCACATAATCATTCATGTAAAAATAATAACGAAGAACGCAAAATTATTTACAACTACAGATTTGTTGAAATTTTATTTGTTTGCTCTAAACAAATAAAGAACACATGAAAAAGTGAACTACCTACTGGCGATTAGCAATGCAAATGAATACAAAAGTGAATAAATAAAATAAATAGACAAAAATAATAAAAAATAATAAAAAAATCCCTTGTAAAATATTGTACACTTATCTGATAGAATAAAAGTTTAGAAAGTGAGTCATCTCTCACCCACAATATGAAAGTAAGTCATTGATCCTATTCAGAACTACGCCATCTCTCCTTTCTGCAAGGAGAGATGGGCCTCTCGTTATCTTTGAAAGGAAAGGTTAATATGGCCGAATACTTTCGCTACATTGTTCATTAATACTTCTACTATCTTATTATCCAAAACATTAAACGAAAATTAACTTAGAAGTATATTTTAAATACGATTCTATACATTACTGTTTTATGGAAGAAGTTAAATGTAACCTCAACTTAACTTTCATAGCCTATAAATTCAGGAAAACACAGAAGGAAGCGAAATGACGCTATTCATTCAACTGTTTGGCTTCTAGTGAAGTAATTGGTCTGCATAACGCGCTTTTACGTATAGAGTCTGAAATACATATAGCGACTACGCCAACTCTCCTGCCCCACTGACTCACCTCAACTTACCCTATATTAAGGGGTAAAACCACTCTAGAGGCAGAAAAACCTAAGACCTAAATTTGACAATTTATTTTGGGAGTATGACAAACGGAATATAATTTCTTTTCATAGGGTTTATTTAACACATATTGAAGTACGAAAAAAAAATTTTTATTGTCATTTTCATACAAAATGGCGGCGACAGAGCCCGTCGTCGAAACCACTTCTTTCAAACTGGGAGGACGGATTTCTCGGAGACTATTGCATGGATCGATTTGAAATTTTTACAGTAGCTTCACAACAATATTCTCTTTGGAAGTACGTAGCCGTTTTTTGATTGAATGTAAACGTTTTTTTTATAAATAATTTAATGCTCATTTTTAGGACAAAAAATCGATTCATTTCTTAAAAAGTGCACCACTTCCACAAAAATTGATTAAAAAAAAACCCTACGTATTGCCAAAGCCAATTGTTAATAGATTATAATTCTTTTTTATTTTTTGTTCCGGGACTCATACATGCCGAAAAATCCGTCCTCCCGTGGCGGTGTTTTAAAAAAAGCTGTTTTCGACGGCGGGCTCTGTCGCCGTCATTTTGTATGAAAATGACAATAAAAAAAATTGTTTTTCGTACTTCAATATGTGTTAAATAAACCCTCTGAAAAGAAATTCTATTCCGTTTGTCATACTCCCAAAATAAATGGTCAAATTTAGGTCTTTTTTTCTGCCTCTAGAGTGGTTTTACCCCTTAATAGGTTAATACTTTTTCATAGAGAGTGGCAAAGTGCATCGAATAGTGTATTAAAAAACATATAATTCCATTTAAAAAAATGATCTTGACCTCCACATGACCTTTTCGCATCCACCTGCCAAAAAACTAATAACATCAGAATATACCCCCCCGCGAAGCCATTCAATGTTATCTGAAATGTTTTTCGCTACGAAAAATAATAGTGACGTAAATCAAGATGTCAATAACAGGTGAGACAGCCTGTATAAAAGAAACATATTGAAGAACGTTTCAACAAACGGATGCCTACTGTCGGCTCGATGGGTAATGAAAATTCACCTATCTTTACACTCACGAATATTACCTTCTTATCCAAATAAAGTGAAAAGCTTTAGACCCAGACAGAACGTCATGATCTTATTTGAAACTCCCCGGCTTTCCTATTAACCCGTTTCCATCACATCTTCATGCAAATCGTAAACAAACTCGCTGAAAAAAAGTTTGTTTGACACGCAGCCCTCTTCTCCACCTATCTCAGATGACCTTACAGCAGGCTTGGAAATTAAGTGCTCTTTTCGGCCGCTTGGAGCTCCTCAGGCCTGTACCACGTGAACCGCGCGTGGCGCATTGGGACGACATTGTATCAATAGGTTTCCACATCGTCCCAGAGAGCACGATTGTCGATGCGTTTTTGTTTTGTCAACGCGTCACGCGTTTTTTGAAATCATATAAAATTTAATAGTTATAAAAACTTCATTTATGTTACTTCAAAACTATTTAACGAACATATTTTAATTAAGTTTAACAAATATTACAAGCCGCCTTCGTTGCTTCTGAAATAGTCCAGTGAAATTAGACGGAAATCTGCCCAATCTACGGAATAATTCCCAGCAAGCTGAATTTTGGTATGGGCCTTTATTTGGTCGTTTCAAACAATATGTCAAAAGTCCCCATCGATCCGACTGCCGCTAAAAATTTTACAGGGGGTTGAAAAAAGAAACAACAGTTTTTCGCGAATATCTCGTTATCTAGCAGTTTTACGACGAAAATAGTTATTATACAATGTATAGCCTAGGAAATTCTCTACAAAAAAGGTCGTATGAGTTTTTTTCTCACTCTAAGGGGGTGGAATTGGCCCCTGAAAATCCGTTTTTTTTTTTCGATTTTGTGTTATAACTCGCGAACCGTAAGAACTGTAAGATCTATAATTTACCAAATGATAGTCCTAATTAAAAAAAGTAATTTTTTCCTGAACACTTTTTTTCTATCTCCCACAATTCGCGAGTAATAATACAAAATGAAACAAATTTCAGGGGTCAATTGCACCCTCTTGGAGTCAATTTGGGCAGCAAACGAAATTGCGTTGTACTCAGGAGGACTTCCCCTACATATTTACAGAGTTTCATAATTTTTTGAATTTCCGGGTTCGGGATCTTCCCTTGTCAAAAGTATGGGGGTTGAAACTTGGTAACCTGACATGCATTAAAATGGTTACTCCTACGAAAAAAACTCATAGGACCCTTTTTGTAGAGAATTTCCTAGGCTATTAATTGTATAATAACTATTTTTGTCGTAAAACTGCTAGATAACGAGATATTCGCGAAGAACAGCATTTTTTTACCTTCAACCCTCTGTAAAATTTTTGGTGGGGGTCGGATCGATGGGGACTTTTGACATATTGTTTAAAACGACGAAATAAAGGCCCATACCAAAATTTAGCTTGCTGGGATTTATTCCGAATACATATCCTAATTTCACTGGACTAAAAATCGGCCGAAAAGAGCACTTAATTTCCAAGCCTACCTTACAGGATCGTTCCACCAACTTATCTGCTTATTCTCAGGAGAGCGCGTCTTGTTGCGTTAGAAAACGCTTAACTTTTCACAGCACGGCATACGCACGCTTTACTTAGAACACACAGCGGTTGACCAATTAAAATACATTACTGGTAACGAGCCGAATGAGATGCGTAAGTTACGTGCGCTCAATTGATAATGACGTGTATGCGCGTGCGTTTGTGTGCAGAGACACATCCGCGTAGCGTGCGTAACGAATTTAAGAAACATATCTATGTATGTGTAAACTCAGAATATCTATATTTATTTCGAACGGAGTTTTTATTCAGTTTCGTTTTTTTTACTCCAGTCAGGGTGAATTGTGTTCTATTTCCCATGCAGGGAAACTTTAAGTAATGTTCGTGTTGAAAGTACAGCACACATACAGGGTGGTGATTCTCTCGCGACGCTCCTCAAAGAGATGCCGCACAGTTATGTGTTTCCTAGGGAATTGTGATACCTTCAATTTCCGACTTGACACATAATGAAAATGTAAATACGTAAAAATGTTCTTAAATATGTCTAGTATAATGGTCAAAGTTTGTTTTTTCTTTAAAAGTAATACCGACTGCTCTATAAATGTTTAAAGTTGAACAAAATTTTTGAGGCACTTCTCGGGGCGTTCTATTTCTTCTGTGTTTGGCGCATCAAAGATTGCAACAAATCTGTGATATAGTTGACAGTATAGTATATTTCAAGGCGAACAAAATGACCCATACATCAACGTTTTACAATTCTTTTAACGTTTTCTGTAACGTTCTTAGATAAGCACATTATATTTGCTGCAATTTTGCGTATATAAAAAATGTGCCACAATGTGCCACGCTGAAATTTGTTTTATAAGGAAGGCAGAAGTGTACACTGTCGAATGGAAAAGGAATTTTTATGTTAGGTGCCGAAAACCATTGTAAAGTGAAAGTAACTAGGCAGCAAACTGTCTCCTTTTTTATGACTTACAAGAAGAGGTTCCCTCCGATTGTTTTGGATTTTGGATATGTTTTAGAGGACCGAAAAATAAGAAATACGTGTCCTTTTATTTTGGCCCGTTTGCATATTTAGGGGGTAAAACCACCCCTCAAAGTTATAAGAAGAGGTTGTAGTAGCAGCCAATTTTTTTCTGTACGATAGAGGTAAGGCTTCGCTCATTCCAATGCGACCAGTAAGAACACTGAACTCCACTGAACTCCCGTTCAAAATAAACAATAAAAATTCAGAAATTCTGTAAGGTATAATTCCAAAAATATCAGAAATATCAAAATGAAATTTGGCACACTTCAAATACATACCTTAACAATTAATCCCACCAAAAATTAGTTGAATTAAGCAAACAACAAAAGTATAAATAACAATACCTACTAGTTCTGAAGAGTTTCGAGGTTGTCCTTTTCAAAACCATGTAGTCGCGTTAAAAATTAATGAATGTGAAAACCAATCATGCTACATTATGACCCAAATGTGCAACCAACTACCAGAAAATACTTAGTGCCGCGTTTCGACCCGAAATGCCCCACTGTGCGGCACCCCGTGGCGAAAAGAACACCCCGCGATGCCTCACCCAGTGTTATGGCTTTTGACCCTCGGGGCTGGATTACCCATAACCCCTTACTCTTTGATGATTCCGACCCGTGGTGAAAATTTCGAACCATGATTATCACGACTCGTGATACCAATTTCCGACCAAACACGGTCATCATAAGTCAGACTCGCGATAGAAATTTCGGACCAAACATGATGACCAGACTGCGGATGTTTATGCAAATGCATATTTTTATAGGCAAAAAATAAAGTAATGGGACCTAGACAGAAATTTGTTTTGTCATTAGAGAAATCCAAAATCATACTTTTTATTTTGCATATAATGCATATTGCATATGTTTTGCATAATGCATATTTGGTGCATATTGCATATTCTTTCTATATTATTTGCATATTTCGTGCATATTTCTCATATGTTTTGTGAATACACGGCTGACTTTGTATTACGTGCTGAACATAGGCACAAAAAAATTGACAAACGTTGATGGCGGAGTCACAGGGAACTTCTTGTCAGTTAGATCACGAGTGTCGCGTGATTTATATCAAATTGAAGATGCCTAAATCGAGGAACTGTAGACGTGTAAAACTAAACAATTGGCCTACACATATACAAGACAATTACGTCGTTGTAGATGGAGAAAGTGTGTACTGTAAAGCTTGCGATAAGGAAATCAGATGTGAAAGAAAATCACAAGTAAAACAGCATGTGGATACTGCAGTGCACAAGAGAAATGTCGACGAGTGTAATAGAGCTATTTTTACTACAGATAATAGTGATAATGACAGTGACGCACAAAATCGACCATCTTCATCAAAAACAAATAATTTCTATGCGGATATGTGCCAAGCTATGGTGGCTGTTAATATGCCCTGGCGCTGCTTAAATAATAAAGTGTGGAGGAATTTTTTAAAAAAATATACAAGAGAAGATATCCCAGATGAATCTACGCTTAGAAAAAATTACTTAGAAAATTGTTATAATTTGGCCATCCAAAAGATTCGTAAAAATATTGGTGACAATTACATATGGATATCCGTGGACGAGACAACGGACGCAACTGGCCGTTACATTGCCAATTTGATTGTAGGTAAACTTAGCGAAAATGAAAAAACGCAACCCTTTTTGTTAGCTTGTAAGCAGTTGCCTGGAACAAATCATGCAACTATAGCACGATTTGTAAATTCTTCCATGAGAATATTATGGCCAAATGGAGGTGAACAGAAGATATTGCTGTTAGTCACAGATGCCACGGCATATATGTTGAAAGCTGGGAAACACTTAAAAATTTTCTACCCAAACATGTTACACATAACATGTTTGGTGCACGGTTTGAACAGAATAGCAGAGGAAGTACGATCACAATTTCCGGCAGTAAATAAATTAGTTGCGACGGTCAAAAAAGTATTTTTAAAAGCCCCACTACGTGTGGAACGTTATAGAAACGAATTAGAAAATGTTCCACTGCCACCAGAACCTGTTTTAACAAGGTGGGGAACGTGGCTAGAAGCAGCGTTTTTTTTATGCAATACACCTAGAAAAAATCGATGAAATTATTGAATCTTTTGATGAAGAAGAAGCAACGTCAATTGAATCGGCAAAAGAAGCTTTGCAATATGAATATTTACAGGAAGATTTAACATTTATTAAAACACATTTTCAAATACTGCCAGAGCCCATGAAAAAGTTAGAAACAGTAGGATTACCCTTAACTGAATCAATAGATTAGTTAGTGTTGTTGTTGAGAATTTAGAAAATATACCTGGTAATTGTGGGAAAAAGGTTAGACATGAATTCGTTCTAAAAAAAATAAACACACAACAAAAATTTATAAATTTAAGCACTTTAGACATTCATTTCCGTTTTTTCAGATCAGAAAAAAATTGCGAGCCGTATTGAAACGTAATACTAATTTTAATCTATTATCAAAAGTAAGTGACATTTTAAAAGGTGCAAATGTTCAAGGGCCACAGGAGATTCCGCCACATCATTGGTGTATGTTTAAATATGCCCCAATAACGTCGTGTGACGTAGAACGCTCGTTTTTGGCCTATAAACTAATTTTAACTGATAAGAGGCACCAATTTACTGTAAATAACATCGAGAAAACTATTGTAATATACTGCAATTTGAACTATAATACCTAAATAAAATAATAAAATGTTGAATGTCCTATAGATACTTCTGTGTCAAACATTGTTAGCTACAATTAGCAATTTCCAAGAAATATTTCAGGTTTCAACTTTGGATGACTCACTTTGTATTTTGCATATATGTTGCATATATGTTGCATATAAGTTGCATAAGTGTTGCATACATGTTGCATATATGTTGCATATTACGACATATTATACATGCATAAACATCCGCAGTCTAATGATGACTCGTGGAATTAAATTCATCGTTCAGTGAAATTAGACGGAAATCTGCCCAATCTACGGAATAATTCCCAGCAAGCTAAATTTTGGTATGGGCCTTTATTTGGTCGTTTCAAACAATATGTCAAAAGTCCCCATCGATCCGACTGCCGCTAAATATTTTACAGAGGGTTGAAAAAAGAAACAACTGTTTTTCGCGAATATCTCGTTATCTGGCAGTTTTGCGACGAAAATAGTTATTATACAATGTATAGCCTAGGAAATTCTCTACAAAAAAGGTGTCACGAGTTTTTTTCGTAGGAGGAACCATTTTCATGTATGTCGGGTTAACCAACTTTCAACCCCCATACTTTTGACAAGGGAAGATCCCGAAACCGGAAATTCTAAAAATTATGAAACTGTAAATATGTAGGGGAAGTCCTCCTGGCTACAACGTAATTTTGTTAGCTGCTCAAATTCACTCTAAGGGGGTGAAATTGGCCCCTGAAAATCCGTTTTTTTTTTCGATTTTGTGTTATAACTCGCGAACCGTAAGAACTGTAAGATCTATAATTTACCAAATGATAGTCCTAATTAAAAGAAGTAACTTTTTCCTGAACACTTTTTTTCTATCTCCCACAGTTCGCGTGTAATAATACAAAATGAAAAAATTTTCATGGGTCAATTGCACCGGCTTGGAGTGAATTTGGGCAGCAAACGAAATTGCGTTGTACTCAGGAGGACTTCTCCTACATATTTACAGAGTTTCATAATTTTTTGAATTTCCGGGTTCGGGATCTTCCCTTGTCAAAAGTATGGGGGTTGAAACTTGGTAACTCGACATACATGAAAATGGTTACTCCTACGAAAAAAACTCATAGAACCTTTTTTGCCCAGAATTTCCTAGGCTATAAATTGTGTAATAACTATTTTTGTCGCAAAACTGCTAGATAACGAGATATTCGCGAAAAACAGCATTTTTTACCTTCAACCCTCTGTAAAATTTTTGGTGGGGGTCGGATCGATGGGGACTTTTTATATAATGTTTAAAACGACGAAATAAAGGCCCATACCAAAATTTAGCTTGCTGGGATTTATTCCGAAGACATATCCTAATTTCACTGGACTAAAGACCTTCTACCGAGAAGTGGTAACTGGGGGCGGGCGGGCGCGCTGGTGGGGGCAAACGACTGCCCTAGGGCATGTCCCTTGAGCACCCCTGTTCTAGGTAATAATAATCTAAATAGAGGATGATCTGAAAAAGAAGTCGAAGAATATAGGAACAGAGTAATAGATACTATTTCACTAGTAAATCCAACTTAAATGTATATAAAACAAAGTAAAAAATACAGTTAGTCACAAATGTATCCGTCCGACCTATTAGTATAACACATTTTGGATATTATTCCGAAAGGCACCGGTGTTTTGAAGAATGTAAGTGGACCCCAAACATCAAATTTTAGCTTCGGGAATTCACCCGTTTGGAAGATACAGTTACTTTAGGAGAGGCTGATCATTCACTATGATCGTTGCATCGCATGACAGCGTGTAAAATTTACGTCTGTTTTCGACGAAGACAGAAAAGAAACAATTGTTGCACGCCGCCGCACAGTGGTCCGAATCGCCGAAAACGTGATAAAAAATCCTTACGTTCATATTTCACCCCTTATCATTATGAAGATGGTCATTCCAGGGGTTTTTGGGGTCGCAGCATCTGATTCCGAGGTCAAAATTTTTATTAGATTAAAACTAAGCCCTGTAGGGTGGAGTAAATGTCGATAAAATAATGTTGTGTTTTGTTTAACAGTACTGTCTGATTTGATTATGTTATTTGAAGTTAATTATGGCATCAAGTTTAGAAAAATTAACAGAGATAGCGTTTTGATGATAGGAAAAGCTATTGAGCGCGCGGAAACTAGGAGGTCAATAATTTGTATAAATTCACACTTCAGATATTGAAAATGCATTCATTTATCCATAAGGTAAAATTGTGCATTCATTCGATGTTATTGAAATATATAAAAAGTTATAAATAACTGAAATATAAGAAATTATGTGATGGTCGTATTTAATCGCGTGTTACATTTTTTGGAATCGACGGGCATCTTTGAAACTTATATTATTTGATAGTGTATAGTATAAGTAATGTATGTGCAAAAGGAGAAGTTGCACATTTGTGCGACTTCCGAGTAATAACCAATTATGTTGGCAGCATATACTCCTGAAAATATGGAAGAAAAGATATTTAAGTAAAATAGAAAGTGATAGTAATTAAATATACACATATATAAATATACAAATATGAAAATAATTAATATGTTAATCTTTACGCTAACTTACATTTCATTCTAAACATATATGCTGTGTTTCTTCTGTACTCTCGTCGGTTTCTGTGTCAGTTAATGGCAAAACAATTAATTCCATAATATCTGAATCTATTTTTTTTTATTTCCACTAGTTAAGATAAATGTCCCAATACCTGGACATTTAAGGTACGACGTACACACATTTGAGAATTTTTCAGGTATACAAATCGATTTTTATAAAAACGATTTTGCAATTACATGGGGCATCGTGTGTACTTTATCATTTAAAAAAAAACACATATTGTAGGAGTGAATAATTTTGTGAAATATTGAAAATTCATAGACCTTACAATGGCCCAATACTGGACAGCTTAACTAGTATGTCCCGGCGTCCTGATTTTACTGTCCCATTACATGGACACATAATGAAACATCAGCAATTTGGATGTTTTCTAGAGAAATTAAATAAAAAAAAACAACACAATAGTTTTTTCTTTTTGCACATTTCTTCTGTATAAGTAATTTATTCAAATCAGTAAACAAACTTGAGTAGAAAGAATCTATTATTGAATGACGAATTTTAAGGTTATGTGTATTCGTGTGTAACATCGACTTCTTAGCAAATCAGATAAATCCAATACTAAAATGGTGTAAACCGGACAGTTCAAGAGAATAAATTGTTTTTTACGAAAGTGTTACAAATATACCAAATATATATATATGAATATATTTTACTAAATATTTGAATAATTGAATAAAATAGTTCTTTTTAGGATAAAGCGAATAATAAATGCACTAATCAGTATTATTTGCACCAGTGTCCAGCTACTGGGACGTGTCCACGTATTGGGTCTTTTACCTTACATGCGAAAACGAACTTAAATGTGGATCGGAACTAAGTAACACTTAGGGGAGACCGGGGCTGGTTGTCTCAAGGGGTAGGTTGACTAATTGTTAATAACTTTGCACCGACATATACTTTACTACGGAAAGATTTACTGTAGAAAGAAGTCACTTCTACTATGCCATTGCATTTATATCCGAACCCCGCAATCGCACGTTTGTTAACAGTTATCAGTGTTTGTCGAAAAATTGACTACGTAAGTAAATATTTTTTCTTAAAGATTTTATTTTTTCACGCTCTATATAGTTACTATAAAATAAATGTTAAGGGGTTATTTTAAAGTTTCTTTAGTAGACGATCTATTGACATAGTATTTTTGTTTATACATAAATAATTGAAGGTTATATAGATTATTGGAGTCAAAATGATCGGTTGGGGCTGGTTGACTAATAACGTTAATAAGGTTTAAATTGTTATTTTGTTATTCAGAAAGCGATTTTTATATTTTGTTTAAATTTCAATATGTTATAAATACATTATAATTTATGTTTAAGTTGAAAACATTTTTAGTTTATTATTAAAATACGAAAGAAAGAAATTAATATTTTATAATGAAACAACTCTTGTGACATTGTGTTATTTTATTACCACTGAGATAAGTTGCTAATAACATTTTCTTAACTGATTGTACCTATAGTCAACCTACCCCATACTGTAAGTCAACCAACCCCGATCATGGGGCTGGTTGACCAGCGTGGAAGGTGTTAAGGCTCGTATAGACTGGGCGATAATCGCCGGCAACTTTGTTGCCGGAGTCGCTGGCGAGTCGGTGGGATAACCGACTTGTCGCCAGCGACTTGTATCTGGCGACTTTTATCCGGCGACTTGTGTCCGGCAACTGTGTCTGGCGACTCGTCCTTTAAGGGTAAAGAGATACGAATATACCTGGGAAAGTCGCCGGAACCTGTATCCGGCGACTTGCAACAATCGCTGTGGGATACAGCAACTCGACCCTTGCCTCAAACGGCCTTCTAGAAATGACTGTTGGCCACATGTTCCCGAAAAACTGTATTCAAGTGGACGGTGAGCAACATCGCCCGAGTGTCAAGTGCCTGTATTTCTGTTTCCCGTTCCGAATGGGAAACATCGCCGACTCTGTGGCAACACACCACGCACTATATATATTGAAGTACATCCTATAGTAAATGTATACGTTAAAAATTTAATATATCTATAAATATGTGTATATATCTATAAATATATGTATATATATATAAATATATGTATATATATATAATATATATAATAAATTTTTAACGTAAATATCTACTATATGATCTACTGCGTGGAAAAACACCACACATATACATATTTATTAAAACATTAATTTATTTTATATATATATATTAAACGAATTTATTATATATATATATGCGGACACTCCCTTGACGAGGCTCTCTTCACAGCAATACATATCTCCTCTCCGAGGTCCACCTTCTTTCGCACGGAACAGGTCAAGGCGTGCTCTTGTTTTGCAATTGAAGCGCGTGTTTTTACTCGAGAGATAAGGGATCCGTCTCGAATTTGCTGGGAAGACGGCGCGGGCCTATATCTGGCACATTTAGGTAAAAACTGAAGGGATTGGCTTGTGTGCCACGTCTGGTTCCCAAAAATTAATCAGGCTGATCGGCCAGTGTGTTCCGCCAAGGTGCGGTTTATGACCGTATTGTCCCATGAGTAGCGATTGACAACGGTACCTGTGCGTCCGATGTCACCGTGTATACCACCCATTATCGACATCTGGTAGACAAATGTTTCCCAACGAACACTTCGAGAACAAGCTATTGCCTAGTCGTAAAGAAATGAAGAAATTTCGCTTCAAAAATACTAAATTGCCAGCTGTAAAAGATAACTGAATTTGGACGCGCAGGTAGCGTTGTCAACCGCTGACTCACGGGACAATACGGTCATAAACCGGGACCCTGTCGAAACACTCTGGCCGATCAGCTTGATTAATTTTTGAGAACCAGGTGTGGTATACAAGTCATCCCCTTCAGTTTTTATCTAAATGTGCCAGGTATAGCAGTTAAAAAGTATTATCCAACATCAATACGCCTTGCGGAGAGAGAGAGACACAAGAAGAAAGAATGGTAGTCCGTTGACTGCGCGTGGTCCCGCCTGCGCCGTCTTCCCTGCAAATTCGAGACGGATCCCTTATCTCTCGAGTAAAAACTCGCTTAATAGAAACTGTGACATTAAATCATCACCGTAATGTTCTCCATTTCTCAAAAACGCCTTTTTCCACCAACGCCTTTTTCTTTTTCTTTTGGTCGATGCTATTACAATGAACGCGGCGCCAACACCCATAGCTATTGACGGATCCATGGCTACCAGGGGGTGGACAGTAGTATAGGTGCCGTGAAGAAACATAGTTCATCCCGTTTTGAGTATACACTAGATGGCGTTGTTTCGCCCCCCACGCCCCTCACTCCGCTAGCGCTAGGTTGCGTCTGTCTTCGTTGCACTCAGTAATCAGTTCAAATCAGTTGCACGTGGCCGCCATTTACTGCCATTGTATCTGATTGTCAGCAATTGTCAGTGATATTTTTGTCGGTAAAGTGCAGTAAATTGTATTCATTGTAAATCTCATGTAATTATCAAATACGGTATTTTTTTACTTTGTAACAAACAATTAATTGAAAACCCAATACCTCGTAACGCCTCATAACCTATGATAACCTATATGTGAGGCGCGGTTTGGAAATCCACGAGGTTATGACATCAAGTCATATGAAACATGTATTTTCCCTTCAATTTTTCAAAAAGGAATAACAGATGAACTGTAAAATTGATATATAATAAAAAAATTCTTTAAAACAATTTTATTTCCTTTTTCTTATTCATAAAACACACTTTTATGAATAAGAACTTAATAAAATGAAGAGACCAAAAGAAAAATATGCAGAAATACATAATTAGTTATTACAAATAGTTACTGTAACAACTAATTATGTATTTCTGTATGTTTTTCTATTGGCCTCTTCATTTTATTAAGTTCTTTAAATATATACATCACATTATCTGAATAATATCTCCATCATCTGAACGGCCATCTATTATCTTATCTTGGGGTTCTGAGTATACATTAGATGGCGTCACTGGCGTCTATTCTTCTTCACTCTTAAGCATTGGAGTGTCCACCCCCTGATGGCTACTAAAAATAAGGTTTGGAATGGACGCCGAAGAAGGGTCTTGGTCAGTGATGCCAGATTCGAGACGGGTTCACTCGAGAATTTCCCCCACCTCGCGCATACTACGGCGGAGCAGCGTATCCGTGAGCTCGGCGCTTCGGAGTCCAACTCACGGACACGCAGCTCCGGCGTAGTGTGCGCGAGGTGGGGGAAATTCTCGAGGGAACCCGCCCCGAATCTGGCATCACTGGTCTTGGTCATAAGGTGGGGGACACAAGTCGCTGGATACCAGCCGCTCGGTAAAAATCGCTGGAGACAAGCCGATGCATCCCAGCGAGTCGCCAGGCGACCCGCTGGAGTCGCTGGCAACAAAGTTGCCGGCGATTATCGCCCAGTCTATACGAGCCTTTAGAAAAACATTAAAATAGCTTAATTGTTGTCACATTGAGTCAAGTTTAATAATTTAATCAGCTAGCCAAATGTATGTCCTATCAAATATACTAACCGGTTTAATGATATTTCGACCACATAATTTATTAAAAATCAAAAACTGAAAAAGTGGCCTACCAGCCCAGGTCTCCCCTACTTCTTCCGCGCAAGCGGCTCTGATTGCTGCCAACATAATTGGTTATTACTCGGAAGGCGCACAAATGTGCAACTTCTCCTTTTGCACATACATTCCTTATACTATAGACTATCAAATAATATAAGTTTCAAAGATGCCCGTCGATTCCAAAAAATGTAAAACGCGATTAAATACGACCATCACATAATTTCTTATATTTCAGTTATTTATAACTTTTTATATATTTCAATAACATCGAATGAATGCACAATTTGATCTTATGGATAGATAAAAACATTTTCAATATCTCGAGTGTGAATTTAAACAAATTATTGACCTCCTAGTTTTCGCGCGTTCAATACCTTTGTCTCTCATAAAAACGCTATTTCTGTTAATTTTTCTAAACTTGATGCCGTAATTAACTTCAAATAACGTAATCAAATCCGACAGTACTGTTAAACAAAACATAACATTATTTTATCGACATTTCCCCCCCCCCCTACAGGGCTTAGTTTTAAGCTAATAAAACTTTTGACCTCGGAATCAGATTCTGCGACCCCAAAAACCCCTGGAATGACCATCTTCATGATGATGAAGGGTGAAATATGAACGTAAGGATTTTTTATCACGTTTTCGGCGTTTGGACCACTGTGCGGTGGGTCGCGAAATGTTTTCTGGGGATCACCACGGTTCTTGGGTTTTTTTAGTATTTTTAAGTTAGTATTATATTCTGAAATACCTATTTTTAATGTGTTTTCTTTACCTTATTAAATGTTGGCGCAGGTTGCAATAGATGAAGCACCGTTACCACTTGTATAGATAAAGTTTTAATGAAGAGAATAGAACAATATATACATATATAGTATAGAGCGCAGAACGGAGCTCCCCGTTTAAGTGGTTTGCTTAGCACGTTTTCAGTCTTTTTACTCTCGCGTCGCGTTGTGGCTGACTTGACGATCGGGATCAGAGTCAAGGGAGCGGAAGCCGCGTCGCGACAATGCGAAGCCGATCGGAAATACCCATGGCGCCAACGCCGGACGCGGAGAATAATACATTCACATTAAATTTACCTTACCTTATATGGGGGGGGGGGAGTGCAGGTTACTTGAATATTATAAAGGGGGTGACGACTCAAACAAGGTTGGGAAACATTGACCTAACGATTTACTAAATATTATCCATAAGCGCCGAGAAATTATATACCGACACTGCTTAATGAAAAAAAGCAAAAATACCATCAACGTCCGGGCTTTTATAATATGTCGATTGTGCAAAATGAACTTTGATGTTCCAAAGTTTTGATTATGCTACACGTTCGATATTTTAAGAATGCAGGTTAATCGGAAATATGACTCGTGTCCGTGTTTGCAAAGTATAGTTTATTGCTTTCTCCGAAAACAGCGTTTCGTGCGCGCACAGATCGTGACGATTCCCGTTGCGATAAACTATTGAAAAGGTTCGTTAGACCGAGGCCATTTCTCTAATTATACACTCGTTTATAGAAGAAACGGAAGACTCGCGATTCAGAGGTCGCGAGACAACAGGAACGTGTTGTCACTTGAAGCGCGTGAACAAGAAGGATTCAAACATGGGCCGCTACATCACGGTACGCCGAAAGAGGATCATCCCCGCCCCGCCGATCCCGAGGCCCGAGCTACTCGGTCCACCCAAACCACGGGAGCGACGAGAGCGGCAATATCAAACTTTCATTGGGCGTACGAGAGCGGGCTATTACAAACTTAAGTTAAAAGACGCGCTTAAGAATGAATTATGAAACTGTACAATATTAAAATAAACTAAGCGTCTCGCTTATACATCACAAACATCGATAATCTCCACCTTTAGTTACCTATACCTACCCAGACAGCATCCGACGTCTTAAAGACGTCATTTTACGTCTGTTTTACGTCTGAACGTCTGAATGTCCTGATTCGTGACAAATACGTCTTTAAGATGTCTTACGGACGTGTTAAAGACGTCTTTAAGACGCCTTGTGGATGTTTAAAAAACATTTTAAAGATGTCTTTAACACGCCCATAACACATCTTAAAGATGTCTGTAAAAAGATGTCTAAAAGACGTCCGTAAAAAAACATCTTAAGGCAGGGCCGGCGCAAGGATAGTTGGCCCCCTTATGCAAAAGAATTAGCTATCGCCTGGTCCGAATCAGCGTCTTCGTCTCCGAAGTGCATACACGTGGGTGTCGGATTATTTGCAGTACTGGAGTTCACAAAATTCTAGAAGGATTTAGGACTATCCGATATATTATTTTCGATGTTATATAGATAGTTAGAGTAATTGATCTTAGCTAACCGGTTACATTATGACCTAAGTTTTAAGAAACTAAAATACCTAGTTACTCAAAGTGTTAGAGGTGTGCAACCATTTGCGATGTGTCCATTTTTTTTTTGCCTAGTGAGGTCTATGAGAAGCATCTCGGAAACGACGAGCTGAAGACATTAATCATTGGTACATACATCGCCATAGACCTGTATACATTTTGGTATATAAAATTAACTGCATCGTCCAAAGACAAATTATTCAAACAATAATCCCAGTTAACACTGCACAAATAATTACATTTGTAGAAGTAATCTAACCCGAGAGAAGTAATGTCCTTGGTATATTACATATACATATAACGTATACCTGAGTCGATTTAAACGGTTTAAGGAAAAAGGGCACATAGGCTTCCATCAAATGCCTCAATTTGATAGTGACTGACGACAAGAACACCATCCATACAGCAAGTTATGACGCAAATGAAATTTATATTAAGTTTTACCCAACACAATTTTGTATCCCCTATGAACTTTGAGGGATGGTTTCAGCCCCTAAACAAGCAAACGGGCCAAAATAAAAAGACACGTTGTGACGTCCCGGCCCGACCATGGGTCGCGCCGGTTAGTCTCTGCCGGCGCCGCTAGAGGTCTCTACTCTTCTCGCAAGTCCTATCGTCTATATACAAGTTCCAAGTTAATTCCTCTCAGTCCCCGTGTGTCTAGGGCAGGGGCCGTCAGCTATAGCCCTACTGCTTAGTCTGGCTGACGGTCCCAAGGCGAAACACGCACATCTTCTTTTCCTCCTCGATCTTTAAAAACTTGCCGATCCGCCTGCCCCGCACAGTTTACTCCAAAAAGCGTGACCGGCCCGAGGGATCACGGTTGCGCCGGAGGCGACGGGGCAAGAACCCCTCTTTACGTTCCGAAATCAATCACAAATCACCATCTCGGTTTCGGGCCGTAACACACGTATTTATTATTTTTCGGCCTTCTAAAACATATCCAAAAACCAAAGCAATCGGATACGTACACCTGGGAGCCGCTCCTTGTCAGACCTAACCCAGAGCCCTTGGTCGTCCCCGATCGTCCTTGTGAATAAGAAGGTCGGTTCCACGAGATTTTGTGTGGACTACCGGCGCACTGACTAAATACCATTACGATGAAAGACTCGTATCCTTCGCACCGAATAGACGGTACACTAGATGCTCTAGGCGGCTCTTCGTGGTATTCCACTGTAGAAATACAAAGTGAATACTCACAAATTAAGTGTGAGATCGGGAAACGACCGCTTTTTCTATAGGAACAGGGCTTTGGCAATTTAAAGTCATGCCTTTTGGGTTATGTAACTCTCCCGCAACTTTCAAAAGCTTAATGGAAAATGTGCTGAGAGGGTTAATTTGGAAGAGATGCCTCGGTTACCTTGATGATGTAATAATTTTTGGAAGACTTCGAAACAGAACTAGAACGTCTGCGTCTGGTGTCTTCTCGATTACGTCAAGCCAGACTGTTGATCAGCCCTAAGGAATGTGCGTTCTTCTGCTGAGAAGTACAATAGAGTCATGTCGTTTCGGAACATGGAGTGAAGACTGATTCAGAAAAGATACAAGCTATAGCTGAATTGCCAGTCTCAAAGAATCGGACGGAGCTAAGAAGTTTCCTGTGACTGTGCACTTATCACAGGAAATTTGTGAAATATTTCTTCAGCACAGCTAAACCCCTCATCCTCTGACGGAAGAAAAACAAGATTACATTTGCTCTGATCAGTGTCAGATAGCCTTCCAAGAGCTACAAAGGCGACTGATGGAAGCTCCTGTGTTAGATTATCCAGAAATGGATAAACCTTTCACATTGGATACAGATGCTACTAATTTTGGTACAGATACAGGGTGTCCCAAAAATGTCGGTTTTCCTTGAAAGGGGTGACTCAGGGGGTGATTTGAAACAACTTTTTCCTTAGCGAAAATATTGTCCGAAGCTTCGTTAAGGAGATATTAACCCAAAACCCCGACCAATCAGAGCGCGCGCCTTCCGCCCGAGTTCCCGCGGTAGCGTTGGCTACGCGGTAGGCGACCGCGCTTGTGCTACGAACGTACGAACAAGCAAGTCGGCATGCATCGAAGGAAACCGCGTTACACAGTTTTTTTTTAAAGCAGAATCTTAAATAAGAATAATTTGAAGTGAGAGGACAAGAAGTACGTAAATTTCGTTTTTAAATAAGGCATAAACGAAAAGGTAACGTAACAGAAAATGTACGACAAGTGATCGTAATTCGTTATTGAGGTAAAAATCCGTAGTTTAACAACGGCCAACACAACTAAATTTAAAAAATAATATTAGGTGTATGAATAAATTCTTTCCGACTGGAATTTCTATCGCGGTGGTATTCAGAAGCTGCCAGAAAAATGGCAAAAGGTAATTAACAATAATGGAAATTATTTCGATGATCGAGTTGTTTTCATATTTTTTAAATCGAACTGTTATTGTACCCTAAAATCGGAAAGAATTTATTTCTACACCTAATAATCACCAATAAATTAAACAAAACTCACCCTTTCGGAGATTCCTTTCCTTGCTTTCCTTCCCTTTTCGGAAACCTGTGTCAGTAGGCCACTGTACCGATCCTGGTCATCGGCGCCCAGTGCTCAGCTGATCGCACGGTCAATGTACCGAATATTCACTTCACTGCACGGCTACTAACACTGTTCACTTAATTTATGTTTCACGGAACGTGTTGTTCTTACGTTATAAAAATTGGTGGCCCCGAAAGGGGCCGATTACTGTTAATTACTGGGACGAGATTACTACTATTACCCGGCGAAAAGAAGATTCGTGGCAGACGGTCTCGGGCTGTGCAGTCCGCTGCTGTGACGATTGGTCGCGTCACCTATTTGGGCACACTTTTACAGACGAGGCACACGTATTTTGGTTATTGGCTGAAGTTGCCACATGCATTGTCGCACCCAGAGTTGGGCAAAATGTAATCTAATTACATCTTACAAATTACAATTAAACTGTAATCGTGTAGTTGAATACACATTATTTTCTGTAATCGTTAATTTAGGAAGTTGACCATTTGGTTTCGTCAAGTACCCAAATAAACGATTACAAAAAACAATGTGTAATCAACTACGTAATTACAGTTTAATCATAATTCGTAAGATGTAATTAGATTACATTTTGCCCAACTCTGGTCGCACCGCGCGGCGAAGAGATCGAACGAAACACATCGAGACCGAGTGGGATAGAGCATAGACATATATAGACGGAGCGTGTCTGAGGGGGGTTGTAAGATTCGCGGTAAGGGGACTGTCATACAGGCAAATCGGGTAACTCCGTTCCTCCTCGGGGCTATTCGGAAATTCAATGACGTTATATATATCTATGAGGGATACTTAGTCGAAAAGGTTAGCTATACTTATACATAATTCAAAATTTCGTATATCATGTAGGTTATATATATAACAAAATTAGTAAATAGAATGAACCTTTTTTTAAATAAAATCGTACTTATAGATATATGCAATAATATTTATATTTTTAAAGATTTTGTAAGCTTAAAAGTTCATAAACATAATTAATATGCATAAATAATTATTTAGTATAATAGATATATATCGCTCATTTGCTGCGACATAACTGATGAAAAAAAAAATATTTTTATTATAAACATATTATCTATTCGATAATCAAGCAACACATTTGAATTTCTAAGATTATATATATAATATATAAATTGTTGGTTATGTATGTATATTTGTTTATTTACATGTGAAATCGAATACTATCATTATTTATATTTTCTTTCTCCAACTGTTCGCAGTTTTTATTTTTCCTGCGATTTGCACAACCGCTTACTACGCAATAAGTCATTATTACACTCAATTAATATATGATTATATACAACGACCACTACGATGCTTTAGAACAGTAATAGTTGACCAACAGTGGTTATGTTTCGAACATAGCCATTAATGCCGAACCGACAAGAACCGAATACATCCGAACCTAGCTACCGAATTGCCTGTATGGTTTCTGCCTTTTCCCCTCCGATCTTACAGTCCCCTCGCCTACAGTCCTCTCTTCTGCTCCGTCTATATAAGTCTATGGGATAGAGCGATCTGTAGCCTACGCTATTGTTTTGTTCTGACGATCGTCGGTCAGATCGCTCTATCCCACTCGATCTCGTGTTTCGTTCGATCTCTTCGCCGCGCGGTGCGACAATGTATGTGGCAACTTCAGCCAATAACCAAAATACGTGTGCCCCGTTTGTAAAAGTGTGCCCAAATAGGTGACGCGACCAATCGTCACAGCAGCGGACTGCACAGCCCGAGACCGTCTGCCACGAGTCTTTTTTTCGGCGGGTAATAGTAGTAATCTCGTCCCAGTAATTAACAGTAATCGGCCCCTTTCGGGGCCACTAATTTTTATAACGTAAGAACAACACGTTCCGTGAAACATAAATTAAGTGAACAGTGTTAGTAGCTGTGCACTGAAGTGAATATTCGGTACATTGACCCTGCGATCAGCTGAGCACTGGACGCCGATGACCAGGATCGGTACAGTGGCCTAATGACACAAGTTTCCGAAAAGGGAAGGAAAGCAAGGAAAGGAATGTTCGAAAGGGTGAGTTTTGTTTAATTTATTGGTGATTATTAGGTGTAGAAATAAATTCTTTCCGATTTTAGGGTACAATAACAGTTCGATTTAAAAAATATGAAAACAACTCGATCATCGAAATAATTTCCATTATTGTTAATTACCTTTTGCCATTTTTCTGGCAGCTTCTGAATACCACCGCGATAGAAATTCCAGTCGGAAAGAATTTATTCATACACCTAATATTATTTTTTAAATTTAGTTGTGTTGGCCGTTGTTAAACTACGGATTTTTACCTCAATAACGAATTACGATCACTTCTCGTACATTTTCTGTTACGTTACCTTTTCGTTTATGCCTTATTTAAAAACGAAATTTACGTACTTCTTGTCCTCTCACTTCAAATTATTCTTATTTAAGATTCTGTTTTCAAAAAAAACTGTGTAACGCGGTTTCCTTCGATGCATGCCGACTTGCTTGTTCGTACGTTCGTAGCACAAGTGCGGTCGCCTACCGCGTAGCCAACGCTACCGCGGGAGCTCGGGCGGAAGGCGCGCGCTCTGATTGGTCGTGGTTTTTGGTTAATATCTCCTTAACGAAGCTTCGGACAATATTTTCGCTAAGGAAAAAGTTGTTTCAAATCACCCCCTGAGTAACCCCTTTCAAGGAAAACCGACATTTTTGGGACACCCTGTATAGCCCTCTGATATAAGCTTTCGAATAAGACCAAGTTCAATAAAATTGGTCCACGTATGACAGAGATATCGTAATAACATGTCATGTATCATACGAAAATGGAAAGATTTTTCTTCTGATTCTTCAACCAAATTTTTGTCGACATAATACGTATACGCGTTAAGGTAAGATCTCCTACCCGCGACTGGTCGCTGCGACTGGTCGCAGCGACCGGTCGCAGTATACTGGTGCAATGGGAAAGCATGTATCTGTTCTCCTACAAGCGACTGCGATCGTCGGGTATATGCCAGACGTAGGAGCCTGACGCGAGTCTGTTTGAGTACTAGCCTAGGCTACTCGAGAGGCAACACAATGCGATAGGGTCTGTTTCCCATTATACCTAGTCGCAGGCTGGGCACTGCGACCACCGGTCGCTTGACTCCCTCCGGAGGGAGTCTAGCGACCAGTCGCACTGCGACCCATTGCCACAGTGTGACAGAATCCCAAGAAATAAGGAAAGAAGTCAGAATTCAAAAGATATGGGAGTATGTATTTTTATGTTACCTGTAGACTACTAATATGAGCACATAAAAGCGGTAAAAATATCATGACGCCTACTTCTGATCTGTGTGCAAACACGTGTCTATGATTGTATGTATTTTTCGTGCAGAATTTTAAATCGCGTCTTTTAATTTTTGGTGATATAAAAGAAAACAATTTTTGGGGCCCCAAATGAGTAGTGTCGATTCTGCTAAGTAATAGCAAATAATTAGTTACATACAGTTTTTTTTCCATACGAAACCAATTGAAAAATTGTCAGCAATCATCCCCTTTTTAGTTCCACTTCCGGGAACTTCTGAACAAATTTTTTGTTTGTTTTCTAATCAACATAATCTAGGCCTTGCTACTGCGGAAAAAGCATTCGCGAATATATGGCAGTTATGGATTAAGTACGTGTATTCTATGTCGCACAGTGGGGGTAAATCCCCAAAAATGGGAAAAAATGCAACATCCTGTATTTTGCATTTAAAAATGCCGAATATTATTAAGGAAATTGATACTAAAAGTGTTAATATATAAGTTTTACGTTATTTAAGAAAATAACGTCAATTCGTCATGAATTAGCGTCAATAGTTCCAATAAAACTACAAGAATTTGATAAATATGCCATGGAAAGTGCAGTGTTCCTATCGACACACGCGCGAAGTTCCATGATGTAGCGTGATGAGTGATGCCCTAAACGGATTGTTAGCGGGCCACGGTTTACTACAGCTTTATGACAGACCTTTGGCCCCCTACACGATATAAAGTAATTAGGAAACATCTGCCAAGTAACTTGCAGAACATCGGAACAATTTTTAGGATTAATCCCCAATTGCTACAAGCTAATTCCTCTACGTTCGGCAGACAATAAACCGTGTTTCGCTACAGTATAAAAGAATAATAAGTATGGTCGGAACGTTGACCGTGCCGAAAATTAATTTTCAGGTCCGCACAATTACCAAAAGATGTTCTTATGTTAGATCGAAGAATGTTTCCTTGGCAATGGTGTAGGAAACGAAATTATTCTGCAGAAAGACCAGTACGCCTCGCGGAGAGCCACAGGAAGAAAAGGGGTGGCCATGCGACATTAAATGACCTTATGTTCCAACTTCTTCACTTCGTCTCAACAAATCATATATTATGAATATAAATGTATGCCAATGCATGAAAATACCCCTTCAGAACCAGGTATAACGATAACGAGAGTTCGTACAGTATCTTCAAGGTTTCTGCTTTCAACTATTTTATATTTTTGACTTTATTGTATAAAGAAGAGAAAATGATATGGAAGTAATTGCTGTTTTGATATAATTATGAAACAAAAATTTTGGAAACACCGTTCTTCGAGAAGGGGGGACCCGCGCTCTGTGAATTCGTCGTCGGAGTAGGAACCCTCTCCCTGTTCACGAAGTGGGGGAGGAAAATACCTACCACATTTTGTTCCAAAATACTAAGCAGGCTGATCGGTCAAAGCGTCTCGCCAGGGTCACGGTTTATGGCGGTATGGTCCCGCGAGTCGACGGTAGACAACGGTACGTGCGGGTCCGAACTCATTATAGATATGTACCATCCACCGACAGAGCAATCAACGGATTAACTCAGTGCGAAGAAAGTTGAAACCCCTGTAAAAAACGGCAGGGCGTTGATTGTCCCTGTTCGACATCAGGTACACAAATGCTTCCCGATGAACGCTTCGAAAACAAGCAATTGCCTACCGTAAACGAATGAAGAAATTTCGCTTCGAAAAATTCAAATTACCGGCTGTAAAAGATAATTGGAATTTCCGCCTCGCGCTGAGCCCACTTTGGTCCCGCAAGGCGAAACATGCAGAAATAGTGGTAAACCTGTATCCATGTTTGCCTATATACCAAATACTGTTCACAAAGTGTAAATACATTCCTGCGAAAGTATAAAATATTTTGGCAACCTTCCAATCGGCCAATTGAGTGGACAGACCAAAGAAGAAGGCAGAAATAAAGATTTTAAAAATTATAGAAAAAATTGTAGCTCAAAATATTCCCACTGCAATACAGACGAAGATGTTTTAAACTTTTTATGCATTTCTTTAGATCCAGTAATAGTTTTCTATCTTTGCCGAAAGAAAATCAAAAATCTTTTTTTATAAAGTAGCTTAATATGATTCGGCATTTCGATTGCGAAAAATAGCATGTTGAATAGTTCCTCTATTTCTTGGGATTCTGCCCCACTGTGGCAATGGACTTGGTCGCAGGTAGGAGTGTGCGGATCGTCCCGAGGCTCGAGTTCCTGGCCCTCGGGACGGGTCGGGAAATTTCGGGTGGGGTCGGGCGGGGTCGCGATACTTTCGTATTGCTCGAGATCCCGATATTTTCGGGATCCCGAGACTCGTTTCGGGCTACAAGCAAAGAGGGGATATAATAAGAGGCGTCACTCGACAAGGACAGAAATAAACTAGGGAAATCACTAGACAACCAATTTAAATGCCCATTCGGCAATGATTGGTAAACTTCGGCAATAATCAGCAAACTGCGGTAAGGTACATTTAGTCGATTTGAATATCCCGCTCGAATAGACAACCAGTTTAAACGTCCGAGTTTTGCCGAGCCGACCTGAAATCAAATTGCCCGCTCATGGCGGCTCACAGTGGGCCGGATTCACATAGTTTGCGCCATTTGGGTCTTTTTTTTAACATATCGGAATGAAATTTACGCCAAAAAATAGGAAAAAATTATTCCTTTCTAATGATGTATAATTTAATTTTTTATTTATTTATTTATTTATTTATTTTTCAAAATTTTTAACTAATTTTTTATAAAAAAAAATTTAATTGTGTTTATTTGGTACCTTATTTAATGCCCTATTCAGTGCTTTAAATGGAATGTTCGGGAAACTTTTTATTTCCAAGTTATAAGCAAAAATCGAATAATAAATGAATGCAACCAAATATCGCTTTGTTGAAATTAAAGACCAATCTTTTGCGCTAAACATCATCTTCTAACAGTAATTAATGTAAATAATGTATTGAAAAATAATTCTGAATATAGTGAAGAAATTTGCGATGTTTTTTAAATTTGACAAGGAATATCTTTCAAGTCCCAACGAATCCCAACTTCTAACCAATTGGAATATTTTCAGTACACCTTCCTCTACATGATTATGTAAAAACCACATCCTACTTCGTCCTACTTTACAAATTATTACTGTTTAAAGCGCGTCGCGTCCGATATCGGGACTCCGCGAGACACGCAGACACTCCCCTAAGGATTTGTTTAGATTATAATCACATGAAATTGTTTATACTATGGTGCAGATAAGGCTTTGACAAAGTTCTGGATTTTCTGTCTGCAGTCAGTTGAAACAGTACCATCAGAGACTGCACAGTGTGACATTCGAAGCATTTTTGCATAATATTTGAACGTTACGCTCTAGTTTTCTTTCGTTTTAGACAATTTTAGTTTTGCCTTGTACAGTTGATATTTAGTGTGCATAATATATATGTTTATCTTATATTTTTTTAAGTTTATCAGTGAAGTTCATCAGTGAAGTTTATATTTAAGTTTTGTTTTCTTACATTTATATTACATTTCATTTTACACATATTTTTTTAACCTGGTTTTTAGTGCGTCTGAACTTTGTGATGAAATAACGATTTTCTCACATATAATATGATGTAAAAATACATAGTCATTCAGGGCTTTGGACGAATCTTTTAGTGTGAAGAACAAGTCTTGGTGTGTGCGAAAAGCCTCCATTATCGTTAAATAACTAATATCTGAATAAAAAAAAGGAAATGCGGAATGCGGTTGAATGCTATAAAATACCCAAGAAAATGTGTAAGAGCTTTCGTACTTACCAAATATGTGTAAAATGAAATGTAATATAAATGTAAGAAAACAAAACTTAAATATAAACTTCACTGATGAACTTCACTGATAAACTTAAAAAAATATAAGATAAACATATATATTATGCACACTAAATATCAACTGTACAAGGCAAAACTAAAATTGTCTAAAACGAAAGAAAACTAGAGCGTAACGTTCAAATATTATGCAAAAATGCTTCGAATGTCGCACTGTGCAGTCTCTGATGGTACTGTTTCAACTGACTGCAGACAGAAAATCCAGAACTTTGTCAAAGCCTTATCTGCACCATAGTATAAACAATTTCATGTGATTATAATCTAAACAAATCCTTAGGAGAGTGTCTGCGTGTCTCGCGGAGTCCCGATATCGGACGCGACGCGCTTTAAACAGTAATAATTTGTAAAGTAGGACGAAGTAGGATGTGGTTTTTACATAATCATGTAGAGGAAGGTGTACTGAAAATATTCCAATTGGTTAGAAGTTGGGATTCGTTGGGACTTGAAAGATATTCCTTGTCAAATTTAAAAAACATCGCAAATTTCTTCACTATATTCAGAATTATTTTTCAATACATTATTTACATTAATTACTGTTAGAAGATGATGTTTAGCGCAAAAGATTGGTCTTTAATTTCAACAAAGCGATATTTGGTTGCATTCATTTATTATTCGATTTTTGCTTATAACTTGGAAATAAAAAGTTTCCCGAACATTCCATTTAAAGCACTGAATAGGGCATTAAATAAGGTACCAAATAAACACAATTAAATTTTTTTTTATCAAAAATTAGTTAAAAATTTTGAAAAATAAATAAATAAATAAATAAATAAAAAATTAAATTATACATCATTAGAAAGGAATAATTTTTTCCTATTTTTTGGCGTAAATTGCATTCCGATATGTTAAAAAAAAGACCCAAATGGCGCAAACTATGTGAATCCGGCCCACGGCTATGCTTGTAGCCCGAATCGAGTCTCGGGATCCCGAAACCGTCGGGATCTCGGGCAATACGAAAGTATCGGGACCCCGCCCGATCGCGCCCGAAAGTTTCCGGCCAGTCCCGAGCCCGAAAAGTCGGGTATCCGCACACCCCTGGTCGCAGGAAAGGAGATTCAGCCTGGGGCCAGTCGCTGGGTCAAATCGCTGCGACCAGTCGCAGCGACCAGTCGCGGGTAGGAGATCCTACCTTTATTACACGCACACCTTCAGCCAAAAGGAACTAACACATGTTTCGTTCGTTCACTCTCGGGATCATTCGGCAGGGATCGTCGTCCGTCATTGTTTGTATATATACCTATACTATTGAATTATATTATAACCTGCCAAGCGTCAATCAATCATAACCTACCAAGTGTCAAATAAGGTAAGTGCCAAAATTTTTTAATAGCCTTTTTATGTATAGCTTATAAAAATGAAAGGGACGCACAAACTTGGAAGTTCTCCGGAGAAGGTTAGATAGACAGAAAAGCATCTTGTTTCGCACAAGTTTCTGGAAAGGGTATAGCCGGTTAAAGGCGGGATCTCCTACCTGCGACTGGTCGCTGCCGGTCGCAGCGACCCCACTAGTGCAAGGGAGAAGTATGACATCTCTTTCTCCCTTGCACTAGTGGGGTCGCTGCGACCGGCAGCGACCAGTCGCAGGTAGGAGATCCCGCCTTTACGATGGTCAAATGTGCCCTTGAACCGAATTCGATTCACGATCAGTCAATTGAAAGCTTATAAAAAAGAAACATTTGTGGCAAGTTTCAACTTTGTATCTCGACCCGGGGGGTAGTAAAGGGCAAAAATAGAAAAACAGGTTTTTGCCGAATTTTTCCTATACTAGCGGATGAACAATTTTGAAAAAAAGCAGAGGCATTTCTGTTATCGGGGCACATATTAGAGAATCGTTTCAGATTTTTAAATTGAAAAATCAAGCTGTGAAAAATAAAAAACGCCAAAAAATGCTGAAAAATTCCGGTTATGTATCGAAGCAGTACTATAATTATATTTTTACTGTAAGTACGTATCATTGTTTCTATTGTCCTGAATTTTTTTCAGATTTTTCAATTTGGGGCGCCGCGGTTGAAAGAATTAAAAACCGACTTTTTCGTCGTTTTTTCCGTGTCAGAGTAACTTGTACGTCTAACTGCTTCATAAAATAAGTGTTTTATGCGATCTTCAATGTTTATACGTACAGCAAAAGAACATAGGAATTAAAGAACCTGACAAAAAACCGAATCATTTGAAACTATGCTATGCACTTTACATTTTAAAGTATCTACCGTATCTTCCGCAGCGGTAACGTAAGTCTGGCGACGCGTCCGAGAAAGACGTAGGCGCGGAGCTCTCCGCAAGATTTCATATAAACGTCGATATATCATTGTTATAAAGTGTTTTTGAGCAAATGGTAGTACAAGCAGTAAAATTAGTGATTGTTGTAGTTTATTAATTGGCCTTTTTATCTCGTCGGGGGGGGGGGGGCGTTAATTATCGGATTCGATGGCGACACCGCCGGAACATGGCGCGAAGCGTCGCATTTCGCTCGATGGGGAAGGCAAAGAGAATGTTTCGCCGGAAGCCCTTTCGAGACCTTGGCAGCTCAAGACGCCCAAGCTGTAAGCTAAAGAAAAGAACTGTAGCCCCAATTCACAGGTTAGACCTAACCTTAACGCGGCCCGCAAGTATGGGCCGTTTTCTCCGCTGTACCCTTCCAGCAGATGGCGTGCACGCCGCAGCCTAGCACTTCGTTGGAAAATAAATGGGAGTTGCCCAAGAAAACTAACAAGCGTAATGACAAACCCTTAGAGACAACATCATCTGAGCTGGAAAAAAATAGATTTAATGTGCTCTCGGATGAGGAATCAATGGACATTGAGGGCAATGTACAAGTATGTGCGCCATCTAGTAGCGCGAAAAGGAAGGTGCAGAAACAGCCTCCAATCTATACAGTAAATACAAACATTAATTCCTTTATTAAGGACATACTAAACATGAACGTTCCCAAGGCTGCGTTCCATGTAAAGGAAGTCGACGTAGATAATCACATTGTACACGTCGACGGCCCTAAAAACTACATGACAATTGTGGATATGCTGTTTGCCAGTACGACACAATTTTTTTCATACAATCCTAAGGAACGGAAGCCCAAGTCGGTCGTCCTAAAAGGAATCAGAGGCGACTTCAATAAGGAATACATAAAGCAGGAGGTCAACCTGAAGCTCTCGGAACTAGAGATTATTAAGATAACGAAATTTATATTTAACATGGCGCAACCTGAGAGGTTTCACCACCTCCTTCAGCTGACGCACAACAGCAAGACGACGAATCTCTTCAAGGTGAAGACACTAGCGTAACAGAAGGTTAGCTAGGAGCACCTCAGGAAGCCCGGGATTTTCCAGTGTAAGAAGTGCCAAAGAATAGTCCACGCGAGTAAAAATTGCCACTTGCAATTCAGTTGTGTGAAGTGTGCGAAGGCACACGAACCTGGTCACTGTCATATTAAGAAGGAAGACGGAAGATCCCAGCTGAAGTGTTCCAACTGTGGGCAGGATGGCCACTCAGCTTCGTACAAAGGGTGTGCATACATTACATTCGCATTGGAACCAAAAAGAAGTGCCTCATCAGCGAAGAGACAGACTAAGCTACGTAATATTAGCAACATCTCTGCCTCAATCAGGGAAAACACCTCTTATGCACAAGCGGCTGCTGGACCGAGACTGCATGGCTACACCTCAGTAAGAAAGGAACTGATGCCTTCTCTAGCAGGACAGAACGTTGCAGAGTCGGTGTCACCTCAGGATCAACCCCAATAATGGGACAGGCATCAGGCGCCAAGCCCTCCGGCCTGGGTAGCAGACATGAAGAGCGAACTAGCTGCGCTGGTAACAATGCAGTTTAGAACATTAGCCGCGCAGGTGGCCGAGAACACGCAGAAAATCGATTTCATCCTTAGCTCTATGCATAAATAGAAAAGAATGCCCGCACAGGTAAACATTAATAATCAGTTAAGAATCGCAGCTATCAATGCTATTCATTGATAGCGAACTATCGGAGGCTAGAATTATTGCAGTTCCTTAACTCGCATAATCATTGCGTAGTTTTTCTATTTGAAACCAAGCTAAACAGCACGCATGTAGTATCCTTTAAGGTCTACGAACTCGTTAGGAGGGATATGCCTAATTTAATTCAGGGGGGCGGCACAGCGATCCTGATTAGAAAGGGATTGGTATTCGAGGAAGTTGATTACCCATCCTCAACCTCGAATAAAATCTTCAAATATGCTATCGCCAAAGTCAACATGAGTGGCAATAAGAAACTGTACCTGATTAGTGTATACGCGAGAAATGATAACAGGAGGATATTTGTCGACGAAATCAACGACCTATTTCAGAGGCTTCGATTGGGTGATAACACTAGTTGATATGGCCGGTGATCTCAATACCAGACGCAAGGCATGGGGTGACCGGGCAGAAAATCAACGGGGCAAGTATATGCACCAATGGGAGGGCGAGCAAGACGTTAACTATAAGCTGCGAATAATTATCCCGGCCTTCCCCACTTTCAAGCCGGCCCAAACGTTTCTCGACATCTGTCTGGCTGACTCCAGATTGAGTTGGCTCAATGATTTGAATGGTAAAGCAAGGACGCTCCCATACGACAGTGATCACACGGCGCTGTCCCTTGCCTTTGAGGCGCATAATGACTCCTTTCTCTTAGCTAACCTGCTATCACTAAAGCACACATATGTATAATTACAAAGCCACGAAATGGTGCAAGTTCACAAGAATATTGTCAAAGTCATACGTGAACCATATACCGTTCGACAATAATCTGACGTTAGCAGAAATCGATGCCCACTTGCAAACGATCACCACTGCAATTCTCTGTTGCATCGCTAATACGGTCCCCACATATAAGCGGGACAACAGCGTAAATAAGTACCTAAACCATAGGATAAAAAAATTACAGAAAGATAAGAGCTATATAGTATCCCTACTACACAAACTGCACATATTAGATCCATCCTCGCGTCTCCGGGTAACGAAAAAGGCCAAGGCCACCCTAAAAAAATGAACTAAAGCCCTGCAGCGCGAATTTAAATCCGTGATAGAGAAATATTGGATCAACGTAATTAAAAATATCGATTACTGAAAATCCGACAGTTTCTTCCCAAAGATTAATGCAATATTCAGACCCAGGCAATTTGATGGCATCAAGGACATACACATTGACTCTGACAACATCTTTATCCTCGCTAGAAGTGGATGCACAAAACCTACAAAATGTACCAAAAGTGGAAAACAGTTACGTTTTCTCAGAATACGCTGACAAACTCAACGTTATCGGAGCCTATTATGAATCCATAAACTCACCGCGCTATCTCAACAATAATACTAGGCTGAAGGAATTGGGCGACGCCTTGGCGGACTTACTGAAAAGGGAGTTTAATACCGATAGAGAACAAAGCGTAACGCTGGTCCAGTTCAGCGATGTGAATACGGCTGTCCGTCCAACCTTAGTAGATAACGCCTTGCACCCTTTCTGTAATCCCGAGTCCGTCAACTACACGCTGAAACATCTGCCCAACAAGACTTCGTGCGGGATTGACGGAATCCCCCCGATAGTATTAAAACATCTACCGGCTGTAATAATAGCAGACTTAACAATTATATTTAACAATGCTGTTAATAGGTGCTAATTCCCCAAGTCATGGAAATGTGCCAGGGTCCTGCCCATCCTAAAAAAAAAGGTAAAAACCCTAGTGATCCTGCCAGTTACTGTCCAATTATTCTGACGCCGTGCCTAAGGAAAGTGTATGAGGCAATTCAAGACTGCATTCCAAACAATGTGATCCCCGATACCCAGTTCGGTTTTAAACACCGGCACTCCACCACTCATGCCATTCACAAGATGTTAGCCGACGTTAATGCGCTCGTAGACAGGAGTCAGCTGGTGGGAACTGCCCTCCTCGATGTCGAGAAAGCGTTTGATTCGGTGTGGTTGAACGGCCGGTTGTATAAACTCCGAAAATAAATGTTCACACAATGGATGATATTCCTTGTGTGGGACATGATCCGCAATAAGTAATTTATTACCTGGGACGGAAAAAACGCATCTTCGCAGATATTCAAATAGAGGAGGGCCTGCAACAGGGTACTGTTAATTCTCCAATTCTTTTTAGCATTTTTATAAGTGACTTACCTAGGTTATTTAGTTTTAACGAGTCAGGATGTCCCACCCTGCTCACGTTCGCGGACGATATTGTGGTCTACTTGGCGGGCAACAGAGTAAACATCATCCGAAGAGACTTGGAGTAAGCGGTGAAAAAAATAACCCGGTACTTCATGACATGGAACCTCCGAATCAATCCGAATAAATGCGAGACCATTTTGTTTCGTAAACCCTTAGTTAATCTGACTTCTAAAGCTAAAGCGGGTAGCAAGGACTTCAGTATCTCAGCGTTGGTTGCGGGCACTGACGATAGAATCACTATTCCTCACAAGAAGGTGGTCAAGTGTCTGGGAGTTCATATCGACTACTTGCTGAGGGGTAACAGGCACACGAACATACAGCTGGAAAAGGGGAATAAAGCATTCTTGGCTAATAGTAGAGTCTTTCGAAACAAAATATCTGTCGCCAAAGGCAAAAACCATCCTACATATGTTATTAGTCAGACCAATCATCACATACGCAGCATCCATCTGGTGGAATTTTAATCATACTACTGGCGAAAAAATGCGATGCTTGGAACGCAAGTGCTTAAGAGCATGTCTGGAGTTGTACAGGTCACAATCTTCGGGCTGGCAACACTTTGTTAAAAATTAAAAAGAGAACTAAAATGACAAAAACAAGACTTAATTTGTTTATACATGGTATATTAATTATCATAAATAGGATAATAATAAGATGACAGTTTAAATTAACTCAATTGGCTGCAGGCGGAGGCCTTAAATATTTTGATGCAAATGATTTGATGTAATTACATTCAAACATTTGTACATTCGAACATTACATTACATTCAATATTGTGTATCGCTGTTCGCTCTAATTAGATTCGATGGGTTATTAACAACGCCAATAGTATTCCCCACACGGACAAAGAGAGAAACATATAATTTACACAACACACTGAAGTTGAAATGTCACTATATAAGCATGAATTTGCATTGATGTTGTCCACCTCTTTTTGTTACCAGCTTGAAGCACTTTCTTTAGTCATTGCGGTACATGCTTGGGGTAGAAGAGCATCGAAATATTTAAGGCCTCCGCCTGCAGCCAATTGAGTTAATTTAAACTGTCATCTTATTATTATCCTATTTATGATAATTAATATACCATGTATAAATAAATTAAGTCTTGTTTTTGTCATTTTAGTTATCTTTTTAATTTATTTTTTTAATGTTTTTTAAGCAGTCGGGTTTTTTAATTTTTTAATTTTTTTTTATTTAATTTTTTTTTTAATGTTTTTTTATTTTTTTTATATCCTATAACATTCGGAATGTCAAGACAATTCTAAAGACACCTCATTTGTCCAAATCGGTGTATCCGTACAGGCTCTAGAGCAGGGCTCTCCAAGGTCCCGCACGCGTGCGCTTGGGGTTCTCCCACTTTCGTCCGCGTTGTCAGGGATACCGCGCGACGCTAAAGAGGCGACCATGACAGACCAGCGTCTCCGTCGTCGAGCCCGTGCGAGCGAGCGTGTATTAGTGACACACGGTGACACACGCCGTCACAGCTAAAGATTGGAAGGGGAAGCAGACGCGTGAGGGGCCCCTACGCTGGAGAGCCCTGCTCTAGAGCGTAACATGGACATACATACATAGCCTGATAATCACAATACCCTCCTTTGCGTGCCGCAGTCGGGTAAATACATAAATAGCCTGATAAACACAATACCCTCCTTTGCGTGCCACAGTCGGGTAAATACATACATAGCCTGATAAACACAATACCCTCCTTTGCGTGCCGCAGTCGGGTAATAAGACGCTTTACGACAAGGCCGAAATACCGCGAATTGACCTGTTCACCCTCAGGCTCACCAGAGACTATTATAGCAAGCTTCCGTCTATTGACAATGAATATACAAAATCCATCTCCGGGCAGGACGATATTGCTGCTCCCAGACAGTTAGTGACCGGGTACGTGGCCCCGCAGACGTTCATGTACTGCGATAAAATGGTTCTGATTCAGGACGGCAATAATGTCCCACTCATATATCACTGGCGCCGCAATAAAGCTAACAAGCGCATTGCGGTTGGCCAAAATAGAAATATATTCGATAGAGATATGTACAGATATTCTACCATAATACCGAGCAGAGACTACTACGACTTCCGCAGACTCAACTTCAAACAATACTGGGGCAGCTACGCGCCAAATACAGTTTGACTGCAAGATTCAGAAGCGCTGAACAATCAGTCATTATTTGTGACGTTATGGTAGTTTTTTATGTTATTGACACCAAAGATCGTAACATAGTACTGTATGTCTTCCAATAAACACTTTTTTAAAAAAAAAAAATAAAGTGTCGAGCTGCTAAACCGCTGCGAACTTTTTGAACGTAGGTTCCAGCCTCGAACTTCCAAGTCCCCTTCGGCTAAGTTTTTTTTCTCGTTAATCTATCTATCTATCTATCTATCTATCTATCTATCTATCTATCTATCTATCTATCTATCTATCTATCTATACTATTATATAAAGAGAGAGCCGATTTTTATGTTCGGGCAAAACTCAAGACCTATTGAACCGATCTTCCTCAAAATTTGACACGGTATTCCTGCATACTCTAGGACGGACATAGGCTATGTAGCATGTCTCAGAAACGCGTTATTAACATGTAATTTATATGTAAACATTTCATGTGTACGGCTGCTTTGCAGACCACGTGACCCGTGTATACGACAGTCTACTTCGCGCGCGCATGCGCGTATTCGGCCCGTGTGGTACTTCGCCCGTAGCAGTACCGCGATGTTACCACCAGGTGGCGAAGCTTCTCGAGCGCTTTCTCGTAGTAAATACGATAGTGTGTTTGGATGTGTGTTACTCAATCACGTCGCAACTACGCAACGGATCTTTCTGAAATTTTGTATGTACGTAGTCTAGGACGAGGAATAACGTATAAGATACTTTTTATCCCGATTTTTTTAACCGATCTGAACCAAATTTTGCATAATTACTCTCTAGAACCCCGCGGAAAATATAGGCCACCATGAAATCTGGACACCCCATCCCTTCCCGCTTATTTCGCCCTCTTGACACTCCGTGATAATCGAAGTTTTACCCGGGCAACGCCGGGTACTTTAAGCTAGTTGTATATATTTCCTAACTATACGACACAATGATCAATATTTATTTTCAAATGTTTTAAGAATATTTGAAAAACATATTAACCTGAAATATACGTAAATATGAGTTTGGACTGCTTTTTATGCCATCGTTTCTCTTGTCAACTGTCCTGTCAATTACGGCATTGTTTAACATTTCCTACACTATATTAATAACTGAAATTTGTTTTCAAATCTCTTACCTTTAACAATTATGGATGGATAGCAACAAAAATCGTGTTGTTGTTTTGCTACTATTTAGCCTTTGCGTCTATTAGATCATACAATTCCCTCTTTTATTCAAAATATATGTTAGAATTTCTGTCACGGCCAGTGTTGACGGGATAATCCCTACGTAGTACCGTACTCGCATCGTAGGCAGGGAGAACACATGCGCGCGATGACGCGGTGACGTCAAACCAATCAACGCCAAGACGGGATACGCTGTTTCGTTTCCCATCGTTTCCCATCGTTTCCCATCTTGGCGTTGATTGGTTTGACGTCACCGCGTCATCGCGCGCATGCGTTCTCCCTGCCTACGATGCGAGTACGGTACTACGTAGGGATTTTCCCGTCAACACTGGTCACGGCTTCAATGTACAAATGGAAAAGATAATCATGACTGTTCGATTGATAACGCATGTTTGGAACAGAGCGATGGGGACCGAGAAAGGATGTTTATGCTACAGTATCGAATGTGTCAGGAGTGTGAGGTCTGAATGGTTTCTCAGAATGCACGTGGAGGATTTGGATGACTGAAGTGCATGTCGTGGGTGTGAATCGCGGGGAGCGCAAGAGATGAATGCACGAGAGTAGTCGAGCACAGAGTGTCACAGAGCTCGCGTCGTCTTGGCTTTGGTCTTTACAATCTGCAGTCACTTTTGAATTAGACTTGCTTTCACCCAGCATATCTACAATAGTAGTAACTTCGTTATGTGTTTTTAAATATTATTTTGTCGGTGTGCGTTCATCTGTGCTTGTGTGTTCAATATGTCGACTGAGAAAGTGCAATTTGTTGAAAGGAAAACCTTGCATGCTAATTATATTCGGTGTAATATTTTGGTTCGCAAATCGCCTGGTCAAATACGGAAAATTAAGACGGAAGTTGAGTCAGTGAAAGATTCTAAAGTTCTGAAAAGAGTGGTGACTATTGGTGACATGTTATGTAATAGGTGCCGCCTTTACATGTACAAGAAAGCAACGACTACCGCCTCCAATCCTGAAAATTCTCAGGAATTTCGTCAGCTTGAGGAATCTTCTGTCAGAGCGTTTTCTGTAGTGATCTTTTTCTTCAGCTGACAGAGGGTCCTCTTCTTCAGGTGCACCGTCCTCTTCAGCTGGACCCTCTTCTTCAGCTGGACCCTCTTCTGCAGCTGGACCCTCTTCTTCAGCTGGACCCTCTTCCTCAGCTGGACCCTCTTCCTCAGCTGGACCCTCTTCTGCAGCTGAACCCTCTTCTGCAGCTGGACCCTCTACTTCAGCTGGACCTTCTTCTTCAGCTGAACCCTCCTCATCATCCGGAGCTTCTTCAGAATCTTCATCTTCAATCTTCAGCTTCATCTGAATCTAAATCTGTTGCTCTATCGTGTTCCTCAAGAGAAGATCCATCGTTTCTTATGGATTTGAGGAATGTGGAACAAGTAGCTACTGAATACATAGAGATGCCATTTGCTAGAGTTATTTCCACTCATGGGTACTGTTTCCTCCGTGGGATTACGAAAAATATCGTGAATGTACCGGCTGAAACCAGGAAACAAGTATTTATCATGCGAATTATCATGCTGTCCTGGTCATTTGTTGAAGAACCGTTTGTTTCAAGAAGATGTTCTGAACGTAAGAAGACATTCAAATAACGGTATAATCGATACCAAAGAATTACGAAATTATTTTGAATACCTTTCCGTTAATAACAATTCAAATATTAAAGATACAATAGGTGATTTTACACCTTCTGTAGAGCGGTTGAAAGTATTTACAGGTTTAACGTGAAAAAACTTAATAAAACTTCGGGGAATGATGACTTCTTTGAGAAATTCTGAACAGCGAGATGTCACACAAGCTATTGTTGTTTTCTTGTTCCAATTGCGTACTGGTAATTCAAATAGTATGATAGCTGCAATTCTCGGATTAGAACGCGAGCAACAGGTATCTGATTTTTGTAGGTCTGTCATAAATTCTTTTGAAAAAGACATTCTTCCTTGTTATTTTGGATTCGCGACACTTCCCCGGAAAACCATAATAGAAGATCAAACGGCACTTGTTGCCAAAAAGTTATATAGTATAACAGACTAATTAGCACTGATTTTCGACGGAACTTATATTCGGCATCAGAAAAGTTCTGACAATGAATACCAGCGAAAATCATATTCGGGTCAAAAGAAAGTACCCTTGTGTAAACCTTTCACAATTTGCACCACAAACGGCTATGTGGTTGAAATTCCTGGCCCGTTTTGTGCAAACCAGACCGATGCACAAATTATGAAAATTGCGATGGAAGACCTAAATGGTTTGCAAACCCTTTTAAAACCTGGGGATATTTGTATGGTTGACCCAGGTTTTCGCGACGTAACATCTTATTTAAAAGAACGCAGTTGCAGAGTGCTCATGCCTGCGTTAAAAGGCAAGCGTAATCAACTAACGACTGCAGAATCAAATGCATCCCGCCACGTCACTAAAATTCACTGGGCAGTCAAGGCAATTCACGGCATCATGGGACAAAAGTGCTAACTTCTTCACCATCAAATGGACAATAAGTTACTTCCAAAAGTTACCTTATATTGCAGAATAGCGTGCTTTTTAAATAATAGATACGTTCGGGAAACACTTAAATTCGGACGTAGGTCTTAGTAATGAAATAATAAAATTCATTGTCAGTAGAAGTTGAAAACCAACATTGGAACAGGCGAAAGATTTCATTCAATCAGCTATCAGCTAACAAGCTTCTTCATTTTCCGGAAATGACAGAAAGAGCTCAAAATTCTATTTACTGGTTCGTATCAATTGTCTCAAGCTATATCATATTTAGCAGAACTGATGGATGAAGAGAACAACATTAATCTTCGTTGTCTTAAAGAGAGGACGAATATTATTAAATTCGAAGTAAGATCGCGACATATTAACAGTAAAACCTACAGATGTTATATTGATTATGCACCAAACTCAATAGGCTATCCCGGAATTAAACGCTATTGTTGTGAATGTGGAAATGGTAACCGTGCCGTTCGGTGCTGGTCACACATAGGTGCAATAATTTACTACTTATCGCATGCTCAGTACCTTTAAAAAATTGTGAGACCTGCGGAAATTCTTAGCAAAATATTCGACAGTGAACACGTGACACCATTAATTAATGAAGACAGCGATGACGATTGAATGCATCGCACACAACTTTTGTTGCTATCCATCCATAATTGTTAAAGGCAAGAGATTTGAAAACCAATTTCACTTATTAATATAGTGTATGAAATGTTAAACAATGTCGTAATTGACAAGGATACTTGACAAGAGAAACGGTGGCATAAAAAAATTTCAAAATAAATATTGATCATTGTGTCGTATAGTTAGGAAATATATATAATTAACGAGAAATAAAACTTAGTCTAAGGGGACTTGGAAGTTTCAATAATTTGTTTTTTAAAATACTCGTAAAGGACTCAGCAATAACGGAGTGCTGCAGTATTTGTTGCTCTAATCTATAAAAAAAACATTATTTAGCATAACATAACATAGAAACGTAAACTTTGAAGATTAAAGATATTAAAAATTAATTTTTTGTAAATTTAATATTAGCTATAAAATAAAAAATTTACTTCGAATTTACAAAATTTATGTTTTAAATAAACCGTAGGTATAGCTGATTTAAGTATAGCGCTTTACATTATAACGAAGAAGAGTTGATAAAAGCACTTGAAAGATAAAAAGAAAATTCTGAATTTAATTTAGAAATTAAAGCTAACAATATTCTAGCTATGTACCTTGACATAGACTTGACAGCAAGAAAATACACAAAATTGCGGACTCATAATACAAGAATTACTGGTACAAATTCATATCCTCCTTATTCCAATATTGTTTAAGCAAAAACACATTGCCTTCCAGAACATTTGAAATATTCTAAGTCAGGAGCAAGTGCAGATTTAATATCTCTTCTAGAACACACTACAAAAAGGATTCTTTTACAATTAGATAAAGATGTGCTGAGGCAGTTGTCTGGTGAGAAATTAGTACTTGTTGGAAAATGGGGTATGGACGGTGCAAGTGGTGAACAAACTACACGGCAAAAGTGGTCAAGTCAGTATTCCATATCTTTAACAGATGATAAAAATTACGATGCAAGTTGTAATTATCATATCGATAGTCATCATGAAAGAAATGGTGATGATGACGATGATGACAGAAATGAAACAAATGAAGGTGCAACTAATGATGCTGATGAGAATTTGAACGACAAAAGTAACTGCAACGAAAGATCTATTAGTCTCTTAGACAGTGCTGTTTTTATAGTTTCTTTTGTTCCCCTTCAGTTAAAAGTTAAGGACTCTGTGATTTGGTCAAATAAAACTCCATCATCAGTCCACTGTCAAATTTGAATTTATTAAAGAAACTTATGGATACGTAAAAAATGAATACGAATATTACACAAATCTATTGAAAAAAGTTGAAAAATATTGTTTTGATTTGAATGACATGTCATTTGAAGTAAGTTTTGATTTGAAGTGCACAATGATAGACGGCAAAGTGTGTGATATACTAACTGTGCAAAAAGCTTCAACTTGCTGTAATATTTGTCGAGGTGGACCTAAGTTTATAAATAATCTGGATTATGTGAAAAGTCTTCAAAGTAATGAAGATTACTACAAATTCGGCCTTTCTACACTCCACTGTCGGATCCGTTTCATGGAATATCTATTACACATAGCGTATAATCTTGATTTCAAAAAAGGTTCCGCAAGGACTGCCAAAGAAAAACGGTTAAAGAAATTAAGGAAAGAAAGTATACAAAATTCTTTAAAATGTAATCTTGCATTACTTGTAGATATTGTTAAGCAAGGTTTTGGAACAACCAACACTGGTAATGTAGCTCGTTCCTTTTTTGCCCAAGCCAAATCCGTTGCGAAATATACTGGTTTAGATGAACATTTGATCCCAAGATTATATAATATTTTGCAAGTTCTAACTTGTGGTAGAATGATCAATTGTAATAAATTTAAAACTCATTGCTTCAATACTGCAGAGATTTCTGTGCAATTGTATGAATGATATAAAATGCCACCCTCCCTTCATAAAGCCCTCATTCATGGAAGCGACATTATCAAATCATTTGATTTACCGTTTGGCTGGCTATCAGAAGAGCCACAAGAAGGAAATAATAAAAATTTTCGTAAAGCCCGAGCTAAACATAGCAGAATGTGCAACAGGCAAATGACTAAAAAAGATATTTTACAATATCTCTTAATCTCATCAGATCCCTCAATTAGCTCTCTCAGACTGAAAGAAAATAAAAAAGTTAAGCCTTTAACGATTGAAGCTGAAGAAATGTTATTATAAAATAATCCACAATGCATGTAACATTTCATGCATAACATTTCAATGCATGTAACATATCACATATAATTCATACAAACAAATTATTATAAAATTAATTGCCACAAAAAATTCTATTCTAATTACAATTCCTAAAAAAAATTTAGAAAAAATAAATATATTGTATATTAGAAATAAAATCAAAATTAATCAAATTGAAATATAATTTAAAAATATTGAATTTAAATCAGCTATACTTACAGTTTATTTAAAACATAAATTTTGTAAATTCGTAGTAAATTTTTTATTTTATAGCTAATATTAAATTTACAAAAAATTTATTAATTTTTAATATCTTTAATCTCCAAAGTTTACGTTTCTATGTTATGTTATGCTAAATAATGTTTTTTATAGATTAGAGCAACAAATACTGCAGCACTCCGTTATTGCTGAGTCATTTACGAGTATTTTAAAAAAAAAATTATTGTCGAAAATCGCACACTGTGCGCCGTTGGAAGATACGGTAGATACTTTAAAATGTAGAGTGCATAGCATAGTTTCAAATAATTCGGTTTTTTCAGTTTCTTTAATTCCTATGTTGTTTTGCTGTAGGTATAAACATTGAAGGTCGCATAAAACATTCATTTTATGAAGCTTTTATTTTTCACAGCTTGGTTTTTCAATTTAAAAATTTGAAACGATTCTCTAATATGTGCCCCGATAACAGAAATGCCTCTGATTTTTATCAAAAATTTTCAACCGCTAGTATACGAGAAATTCGGCAAAAAACTGATTTTCTGTAGTCTCTACACTTACTATAGCAAAAGGCCACTCTGTTTCTATATGTGCTACATTAAGTTGTAACTAAAATGTGGCGAAAAAATTATTAGCAGCTAAATAAATAAATTATAATGATGCAGCTGAGTTTATTACCTCTCTTTGTGATCATGAGATTCTTAGTAACATTTATAGGACCGGGCTGGCCACTATAGTGGCCACCTAAGAATTTTGATACTTTGCCGGCCATTTTGGTGGTATATATGCATAAATTTTAAGTAAATAAAATTTACAATTTCAATGAAAAAATCCTGGCCCTCTAAAGGTTGAGAATGCAGTACGACCCGAAATAATAACGGTATTAAGATGTTTAACGTGTAATTACACAAGTACTACATTGGACGAAATTTCTATAAGAACACTCTGATTTACACACAAAAAGTAATGTATTCCATAAATTTTTACTAGTTGTACATCTGGAACTTTACGAACACTACAATGCCTTTATTATGGAACGATTTATGTAAACAAAGTCGCGAGTTTTCTAGCGTTATGTAAACAACAGTCACTCGCTGACCGAGGTCAGTGCGAAATTTCTATAAGAATGGTCACATTGATTTAGTTCTGTTTCACCATTTCCACGAGAAACATTTGAAATAGTCAGTGTTATCAGTATATCCCAGATAGCACACGACGTCTTTAAGACGTCCATTTTACGTCTGTTTTTGGTCTGAACGTCTTAGACCATATTAAGACGTCTTTAAGACGTCTGCGCGGAGATATTTCTAAGACGCCTGTCTTAAGACGTTTTTAAGACGTCCTTAAGGCGTCTGTAACAGGTCGTCTTTTAACCGACTGTGGTGAGACGTCTTTAAGACGTCTGCGCGGAGACATTTCTAAGACGTCTATCTACAGACATTTCTAAGACGTCTATCTACAGACGTCTTTAAGACGTCTTTAAGGCGTCTGTAACAGGACGTCTTTTAAACGACTGTGTTGAGACGTCTTTAAGACGTCTGTACCAGGACGTCTTTTAAACGACTGTGTTGAGACGTCTTTAAGATGTCTGCGCGGAGACATTTCTAAGACGTCTGTCTACAGACGTCTTTAAGACGTCTTTAAGGCGTCTGTAACAGGACGTCTTTTAAACGACTGTGTTGAGACGTCTTTAAGGCGTCTGTAACAGGACGTCTTTTAAACGACTGTATTGAGACATCTTTAAGGCGTCTGTAACAGGACGTCTTTTAAACGACTGTGTTGAGACGTCTTTAAGGTGTCTGTACCAGGACGTCTTTTAAACGACTGTGTTGAGACGTCTTTAAGACGTCTGTACCAGGACGTCTTTTAAACGACTGTGTTGAGACGTCTTTAAGGTGTCTGTACCAGGACGTCTTTTAAACGACTGTGTTGAGACGTCTTTAAGACGTCTGTACCAGGACGTCTTTTAACCGACTGTGTTGAGACGTCTTTAAGACGTCTGTGCGGAGACATTTCTAAGACGACTGTGTTGAGATGTCTTAAAGACGTCTATAGACAGATGTCTTAAAAATGTCTCCGCGTAGACGTCTTACAGATGTCTTAATACGGTCTAAGACGTTCAGACCAAAAATAAACGTAAAATAAAGACGTCTTATAGACGTCTACAAGGCGTTTAAAAGTACGGTTTACTGACTCAGGACATTCAAAAATGTCTATAGACGTCTTTAAGACGTCTTTCAGAAAATAGCAGACGTCTTTAAGACGTCTTGAATGTCTGAAACAGACGTCTTGAATGTCTGAAACAGACGTCTTAAAGACGGCTCATAGACGTCGAGTGCTATCTGGGATGTATGTGTATTTGTTAAATATATACAGTAATAAATTAAATAATTTCTGTTCAACCAAAATGCCACGAGGAAAAGTTTTAAGTTCAGAAGAACAAGCAAAAATAGAAGCATACCGCGATGCAGGATTGTCTCTTCGAGAGATCGCTAAAAAAAATAGTAGATCCACTACTTGTATATATCATTTTTTACAATTACGCGAAAACTACGGTAAAAATCATTATACAGGTGGAAATACAAAATTAACAAGGCGTGATCGATCGCGAATATTTAAAGAAATATCGACCCAAAATAAAACTGCTAGTGAAGTAACAAAAATTTTGGAATTGCCAGTGACCACGCGACGTGTGCAACAAATATTGCAGCAAGATAACAGATTGAAGTGGACGAAAAGGTCGTTGAAGCCACCTATTACGCAGGACCATAAACGTGCAAGATTAGAATTCGCACGAGACCATATAACTTGGAGCGAAGAGTGGAAAGATACAATATTTTCCGACGAAAAAAAGTTTAATTTAGACGGACCTGATGGATTTAAATATTACTGGCACGACTTACGCACAGATAAATCTGTTGCCATGAGTAGAAATTTCGGCGGAGGAACTTTGATGGTGTAGGCTGCATTCAGTTACTCCTCTAAGACGCCACTTTGTAAAATTTCTACAAGAATGAATTCAGAAAAATACATAGATTTATTAGAAGATTGTATGATTCCATTTATTGAAGACAATCACGAAAAAAATGTTGTTTATCAACAAGATAATGCATCAATTCATACTTCTAAAAAGTCACGCGAATGGTTTCGGCAAAAAGATTTGCCACTTTTGAAGTGGCCCGCTCGTTCCCCGGACTTAAATCCAATAGAAAACTATGGGGAATCCTATCAAGAGCCGTATATAAAAATGGGAAGCAATATAATAATATTAATGAGCTCGAAAAGGCAATTAGAGTTGAGTGGAGTAAAATCCATATTACAACATTACAAAAATTAATTTGTAGTATGGCGAACAGAATATTTCAAGTAATTCAGCATAATGGCGGAAGTACATCTTATTAATATTATACTTTTTTATGTTTTTTGTACGAATGTTTTGTTTTTAATACACTGTTCTTATGGAAATTTCGTTAGTCTTCTGCAGTTTAAAGTATTATATTTAAGTTTATAACAAAAATACAAAGATTTTTTTAATTCTTAAGACCTTTTCTTATTTTGTATCCTTCCGCCACTATTTCCTAATCTTCCATTAATTGTATTAGCACATTACTTGACATTTTTTATTAAAAATAGTAGTGTTATTATAGAAATTTCGTCCACTGTACTACCAATACCAATTGTGTGGTGCATCTTGCACTGCCCAAGATGTTCAAAAAGTCATTTGAATTTCAAGATATAATAAAACACAATTTCACAGGATGGAAAAATCTGAAAGATTCTTGCAATAATTGTGATAATTCAAATTCAAACGTAATGAAGAAAGCCAACTTAACTGCTTCCAAACAAATTCTTATTGCAAAATTACTTTTGTTCGATCACGATAGTAGTGGAACAACGAAAGTGGAAAATTTCTACATCAAAGCAACACCTACTACTAAAATACAAATGGGAGATCACTGTTATAAACTTAAGGCAGCGATTTTCCACCACGGTAAAAGTATTGCCGATGGTCATTGCACGAGTATGGTAAGGGGTAAGGGCACAACGTGGGTTTCCGTTGATGATTCACGAGTAGAAAAACAAGCTTGGCCACGTAATGCTAAAAATGCATACATATTTTTCTTCGAAAGGTGTTAATTGTGGTTGTTATTACAGTTCAATGTTAAATACGTTCAACGCCATAAGCTGCTTCGCGCGCCATGTACCTACTGTAGGGGAGACCGGGGCAGATTGTAACAAAAAAAGTTTTCACAGTTTTTTTTCGAAAGTGTTTTCCTCAAGCAGGAAATAATTTGCGTGAATTACTACTTACATATGTGGTGAACTCATTGAGTGTAACTACGTGACAAAATCTTGGACACTTAGACATCTAGCTTCATCTTAAACAAATCTGAACCTCTGTTACAATGTGCCTCAGGCCGGGGTAAAAAGTAACACCATTTGGGGTAAATTGTAACACATCTGTTTTACTTACTTAAGGGGTTTACACCCGTTTGACAGTGTGAAAAATCGGATTTTTTATTTTTTACCTATTTTCATAGATTGGTGTTTTAGGAATATTATAAATCAAGTCCGATGTAAAAATTCGGAAGATTGGCGAAGTTATAGGCATTTGAATGGAACAACCCAGGTAACACGGGGCAGCGCAGCGCGGCGCGGCGCGGCGGCTCGACCGATCGCAGCGGAACTACATTTTTCATTACGGTGGGCCTAAAAACTCGCGCTACGTTCAACCAATTCACTTCCAATTTTGCATGCAGGATCGTAATAAGATTCCACATCGTCCAACGAGGGCTTTTTTTATTCCGATTCCCCGTTTATTATTTATAAAGAAAAAAGGTGGCCTTTTCTCTTAGAAAAATTTAACTTTACCTTTGATCTCTCACCATTTCTTTATTTTTCAAAATTTTCAAAATCGGCCCCGTTGGACGATAGCTATTGACATACTTTATAAGAAGATTTTATTGTTTTTTATTTCAGACACGACATACAGCTGTTTTCAGGTCCGCCGATTAGCCGTCTAAAATCGAGAGACTTTGGGATTAGGGCTCTTACTTTTCGCGGGTTTCCGATTACCCGGGTACCCGGTGAACCGGGTCCTACCCGGGTTTGCGGGTAATACGGTTACGATTACCCGATACTCGTGTTATACGGGTAATCGACGAAATACCGGTTATTGCAGTGGATCGTAACAAACCTCTTATTATACCTTTTTGTTTCATGACTATTGTTAGTTATAAATTATTAGTAATATTGCAAGTTGCTTCTGCGCTGTCATCCTCCTCAGTTTTTGAGAAATTCGATTTTGAAAAAAAAATGCAAATTTGCGCAAACAGTAATGAATAACTATTACTGTCTCGACACAAAAGACGTTCAACGTTGAAAATTTGCAGTTTTTTCTTCAAAATCGAATTTCTAAAAAACTGAGGATGATGGCGTCAAACGGTTTGCGGATTCGTTTTCAGCGCTCCAAAACATATAAGAAACGGCTATTAAATGTTACAAGTCCAGATGGCTGTCGAACTGTGTTACCCGTATCATACGGGTATCGAGTACCCGTAACCGTATTACCCACAGACCCGGGTAGCGCCCGGGTACCCGGGTATCACCCGGTTAACCGAGTACCCGGGTCACCGGGTATCAAGAGCCCTATTTCGGATATGTATCCATAATTTCCGAAAAACAATACTTTTTAACTGAAACTTTTTTTTTAAGTAGTTCATAATACTATGCAAAAATAGTAAAAAAACCCGGGAAATCTGCATCAAACCGTGGACTTGTAAAAAAATCCACAAAATGTACACATTTTCCGAGGATTCAAACGGGTATACCCCCTTAAAAAATGTAAATGAAAACACAAATCATTATTAAACATTTGATATACATTAATTAAACAATCAATACTTAATACATATAGATCGGCAGTGCGGTGCACATGGTTTCTTTTCGTAGTTGTTAAACTTACGTAGAATTTATCTTAATTCTTGTCTCATGATAAGACTGTTAATGGCTGTTGATGATGAACCTTTGTAACTTATAATATTAAAAATTATCTAAAGTCATTCCCTATGCAAATTATCTGTGTAAAAAGAAGTGAGATCCCCCAAAAAAACTTCAAAAAAGTTATAAAATTACGCCAAGTACAGGAAAAAGTCGAGGACGGAAAAGAGTATTATCAAATAAATCACAAAAAAATAGAAGAAAATAAATCACAAAAAAAATAGAAGATAATAATAATTGCAATATAAAAAAAAGATGTGAAATCAAAATGAGCTGCAAGTACATAAAGGTGATTTCCAGCAGCGTGCTAAGACGACACTGTGTAACGCAATATAAGATTCGGTGCATCCAACTGCGCTGAAGATGACACAACTACATATACACAGCTAAAATGCTGTGTGCATACATTCCATTAATCATATCGCGGACACTTTAATAATGTGAAGATAAAATGTAACAGCTTCTAGACATTTATTTGGAAGTCAAATATTTGGCTTGGCCAAGCACGGTCAAGGTGTCGATGAATAAGAATTATTTAAAAACGCAAAATAATGAAAATGTACTCATATTGTCAGAATTTTAAATTGACAAATTATCTGAAAGCTTGTGAGAGGAAAGGTATCGGCGTCGATGAATGACCTTAGAATTATTTTAAGACGCAATATAATGAAAATGTACTCATATTGTCAGTTTTGAATTGACAAATTATCTGATAGCCTGCGAGAGGGAAGAGATGGGTATTGATGATCTGAGAATACCTTGCCTGGCCACGTCAAGTATTTGACTTCCAGGCCACGGACATCTTGGCGAATGTCTAGATGTTACATTTTATCTTCACATTATTAAAGTGTCCACGATATGAGTAATGGAATGTATGCACACAGCATTTTTTATGTATATATGTACTTGTGTTATCTTAAGCGCAGTCGGAAAGCACCGAATCTTACATTGCGTCACACAGTGTCGCCTTAGCACGCTGCTGGAAATCACCTTTATGTACTTGTAGCTCATTTTGTTTTCACATCTTTTTTTATATTGTAATTATTACTATCTTCTATTTTATCGTGATATTATTTTCTTCTATTTTTTTGTAATTTATTTGATAATACTCTTTTCCGTCCTCGCCTTTTTCATGTACTTGGCGCAATTTTTTTATTTTTTGAAGTTTTTCATGGGGATTCCTCTATTTCTTATGACGTACCGATCCTCACGGCACGAGGCTACGCAGATAACACCTTTCATGAGTCTGCATGGACAAGAACTTCCATTACTCTTGTAGTTATGGAAAGGACTACCTCCTGAGGTGGAAGAAAGGAGATGTCGAACAAGGATACATTATGTGGGTCAAAGAGAAAATAAAGAAGATCTACGAATTTGTTTCGAGCGATTGAATTCGTACCAGGAGAACGAGTGTGGTTCCTCCAACCACGATGGGTAAAAGGAATAAGTATGCCCTAAATTCCAAGCGAATTAATGGATAAATTAAATAATATTGTTTATCGGATTCAGCGTTCGCCAAGGAATAAAAGTAAGGTGGCTCATGTGAAGCGGTTGACGAGGTACGAAGGTCGAAACCTTCCTTAACGGAACGTACATGAAGAAACCAGCCAAAGAAGAAGCAGAACAGAGAAGGACACAAAAGACGTTAAGAATCAAGAAGTAATACTAACGAATGAAGGGGAAACTTGACCTTCGGAATGTTCACTCGACTTGTTCATCTGTTCTGAGAGACTCCAATCCGGAAGACATGAGAAAAAAAGAAACGGACAGAAGAATACACGAGCAAAGAAGATATCAAGAAAAGATACAGGAGTCATGGTGACTTGCATCGAGGGAAAATGACGCTCGATGAATTCTGCACGCGATCTGCGGGATGCCCCGTGTCCGCCTTTACGGGACACTAGGGTGTGTCGATTTTGTGGGTAAATTTAAAATTTTTGAAAATTTTAAAGCGACTAATGACAAAGTAATGCTGTTTTTAATCCTGAATCTAAAACCATCTTCAGAAATTGATTTGAGTGAGGTTTAGCTACTTCAAATCACAGTTGAAAAAAGTGAAAATTAAGTGAGATTTAACTGCAAATTACATATTCATATAATGCTTAAAGCGAGTCTTGCTTACATAAAAGCATGAAAATGAGAAGAAAATATGTGGAAATTAGTATTTATTACATTCACATGAAAATGTGTAGAAATTTGTATTTATTATAAAATGAAAATATATGTAACTTTAGCAACAGATCTAGCCATATGTCATCTATGTAGTAAATTTAATGATATTTAACAAAGTCCACCAAAGAAGCGATATCTTGTTTGCTTCTGTTGCGGTTCATAAGCTCATTTATTAACATTTATTTTAATAATTTTAGTAATTTTCGTAATTTTCGTATTTTTCTATAATTTCAAATGAAATTCCAACTAGGTAAATAATGTATTACACAAAATTTAAAGGTAGCGTTTAATCTTAAACCTGAAATTGTACCGTTTTTCCACTAGTCGTTTTTAAAATTAAAAGATTGAAAAAATTGACACGCCCTAACGGGACACTGTCATATGTTTTATGCGAGGACTGCGGACTTACGGGGAAGCATTCTACGATACCTGCGGAACATATGCTTCTCCGAAATGTTTAAGGTTAAGGCTTGCCTTCAGGAAGACGATGTACGGATAGATGCTCTTGCCCACCCGCCACAGTGGTTCCAAAGTGACGTTTTGTGGACAAAATTCCGTATCTCTGTCAATTCTCAACCGATTTGACTTTTTTTTGCTCGTTTTGTCGAGGTTTAAATTTGCTAAAATATCAAATACCTGAATTGCGACCAAAACGTGTTTTTTCCTATCTTTTTTTCTGACAAAATTGGATGAAAACTCTAGTAGTACAATCTTTAGAGCTAATTTGATAAGATTTTGCTTATCTAAGTAGTTTTTTTTATGTAAAATATTTAATTGGCACTTGGCAATAGCGGCAAACATAAAACCGGCGATTTGTTGACACGTTAGAATGTTTGAAATACAATTTTACAAGGGCTGAAAATTTGGAATGTCTACCGAGTTTACTACAACCAGAACCGTCTAAAATATCAATTTAATGTATGATTATAGAACCTAATAGCGTTCAGAAATATTGAAGAACGTCAAAACCGTGATTTATTATTTTGCGTTTTTATTATTGTTTATTAGTAAATAAAACTTTATCGGATCTTTCCGAACCACATCTTTTGCATTTGGAATGTGGGTAAGAATGTAATAAACAAATTCAGAAAGGAATTAGCTGCCACTATTTGCCACTTCGGTGTCAATCCGATTTTGTTTTTTAATTGGCGATAGCGCCCAAAGTGCCTTTTTGTGAGACAAAATTCCGTATCTCAGTGAATTCTTAATCGATCTTTATCTTTCTTGGCTAGTTTTGTCGGGGATTAAATTTGCTAAAATGTCACACAGTAGTTTTCCAAAATTTTATTTAGGGATTAAAAAAACAAATTCTGAACTCTTCAATCCGGAACAACGAGTTTATGAACCAATTATTTTCATATATCATTAAAGGGAGATAAAATAAAATGGTAATATAAATTAAACAATTCTAATTTAATTTTTTTTATGGATTCAGAGCGAAATCTGTTGTATTGAAACTTAGTAAGCTTGGCATCAAAATATAAGGCCAAAGCTTCTTCTTTGGACAAACATTTAACAGGCTGACGTTCGTTTATCAAATCATCAGAATCTATAGACAACATTAGGTCTTGGAGTTTCTCAGCAATGTTCTTCTGACCTGAGAAAAAAACCATGATTTATGCTACTTAGCTAACTGCCTTTCAGAGACCTGTCCAGTCAAAATGGAACACAGGACATCATTGGCTAAGGAAATAAGTAAGGACTTTTCATACACATTTAAAAAAAATGTTTTTTAGCTAAAAATGATTTCTGGCTTAACGAATGCCATTTTGAATGGTCGGACCCCAATTTTCCAACACCAACACCTTTAGGCAATGTTGGACGGCCTGAACCCAGTTCGGTTCGATCAAAAAGAAGAAGAGCTGAATTGTTATGTGAGACACATTCGCAAAAAGAACTCCAATTTGCTTTGGAATACAGTTTGCGAACCTCAGGTCACAAGAACATTGCTGACAAACTCCATGACCTAATGTTGTCTACAGATTCTGATCATTTGATAAACGAACGTCAGCCTGTTAAATGTTTGTCCAAAGAAGAAGCTTTGGCCTTATATTTTGATGCCAAGCTTTATAAGTTTCACTGCAACAGATTTCGCTCTAAATCCATAAAAAAATTGAAATTAGAATTGTTTAATTTATATTAACATTTTATTTTATCTCCCTTTAATGATATATGAAAAGGAATTGGTTCATAAACTCGTTGAATCGAGAATTCAGAATTTGTTTTTTTATCCCTAAATAAAATTTTGGAAAACTACTGTGTGACATTTTAGCAAATTTAATCCCCGACAAAACGAGCCAAGAATGATAAAAATCGGTTAAGAATTCACTGAGATACGGAATTTTGTCCACAAAAAGGCACTTTAGGCGCTATCGCCAATTAAACAAAATCGGATTGACACCGAAATGGCAAATAGTGGCAGCTAATTCCTTTCTGAATTTGTTTATTACATTCTTACCCACTTTCCAAATGCAAAAGATGTGGTTCGGAAAGATTCGATAAAGTTTTATTTACTAATAAACAATAATAAAAACGTAAAATAATAAATCACGCTTTTGACGTTCTTCAATATTTCTGAACGCTATTAGGTTCTATAATCATACGTTAAATTGATATTTCAGACGGTTCTGGTTGTAGTAAACTCGGTAGACATTCCAAATTTTCAGCCCTTGTAAAGTTGTATTTCAAACATTCTAACGTGTCAACAAATCGCCGGTTTTATGTTTGCCGCTATTGCCAAGTGCCAATTAAATATTTTACATAAAAAAAACTACTTAGATAAGCTAAATCTTATCAAATTAGCCCTAAAGATTGTACTACTAGAGTTTTCATCCAACTTTGTCAGAAAAAAAGGAAAAAACACGTTTTGGTCGCAATTCAGGTATTTGATATTTTAGCAAATTTAATCCCCGAGAAAACAAGCAAAAAAAAGTCAAAAATCGGTTGAGAATTGACGGAGATACGGAATTGTGTCCACAAAAAGTCACTTTGGAACCACTGCGACCCGTCGGACACGGTTCGTCCCTGGATCGGCTGGAGGAGGCTGGAGGAGCATCGAGGTGGGAGGTGTCTACGGATGTACCGAGTAATTCATCAAGACAGCGGTCACAAGAGAGAGGTGAAGAAAGGGTACACGGAAAGGATGAAGATCAAGAAATAAAGAAGAATTCAAATAGTCAAATGGTGCTTGTATCAAGAAATTGAATTTTGTTTTTTTGGGAGGTTTTTGCGCGATGTTCTCCCGAGACAGAGGACAAATGTCGGGTCGAGTATTGTCTGAAAAGGTCACGCAGGATTTATCGTGTCTAACACCTCTTTTGCAAACATGAATACTTAGAAGAAAATGAACTTGTCGCGGTCGCGACGCCCGCTCTTTGAAGGAGGAGGACAGTGTTACGAGCACGAAGTATGCAAATTAGGAGCGCGGAGTATGCATGGGTCATAATTATTGTACATAGAAGAACATGGTCTCTTACCGACCGGGGTCAATAGAACAAGACAGAACAGATCTGAATTAGCTGTCACGATAACAAGACGTATGTATATGTATAACCAGATGCTAATCACTAAGCTGTAATATTCCTTTAAGTGTTACAAATAAAGTGCTATACGGTTAGATAGTTCCTAAAGTTGTGTATAAATAAAGTATGACCCAAGACGAGTGCGTTGAATCGATGGGAAGTCGGGACAAAAATCATAACGTCTGAACTAATCAGTTTTCGACCTATATACCCCAATACTTTTTTAACCAGAATATATAGATGCATCGATTGGTGTAGAAAAAAATATACAGTTGCATTAAAAAAAATTGAGGTGATCTCGATTTTTTATTGAATAAAAAGTTTTTTTATCAATATTTACTTTTACAATTTGTTGTCAACTGAATACTGACTAACTTTTGTTCAAAAATTTTTTTTATCAAATTATTTTTATCACGTGCATTTGAAGTTAGAATTTTTTCATAAAATATATTTTAAATATATAAGCTTATTTAGACTAAAACACAAGCAGACTCTAAATACGTTAACGTAATGTATTGTTATTATAAACTTTTAATAGTAATATCTGTTAATTTAGTTTAATAATAGTTTAATAATAATAATAATTTCACAGAGATTAGAATTCTGGATGTGTACACTTCTTCCTAAAAAAATTTATTTCTCAAATAATTGCAAGTAGTAGCAGAAAAGCGCGTTATTTTCATAAAGTATAAAGTTAGGGGAACCAAATATAAAAAAATCACGGATACGTTTTGTTACGTATTTTTTAAAAAGTCGGTTGAAATAAAATTTTCATTCTCGGGACTAAGAAGTTTTCTAATGATCAGTAAGGCCATAAGCCTAAACAATAATTTTGAAGCACACATACCCATAATACTAGAATCCATGGTTAATAAAGTGAGTCAAGAATAATTAATATTCTGAAGGTCTAAATAAAAAAAAAGAAAGTATCTCTACCGCGTATGAATTTCGAGTGACGCTTGAAGTCCTTAGATTCCAGGTTAAGATGGTAAATAACATCGTAAACAACTACGGTAACCTAGCCACCATAACCGAACTCGATTCCTGAATATTTTGATGTAAATATTAGATGATAATTATCACCCTGCAACATATTTGATTTTTCAATTTTTGTCCATGTATCAACGCACTGTGCACCGAGACCAAACAATATTAATATGTATAAAATATTTCACAATAAACGATCTTCCTTCCTGCGAAAACAAAGTTATTCGATTATCCGGACAATGTGTGTCATGATTAGTTTGGATAACCAAAGTTCTACTGTACTATTTACTTATATATAGAATGCCAGGATTAAAGCATGTTCCTGGTATAATATTACAAGTTATTTTCAGTCAATCTTACTATTTCACTGCCAGTCTCACCTATTATTGTAAATATAATCTTTGCATTAGGAGCACGTCGCGGTAATGTTTTTGTTGCTGCAGAATTTCTGAGTTAATAAAACAGAATTACTGAAATGTAAATGTATTGTATGTATTATCTTATACTTTTGTGTCTTAAATTACGTTTCGCATCGGCAAAAAGTCGTACGCTCAACAGATTTTCAAAATCATTTTTCTCAGAAACGAAGCTTTCTATGAAAAATACTTATTCCAAAATATCGAGTTACTGTCTTTAAGTGATCTCTTGTTGGGTTGCATGCTGGAATCAAACTTCAAAGATACATACACAAATCCTGTATATTACATTGTCGTAGCGTGTAATGCAGGTATGCTAATTCACCATAACTTTTTATGTAGTTAAATTTCTCTTTCTGTCAGCTATAACATTGCGACGATGAAAATATGCCGATATTGAAATCTCGAAAATATAACCTTGAGAAAAAGTATTCCTTTTTTATCTATATTGTTGTTAGACAATTTTAATCTATGTGACTTTTATCTATGTAAAAATTATCTGACAACAATATAGATAAAAACTATCTATGTAAAATATTGTTGTTTCCCGGACAGTAACAATAAAAAAGAATACTTTGCTCAAGGTTATATTTTCGTGATTTATAATAAAGCGGCATATTTTCACCTGACAGATGTTAACTAAAGCCTTATATAGTACATACATGCAACCCAACAAGTGATCATTTAAAAAAAAGGCAACTAAATATTCTGGAATAAGTATTATGTCGTTATATTTATGTCGTTGAAAGCAGCGAAAAATATTTTAGGTTCAAATATTAGATGATTCACCTTGTAGCTACATAGAGGAATCAGTTTCAAAGATAATTCTTTTCCTTCTGCTAATTTTAAGTCGGATTTTTATTTAAATTTTCTATTGAAAATATTCTATGCACTTGCCTCTAATGTCAATACACAATGGAGATCTCCATAGTGGTTAAATAAATACATTTTGGAAAACCTTCAGCTCGTATCAATTAATTACACCGACGTTTCGTACTGCCAACCTCATTGTTAAAAAAGTAAACATTTCGTATATCTCGATAAGACGTAATCGAGGAGACTTAAAAGAGATGTAAAAGTTCAAGAATATAGGCAACCCACAAAATACTGTGGTTCGAGCTATATGTCAGGAAGAATTGTAATTTGTATACAATTGATTTATGCAAATAAACCTAACTGTCCATATTTCCGCCAAAGGAATATGCAGATACATATTTCTAGTCTATTTTTACGAGTATTGCCTAAGTACGTTCCTAAGTTCCTCGACCTCTTTTTTTCAGATCATCCTGTCTATGATATGTCAATGTTCATTCAAACCTTGTATCCGGTGTTTACACTGGACCAAGCGAGGGTGCTTCGATGAGAATATTTGTGGATCAAGGATGCTGCGGTAAGTTCCCTCTCGATAATAGCATTATCATCCCTTTCCTCGTGTCCCGTGTACTCGATTGTTTAAGCACACTACTTTTCACTTCTCTCGCACTTTCCACGACCACGAGAACATCGTGACACTCCGCGGATGCACTTTGTCACCGACCGTTCCCAGTAACACCAAAATAAGAAAAAAACCCGAGAAAATACGCCAGCCAACGAGAGTCCTAAAAAATATTTAGAAATCGAACGGACGAAGCGGAAGAGCTTGATCAACGATTCCGCGAGAGAACATCTCCCGGTGTTCTAACCCCGTTTCTTGCGCAGAGGGTGAAAACCATGAAAGCCGAGCGGTTACGAACGTGCGCGTCGACTCGGCCAGCCAGACTGATGGATTTCGGTGGATCTTTTTCCTGCAAACGTTATGTTCGGCACGCGCTTCCCGCTGGAGAAGGTTCTTGAACGGATTCTCTTGTGAACGCAGCCCAGCACTATTGTTTCCCTGCGAAGGGTATCGCCTCGGTGTGCGATACACTGCAGCCTGTGGAGTTCTGAGCATGCGAAATGTCGCCTGCCACCCCCGCCCGGTGGTCACGTGGTTGGCCGACTCGTCTCTCTCACTCCTCCCTTCTTCCGCTATCCCCGTCCTTCGTCCCCTCTTCGTCCTGCTGCCAGTATTCCCCTGCGTCGTCTCGTTTCGTCCGTTGGACGTGTACAGGTCGCTCGTTAATTAGAGTGAGAAGAGGTAACGGCAGCTCGGTTGACCATTCGTCTATCGAACAAAGAGGCGAACAATAGAAGGATGGAGTATGGTGCGAGAGGAAGAAAGAAGCACGGCTGGATTACCCCTCGTTCGAATAATTGTCACCTCCTGTCACCGTTCGTTTCTACGAATCGCGCCGTGGACTGGCGAGTCCCGCTTCTGTTTGTTTACAAACCGATGCTCGTATTGAAATAGCGATTACGAACGTCTATGGACGGTTTTGATAAACACGGAGGAATGCATTTCTTGCGGGGGATACAGGAATCGGCGGAACGGAATATCCACGGCTGAATGTAATCGCACGTCTTTGCCCCGTGCAGCAAGATTTTACTCCGTAAAGAGACACTCGCGCGGTATGAATGGTTGTGTAGCTTTGGTGATAATTTTTTATCCCTTAACCTCTGTTCGATAGTGTTTCCTCCCCTTGTCTATTGGCGTTCCGTGTGCACGATTATTTCGAATACAACGTCTGTTTTAGACGGAACAAGTTTCAAAATATATGCGTGGGACCATGCGACGCGACAACGATTTCTCGACTTGCTCCTTTTGGAGTAGCGATCCTGAGCGGTATCTGTATCCTCGTTTTTCCCCTCTTTGTTTTATAATCGGAGATAGAGAATTCTTGACGGGAGGTCCAGTGGCCCCACGTCATACTCGCTGGCTTCTTGGAAGGAGACTGTTCCTGCTTTCTTTTTCGCCTCTTTATCGATTATGGCATGATAAAAGTGGCGCGAGACGTTTGTTCTGTCGCAGCGTGTTAGAATAAAATTCTTCCTTGGGCAAAAGGTGAAATGATCTCGTTTGAGGGCCGCGACCGGTTACATCTTTAGTTTCGGAATTTCGCGTTTCTCTTTGTCTATTTCGGAATAAAATTTCATCGATATAATCCTAAAACTATGTGTATAGATACCTACTATTTAGTTAAGAAGTGAAAGATCAATTTCTCGAAAACTATTAAAAATGCTTAATTAAAGCACGAATTATTTTCCACAACACATATCTATGCATTTAAATGTTTATTTATGTACACGTCTTAGTTTACTTCCTACAGTACGAGTACACACCTGCTTCAGTATTTTATCTATATAAATTAAGGTTCTCAATGGTACATACACATACACTAGATCAGCCGATTTACAAGATGGAAGTAATGCCGTTTAACAAATTTACTAAAAGGACTAGTATATATGGCATATAGAAAGTAAGAAAAGAAAAGAAGTGGAAAAAATAATTTTCCTTATAGCAAACTTTTCTTGTTTCGTAACAAATAAGATAAGATTGTGAAGCTGATACTTCAACTATTAGTTCCTCCGAAATCGCTGTACGACGTTATGAATATTTATATGAAGCCTAAGTAAGGTTAAAAGTGATGACAGTGTTCCTGTCAGGTGATGCTCATAATTTTGGCCATAATAATGAGAATAAGGTGAGACATTGGCAGCAACCTAATTTCACATACCCTGAGCTATGTATATCCGACGCGCATTTTATACCGACTATGGATTTTAAAATTTCCTTCGGGGTCTGGATAGTGTTGCCATAAAAGTTTAAAAAACAATCACGTGTACAGTGCTTTCATTCATCATATAAAAACGATCGTCTTCCACTCCTCCGTAATTTTTAGTTTAACATTGCGTTTAGCATAATTTAACGTATAAATTTTATAATGTATAGTGGACTTCTAAAAATAGCGGATTATTATCTTTTCGAATGATACCGCTTTACATGCTATTCAAGTCAGACACGCGGTTAACATATTATGGTAATTATATTGCACGACACTTCCTTTAAAATTAATGATAGCGTCACAGAACAGAATCAACACATTATAGTGTACTTTTCAACCATCCAAATCTTCTATGAATCCTAAAAGGATTTGTTTTATTTACATTTTAAAAGAGGAAAAGAATATTGCGTTTTATGTCAAATAATAAGGTACGGCGTAAAACAAATAGGTGTCACCGAGAGACTGCCAATAATTTTAATTAAATTACCGTTCGTAACAGCAATTTTTTCACACAATGTTCATAGAATATACGATATTTCGGTCATCCTTGCTAGTCATTTCACTGCTTGAAATTGTTCAGAAATGTCCAATTGCCTTTGATATTAATTCAGCGTAGCGTGCCAATTATTCTAAAGTTGAAGTGGATGAAAGAGCGAGGTTGGATGCGAGATAAAGAAAAATGTGCTTGAATGCTGGATGGAGAAGAATGTGCAGTGGTTGCTTTATTATCTAGACTCTCAACCCTGAGACATAATATTTCTCGTATCAACGTATTCAAAGTGCACCCGCCAGCGAACGCGGTCATTCAAAATTTCTTGTCGAAAATAGACATCGGCTAGATGTTTCGATTATGCACTACCTGCAAACGATAAAGAGAAAATGCTGGGATACAAAGTAATCTTTCAATCGAGGAAGGATTTTCGGTAGAGACGGCAAAGGGGATTAGTATTTTTACATAATGACAGGTAGGTGTACGAGGGTCGGGGATAAGTGCACCTAATCTGCCCCCGCTTGTAGTTTCACGGTACAACGAATCGGAGGAATTTTTCCGAATTTCAGAAAAATTCGAAGCGTGTTTGTCTAGCAGTTTCTCGACCGAAATACAACGAGTTTTATTTCCTTTAAGGTAGTTCCTAACCAACTGAGTTAGTCAAATTAGAGTTGGGTAATAAACGATAAATATAAAGTAGTATGATACTATAGAAATAATAATAATAATTTTTCACATCATGTATATATATTTTAAACAGTTCAATGTTAATATAAATAATTGTAATGCGAAAATAGAAGATTAAATTGGTTAGCGTAGTGTATTGGAGCAGCAGATCTGACAACGTCGCATTCAGTCGGAGCGTCTTTTATAACAAAAATGTCAGAAAAATGTTCATATGAACTTGAATCGTCGTTCGCTATTTAAATGTCTAAACACATCGATTGTGTGACGTTGTCACGTTGATTGCTCTACGTAAGTTTCTGAAAAATTTGCACGTAAACCTATTTTTTTATGGGCACTTACGAAGAAACTTTGTGGTCAGTTTTGCAGAAATTGATAAATTCATTTCCTGACATTTCGATGTACTTTTGTGCCAATTTTGGTACATTTCTTGAATATGGTTTTCCTGTTTCAGAAGAAAAACTGAAACTATAACCCTCTTTTTTGACTCCGCCATATGCCACTGTGTTAAAATGCATCAACTTTAATTAACAATTTCTCGATAACTATGCGGTAAATCGATTTTAAACTTTGTACAAGGGTTTATTGTATTCCAAATTAGTGTTGCGCGAAATTTGAAAGAATTCTTGAATTTAGTAGATTATTCAGGAACTACCTTAAAACAAATCCTTAAATGCACGCACAAAATATCCCACCTCCCTGGCTTTGCGTTATTATTATTTTATGTGGCATATTAGTGAGATAGTCAATGAATATTTGTTATTACTAGGTATATGCAAAAAAGTGTAAAAGTATATAAAAGGTAAAAATGTGATAATTTATGTAATACTAATTTATGTAATTTATGTAATAACTTAAAAATGTAAGAAATGTAATAGGAATGTAAGTATGGAAGAATGGAAGAATGGAAGAATGGAAGAATGGAAGAATGCAAGAATGTAAGAATGTATGAATCTAAGAATGTAAGAATGTAAAAAATGTAAGAATGTAATAAAAAAAAATGTAAAATGTAAATAGAGATGGTAAATGTAAAAGGGGGTAAGAAGTAGGAAAGGCGAAAGGGACCGGAAGTTCTTGTAAACCCTACGGGGAACAATAAATATACATACATACATACATACTAGGTATATGCAAGTTGTTTTACTTTAATTCCTGAATGAATAAATCCCGAAAAGTATGTTGAATTGAAAAATCCGAACATAAGAGGGACGAAGATAATAATTGAGCAAGCATTAATGTTTTTGAGAAAAGAAATCAATAAGAGGAGGTGTTAGAAATTTTTCCTTGTCATTTATGATTCTCGTCTGAAGTGAAGTCTGTATTTTATTTAATGCAGAAAACAAAGAAAAACCATAAAAAAGAATCTAAACTTCAGTACGAATGTTGTATGTACACAATTAGCAAAATTTTTATTTAGTTGAAAATAATCTGATTTGTTTTCCCTCGACTAATAATAAATATCTAACTGTGTGTATTCGAAGTGAATTTATTCGATAGATAAGTAGGGTAGATGTACCATTTGTGGCCACTTGAAGGATTTCCGTACCACTCACAGATACATAACTTACAAAAGAATACGTACACAAAAGTAAAGAATATATAAGTGTAATCCACAATATAGAGATAATTAATATATTCTACGTTGAACAATGTTTTAAACATAATTATTTAAAAAATCATTATATTATCGTGCCAGACTGTTTTGCACCATTTGTGGCCACTAGAGTACCATTTTTGGCCAGCCGGCTTTCCATTTGTGGCCACTTATAGAATTGGTAATACGAAAGACCCACAGTAAGAATTGTAGTTTTTAATTTATTACAAATGTTCACTACTGAACAAATAATACAATACTTGCTGCACAAAAATAATATTAACTGCCAATAAGTATCCTTTTTACTTTTTCTTTTGGTAGCGACAGGTTTTGCTTTTTCTGTTTTTTTTTTCTTATTCCTTTCTTCGAACTTTATGGCTTTAATCCTTTTATTTTCTTCTATTTTTGCTAGTCTTTTTTCTTTATTAATCATTCTCTCCTCTTCTTTGTTCTCCTTTTCTTTTTTTTTTTGCCAACATGATCTCCATCCATTTGTCTGATGTTATTACAGCAGGTAAATGTTCAACTGCTTTCCGCTTTCGCTTTATGATTTGCTTTTCGGGCCATAAAAGAATTTCGTTGAAGACATCATCGAATGACTTTTCACGAATCGTAAAAATCTTCGACTTTAGAAGAATTTTTTCGCTAACTATTGTATAATAATTTTACAATAATTAGGTATTGTACGATAAGTTGCTAATGAGAATGCCTACTGACCAAAAATGGTTGTACCGTGGACAGTTTATGGCCATTACGTGGCCACGAATGGTACAATTCCATTTTCGATGTACCATTTTTGGTCAGTGCCTAATTCCACTAGAGTTTAGGTTATATCGTTGAAATTCTTTTTTAAATCTCAAAAATATTTGTTTTTTAATATAAATATGTATAAAACTTCATCCATACTCTTGTTAAATACAGTAACTAATTGTTTTGTTACCAGTCGTATGCTAAGCACCATTTGCAAGGATGTGGAAAGTTATCAAAGATTTGTACATTCACATATGATAATTAAATAAAACGGGACAACAAAACAGTATAAAGTAGTAGAAATGTTGCCAACATAACCCACCCTTAGACAGCTTCATTCGCATTGTAATGAAAGTAAACTAAGAATACTTAATATATCGGAATTAATAAGACAGTGGCCACAAATGGTGCAGTGGCCACAAATGGTACATCTACCCTACATTCTTTTTCCCAAGAACTTTTTGGCCTTCACTTTCGAACAAATCTTTTGTCTACATTTACATCTTTAAGGTAAATGGCCCAATGGTGAAACAGTTAAGGAAGCAGTTGAGATAATTGCAATTTCTTTTATATTTAAACGGTATACAATTATAACTAAATATGATTATTCGAAAGCGTAAAATTTCTACTTTCAGATAAAGTAACAAGAATCTACATTTGTGTAAGGTAAAGTTTTAAATTAATTAAAACATGAAACTGTTCATATGGCCCAGTAATTAAATGAACTTCATAGCGTGTCCCAGTCATTAATTATCAGTGTCCCAATTATTAAATATATATTTAATGTAACTATTTCTATCAGGTAACGAAAAGAAATCAATGTGGTAATATTTTGGGGTGATAAAAACATTTTATTTATAATAAATTTTGACTTTATATTTCCGAAAAAAATTTAGAATAAGTTAAAAAATTATTAAAAGTATATTATAAAATTTTAGGTTATGTTAATATTATGACGAGTTTAAGATTAATTATTCTAATAATTCTTAAACAGTATTATATTTTATAGTTATTATTAACGTAAATATATAGGATACAAAAAATACTTACTTTAGTACTTAAAATAAATGTCCAAACCAGTTCAAACGCCATTAAACACGCGTTTAATAACTGGTCCGTGTCATGTTTTCGTGTACTAGTGGAAAAACGCAACCAATTTCAATATTAAAAACAAAAAAATAACAAGAGATCCAATTAATTTTCAATTCTTCAGTATTAATTAAATCCAAAACAACTGTACTATTTCAAAAATTATAAAATAATAATTAATTACAACCTTAACAAAAATATTCTCTCGCTTGCTTGAGCCCATTAGGTAAGAAATGAAATTGAAACTGTTGAAGCATTACTGTACAATAATATTTTTCATGATATAACTATTCAGTTTTGTAAGCATATAATTGTATCTATATAAAGCTAATATATTTTGCAATTATATTTCGAGCAGTTTAAACGTTGCAAATTAGTAAAACTGTTATTATTAACAAAATTTCTTCTCAATTTTTAATTATTGGGCCATTTACCTTATTAGGAATTTATTGGAAGCTTTAAAGGACTAATATCACGTGCGAACTGCAGATTTGGTTATATTTTACAATATTCCTAACGAAGGAGCTTTTCTGTTCCAGTATGAAAGTATTTTTATGTACTCGAAACATTTACTTTGTATGAAACCCTTTCTCCGGTAATTGTTAAGTGGATTTATACTCATGTTATTCAAACAACCAGAATAAAGGGGAAGAATAAATTATTTTTAAATGATATACCTTTTATATCTACATAACGTCGAACTCTTATTCTTCTTTAGATTTTATATATGTATCATATAATTATGTATTTAATGCGTATCTACAATATTTTGTGAATATATTTCAAGTAGGTATTTTCTAAAGGAATGTACAAACAGCGCACACATAGCGAGTTGCCGGGTAGTTACGCCGGTTTTTATCATCCGAATGGCAGTATTATTGGAAGGGAAGTCCTTTGAAATGCCTTTCCAAGTCTCCATAGATTGTTGCCTAGAAACTTGAAACAAATGACTGCCGTCCGTAACTCGAGGATCACTAGAGAAATGAGTAGCACAGAGAAATAAATCAACATATCGATACGACAATTTATCACGTTATATTTGGCAAGCGAATTTCCCGCGAGGAGTGGCAAAATAGTGAGTAGAACGCATTCCACTACACCAGCGAAGGCCAGTTGGAGTCATTTGGGAGCCCGGGCTCCATGATGTTTATCAGAGCCGCGCGGAAGGAGAGCTCGAAAGCTCCCTGAAAACTGTAAAAGTGTAAATAGTAGCGTGCGGTGCAGGTTCGTACCCATAGACTGAAATAACTGGCCCTCTTGGGAGCCCCACCCTAGTAGCATTTTTGGTTGGCATACAGTTGGGCCACGCACATAATATTAGTTGGCCAACAGATAGATTTGGCATTTTTTCTTCAGGTTGGGCCAACAACAGATGGCCAAGGTAGGTTTCCTACTGTTACCCAACTATTTATAGGGCTTGCCAAACTATATGTAATAGTAATCCAACGGTAGGCAAACGGTTGGATTTTGAATTATACTTATTATTTATAGGTAACGGGAAAATGTTAGAATTTCAACTGGTAAAATTAAAAAGTATCTGCCTGTACGGTTGCTTCTTGATACTTTCAATTTCACCAGTTAATCTGAAGTGAAAACAATTTAGGTATATGCATAATATTAAGATATTTATTATAAATCATATTAGTACAACTTTTAATTGCAGAGCGTCATACTGGCAAAAGGAATGCAAATAAAGCTTTCATCATAATTATTCTCTTTAAAGTTAGGTAACAATAAGCATTTCTTATTTAAATCCGACGAACAAATATATTTTTCTAATTAGTCGTAAAAAAGAAATAGGTATTTTGTAAGTTAACTCAAGTTAACTTACTTACAATCTTCGGCGAGCCTCGTGAAGGCTCGGGAGTTTAGTGACGCGGTGCGCTGGAAGAAACGACACTTCTTCTCTGGCATCGAGACACGCGTTGCGCATTTTTGTAACGCAAACCTCAGATAAATAAAACGCAATCTTTTCACACCCGTGAATTAGCAAAGAGGACTCATTTTAAACCAGTTCTCTTCATATATGCTCTAAAATCCAGTATAACCGTAGCCTTAAACAGTGTACAAAATGACGGACGGGACCATTTCGCTCGCGACGCGGCTTGCGTCCTGTGGCTGTCGACGTCAACCGTTCCACTCAACCCTCTCTTCCCCCAGACAGTCTTTATAAAAAGTGCAGCTTGTGTGGGTTCAAAATTCTTTCAATTATTTTGTGATATGATTTTATTTTCATCCGAACCTATATATTTGTTTTTATTATCTTTAACTAAATGTATTTCCGTAGGGCATTATTAGTTGGCCCAAAATTGGTTATTCGTAGACAAATCACCGGAAGACGAGTGCAATATTAAACAGTTGGCCCAATAGGCGGGTTTGTAGGCGAAACTACTAACCACCTCCCAACTGATTCCCAACCGTAGGCAAATTGTCGGGATGCAAATACAACATTCAACGGTTGGGCCCTGTAAAGAAGGTTTGTAGGCGAAACTACTAACCACCTCCCAACTGATTGCCAACTGTTGGCTACCGTTGGCCAACAAAAATGCTACTAGGGCAGTGGCAGCGATCACTGGGGCCCCCAAGTATCCCAGTCATTCAAACCTATCCTACGGGTATGCGGCTGCACCGCACACTACTACAGTTTTCCCTATCCGTTGCGCGTCTACGTTATCATTGGCTTTCGAGCTCCCCTTCCGCGCGGCTCTGGTAAACATCATGGAGCCCGGGCTCCCAAATGACTCCAACTGGCCTTCGCTGCACTACACTAAAACTTATGAATATGTTTGGTTATCACGGAACAATACGAAATACGCCCGTTCAAGGGCGCACCAAAATATTATCGGAAGCAGACAAACGGTGTACATCCAGACACATTAAAGCGAAATCAATGATAAATATGCCCGAAACTAAGTGCCGAGCTTTCTTTACAAATTAACAGACAAGTATCAGTTCGTCGACCTCCAGAAAACAAATTCAAAAATAAATAAACAGAAACGTTTTGAATTTGCTAAACCATTAGAACATATGTGACTTATGATGAAAACTTTTGGCATAGTGTAATTTTTCCCGATGAAACAAAAATTAATTTGTTTGAACTAGATGGGAAAAAATTAATCGTATGGAGGCACAAGAATACACAGAACCAGAAGGATCATATTTGCTCGAGAATATAGCAGGGGAGTGAATCTGTTGAGAATATATGTTCAATGCATCCTGTGCGGGTCTGTATGTGTGTGTCTGTATGTAGAGAGCGCACAGTGTTCGATGGGTATAGGGAAATGGACAAAAATTAATAACTTCTCTCTGGAGTAAAATTTTTGAAAATAAATTTCATATTTGTTTATAGAATGACTTTTTTAAACATCTTTGATGTTACAAGTTTTTTAAATTTTTTTTAATGCATGTAAGGTAAGGGCGAGCAATAAGGCCCAGCAGGTAATATTTCTTTTATAACATACGAAATGTCATTCGAAGATATTTCCGCGTCATTGATATAACATATGCCGGTTGTAAATTCAACAACTGTTTCCCTCTCAACTTTCAGTGCACGAATTATAACAATTACCTCGTTTTTCTGGATTTATGTTGGGAATCCTCATCATCCAATTACTGTACAACTACAACTATGTATAAGTACACATGTCGGCAACGTATTCCCAGAAAATTTGTGATTTTGTAAAGTACACGTTTAACATAATTAACCTCGAGAATGAGGAAGTCACAAAACACATAGGGAAGAGCTTCAAAGCACGTGTCTAATTACCTACTCTACACGAAACAAAGCCCATTTACAAGGTTTTTAAAAACCTAAAAATTTTCCTGTTTGTTGTTTTCATATATTATGCAAAATATCACAGTTTATAGTTTAATCTTCATAGATTTCTATAGAAAAAAAAGAGTTTGCAAAAGTATGTATAATTTTTTTTTAAATAAAGATGCTAATACATTGTAAATACGAAGCTTCAGAACAGATGAATGTGTAGACTAAACGTCTTATCGCTTAACGGAACGTACAAGTAGATTCTACACGGAAAAATGTTTTCACCCTTGAAAACAGTGGTTGTCGTACACTGTTCAGATGAGTGCTCGGTCATCATGCGGTGACGTGTTCAGCACCATCGCTCTCGATGCGCGAGCACCGATATTTTCGGTGCTCGCCGTTCGTCATCTGAACAGTGTACGACAACCACTGTTTTCAAGGGTGAAAACATTTTTCCGTGCAGTCAGCGACGGTGCGTGCACGTGATTATACGATGCCTATTATTTAAGCACCGTTCCCAACTGTGAAAACATTTTTCCGTGTACTCTACGCGGCGGGCGTAGCACGGGCCTGAGCGACGAACGTCTTAATAATGAGTTTGACTGTTTTCTGTTTCGGGTAAATTCGGGCAGCTGAAATTGACGTTAATATAAAGTTTAATGTTCTCTAAATTAATATACCAAAAATCACGGAGGTACTTTTTGGTACATTTTTTAAAAGTCCCCTTGAAGTTGATAAACATTTAACATAAAAAAATCGTACAAATTGTTAGTATTGTAAAAAACCGACTTGGCAGTTTTGAAGGTATGGCAATATTAAACACAACTTACAAAAATCAAATGAAAAGCATAAATATTCCGTCAATGGAACGTGTTTGAAAAAATGCACCGAGATTTGGAATAAATGTCTAGTGCAATTTTTGACAACAAATTGGTAAATTCAGGAAAAGTTATGGGTAGCATTAAAACCTACGTTCCTTTATTAATATTTTAAGATACAAGAATTTGTGGATCGAACATTTCAGATTCTTGACTTTTGTACATTACATCGGACACTGTGCGAGCGGTGTCGCCCTCTCCGATCTCAGTTCTGGTTTATATAGGGCGGTATTCTCAGTCGTTGCTTATTCTTAAGCAAATGCTTAAGCATTCGGCATCCTTTACTAGCTACTAGGTTAGTAGAGGATGCCGCATGCTTAAGCATTTGCTTAAGAATAAGTAGCGACTGAGAATACCGCCCATAGTCAGTAAGAAGTCACGAGTAATCAGTAAATGTAAAATAAAATTCAAAGACATCTTAATGCAAAGTGTATTGCTTCCATCGAAACATCTATCAAATATTCAAACCTAATATAAGAATTATTTATCAAAGACATCCCCCCTCCCCCTCGACCATAAACCAATCAAGCATATTTGGAAATAATAAAAACATAAACTGTTAGATTGCGATTTAACGATCATAAACGATTTCAAAACGAAGCCACGCAAAGAATGAGAAAATACTTCACCTCCTCTTACAGAGAATTGATTGCATCCACGCCACGACATTTATAGGCCCCCAATGATCACAAAGGATACACAATTTTAATACACTGAATTAAATATTAGAAGTATATTAGAAACTAAAATTTATTTATCTGCACACTTAGTTTCATTTTAGAAAAATACATTTTCATTGTCAAATAGGTACCTACATATTCACTATTATTTATGTTATATTGTGATTTCCGGTTTTCACGGTTTCTACATCATAACGTGCAAGTTGCACAAATATCGTATTTTTGTTCATAAATATTCCCCCTTATAGTTTTTTGTTTGCTGCCCAAAATCACTCTAAGGGAGTGACATTAACCCCCGAAGATTTGGCTATTTTTTTATTTTATTTTATAACTCGCAATCTGTAAGGGATAGAAAAAAAGTTTTAACGCGAAAGTTACTTCTTTTAATTAGATCGATCAAATGGTAAAAGTTTTATAAATCGTTTAAGCAATTAGAAAAAAGTTATAAACAAAAATATTAATAATATTTTCAAAAATTCATTTATGCACGTGAAGTCTGAAATGGTGGTTTAAACAATTATGAAACAGCATAATCCTTTCTTTTTTCATACAAATTTAACCTTTGTTCTATTGCTGAAATCTGTTCCTCGACAATCGAAGGACTTCAGGATCCCATTTGCAACGTATCTTGAGCTGCATCGTCATGCATTGCTCGTCAGCAATGTTCTTCTAACATTTATTAGGAAATAATAAGCAAGACGTAGAAAGAAAGTAAGAAAAATATAAAAATGCTTATACCTTCAAAATTAAACATTATTGGACAATGGACATATGCGTGTACCAACTTTCTTTATTATTTTCGTGAGTAGAACCAATCCTGCACAAAATGTCCCACATTTTTATAAACACACTGTATGTAGGTACATATACATATAATCGGCTCATTAGATTCTAGCTGCTCTAACAAGAATGCGCGGCGGCATGTGACTCAACTTCATATACCTAGCTAACACCTGTTTCGTGAATTTTTCCACAATATTTCGTGAATGTGATCTAGTCACGTCATAGGCTTTCGCCTACACCAGGCATGCCCGGTAAGGAGCCAAAGACCTCCTTACCCTAGTAGCATTTTTGGTTGGCCAACAGTAGCCAACACTTGGGAATTAGTTGGGATATAGTTAGTGTTTGTGCCTACAAATTCCCAACGCAGGGCCTACGGCAAAAAAGTTACGACAGTTTGCCAAGGAATACTCAATGTTGGGCCTACAATTGTTATGGTTGGTTAATTAACAAAAAATTTACAACGATGATTAAACGTCGTCTTACAAACGTCAGAAAATTTGCTACATCAAAAAACCTGTTTGTGATTTTTCTTTTCTTATTTATAAATACGTAATGAGGACGTCTGTCTTAAGACAAATGTGAAATTTTAAGGAATGAGTCTAAAGGTCGGATGATGATATTTTGTAGAATATTTCGCGTCACTGTGCAGTTTTCATAAACAATTAATACTAGTTATGTAACTAGAAATTACAAGTGTTTACAGGGAAGTGTGTTGCGTAGTTGCGAACAGCGCACAGTGTAATGAGTATATAGGACAAAAAATCAAAAATCAATTTGTAATTGATATGTTAATCATATTTATTCACAAAACAAATAATTTTTAACATAAAATAATTCATTAATATATATTTTTCTACATAATAAATGTAAAACAAATAAAATATATATTTTTTAAATACATTTAAACACAAATTAATAACAAACATATGAAACAATTATAAAAAAATAAAATTAATTTTTTAAATAAATTAATAATAAATAAATTTTTTAAATAGATAATAAATTTTAAATTATTCATTCTTATTATACATCTTCATCACTATCAGTTGAATCTGAAGGAATTGGAAGCTCAGAGTCTATTAAAACTAAATACTCTAGCACAGATTTGTCTAGTTTTTTTGTTTTATTATGTGTATTTTTTCTTATGTGGGAGCAGTCGGAAGCAGACAAAATTTTACACCAAATTAAAGGACATGAAAGGAACTAATTGTAGTAAAAAAATGAAAGAACCGATATGTTTCGTTTTTTTTTTAATTCTCTCCACAATTTAGAAGATGAGACCAAAAAAAAGTAATAATTTGAGCCACTGGTACGTATCCATATCTTTAAATGCGAGAATGTTTAATTAATAAAACGAAAAAGGGATATATTTTGCTTATTTTCAAAAAGAAAAGAAAGAGAAGAACTTATAAATACAACAAAAATGCAGTGGGTAAAAATTTCCTATGTGTAGTCTGTGGCAGGTTGCGTTTGGTTATTCGACTTTGAATGTAATTACTAACCTTAAATGCGTTATTTATGTTACTAAGTTATGTTGTTCCTATGTCGGAGGACTGTTTACTATCAAATCCATAAAATGAAATACAAATTTCAAAACACAATTTTTTGCTTTTTGAACACGGGCCGTGACACTGTGGCAGCGGTTGCTTTGTAAGCGGAAAGTTTGGCTTCGATTCTCCTCACCGCGAATTTTTTTTTCTAAACCAGTCCTGAAGAAGACGTCTTTACGACGTCTTTTCAAGTTCTTTAAGACGCCTTCTGGACTTCTTCAAGACGTCTTTTGGAAGGAAGCCTTCAGTTGGGCCTTCGTGTTAAGTGACGTTGGGCCCACGTTGGTTACAATCGTTGGCCCATTTAAAAATAGCGCGACACTTGAACAGTTGGCCAACGGATAACACGTCGTTGGCCCAACAAACTCCCAACAAATAAATGCTACTAGGGTAGGTTCTGGAACCCGGGTAACAACCAAGCGCGGACCTAACCCTGCTAACCGTTGCGTGGCTTTTAGGAGAACTGCAAGAGTGTGTGTGTGTGTATCCACACTTGTGGGGGCTAGCTATGCAGACTCTTGGTACGAGCCAGCGTGGACGCACGCACAGTCTTGCAATGCTCCCACAAGCCACGCAACGGTTAGCAAGGTAACAGTTCCGCGCTGGTTTGTCACCCGGGTTCTAGAACCTAAGGAGGTCTTTTGCTCCTTACCAGACAGTCCTGGCCTAGACCATACTTACAAAATATTATAGAAGAGTTATAGGACGCAAGTATGAAGTCAGACTACGTACCTATTCGCCGCCGTACATTTATGTTAGAGAGGTTACAATCGAATAAGCTGAGCTGTAGGTACATATGTACACAAAGTGCATTTGATTCCCGGACACCAACCGCACTCATACAGTGAAAGAGCCGGCTACACAAGGATAATATAGGAAGCGCCTAGGAGGGGACGTTTCTATCACTGTGTGAGTGCGGTTGGTGTCCGACAATCAAACGTACTCTACATACATGTTTACCTCCCCGACGAAATTGTCGCTCGAGGGAAACATCTTTAATATAGCAACTAACTTTTGCCTAAACGTGTACCTACCGATCGTAAAAGAAAAATATATATCTTTGACACTTGACATTTTCTGTTGCATATTTATCATACTGTGTACAGTATTTCCGGGAAATCCTGGAATGTGTCGTTCCTCTTAGCGTATGCGTTTATGTATAACGCGGTGTCGTGTGCGTACCAGGTTCATCATATTTAAAAGCGAAAGACCTAACATTAACGTTTTTTAACCCTTAAATGCATGATTTATTTTTTTTTTCGTTAAAAAAAGATATTTGGCAGACTTGTACATGCTAATGCAAGGAAAAAAAAATAAAAAAAAATTTTATAATTTTTTAATGGCGTTTTATTAAAAAAACTACCTGGTGCAGATATATAACACTATGCATTTACTAGACATTACAATTTACGTATGGAAACTTCTGAAACAATGCTTGGCTTTAGTAAAGCAAAGGCTTATGTTATTGTATGTACTTACCTTAGAAAATCAGTTTATTACACAGCAAAACAAAACTGCAATTCTGACGTCCAACAAATTTCCGAGATTCTTCACTTATCCAAAGCAAAAGTGACATTTAACATTCGCGAAAGAAAAAAAGATGTTACCACTCGTTAAAATATATTACCGTGAACGCGATAATTCAACAGCGGCATGCATTGAGCACAACCGATAAGTTTGAGGTGGTTTGCACGGTATGTTGCAGTTTTACAACACCATGCATTTAAGGGTTAACCGACTTCAAAAAGGAGAAGGTTATAGATTTTTTTTTGTTTGTCCCCTCATAACTCCTCAGCATATGGACCGATTTTGATGATTATTTTTTTATTCGAAAGAGGGCGATGCCCCGGTGGTCCCATCCTAAACAAAATCAATATTGGCTCAATATTTTGCCAGTTATGGTTAATAATAATAATTTATATGTTTGTCCTCGCATAACTCCTCAGCATGTTGTGTCAATATATATAAAACTAAAAAGTTAGAAATAAAAAAATTTTAAAAAAATTAAAACCGACTTCAAAAAAATAAAATTGCACTAAAAATTAAGAAATAATTCTTTCCCTTATTTAATCTACGACTCTCATATTTTTTAAGTCGGTGCCTCATCATTTGCACTGTGTAAATCTGGCGCCGGCTTAAAAAATATGAGAGTCGTAGATTAAATAAAGGAAAAAATTATTTTTTACTTTTTAGTGCAATTTTATTTTTTGAAGTCGGTTTTAATTTTTTTTAAATTTTCTAATATGTTTTCTCAATTTATTAACGCGAATCCATGCAATCCACGAACTGCTTTCGTGGAAGTTAAACAGGTGGCGGGTATACCGAATAAGTTTCTTATAATGGAACAATGGTTCTCTGTAAAAAAAATAAGTCTACGTAGACAGTGTCACTCTGGCTTATGGGTATAATGCAATATAGGTATGTATGTACCTTGCGGCCTGCTACGGGAAATGGATGTCGTTGAGTATCCCAGGAGTCGTTCGCTGGAGATCGAAGGTAATAAAGGGAGGCATGTGAAGGAGACATGGCGTTGACATCCTGTGGGCTGGTCGGAGTAGTCGCGTCGCCGCTGAAGAGAAAGAGGAGGCGGAACAGGGGTTACTACCTTTATGATATAATGGCATGGAAGCTTACCATGAAGTTATATACGCTTCCACAAGCTAACCCCTTGTGTACAGATAAATACAATGGCGTGGCGAGTAAGTACGAGTCTTGAAGTATGCGGGAGGCTTGTGGTCTATCCTTCCACCGTATAAATGGTGTCCGCTACAACGTGGCTATGAAAGCGCTCGACCACCCAAGCGTATACACGTACACGGAGCAGCACTCTAGGAAAACAGCACAAGTACAAGCCAGATTATTTACTTCGTAGAGGGGCAGGCAAGCAACTACGTACATACCTACACTTTTCAATACCGAAACCACGGACTTTTTCCGAAAAGCTAGCGGTAACATGACTCGTCATTGTCCTGCTCTAGATGACAAGGTACACATATTCAGTTACACAAGTTACTTTTCTAACGAGTCAAATAAATTAGAATATTTCACTTTTTTTCCTGTTTCGAGATTATAATGTAATAATTTCATTCTTGTTTTTAGTTAAGTTGTAAGTGACAGTTGACCATAGACGCGAAGTACATGTTTATATAAGTAACTTTCTCTTAATAGGAATGTTTTAATTATCCTGTTACTAATTTTCAGTGAGAAACTCCAGAATTTGTGAATCTAGGTCTTGGAAATTTTTCCTTTGCGGATTTTACTGCAATAGAAACAAAAATAAATTGTTTTTAATGTAATTATGAGGTATTATGAACGCAAAAGTGTAATGTTTTTACGGTATAGGGAGATAAGACATTCCTGAGAAATCAACTTTTGGATATTCGATCCAGATGACCAAAGCTGGAAAATCCGTCAGCAGAGAATAGAAAACGTAATTCGTTTGACCAACAGTAATTTATTATATGAGAAAACAGTTTTTTAATGACTGTTAACAAATTGTATTGAAACTTAAACAATTTTTTACGATTAAGTTTTACAATTCTTGTAGCACAAATTAGGATACCGAGACTTCTTCTTTGCAGTAGCCATTTGTACGCAGCTTCTAATTTATTTTCGTTTGCTAAGTGCCAACATTTTCCGAAATAAATGCTGCTCTTGTGCTATTTATTTAATTATAGTATACGGTTTAATTTCAAATATTATATTTTTTGCCATATCAAAAACAGCTTCTCCTTTCTTCAAACTCTCAATAATTTTTAACTTTTACTCCACTCTCCTCTCCCTCTTATTACTTATTAGCGTTGCTACTCGGTTTCGCCCGAAATTTAGATTCTAATTTTATAAAAAAAAAAATTTTATTTATTTATTTTTTGTGAAAATAATCACATTCATCTGGATTAGCTAGGCAAAATGAGCTGGAACACCTTTCGTGACCCCAAAGTTTACCCTTCAAAAGTTCTTAGGCGACAGACAAACACACAAACACTTTCTGCTTTATATATTAAAATTTCACAAGAAGTTTAGTAATGTTTCCTGTTAATACATTCACGAAATTATTGGTAATTAGGCACGTAACTAGTGGGCATTATTTCCTTTAGCACATAGTGCTATTTACCTAGCACTCGTGCTGCGTATGCGATTCGAGATCCAACCAAATCGGAAGCATTTAACTTATAGGTACAGAAACAAACGTTCCTAAGTAAAAAAATGTTATGAAGAAACCAATTTTTAATTTAATAACTTTTTATTGAATAAGTATTTAGTGCATTTATTTCACGAATAAAAAAGTTACTTGATATGACTTCTTTTCTTCTATAACGAGCGAAATGAAATGAAATTAAGGTAACAAATGGGAGGAATTAAAATATTTCTGACAGATCGTTGTCATTGCATATCCTCTCAATACACATATTATTATAAAATGTGGTCGATGCGTAAAATGGCTCAACACTTCTGCCTTTCCTGCTTGCTATGCTTCATACAGCATAGTATATGTATATTTAGATATAACACCTTTGGACCGAATGTAAAATATTCCATCTCGATTGTTAAATTGGTAAGTAAATCATGTATAAGGTAATACACACGATGCTCTCGAACGCTCGGCTGTACACACAGAAATTTACTAATCGATTTTAGAGGCGACGATGACGTTGGTGCTGCTACTGCTGCTGCTGACGATAATGATTCTGATTCTTCATTTTCACCGGAATAAAAAAGAACGAAGAAAATTTCGAATCATTACTAAAAAATATGAAAATAATAATAAAATCAATTAAGGCTAACCTAAAGCAGTAGAAAATTGGTGAGAAGTATTCCACAAAATATGAGGAAAAATTATTCACTTCAAACATGGGTGGATGGATGAACATATTAATTTCATACATAATTTATTTCTTAGCGGACGATTTCGAGTGTAAAGCATTGCAGATACTGTGTATATAATTTCTAATCGTATACTACAGTTTGGAAATTGCTGTCCTTTTACGATGGAAGCGTGGTTCTTTTGTTTCCTCTCGATCTGTACCTTGCGGTAAGATGCTAAAATGAATGCGCACATATGTAGAGATCCTGCGGGTGAGTTCAGCCCCGGATAAGTAAAGCGAGATATCTCTCTCTCCCTTTTTCCCCTCTCTGTGTGATCGTGCGCGTGCGTGTGTGCGTGGGGTGGGGATCGCACACAACACAAAGGCATTCGCCTGAGTGGGTATGTACGAACGTATGTCAATTTATACGGGGTGTACAACTCGAAAGTGTCACCGATTTGATTCATGGAATCGAAACTGGACAACTAACAGCACAACACTTTTATATAATTACCAGTGCTTATATATAACAGTAATAAAACCGTAGTCAGGCACCACATAGGTCGCTGGATTTTGCGAATAACCCACCGACTGTTTTTCATATTAATAACGTACTTCTGTTGACTATATGTTGCGCGAGAACTCAGTCGACTCGTAGTCTTCTTTCTCCTGTATGATGCTTTAAACGCAAAGAAAACTGGGGTAAGAAATTTACTTTAATTCGCAGTATCATTATAGTGTACCCCAGATCGCGAGGTACGAGAAATAACTTCCGCACCAACTCGTGATTACTGTTCTTGATCAACTTGCACGCTCATAAATCACAAACGCGATAGAGAGCTAATTTTCAGACACCCTATGTGCATGTAACGCAGGCGCAGGCAGCTGTCACCTTACACCCATGGAGGAGGCATGGGCTGCGGCGGCCATTCTCAACTTATCTCTAGGATCTTTGTAAACATGTCGTGAAATCCGAGTATTCAGGCAGTGGCGTAGATCGCGAGGTGGAAGGACCGGTCGGCGGAGCCTCCTCCGAGCGGGAATTAAAATCTGCCACGAATACGCTCGAGACTGCAACATTGCGCGCACACGGTTCCCTTGGCAACCAGAACTATGGTGGCAACGTCACTAAATGGAGCACATCTTTGTTCCGTGCTAATAAAAGGACTCCAGAGGATGCCACCATCTTCTTTGCCCTCTTCCTCGTCTCTTGATCCTCCAGCTTAGGGCGTTTATCCTTCCGTTACTCTTCTCCGTTATAAAAATGCTCGCCGTGTCGCAGTAATTTGATCACAGAAAATTATTCAACATCTTTTTACGACGTCAATATTCTTTAAGCGTTCCAAATATGTGTATAATAAACTCACGTATGTACATTTATATCCATTTCTTAACATCGTTTTATTATTTACGATTTCTTTTGGGGGACAAAAATCGGAAGTCGTACGATGAACACGATAAATTTTTTAATGTTCTTCGAATCACAAATTACAAATTACGATTAAACTGTAATTGATTACACATTATTTTCTGTAATTGTTAATTTAAGTAGTTGACCATTTGGTTTTGTCAACTATCTAGATGAACAATCACAGAAAATGTGTAATCAATTACACAATTACATTTTAATCGTAATTTGTAATTTGTAATTAGATTACATTTAGCCCAACTCTGGTTGCAAATAGCATTTAAAAATATAGTCGATGACATAATGGTGAGAAATATATGTATATTAATGCTATCATATTTTTACAATTTACAGTTCAATACGATTTCTAAATCAGCCAATAAATTTAAATATATTCAGTATTACGTGACATTTTGAGACCGTTAAAGGCTTCGAGTTCGAGGCTTGCCAGACAGGAACCGCAGCAACGTGAAACATAATACAAGTTGCACCAGCCAGTCCTAAGCTCAGCCATGCGAAGCAGCCAGCGGTTAAGGAAGGCGACGTACGAATCGGATTACACGTTGCGTTGGCTGCTTATCTTTACTCTTGATTTTACCTCGCTTCAATTCACTTCATTTCGCTTCAGCGACAACCCTTCAATCGGTATCTTATAACTCGCCTGCGACATACGTTCGTCCTCGAGAACAGCTCTCAAGGACTAAACAACTATATAAACGTTATTTCGGCCAATAGCTTTGCATTTGTTTATTTGGAATAAAAGTATACGTCCGCTGGCGGTAATAGGTAACTTAACATTGCCCGTTATAACATCGTACAATTTCGTAGCCACATCGAACAAGGAATACATAACTCGATAAAATTTATCATCATTTCTACGGTATTGCCGTATTAACAGGGGTAAAAGTTGTAAACAATATATTTATTTTAGGAATAATTAAAAAAAACTTTTATTCCTTACCATACAAGTTTATACTTAGTATTTTATCCTCCCTTCGTGTCTGTTTAGGACTGTTACACTAGGTATTAAATATTTCTTACAATTAATTAACATTTACTCATTGTCGGTTCCACTGGTTTGCAAAAAGACAGGTGCTTGTGCACCTTGCGCAACCTGTATCAATTGAGGTTGAGCTTGTATAGGAGCAGTTTGAATTATGATCGGCTGATTACTTCCACCCTGTACTTGCATACGAATCATTTGAAGTTGCTGAGGTGTTAGTTGTATCTAAAATATATAGCATAAATTTCAGTGCATAGGTAGATAATGAAGGTTCCTCCTCAATTTCAATTATAAATGCGCATACAGGTATTTGTTGGATTTCTCCACTAGGTGTTACGATTTGTTGCACAATTTGTATTCCTCCTGTTTGGGTGGTGGGTGTTTGCTGAGCCTGTTGCAGTTGTATAATTTGTTGCCCTGACGACTGCTGTGGATTCTGCACAGTCACTGTTTGCGTTGTACTTGCACTAGTATTCTCCTATAATAACAACATGAAATTAATGAATAAACCAGCAATAAATCGCTTTGCAAGAGTAAAATACCTGTTCCACTGGACTACCAATATTAATGGTTTGAATCTGGCCAGTAGAAGGCTGTACGATCTGTATAGGTTGCGTGGTTGCATTACCACTTTGTACATTTTGGTTGGCAGAAGCTTGTTGCTGCGCTAATTGGAAGTAGTAATGTACTTGATCCGAGTTCATAGACGTACGCACAGTATTTTCAGTCTGCGCTTTACTCTGTTTTAATTCGTCTCTAGGCACTATATCTATGAGAAAATCGAACTGATCGTACTTAGTTATTGCCATCGCGATATCATTTCGTTGAAGTGTACGTCTTTTATTATCTTCCGTATGAACCCACGCCCTTAGTGTCAGTTCGTGTATAAAAATCTCTGCTGCTTTAGAGAACAACATAGGCGCTTCTGCGCTTATCATTTTTACATCGCCGTCCAGCTTCATTATCTTCTTTATCCTCGCCAATGGTAATGATTGTGTTTTCAAGTCCATCTGTAAAAAATATGAAAATCGTTAACAGTCGTGAAAGACACGTTATTTATTTGCTCACTCACAGTGGTAATTTTTTTAATTTCCTCTGTGACTTTTGGCCAGAACTGAGCCAAGGCTTGTTGAGCTTCAGAATTACCGGGTGATGCAATTTGCAGATCTCCATTAGAATCTCCTTCAACTTCGCTGTCTTGGTTACTGAATAGTTTGCAACAATAACAAATAATGTATTTATGTCGGTGAAATTAAATTTTTCCTATATTTCTACGCGCTGATGTGTAATGTATCTCGTAAATTAACGTGTAACGTCTTTGTCGACAGTACAAACTATTTAAAGGAAAAGAATACATAACCTAATACATGGAGGAGTAAACACTTTTACTTACGTATTCACGAAGAATACCGACATCTTTTTTGAGTCACGTTTGAAACAACATAAAATGAAGTTGTTTAAATGATAAAAATCATCTTGCTGCTCATAATTGACTACAAGTTAAATGATACATACTTAATTCACTATGAATGAAATTTACAATAGGATTATTTGCACCAGTGATAGCGGCCGTACCATGATTGTAGTCACCACGGTGTAATAGACAGGTGTTCCGACTCCTGTTCAGAATGTGTGACTTTTTCGTCCTAGTTATTCTGGCGGCCGGCAGATTTCGTCGGTGTCGTAAAGGCATTTCATATGGCCTGTTGTGTCTGGCAAGCCCAGTAATACCACTAAAATCTCTACTACTACAGTCTCATTAATACATATGTATATGGCTTCTAAGTCACGACGCCTCTCGCGACGGCCAGGGGAATTAAACAGAAATCGGCACACAAAATCGCTGGAGTAAAAGGTACAGAGTCGGAACACCTGTCTATTACACCGTGGTAGTCACATTTACTTTGCTTCGAAATTCGTTATATTCACGTAAGATGGCAGCGTTATGCTGTTCATGTAGAGCACTAAAGAGGTGAGTATGCGCATCCGCCATATTGGGTCCTCTGGAGAGAGAAGATTATTGAGTACCCGCCTTTTTGAATATTGCCAGATTCACTTTATAAACAAAATATGCGTTGTTGATATTGGTACATGGTAGTACGACACATTATTAGAGTATTATATTACACTTAAGTTTATATTTGGTTTATAAAGCGACTTTGACAATACTCAAAAAGGCGGGTACTCAATAATATTCTCTCTCCAGAGGACCCAATATGGCGGATGCGCATACTCACCTCTTTAGTGCTCTAGCAAAGAGTAGGTATAATAAGAGGCGTCACTCCGGGCGGAACCTTTGAAGTCCTTACTTGACCTTGGCATTTAAATTGGTTGTACACTCGAGCGGGATATTCAAATCGACTAAATGTAATACGGGTTTTCCGTCACTTCTATGTATTACAATTTTATGTTATAAACTATCTGTATATTATCAGTACCGTTTTTCGTGATATATTAATAACTTCTAGATTTGAAAAGTTTAAGGTTGAAGTGACATATACGTATAAAAAAATGCTAAAATATAAAAATGTATTACAAATGTACAACAAAAGTATACATTTTGAATGAATTAAAGAATATTTATTAAAAATAAATTATAATAATACATATTGTGTACAAGTATGTTAAAGAAGTATATACTTAATCTTTATTTCAATGTAATTGCCAAGAAATGAACTCGCTTTTTTTTTTTTTTTTAACGTGGGGAAATCCTCATAGGACACCCCGACGTCTCGAAGGGAGGGCTTGGATTCGCCTTCCCTTGGAGACGTCGGGGTAGTGTGAGACTTTTACTCACTAAAACCCCACGGCTACATTCGCGCTTTAGCGAGAGGAGCGGCAGATAACTCTACACAGAACACTCTCCTGCCCACCTCGCCCCAGCACTGCGTACAACACCCGCGCTCGCTACTTATGCTATGCCCACATACATTTATACACTCTATACTCTCTACAATATTATACATTTCCTTACATACATACATACAATCCATACATATAAATACGGTTACAAAATATTTACATATTCATAAGTATACACACTTTCCTATCTCGCTTTATACATGTTTTGAAACTTCTATTACTATTTTTTAATACATAATAAATTCTTAACCGGATAAATAATTTTAATAAATATTCTAACGGGAATTTGGTACAAGGATGTGAAAAACCTACAATATCCTTAAATAATAACAATAAATTCTTGCCTACGTCCTGAAGGGGTAAAAGGGATTTAATATTTGAAAAAAACATTGTTTCCATAGAAAATACGAAATTATAAAAATTTTCATGTGGAGTCTTTAAAGCTCCATACATATTATATTCTTTATTATATGCTTTATAATGAATAAACAAATTACTTGCATCTAATTCTGTATCGTCGTTAGCAAATTTCTTACATATATCACAACAATGAATTTGTAAACACTTATTTAACAAATATCCAGCAACATATTTGAAAGCATTTTGTTCTGGCAAAGACTTCTCGTGATAGTCGCAATTTTCTACAAGAAAAGATTCCCTAACAGCTGGAACAATTATTATAGAAGCTGCTTGTTGGGATAAATTGGGTGAATTTGTTAATATATTATCGAAATCACTGCTGCAGTTCATAAATTCCGAATGAAAATAATCTACCAAAAATAATTTTTTAAATGCTCTTGCAAACTGAATTGGCGTTGGATTTGCAACATTTCCACTTTGCTGTCTAACACTACCGAAAAAGTTTTCTAAACAATCTTGATTAAAACGTCTAGTGAGAATAAACGAAAACTTTTTTTCTTTTAAAAATGTCCAAATATTTATTAAAGAATTTATAGTTATTTTCCACCCCTTAATACATTTTACATATGATGTGGTATTTTTTCCTTCATTACTAATTACTTTTAATTGATTTAAAAATTCTAAAGCTGTATTAAGAAAATCTATATAATTTTGTTGCCCACTGAATGCCTTGTTAAACATTTTAGAACTTGATAAGTTAGAAGAATTGCATATATCAAAGAGTTTATCAAAGAAAGAAATTAAGTCAATTGTTCCAGCTGCATCCTCGGGTAAACTCCCTAAAACTAAATGAGTTTCCATACCTGCCGAAACTGTAGCACTTAAAACTTGAGTTGCATATTTAACCCGCATCCTTTCAAAATTTGTTGGATAAATGTGGCTTTTAGTTAATTTGGGTGCTAATCTATTATTTAACTCTTTATCCTTATTATAAAATTGTTCAATAAATGACCACGAAGTTTTTTTATTTTCCCAATGAAACTGGTATGTTAACATATTATTGCGTATAGATTTAAGTAAATGGGGGGGATCAAATATATAAAATAATTCTAAATCACCTAAAACTATTTTAGAATTATTGTTACGAACGCCTAAAATGTTCGCTAATTGTTGAAAATTGGATCCCATATCCGTAACAAGGCCTACAACTGTGAGTCCAATTTCCACTATTTTTTTAATAAAATTATGTATCATTACTTTTAAATTTGGCGCTGTCATACCAGTCGTACTGAACATGTATCCTAGGGGCTGCTTCCAACTTTGCTTAATGCCTCTTGCCATTATAACAGTCGCGTAATTGGCAGGATTACACGTTTTAACAATTCCACTATCCTCAAAACCAATTACTTCATCCCTTCCATAATCATAATACTGTTACGAGCCGGGGCTGCGGCAACGCGCGAGGCCGGCGAGAAGGGTATTTCCCAAGGAATACGGTTTATGAGTTTGTTAGTTAGGTGCGCGGACGAACCTGATGCGAAATCAGGGAGCCGCTAGGATTATTGACGGCGAGGACGAACCTGATGCGAAATCAGGGAGCCTCTAGGAATGGAGTCACACGCGGACGAACCTGATGCGAAATCAGGGAGCCGCTAGGATTATTGACGGCGAGGACGAACCTGATGCGAAATCAGGGAGCCTCTAGGAATGGAGTCACACGCGGACGAACCTGATTCGAAATCAGGGAGCCGCAGGAAGGTGAAACGTCGTGAACGAACCCAATGCGAAATCGGGGAGTCACTAGGATAAAGTTCACAGACGAACCTGGTGCTAAACCAGGGAGCTGTTCGGAAATTGGTAGATTTACAGACGAACCTGATGCGAAATCAGGGAGCTGTAGGATACGGACGAACCTGATGCGAAATCAGGGAGCCGTAGGAGGGTGAGGTTTCGTGGACGAACCCAATGCGAAATCGGGGAGCCACTGGGTTGGAAAATATACCTTGTTTTGGATGAAAGGTTGCGAACGCACCTGATGCTTAATCAGGAAGTCGCAGGAAATGTTAGTAATGCCTCGTAACTCTTAATTAATATTTGATACAACTCGAGCGGTAAAGTTGTATCAGTGGGTGAATGCTACTAATATTATAAGGATCGCTGGGTAAGAGATGGGTTTAACGAATCTACTCGATTTACACGTGAACACCATTCGTATATTCAATAATAGGTTATTGTACAAATGTAAGTGTCGCGATTAAATAAAGAATAAAAGTGTGTGAGTTACCACTAGCTGCACGGTGTTGACGCACTGGCGATGCGGGGCGTAAGAGTGGCTATTTCAAAGTGCCCAATAGAATATAACCCGGACTCGCGGATTCTATGAGGTTAACTATGATTCTGACGGAGACTTTAGCTCGATCTTACTGAATATGACCAACTCTGTACGAGCGTGACACGACGTTGCTCTACGCGTGACTGTACTGCTTTTAACCAACGAGGGTTGAAACCAAAGGGTTTATATAGTCCCAAAAATGAGTGGGGGTTCGTTAGGAGATTTCCATATAAGGAAATCCTTCGGGGTCGTCGTCGTGTCACTCCCGTTCCCATGGTCGTGTTCCAGATGGTCAAGATCACGACCCCCTGAGTGGTATGTGATAAACAAAAAGATTCTTAGGGCGTTTTCCCTTCGCAGACGCGAGCTCGAAAAATTGTTGAGAGCGGCGTATGGGAATATTCCACATACGTAACATCTCCCCCCTAAGATAAAACATCGCGATTCTCGTGATGCTTTTCAAAAGAAGGAAAAACGCCCCAAAAATCTTTTTATAAGCAAAAATGTAGAAGAGAATTGTCGGGTGTAGGTGTATTAGTGTACTTATCGCTAGGTGTTGTGAGGTGTAAGTGTTTTAATCGTCGCTAGGCACTACGTAGCCGAGCTGCAGCCAGTGCTCAATGATGTCCACTGGTGGTTGTCCGGGTAGCCGGTCGAGCGTCAGCGTTGCAGTGATGCCGGTTGGAGTTAGCTGGATGTTGGCGAGGAGGCTATATTGCGAATATTAGTCATGTGCGTTATTAATTCTATTAAATAATCTCCATACGACTTTAGTTTTTCACCGGTTGGAAACGAGGTTGGTTCTCGGGCTGGTTTTCCAAAGATTAATTCGTATGGGGTGAAATTTGTTGCTTCGTGAACGGATGTATTGTAAGAGAACATTGCGAACGGTATTAATAAATCCCAGTCTTCGTAACTATCCATGTAATGCTTGAGGTATTCAGTGAGGACGATGTGGCTTCGTTCCAGAGATCCATTGGTTTGTGGTCTATATCCTGAGGTTGTGATTTGCTTGATTTTGAATATTTCGGAGAGATTGGTCATGAGCGTTCCGATGAAGCTAGTTCCTTTGTCTGTTAGTATTGCGCGAGGTGTACCGTATATTGCGATGAAGTGTCTAGCGAAAGCATCTGCAATTGTAGCAGCTCGAATGTTAGGTATTGCTATGGCTACGCAATATTTCGTTAAGTTATCTTGAATGGTGAGAATATGTCTATTCCCACTGGGTGTAATTGGTAAAGGTCCTACTGTATCCAAGGAAATTTTGTCAAAGGCTCCTATAGGTGTGTCGGTGATTAACATCGGTTGACGAGTTTTTGCTCGAACTAATTTCTGTTCCTGACAACTTTGGCATCTTCGAATGTAGTCTTGAATGTCGTTGCGCATTTGTGACCAATGGAATTTTGATCGGATGCGTTTATATGTTTTCGTTACTCCTTTATGTCCTCCAATTAAACTATCGTGAGCCTCGCAAATGATGTGCTGTCTGTCTTCTTCGGATGGTGTTGTGATGGTACAATTGCATAGGATAATCTGCATGCCCGTTCCTATGAAAACCTCTTCTAAAATTTTGACGAATTCGTTGGATGGTATTTTGTGAAGGTCTCCCGTGGCAGAAATTCGAAATGATTTAATCTGATTTTGATCTAAGGTGTGTCGAAGAGTTTTCAATCCGTTGAGCACATCTACTCTTTTAATATTATCGAAGAAATTGTCTGAGATTATTATACTGAAGGTTTTAAATAATCCATTGTCCGTAGTTATCACATTTCCCTTTTTTGGTTCTTCTGCTAGAAGGTTTGGTTGATTGATTAGTTCAGTGTCTACCAGTAATTTTCCAACGGGGTTTATTAAATTGCAGTCGGCAGAAATGAAGTGTACGTAATGTCCTTCTTCAGCGGTAAAAGTATTTGAAGAAACGATGATTTTATGTGGTCGATCTAATGGGGTTTCTTCCAGATCGTCAAGGTCATTTGGATCCTCGATTTCGGTAGTGGAGAAAGGGTAGGAGTCGATCGTGTGGTCAGGGACCCTAGGTTCGGTTGACCTGTTGTCAGGTGGTTGTCCCACACTTGCTTCGGGCGTTGTACCTGCAGGTAGCTGGTTTATTGAGGGTTGTAAAGGTTCTTCCATGACTTCCGATGGTACTTGCGGGGTACTGAGTAAATCTAGTTGAGTATTTCTTGCATTTTCTATTACAGTATTTTCGAGCGGCTCCTCAAACGATATTAAATTGTCAAATACGGTCTGGTCCTTATCTAAAGGGGCAATTTGTGTAGAATTAGCTGCGGGCGAAAAACTGTTTATGGTTTCCTGGCGTTCATCTGGCATGGTTACCTCTTGAGATAAGCTGGGAAAAGATCGGTTCTTGTATATTATTGGAGAATGTTGAATGTTCCCACGTGCGGTTTCTTCTTCTGAGCTGCTGCTTGTCTCTTGGTACTTGGGTCGGCTTTCTCTATCTCGTCGTAACTGTCGTATGCGGTGCCCGATTGTTTCGATATTGGCATCTGTTTTCGGTATCTGGGCTTTGAAGTCGGGGTCCTGGAGCTCTCGTGGAATAAGTGGTAAGCAGGTAGACGTAGGGTTGCGCGATAATGCGTCTGCGTTCTTATTCGTCTTTCCGGATTTATGGACAACCTGGTACTCGTATTCCAAAAGACGTAGCTTCCACTTCATAAGTCTAGAAGTTGGGTCCTTGACAGAATGTAACCAGACAAGTGGTCTGTGGTCTGTAACAAGGGTGAATGGGGTTCCATAGATGTAGGGCCTGAAGTATCTTACTGCGTAAACCATGGCCAAACATTCCTTTTCCGTAGCTGAATAATTCTTCTCAGGTTTATTTAGGCTGCGGGAGGCATAAGCAATCGGTAGGTCGTTTCCTATCTCCCCTTGGCTAAGTACGGCTCCAATAGCGTAATCAGATGCATCTGTGGTTACAATGAAAGGTTTACTGAAATCAGGGTATTGCAATATGGGCTTTTTCCTACCAAATTTTGTGACGATCGTCACTCCGGGCGGGAGGATGGGAGGATGGCCTCAGTCGGCGTGCCAGGGTTTGATTGAACTCCTCCTTGCGTTAAAATTATCTCCTTTATTCGAGCTGCTTGCTTACACTCTGTACATGCGATACGGCGCTGGGGTTGCGCCGTCCTCGGTCGGCGGTCCGGCGTTGCGTCCTCTTATCGGGACGGTTGGGAGACTGGCAACGGTCAGGCGTCTCTTTATCGGGACGGGCCGGGGCCCGGGTGTCTCTGTCGCGGAGCGGTAGAGAAAAGAGATCAGGTAGTGTCCAGGCGTCTCTGTAAGGAACGGTAGAGGAAAAGAGACCGGGCAACTTCCAGGCGTCTCTGTAAGGAACGGTAGAGGAAAAGAGACCGGGCAACTTCCAGGCGTCTCTGTAAGGAACGGTAGAGGAAAAGAGACCGGGCAACTTCCAGGCGTCTCTTTAAGGAACGGTAGAGGAAAAGAGACCGGGCAACTTCCAGGCGTCTCTGTAAGGAACGGTAGAGGAAAAGAGACCGGGCAACTTCCAGGCGTCTCTGTAAGGAACGGTAGAGGAAAAGAGACCGGGCAACTTCCAGGCGTCTCTTTAAGGAACGGTAGAGGAAAAGAGACCGGGCAACTTCCAGGCGTCTCCGTAAGGAACGGTAGAGGAAAAGAGACCGAATACGATCGGCGGATCGGCGGGTACTCGGAAGTCTCTCTGTGCGCTTGCGCCGGGCAACATCCAGGCAGGCGGTAGAGGGGGGATCCGTAGCCCCACTTGAACTGCCTTGCCTCCGCGGCGTCGGGGCTTATGTCCCGGTTCTTGGAAATTCCCAGCTGCGAGAAACCGACGCGATCTGGCGGCGCGGTGGGGAGTGAGCGTCATCGGTCTGGCGCGAGACCGGCGTGCTTCGGCCTGGTTCGGCGGTATTCGGCCGTGGTCGCCCGGGCGCTCGGCCTCTTGCTCACTCCTGGTCGCACCGCCGTGCGCCCGGTTCCTCGTGCTGGGACGCTACGTCACATCCCCCTCTTTCTTCGGAGAGAGAGATGCGAACGTAATAATGCGCGAGTCACGCGTGGTTCATAACGTTATCGTTTTATTTGTTTGCAGTTCCTTAGACTCTAGCTTATGCCTACCGGCTACCCGTCACCTGTACTTAACCTAGGCGTATAACTGCACTTATATTAACTTAAACTTTATGTGGGTCGGGGAGATACGGCGCAGCTTGATCACTCGGCCGTCCTGGCGGACGCGGAACCGCTGTCCTTCCCTCAGGTGTCCCAGGTTGACGACGGTCCATCCCTGGGTGTCTAGTTGCCCCTCCTGCTCCTTAAGGGTTGCGGCCTCCTTGGTGGCGGACGAAGGCCCTGGTGTGGTATCGTCGATGGGCCTCGGTGTCGGGGGCCGGGCCGACGTTGCCGCCGGTCGTTGCTCCGGGGCTGCTGGCGGCCGGGCCGGGGCTGATGGCGGCGTCCTCTCGGCCGAAGTCGCCCTGGCCTGGTCCGGTTGGCGGGCCCGTTTGCTTACGGGGGCGGCCGCGGGGGCGTCTGTGGGGCGCTTCGACGTTGCTGGGGGTTGAGGGACTTCCCGTGGATGCGCGTTCGGCGTCCCCGCCCAGGGGGCTACCCGCCGTCTCTTGGAGTGACCCCGGGGCTGGTCGGTTGCGGTCGGTGGACGGTGGAGTGTCGTGCTGCTGGCTTTGGTCGGTGGTGGCGTTCCCCTGGTCGGTGTCCCCGCTTTGGACAGGGTCGGCTTCCTCCGGTTCGGGGGCGGTTCTCGGGTCGGCGGCTGCGTCCCCCGGACTGGGGACGGCGTCCTCTCGGGCAGCCGTATATTTTTCCCCGGTGTCGGCGGTAATGGGGACGTTCGCCTGCGGCTGGGTGGCGGTGCGCCTTCGTCCGAATCCTCCCCGAACAGCTCGTGTAACCGTTGACGAAGCCGGGGGCTCTCGAACTCCGTCGCGTGTATGTCGAGTACGTCGTCCATAGCTTGACTGTGCGTCGTCGACGTCCTCGTCCTGGCTTGTGTCGGGCTCGCTTCCGGGTTCGTCCGTTCGCCCTTCGATCGGCGGTGCCGTGTTGCTGTTATTTTCGGTGCAGGGCTTTATGTCTTTCACGTGGGCCCGGCTGCTATGGTTCTGTTTATCTTTTAAAATGACGACATTTGGCCCTTGGAACTGGATTACCTGATACGGGCCTGCGAATTTCGGTGCAAGTTTCGCTGCGAAGCCCTCGGCCGCGCTGGACAGGTGGTGCTCGCGCCGCATTACGTACGACCCGATGGCGGGGCGCCAGTCCCGGTGTCGTAGATTGAAATGTTTTTTCTGCCCCTCGGAAGCGCGGGCTTGGTTCCGCCGGGCCAATTCGAGTGTGTCCTGCAGGTTCGTAAGTCGTTCTTGTCGGAACTGGGTGCAGCTTGGCTCGGTGTCGCATGGCGCGGGGTTCGGCGGCTGGTACAGCGTAGCGGGTGGATTCAATTCCCGCCCGTAGTTCAGGAATGCCGGGGTGAACCCGGTACTTTCGTGTTTTGCCGTATTATATGCGAACACTACTTCCGTGATCCAACGGTCCCAGTGTCGGTGATTCTCGGTGGTGTACTGGGCGATCATTGTTTTTAATACTCGGTTTACTCGCTCGACGGGGTTGCACTGTGGCGAGTACGGTGGAGTCTTCCGGTGTTTGCTACCGGCGTCTCGGAGGAGGTTGGTGAACTCCCTGCTCTCAAACTGCCTCCCGTTGTCGGTGATGACCATTCGGGGACACCCGTGCTGGAGTAAGACGCGGTCCTTGAAGGCCCGTGTTACTGCTGGAGCAGTGGCCTGTCGAAGTGGCTGGACTTCGACCCATTTTGTGAGCTTGTCCTGGAAGACGCACAGGGTCGTGTGTCCTTTGCTGGAGCGCGGGAGCGGTCCGACAAGGTCGGCGGAGACCACCTCCCAAGGGTTGGTGGCTGGCGTGGTGTGCATCTGTCCGGCCGGGGCCTGTTGTTGCACTTTGTATTGTAGGCATGATGGGCATTGGCGCACATATTTGGCGGCTTCCCGGAACATGCCTGGCCAGTAATAGCGTTGTGCGAGTCGGGCGGCGGTCTTGGTGACCCCTAGGTGGCCCGCCGTCGGTGCGTCGTGGTTTTCTGCCAGGATGGACGGGCGTAGGGGGCGAGGGACGCACAACTTCCATGTGTTTTCCCCGGTATCCTGTCGGCCGGTGAGGTCGGGGAAGTGCCGGTATAACCGCCCCTCGGTGATCCGATATTCGGGGTATTTGGACGGGTTGCTCGCAACCAGATTCCTTGTTCGTTGGTACCATGGACAGCCCTTGTTATCGTCCATGGTGTGTACGTCTTCGGGTTGCCGGGAGAGTGCGTCTGCCACCAAATTCATGGCCCCCTTCCGGTACTTGATTGTGAAATCATATTGTTGTAATTCTAGGCTCCAGCGCGCCAGCCGGCCGGACGGGCTCTCGATTGTCTGTAGCCACTTCAAGGCGTGATGGTCGGTCAGGATGGTGAAATGGTACCCTTCGAGGTAGGCTCGCATCTTCCGGACGCCCCATACTACGGCCAGGCATTCCTTTTCCGTGGTGGAGTAATTCCTTTCGGCCTGATTGAGGGTACGGCTGGCGTAGGCTATCACCCTTTCTCCCCCTTCATCCTCCTGGGTCAGGACGACTCCGAGTCCGTCTTGGCTAGCGTCGGTTTGTAGAGTGAAGGGCCGTGTGAAATCGGGACAGGTCAGTACTGGGGCCGCGGCTAGTTGTTGTCGTAAGGTGTTGAAGACGGTTTCTTCCTCGGGGCCCCAGCTCCACTTCCGTTTTTTTTTTGCAAAAGTTTAGTCAGCGGCGCGGTGATGTCCGAGAAATGGGTGATGAACCGGCGGTACCAAGATACCATCCCCAGGAAGCGTCGCAATTCTCGGAGGTTGGTCGGTGGGGGCATCCCGAGAATGGCTTGTACCTTGTCTGGATCGGTTTTAACCCCTTGGGCAGTCACCACGTGTCCCAGATATTTGAGTTCGGTGCGGCCGAATTCGCACTTCTCTGGGTTGATCCGGAGGTTGGCGGCTTGTAGGCGGTGCAGCACTTCGCGCAAGTTTTGCAGATGTTCTTCGAATGTCCGCCCCAGTACGATTATGTCGTCTAGATATGCGAAGGCCCGTGGTTCCAAGTCGGGGCCGATAACGTTGTCGAGCAGTCGTTGGAACGTAGCTGGTGCGGAGTGGAGGCCGAAGGGCATGACCCTAAATTGGTAGAGTCCTCGTCCGGGTACGGTGAAGGCGGTGACCGGTCGGCTTTCGGGGGCGAGGGGTACCTGCCAATAACCGTTAGCTAGGTCGATGGTGGATATGAAACGGGCTTCTCGCAATTTGCTCAGGGTGGCCTCTACTTGCGGCAAGGGGTATGCATCCCTCTTGGTGACCTGGTTGACCCGGCGGAAGTCAATACAAAATCGGCGCTTCCCGTTCTTCTTGCGGACTAATACAACCGGGGAACTCCACGGGCTCCGGGACGGCTCGATTATGCCGTCGGCCAACATTTTGCCGACCTCTTCGTCAATTATCCTCTGCATGGCCGGATTGCGGGGCGTGTATCGTTGCTTGAGCGGCGCGGCGTCCTCCAGATAGATGGTGTGCTCGGTGAGGTGGGTGGTGCCTTGTAGCCCCTGGAATTTCGGTAGTTCCTTGTCGAGGAGTCGTTGCAAGGCTTCTGCCTGTGCGGGGTTGCATGCTGTTATTCCGGGGGTGGCCTCGATCGTTGCGGCGTCGGGGATCAGGAGTCGGTTGCCGAAGGTCATGCGGACTTTTAGTTTTTTCAAGGCGTCGACCCCCAGTACGACCGGATGAGCGAGCGTCGGGAGGACCGCGTATCGGTGGGTCAATCGCTGGTTATCCACTCGTGCGGTCAGTCGTAAATCGCCGGCGAGCGATACCTCCAGCCCGTTTGCCAGCCTGACGCTGTGTTGGGCGGGTGCTGTTTTTCTTCCGTGGCGGCGACAGTGGTCGGCCACGTCTCCCCGGATGTAGGAGCAGGTGGCTCCGGTGTCCAGGAGGGCTCGGTAGCGGCGGCCGTGTAGGAGGATGGTGGCGAACGGTCGGGCGGTCTGGTCTGGCGGGGTTACTGGGGCGCCGTGGCGGCTGGTGTCGGGGTGGCGCCCTTCTCCCCGGCCCTTGTGGCGTTTCCCGTTGCCGGTTGGCATGGGCAATCTCGAGACAGTCGACCGTCTTGCCCGCAGCGTGAGCAGAATACTCGGGCTGGCTGGCGGCAGTCTTGGCGGCGGTGTCCTCTCTGTCCGCAACGCCAGCAGCACGTTTCGCGATTGTAGTCGGCTGAGATGCTGTCGAGGTTGCTTGTGCCTTGCTGCTTCTTCGTGGGTGTTGTTTTCGCCGGAAGCGGGGTTCGGGCTTTCTTGTCCCTGAGGATGCCTTCGTACTCAAGGGCGGCTTGTAGTAGAGCGGTTATGGTGGGGCAACTATTTCGCCGGATGAATTCCCGGTACTCGGGCAGGAGGTTACGGTGGATCCGTTCGAGTTGTCTGGCGGGCGAGAGTTGGCCGTATCGCCTAATCAGGGTCTGGATATCGGTGATATATTCGCTTGCCGGTTCCCCGGGCTTTTGCTTTCGCTGTTGAATCTCTTCCTCGAGATCGTTTTCGCTGTGGATGGGGATGTAGTAGAGCCGGAAGCTCTCTTCGAAGGCCTTCCAACTTCCCCAATCCGCGCGGTTGTTACGGTGCCATAAAAGGGCTTGGCCCTTGAGTAATTCGGGGAGGCATCGGAGTAATTGTTCTTCCGTGATCTCATAGCTTTCCTGGAGCTCACATACTCGTTCCAGGAAGTTCCGGGCGTCCTTGGTGCCGTCGAAATGGCAACCCCATTTCCGCACGCGGTCCATGGCGGACGCGATGGGTGTGGACACGGGGGCTGGTTCGGTGTCGGCAATCGAGATGAGTGGTGGCGCCAGGTGGGTGTGCGCGCTGGACGTCGTTCCGCTAGTCGTTTTTGGCTCATCGGTTTTCCCCATTGTATCGGTGCTTATTAGGTACTGGCGGAGTCGGGCTCGTAACTGGTCGAACGTTCCTTCGGTGCTCTCGTTCGCCGCTGTCAGGGCTTCGATGAGCTCCTCCTTATTGAGATGATATAGTTGGGATAATACCGGGCTCATCTATGCTTCTTCCTTCGGCCGGTCGAGTCCCTGTTCGGGCGCCAATTTTGTGACGATCGTCACTCCGGGCGGGAGGATGGGAGGATGGCCTCAGTCGGCGTGCCAGGGTTTGATTGAACTCCTCCTTGCGTTAAAATTATCTCCTTTATTCGAGCTGCTTGCTTACACTCTGTACATGCGATACGGCGCTGGGGTTGCGCCGTCCTCGGTCGGCGGTCCGGCGTTGCGTCCTCTTATCGGGACGGTTGGGAGACTGGCAACGGTCAGGCGTCTCTTTATCGGGACGGGCCGGGGCCCGGGTGTCTCTGTCGCGGAGCGGTAGAGAAAAGAGATCAGGTAGTGTCCAGGCGTCTCTGTAAGGAACGGTAGAGGAAAAGAGACCGGGCAACTTCCAGGCGTCTCTGTAAGGAACGGTAGAGGAAAAGAGACCGGGCAACTTCCAGGCGTCTCTGTAAGGAACGGTAGAGGAAAAGAGACCGGGCAACTTCCAGGCGTCTCTTTAAGGAACGGTAGAGGAAAAGAGACCGGGCAACTTCCAGGCGTCTCTGTAAGGAACGGTAGAGGAAAAGAGACCGGGCAACTTCCAGGCGTCTCTGTAAGGAACGGTAGAGGAAAAGAGACCGGGCAACTTCCAGGCGTCTCTTTAAGGAACGGTAGAGGAAAAGAGACCGGGCAACTTCCAGGCGTCTCCGTAAGGAACGGTAGAGGAAAAGAGACCGAATACGATCGGCGGATCGGCGGGTACTCGGAAGTCTCTCTGTGCGCTTGCGCCGGGCAACATCCAGGCAGGCGGTAGAGGGGGGATCCGTAGCCCCACTTGAACTGCCTTGCCTCCGCGGCGTCGGGGCTTATGTCCCGGTTCTTGGAAATTCCCAGCTGCGAGAAACCGACGCGATCTGGCGGCGCGGTGGGGAGTGAGCGTCATCGGTCTGGCGCGAGACCGGCGTGCTTCGGCCTGGTTCGGCGGTATTCGGCCGTGGTCGCCCGGGCGCTCGGCCTCTTGCTCACTCCTGGTCGCACCGCCGTGCGCCCGGTTCCTCGTGCTGGGACGCTACGTCACAATGGGCTGTTGACAAAGTTCGTTGCGTAATTGCTTAAAACTCTGGCCTTGTTCTTCTGTCCATTTGAATTTGATGCCTTTTCCTAATAAGTTAATTAATGGTTTTGCTTTTGTGGTAAAATTAGGTACGAATCTTCGGTAATATCCAACAAGTCCCAAGAATTGTTGAATGTTCTTCTGCGATGTGGGTGTTGGAAAATCTTGAACAGCTTTTAATTTCCTAGGATCAGGTCTTACCCCTTCCTTTGAAATAATGTGTCCAAGGTATGCGACTTCCTTTCGCAGGAATTGGCACTTGTTGGTCTGAAGGGTTAATCCGTGTTCTCGAAGGCGGTTTAACAATTTTTTGACTTTGATATTGTGCTCCTGTAACGATGATGCGTAAATCACTATGTCGTCCAAGTAGACAAAGAGGTCTGTTCCTTGAAGTCCAGTGAGTGCTTGGTCCATCAGGCGTTGAAAGGTGGGTGGTGCATTTTTTAATCCGAAAGGCATTCGAGAAAATTCGTAATGTCCATTTGGAGTGGTGAATGCTGTTTTTGCCTTATCCTTCGGGTCCATCTCTATTTGATGAAATCCACTTGCGAGATCAAAAACTGAGAAATATTTGGCTCCTCCTAATCGATCTAAGATCTCTGTGATTTGAGGTAATGGATACCTATCAGAAATGGTTATTTCGTTGAGGCCGCGGAAATCTATTACCAGGCGCCAACGTTTCACTCCGTTTTCGTCTTCTTTCTTCGGTACAATCCATAAGGGTGAATTGTACGGAGATTTTGAAGGCGTAATTATACCGTTTGATAATAGCGCGCTGATTTGTTTTTGAATTTCCTTTTGATGAATGAGAGGATAACGATATTGTCTTGTGTTGATTGGAATATCATTGGATGTATGGATTGAGTGTTTAAAGTCGCGGGCCTTCCCAAGTTTATCTCCAGAAAGATAAAATCGGTCGGGAAAATCTCTAACTAGATTAGTAACGAAATCTAGTTCCTCCTTGTTCAAATGTTTAGTGTTTAGGGCTTCTAAAATTTTTTGTATCCTATCTTCGTGTGTTTTGAATTTTGACGGGTGTTCTGCAGCTGGGTAAGAATCTTCGTCTGATGACCCGAAGATATCGAATGACTCTAATGTTTGTGGTTCTATCTCTACGTCTAGGGGTTCATCGCTGGTATTTGTTGCCATAACGTAGCACTTCCCTTTATTATTCCTCACAACTGCTTCTCCTATGTAAAGATGTTCAAGGGTCTTGATACGCGGAAAATATCCTTCCTTAATCTTCGAGTTTGTAATTGTTATAGCAATCTGTTGCGACGTCCTAGGCTCGATACGATGTTTGGTCGATGTCAATAGTTCTTTCATTTGAGGTAGATCTTGATAATTTGAAAAACGTAGAGGTCGGGTTGGTTTATTTTTTAATACCAGAGTCCCATGATAATAGGAGATTTCAGCCTCTTCCTGTTTTAAAAATGGGCTTCCTATAAGTCCATCTGCTTCTATGGCCAGCTCTTTTACTACATAGAAAAGTGCAGGAGCTTCGTGGATATGAAGAATTGTTGTTCCTAAAGTATGAATTGGATTAGTGGTAATTCCGGTTAACTCGATTTCTTCCCGAGAGTTTATCGCGGCTTTTTCTCCCAGGGCGTTAATGACTACTAAATTAACGGATGCTCCACCGTCGATTAGGAATTCTCCCGTTCCTGACTCCAATTCTGGAACCTTGATGTTGATGCGTGGGGCAGGTGCTTCCTTGATGAGGGTTCCTCTTCGAAGCGGACTGTCCTTTGGCGAGCTTCCTTGTTTCCGCTCATCGTGTCGCCTATACGTTGAGCGCGATTGAAGTTTAAAGACTTGTTTGATTCAACGGACGAATCTCGCGAGTCTCGTTGATATCTAGGGTTACGCGGTTGTTTCCTACAGGACTTTCCGTCATGTCCGGCTGTGCCGCAATGCCAGCAATATAAACTCGGCTTGCGATCTTTATCGGGATTTTTTAAAATAGAATAGTGTTTTTCTCTATCATCTGCGTACGATGAGTCGGAGCGATAAGAAGGGGATTTCGAGGGGCTTCGGTGACGCAAGGTCCAGGCCGTCGTACGTGTCCGTCCTTCTCGTTCTTCTTCAAACCCAGATGTTCTAAGAGGCCGATCCCTGTTCTGGTCGTATCTACTCGGAGAAAGTGGGTACGACACTTCGCGGTCGTGGTGGCGAGAGTTTTCGGTGTAATGATCTCGGCGAGACCACCTGGAGGGTGATTCATTACGGGGCGACTGTCGTCGATTCCTTAATTTCCTATCTATCTGTAGCACGGCGTCGTAAGCTTGTTCAAGTGTTTGAATATCTTGAGTCTGAGCCGACACTTTCCAAGAAATTCGATCCGGTAAACCATCGATGAAGTTTTCCTTAACGTCCTTTTCCATTTCTTTGACGAAATCTTCAGCGTGATCCAGATACCTTTCCCGAATAGCTCCGCGCGCACAATAAACGAGATGGCTAGTTCTGTCGACGTACTGTCGCAGACTTTCTCCTTCGCGTATGCTTAGTTTCGCGATTTCGACTTGAAAATATGACAAACTTCTTCCCGGCGCGAATCTCTTTTTCAGATGTTGGACTAATTTCTTAATAGATTCGAATTTATGTTCTAACGTGCACCTGCGTGCCGGACCGATCAGTTTCGTTAGTATTATCGCAAGATACTCAGCTTCCGTACCCTCAGGAATCAAAGTTAACCCGTCTTCAACATTTTGTGCAAAGCGCGTCAAGGGTGGACTTTCACCGTCGAAGGTTGGAATTGACATAGTAATATTTTGTATACATGTCCGTTGCGTCAAGAGCGACATTGAGTTTGCAATTGAAACTGTCAGGTTCATTATATCATTAGAAGAGACGTTCGCCTGTGCGGTTGCCATCATAAAATTACTAAGTGACTTGACTAGAGAAAACTAGTATATCGTCGATAAAAATTACGAGTGATTTTAACGTATTTAAAAACCCAAATTTACGGCGATTCTAATGCAGTAGCATCCCACCGCTGTCACCAGTTCTGTTACGAGCCGGGGCTGCGGCAACGCGCGAGGCCGGCGAGAAGGGTATTTCCCAAGGAATACGGTTTATGAGTTTGTTAGTTAGGTGCGCGGACGAACCTGATGCGAAATCAGGGAGCCGCTAGGATTATTGACGGCGAGGACGAACCTGATGCGAAATCAGGGAGCCTCTAGGAATGGAGTCACACGCGGACGAACCTGATGCGAAATCAGGGAGCCGCTAGGATTATTGACGGCGAGGACGAACCTGATGCGAAATCAGGGAGCCTCTAGGAATGGAGTCACACGCGGACGAACCTGATTCGAAATCAGGGAGCCGCAGGAAGGTGAAACGTCGTGAACGAACCCAATGCGAAATCGGGGAGTCACTAGGATAAAGTTCACAGACGAACCTGGTGCTAAACCAGGGAGCTGTTCGGAAATTGGTAGATTTACAGACGAACCTGATGCGAAATCAGGGAGCTGTAGGATACGGACGAACCTGATGCGAAATCAGGGAGCCGTAGGAGGGTGAGGTTTCGTGGACGAACCCAATGCGAAATCGGGGAGCCACTGGGTTGGAAAATATACCTTGTTTTGGATGAAAGGTTGCGAACGCACCTGATGCTTAATCAGGGAGTCGCAGGAAATGTTAGTAATGCCTCGTAACTCTTAATTAATATTTGATACAACTCGAGCGGTAAAGTTGTATCAGTGGGTGAATGCTACTAATATTATAAGGATCGCTGGGTAAGAGATGGGTTTAACGAATCTACTCGATTTACACGTGAACACCATTCGTATATTCAATAATAGGTTATTGTACAAATGTAAGTGTCGCGATTAAATAAAGAATAAAAGTGTGTGAGTTACCACTAGCTGCACGGTGTTGACGCACTGGCGATGCGGGGCGTAAGAGTGGCTATTTCAAAGTGCCCAATAGAATATAACCCGGACTCGCGGATTCTATGAGGTTAACTATGATTCTGACGGAGACTTTAGCTCGATCTTACTGAATATGACCAACTCTGTACGAGCGTGACACGACGTTGCTCTACGCGTGACTGTACTGCTTTTAACCAACGAGGGTTGAAACCAAAGGGTTTATATAGTCCCAAAAATGAGTGGGGGTTCGTTAGGAGATTTCCATATAAGGAAATCCTTCGGGGTCGTCGTCGTGTCACTCCCGTTCCCATGGTCGTGTTCCAGATGGTCAAGATCACGACCCCCTGAGTGGTATGTGATAAACAAAAAGATTCTTAGGGCGTTTTCCCTTCGCAGACGCGAGCTCGAAAAATTGTTGAGAGCGGCGTATGGGAATATTCCACATACGTAACAATACAAATTACACTTAATGGATATTTCGTCAACACATATTATACAAAACTTATCTAACTCACTCATATTATTTACTTTGATTTTTAAAATACTAAATAAATTATTATTTAATCCCGTAGTAAACTGTAATTTCTCTAAATATTTTTCTAAAATTCTCTTTGACGGAAGGGTAAAAGTTGTTTGTAATTGACGGTAACATTTTGGACCAACAAAGTATAATGATAATGCAAATTTTTTAAATTCCTCGGTATAACGTCGTCCATGATGATTCTTATTAAATTGTGTTAATTGTACCTTAACAAAATTCGCTACAGCTGCTGGTAAGAACTTATCGCAAAGTTTTTCAAAATTCGTGTGTGTAGACTGCTCCTCCCTGAGTTGTAGTAGCATACTCCTTAACTTGATATTTTCCTCTTGCAAATTTGAAATTTCAGTATGGAGTTTCTTCATTTTCGTAGGATTCTTTGCAGGTCGTGATGCACGAGTTTGTGTACCAATATCCAGTGATATTGGTGCATGAGTTTGTGTACCAATATCCAGTGATATTGGTGTGGTAACAGCAATCTCATTATGAAAAGATGGTCCTGGGGTTCCTGGAACACAGGTATATGAAAAAACTTTTCTAATTTATATAAATGAATAAAATATATACGTAAGCCAATGGAAATATAATAAATCTTCATTTGCTTAGACCAATCAGTTCTTACCTGTTATATCTTCTTCAATGCGAATTCTTTTTGTCGGAGGCTCATAATTTGAACATTCACCATGCTCCATCGCTGTCTCGATATTTGTATCTACAATGAAAACACAAAATCAATCTATAGTGAAAACAACATGATTCGATGCTTCTATGAGATATTTCAGCTTGCACGATAGTGACTTTGATCATGATTGGTCTATCTATGCCCTGACTTCTTTCCAATGTAATGGTGCTAGGCAGTTTGCGTTGGATTCCAGGCAGATTTTACCAAATCTTTAAACGCTTATAATTATAATTGATGGCTCAAATCGCAATTTCCTTACTCTTCCACCCTTTAAATTTTCTTCCACCTTAGTGCAACACCCTGTACATGTACATATACAATGTATAATGTATAAGTATGTATACATATATATTAAAAAATATGTAATAGATGTGCTTAATTTTTTATCCGATATTACATTAAGTACTATATCAGTATGTGAGCAAAAAACATACCTGATTCAATTCGCTTTGGCACAGCTGTCAATAACAATCTGGTCTTTGAAGGACCCATGTACATTTGGTCCTCAAAATGTTTACTGCAAACTCGGCGTGTTTTATAATGGTGTAAATACTCCGATGCTGAAAGGTCCTCTCTGCCGCATGCTTGAAGCCACAACCTACATCTAAAATCATTGCAAATATATCATAATTCCTATAAATCAATCACCAGAAGACAATGTTTAATACTATATTAAATATTTTATAAGTCAGGTAGAAATTTTGTTATAATACTTACAAATTCTCATCCTTAGGAAATCTAAAAAAATGAGTTCCTTCTTCTTGGCAATTAAATGCATTTTTACAATTTTCGTAAGAGCATACAATACCACCCCTCTTCTTGGAACTCATTACAATGCTGTAATAAGGGCTGTAAAAAAATGAACAGAAAGGAAAAAAGAGAAGGGAAAACGAAAATGAAACAAGAAACTGTAATAAAAGACTTCTTTTAAGAAAATAGTACTTAAAAGAAAGCAGAAATACTAATATGTATTAGAGAAAAAAAAACACAATGGGAGAATATAATATTATATAGAAAGGAGAAATTGATGCACTAAGGTAAAGGAACAATAATACATATGTACTAAAGAAAAGAAAAAGTGAAAGTAAAAAGGAAATATAGGAAAATACTTCATTTAAATGCACACACGCGAAACAATACACAGTAAGTAAATGTTCGAACCGCACGTCTACAAGTTTCCAAAAGGAATGATCGTGCCATAGCTGAAAGGCAAACTTGCCCCTTTGCGACGCTAACCTGGGAAATTCCCAGTTTATTGCAGTTTATGATAGACGGGAACGGCCCGGATCGCCCGGATCGCGCCTTGTTTGCAAGGCGAACGTACCGGAAATGTTTCTAACATATTCCATAGTTCGCATTTTTTTTCACAAAAGAGAGAAAACAAACGTTTTAGCATTAATTACGGGACATTGCAAACAGACAGTATACGAAATATTTCAACCTTACCGCAGTTTGCTGGTTATTCCCGAAGTTTTCCGATCATTGCCGAATGGGCATTTAAATTGGTTGTTCTAGTGATTTCCTCCAAACTGTTTCTGTCCTTGTCGAGTGACGCCTCTTATTATACCTACTCTTTGGCTCTAGTTCATGTTAGTGATCCTCTAGGCAGTGATCGGACAAACGCATATCGTCGCTGATTGGTTGCTGCGATTTGGTCTAAAGCGGAAGTAGACAGAGAAAGAAACTGTAAGAAAGAAAGAGACAGAAATACGAATAGAAAGAGATAGATAAACAAGCAGCTTGGAAAGCAGACGATTTAATGAATGTTTAGGTTATGTTATTTCCGGTTTTGCCCCAAAATGGCTGCGGTTTGTCCGATCACTGCCTAGAGGATCACTAGTTCATGTTACAGTGGGTCCACTGTAGTTCATGTAGGGCGGTATTCTCAAGGCTCGTATAGACTGGGCGATAATCGCCGGCAACTTTGTTGCCAGCGACTCCAGCGGGTCGCCTGGCGACTCGCTGGGATGCATCGGCTTGTCTCCAGTGATTTTTACCGAGCGGCTGGTATCCAGCGACTTGTGTCCGGCGACTCGGCAACTTGTGTCCCCCACCTTATGACCAAGACCAGTGATGCCAGATTCGGGGCGGGTTCCCTCGAGAATTTCCCCCACCTCGCGCACACTACGCCGGAGCTGCGTGTCCGTGAGTTGGACTCCGAAGCGCCGAGCTCACGGATACGCTGCTCCGCCGTAGTATGCGCGAGGTGGGGGAAATTCTCGAGTGAATCCGTCTCGAATCTGGCATCACTGACCAAGACCCTTCTTCGGCGTCCCATTCCAAACCTTATTTTTAGTAGCCATGGATCCGTCAATAGCTATGGGTGTTGGCGCCGCGTTCATTGTAATAGCATCGACCAAAAGAAAAAGAAAAAGGCGTTTTTGAGAAATGGAGAACATTACGGTGATAATTTAATGTCACAGTTTCTATTAAGCGAGTTTTTACTCGAGAGATAAGGGATCCGTCTCGAATTTGCAGGGAAGACGGCGCAGGCGGGACCACGCGCAGGCAGCGGACTACCATTCTTTCTTCTTGTGTCTCTCTCTCTCCGCAAGGCGTATTGATGTTGGATAATACTTTTTAACTGCTATACCTGGCACATTTAGATAAAAACTGAAGGGGATGACTTGTATACCACACCTGGTTCTAAAAAATTAATCAAGCTGATCGGCCAGAGTGTTTCGACAGGGTCCCGGTTTATGACCGTATTGACCCGTGAGTCAGCGGTTGACAACGCTACCTGCGCGTCCAAATTCAGTTATCTTTTACAGCTGGCAATTTAGTATTTTTGAAGCGAAATTTCTTCATTTCTTTACGACTAGGCAATAGCTTGTTCTCGAAGTGTTCGTTGGGAAACATTTGTCTACCAGATGTCGATAATGGGTGGTATACACGGTGACATCGGACGCGCAGGTACCGTTGTCAACCGCTACTCATGGGACAATACGGTCATAAACCGCACCTTGGCGGAACACACTGGCCGATCAGCCTGATTAATTTTTGGGAACCAGACGTGGCACACAAGCCAATCCCTTCAGTTTTTACCTAAATGTGCCAGATATAGGCCTGCGCCGTCTTCCCAGCAAATTCGAGACGGATCCCTTATCTCTCGAGTAAAAACACGCGCTTCAATTGCAAAACAAGAGCACGCGTTGACCTGTTCCGTGCGAAAGAAGGTGGACCTCGGAGAGGAGATATGTATTGCTGTGAAGAGAGCCTCGTCAAGGGAGTGTCCGCATATATATATATAATAAATTCGTTTAATATATATATATATAAAATAAATTAATGTTTTAATAAATATGTATATGTGTGGTGTTTTTCCACGCAGTAGATCATATAGTAGATATTTACGTTAAAAATTTATTATATATATTATATATATATATACATATATTTATATATATATACATATATTTATAGATATATACACATATTTATAGATATATTAAATTTTTAACGTATACATTTACTATAGGATGTACTTCAATATATATAGTGCGTGGTGTGTTGCCACAGAGTCGGCGATGTTTCCCATTCGGAACGGGAAACAGAAATACAGGCACTAGACACTCGGGCGATGTTGCTCACCGTCCACTTGAATACAGTTTTTCGGGAACATGTGGCCAACAGTCATTTCTAGAAGGCCGTTTGAAGCAAGGGTCGAGTTGCTGTATCCCACAGCGATTGTTGCAAGTCGCCGGATACAGGTTCCGGCGACTTTCCCAGGTATATTCGTATCTCTTTACCCTTAAAGGACGAGTCGCCAGACACAGTTGCCGGACACAAGTCGCCGGATAAAAGTCGCCAGATACAAGTCGCTGGCGACAAGTCGGTTATCCCACCGACTCGCCAGCGACTCCGGCAACAAAGTTGCCGGCGATTATCGCCCAGTCTATACGAGCCTTCAGTCGTTGCGCAAGCGCTTAAAGGTCTGCGCGCACATATCCGTTCCGTCTCAGTTCCGTGTCAGTGTGCCATTAGGAAGAAGAAGAGAGGCGTAGAGGGTCATATACTTACACATTGTCCAATTAGCTACTCCCAATTTTGACAGCTTACAGTCAGGTTATAACCTGACGAGCGTTAAATATGGTAAGCTGTCAAAAATTGAGATGCCACGTGTATCTACATATTTTTTAATAAATTATTGAATATAATTACTATGTAATATACTATGATTAATAATGTATTCGAACTAGAAGTCATACATTTATTTTTTATATTTTATATTATATTTTATACTTTATATTTTAAGTAACTTTTAATAATTATAAACTATATAATTATATATTTATATATAATTTATATATAATTAGAAACTGATATAAACTATAAAATATTTATCTAAGTTTTCATTAATAAAATTAAATATTAAGTTTATACATACACGTCACTATGGGTGCGTTCCGATTTTCGCAGTGAGTGCAGAAATCGCAGCGGTTCATGCGGTCTTGAAATTTAAAAATGCTACTATGGAAAAAGAGACGTTGTTTACAATAACCTCGATACTATTAAATAATAGTGATAATGAAATCAGCAGCTGTGATTCGTCTGATGAAAGCGAAAATGAAGATGATATTAACTTGCCATTTAGAATCAGAATGAATATACATATCATTAATTGTAAACAAAACACTCGGACAGATTACGTTTGCCTAAAAATGACAGATTATGGAGAACATTGTGGAGGTTATTCCGGGATAATCGATAATAAGTATGTAATTATACATTTGTATTAAAAAAAAAACATCACATGAAGTTTCTTCGGAATAATAACGTAAAAAAGTGGCATTGTAATCATGAGAGAATTAATTGTTTTTATTACTTTTCATTAAATTGTATCAGCTATTTCCAATAGAGAAATTCAAATAATCAAAGATTGGAAAAACAAATACGCATGCGCGCGCGCGCAGTGACTGCTTCACCTCTGAAATTCTGCGTTTGCTGCACGCTCGCTGCACCGGAAGTAGCATCGTATTGGTGGAAAGTGAGAGAAATTCTAGGGAATCGTACGATGCCACCAATACGATGCCACCAATTTCATGCACTCACTGCGAAAATCGGAATGCACCCTATATAAGACATGATTCCACGCTTTTCAAATATCGCGTGCGCTTTACCTGGTTGGAACTGAAAATGGCGGCTTCCGGCTTATTGGCCACACTGTTCCTGGACCCACTGTAGGTCCGAATCGATCGAAGCGTCCCCAGTAAACAAACGGACCCTAATGAAACTACTGCGGTCGATAAAAAGAACTTGTACAGAGATGACATCTCCATGTACTCTGGGTAGACGAACTTTTGACGCATAGTTGCCACATCGTCTGTTCTCTTTGTCTCTGCCGCGCTGTTGCCACAGAGTTCTCTCTTTCTATCGAGAATAGAGCACTAAAGAGGTGAGTATGCGCATCCGCCATCTTGGGTCCTCTGGAGAGAGAAGATTATTGAGCACCCGCCTTTTTCAGTATTGTCAAATTCGCTTTATAAACCAAATATAAACTTAAATGTAATATAATACTCTAATAATGTGTAACGTTCTCGAACGAGACGTTGCCGTTAATTACAGGGGATTCCACAAGTAGAGCGGTTACTCGTAGAATGGTGGGATTGGTTCGGGTGGCGTGCGATAAAGAAATTAATTTCATGAAACTATAGTCCTTCTTTTAACGATAAATAACAAAAATGGTTTATTCAAAGGAATTGATTTGGTTTGAACAAGTACGACGCGGTGTCGTGAAATTGTAACGGAACGAAAATGATTACGACTCGTTGGTCGGTTAAACAGAATATTACTCGATTTTCGCTCGTGACGCTAAGTCGATAGAACAGAAATTTAACTAACCTATATATATATATATCGCTCCGATCGGTAAGAGTTCGAAATATCGTTTCGAACGAAAGAAAATAGCATTTAACGCTCGGTCGAAAAGAAATAGTAATAGACGCTTAGTCGAAAAGAAATAGAAATAGACGCTTAGTCGAAAAGAAATAGAAATAGACGCTTAGTCGAAAAGAAATAATAATAGACGCTTAGTCGAAAAGAAATAGAATTATGATATAAATTTGACGCTAGGTCGGTATATATAAAGGATGACACTTTGGTCGATTTAGAATGTTTAAGTCAAGAGAATGAGAGGGTTCCTTCTCTCAGGTTTCAATAGCTTCCAGTTGCCTATCAGCTTGCCCACGCTTTCTAGGATTGGTGCTAAGGTGCTCCGTTAAAAGCCGCCTTAGTTGTAGATTCCACGTTGCTCAGGTGCTTTGTCAAGAACAGCCTAAGATGGTAGCCGAGGTGCCTAGTCGAGCGCCTCAGATGGTAGCCAGGTAGCTTGATTAGAGCATACCCAGATGGTAGCCAAGGTGCCTACTCAAGCTGCCTTAGATGGTAGATTTGTGAATGATATTGAATGTCTTTGGAAATCCAAGATGCCGGTTCAAGCGCCTTGGAGTGAAATTTGGTTTGGATGTGGAATTTTAAGCGTGGTGCCTATTCGAGCGCCTCGGAGTGAATGTTAGTTAGTTGGGTTGGTTCAAGTGGTGCGTACTTATGATATCGTGAGGATCTCTCAATGGTATCTCGAGGATCTCTGCTCTCCTGCTGCTGGCGGGCCCATATTTATACCTATTTGGTGAACCTAGCTCGGTCCAATCACATGTCGCACTTTGCGCGCACCAATTAGCTTTTGTATTTAGCTGGCGCCAACCAGGCGTTACACTCGCGTTTCACTTGCCGTTCGGCCGATCGTGCGTCTCGCGCATGCGCACTTGATCCGTTCGCGGTCCGCACTCGGTTCACTCGCAGTGTTGAATGACATTGCGCATGCGTTCACTTCACTTGGTTTGTTCACTGACCACTAGGTTGCATTCGTCCATACTTGCATTCTCCATACGTGCATTCAAGTCTTACTACTAATACAATGTCTTAGGTGTAGGATATGAAGAATATAGAATAATAAGGATATAGAATAAGAATTAATATAATAAAAGAAAGAATTTTTGTGGCGGCTCGTCGCAGGACGTTACAAATGTGTCGTGCTACGATGTATCAATATCAACAACGCATATTTTGTTTATAAAGTAAATCTGACAATACTCAAAAAGGCGGGTTCTCAATAATATTCTCTCTCCAGAGGACCCAAGATGGTGGATGCGCATACTCACCTCTTTAGTGCTCTATCGAGAAGTCTTGAAGCAATACGGCACGAGAGCTACGTCTAGTGTCAGAGCCTCGCTGAACGTAGCAATAATGAAAGATAGAGAGGTCCGGGAGTGAAAGAAAGAAAGATGGAAATATACCAAACTTGACACAATTTGAACTATCAGATTACACATAAAATTTATTTGCAGAATTGAAAGCCCGTTTCGTTCAAAGTAGTCCGATTTAAATTATTTTCTGTCAATTTAATCGGCAGAATCACTTTCATATTGATACGATTAAAAATAAAGAAATTCTGTTTCTGCATAATCGATGATACATCGCCGAGCAACTTCAGGCGACAGGTTAGACGGGTGAGCGATACAATATCGCTCGGCTCGAGCTTCGGGGGACCTCAAGAATGAAGGCCTTCGATTAAAAAAATTATTTGTAGCCGACGGATGAATTCCCGTCGAATAAACTGATTCATCCGTGGCGTTTCAAATAAAACTATGTTACGAGTTAAGTTGGAGAAATGTACAGACGCGCACAATTGACTGTTCTCAGAATTTTTACAGAAAGAAACATGTACTATTTAATAAACTCACTTCACTTTATATATACAACTATTTACAAGACTGTTTACTCGATCCAAAGATAATCTTTAATTTGGACACTTTTCCACTGCACCAGCGATCTGGTCACGTATAACGATTTCGAATACCGATTTCAAAGATACTTCGCGCGATCGCGAGACGTGCTCCTCGTTAGGCACTCGGAAAGAGAAGAAGGCGGAAATCTCGTCTCCCGGAATCCTGACGAGGATCCCGGGAAGTCACGTGATTCCAGGTGTCGTAATCAGCGGCTGAGTGAGCCACCGTAATTAGATGGGAACACCCAGAGATGGCCCACTCAGCTCCTTTGTAAACATTAGCCGATTCGTATCGGCCCGCCATCGAGCGCTAGTGGCATTCGTTGCCTCGCTCGGAACGGCGGCGACCCCCCTTCCTCAATCTGTCTTCAACAAACTAACTCTGGGTTATTTTTACTCGACGACAAATAAAGATAAAGTCTCTTTAATTTGATAGTTTATTTCAATAATTTATGAAACAATACTAATTTGCGTATCAATATCCCTTCTGAACTTCGCATTTCTGTAAGGACACTGGGCATCGCTCGCCGTCTTGGAAGGCGAGGTCCAATAGGATGCGTAAGGGATACAATGTAAATTCCTGGCGTTCTCCGGATTAAAATCGTGTCAACTGTCATGTAAATCGGACTATTTTTAACGATGTTAGCTTGGGGCCACTTTCATCGGGACGACGGAATCGGTTGAAGCCATTTTCGCAAAAATCTGATGCGAAATGTAGAACGTGAAATTCGTCACTTCCACGAAACTCAGCGAGGCGCGGCATATTCACGGCATTGCCTTTAGGACTTTAGCGAGATAATCACGCTGTACAAACAGCGTATTAGTCAAAAACATTTTTTTAATAAAAAGCTTATTATTTGTGACTGAAAATAAAAGTGTCAACTATTGGTACACTGTCAACAACGAGTACAGTTACCCTATATTTAATTACAAAGTACAGTTCTAGAAATAATCCGATTTATACCGTGCTTGAACTCATTTTAATCTGGACAATCTCAGCAGTATGTTAATAAATAGTGAAAACGTCACGTTTTACAATTTATTAATACATAATCCACCGCAAGCAACACCGAAATCATAAGCTGCCGCCGAACAGCCCAAGTCTTCAGGCTCAAAGAAAGATCGCGCCGGTTCGGGTAAACACGCTGCCGAAAGTTGTTTGAAGCCTTCAAATAAAAGTCGAATAAACTACGGTTAAAGATCGAATAAACAAATTATTCTTCTTCGAATAAAAAAATTATCTTTCGTCATCGAATGAATTCACTTTGGTTCAGAACGGATAAACATAAAGTATCTTTTATTGGAGTTTATCAAGATATTATCTTTGCCCATCTCTGTTCTTCAGCCGCTTCGTCGTGATTCATTCAAGCCTCCGTGACGACAAAATAGTAATAGGGGAAATGCGGCAACAGCGCGATCTGACTCTCGATACGTATCGGCAACTATGTCTTTCCTACATTTATCGGCTAGCTTGGACTTCCACCGGTTCTGGTGGTACATGGCACGAATATACCATCAGCGCCGGTGACGGAGGAACCTTGAAGCTTCGTTCTGTCATTTTTCTGGCTGTCCTGAGTACACGATTCATAAATTCATTATTATTTCAACGTGCGATGCTTATTAGCATTCAAACGCACCGTTCCACCCTGCACTGATGTCTACTGGAGGTAACTATACCCGCAAAAACTTAATTCTTGCCGATTCCAGGACGAATAATGGTTGAAAAGGTTTCGCGTATACGTACACGCTTTTCCTAGCTTGTGTGAGCGTACGCACACATTCAAGGCCCGCCGAGACGGCAGCCTAAAGGTCCGCGCACACATATCCGTTCCGTCTCAGTTCCGCGTCAGTGTGCCAGTGGTAAGAAGAAGAGGTCCTCTACGCCCCTCTTCTTTTTACCAATGGCACACTGACACGGAACTGACACGGAACTGACACGGAACTGACAAGTGTGTTTAGACCTTTAAGCCACGCTTCGTCCAGGAACTCGCCTCAGGTCTCAACTCTCGAAAATCAGACTATAGTATCGATGATGTGATAAGTAGCTGAAACATGTAAAAAAATATCATACGTTTAATTTAAGGAGAAATGTTCAAAAAGGCGAGGAGAGTCATAGTTTTTGTCAAGTTTTAAATGTGTTTATTTTAATGTTATGAAAGAAGCTATTTTATTTGCTTTAAGGGGTAATGCCACTGTAGAGGCCGGAAAGGCAGCCTAATTTTGAGAATTTTTTATGCGAGTATAATGAATGGAATACAAAATTTGACTGAACGCCTTTATCAACAGACGCGGTCGCGTCTGGAAGCTAATTTCCCTTCCCCCTCTACCCATAGGCACACTGAGCGACCATGTCTCTATACACGAAAGATAGCGAAATTGACAGGGCGTCGGAGCTATTTTAGCCTTATTATCTTATTTTATGACATAGTCCCGGTGTTTTTACATGATTAAGCGAATCATTTATTTTTTTCGAACCCATATGTCGTTTTACTTAATGTATCAAGCTATTTGTCTAAAAGATATAAGATTTATTCTGAATTAATAGTTATCAAAATGATACTTTTTTGAGTCAGACGTTTCGTGACGTCACGTTTTACTTTTACAATTGACGCAGGTAGATGTCGCCTAGATAGCTTCCTGAAGTTATCCGGAATGGTTTTGCTGAAAATGCGGTTGCGCAGTTGACGAAAAATGCAAAAAGTCGCTGCGTTCGGGTCTCTAGTAAATGTCACCTAGCTGTCACTCAATTATAACCTGCCAAGTGACAGTTATCAAAATGTTAGAAATATCACAATCACGAGTTTTTCGATCATATAGGACACTGCCTCAAATATTAATTGCCTCAATTAACAAGGCAAGTCGGTAAAATTTTTTAATAGACTTTTTTTGTACAGCTTATAGAACCCAAATTATTTAATAGACTTTTTATGTAGAGCTGATAGAAACGAAGGAGACGTACAGACTTGGAAGTTGTCAGGAGAAGGTTCGGCAGAGAAGTATCTTCATATGCGCAAGATTCTGGAAATTTGTCAAATGAGGTAAATCGACAACATTTGTCAAAAGACATAGCATTAAGAATTAAGAAAATTATGGTCCAATATGTTTTTGTTGTATTATTTGTTATACAGCTACGGTCTATCTATGTCCACTGATACTTAACGTATGACTTTCTTCTATCTTACGCCACTTTTATGAACTCTGGATGATTGTTTTGGTTAATTAATTGTTTATTAATTTTTGTAGAAAATGCGGGAGGCCGCCCTACTTGATGGTGAGTTTTATTAACGATAAGCTTACAGAAGAATTAAATAATATAATATAATATAAATTATTTATGTTCATATAAATATCTATATATTGAAATATAAGATATATATATATATATATAAATAATTTATATATTAATAGATTATTTAATTATTACTATATAGATATATATATATAAATAATTTATATATTAAGAGAATACAATTGGAATTAGCAAATATGATTTCATAATCTTTGCGTGAGAACTTTTTTTAATGTTTTTCGTGAATTAAAGGTACAATTGGAGTTAACAAAGATCCCTGATAACCAGGTTTGACGGCAGGATCTGCCGGCAGCTGCGGCGCAGCCTACGTCCGCATTCGACTACGGTTCTGCCGGCAGATCCGCGGCAGATCCTGCTGCCCGCCTGACCAGGGTCGTGACACTCTTATGGGCGAGCTGTTAGCACTAGATTAGTTTTTCCCCATTTCGCCATGCGGCGCTGTACTCAATTTAGTGACAGAATTGCGCGCTAGATGGTGTTGGCAGCGTCATGTTGGACTAGAGCATTAAAGAGGTGAGTATGCGCATCCGCCATGTTGGGTCCTCTGGAAAGAGAAGATTATTGAGTACCCGCCTTTTTAAGTATTGTCAGATTCACTTTATAAACAAAACATGCGTTGTTGATATTGATACATGGTAGCACGACACATTATTACAGTATTTTATTACATTTTAGTTTATATTTGGTTTATACAGCGAATTTGACAGTACTCAAAAAGGCGGGTACTCAATAATCTTCTCTCTCCAGAGGACCCAATATGGCGGATGCGCATACTCACCTCTTTAGTGCTCTAGTTGGACGCGTCCCAACGCGTCCTCCGACGACATTTTGGCAATTTCATTGCATTTCATTTGAAGCTATTGTGTTATCGTGTTCAGTTGCGTGAATTTTATTTAAAAGAAGGTATTTTATTCATTGCGTGTGTATTTCAAAAAAGAATTCAGAAACCTCTGCGAAAAACTTCTTTAAAATATTTATGCACGTATGTATATAATGCGGTATTGCGCGGCATAACCTGCAATTTGTACAATAGTTACATTTTTAAAGATTGCAAGGCACAAACAATCCATCATTTCTCAAATGTATTGAACAAATATGCGTGATTGCGAATTACATGTTAAATAATCGAAATATTAATGAACAGACGATTTCCAATATTACAAATTACATAAATAATTATGTTAAAGTTAGTTTTAAATGTCAGCATGCCGAAAAGATAGAAGATACATTAATTAAAACAATAACTATACTTTGTACAACTCAATTTTGTAAAAAAATCAATAATATAATTAAGGGCAAAGAAGTACCACAACATGGAGTGCTTAATGGTCTTGTTTGTAAAGCGACCAAACTATCCAATAAAAGAGTTCATTAAAGAATCAAACAAATGTGTACGGTTTAATTTCTGTTCCCTGAGAAACTAACATCTGAGATACAATTTCTGCATGACTACGCATACTTCTAAAATTGTATATAGGATGCATACAATATGATTATGTGTAGTCCAGTAGTCATACAGAAATTGTATTAGTCGTTTCTGAAGTTCGATGAATTTAATAGCGAATTCAGTACGTTGCACTGATTCTGCACTGGTGCCAGAAAATGACTTGGATTGGTTGTTTCAGATAGAAACAAAGATAGCTCTATAAGAATCAACCAATTCAAATCATTGTCTGGCACCAGTGCAGAGTCAGTGCGAGGTACCGAATTCGCTATAACTGAAAAGTGCCTACTCCACGTTTTAAATTTCCCGGTTATAGTAATTTTTTTCCGCCCCATTTCGCCAGAGGGTGCTGTCCGCGCTAACAGTAGGGGCGGTATTCGCAGTCGCTTCTTATCCTCAAGACCGTCTCAAGCATTTGCTCAAGATGCCGCCTAGATTCATAGTTGTGTCTTGAGGTCGTGTCTTAAGCATTTGCTTGAGCAAAGTCTTGTTCAAATAAGTAATTCCTTGTATGACGTCACATGTGTAATAAGCAATTGCTCATTCACGTTCGGAAACTTTCGGAATAATTCGGTTAGAACAACCAATGATAGAGGATATTCCGTTCGTTCCTTGGTGGGCGACGGAGTAGGATGCTCGAACGTGAGTAATGCGTGTGAGCGTCGAGGTTATTTTTTCAGCGAAGAATAGGTTACCGGTGAGCCCCGGAGATTCTCCGGAGTGGAGGGAGAACACCTACGGCAATGAGGGTTATGCGCGTGATGAATGGCGAGGATAACCCTCCGCCGTGGCTCACCATACTTCAACAACAGAGCATAATGAAGGAAATTAGCTGAAAAATTGATTTATATTATTTCACTCTTGCTTTGTTAAAAATAGTCCGAATTATATGAAATTTTGTATGTATTTCATCGGAAAAACATGAGGAATCTATCGGTGTCACTTCCATATCGATACGATAAAGAATCGCTGATATCAATATTAATGTCGATATCGTCTTGAAAATCCATTTTTCATGTCCTTTGTCAGGTAATGGCAGGGGGCAGAAACTAAGATAGGAACTTCCGGAATAGCGTTTAGACAGGAAGCAGCAGGCTTTCATAATTTAGGTGGCGTTGCTGTCGCGGTATAGTTGTGTTTGTATCTGTACATACACGTTGGCTTACGCACACTTCTGCAGCTTACGCTTGCCGCCGTTTACCAACGTTTACCAAATGTTTACCACGTTTACTGAACACTTACTGAAGTTCATCGACGCTTCTGGACGCTTCAACCATTTTCAACGGTTATTTATACTTTTAAGTGTATTATTCAGAATATTCTGAAGCATACAATAGTATCGAATAAGTTTAAAATAAATGTGAAGAAGAATGGAGCAACTGCAACGAGAGTGGCAGGTAAAGGCTCGTATAGACTGGGCGATAATCGCCAGCGATTTTTACCGAGCGGCTGGTATCCAGCGACTTGTGTCCGGCGACTCGGCAACTTGTGTCCCCCACCTTATGACCAAGACCAGTGATGCCAGATTTGGGGCGGGTTCCCTCGAGAATTTCCCCCACCTCGTGCACACTACGCCGGAGCTGCGTGTCCGTGAGTTGGACTCCGAAGCGCCGAGCTCACGGATACGCTGCTCCGGCGCAGTATGCGCGAGGTGGGGGAAATTCTCGAGGGAACCCGTCTCGAATCTGGCATCACTGACCAAGACCCTTCTTCGGCGTCCATTCCAAACCTTATTTTTAGTAGCCATGGATCCGTCAATAGCTATGGGTGTTGGCGCCGCGTTCATTGTAATAGCATCGACCAAAAGAAAAAGAAAAAGGCGTTGGTGGAAAAAGGCGTTTTTGAGAAATGGAGAACATTACGGTGATGATTTAATGTCACAGTTTTATTAATTTTGTGCGAATGACAAAATCTGATTTTGAAGAGCTCCTGACTTTAGTGGCTCCAAAAATTGCAAAGAAAGATACAAATTGTCGTCTTGCAATTCCGCCCACCATACGATTAGCTGTCACGCTTAGATACTTGGCTACAGGTGATTCTTATGCCAGTTTAATGTATCTATTCAAAATATCGAAACAAGTAATATCATCCATTGTGCCGGAAGTGTGTGAGGCGATCATCGAAGTTCTTCGACAATACTGTCGGGTAAGTAAAATACACAGAATTATTTATATATAAAATGTTTTTATTTAATGTTAATAATGCACTTAATGTTCCTTAAAATTACTTAACATTACACAACACAATCATACAATACATTCACATAGCACACTCATACAACATACACAAAGCAGGGGAAGCAGAAGCACGATCCGAATGCCCGTTTACCCGTAAGCACATCGAATGTATCCCAGACCCACTGCCCAGAAACTGAACCATTTCGCAAATATTTAACAAAATTAAAGAAAAGTGTACATAGGGTAAAAATGTGCCAGACAAAAGTGAAATGGTTTCGAGGGGTAAGTATTTCCTATGCGGACGCGTAGAGGAGATATGAAGGTCAACTTTGTTATTTTACACGGAATCATAAGCTTTTTAATACATTATTCGTTTCAGCTCGGCATTCTCTATAAAAAAGTATTAAACTATGTATAGTACAGAGCTTTTCGATAATACTTTTTTATAGAGAATGCCGAGCTGAAACGAATAATGTATTAAAAAGCTTATGATTCCATGTAAAATAACAAAGTTGACCTTCATATCTACTCTACGCGTCCGCATAGGAAATACTTACCCTTCGAAACCATTTCACTTTTGTCTGGCACATTTTTATCCTATGTACACTTTTTTTTAGCGTTGTTCTTCAAACAGAACATAACTTGTTAGTTTGTGTGTTCAGTTTCCGGGCAATGTGTGGGGGATACATTCGGTGTGCTTGCGGGTAACGGGTCTTCGGATGGTGCTTCGTTTATTTCTTCTGTTCCTCCTATTTCAAATTGAAATAATAAATTGTCTATTTGATTTTTTAAAATTGCCGTATCGCGGCTACTTCGTTTGGCACTACGCATTCTCCTTCCGACCACTTCTCCATACGCCGCATAGTCGTCCCTCTCCTTCATCGCGTCCTCCACACTTTTCATGAAACTATAAGCATCGTCCACTCTGGAATCGGTCCTCTGCCGTTTCCTCGAGACGTTTGAGCCGTTTGAGCCGTTCGAGCCGTTCGAGGCGTTCGAGCCGTTCGAACCGTTATTTTGCTCCACCACATCAGGAATAGTTTCATCCACAACAGCACCCACTACTGTTGTGGATGACGTTGATGCTCCATCACTACCTGCAGTACTTGGAGGCACCTCCGCATCGTCCTGAAATTTGAGATAGATAATGAAATATATACTATGGATTAACCATTTGCGAAAAACACACCTATATTCACACACAGATATACATATGCTCCTGTACATACACGTGTATATATATTGTATCTTGAATTTTTGCAGATACCAGGATCAGAAGAGGCATGGTTGGAGATAGCGGAAGGCTACAAGAGCAAGTGGAATTTCCCCCATTGTATTGGTGCGATCGACGGGAAGCATATACAAATTGAAGCTCCACGAAATAGTGGGAGTATATATTTTAATTATAAGGGGACATTCAGCATTGTGCTTATGGCCATCGTAGATGCAGAATACCGCATTATCTATGCTGATGTGGGATCACAAGGCAGAATTTCCGATGGTGGAGTCTTCCATAACACAAAATTTTATGATAAATTAATAAAAGGCGAGCTACATATTCCACAGCCGAGATCACTGTTAGGAGGAACAATTTGTAGCCCCTTTGTTCTAGTAGCGGACGATGCATTTGCGTTAAGCCAAAATTTAATGAAACCATTCCCTGGTTCGCACGAAAGCGGTTCAATTGGAAGAATTTTTAATTATAGATTAAGCAGAGCTAGGCGAGTGGTGGAAAATGTGTTTGGCTTGCTAGCTGCGGTGTTTAGAGTTTTTCGTAAACTAATACAATTGGAACCCGCGAAAGTGGAGAGTATAGTGCTGGCGTGCGTGCACCTTCACAATTTCTTGAGACGGAATACAGAATCAAGGCAACTGTACACACCGCCAGGCACATTTGACTGTGAAAACTCAAATAGGGGTGACATTGTGCCAGGTAGTTGGCGAGAGGGTACAGAAGGCACAGGCTTTCTGAACCTTCAAAATATGGCCAGGAGACCACCTGGAGGCTGTAAGGAAATTCGAAACGAATTTGCCCGATATTTTGTATCACCAGAGGGGAGTGTACCATGGCAAAATGAAGTTGCTTGAAATTGCTTATAGAATATACATATATCACACTTCATTGTTATTCCTATAATTCCTGTGTACAATCTTATTCAAACCCCTCTTATCTTCCTATTCCCCGGTAAGTATAGTCAAGGTGGGCCTTAGCCCTTTGATAGGAGCAAGAACCCGGTAAATCATTCCAACCGCTTGGGGTGATTTACGGAAAGCTTCAGAACGTAACAGTTATTTACCTTTATTTCCACTTATTTCTTTTCGCGACAGGGCCGTTTCACGCGAACTCAAACACTCTTTGGAGTAACATTTCGGATTTTGTTGGAACTTGGATATGTTGTGGTCTTTGGTGATATATAAACGTGTGTGAAAGGATTTTTCAAAAATTTAAAAATGTGAATCTTACGGCTCTTTGAAATAAATAGTATTGACCTTTTTTCAATAAATTATAACTTTTGAACTAAGAAACTGATAAAAATGAGCATTTGGTAGCTCACAGTGGAGAGATAAGAGTACCAATTAAAAATTATTTCACTCTAAAAAAACAAATTTGTGACCACTTTTATTGCAATTTTCTCAAAATACGAACCGTTTAAAAATTTTGAAAAAAAAATGAGGACATAGCCCTGTTTCTCCTCTACATGGATACATTTTAAAGACTATGGACACTTTAAAAAAAATTAGCCAAATGAAAATTAATTGTTAAGATTGTATGTTCCTTTAGTAATGTGTGCATGATATTATTTATTGCTGAATGACAAGATTTTCTAACGTATATATCGCAGAAACTATTTGTAGAGCAGGCCCAACCAAGTTTTGCTCTTGCCTTCGAAGAGCAACCGGGGGTGGTTGCAAGCGATTGGAGAAAAAGTATAAAGAAACGATGCCATAGTCTTTAAATAATGGTTTTGTTTCAGTTTAGCATTTTTTTTTAGATTTTAGTTCAAAGTGAGTCTCCGACTTATATTTTTATTTTTTGTTAAAGAAGCCATGTTTTCCTTTCAATATTATATACCAAAAAGAAATGGTTTAATAAATATTAGTTGATTTGAAGTGTGTCTCTACCCTATGCAATGGACTTTTTGGACAAACATTTGTGGTGTAACTCAACAGAAAATAACGTAAAGCATAATAGTTATAGTTTATACAAAATAACACCAGATATCTCTAGATTGTTAGTACTAAATATTACATAGATTTATACGACAAACGGCACTTTTAGCCCCACCCTACCCTACTAGCAACGGCTATATCTGCTATTCTCATACAGTATTCTCGCAAATGGTAAGTATTTGTAAAAAAATGAAAGAGGGAAACTTTTACTGATTTTCATACCCAACATAATACGATATGTCAATTTTTCGTGTTCACAAGATTTTCCTTGAAACGAGGGCGACCTTTAGGTTTTTCATTGGAATGCTATATATTTGATTACCCAATATGAAAGCGACTGTCAAGAGCTGTAAAGATCCACATCTTTCCAAATTTTGAAAAATCCTTCGACACACGTTTACATATCACTAAAGACTAGGTATAGCATATCCAAGTTCCAACAAAATCCGAAATGTTGCCCCAAAGAGTGTCGGAGTTCGCGTGGAATGGCCCGAGAGTGTAACAAAGGAAATTGTATATTTAAAATAGTAATGCTTACCTCCATAGTACTGCGACTGCCCACCGATGTATTATTCTTTCCCAGGAATTGTAGTGCCTGGAACGCAAACCATTCCTTCTTCTTGGACGTCCCGGCTCCACTCCTGCTCTGCTCTTTTCTTTCGTTGAGGGCCCTCCCGAATTGGGTCCTTATATTTTTAATTTTTTTGCCCATGGCCTCCGAATCCATCCCAAAATGGGCAGCCATTATTGTCAATGCGTCGCCTTTCGTGGTTTTACTTTTATACCCATCGCATGAAGCATCCCACAATGCAGGCGTGCGGTGCAGCATTTCCGCGAGCTCCAACGTGTCCTTAGCAGACCACATTTTAACTGTTAACAAGTAATACACATGAATATATCAATTTAAATAATCACAATTAACATTGTAGTATTGTGTACAAATAAGACAACAGCAATAATGATAGTAATAATATTGTGAACTTACATTTCTGTATGTCGAGCGCCGCACGAATTTCTCTCACGTCTATGCTGCTTTTGTTAATGTGTACTGGGGACACTGACACACTGACTGTTTGCACAAAAATGACATTCCGCTCCACCGACATTGGTGTTTATATACCTCCTCAGGTATTTCTTTTAAAAGAGGGGACTTTTCCTCCTTAATTTCGCGTCGGCGTAAGTAACCGAAGAAATTTTGAACACCTTCGTCGATCCAAAAAAAATTTACCGCGATGGGCACCAAGAGCGCCTCGCCAGGGCCCGCGGTTTATGGCACCACTATGTCACGATGTCGGTGGTGACCAAAAGATACACGGTGGTTTGAAGTGGCTAGGTATATGTATCACCGACAACAAATCCATATACAGATTAACGAAGGACAGAGTATTGTCCACACCGGAAAACTGCGACATTATTTTAAACAGGCCCTGCCTGCGTCGGTTTCCCTTCGAATTGGAGACGGGTCCCTTATCGCTGGAGGAGTATATACACGCGCTCGAATATGACAACAAAAGGACGCGTGACGTATTGGGTGCAAGCAAAAATGGACCACAGAGATGTCATTACATCAGGATCATTCAGACCTGCATTCCTTGCAGACGCGAGGTTTCCACCTCTTCATAGTGATATCTCCTCCCCGAGGCCAATCTTGTCTTGCACCAAATACGTCGCGCATCCTTCTATTTTGATATTCGAACGCGTGTTTATACTCGAATGATAAGGGATATATATCTCCAATTCGAAGGGAAGCCGACGCAGGCGGGACCACGCGCAGTCAGAGGATTACCCCTTTTGTTCCCGTATTCCTCTGCAAGACATGTTGCCACCTTTGCACAGCAAGATGGTTGTAAAATCGGTATCAACACAAATATGACGTGATAAGGACTTCGGCCTCTTTTTGGATAAAACGGGCGTCATCTCTTCACACGAATTGGTGACGCCGCTGGCCACTTCACTGTACGACCACGCAAGTGTTCTCTTTACATATGTATGCATATCACTTGCGTATGTGTAGGGTCAGATGGGGTCGAGTGTAACAAAAAAGTTACTAATGATTATAGACAACAGAATGTATAATAAATGAATTTTTCTTTTGTACTGAAACAATCAAGAGTTTTGGTCCTTGAAATCAGAATTAGCAAATGTTAACAATTATCCTTAAAAGCTAATCAATTTGGCACTTTTCCAAGATCACATATGATTTGATGTGGTTCGCGTAGATTATAGTTCTCGAAAAAATATTTGACAGGTATTTTCTTTTATCGGCAATCATCCATATCTAGGGGTTGAAAAACACGTTTGCCCCAATATCTCGAAAAATATGCACCATAGAGAAAATCTTTTAGGCGAAACTGATGTATTTTTTTTATAACGTATTCAGCCGCGCAATCAGATTCGTAATACGTCAATTTGTTTAAACACTATATTAAAGAGTAGTAATTCTTGACTCCTCTTTCTTATAAATTGTTGATCCATTTTGGCACAAATTTATCAACGTAAAGTACATACCAAATTGTGATATACGGATACTTAAAATTTTTCAATTTCGACTTTGTAGTAAAAACTGAATACACTATATTGAACTCGCTACGCATAGGGGACGGAAACCTCAGGTATACATTATCGTAAAGGATGTAAAATTTATATTTCAGACCTAATGCAAACCAGTTGTTTCCGAAAAACTAGCCAGGTTAATCGGCCAGAGCGTCTCATCAGAGTCGCGGTTTATGATCGTATTGTCCCGCACTTCGACGGTTGATCACAGTGGGTACGGGTGCGCAGTCACCATGTACCTATACCTATCACCCGCTAACAGAGCAATATACGGATTAACAAAACGGCCGCTTTTTATTATACTTTCAAATTTTATTATATTTTGGGCCTTTATATTGTGTTCTGTATTCTGCCTTTATGCTGTGTCTCTAATTATCCCAAACGAAACGGGCTTTGGGAGGTAACAGTTGAGAGCGAAGCGAAAACTCATTTATCGTTTATAGTCGGCAATTCCGTATTTTCCGAGACGGCTTCGACAACATCTGATTGCCACATTTCCAAAGGGCAATCAAGAACGTACCTTCGGAGTCTTTAAGAATTTAGAGATTACTCGCTGTGAACAAAAGTGCGACTTTTCGTTAATCCGCAGGTATCCGCGGGAACAGTAAACAGCTGGATGTCTCCCAACGTATTGGATGTAAAAAACTGTTTATATGCAATTGCATGCTTCGAGGGGGAAAATTTATTAGCGCAAACGATATTTTTCTTCGATTATTATTTTAAGCGATACGATGGTCAAGTTTGGTTTTTTAGATGGAAATATTTTCTTTTTAGAGATCACTTGATAGTGAGTTTCCAGGCAAATTTAATAACCTATAATGTATACACCTTATTTCAACTGGGTTGCCAGATATTGCGCTTGCAAATTTAGTGATTTCCACTGGAAGAAAACCCGCTCGAATAGAAAGCACAGGGGGCAGGGGCGTCCGCAGACTTTTTTCCAGGGGGGGGGGGGCAACTTTGGAATGATGGTAAAGAAAAATATACCCCTCTTGCTTTTTTTTAACCCATTTTATAGTGTCAATTTAATTCAAAATTTAAAACCGAAATTTATAAATACTCCCTTCTTTAGTATAAACTTAATGAAGATCAGTTTTTAAAAATAAGCGATTTTTTCTCAAATGCCAGGGGGTGGCGCAACTGCCCCTTTTGCACCCCCCTCCGGACACCCATGACCGGGGGTGGTCTTGTTTGCGCCACGGGTGGCACGAGGTAGCCATTGCCTCTTGAAACAGATACCTACCATTGTCTACGCCAGGAGTTGCAGGCTCAAAGGCTGGACAATTATTACCGTCCAAATGCTACGTACATCTGCGGTATCGAGAAGCGTACCATTATTCAAGCGCGTGTTTTTACTGGAGAGATAAGGGATCCGTCTCGAATTTGCAGGGAAGACGGCGCAGGCGGGACCACGCGCAGTCAGCGGGCTACCATTTTTTCTTCTTGTGTCTCTCTCTCTCCGCAAGGCGTATTGATGTTGGATAATACTTTTTAACTGCTATACCTGGCACATTTATATAAAAACTGAAGGGGTTGACTTGTATACCACACCTGGTTCTCAAAAATTAATCAAGCTGATCGGCCAGAGTGTTTCGACAGGGTCCCGGTTTATGACCGTATTGTCCCGTGAGTCAGCGGTTGACAACGCTACCTGCGCGTCCGAATTCAGTTATCTTTTACAGCTGGCAATTTAGTATTTTTGAAGCGAAATTTCTTCATTTCTTTACGACTAGGCAATAGCTTGTTCTCGAAGTGTTCGTTGGGAAACATTTGTCTACCAGATGTCGATAATGGGTGGTATACACGGTGACATCGGACGCGCAGGTACCGTTGTCAACCGCTACTCATGGGACAATACGGTCATAAACCGCACCTTGGCGGAACACACTGGCCGATCAGCCTGATTAGTTTTTGGGAACCAGACGTGGCACACAAGCCAATCCCTTCAGTTTTTACCTAAATGTGCCAGATATAGGCCTGCGCCGTCTTCCCAGCAAATTCGAGACGGATCCCTTATCTCTCGAGTAAAAACACGCGCTTCAATAGCAAAACAAGAGCACGCGTTGACCTGTTCCGTGCGAAACAAGGTGGGCCTCGGAGAGGAGATATGTATTGCTGTGAAGAGAGCCTCGTCAAGGGAGTGTCCGCATATATTTATATATATATAATAAATACGTTTAATATATATATATATATATAAAATAAATTAATGTTTTAATAAATATGTATATGTGTGGTGTTTTTCCACGCAGTAGATCATATAGTAGATATTTACGTTAAAAATTTATTATATATATTATATATACATATACATATATTTATATATATATATACATATATTTATAGATATATACATATATTTATAGATATATTACATTTTTAACGTATACATTTATTATAGGATGTACTTCAATATATATAGTGCGTGGTGTGTTGCCACAGATCGGCGATGTTTCCCATTCGGAACGGGAAACAGAAATACAGGCACTAGACACTCGGGCGATGTTGCTCACCGTCCACTTGAATACAGTTTTTCGGGAACATGTGGCCAACAGTCATTTCTAGAAGGCCGTTTGAGGCAAGGGTCGAGTTGCTGTATCCCACAGCGATTGTTGCAAGTCGCCGGATACAGGTTCCGGCGACTTTCCCAGGTATATTCGTATCTCTATACCCTTAAAGGACGTGTCGCCAGACACAGTTGCCGGACACAAGTCGCCGGATAAAAGTCGCCAGATACAAGTCGCTGGCGACAAGTCGGTTATCCCACCGACTCGCCAGCGACTCCGGCAACAAAGTTGCCGGCGATTATCGCCCAGTCTATACGAGCCTTAAGAAAGTTTCATGTACGGTTTAAGGTTAGAATACACAGCGTTTATTTGAATCCTCGTGATGTTTGTTTAGTTTTACATTATAAATTCTATTATCAAATACTTTCAGTTTACTGTATTTACTAAATTCAGAAGAAAATATATTAAGAGTCATTTGCTAAACATAAAACTTGTATGTTTGGATTGTACTCGTCAAATACTATCAAAAGGCACAAAAATGAATTTTTGATTTTGCAGGGAGAGGACAAGAAGTTCATTGGTGCAGGAATGTTAACAGACTGTTAAAAGGTAAAGATTCCAGTGCTACAGTTCAAGCGTATTTAGCAAACCAAGCTTGCAACTACCACACCAAGAATTATAGAAAAAAGTAGATCATAGTTCTTCTCCTATATTTCTTATATACACTTCTATATTTTTACATTATATGTCATATTTAACTAGATACAAGATAAATAAAAGGAATATTTTCAATTGAAAAATATGTGCCACTCACTAATCCTTACCTCTACTTGTATTTTTACAATTAAGTATATTATACAAAATGTAGGGTAAGTGATACATTTGTTGGCGTTATCAATTATTGTTGGCAAAATAATGTCCAATTATGCCAATAATAACTGAAAAGATGGGCAAGATTTAGATAAGAAACTTCAGGTGCATGTTAAATATTTAATTAAATTCAATTACTGCAAATTTAATTAAATACTTTTCTATTACACCTGAATTTCATATCCAAATCTTCTTAACGCGTCAACAAATGTATTTCTTATTCTACATATTACAGTACGCAGATTCTGAGCGTATTTAATTTTCCCGGCATGAGCCGCCATATTGAATTTTAGTTCAAACAGAATCTTTCATAATTTAGAGGGCGTGCAAATACTAAACCGAAAGTTTTGCTGGAGTTTCCACCCCCTGGGTAATGGCGTCAGTTTGAGGTTGCCGGGGAATGAAATCTCCGGAGTGGAGGGGGAACACCATGTGACTGAATCATCACGCACACATATCGCCAATGCCGTAGGTGTTCCCCCTCTACTCCGGACACTCCAGGCGGTCTCAAGATATGTAAAACGTTGTCTTGAAAATATAACCTCGTTTTATCGTCTATTTTGACACATGTGACGTCATAGAAGGAATTACTTATTTGAACAAGATCTTCCTCGAGCAAATGCCTAAGACACGACCTCAAGACAGTCTTGAGACGAATCCATACGTCATTACATGCGAAATCAGGCGAGATTCCACGAGATGAACTACTTAACCTGCAAGAAGGTTTTCATTCATGTTTTCATTTCATAATTGAAATGCATATTATTATGGGTAATCAATGTCGCTAATATCAATATTATTATCGATGTATATCAGGTATACTTATCAATAATGTACAAAATAAATTAAAATTAAATTGAGTCTCTACAATCGGAGGTGTTTTTATTTCTATATTACATCAGTTTAGTGGTTGGGTTTATATATTAGTTTATTATACTAAAAAAAACATTACATGGCAGTGGAAAAGTTTTTCTCTGCAAATCATTAATAAATAACCTCAACGCTCACACGCATTACTCACACATGTTCGAGCATCCTACTCCGTCGCCCACCAAGGAACGAACAGAATATCCTTCTATCATTGGTTGTTCTAACAGAATTATTCCGAAAATTTCCGAACGTGAATGTGCAAATATAAGATATAAGCAATTGCTTATTCTAAGCAAATGCGTAAGATCATCTTGAGCATTTGCTCAAGAAGGCCGCCATAGTTATGTCTTGAGATAATCTTGAGGTCGTGCTTAAGCATTTGCTCAAGACGCGACTGCGAATACCGCCCTAGAATACATGGAGGTGTCACGACCATAGACTTATATAGACGGAGCGGAAGAGAGGACTGTTGGCGAGGGGACTGTAAGATCGGAGGGGAAAAGGCAGAAACCATACAGGCAATTCGGTAGTTAGGTTCGGATGTATTCGGTTCTTGTCGGTTCGGCATTGATGGCTATGTTCAAAACATAACCACTGTTGCTCAACTATTACTGTTCTAAAGCGTCGTAGTGGTCGTTGTATATAATCATATATTAATTGAGTGTAATAATGACTTATTGCGTAGTAATCGGTTGTGCAAATCGCAGGAAAAATAAAAACTGCGAACAGTTTGAGAAAGAAAATATAAATAATGATAGTATTCGATTTCACATGTAAATAAATAAATATACATACATAACCAACAATTTATATATTATATATATAATCTTAGAAATTCAAATGTGTTGCTTGATTATCGAATAGATTATATGTTTATAATAAAAATATTTATTTTTTTCATCAGTTATGTCGCAGCAAATGAGCGATATATATCTATTATACTATATAATTATTTATGCATATTAATTATGCTTATGAACTTTTAAGCTTACAAAATCTTTAAAAATATAACTATTATTGCATATATCTATAAGTACGATTTTATTTAAAAAAAGCTTCATTCTATTTACTAATTTTGTTATATATATAACCTACATGATATACGAAATTTTGAATTATGTATAAGTATACCTAACCTTTTCGACTAAGTATCCCTCATAGATATATATAACGTCATTAAATTTCCGAATAGCTCCGAGGAGGAACGGAGTTACCCGATTTGCCTGTATGACAGTCCGCTTACCGCGAATCTTACAACCCCCCTCAGACACGCTCCGTCTATATATGTCTATGGTCACGACCCTGCCGCCTGACTAGAGACACTATAATAAGAGTCTGGACACGAGTGACAGCCCGTCATGTTTGATCGAAATCCCAAGAGAGAGAAAGAGATATACACCATTTCACTCTTCACCACTCTTAACAACTCTTACGTTTATGGCAACATTTTACTTCTGTTTACTTCACATTTAAATCAGTATAATAAAATAACATGTATCAAATAGAACACAAGATTTGGTTTTATGCTTTGTATCTTCATTATCTTGGTATAATTGACAGATTTAAAAATCAGCGGGAATAGATGAAAAATGACGGGCCAATCAACAACCCAAATGCACATTCTCAGATTAATATATAGTAAAATACCGCCATAAACGTAAGAGTTGTTAAGAGTGGTTAAGCGTGAAATGGTGTATATCTCTTTCTCTCTCGCAGGATTTCGATCAAAAATGGCGGACCAATCAAAAAGTGGCCTTCTCGTGTCCAGACTCTTATTATAGTGTCTCTACGCCTGACTAGTGATCCTCTAGGCAGTGATCGGACAAACGAATATCGTCGCTGATTGGTTGCTGCGATTTGGTCTAAAGCGGAAGTAGACAGAGAAAGAAACTGTAAGAAAGAAAGAGACAGAAATACGAATAGAAAGAGATAGATAAACAAGCAGCTTGGAAAGCAGACGATTTAATGAATGTTTAGGTTATGTTATTTCCGGTTTGGCCCCAAAATGGCTGCGCTTTGTCCGATCACTGCCTAGAGGATCACTACGCCTGACCATCCAACAGCGCCATCTGAAGGCCACAATTGCCAAACAATTCCTTGCGCCTGACGTCACATGGACGTCCATACGCACCAACACATGTACAGGGTCATCCGTTAAAACTGCAACCTACGCGCGCGCGAACAGCTGAAACTGGCAACACCGCCTCACGGACGCATTCCACTACAACCATGCGCCGATACTTCCGCCATCTATGAGCCAATGATGCAAGTGTACGGTCTTTTAGATGCCAGTAGAGAGCGCAGGGTGCTTTTGGCTTTCACCAGAGGATATTAAATTTGACGTAGCAGACGGGAAAGAAAACGGTAGCCATTTTAAGAGTGCGATCGCACCGATCCTGTTGCGCGTGAAAAGATCTGCACTTGCGACGGTCCAGTTGCGGTATTAGACCACACTGACGCATTATTGGCCCGGGTAGAAGAATTTGGGGCCTTTTTCGTATAACTTTTGAACTATAAAAGATATCGGAATCCAATTTGCGCCGAAAAAGGGGGAAAAATTATCCCCTCTTATTGATGGATAATTTAACATATGTTTCGTTTACTTAATTTTTATTTTATCAATATTTTAACCGTAATTGCTGTGAAAAGCGTTTGCAAACTGTTTATTTGATACTTTATTTAGTGCTCTGTATAAAATTCATGGTGTTGATAAACAATAGGCTAGTTGTTTCTGTATCATTACTTTCATAAAGTGAGAAATTAAATTTTTCTTCAATTATATATTAGTTCTGCAGGCCTCAGAATCTAATGTTCTGGTTTTCTTTTTTATGATTTTATCTTTAGGGGGGATTCTCGTCTAACAGTCCCAAAAGTAACTTATATTTACGATTTTCTCTGAAAAAACTGTTCGTCATATTGGATTAAACTCGTTTGGGATATAAGAAGGCATTTTTGAACTTGCAGAAAATATTTTTTTTATGTCGATCCTTCTTATTGTTTATTAGTTATTGTGGAATCTTCTCCACCTCTTCGACGATGTAGCTCCTGTTGGCGGGATGTGTAGCATCTGTCACAGTCATCTGATCAACCGATCATAAAAGCGGAGCGCGCGGCTCGCTTACCTGAGCCGGGGAATTTAGAATAGCTCTTTGCGACGTTAATTTGAAAGAGACCATTCTAAAATTTTCGTAGCTCGGGCATCGCTGCTATCCAGCGGTCGCTGGCAGCTCTGAACGCTGGGCCGGTGCGAGAAGTGGTTTCGAAAAGTGTGCCTCCGTTTGGAAGTCGAACTTCGGTCACACTCGGGCCTCGTCGCGGGCAGACTCCCGTTGCCTGGTTCCTTCGCGCTCGGTGTTCGGCCACGTTCGGAACGCGTCGCGTCACCGATCGTGGGGGGTCGTTCCAGCGCGAGCGTCTTCAAATAATAATAACATGAATAGAGAGACGATCAGGTAAGCGAGCCGGGCGCTCCGCTTTTATGGCCGGTTTACCAATCGCACCCCAGATTACTGTAATGAGGTTTGAAAACAATGTGTCGACTGGTCTCGTACCCGTCTCCATTTAAAAAATTTTAGCTGCGACAGGATTGACGGCGACGCTATAGCCCCGCACGGAGAGATTTTTCGCCGGCTGTGTGTAAAAGCCACAATAATTACGCATCGTTCCAAAAAATGACATAAACGGAAGCCGTTGTAGGCGTGGCGTTAGGTAGCTAGTAGGTCAAAACGTTCAGACACAAAAATTGTAGAAAAAATTCAAAGACCTCTACAAACAATGACACGTCCCATTAGTTACTCCTTTCATCCGATCTATGCATGCACTGCATTAAGAATAAAATCATAGAAAAGAAAACAAGAACATGAATAAAGTATTTGAACAAAAACGGTGGCTATGTGGCGAATCGTGTGGCTCATGTGTTACAATTTTTCCCCAGAACAATTATGCAAGAATCAGTTCCCACTTCGTCTCTCTATTCATATTATTATTATTTGAAGACGCTCGCGCTGGAACGACCCCCCACGATCGGTGGCGCGACGCGTTCCGAACGTGGCCGAACACCGAGCGCGAAGGAACCAGGCAACGGGGGTCTGCCCGCGACGAGGCCCGAATGTGACCGAAGTTCGACTTCCAAACGGAGGCACACTTTTCGAAGCCACTTCTCGCACCGGCCCAGCGTTCAGAGCTGCCAGCGACCGCTGGATAGCAGCGATGCCCGAGCTACGAAAATTTTAGGATGGTCTCTTTCAAATTAACGTCGCAAAGAGCTATTCGGAATTCCTCGGCTCAGGTAAGCGAGCCGCGCGCTCCGCTTTTATGATCGGTTGATCAGATGACTGTGACAGGTGCTACACATCCCGCCAACAGGAGTTACATCGTCGAAGAGGTGGAGAAGATTCCACAATAACTAATAAATAATAAGAAGGATCGACATAAAAAAATATTTTCTGCAAGTTCAAAAATGCCTTCTTATATCCCAAACGAGTTTAATCCAATATGACGAACAGTTTTTTCAGAGAAAATCGTAAATATAAGTTACTTTTGGGACTGTTAGACGAGAATCCCCCCTAAAGATAAAATCATAAAAAAGAAAACCAGAACATTAGATTCTGAGGCCTGCAGAACTAATATATAATTGAAGAAAAATTTAATTTCTCACTTTATGAAAGTAATGATACAGAAACAACTAGCCTATTGTTTATCAACACCATGAATTTTATACAGAGCACTGAATAAAGTATCAAATAAACAGTTTGCAAACGCTTTTCACAGCAATTACGGTTAAAATATTGATAAAATAAAAATTAAGTAAACGAAACATATGTTAAATTATCCATCAATAAGAGGGGATAATTTTTCCCCCTTTTTCGGCGCAAATTGCATTCCGATATCTTTTATAGTTCATAAGTTATACGAAAAAGGCCCCAAATTCTTCTACCCAGGCCAATAATGCGTCAGTGTGGTCTAATACCGCAGCTGGACCGTCGCAAAGGCAGATATTTTCACGCGCAACGGGATCGGTGCGATCGCACTCTTAAAATGACTACCGTTTTCTTTCCCGTCTGCTACGTGAAATTTAATATCCTCTAGTGAAAGCCAAAAGCACCCTGCGCTCTCTACTGGCATCTAAAAGACCGTACACTTTCATCATTGGCTCATAGATGGCGGAAGTATCGGCGCATGTGTGGGGAGCGCGTTAGCGAGTTTACCATCTATGTTCCCCCACCTCCCCGGCATGTGGAGAGTGGGGAGTCGTCGTCTCGGACGATGCGTGAGAGCGGCCATTAGCGCTCTTGCCTCTACGTCCTCGTACTAAACGGACGTGTCCAAAAATATATATTTACGCTCATCGAGCAAACCACGTGGTTGCGCCACCGTCGCCTAGTCGCGTCATAGGGCATTGTTTTTCCTCCGTGCGTCGCGTCTCCGTTCTATCGAGCGGCTGATCGTCATGTCTTCCGATGGTGAGGGAGGCGAGAACGCCGTGATCGCGATCGATGAACTGGCAGCCCAGTTGCTGGAAACGCAACAGCGTTTGGCTCAATTTGAGGCTGAGCATTCGGCTGCACGGCAACCGAGCGAAACACCGCGCGTCAATGCGTACCGGGCCCCGAAGATTCCTAGCTTTTTCCGGGCAGATCCGGAACTTTGGTTTATTCAGGTAGAAGCGAGCCTACGTAACGCTCAGATAACGGTCGAAGGCACTAAGGCAGACATATTATTGGCTGCTTTGGATGTCGAAGTGGTAGGGTGTGTTAAGGACATCATCACAATGGCCCCACCGCCGAAGGATATTTACACGCGGATCAAATCCCGAATTATCGCGACGTTTGCGGATACTGGGGAAAGTACCCTACGTAAACTGCTTAAAGGTCAGGTGCCTACGGATGGCAAGCCGTCACTCGTACTGAGTCGTTTGCGAAACCTCAATAAGGGCCAATGTGACGACGCGGTAGTTAGGACGATATTCTTGGATCAGTTGCCCGCGAGCCATCGGGCTATTCTCGTTGCAGCGGGTACTGAGGACCTTGAAAAGTTGGCGGAGGTCGCGGATAGGATCGCGGACCACGCGATTCCTGCCGTTGGGCAGGTGGCGTCAGCCGCTAAAAATCCATCGTCTCCACCATTGGAGGGCGAGATCGCTCGCCTTGCGGCGTGCATAGCAACGTTGACAAGGCAAGTTGAGAAATTAACAGCGCAGTCGTCTGGTAACAGATCGCGCCCGCGATCGCGTACGCGACCGCGGTCAAGTGATAAGAGCCGGAAAGATTCGCAGAAGCGTCATGAGTCCGGACTCTGTTATTCGCACAGGAAATATCCCCAGAATCCGACATCGTGTCGTGACTGGTGCGCTCAATACGCTTCATGGAAGCCAAAAAACTAAACCACCCTTCCTGCGCGGAGACGTTCGAGGAAGGGGTGGTGTCGGAGAATCGTCTCCACGTGCGCGACCGCGCAACAGGTCAAATGTTTTTGATCGATACGGGTGCTGATATTTCGTTGCTCCCGGCAAACCCTAAAATCGATGTTAAGCCTTCGGGTCGCATGCTCTTCGCTGCGAATGAGTCTCGAATAGACACTTTCGGCGAGTCTCTCCGTGAATTAGATTTAGGTTTAAGGCGCGCGTTCCGTTGGAACTTCTGTATCGCGGCAGTACCTTATGCGATAATCGGTGCCGATTTTTTTAAAGCACTATGGTTTGATTATAGATTTAGGGAAACGTAGACTCATCGATACCGTGACTCGGATGTATTCCCTGGCGGTCTCAAGGTCTGTTCCGGCCAGTTCGGTCAATTCGGTAAATCCGGGCTCGAAGTTTGCAGAACTTCTCGCGGGGTTTCCGGAGATCACGGGATCGTCCCGATTATCCCCACCGGGAGAGATGGACGTGTTCCACTATATTGTGACGACTGGTCCTCCTGTCGCGGAGCGTCCGCGTCGTTTGACGCCGGAGAAACTTAAAGCGGCCAAGGCCGAGTTCAAGGCATTAGTTGCCGCCGGCATTTGTCGGCCGTCTAGTAGCCCGTGGGCTAGTCCGATTCACCTAGTCCGTAAAAAGGACGGGTCCTGGCGGATTTGTGGTGATTACCGCAAAGTAAACGCGATTACCACACCGGATAAGTATCCGACTCCGCATCTCCACGATTGTACCGTGAACCTTCAAGGAAAGAGTATATTCTCTTCCCTTGACTTACACAAGGCGTATAATCAGATTCCGATGGCTCCTGAAGACATCGAGAAAACCGCGGTTTGTACGCCCTTTGGCCTTTTTGAGTACTGTTTCATGACGTTCGGGCTGCGTAATGCGGGTCAATCGTTTCAGCGATATATAAACCGTGCGCTGGGCGATTTGGAGTTTGTTTTTGTATATATGGATGACATCCTGGTTGCTTCGTCCTCTCCCGAGGAGCATACCGTGCATCTGCGCGAAGTGTTTCAGAGGCTGAAGGAGTATCATCCCCGCCTCAATGTGGAGAAATGCGTGTTCGGCGCGTCCGAGTTGGAATTTCTGGGTCATACAATTTGTAGTAGGGGAATCCGCCCCACGGCTCAGAGAGTCGCCGCGATTACGCAGTTTCCCAAGCCGGTTAACGTGGTGCAGATGCGTCGTTTCCTCGGCATGGTCAATTTTTACCGCCGGAACTTACCTCACTCCGCGAGTTCACAAGCACCCTTGAACGCTTATATACGCGATTCGCGTAAAAATGATCGACGCGAGATCGTTTGGTCGGAGGAGGCAGAAGGTGCGTTCGCAAAGATCAAGGCTGATCTTGCCGACGCAGCCCTGCTTGTTCATCCTCGCTATGATGCGAAAATCCGTGTGGTGTCTGACGCATCTGACTCCGCGATGGGCGCGGTTCTTGAACAGTTGTCCGTGTCGCAGGTGTGGGAACCGCTCGCGTTTTATTCAAAAAAGTTTACTCCCGCGCAGATTAACTATAGCACGTACGATCGGGAGCTTACTGCGGTTTTCGAGGCCGTAAAGTACTTTCGACCATTCGTCGAGGGTCGTGATTTTACCATAGTCACGGATCATAAGCCGTTAGTTTACGTGTTCATGCAAAAAACCGATAAGGCATCGCCTAGACAAGTGCGACAGTTATCGTACATCGCGCAGTTTTCCACTCGGATCGAGCACGTGGCCGGCACTGATAATGTAGTCGCGGACGCCCTTTCTCGAGTCGATTCGCTGCGTCTGCCTGTGGAGATTGAACTCAATCAGCTGGCAGAACAGCAGAAGAGCGATGAACAGCTTCGGCTGATTCGTGAGTCTGCCGACTACCCGTTGAAAATGAAGGCGATTCAATGGGGGTCGAATCACACGACAATCTCGTGCGAGATTACGGGCGAGACAATTCGGCCGTACATTCCTGCGAGCCTTCGCGAAACCGTTTTTAACTTGTTCCATCGTCCGGCTCATCCGAGCGCAAAGGTCACCGATCGTTTGATACGGCAACGTTATGTGTGGCCCGACATGCACCGTGACGTGACTCAGTGGTGCAAGACTTGTGTAGTCTGCCAGCAGTCTAAAGTATCGCGTCATGTTAAACTGTTACCCGGACAATTCGTGGCTCCTGACGGCCGTTTTGATCACGTTCATGTGGATATTATAGGCCCCTTGCCGGAGCGGGACGGTTTCACCTACTGCGTCACAATGATCGACAGATTTTCTCGGTGGGTCGAGGCGGTGCCCGTGAGGGAGTTTTCGGCTCAGTCAATCGCGGATGTCTTTTACCAAACATGGGTATCTCGGTACGGGGCTCCGAAGATTTTAACTTCGGACCAGGGAGCTCAGTTCGAGTCGAGGCTTTTCTCGGCACTGTTGTCCCTGATCGGTTGCGAGCGAATTCGCACGACCGCGTATCACCCCGCATCCAACGGGCTGATCGAACGCTGGCATCGCGTGTTCAAGGCCGCGATCATGTGTCATTCTGATACGAATTGGCCTCGTACCCTGTCAACCGTACTGCTTGGGCTTAGGTCGCATGTACGACCTGACACCGGGGCGTCTCCGGCCGAGTTCCTGTTCGGGACGACCTTGAGATTGCCTGGGGAATTTTTTCTTCCGGATGACATTGTTCCGGATCCGATCTCGTTCATTAGCGAATTTCGAGAGTACATGCGCCTGGTGCGGCCTGTGCCTGTAGCACACAAGTACAAGAAGCGCGCGTTCGTATTTAAAGAATTGCACGCGTGTTCGCACGTATTCCTTCGGAACATGGCGAAAAAGTCGCTCGAGCGGCCGTATACCGGTCCGCATAAGGTACTGCAGCGTGTTAGCGATCGCGTTTATAAAATTGAAGTGAACGGCGCTCCAAAAAACGTGTCGGTTGAGTTGCTGAAACCAGCGCACATAGTTTTTGACGGGCTCGTTGAACTTGCGCCGTCCAATGATGGAACCAGCGATGGTCCGTCCATAACCATGAGTTCCTTGCCTGCATTGCGTACGTATCAACGTAAAAGGGTTGCGTTTGCGCCCACTGCCAAAGAGTAGGTTAGTAGCGTTAAAACCGTGTATTTTTAAGCGTACAAAGTATTACAGATATTCTTATATATTTTTCTACCGTGCGTTTGCGGTGTTTTAAAGACTGATGTGGCTAGTACAAGACTGCATAGTTTAAGTGTGCGAAACATTTCATGTTTCGCTAGACCTACCGTTTGTTTGGTCATTACATCAAGCATAGGGTTCGCAATACCGTTCCTCATTGTATTATAGTATTCCTCATTGTATCATAGTATTTCTCTTTATTGTATTATAGTATTTTTATATAGCGTGTAAGATTTACAGCACTCGAGCTGGTTGTCTTTCAACGTCCAAAGACTGTGCGTACTAGTCGCGAGGTCGATTCGACTGTTGCCAGTATTTAACTACCATTGTGATAGAATATGTGAAAGCACAGGGGCGTGCAATCAGATTCAGATCCACCTCAGATCTTGGGGGGGAGTGCTGTGGGGAGCGCGTTAGCGAGTTTACCATCTATGTTCCCCCACCTCTCCGGCATGTGGAGAATGGGGAGTCGTCGTCTCGGACGATGCGTGAGAGCGGCCATTAGCGCTCTTGCCTCTACGTCCTCGTAGTAAACGGACGTGTCCAAAAATATATATTTACGCTCATCGAGCAAACCACGTGTTGATTATTCACCCACCGTTAGTCTATCTAATATTCACACGCGTCTCTAGGACCTGCCCCTTGGGTAGTCCAACACATGGTTGTAGTGGAATGCGTCCGTGAGGCGGTGTTGCCAGTTTTAGCTGTTCACGCGCGCGTAGGTTGCAGTTTTAACGGATGACCCTGTATACCGTGATTACTATAGGTGTATCCCTACCCCCAAATAACAAAGCAGATTCTACATTTATTAAATAATTCATTTACTTATTGCAAAAAGTTTAATAATACAGGATTGGCGATTACAATTGTTACAAAATTATACAGGTAGCGCAGATAAATTTGAAGAAGAACATTCTATATTTACATTTACAAATCTATATACAATACGTCCCGTAACCATTGGTACCTACTAGGTGCGATGTCAGAAAATTTCCTGTTTTTTAGACTTCTTTTTTCTGTAGAATCACCATATTCCGTATTGTGTTAGCGCTGAAAACAAATACAATATTAGTATAAAATTAAACGTATCGTATGATTAAACAGGATACATGCGATACTTACTTCAGCTCCATCTCCACACAGTACACACCCTAGGCGATCATGCATGCTCCTGCGAACATTAACATTTATAAGAAAATATGTATTAAATTATTCTCTACTAAACAAGATGCTAAACATTCGCACTTCGCGCATAACCCTACTTGTCTGTCTTGCAAATAATGTGAATCCCGATTTCCGCGACGTAGATAATTGGAAATTATTCAATTCCATAATTACGTTTGCCTTCTAGATACGTCGAGATGAATTGTCAGGATATTGATGGATGAAATTACTTGGAATATTCTTCGCTTCTTCCGGCACTGACTGCCACTGCCAGCAGGGATGGAAGGAAACAGTCCGGCCGAACATACCTACAGGGAGCGGTGGTAATGTGTGCGTGAATTGATGCTAGCGCCAAGTCAGCCACGTGGCGACAACGCGAAACGAGTGTGACGTCACTGGTGGACACCTTGTCCGGCTGAAAGTAGGCTTGGCGGACTCAGTCCGGCTGATCTCAATTTGAAACACCTACAGGGAGCGGTGGTAGTGTGTGCGTGAGACGCACGATCGGAGACGAACCGACGCCACGGCCAATCAGCGTCACCGGGACATATGTTGTCGACGCTGATTGGCTGCGGCGTCACTCGCTTAGCGCTGGTATATATAAAAAATATCATTTCTATAATTCTGTTGATGCAAAAGTATTAAGTATTTGTCTTACCTGATTCCTTATTCATGTTGTAATGAAGTGTATTTTCAATTGAATGAAAAACTTATAAAAACTACTAAAAATGTTCAAATCACAATCGCACGTGGCGTCTTTGGCAATGGCGTCTATACATTCGTGACGTTACATTCGTTTCGCGATGTCGCCAGGTGGCTGACTTGGCGCTAGCGTCAATTCACGCACACATTACCACCGCTCCCTGTAGGTGTTCGGCCGGACTGTTTCCTTCCATCCCTGACTGCCAGTGACTGCCACCTCAGACCTCGAAAACGAACGCAAACTGGACGTAGAGTCTTGACCAATCGCGAATTTCGGCACTATGGCGCAGCCAATCCGAGCGTAGCTCATTGTACCGTTCAAAGTGGCACCCGTTGTGCCTGAAGACGTACGCTCGAATAATATTCCAAGTAATTTCATCCATAAACATCCAGACAATTCATCTCGAAGGCAAAAGTAATTATGGTATTGAATAATTTCTAATTATCTACGTCGCGGAAATCGGGATTCACATTATCTGCAAGACACACAAGTAGGGTTATGCGCGAAGTGCGAATGTTTAGCGTGTTGTTTAGTAGATAATAATTTAATACATATGTGACCGTCTTCGGTTTGTGAGACGGTCGCCGGTGGGACGGAGAAGGAGTTTATTTGCCGACTCAGTCGGTAAGGCCGGGTTCGTCAAATGAGTAAGGCGTTTTAAACAATAACAATGTTTATTCAGCTGTTAGGATTATTTTTACAATATTTTTCGCGTAACGGTTGTGGGTGCGGAGACTCGACTCGGTAAAATCGCGGCGGCGTAGTTCTCGCGGCGGCGGCGCTGGCGACGAGCTGGGGGATCAAGGATGTGGAGTTTTGTGGAACGTTCTGCTCGGAAGGGCCTTAACAGGCACGATCGTACGAGAGTCGTATAGTGGCGTTCCCGTGTACAATAGGGCTCTGGCCGATAGCGGCGCGGAGACACCTTACAGGCGAGGTAAAGCACAAGATTGCTCTCGGCCTATTTAGGAAAGAGGCTGGTTAATGGCACAGCGTGACGATCGGTCGACACGTACACACCTCACGGAGATAAAAAATATGAGCGTCTTGGCGTACGGTACGGCGGCGGTAGCGGCTAATTTCGTGCGGAACAAGAGCTATCAGTTTCGCTCGCCGCGGTCCTTATATCGCGAGCCCGTACATCTTCGCCAGCGAGACAGCTCGCGGCCGCCTAGCGGCCGCGGCGCGCACTCGGCTTATCGGCGCGGCGCCGTACGCCTGCGCGGCGCGTGACGTGACTTCGTCACACCCCCTTCCTACTTCGGGGACGGAAGACGATTGCCGCCTTAGATCGGTTTCTGGGGTCCGCTGACCCCCTTTAAGACTAGCGACGATACACTTAAAACTACGGGTTGCAACCCAAGGAACGGTAACTTAAATCTACCCATCACCCCTTAACCTAACTTAAAGCTACTGGCGGTTTTACTCCGCGGGGGCAGTCGGCCGCCGGCTACGAGCCTCGACCCCGAGGCTGCCGTCTCGGAGCCGACTGCCCTGTATAATGGCGGTTGCCGTTGTGACAGTGTACGTCGGGTGTGTGTTTTGTCGGGGACGGGGATCCGGTGGTGGCCTGGTGTGGTCGCTGGGGGGCCTTCGCGGCCGGGCGGTACCAGCGGCCCTGCTACTGGTGCTGTCGCTGGGGGGCCTCTTGGGCCAAGCTGTACCAGCGACATTGATGTTGAGATGTCGGCTGGTGTGGTGGTGGTCGCTGGGGGGCCTGGAAGGCCTGGCTGAATCAGCGACGGTGTGGTCCTCGGTGGTGTTAGGGCCGCTGGGGGGCCTTGAAGGCCTGGCCGAACCAGCGTCGTTGTGGCTCGCGGGGTTGTGGTGGCCGCTGGGGGGCCTTGAAGGCTTTGCTGAACCAGCGGCGATGTTCGCGCTAGTTGGTTCGCGGGTATCGCATGGCTTTAGGTCACTGATGTGCGCGCGCATGGTCTTGCCGCGCGCCCCTTTCAGCACCACGACGTTCGGTCCCGTGAATTTGGCGACGATGTACGGGCCAGCAAATTTCGGAGCCAGTTTGGCATTGAACTGTTTTGCTGCCGCGCTGAGGTGGTGCTCGCGTTTCATAACCTGGTCGCCGATCGCGGGGCGCCATTCTCGGCGTCGCAAGTCGTAATAGTGTTTCTGGTTTTGGTGTGCTTTCGCCAGATTCCACCGCGCTAGTTCAATGCTATCTTTAATGCCTGCGAGCCGTTGTTGCCATCCTAGGGCGTCTTCTCGAGTTGGCTCCTCCGTTGGGTCTCCGGTGGCCAAGCGGGGTTCCCCGGGAGCCGCGAGCTCTCGGCCAAAATTTAAAGCGTCCGGCGTGCTCCCTGTAGCCTCGTGTCGCGCCGTGTTGTACGCAAACGCGATCTCCGGGAGCCAATTATCCCACGTCGTATGATCCCCGTCGGTAAATTGGGCGATCATGGTTTTGACCACTCGGTTCGCCCTTTCCACTGGATTGCATTGCGGAGTATAAGGCGGTGTCTTCCGGTGGTCGATGCCATATTCCCGTAGCAGGCCGGTGAATTCACGGCTTTCAAATTGTTTGCCGTTGTCGGTGATGACCCGGCGTGGGCACCCGAAGCGCATGACAACTCGTTCACGGAATGCTTTGGCGACGGCCGGAGCGGTGGCTTGTCGAAGAGGCTGCAGCTCAATCCACTTTGTGAATTTATCCTGCATTACCACGACCACTGTATGGCCTTTCTTCGACCGTGGGAGTGGCCCGACCAAATCGGCCGATACCACGTCCCATGGGTAGGCTGCTGGCGTGGTATGCATAAGTCCGGCTGGCGCTTGCTGCGATACTTTGTACTCTTGACATTTCGTACATTGCCGTACGTATCGGGCCGCATCGCGGAACATTCCTGGCCAGCAGTATTTTCGGGCCAAGCGGGCAGTAGTCTTGTTAATGCCTAAATGGCCGGCCGTGGGGGCGTCATGATTGGCCCGTAGTATTTCGTTGCGTCGCGCTTGCGGTACACATTGCTTCCATTCATCCTCGGGGTGTCCGCCGGTTGTGTCTGGAATGTGGCGGTATAGTTCGTCGCCACGAATCTGGTATTCCGGGTGGAGGAGCGGTGTCTCCTTGACGGCTCGTTTCTTGGCTTTGTACCATTCTTTGGGCCCCTCGGTGTTCACAGGGGCGATCTCGCCTTGGCGGGAGAGGGCGTCTGCGACAATGTTGTTCTCGCCCTTCCGGTATTCGATTTTGAAATCGTACTGCTGGAGCTCCAGGCTCCAGCGTGCCAATCGTCCCGAGGGGCTATCGATGGATTGGAGCCACTTTAGTGCTTGGTGGTCGGTGAGGACGGTGAAGGCGTATCCTTCCAGGTACGGGCGCATCTTCCTGATGCCCCAGACTACGGCCAAGCATTCTTTCTCCGTGACCGAGTAGTTCCTTTCTGCCGCGTTGAGCGTACGACTTGCATAGGCCACTACCCGTTCTTCGCCATCGTGGTCCTGTGTTAGGACGGCACCGAGGCCGCTTTGGCTGGCATCGGTCTGGAGTACGAATGGCCGGTCGAAATCGGGACAGGTCAGTACCGGTGCGGTGGCCAACTGGTGGCGGAGCGTTTCAGACGCGGCTTGGGCTTCTTCTGTCCATGCCCAACGGTTGCGTTTCTGGAGAAGCTGGTTAAACGGTGCAGCGGTATCGGAGAACTGCGGGATGTATCTCCTGTACCAGGAGACTATCCCCAGGAAGCGCCTTAATTCGCGCAGGTTCTGCGGTGGAGGCGTATTGCGGATTGCCTCAACCTTGTCGGGGTCGGTTTTGACTCCGCGATCTGATACGACGTGTCCGAGGTATTGGAGCTCCGTCTGGCAGAACCGGCATTTTTCCTCGTTCAGGCGGAGTCCTGCTTGCTGTAGGCGGCGCAGTACCTCTCGGAGGTTCTCCAAGTGCTCTTCAAACGTTCGGCCCAGGACAATAATGTGGTCCAAGTATGCAAAGGCCCTTGGCTCTAGGCTGGGTCCAATGATACTATCGAGGAGCCTTTGGAACGTAGCGGGGGCTGAGTGGAGGCCGAACGGCATGACGCGGAACTGGTACAATCCGCGTCCTGGAACGGTAAAGGCCGTTATCGGGGGACTCCCCTCGGCCAATGGCACTTGCCAGTATCCGTTTGCGAGGTCTAGCGTCGAGATATAGCGCGCCTCGCGTAGTTTATCCAGGGTAGCCTGCACCTGTGGCAGCGGGTAGGCGTCCTTTTCGGAAACTGCATTGACTCGTCGGAAGTCGATGCAGAAGCGTTTCTTCTTCTTGCTGCCTTTCTTGGCGACCATTACTACGGGGGAGCTCCACGGGCTGCTGGAAGGCTCGATTACCCCGTCGGCTAGCATTTGGTCTACCGCCTCGTTAATCAGTGCCTGCGTGGCCGGATTTCTGGGCGAATAGCGCTGTTTAATCGGTTCGGTATTTGCCCGTAGTCGTATACGGTGCTCGGCAAGGCAAGTTGTTCCTCGCAACTCTCGGAGTGGCGGTAACTCTTCGTCTAAGAGTTGTTGCAGAGCGGCTTCCTGGGCCGGCGTGCATCGGCGAATGCCGGGGGCTTCCACTACCGCGGTTTCGTCGTGGCGAGTCCATCTGTGCTCGCCGATTTGTATCCCCAGGCCCAGTTTAGTGAGGACGTCTATGCCTAGTAAGGCGGCATGTGACAATCCAGGCAGGACAGCGTACGTGTGTTCAACCCCTTGCCCGTTGACGTGGGCAGGGAGCGTCATTTCGCCTTGCAATGGTACTTCGGCGCCATCGGCGACGCTGGCCGTGAACGTGGCAGGTCCGAGGACGTAGCCTTGTCGTTGGCAGGCGGTGGCGACATCTGGCCGTATAAACGATCTGGTGGCTCCGGTGTCGACCAGTGCCCACCATCGCACTTTACCGACTTGGAAGGCGAGGTATAATCGGGAGTCGTTGTCTAGTTCGTTGACTGAGGCCTTGGCGTCGGGGCGTTTGTGCGGTTGCCTCGTTGGCCGCGCCCTGCCTCGTTTCCCGAGATCGGGTTACAATCGCACTCTCTCGTTGTGCGTCCGGCGGTGCCGCAGTACGAGCAAAATAATTTGCTTGCTCGTCGGCACTCCTGGCGGCGATGACCGCGCTGGCCGCATCTCCAACAGCAGGTGTCCCGATCATAATCGGATTGTACCTCTGCGAGGCTGTGGGTTCGTGGCTGGACCGGACGTTTCTCTGATCGTCGCTCCGACTTGGAGGCTTCTTTTTCCTCGGCCGTGACTTTATCTTGGTCTGCGGCTAACTTCATCAATTCAGGCAGTGTTTTGAAGTCAGTCCGTTTAATGACCCGCCTGTACTCCGGCCGGAGGTTTTGATAGGCTCGGTGGACCTGTTGCTCCAGCGTATATTTGCCATATTGTTGCATCAACGGGAGCAGGTCTAATATAAAGTCCGTGGCCGTCTCTTGCGGCCGTTGGATGCGCCGGGTAATTGTCTCCTCGAGCTCATCTTCGTCTTCGGCAGCGAGGAAGAAGGCTCGGAAATCCGTGACGAAATCGTCCCACGACTGCCATTCTGTGCGGCGGAAGCGATACCAGCCGAGTGCTCTCCCTTTCAAAATCTCGGAGAGGCACTGTACAATTTGGGTGGGGGTGACCATGTAGCTGTGTTGGAGGTCACCCAGCCGTTGTAAGAATTCGGCTGCTCCTGGGCCGCCGTCGTAGCGGGTCCCCCACCTTCGGATTCGCTCCATGGGCGTAGCCTCGGGGGCAATCATGCTGATGCCAGTGCTGTGCGTCAGCAGGCTGTGCCCGGTGCCAGTGGCAGTTTCTGGCGTGCTGGTACTTTCGCTGGTTTCACCGGTGAGTTTGGGCGGTGCCATATTATTGTCTCGGCAGTGCGCAGTGACTCTTTGTCTTAGCTCGTCAAGCGTGCCAGTGGCGTCGAGTCCGTAGTCTTCCGCAACTTTGATTAGGTCTGCTTTTCTTAGCTCGTAGACCCAGCTCACGCTTTGACTCATTCGACCTTCTCCTTTTCAAGGTCCTTGTTCGGGCGCCAATTTGTGACCGTCTTCGGTTTGTGAGACGGTCGCCGGTGAGACGGAGAAGGAGTTTATTGCCGACTCAGTCGGTAAGGCCGGGTTCGTCAAATGAGTAAGGCGTTTTAAACAATAACAATAACTTATATTATTTTGTAACAATTATAATCACCGATCCTGTATATTTTTAAAGAATAAAGAAATACTTTTTGATATAAGTAGAATTAATTATTTAATAAATTCCAAAATCTGCTTCCTGCTTATGTAAAGGTAGGGATACACCTATAGCAATCACGGTATACATGTGTTGGTGCGTAGGGACGTCCATGTGACGTCACGCGTAGGAAATCTTTTGGTAATTCTGGCCCTCAGATGGCGCTGTTGGCTGTGCCAAGCTAGTGATCCTATAGGCAGTGATCGGACAAACCGCAGTCATTTGACGCAAAACCGGAAATAACATAACCTAAACATTCATTAAATCGTCTGCTTTCCAAGCTGCTTGTTTATCTATCTCTTTCTATTCGTATTTCTGTCTCCTTCTTTCTTACAGTTTCTTTCTCTGTCTACTTCCGCTTTTGACACAAATCGCAGCAACCAATCAGCGACGATATGCGTTTGTCCGATCACTGCCTAGAGGATCACTATGCCAAGCAGACGGCAGAATCTGCTGTCGATCTGCTGCCGATCTGACATCAGGCTCTGCACCTCAGGCTCTGCACCTCAGAACGCAGCCAAATGAAGACACAGACTACTACAGTCTGACGTCAGATTCTGCGCTCTCATGCCAGACCCTGCTACCAATCTGATGTCAGATTGGAGACAGATGGTTATCAGGGTTGGTTTTAAGTTTTATTTTTTTTACTTTAACAGATTAAACTGCTCTGTCCTGCTTTGTACAACACTTCCTACAGCTTTCTTTCCTTTCGATGCTCTCTGTACAGACTTTATTTATTATTATTTATACTCGCACGCTTCGCATTCCTTCACAAGCATACTGATCACTCTTTGTGACGTCACGCAGTGGTGTCACCACGCGAAATGCCCGAATTACTTTTAACATTAAATTTGTGTTACTTCGCACAAACCACTATGGAGATACAGTGGATTCCGTTTATTTGAGCCACCGGTTACTCCAGACAGCCGTTTATTTAGGATGAAGTTCAAACAACAGAAATAGCCACGATTTGTAACTGTACTTGACTTAATTGAGACAGCTGTTTAATCGGACCAAAGGACGCTAGTCGCGATGTGTTCCAAATAATCAGAATTCACTGTATTAAGCATCAAAATTGATATGCCGCCGGCATTAGCGTTACCCGATGTACACCACGAGGAGGTTGCTCGGTCGGACTTTGTACATCATGGGGGCTCTGAAAAGAGCCGATTTGTGTGTTCGTCTGTGTCTGTTAATTGAAAAGCCGGGCAATTAACGCCTCACGAACAGCAAACCCATTGGCGTTTCCTGCATTTTGCGGTACTTCCACTGGTACTTGTTCATTATCATCATCATTGAAATCATCATCTTCTGGCAGTACGTCATTGAAGATTAGAGACATGTTGTGCAGCACAGCACATGCCACAACAGTTGAGGTAGAGCACTAAAGAGGTGAGTATGCGCATCCGCCATATTGGGTCCACTGGAGAGAGAAGATTATTGAGTACCCGCCTTTTTGAGTATTGTCAGATTCACTTTATAAACAAAATATGCGTTGTTGATATTGATACATGGTAGCGCGACAAATTATTAGAGTATTTTATTACATTTTAGTTTATATTTGGTTTATAAATCGAATTTGACAATACGCAAAAAAGCGGGTACTCAATAATATTCTCTCTCCAGAGGACCCAAGATGGCGGATGCGCATACTCACCTCTTTAGTGCTCTAACGGTACGAGAGCTGCGTCTAGCGTCAGAGGGCGGTATTCTTAAACGCGTCTTAAGCAAATGCTTAAGATCATCTTGTAGAGGACAATCTTATTTCAATTAAGACATCAGGTATTCATAGACGTTGCTTAAGATGATCTTAAGCATTTGCTTAGAATAAGCAATTGCTTATATCTTATAAGCACTGTCTTTATAAAGCATTTGCTTAAGGGGGCCGTCTCAGTGGGCCTTGAATGTGTGCGTACGCTCACACAAGCTAGGAAAAGCGTGTACGTATACGCGAAATCTTTTCAACCGTTATTCGTCCTGGAATCGGCAAGAATTAAGTTCTTGCGGGGATAGTTGCCTCCAGTAGACATCAGTGCAGGGTGGAACGGTGCGTTTGAATGCTAATAAGCACCGTACGTTGAAATAATAATGAATTTATGAATCGTGTACTCAGGACAGCCCGAAAAATGACAGAATGAAGCTTCAAGGTTCCTCCGTCACCGGCGCTGATGGTATATTCGTGCCATGTACCACCAGAACCGGTGGAAGTCCAAGCTAGCCGATAAATGTAGGAAAGACATAGTTGCCGATACGTATCGAGAGTCAGATCGCGCTGTTGCCGCATTTCCCCTATTACTATTTTGTCGTCAAGAAGGCTTGAATGAATCACGGCGAAGCGGCTGGAGAACAGAGATGGGCAAAGATAATATCTGGATAAACTCAAATAAAAGATACTTTATGTTTATCCGTTATGAACCAAAGTGAATTCATTTGACGACAAAAGATAATTTTTTTATTCGAAGAAGAATAATTTGTTTATTCGATCTTTAACCGTAGTTTATTCGACTTTTATTTGAAGGCTTCAAACAACTTTCGGCAGCGTGTTTACCCGAACCGGCGCGATCTCTCTTTGAGCCTGAAGACTTGGGCTGTTCGGCGGCAGCTTCTGATTTCGGTTCGAGAGGTATACAGTGTTGCTTGCGGTGGATTATGTATTAATAAATTGTAAAACGTGACGTTTTCACTATTTATTAACATACTGCTGAGATTGTCCAGATTAAAATGAGTCCAAGCACGGTATAAATCGGATTATTTCTAGAACTGTACTTGGTAATTAAATATACGGTAACTGTACTCTTTGTTGACAGTGTACCAATAGTTGACACTTTTATTTTCAGTCACAAATAATAAGCTTTTTATTAAAAAAATGTTTTTGACCAATACGCTGTTTGTACAGCGTGATTCTCTCGCTAGAGTCCTAAAGACAATGCCGTGAATATGCCGCGCCTCGCTGAGTTTCGTGGAAGTGACGAATTTCACGTTCTACATTTCGCATCAGATTTTTGCGAAAATGGCTTCAACCGATTCCGTCGTCCCGATGAAAGTGGCCCCAAGCTAACATCGTTAAAAATAGTCTGATTTACATGACATTTGACACGATTTTAATCGGGAGAACGCCAGGAATTTACATTGTATCCCTTACGCATCCTACTGGACCTCGCCTTCCAAGAACCCCCACAGCACAACTTGTAAATACTACGTAACATGGAAGTCACAAATTCTGTAACTTCTGTTACATGTACAAAATATAACCGCTACGTAATACAGGTGTCACAATGTTCTGTAACTTTTGTTACATAGATAGAACATAGCAGCAATATAACCTATGAACATAACTGAAAAGTCACACAAAACATATAATTTTTATGTAAGTCTTCTTACGTATAGGCTACATATTAATCCAGATGTAAATGTCATGGAACGTAGGTGTCACAAGTATTCCGTAATTTTTGTTTCATAAATAGAACATAACAGCGACATAAACGATAAATATAATTACCACGAAACGTGGTAACGGTGGTAACGTTTCCTGCTGCTAAACTCCTGCACGGAACGTGTTACAATAAGGACTGCGTTTAGCATCGGTATGTTTAGAATGCAAAATCTAACGTTTACGCGAGGATTAAACGTGGCGTGTTGCAATAAACAATTATGACATTGGTTTTAGGTTAAGTTGGATACATATTTTAATTAATATGTCAGACAGAAAACGTTTGAGAAGAGATTTTAAAACATACTCTTCTCGACATCAAAGGAGGATAGTCGACCAATATGTGAAGTATCGAATAAATGAAATTGCAGTTTATTTATATTGATAGATTCGGGGGAAAAACGCCAGCAGATAATGTTCGGCAAATATTGAGCAACCTATTTAGTTCAGAATTTGCCGCGTTATACACGTGGAAAGGGAGGAGGAATAATATTAACATTTCGCAATTACAAATGGTGCGAATAATAAAAGGTATTTACACACTTATTTTATGAACCCTTTATATTAAAACTGCGAGCTAATGTATACAATATTATTTTTTTATTCAGATAAAATAATAGATAGTAATCCGGACTTCCGCGAAGTCGATTTTAATAAGGAAGGAGCGGAATGCTTTCGACTGGGATTGCAAAGAAAGTGTAGGGAGAAGAAAAAATATTAATACTTGTTTTTAAAATATTTTTTTTTTCATATATATATATATATATATATATATATATATATATATATTGCAAAGAAAGTGTAGGGAGAAGAAAAAATATTAATACTTGTTTTTAAAATATTTTTTTTTTCAAATATATATATATATATATATATATCTTCTCCCTACACTTTCTTTGCAATCCCAGTCGAAAGCATTCCGCTCCTTCCTTATTAAAATCGACTTCGCGGAAGTCCGGATTACTATCTATTATTTTATCTGAATAAAAAAATAATATTGTATACATTAGCTTATATATATATATATATCATATACTTATAATATCTGAGAATATTTATTTCCACAAACCACGAGGTTTCCAACAGGTTATGGGCCCAGAACACGTGAACAAAGAAAACGTGGTGAGTGCAATAAATTATTCTCTCTGAAGTGAAATAAAATAAGCAGACCAGACGAAATGATCTGTTTGAAAAAAATTAGCTGGAACTAAAAAGGAAAAAGTTCAAATTTGGGAATTCGTAATAATAAAACCAACAATTAAGAAGTGGCGAAAAATATAACGGAAGACACCAATCATATAGAAAAATTAGTTGACGCGGAAAATGACCAAATTTGGAGATTTCAAATGAATATTGTTTTGGAGGCTCACGAGCTGCAAGAAACCATAAAAGTAGAAACTCCAGTTGAACAAAGGAATGATTCGTGGAAAAAGAAGGATGCGAACAGTCAAAAGTTAATAATAATGACTATCGCCAAGAAACCGTTGTTGCATATAATGAGCTGTAAAACCGCAGAAGTGCAATTTAATACAGGAATTTTTCAATTACAAATTCGATAAAATTTCTGATGTAGCAACACATGTCAGCAAATTAGAAAACTTAGCATATAAGCTAAAGTCTCTCGGGGCTGATATGAATGATAATATGTTGATATCCAAAATTCTAGTCTCTCTGCCTGAGAATTTTAGTCATTTTGCGACAGCATGGGAGTCTGTAAGCAAAGGCGAGAGGAATTTGGACAATCTAATAGCACGTCTGCTAGCTGAGGGTCAAAGAAGAGGTATAGTCAAAGAAAATCCTGTGGCATTTAAAGCAACGGAGAGAAAATGCTATAAATGTAACGAAGCTGGGCACATAGCTCGAAATTGTAAAATCCAGTTAAATCTCAAAGACAAAAGATGCTCTAACTGTAATAAATCGAGTCAGTTGTTATTGAATTGCCCGAACAAGTCAAATGCGAATGTTCGATTCTGCAACATTTGTAAGAAATCGAACCACTTTGAAAAGGATTGCTATTTTCGCCCAAGAGAAAATAAAGGAATTCAACATGGTAAAGTATCTTTCCTAGCGAGCTCTCTAAATACTGCAGATACGTGGATAGTTGACTCTGGAACTACATCACATATGGTAAAGAGCGAAGAAAACTTGCTGAATGTGAGAAAAATACAATCTAATATAAAAGTAGCGAAGGAGAATGAAACTATGGAAGCCGAAGGAGTTGGATGTCTAACCTATAAGACTTGTGACTTGAAAGATGTAGTATTTGTTCCAAAGTTGAGAGCAAATTTACTCTCTGTAAACGCCATTACGGATAATGATGGTGATGTATTTTTCGCAAAAGAGAAAATAGTAATAAGATACAAAGACGAAACAGTTTTGCAAGGTAAAAAAATGCGAAATGAACTCTATGGCATAAATATGCAACCAGTGCTAGAAAAGGAAACAAACCTGGTAAGTACCGAATACAATAATGCGATGCAATGGCATAGAAAACTTGGTCATATGCATATAAATGCTATGAAGAGACTGACAGAACTGTCAGATGGTATGAATATTAACAAACACGATTTCGATAAACTTGAAAAACTATGTGAGGTTTGCATGAAGTCAAAGCAAACAAGGCAAAGCTTTGACAACAGTCGATACAGAGCACAAAATCCGTTGGAAGTCATTCACACGGACGTGTGTGTTTCATATTGAACCGTCCACATGGGATGGAAAAAGATATTTTTTAACCTTTTTAGATGACGAAACAAACTTTCTAATGGTCTACTTCATAACCCACAAATATGAAGTTGCAGATCTAATTAAAACATATGTTCAACTTGTGGAAGTAGAACAAGGTAAAAGAGTCCAAAAGATAAGGTGTGACAATGGACTAGAGTACGTGAATAATACAGTAAAACAATGGTGTAATCAAAAAGGAATAAAATTGGACTGTACAACACCTTATACGCCCCAACTGAATGGGAAAGCGGAACGTGTGAACCGCACAATAATGGAAAAAGCAAGGGCTGTACTTTTCGACTCAGGACTAGATAAACAGATGTGGGGAGAGGCAGTATACACAGCTGCATACATTCACAATAGATCTCCAACCAAAATACTGGATGTAACACCAGTAGAAAAATGGTCAAAAAGGAAACCAGATGTAAGTAGCCTTCAAATGTTTGGAAGTGAAGCCTACGCCAAAGTTCTTGCCCACTTAGAAAACTTGACGAACGAAGCAAAAAGTATAGAATGGTGGGAGTAGTTAGGCTATGAGAGTTCTGGATCATGGTGCTCGAGGGGTGAGGCGGGGCGGGGGGGGTACCGCGCGCTCTTCGGCGATGGCGCGGGGATAAGGTGGGGAGGGGGGTACCGTGCCCGTGGTGAGGGGGTGAGGCGGGGAGGGGGTACCGTGTTCGTGGGTGAGGGGATGATGTCACAGGGGAGGGGGATTCCAAAATGGCGTCGACCGAGTTCGTGGATGAGGGGATGACGTCACAGGGGAAGGGGGATTTGAAAATTTTCAAAATGGCGCCGCGCGCGCAGCTCGAGTTTGTAGGCGAGAGGGCTGACGTCACAGAGGAAGGGGTGGATTTTCAAAATTTTAAAATGGCGTCCCGCGCATTTCGTATTGGCGCCACCTGTTGGATGTTTAAAGTACTTTGGGCACGCGTCGCCGCCGCGCAATCTCCGTACGCGTGCGGGAATCGGTGCGCAGGCGCGACCGCGAGCGAATCGTGGAAATTCGAATTTCGTCTTCGATGCTGATTTCTGAGGAAGAGGGTGGTATAGAATTTCTGAGAAAAGATAAGGAATCATGGCGTGCGATAGGATTGAACACGTTTTGATACCTATGTGCACGCCATTCATGCAGGATGTTTATATCGTGATATAAACATAGAACGATAATTATTATAAATCAATTGTCGCGGTAGCCCATGGAGTAAATATATAGCGATAACTATTCGATGGAGAGTTCCGAATATTCATAGTTCCAAGTATTTTCACGATCGAGAACAGGGCGACGTCTCAAGCATCCTTCTCGAGGGGCTGTAAGTTGCGTGACGTGGGAGTGTGTAAGGGTAAAAGAATTCGTACATAGATTTTCAAGATTTTAGTAGTTTATTTAACTTAGTTATCCCACTTGATAACATCATCGTTGATATCGTTCGTGAAGAATGCATTGTCGATGATTTCAGTAAATAAATCAGCATCAGTAAAGAACGCATCAAGTTGCGCGGGCGCAGTCGTATCAAAATTAGATTCGTCAACCTGAACTGCATTATCACGAACGTTAATCCCCGATATCGCATTATTATTAACTGCGATATAGTCGATTTGTTCCGCATTGACACATTTCCGCCAAACCACACTTTGGATCCGTCAAACTGTGCAGATGATATATATTATTATAGTCAACATCTAAACGATAATCATCATCGTCAACATCACTAAGATCTAAAAAGAATGTTTTTTGCCGCGTATGTCTATTTAACCAATATTGATCGTCCCCGTAGTTGTCAAACAGCGCCTCGCCGTATAAGCCATCAGCATTATAAAACACCTTCAAATAAACATCTTCATAGTAAAGAACTTCTGCCTCATGAAATTCACCATCTCGAATTTCTTCGCATTGCACAGCGACATCCAGACACATTTGGGATAGGATGCGCGACTGGGGATCGCAGCGGCAACTTTCCGATTCAAATCCGCGGGTAGAGACATAATCTGAAACCGATTTTTCTTATAATTCTCAAAGTTGCTAACACAATGATTCACTAAAATATGGTAATGAAAACTTACGGTATTAATCGATCGTATTTCCGTGCGTTGAACGGTGGACGATATCCTTCAAAGCGATCTCGCTTACAACAACAACAATATCACTTTGATGCAACAGTCTTCGATGCAACTGCAATCCACTCAGATGCAATAAATTTTTAAAAACGTTTCTTGTAGTAACGTATGACCTGACTGATGCAGTAGCATGAGAGAACTGATTTTAACATGGCCGGTCCATGATCACACATACGAAAACATAGAGCAATAATTATTCGACATTGCATTCATGTAAGTAACCATCGTAAGCATGGAGTAATAATTATTCGGGGTAGAGTTCCAAGTATTTTGGTGATCGAGAATAGGGCGAACGTCCTTATCGAGGAGGCTGTAAGTCAATCGTCGCGATAGCCTATGGAATAAACATTACATTGCACCGCGCGATGCCGTATGTTTATATCTGAATCGTTGGAGTAGTACAGCGACCGTGTAAGGGCGAGAAAAATTTGATGATTCGTTCGAAACCGCAACTAACGTAAACGTAGTACGATGGTGTCATAAGGATCTCGGATAGGGTAGGCGACTAGTATATTAATTCCTACAGTCGCTCGGTGAAGATTGTGAAATACGTTACGCGTACATAAGTATCACGGGACATGGACTTTTTCGTGAATTCGTACAAGTTGTTGCGGGGGATGATCCCACTGTTGTGTACCGAAGAACAGTGCGACGAGTGGTTCATATCGTGTGACGAGTACTTGCGTCTTATACACGAGCATTTTAAAACCCGAAGAGTATCAGAACTGAACAACAACGTTTGACATTACTTATGAGCAGTGTTGAAATAGTGCGACCGTGTGTCCGAAGCAAAATAGCGTGAATACTCGCTGAACTGGACGCTCGAGACGCATTGCTCGCGTCATCGTCTTCCGATGACGATACCGATGGTGGGGCGAGCCCTTTATCGACGTCGCTGCAGTTGGATGACGAATCACTGACGATTGAGAGGCATAAGATCCGCGACGTGTTAAGCGCACCGTCATTATCCAAGACATCATGGATTAGCATCTTTCGACACGGATTTATGCAATTGCCGTGCGGGCATCGTCAATTGTTACGTCATATCACGCGAAACAGTACTGCGGGTAAATGCACATTGTATTGCATCGTTGATGATAAGGACGTACAGTAGCGGACAAAATAGTTACCACTTTCCAGATTTATTTATTTTTATTATTTTTAACAACCGCTTAAAACTGTAGTATATGTTTAATATACATGTTCTGAAAGAGAATTAAATGCTGCGTAAAACTTAGTTAAAGTTGTATTTATGAATTAACAGACCAAAATTTTATATAACATTATACAGAAGCTATACATTTTTATGACCGACAAAAAAGTTACCACTTTTGAAAAGTAATAAAAATTCTAATATTTTGTCGGAGCACCTCTTGCTTTTAGGACGGCCTCACATCTTTTTGGCATCGAATGTATCAAGTTTTCAATAAGGGCAACACGAAGGTCATTCCAAGCTTTCTCGACAGCCGCAAATAACTCATCACGTTTTTTAAACTTCTGCCCATTGAGCTTACGCTTAATCGCACCCCACAAATTTTCAATGGGGTTTAGGTCTGGCGATTGCGCTGGCCTTCATTACCCTTATTTTATTGTTGGAAAACCATTTTTTGACGGACTTTGCCGTGAGTTTTGGATCATTATCCTGTTGGAATATCCATCCAGCAGGCATGACCCGGCGAGCATGTGGCTTCATCACATTTTTCATAATACTACAATATTGATACTGATCAATTATACCGTTTATTCGGTGAATAGGACCTAATCTCGAAAGACTAAATGCCCCCCACACCATTATACAACCTCCTCCATGCTTAACCGTACCAATGGTATAACGAGGACTAAACCTTTCATTAATCGGACGCCGTACAAATCTAATTCCATCGCTGTGTATTAAATTAAATTTTGACTCATCGCTAAATAAGACCTTTTCCCAGTCAGCAGCGGACCATGCAAGATGTTCATGCGCAAAATTCATCCTTTTTTGCATGTTTTTGTTCGATAAAAATGGCTTCTTAGCAGCAATCCGGCCATTTAGTCCCTTCTCCGCTAGTCTCCGTTGAACCGTTCGGACACTAATTTCAACATTTTCAACTAACACTTTATCACGGGTTTCTGGGGCTGTTAGCTTTGGGTTCTCTATAGATTTTCGAACTAGGAGTCGGTCCGTTCTAAAAATATTTATCGAATTTAATGAAATTTTGTTACCAAATCAAGACAAAAATTTGTAATATTAATCTTTCGTTAGTTTTTCTTGGTCGCCCTCGATTCTCCACAACCAACGGATTTTTTGCACGACAATAAATGCGACGAATTGTGCTTTTATCCATCTTCATATGCTCAGCAATTTGTTGAAAAGTATAGCATTCGTCATCACGTAACCGAACTATTAAACTTCGCAATTGGGGATCAGTTTTCTTTCCACGAGGCATTTTTAATCGATTTTAAACTCTTAAGCGTCTACTCCAAACAAAAGAACGCAAAAAAGGAGCGTAAACCAGAAAAACGAAAGACAAATACGCGGGAATTTGAAAGTGGTAACTTTTTTGTCTGTCGTAAAAATGTATAGCTTCTGTTTAATCTTATATAACATTTTTATTTGTTAGTTAAATAAATTCGACTTTAAGTGGGTTTTATGCAGCGTATAATTATCTATCAGAAAATGTATATTAAGCACACACTACAGCTTTAAGTTGCTGTTAAAAATAATAAAAATAAAAAAATCAGGAAAGTGGTAACTTTTTTGTCCGCTACTGTATACCTTAAGCGTACGAAGTACATTACCGCAATCGTGTGTACGCCATTGACGCTTCTACACGATATCGAGAACGGAGTGGTCCAAGTACGGGAAGTACTGAGTCCTGATACAACAACAATTACGGTGCGTAGGTTTTTGTCTCGGGAATTGAAACGATTTTTGGACGAGCGTACGAGTCTGCCGCGAAACTCGAAGCTCATCCTTGTACCACTGAGTTTTCGATTCCCGGATTGTGAGCATGATCGTATCACCTGGAAAAGTCGTATCATGAAATCAGGTGAAATCGAACGTTTCTGGGAAATTGAGTATTTGTGAAAGAAGTGAACTCTTTGTGAATAAGTGAACAACTTTCTCTTCACACGTCTCTCTCGCCTGTGCCAAAGCATCGAGAGCTCTGTATTTTATTAAGCGCGCAGCTTCCGATTTCAAGCGTATTTTCACTCTTAAAACATTGTATCAAACTATCGTGTTACCGCATCTAACCTACTGCTCCGTAATATACTATCCCTTATATGCGAAGGATTTCAAGCATCTGGAAAGGATTCAGCATCTATTTCTACGTTTCGCTGCATTTAAGAGGGGCACTCCTATAAGCCGTACTGAACATGATTACGGGGCTATACGCATTGCACTTGGGCTGCTAAACATATTCGATTACTTTAAGTTATCTGACATCTGCTTTCTATATAACATCTTAAATAGCCGAATCGATTGTAGTGATTTGCTGGGCTCTATAAATTTGTGTGCGATGTCGCGTAACTGGCATCGTAAGCTCTACTTTCGGATAGAATGTCCTAGGTCTCATTACGGTATGTATGATCCCATTCACAGATGCTGCGAAACGGCGAAGTCTTTCTTCCCCTGTTTAGACCTTTTTAATGGGTCCCCTCAACGGCTGAAGGCGCAAGTTATCGCTGAACTAGAGCGCAGCCTGCCATAACGTTATTACTACTTCTCCTTTAGCTATTATTATTTTTTCCTTTTTCTCTTTTTAATTCTATGTATATATTTTTCTCATCCGTCATAACTGCATATTTCTATAGACTGGCTCTTACTTATGTATATGCCTCATTGTAACTAAAGGGTATGTCCCGTAAGAATGATTAAATGAATAAATAAATAAACATGGAAGTGGTCATGGACACGTGTAGGGTTTTGTCCAAGATGTTCACGCTTTTACGCTCTGTTACGGAATTTCGAGACTGGGTTGATCAGCGCGACACGTGCCTACAGCTCATCGTCGAGCACCAGAGCAGCGGAGGAGTGTCCGTGGCCGCGAAACAACGCCTGGTGTCGCTGATCACGCGAATAAAGACATTGCGCGCGATCGTGCGGGAAAAGTTTTCGCGAGTAGGGTGCGGGGTTTCGGCACGATTGTAACGTTCGGCTGTTTGAGAACAACTGAACGTCGAGGTCCCTGAGGGGAGAGCGGCGTCCCCTCAAGTAACGGAAAGGTGGGGGTTCTATTCTACAGACTAAAGAGTGATATCTACGGCTTTTAAACTTAATAATGCTTATTTATTTAATAAAACTTAGTTAAATAATAACAATAATTAATATAGCTTACGTTCTACGATTATATATACTCTCTTTTTTGGTTTTCTATGTTTTCTGATTCTAATGCTACGTAATATTTGAATAAGTATATATATGTATATTGCAGAGCTCGGCCGCTGCCGTTTCCGGAGCGAAGCTCGAATACTCTTGGCAATTTCTGTAGTAAGATCGGCCGCTGCCGTTTCCGGAGCGAAGCTCGATTCTTTTGACAGAGTTCTGTTCTATGCTCTACAGACCTTGTTTTTACCAAGCACTTCGGCCGCTACCGTTTCCGGAGCGAAGCTCGATGGCTTTGCAAGAACGAGGTTCTATGATTCTCAAATGAGCAAACCAAAGAGGAGCACCAGTAACTTTTATACACTGGAGATCCGCCGCTGCCGTTTCCGGAGCGAAGCTGAATCCCACTGGTTGAAACTTAAGCTGCCTCTAGGTTTGAGCATTCGTTCGTCACTTGAGCGTATTCGTAGCTTGAATGCCCCGCTGTGCTGCGTGCGCCTCCTTTTATACTGAAAAATTGGCGGGCTGGCGCATGCGCAGTGAATCGCTATTAGTTATTTTATGTTTTGTTCGCTTATTACATTATAGTTTGTTTTGTTCTTTTGCTAATATTTATAATTAATTATTCCTAATGTTCCTATAATAATTGTTTCTCTAATATTTATCTAATTTATAAATCATACATAAAAGTCTTATAATACATTTGCGCGCTAACTGGAAATAGGTTACATGGTAATGGAGATCGGTTCCTACTTTACCGGCGGTCGGTTTCTAACGGTTCGAGTCCCCGTGGGACGTTACACGATCGACAACACCCAAAGTCGTATAGGAAGACGTAGAATCTGCGTTTATAGACAGTATTTCAGCCGGTGCGGTCATCAACGTGGGACACGTCGATCCGCATCGATTTTTAGAAGAATTTGGATACTTTGCCGGCCATTTTGGTGGTATATATGCATAAATTTTAAGTAAATAAAATTTACAATTTCAATGAAAAAAATCCAGGCCCTCTAAAGGTTAATGTACATATGTATATACGTTGCGTTGTAAGCGTTTCTTTCTTTCTTTTATTCATGTCATATATTTATTTACGAATATCTAATATATGTATATAGCGTAGAATAGCCAAAAATTGTATTTTATACGTGTTAGTATATATGTATATATTTTTTCATTTTTTATTAAGATTAATTGTACGCATATACGAGAAGAAGAAGAATTCTCCGAGCAGTTGGTGGCGATTGAAATGCGCAAACTTAAAGTGAAGTTCGACAAGCCGATATACGTGGGTATGAGTGTACTAGACGTATCGAAAGAATGCCTGTACGAGTTCCATTATACGTGTATGCGTGCGGAGTTCGGTAATCGGTGTAAGGTCCTATACACCGACACCGACATTTTAATGTATAGTGTGCAATGCGAGGATGCGTATGAAGACAAGCGGTGTATTTTAGCCGATCGGGTCAGCACCCTTCCGTGGGGGCATTATCGAATCCCCGAGCTCAAGACTCACGAGCGCCTCGAGCTTGAGCCCGACGAGTCCCTCGAGTGCCACGAGAATCCCGCTGTATAGTATGTTTGTATGTTTGCATATTTACATGTACATATGTATATAAGTTACGTAGTAAGCGTTTCTTTCTTTCTTTATTCGTACCATTTATCTATTTACAAATATCTAATATATGTATATAGCGTAGAATAGTCAAAATTTTATTTTTATACGTGAAAAACTTTCGACCGGTAAACTCTGGGGTCACGAAAGGTATCTCGGCTCATTATGCCTGGCTAATCCAGATGAATGTGACTATTTCCAGCTCGCTACGTCCTTTCCTTCTCGAGTTATTAGTTAAAATATACGAATAGTGTCTACGATTCCAAGCCGCCGATGGTGCGCGAGAGAGAGACAGAGCGTAGGCCCGTGAAAGACGAAACGAGTCAGAGTATCTCTCTAAAGGTTGAGTTTCCTAGCCGCGTCCGGCGGCCAAATCCTAAGCACCGCTCTTATGGAGAAGCATGCAACCGTTTTCCTAGCCGCGTTTTTGAGCGGCTGCGGCCGCGCGTCTTCTACAGCAGCAACCTAGGCTACTCGAGACGCAACACAATGCGATGAGTGTCTGTTTTCCGCCATGATGGCGGAATCTACTAGCCGCGCGGCTAGCCACGGCGGCAAATCGCTTGACTGCTCCAAAGGGAGTCATAGCCGCGGCCGCGCTGCGATCCTACGCGACAGTGGGACAGAATCACAAAAAAAATAAGGAAACTGTTGGATTATCTGTTGGATTATAATTTATAATACTCTGACTGTATTGCGGACTTGACGCGTCGAAGTTCGTACGCTCGAGAATTAGATTTAGATTTAGACGTAGATTAGAGTATAAGGTAGTCTTTAAGGATAGCCGTTAAGTTAAGTCTAAGGTCACAAACACTGTATATTTACACGACGGTTACACAATATATTACACGTTGTTCTAACGAAACTAATCACAGACAAGTGTACCTATTTAGTATAGCACAAGCGTACGCGAAAGCCGCGGTTAGTCCGAACAGGTCGCTCTAGAATTTACTGGAACGTTCCAGCGGAACCCGAGTACGGAAGTCTTAGTAACTTGTCGCGGGAACGATTCGCAGAAGAAAGAGGGTGATCGCGGTGATGGATCGGCCGTTTCGCCGAACTCTGTGACGTCAGCATCCCACCCAACAGCTGGTCGTCCCAAGTCGGACGAAGACGTCACCGGCGTAACAAAGCCTGTCACGCGATGAAGCGCGACAGCTGCCTAATTAGGTGAGGTGCGCGTCAACAGATGGCCCGACCGATCTCATCACCGCGATCGTGCATATCGCGGCGGCAGTTTGAACCGCGCGCGGAATCGGCAGCGAACCCGCGCCGGCTTGGCCCGTGGCCGTTTGGGCCAATCCCAAACAGACTGAACTAATTGAACTAGCTTGGAACTATAAAGTAACTTTATTAACACAAGTGCGTTGTACGAATATATTAGATAGATTGACAGTTAGTTATATTGGAGTCATAGGAACGGGAATAAAAGAGTACATAACATTGAGCTAAGCAATTTGTTAACTTCTCGTTGCAATAAACATATAACATATATATATATATATATATATATATATATATATATACATACATATATATTTCAACAGAAACAAGGCAGAATTCAAAAGTTATGGGATCATGTTTTTTTTTTATATATATTTCTTGTAAACTAATAATATGAGCTCCTAAAAAAGGGAAAAATATCGTGGCGGCTACTTCTGATCGGTGTGTAAACACGTGTCAAAGTTTGTATGTTTCTTCTTGTGGATGATTTTGAATCGAGTCTTTTAAATTTTGATGATATAAATTTTTTAAATTAAAATTTTTTGGGAACCGTAATGAGTAGTATCGTTTTTGGTAAGCAATGGCAAATAATTAGTTACATGCAGTTCTTTTCCATAAGAAACCCATTGAAGAAATATCAGCAATTATCGGCTTTTTAGTTGCCCTCCGGGAACTTCCGAGCAAATTTCTTTTTTGTTATATAATCAACATACATTTGACTTTGCAACTGCGAAAACAAAATTTGGCAATATTTACCAATAATGGAGTAATTACCTGTATTCTATGTCGCGCAGCGAGGCTGAATCCCAAGAAATAGGGGAAAATGCAACAACATCACATTTTTCGCACTGAAACTGCGGAATATAATTAAGGAAGTTCATAAAAAAAGTATTAATATACAACTCGTACGGAGGATGGACGTTATTTAAAAAAAGTAACGTCAATAATTCCAATAAAACTAGAATAATTTGATAAATATACCTACATACTATGGAAAGTTCAGAAATATTTGCTGTGACGTATGTGTGATGTGACGTACGAGTTTATATGTATGAGCGTATGAGTGTGAGCAGCTGCGCACAGGTAGGAGAGACAGTGATCCTGACGAAACGGTTATGCCGGAATCGCGAGATTGTTCACGCGTGTAAGAACCGCAATGTGCTTCGACGTAGTGATTAAATAGTAGTAATAATTAAACTCGGCGAGTAAATTAATACCGACACCCAAATACATCACAATGGCGACGAGGATGCACAAGATAATAACGGATTAGTGCGTGCATTAATCAGGTTAGATTTCACCACGTGGGCGCGGCAGCAAGGTGTTGCGTAATACAGTGAACTTGCGAGTAGAAAGGTGCTCGCACGGGTCAATCAAGTGTATTTTGAGTGCTCAGCAGCAAGGTGCTAAAGCAAACTGATGTCGGTTGGGGTAAATTAGCAAGCGACATTTTGACTGCTAGGTATTAATGCCGAAGAAGGGAACCCTAAGCTGGGTACAAACACTAAACAAGGAAGAGATAATAGCTGAACTGCAAGAACGTAACGTTCAAGTTGAAGAAGATGAGAATTTCGATACGTTACGGAAAAAATTACGAGAATTAATTAAAAGAGAAAGTGAAAACCCGAGTGCCAAAAGTACGCTAGAAAAAAGCGAAATTCAAACAGTTAACACTAAGGATTCCACTGTCGGTACACCAACGGTCGCACAAAGTGCTCCAGCAGACGAGGATTGCAATATGTCCGACGGTGTAAAAGTAGAGTTCCGCCTGTATAAGGACGATTGGGAGACGTTTACGGAACAGCTAGATCAACTATTCATAGCACGCGACATAAAGCCCGAAAAGAAGGCGGCGCACCTACTAGTGCGCGTGGACTCGGAAGCGTTCAAGCTTATCAAACAGCTGGTCGCTCCGGCCAAAATAAACGCAAAGAGCTACGATCAGATAGTCGAGATCATGAACGAGCATTTAAATCCAAAACCGTCTGAAGTTATGGAACGATTTAATTTTAATCAAGCCAGGCAAGAAGCAACGGAAACGGTAGCGGAATTTACAGCAAAATTAAAAAAACTAGCATTAAACTGTAATTTTAAAGAAATCGAAGTTGCACTCAGGGATCAATTCGTATGCGGGTTAAAAGATCACGCAACAAAAGTCGAATTGTTCAAGAAAAGTTCACTGACGTTTGACGAAGCCTACAAAGAAGCGACGGCACGCGAATCAGCAGAGAAAAACGCAACGGGTTCACTGAACACTGGGAAATCTTTCGGATTAAAAAAAGAAGAGATATTTGCTATAAGCAATGCTAGTAAGAAACCGTGGCGGAAACAACGCTCGGGGAATCCGCAACAAAAAAACTATCAACATGATAAAGACAAAGTAACTTGTTATTGCTGTGGTAAGCCAAACCACACAGCAAACGTATGCAGATTCAAAGAATATACTTGTCACGGTTGTAAGAAGAAAGGTCATTTGAAGATAGCTTGTCGAAGCAAAGGATCCAACAGCGAGCAGAAGCAACAACGTGTCCAGCTGATCCAGCGGCATGGCAACATAGAAGCAGCATACGACGCGGCAGGTTGCAGTACGTCTTGCGGCGAAAAGGCTGCAGGGAAACTACATGAAGAAGACTTCTGGTGCTTGGAAATTAGTGATTTGAACAATAATAAAGCAGAACAAGAGTTTAAGCAAACGTGTTCACGTGACTGCGAAGGTAATCCGATGTATGAGTATATGGTAATTAATGGCATTAAAATTAAAATGGAAATAGATACGGGCACTTACGCAACTGTAATGTCTAGTTTATGCCACGCAAATTACCTTAGGGACTGTAAAATTGAAAAAACAGAACGGAAATTAAAAACATATGACGAGAAAATTTTGCAACCGATAGGAAAATTAACGAACTTAGTTGTCGATTTTAAAAATCAGAAACGCACATTGGAATGTTTCGTATTACCGGGCTCGGGCCCGGCGCTAGTCGGTAGGCAGTGGTTAGCAGCGTTTGGGTTATGGCCTTTGCAAATAGGTTACACAGAGGTGAGCGCAATAAACAAACTAAATACTGAAGAGTTAGTCGAAGTATTGCGTGAAAAATACAGCGAATTGTTTAGCGAAACGCCCGGGTTGTACAACAAAAGTGAATCTAAAATTTATCTCAAAGAAAATGCAAGGCCGATAGCACTAAAATGCAGAAATGTAGCACATGCGTTAAAGCCACTAGTTGAAAAAGAGTTAGATAGATTAGTAAATTTGGGGCATTTAAAGCCAGTCGACATAAGCGAATGGTCAACGCCGATCGTTCCCGTGTTCAAAAGCAACGGTAAAGTTCGCGTATGTGGCGATTTTAAACTGACACTTAACCAGTTTATAATAATCGACAAATATCCTTTACACACTATAGACGATATTTTTACTGTTTTGCAAGGAGGAAACTCTTTTTTCAGAATTAGACCTAACACATATGTACATGCAATTCCCAGTGGATGAAGAAAGTTCTAAATTGCTCACAATTGTGACACATAAAGGATTATTCAGATACACGAAAATACCGGAAGGTGTTTCACCTGCACCTGCGGACGTGCAAAGAAAAATGGACGAATGTCTGAGGGGGATTGATAGTGCGATTTCATATCTCGACAACATTTATGTTACCGGCAAAACGGACGAAGAGCATTTAAATAACCTGCATAAAGTTTGTAATAGACTGCAAGCATGCGGCTTGAGACTAAATAAAGAGAAATGTCACTTCATGAAAGACAAACTAGAAGTTTTGGGTTACGTTATTGACAAAGTCGGGTTGCACAAAGCGAAATCTAAAGTAAATGCAATGGTAAATGCTCCTCAGCCGAAAAATAGTAAAGAACTAGCATCATTTCTAGGGTTAGTTAATTTTTACGCTAGATTTTTAGAAAATAGGTCAGACAATTTGAAACCTCTTTATGACCTAGTCAACAATGAGAATTATGAATGGAATGAAAACTGCTCAAAAGCGTTTGAATGGGTGAAAAACGAATTAATTTCACCAAAAGTATTAGTAAACTATAACCCAAATGAGGAAGTTGTTCTATCATGCGATGCATCCGATTATGGCTTATCCGCCATCTTATCTCATAGGTACAAAAACGGCGAAGAAAAGCCGATAGCATATGCTTCGAAAAAGATAGCCAAAGACGAATTGAATAGGAAGATATTAGACAAAGAAGCTATGGCTATAGTATTTGGTTTTAAAAGATTTTACCAATTTATATTTGGAAAAGTTATTATATTAAAAACTGATAATAAAGCTTTACAATTAATATTGGGACCACGAAAGGGTATTCCGCAAACGGCGGACAATAGATTTCAGAGATGGGCATATTATTTGTCCGGATTCAGATATGAAATAGAGCATGTAAAATCGGAGGCAAATGCAAATTGTGATGCGCTCTCGAGGTTACCAATAGAAGATGAAACAGAGTTAATTGATACAAGCTTCTCTCATGTAAACTTTTTCGAGGAGGGAGTCATTTCATATAACTATAAAACATTAGCAGAAGAAAGCAAAAAAGATGAACTGATAATGAACGCTATCAGATATGTATTAGGAAACTGGCCAAAAGATACTAGTAAAATGTCAAATGAAATGAAAATCCTATTTAATAAAAGATTAGAATTAACAGTCGAAAAGGGTTGCCTATTTTGGGGCTTACGAGCGGTCATTCCAGGAAGTATGAAAAAATTAATTTTAAACGAACTGCATGCGACACATTTAGGTATCGTAAAAATCAAAATGTTTGCTCGATCATACGTCTGGTGGCCAAATATTGACCACGACATTGAAAGCATGATTAATAATTGTAAAATTTGTTTAATTCAAAGGAAGAGACCTCCACATACACCGTTAACGACATGGCCATATCCAGACAAAGTATGGGGAAGAATTCATTGCGATTTCGCTGAATTGTTTGGTAAAATGTATTTGATCATGGTGGATGCACACTCGAAGTGGCCAGAAATAATCAATTTTAATAACAACACGAAAGCATACAGACTTATAGAAGAGTTTAAGAAATTGTTCGCAAGGTACGGGTTTCCACTTCACTGTGTCACAGACGGGGGGCCACAATTTCGAAGTGAAGAATTTCACAGCTTTCTGGTCACACATGGTGTAAAGCATTCACTTAGTCCGCCATACCACCCAGCTACAAATGGAGCTGCGGAAAATTTCGTTCAAATTTTCAAAGATAAAGTTAAGAAAATTGTAAAAGGGGGAGAGAGTGTGAATAACGCGGGTAACATGTTCCTTTTTGATTATAGAAGCATAGAGCACTGTACGACTCGTAGAAGTCCGGCATATTTAATGTATAGACGCGAGCTCCGCACGAGGTTTGACCTTTTACGCCCTAACGTAAACGAAACCGTAGAAACAAAACAACGGGCACAGATTGTTGCCAGGCCAGGTAAACGGAATGTCGATTTTCAAATAGGAGACAAAGTTGTGTTCGACGATTATGGAATAAGATCAGGAAAACGAATGGAGGGCACAATTGTGCAACAGCGTTCTCCATCGACATTTGTGGTGAAAGACAATAACGAGGTTTTGCGGAAGCGCCACGTAGACCAAATGCTAAAAAGTAAAAAGGCGCATGTACAGGTTAGACGCTCTCCGCGCCTGCATAACACTGAGAATTAAAAAGAGGCGGGAGAGTTGTGACGTATGTGTGATGTGACGTACGAGTTTATATGTATGAGCGTATGAGTGTGAGCAGCTGCGCACAGGTAGGAGAGACAGTGATCCTGACGAAACGGTTATGCCGGAATCGCGAGATTGTTCACGCGTGTAAGAACCGCAATGTGCTTCGACGTAGTGATTAAATAGTAGTAATAATTAAACTCGGCGAGTAAATTAATACCGACACCCAAATACATCACACAAACCTGTATCCATGTTATCCTATATGCACACTGTGCGTTGGGACAAAAGCGGGAATTCATTCGTTGTTTTCGACCGATAATTTCGTATTTTCCCAAGAACGTTTCGACAACATCTGTTTGCCAGCATTTCTAAAGGGCAGTTCAAGAAGGTAGTGCCGTCTTTAATAATTTTAGGCATTCTTCAGTCTCACGAGTTAATCCGTATATTGCTCTGTCGGTGGGTAGTACGTACGATGGGTTCGGACCCGGACGTATGTAGGTACTGCTATTAACCGCCGCGCCGTCTCGTGGGACAATATGGTCGTAAACCATGACTCTGGTCGGACGCTTGGTCGATCAGCCTGATTAACTTTTTGGAATCAGATGTGGCATTTTCGTCCATGAACAAAATAAGCAGATGTTTTTATGTTAGATCGAAAAATGGTTGCCCGACAATGGAGCAGGAAACGAACTCACTCTGAAAAAGTATCAGTACCTACGTCTCGCGGTGAGAAACAGGAAGAAACGGGGTAGTCGGTCGACTGCGCGTGTTCCCGCCTGCATCGTTCTCCCTACAAAATTTGAGAGAAAGCACTTATCTCTCGAGTATAAACACGCGTTGGAATATCAAAACAGAAGCATGCGCTGATGTATTCGGTACGAGAGAAGGTAGGCCATAGGGAGGACATATTACTGGACAGAGGCGAAAAGCTGCTGTTTCAATGGAATGCGGTACCGATTGGTTATAATATAATCTCCTCCCTATGGCTTACCTGCTCTCGCAACTGTAACGTCCCACGCGGACTCGAACCCGGTGTTACCGACAGTCGGTAAAACAGCGATACATTATGACACGCGTAGAATCACTGTACATAATATTACATACAAAATTATAATTTGAGCGAATGTGGAAAGACGAATATTACGAAGCACACTAGGAATAATTGATTATAAGCGTTGTTAAGAATATAAGTTAGAATATAAGTTAATAAGCGAGAAAACCACTGCGCGTGCGCTAATCCGCCAAAACTATGGTATAAAAGGAGGTGTACGTAGCACAGTGGTTCGGTCAAGACTCTGCTTGCGAGTGCACAAGCGTAGAGGTAGCTAAGGTCTGACCAGTAAGATTTAGCTCGCTCCGGAGACGGTAGCGGCTGGTCTTCAGTGGACAAGATACAGGTGCTCCTTTTTCGGTTGTGCATTCAAAGGTTATAGAACCTCGCTCTTGCAAAGGCATTTAGCTCGCTCCGGAAACGGTAGCGGCTGGTGCACTTGGTAAAAGCAAGGTCATAAGAGTATAGAACTCAAACTCTGCCACGAGTAACTAGCTCGCTCCGGAAACGGTAGCGGCTGTTCTTACTGCAGACGTTGCCAAGAGTATTAGCTCGCTCCGGAGACGGTAGCGGCTGTACACTGCAAATATATATATATATATAGATACATAAAAATATAAAAAAACCAAAAACATTGTAATCATAGCTGTAGTTAATATAATTTGTTACCTTAAAGTATAATTAATTGTTGAATAAACAAGCCATTGTTAAAGTTTAAGTTGGATTTTACTCCTTTACTCTGTAATAACGAAACCCCACCATTCCTATACTCGAGGGGACGCCGCTCTCCTCTCGAGAACCTCTCCTCTACACAACCAATACGTCAGCGCGTGCTTTTGTTTTGATATTCCAACGCGTGTTTATACCCGAGAGATAAGGGATCCGTCTTTAATTTGAAAGGAGGACGACGCAGGCAGCGGACTATCCTTTTCTTCCTGTGTCTCTCCACGAGGCGTGTTGATGGTGGACTTGGTGGATAATAATTTTTAATTGCTATATTGGTGGCATGTTTCTCACGTGCGTCGGGACGAGCGGACTGAGAACGGAGTAAAAAATCATTCGCTAACGATCGGTAATTACATATATTTTCCAAAGGACGGTTTAATAACATCTGTGTTAAGTCTTTCAATAAAGCAGCACTCTCTTAATTATACTTAACACTTTATTACAAAACCCGATCCGGATCGTGCCGGTTACAACAGTGAAAAACGTGTACATTGTCCTGCTTGCCGAAAACGAGTGCGCGCGCACCGCGCGCTCCTGGTGACCATGGATCCTATTTCTATCGGTCGATAAAGGATCGTCCGTCGATACATGACATCCCTCCCCTTTTATTTATGTTTTAAGGAAGCCCTTCATGGACACTGGCATCCAACAGGCTGTCGTTATATCTATTGTTACTGCCCTCCACGCATTGCCTCCTTGGTCGAGCCCTCCGCTCTGGCTCCTGGTGCTCCTTGTTTTCCTGTAACTCAGAAACTACATCTAAGCTATCATAAAATGGTGTGTCAATTAGAGGTTCGCGAATGAGTTTCGTATGTTCCTCCTCTGACTCGGTCGGTGGCAGTTGAGCCAGTTGGTCAATATCCCTCTTGTGCATCAGCCCTATATCTTGTTCTTTAACCAAGTAATTCCTGTTCCCCAGGACTTCAGTCACCTTTGCGATAATCCACTTGGGTCCGTCTTTTCTAAAGTTCTTCATTCTGACTCTATCGCCAGCCTTCAATCTTCGAATGTTTATGTTGGTGTATCCACTCTCCTCCTCTCTTAGTGGTTGTTTTTTGGGGTTTAACTTGTCCAGTACTGTCTTCAGCGGTCTTCCCAGCATCATTTCTGCTGGTGATTTGCCCGTTGTTGTCGAAGACGCGTTGTGCTGTTTCAGCAGTATCCTGGCTAGCTTTACTTCCCAATCGTCCTTCTTTAATTTTTCCAGGGATTTCTTTGTTATCTGTACCATACGTTCTGCTTGTCCATTCGCTTGTGGGTTGTACGGAGCTGTGAATATTGTTTTTATTCCATTCCTTTTGCAGAAGTCCTTCATCTCTAGGGAGGTGAATGCGGTTCCATTATCCGATACCATTGTGTCTGAAATCCCAAAGGTTGCGAACAAACTACGCAGTGTCTTTATGACTTCGGCTGAATTCGGTGCTCTTACTCTCTTTACTTCCAGCCATTTTGTTGTAGAGTCGACAACAATTAGGAATGTTTGTCCAGCGTGCGGGCCGGCAAAGTCTAGGTGGATCCTGTTCCATGGTGTTTCTGGAGCTGTCCACCTTTGTGTGTGTGTTTTCGGCGGCGATGGTGCATTTTCCATGCACTCTCTGCAGTTTTTTACCATGACCTCGATATCGTGATCGATACGCGGCCACCATACGTAGGATCGAGCAGTTGCTTTTGTCACCACAATCCCTGGGTGGTTTGCGTGCAGGAATTGCAAGAGTATTTTTCGTAGGCAGTTTGGAATTACTACTCTATTTCCCCACAGGATGCATCCTTTGTATGTAGATAATTCCTGCCTTTTTACCCAGAATGAGGAGTATTCGGTCGACACCTTTTTTGGCCATCCTTCAGTTATACAATCCACTACTTGTTTTAGCATTGGATCTTTTTTTGTTTCTGTTGCAATTTCTTGAGGTGATATGGGATCTCTCGTTGTATTTTCAATCATGAGGACTTCCCCATATTCTTCTTCTTCTTCTTCTATGTTCTCTTGCAGAGGTAGATGTGACAGTGCGTCTACATTTCCATGCTTTCTTCCTTCTCTGTATTGTAGGTCGTAATCATACGCCCTGAGCGTGTTCAAATATCTAATCAGTTTTGGGGAGATGATTTCTGGCGTTGCCTTGTTTTGTTTGAAAATTCCCAAAAGGGGCTTGTGATCTGTCACCAGAGTAAATGCACGTCCTGCAATGTATTGGTGAAAATACGTCACAGCATGAACTAAAGCTAATGCTTCCCGGTCCAACTGCGGATAGTTTCTTTGCGTCTTTGATAGGGTTCTCGATGTAACTGCTACCAAATGCTCAAACTCATCTTCCCCCACATTCGAGAGTGTTCCTCCAATGCCGTATGGTGATGCATCGGCCGCGACTACAATTTTTTTTCCTTCGTCAAAGTGACATAGGATTGGTGTGGATGTGATACGTTCTTTTAGTTTATTGAATGCCTCTGCATGGTTTTCATTCCCCATCCATTTTTCGTTTTTATCCAACAATCTATGTAAAGGTTCGGCTATTTCAGCTCTGCCTGGGATGTGTTTGCTGTAAAAATTTACGCTTCCCAGAAAGGCTTGGAGCTCCTTAACATTTGTTGGAGTCGGCATATCTTTTATTGCCTTTATTTTCTTTTTTAATGGTTTTATACCTTGTTCTGAAATCTGATAACCCAGAAATTCCATAGTGTCCACTCCCATTATACACTTCTCTTCGTTTATACGTAAGTTTGCGTTCTCCAAACGCTGTAGAACTTCTTTTAGTCTAGCATCGTGTTCTTCTTTTGTTTTCCCTTGTATCTTAATATTGTCCAAATAGATCAATATTCCTGGGATGCCTTGCAAACGTGTAACCAGGAACTTTTGAAATATTCTTGGTGCTATGTTTAATCCGTCGAGGAGAACGTTTACTTCGAATAATCCCTTTGGGGTGCTGATGGTTAGTATTTCTGCCGTTTGTTTATCTACTCTTAACTGCTTGTAAGCATTCTTTACGTCTAATTGCGAAAAAAAATTTCCGCCGTTCAGCGATGCCATTGCTTCTGCTACTGTTGGCAACTGGTATTCTGAGTCCTTTACAACCGGATTCAGCGTTATTTTATAGTCTCCAACTACTCTGATTTTCCCATTTGCTTTCTTTACAAAGATTACCGGTGTAGCCCAATTTGATTGGTCTACAGGGCTAATCATTCCGTCTCTTTCCATCTCGCTTAATGCCTCATTTACAGCCTCGGCCATTGCGTATGGTACTCTTCTTGATTTAAAGAATTTTGGTGAGTGGCCCGCCTTCAATTCTATGTGTATGGGAGTGCCTTTGTGTCCCGACAATTCCTTCTTCAATAACCCTGGGAATTCTTCTAACATTGAATTATAACTCGGATTTGTCTCTTCTACTTTTTTTATTCCGGTTACCTGGATTCCGAAGGGTTTGAACCAGTTTAATCCAAATAAATTTGGTCCCTCGTCTTCTGCCGTGACCACTACTGGTAATTCTTTTATTATTCCTTTATATTGGACGTTAACCATGGCTATGCCTAATGTTTTTATGGATCTATTTCCCCATGCTTTTAATCTTGAGTATTTTTCCGTCCAATTTGGTTCTCTGCTTTTCCAAATTTTTTTATAAGTTGACTCGTTGATTAATGACTCTTGGGCTCCATTATCTACTTCCATTTCCACCTCAATTGAGTTTAAATTGACTTTAATGTTAAACTCTGATTTTCCGGCGTAATTAATACTTTTGTATTTCGTCGAAAAAATTGTGGTTCCATCCGAATCCTCATCGGATGTTTGGTGCATTCGATGAGTAGCTGACTGATTTTTTTCTTGATTTTTTGTTAATTTTTCTTTGAATAACATGCTGCTTCAATGTGCCCTTCTTTCTGACATGCGTTGCATTTTTTATTTTTATAATAACAGTCCTGTGGGTCGTGGTTTTTTTTCCACATCTAAAACACGCCTTTCCATACTTTCCATTATCGGTATTTCTTTTCCAGGTCTTTTTCCCATTTTGTGAACAAGATTATTTTCCGGGTTTTTCAGAATCTTCTGTAATTTTTTAGTACCTTCGATGCTGCTTCCTATTTCCAGAGCTTTTTCTAGGGTCAACCCTATTTTATTGGTTGCTGACACGCATTCTTCGTGTCTCCGGCATAAGTATCTTTGCAATTCTGCATCTGCTATCCCTGCAACAAATCGATCTCTAATCATTACACTCTGTGGTAGTGCGACATTAGCTCCTCCAAATTTGCAGTCTCTTGCGAGCGTCCGAATCTCTCTTTCAAAATCCCTGAGGCTTTCTCCGGGACGTTGGTCTCTTTTCTGAAATCGGACACGGGCTAGCAATTCGTTCACCGGTTTACAAAAATGGGTTTTGCATTTTTCAATAACGCTCTCGTACGTTACCGCTGTTAATTCTTCCGGGGCCATAAGATTTTTTATGATTTCGTAAGTCTTTGAGCCTACAGCAATTAAAAGAGTGCATTTTTTATCGTCCTCAGACGTGATTTTATTCGCCGAGAAATAGAACCCGCAACGTTCTATGTATGCTTCCCATTTTTCTTTGGAAGAGTCGAATTCTGGTAACGTACCGATTAGTCGCGCCATGTTATTTTTGTTACTAACCTTCAAAGTTTCCACGTGTTTCTCTATTTGTACTTTTTGTTCTTTGGAAATACTTTCTTCATTCCCTTGTAGACTAGCTCTGAGTCGTGATGAGTCTTCCTTTGAGGTTGGCTCTGCAGCTTTTTGTGTTGCTCTAGACATACAATTTTCGTAAAACACTCGCTCTGGGCCTCGTGTTAATTTCCTTTCTGTAGTCTAGAATTAATTTTCCACTTCCTATTATGCCGCGTCGTTATAGATTTTACTCGTCGCCATTTGTTAAGTCTTTCAATAAAGCAGCACTCTCTTAATTATACTTAACACTTTATTACAAAACCCGATCCGGATCGTACCGGTTACAACAGTGAAAAACGTGTACATTGTCCTGCTTGCCGAAAACGAGTGCGCGCGCACCGCGCGCTCCTGGTGACCATGGATCCTATTTCTATCGGTCGATAAAGGATCGTCCGTCGATACATGACAATCTGTTTGCCAGATTTCTAAGGGGCAATCAAGACCGTCGTGCCGTCTTTAAGAATTTAATGCATTCTTCAGTCTGAGTTAATCCATATATTGCTCTGTCGGTGGGTAGTAGGTACATGCGGTGACTTCGGACCCGCACGTACCTTTGTTAACCACCGACTCGCGGGACAGGATGGTTATAATATAAACCGGACCCTGAAGAGGCTCTCTTGCCGATCAGCCACAATAATTTTTGGCAACCAGATGTGAGGTTTTCCCCATCGATTTCGTCAAGAGGAAGAAGGTTCCTCCTCCAAATTTACGGGGGGCAAGTCCCCCCTCTTTGAGGAAGGGTGTTTCCAATGTGTGTATCATAATTAAATTACAACAACAATTATCTTCATATTACTTTCTCTTCTTTAGATATTAAAAAGAAAAATATAAAATAGTTGAAAGAAGGAACATTGTACTGTATGAACTCTTGGTACATACCAACATACATACAGTAGCGGACAAAAAAGTTACCACTTTCCTGATTTTTTTATTTTTATTATTAACAGCAACTTAAGGCTGTAGTATGTGTTTAATATACATTTTCTGAGAGATAATTATACGCTGAATAAAACCCAGTTAAAGTCGAATTTATTTAACTAACAAATAAAAATGTTATATAAGATTAAACAGAAGCTATACATTTTTACGACCGACAAAAAAGTTACCACATTCAAATTCCCGCGTATTTGTCTTTCGTTTTTCTGGTTTACGTTCCTAGCCCAACAGTTTCTTTCCAAAAGACGTCTTAAAAACGTTCAGAAGGCGTCTTGAAGAACTTCAAAAGACGTTGTAAACGTCTTTTTCAGGTCTGATTTAAGAAAAGAAAAAATTTGCGGTGAGGAGAATCGAACTCAAACTTCCCAGTTGCGAAGCAACCGTTATTCGCACTTACCCAATACATTTCCTTGTAAATACTTCTAATTTCTCAGTACGTAACTAGTATTAATTGTTTATAAAAACTGCACAGTGACGCGAAATATTCTACAAAATATCATCATTCGACCTTTAGACTCATTCCTTAAAATTTCACATTCGTCTCAAGACAGACGTCCGCATTACGTATTTACAAATAAGAAAAGAAAAATCACAATTTGGAATATAATAACAGGTTTTTGGATGTTGCAAATTTTCTGACGTTTGTAAGACAACATTTAATCATCGTTGTAAATTTTTTGTTAATTAACCAACCATAGTAATTGTAGGCCCAACCTTGAATATTAGTTGGCAAACTGTCGTAACTTTTTGTTAATTAACCAACCATAATAATTGTAGGCCCAACATTGAATAGTCGTAGGCAAACTGTCGTAATTTTTTGTTAATTAACCAACCATAATAATTATAGGCCCAACATTGAATATTAGTTGGCAAACTGTCGTAACTTTTTGTTAATTAACCAACCATAATAATTGTAGGCCCAACATTGAATATTCGTTGGCAAACTGTCGTAAGTTTTTTGCCGTAGGCCCTATGTTGGGAATTTGTAGGCAAAACTCTAACTATATCCCAACTAATTCCCAACTGTTGGCTACCGTTGGCCAACCAGAAATGCTACTAGGGCAAATTGCTGAGCATATGAAGATGGATAAAAGCACAATTCGTCGCATTTATTGTCGTGAAAAGAATCCGTTGGTTGTGGAGAATTGAGGGCGACCAAGAAAAACTAATGAAAGGTTAATATTACAAATTTTTGTCTTGATTTGGTAACAAAATTTCATTAAATTCGATAAATATTTTTAGAACGGACCGACTCCTAGTTCGAAAATCTATAGAGAACCCAAAGCTAACAGCCCCAGCAATCCGTGATAAAGTGTTAGTTGAAAATGTTGAAATTAGTGTCCGAACGGTTCAACGGAGACTAGCGGAGAAGGGACTAAATGGCCGGATTGCTGCTAAGAAGCCATTTTTATCAAACAAAAACATGCAAAAAAGGATGAATTTTGCGCATGAACATCTTGCATGGTCCGCTGCTGACTGGGCAAAGGTCTTATTTAGCGATGAGTCAAAATTTAATTTAATACACAGCGATGGAATTAGATTTGTACGGCGTCCGATTAATGAAAGGTTTAGTCCTCGTTATACCATTGGTACGGTTAAGCATGGAGGAGGTTGTATAATGGTGTGGGGGGCATTTAGTCTTTCGAGATTAGGTCCTATTCACCGAATAAACGGTATAATTGATCAGTATCAATATTGTAGTATTATGAAAAATGTGATGAAGCCACATGCTCGTCGGGTCATGCCTGCTGGATGGATATTCCAACAGGATAATGATCCAAAACACACTGCAAAGTCCGTCAAAAAATGGTTTTCCAACAATTAAATAAGGGTAATGAAGGCCAGCGCAATCGCCAGACCTAAACCCCATTGAAAATTTGTGGGGTGCGATTAAGCGTAAGCTCAATGGGCAGAAGTTTAAAAAACCTGATGAGTTATTTGCGGCTGTCGAGAAAGCTTGGAATGACCTTCCTGTTGCGCTTATTGAAAACTTGATACATTCGATGCCAAAAAGATGTGAGGCCGTCCTAAAAGCAAGAGGTGCCCCGACAAAATATTAGAATTTTTATTACTTTTCAAAAGTGGTAACTTTTTTGTCGGTCATAAAAATGTATAGCTTCTGTAGAATGTTATATAAAATTTTGGTCTGTTAATTCATAAATACAACTTTAACTAAGTTTTACGCAGCATTAAATTCTCTTTCAGAACATGTATATTAAACATATACTACAGTTTTAAGTGGTTGTTAAAAATAATAAAAATAAAGAAATCTGGAAAGTGGTAACTATTTTGTCCGCTACTGTATGTGCTTCTTATTCGAGCGGGTTTTCTTCTAGTAAAAATCCGTAAATTTGCAAGCGCAATATCCCGAAAACCAGTTAAATAAGGTGTATACATTATAGGTTATTGAATTTGTCTTGGAACGCACTATCAAGTGATCTCTAAAAAATAGATAGTTCCAGTTAGAAAACCGAACTTGACCATCGTATCTGTTAAAATAATAATTGACGAAAAATTGGTCTCCACTAATAAATTTGCCCCCTCGAACCATGCAATTGTATATAAACAATTTTTTATATTTCCAATACGTTAGGAAATATCCAGCTGTTTACTGTTCCCGTGGACACCTGCAGATTAATGAAAAGTCGCGCTTTTGTTTACAGCGATGTAACGTCCCACAGGGACTTAAACCGTTAGATACCGACAGTCGGTAATATAGGAACCGATCTCCGTTACCATATAACCATATTCTGTTACCGCGTAAATATATTATAAGACTTTTATATATAATTATAATTTAGATGAATGTTAGAAGAATAATTGTTATACGAATATTAGGAATAATTAATAATAAGTATTAGCAAAAGCGCAAGACAAAATAATATGTAATAAGCAAGCAAAACATAAAATAACAGATAGCGATTCACTGCGCATGCGCCAGCCCGCCAATTTCTCAGTATAAATAGAGGCGCACGCAGCACAGCGGGACATTCAAGCTACGAATACGCTCAAGTAACGAACGAATGCTCAAACCTAGAGGCAGCTTAAGTTTCAACCAGTGGGATTCAGCTTCGCTCCGGAAACGGCAGCGGCGGATCTCCAGTGTATAAAAGTTACTGGTGCTCCTCTTTGGTTTGCTCATTTGAAGTCATAGAACCTCGTTCTTGCAAAGCCATCGAGCTTCGCTCCGGAAACGGTAGCGGCCGAAGTGCTTGGTAAAAACAAGGTCTGTAGAGCATAGAACAGAACTCTGTCAAAAGAATCGAGCTTCGCTCCGGAAACGGCAGCGGCCGATCTTACTACAGAAATTGCCAAGAGTACTCGAGCTTCGCTCCGGAAACGGTAGCGGCCGAGCTCTGCAATATACATATATATGTATATTTTAAAATACGTAGCGTTAGAGTAAAAAAAACATAAAAACCCAAAAAGAGCATATATAGTCGTAGACCGTAAGCTATATTAATTATTATTTCATTGTTGTAACTATATTAATTATTGTTTTATTAAATAAATAAGCATTATTAAGTTTAAAAGCCGTAGATATTACTCTTTAGTCTGTAGAATAGAACCCCCACCTTTCCTACACTCGAGGGGACGCCGCTCTCCTCTCGGGGATCTGTCGACGCTCAGTTGTCCCCGGACAGTCGAACGTTACAGGTCGGATATTTTGGTGACAGCGGTGGGATTTCTCATTCGTTTAGAGAATAAATTCAATTTGAAGAACTATTTCGTTAGTGAAATCACTCCATAAGTGAGTATTTTCCAAGAAATTTTTTTTCTTTCTCTAAATTTTACAGAGGCTTTAAAACTTCACAATGCCTAACACAATTGGAGAAGGAATGGCTAACCTCACAATAAATACAGAAACTCAAACTCAGGAGACTACAGAAACTCCAGAAATCACTACAGTAAATACTCCAGGACCTTCAAATCCACAGATTAATATGAATACATCTACGAGTACATATCCTCAATTACCACACATTAGCTTACGCGATACTGCGGACACAGTTCCCTCTTTCGACGGTAGAAACATACCGATACACCAGTTTATAAAAAGCTGCCGACATGCACGACGCATGGTTAATCCGAACGCAGAGTATGGATTAGTTTAACTCATAAAGAATAAGCTTTTCGGACAAGCTTCTAGAGTAATTTTAAGCGGAGACTATAATTCAATCGATGATCTCATTTCGGTATTAGAGTCACGATTTGCTCCATTACATACTTCAATACAATTATATGGCGAATTATCAAAAATTGCACAACTACATAATGAAACAACGGTAGATTACAGTAGTCGCGTATCCAATCTCTTACTTCAGATTAAACATTGCAATGCAACAGAGGTACCGACTCATGTAAAACAATTTAATACAAACGCGGAACAAAACGCCATTAAAGCCTTTCTAACGGGACTCAAGACGGAAATTCATAATAGAATATATGACCACACCTTCAGCAATCTTGACCGCGCTATCAATGTCGCCATCAAAGCAGAGGCCGAACATAACGAAAACCAACTACGAACAAGAGAAGCAGCCGGAATACCACCGACTGACCAGTGTGCGAATTGTCTCGGATACGGCCATATTGCTACTGCTTGTAGCAGCCGAATATCACGAACCAACTGGCAGCAAAAAACCTGTCAACAATGTAACAGAACGGGACATACAACGCAAGAATGTAGGAGCCGAAGCGGAGCACAAAACGGAGCACGAAACGGACCATGGAACGATACATTCTGTGACTTCTGCCGAAGGCCAGGTCACATGACGCAAGATTGTAGGAGCCGAAGTTACACGAATAGAGCCCCTCAATCTACCGTATACTGTGATAATTGCCGAAGGCCAGGTCACACAACACGAGATTGTAGAAGCCAAAGTTACACGAACAGAGCTCCTCAATCCAACGTGTACTGTGACTACTGTAAAAGACCAGGTCACACGATACAAGAATGCCGAAGCAAAAGTTATGCAGAAAGAGTACAGAGACCAGAAATATTTTGCGAATATTGCAAATTTAGAGGACATACGATAGACCAATGCAGAAAGAAGATATATTTCGATAGGAAGGAAAAAGAAGAAAAACAACCCCGTATGGTACGTAGGCAGGCCATACTTCGATTAAAAACGGAGCAAATAAGGAAACCTCCTAGCATCCTTCTTTCTGATGTAGGATTCAGCGAGAACCACGCAACGTTGATGATCGACACCGGATCCGATCTAAATGTCATCAAGAGAAGAGCTGTTTCACCGAATATACCAATCTATACGGACACTTTGTTCGACCTTAATGGTATTACGGACGGCCTACTCAGCACAATAGGATACATCAAGATAAGAACTTTAAATACGGAAATTATTATCCATGTTGTGGAGGATCTTCCTATCAAACAAGACGGAATACTTGGAACGGAATTTTTTCAAACAAACGGAGCAACCATCGATTATATGAAGTCGGAGATAATAATAGGAACGGAAATTATTCCATTTATCGATCCAGAAATGGTCACGATACCAGCGAGAGCACGAAGTCAAATATATGTGCGAGTGCTGAATACACAATCCAAAACAGGATACATTCCAAAAATCAATATTCACCCTAACATACACATGGGAAATGCACTGGTTTCGAATAACAACGGTGTAGCATTTCTTTTTGCTATAAATACATCCACAAAGGACATCAAAATTCCAGTACCGTCAGTTGAACTAGCAGAATTCGAAGAAATACCTGCAGAAGAGGAAACAACAACCACATATAAAAGAACTGATAGAACACACCAATTATTACAATTATTACGATTGGACCACCTAAACTCAGAGGAACGAGCCAGCGTGGAACAACTAATAAAGGAACATGCAGACAGATTCTACCTTCCAGGAGAAAAACTGGAAGCAACAAATAAAACATATCACAGGATAATTACAGAAAACAACGTTCCTGTTTTTACAAAACAATACAGGTATCCTCAAGCATATAAGGAAGAAGTTAGAAAACAGACTAAAGAATTGCTTGAAAAAGGAATCATACAGTCATCAACTTCACCTTATAATTCACCGATCTGGATTGTACCCAAGAAAGAAGACGCCCAAGGAAATAAAAAGTCCAGAGTCGTAATTGACTTTAGAAAATTAAATGAACTAACAATTGGAGATGCTTATCTGCCAAATATAACTGATATACTAGATCAGTTAGGAAGTGCAAAGTACTTTTCTGTATTCGATCTTGCATCTGGATTTCATCAAATTCCAATGCATCCAGACGATCGACATAAAACAGCATTTTCCACAATTTACGGGCATTACGAATTCACCAGAACGCCATTTGGACTTAAGAATGCACCAGCCACCTTCCAGAGACTAATGGACCAGGTCTTGACTGGGCTCCAAGGAATAGAGCTGTTCGTATACTTAGACGATATTGTCATATACGCCAGTACATTAAAAGAACATGCAACTAAATTTAAACGACTAATGGACAGATTAAGAGAAGCGGATCTTCACCTTCAACCGGATAAATGCGATTTTTTGAAGAAAGAAGTTTCGTACTTGGGACACATAATAGGAGAAGACGGAGTCAAACCTGACCCGAAGAAAGTAATAGCAGTAAAGGAATTTCCAACACCAACTACAGTCAAAAACGTCAAACAATTCCTAGGACTAAGTGGATATTATAGACGATTCATAAAAGATTTTTCAAAAATTGCAAGACCACTTTCCAATCTCACTAGGAAGAATTACCAATTCGAGTGGACTTACAAACAACAAAAGGCATTTGAAACTTTACGGAAAATTCTCTGCAAGGAACCCATATTACAATTCCCGGACTTCGATAAAGTATTCAACATCACGACAGACGCCTCAGGTATTGCTGTAGGTGCGGTCCTCAGTCAAGGGGAAATAGGAAAAGATTTACCGGTAGCTTACGCATCTCGTGTTTTAAACGACGCCGAAACACGATATTCTCCTACAGAACGAGAATTATTGGCAATAATATATGCAGTTTTCACTTCAGACCTTACATTTACGGACGAAAATTTTACCTCATAACAGATCATAAACCATTAGAATGGCTTCAGAATCTTTCTAACCCTACGTCTCGATTAATGCGCTGGAAAATTAGATTAGCGGAATACGATTACAAAATTTTATATAAACCCGGGAAATACAACACAAACGCGGACGCATTGTCTAGGAATCCGATTTCACTACCATTACACGCGAAAAGAGCTCACTCGGACACAAATTCACATGAAAACAAAAAATTAAAAGAATTCCATCAATTTCCAACCCGACAAAGGGAAACTACAGCATCAACCTCTGGAAATCCAGCTCCACACAAACAATTAATAATTAACTCATCAGAAACCGATTCCTCTTCATATGACGAAAGCGATGCGTTAAATTTAAAGCGAAAAAAATTAAAACGGAAAAAGCAAAGCACAAACACCTCCTCCTCTCGTCCCGAGACTAAGAAACGGAATGTTGAAGCGGAAACGCATACACCCCCTCGTTACGCGCCTCATCAAATCTCCGTTCCCATCCAAATACACGCACCCCCGCAAGTCGTGACCCCCCAAGTCCAAATACACGCACCCCCGCAAGTCGTGACCCCCCAAGTCCAAATACACGCACCCCCGCAAGTCGTGACCTCCCAAGTCCAAATACACGCACCCCCGCAAGTCGTGATACCCTATAAACCCCCTCACATCAAGAAACCTCGCGTCAAGAAAGAAGAAGATCTAATAGAAGAGATTGACGAAATGGTTGTAATACCACAACATAATTATAAGGATCCTCCCAAAATAGACGCAGAATCAAGTTCAGAAAAGAACACTCACCACACGCCTAAAAAGAAAAAACCAAAATTAAAATCCAGCACAGACACAGGCCCCATAACGCCAATCAGGATAAAGAGAGGAAGAATACTTACTCCTCCACCACCATCCTCTTATCCTCCACCATTATTATCTCTTCCCCCACATTCTCCAAGACACAAACAACCCACACCAGCCAAACCAAGAGTAATATCAAATATTCCTGTTAAAAACCAAAACATAGAGGTAGAAGATCATTTATGAATGGGCAAAGGATACGTAGTAACATTCATAAACACGCAAGGCAGGCCAATAGGACCATCAGGAGGAAAGTTATATAAAGAAAAGAATGTAAAACCTCACAAAATTCCACAGCCATTAAGAGTTGGAGAGTTAGTAAAAATTAAAGAAGGAAAGCAAGCAATCCTGGGACTCATCACAGCAGAACATCCAACAGAAGAAGACGTATATAATTCGCTGAGGTCACTTCATACATACCTGGTATCTGAAAAAGCCACAAAAGTATACATCTCATCAGAAGGGGATAAAATTTTATTAAATCAATTACGAAATTTAATAGAACTAATATTCGTACAAGAAGATATCCAATTCATCTTCTGCAAAGGCACCCTCCTAACACCTCCTGTGCAAGAAAGACACCAGATCATCCAGGAGAACCATCAGTCACCTATAGGCGGACACAAGGGAATAACTAAGACATATCATCGAATTAGAGGCAAATACTACTGGAAGAATATGAAGTACGAGATAACACAGTTTATAAAGACTTGCTTGGAATGCCAGAAGACTAAACTGGTACGAGTAAAGAATAAGGAACCCATGATACTAACAGACACACCTGTTGACGCTTTTGATAAGATTTCAATGGATATAGTAGGACCATTACCTTTTACAAATATAGGAAATAGTTATATACTCACTATCCAGGACAACTTGACTAAATACTCTCTCGCTATTCCATTGGCAAGTGTCACCTCAGAAGATATAGCTAAGGCATTTACAGAGCATTTCATCTGTAAGTTTGGAAGTCCTAAAGTAATCCTCACTGACCAGGGACCAAATTTTATGAGTGCCCTCATGAAGAAATTTGCTAGAGCGTTTCACATTAAACAATATCGAACCTCTGCATTTCATCCTCAATCTAATGGATCTTTAGAGAGAAGTCACCATGTCCTCGTTGAATACCTACGACATTACGTGTCAAAAGAAAAGCAATGGGATCAGTGGTTACCTCAAGCAATGTTCTCGTATAATACAAGCACTCACGAAGGCACGAAATTTACGCCTCACGAACTTGTTTTCGGAAGAAAAGCACGTCTTCCTTCCAGTATTCCCTCAACGGACAACATTAAAACATATCCGGACTATGTCGACAAGTTGATAGATAAGTTATATCACATCCGACAAATGGCGCGAAGAAATCTAGAATAGTCAAAAATTCGCCAGAAACATTATTACGATCAAAAGATTCAACCACAAAACTACAAAATAGGGGATTACGTATGGTTATTGCAACCAAGAAAGGAAAAATTGGGACCGGAATACAGCGGACCCTACCGGATTATCGAAATCCTGGAGAAAAGTAACTTAAAAATAAAAATTAATTCGAAACAAACTAGGATCGTCCATATGAACCGCGTAAAACAGGCGAATTTACCAGAAGTTGCAACCCTGCATGGGTAGGCTATATAAGGATGTACAGACAAAGAATTTCTTCATTGTAGTAAAAAGTATACACGAAGCGAACATATATACTTAAAAATGACGGGACAAACGTGCTTAAGGCTGCCGTCTCATTTTTGTTATGGTCCGAATCGATCGAAGCGTCCCTTGTAAACAGACGGACCCTAATGAAACTAATGCGGTCGATAAAAAGAAGTTGTACAGAGGTGACATCTCCAGATACTCTATGTAAACGAATCTTTGACGCATAGTTGCCGCATCTCCTGTTCTCTCTGTCTCTGTCGCGCTGTTGCCACAGAGATCTCTCTGTCCATCGAGAAGTCTTGAAAGAATACGGCACGAGAGCTGCGTTTAGCGTCAGAGCCTTGCCGAACGTAAAAGAGGATAGCAATAATGAAAGATAGAGAGGTTGGGTAGTGAAGTTAGGAAACATGTCGATGAAACAATACTAATTTGCGTATCAATATTTTTCATTTATACGTAGAGAGATGTAATATTTTGTATAATCAATGTGTGATTTCAAAGCATACAATTTGAATAAGGTACATCACCGAAGTGTAACACACCGATCGTAATGAAGTTTATGAATGCTATACCTACCTAATTCTTCGAAAAACATGACACTTTCTTTTTTATCTAGCTATACATCAAATTATCTTTTTTATCAACAAGAATTGTCTGTTGAATACAAATTTAATAACGTAATCATTATTCAGCTTCGATCCTCTGTTTGTTTGTTTATATTTTTGTATGGTTCAAATCTGGCAACTCAAATCTAACCCACTTCCAACTATCCAATTGTCTTGAAACTTTGCAGGCGTGCATAGATTGAATAACAATACAATATTTAAAAAAAAAATTAACCCCGGGGGGGTGAAAAAATAACCCAATCATCAATAAATATAACCCATAACCACAAATCCTAACGACATGAAATCAGCCACTCGCGTTCTTTACGAAAACGACAAATACTCATATTTGTCGGAGTTTTAAATTGCCAAATTATCTGAAAGCTTGTGAGGGGAAAGGTATCAGTGTCGACGAACGATCTTGGAATTATGTTAAAACGCAATATAATGATAATGAAAATGTACTCATATTGTCAGAGTTTTAAATTGACAAATTATATGAAAGCCCGCGAGAGGAAAGGAATGGGTATTCATGATCTGAGAATACCTTGCCTGGCCACGCCAAGTATTTGACTTTCAGGCCGCGGACATCTAGGCAAATGTCTAGATGTTACATTTTATCTTCACATTATTAAAATGTCCGCGATATGAGTAATGAAATGTATGAACACAGCATTTTAGCTGTGTATATGTAGTTGTGTCATCTTTTGGAAGGCACCTTTATGTACTTGCAGCTCATTTTGATTTCACATCTTTTTTTATATTGTATATTTTCTTCTATTTTTTTATGATCGTGTACTTGGCGTAATTTTTTTACTTTTTTGAAGTTTTTTATGTGGATCTCACTTCTTTTTACAAAGATAATTTGCATAGCGAATGACTTCAGATAATTTTTAATATTATAAATTACAAAGGATCACCATCAACAGCCACGAACAGCCTTATCACAGGACAGAATTAAGGATAAATTCTACGCAAGTAACAACTACGAAAACAAACCATGTGCACCGCATTGCTGATCTATATTTATTATAAGTGTAGTACTTTGTGTATAGTACATGGTGCGCGAAGCAGCTTATGTAATTACAATTGTGATTAGGCAAACTGATTACAATTAAATTACTTTTAGCAGTTTTACTAGTTCCAGTAATAAAATATAATTTATTTACAAAATTTATAATTCTTTATTGAAACAAGAAACACTAATTAAATTAATGCTTTATCGAAGATGTCCATGTATCAACATAACTGAATAAGTATGTATACGAAATTCTTCCTGCAAAATTATGCGTACATACATAGCCTGGCGTAGGTCACAGCATCATTTTACGCTTCGATTATCTACATATACATAAAATCCTCAGTTTAGTTACAAATAAAAAACAGTTTGATAATATGCAAACATGACGCAATTCAAATTTTGCCAAGTTGCCTTGTGTTTGAGACTGCATTTTGGTTGCAATTCAATGGTACAACGATACATATTTGTAAAAACACGTGGCATCTCAAATTTTGACAGCCTACCTTATTTGACACTCGCCAGGTTATAAGCTGACTGTAAGCTGTCAAAATTTGGAGTAGATTGCATAGTGAAGATAGCGATTGACGAACGAAACATGTATTAGTTCGTTTTGGCTGAAGGTGTGCATGTAACGCGTATATACGTATTATGTTTGACGAAATTTGGGTGGAGAAGAAGAATCAGAAGAAGAAAAAATTACCGTTTCCGACTGATCCATGAGACGATATTATGATATCTCTGTCATGCGTGGACAGATTTTATTGAAATTTGGTCTTATTCGAAAGCTTATATGCGGTTTACATAAGAAATTTGTCTTTAAATTTAGAAAATATTGCATACGTGATGAGATATTAATGAAATAAGTTTCAGGTTAGGTTGGATTAGCCGGGCGACGAGTAAATGATAGCGGTAGCGACAGTCGACATATACAGGGTGTCGAAACATGTACTTGGCGTCGAGACGCTGCCGCGTCTCTAGATCCTGTTATGAAATATCGTACCCTATGATTTTATTTAAAGTGAATTATGTGATATTAACACCATAAATTTTTTTTTATATATATATTTTCTAAATAAAACGCATGGCACTAATCAGTATTAATTTTTTTTTTTTTTTTTTTTTTATTATTTAATAATTGATAAAAATATTGTGCCCGCCCCCCACGCTTCCTCCCCGTCTGCCGCCGTGGCCTCCCGGCCTCTCCTATTCTCCCCGCCACGCCCGCGCTGGTATCGCAGCCGCTGTATTTCTCTCTTCATCTGAAACAGTACAATAAAAATTACATTTTCTACTTCCATTTTCTACTACGCTCGAGACGAGATTCACTACAGCATAATTAATTGTTGTTTTATAAGCGTACAAAATTTTACCGCAGATTTATAAAGTGTCAAACATTACCTGAAATATGGTACTCCATTTGCCCTGGCATTTCTGTCCCATACACCATTTGCGCAGTAATTTTATAAAAAGTCCGCCTGTAAGAAATGATCGCAGACATTTCGGTAAGGTGGGTATAAAAGTAAAAGTTTGTTTCAATATTTCGTCGAACATCATGCATACCTGCGACGTCCGTATGTGTCAGCCTGGCGCACTTTGACCGAACCGGACTCGGCACCCTTATACAGGGTGTTCCCCTACCTATGGTCAATACTCTAGAGTGTGATCATATAGGCAAAAATAAGACGAAAATCAAGAGTGACGAAATTGCGATAAACGCTTCGTTTTCGAGAAAATTGACTTTGAATTTCACCTAAATCCGCGTGCATCGTCGGCGCTTGACGGGCACGCGGAGGTGAGCGGAACATCCTACGAGCAGCTGACGCGTTCCGCACACCTCCGCGTGCCCCTCAAGCGCCAACGATGCACGCGGATTTAGGTGAAATACAACGCCAATTTTCTCGAAAACGAAGCCTTTACCGCAATTTCGTCACTCTTGATTTTCGTCTTATTTTTGTCTGTATAATCACCCCCTAGAGTATTGACCATAGGTTGAGGAACATCCTGTATATGCAAGTAATGTGCGATTTAGATTCGCATCTGCATCTTTTCTTCTATCTTGCTTCTGCCTTCTGTCTGTCTGCTTCTGTGAACTTAGAAATGTATCTGAAAAAATTAAAGGGTGAATTAAATTTATTATTTCCTTCGTCACTTTCTTGAGGGAACACCGTTACTTGTAGGTGTTCAATGCCACAGTCTTCCCTATGTTTAGCATGATTACCTATTTTCTGCAATTGAGCAAGCACATTTTTGAAATTCATTATATCGTTGCTATTTAGGAGACGCGATTGTACTTGCGACTCGCTCTTAGCAACTTTTTCTACAACGAAGTTTTCTTCTTCGTTGCTTTCTACATCCGTGCCTTCTGGTATTTCGGTTGTCAGTTCATCCACCGCCTCTTCAGTTTCCCCCGAACTGACCGTATCAGTGTCTTCATCGGATGGCGAGTACATTATCTCTTGGGACGTATGATATCGTCCATCGGATGTTGATGGTTCCTCTACCATACGTTCCTCGGCCACTTCATCTGAATGTTGTCCTACGGCAGTGTCGTCTGCCGTTTTTGCCCTTTCCTGTTTCTTCTGAAGGGTCAAGGTCCTTCTCTTTTTGCAGTGTGCCTTCCGTCTCGATAATCTCCTTGCGTAGGGACGTAATTTTCGCGGACGAGGCGTAGAATTATTTTCCATATCTTTTTGCACGTCCTGCATGTTCATATTTCCAATGATACTCATTTTAGACTACCCCAGCAAACACAACACAACACAACACAACACAACACAAATTCCTTCTGTCAATAAAACGTCAACGCGAACCGTGAACGTGACACGTGAATTCGATGACGCCTCTGTGGTGCGATTTGAAAAAAAAAAAGCAAACCAAACAACGGCGCAAAGAGTCCGTTGCGCTCAGTTGTCAGTTCGTTGAAAGAAACCCGTGGACACAGACGACGTTATGGACATGAATAATGTAAGTGTTTATTATATTGTATACTATTATACAGAGTAATTCTCTGGCTAAAGTCTTCAAAGGCGATACGGCCAATAAGCCGCGCATCGCTGAGTTTCGCGGATTTTGTCGCTCGAGACGAGATTCACTACGGCATATTAAAAAAAAATTTATTCTTCATCGAATCGATATGGCAGTGATACCAATGAATTCCTGGCGTTCTCCCGATTAAAATCGTGTCAAATGTCATGTAAATCGGACTATTTTTAACGAAGTTAGCTGGGGCCATTTTCATTGGGACGACGGAATCGGTTGAAGCCATTTTCGCAAAAATCTGATGCGAAATGTAGAACGTGAAATTCGTCACTTCCACGAAACTCAGCGAGGCGCGGCATATTCACGGCATTGTCTTTAGGACTCTAGGAGAGAATCACGCTGTACAATCTTACTATTTGCCATACATTGATACATTCATTATTTCATTTCCAGTTCAAGGATGCACTGAAGACGGTGTACTGGCGTCAGCCAGAGGAAGAAAGAGAGAGAGAGGAGAAAGAGATAGAAGAGAACAAGAGGAAGGAGGAGAAGGTGAAGAAAGAGAAAGAGGAGGAGGAGGAGAAGAAGAAGGAGAAGGAGACTAGAAAACTCCAGAAAGAATTGGCGAAGGCAAGTTATTTTGAATGTGTGTGTGTGTGTTCGTCTGAAGTTTATTTTTGGTATGAACGGCGACGGCGAAGCCCGGCAAAAACGTAACGACACCGCGTGGTCGAACGTGAAATGTAGGAGTAATAAAAAAAAATTTTCCTTATTTTATACGATTATATAATTTTTATGGTACTATTTCAGATGAGAAAGGAGCTGAGGCGGCTGAAATATCAGCGAGGGGGCCGTGGGGGCAATCGAAGGGGCCGGGGAGGATGGCGCCCGCACCGGGGAGGTTCCGGCGCAAGGCGGGGAGGAACCGGCGCAAGGCGGGGAGGAACCGGCGGAAACAATATTTATATTAATTATTAAATATAAAAATTAATAAAAAAATTATTCATTATCCATATAGCACATGAAATATTTCTGCAACGTTTCTGAAAGGTGGTGTTATTAAAAGTTACTGAGGATCAGTGCTAGGACTGGGTAAAACAGCACTGAACGAAGCTGAGCCGAACAGCGTTTGTTAGACACCACGAGAGATTATAATTGCTTAAATATATATGTACAGAGTCACAAATAAATTTACTTTCACAGAAAATGTCCATACGTTTAAATAATACTTATAGTAAGCGAAGCTTTAGCGATGAAGCAAACGCGTGATTTAAGTAAGCACGAAGCTAGTTACCTAGCAATGAGATAACTCGCGAAGCAAAGGCGCGAAGAGCAAAGGTGCGTAATTAAGCAAGCAAACAACTGGAGCGTAGCGTCGTCGCGAACAGAGAGCGATCCAGGAAATCGCGATCGATTTCCTGGTAAGAAGAGTCTTCCCCTTCCACCGATCGCGAATCGATGGAAGGGGCCTGTGATCACTGCTCCACATGAGCTAGCGCGCACGCGCCAAACGCCCAATTACCGATACTAATGACTAGATGGCGTTAATAGGTCGATTTCCTGAACATTTCCCGCCCGCCATTCATCGGTCCGATGAATACTGACATGTGTCCGCCGGTGATTGGACGTCTGGTTTTGGCGGGATCGTCTGGTCTTGGCGGGAACGGTAGTGGCGCCGCTTCGCTCATGTGGAGGCGTCAAGCAAACATAAGTGTAGAGTGTTGGTGTCCTATGGTGTGGTGGCCGGGTCCTGAACAAAGGGAAGGAAAACCAATTTACAAACGGGTCGTACAAATTCGAAGGTGCTAGTTTTAACGGTAACGACCCGAATCAGGCCATCGGCGCCTGAATGTAGTTTGGTGACTCTAGCCAAGGGCCATCTAGCTGGTGACGTCAGCTCTGATTTGAGAAGGCACAGGTCGCCGACACGGGGTTGTGGATGCTGGTGTCTCCACTTGTTCCGGGCCTGTAGCGACTGCAGATACTCCGTGGCCCACCGCTTCCAAAACTGTAGTCGCATTTGCTGCAGCATGTGCCAGCGAGATAGGCGGTAACGAGGAATGCCGTCGGTGTGGGGATCGGGCAGACTTAGCAAGGCGTCGCCGATCAGAAAGTGGCCTGGCGTCAACGTGGTCATGTCCCCGGGGTCATCGCTCATGGCTTGCAATGGCCTTGAGTTCAAGCAAGCTTCGATCTGGTGCAGCAGCGTAGTCATCTCCTCGTACGTAAGGTGTTGCTCTCCAATGACTCTCCGGAGATGGTGCTTCGTGGATTTAACTGCCGCTTCCCACAGGCCTCCGAAGTGCGGGGCGGCCGGTGGATTGAATCGCCACTGTATCCCGTCCTTCAGCAGTGCAGAGTGAAGACGAGCGTGGCCAGTATCGAGATGGTTGAGCATCTCCCGGAGCTCCCGTGCGGCACCCACGAAGTTCGTCCCTCTGTCGCTGTGTATCGTAGCACAGAGCCCTCGCCGTGACGTGAAACGTCGCAAGGCAGCAAGAAAGGCTTCGGTGCTGCAGTCGGAAACCAACTCAAGATGCACAGCGCGAGTGCTTAGACACACAAAAAGTGCTACATAGGCCTTGTATGTCCGTTGTCCTCTGCCCCTGGACCTCAGCATTGTCAATGGTCCGGCATAGTCCACGCCGACGTGAAGAAAGGGCCTTGCTGGTGTCACGCGGGCAGCTGGCAGATCCCCCATTAGTTGTTCTCCGGTTTTAGCGCGCCAGCGGAGGCAGGTGGTGCAGCGGTGGAGGATGGCCTTGACCCTCTGTCGGCCGCGTAGGAGCCAGTACTTCCGCCGCAGCAGTGATAGCGTGAGTTGGACCCCACCGTGGAGTGACCGTTGGTGAGCCTCGTTAACCAGCAGCTCGGTTAACCGACTGTTTCCAGGCAGTATTGCAGGGTGTTGGGCTTCTAATGGCAGGTGAGAGTGGCGCAGGCGACCACCGACGCGCAATACGCCCTGTTCATCGAGGCATGGGTTGAGCCGCAGCAACTTGCTGTTGCTCGGTACGGGGCGTCCCCTCTCCAGCTGTTGGACTTCAGTGAGGAACTCCTGTCGCTGCACGAGGAGGAGCCAACGAGTCCGGGCAGCCTCGACTTCGGTTGGCAGCAAATCCGGGGTTTGGGTTCCGGTTGTGGTCCTTGGTAGCCACCGCAAGCACCAGGCGGTGACCCTAAGGAGAATTTGTATGGATGAGTACCGCTTTAATATTATCTCGCCAGTTGCAGGTTCACCCGACGTCACGATGGCACTCGTCCGGGCTTCCAGGTCAGTCTGCGGCAACGGCAGCTGACTCCCGCTCGTCCATCCTGTAGGTGTGGTCAACCAGTCCGGGCCAGTCCACCAGAGGGTAAAGTCCGGCAGCTGACTGGGTAGTAGGCCTCGGGATGCGCAGTCCGCAGGATTTTCTTGGCTGGCGACATGATGCCATTGAGCCTCAGGTAATGTACGTTGTATTTCCGAGACTCTATTGGCCACATATGTCTTCCAGCGCACCGGGTGTCCCTGGATCCAAGCGAGCGTAATGGTGGAATCGCTCCACAGGTGCACGGCGGCTCCACTCAATCCCAGGCTCTCGTAAGTGAAGGCCACTAGTTTAGTTAGTAAGGTGGCAGCACACAGCTCCAACCGTGGTAGTGAGATCCGCTTCAAGGGTGCCACTTTGGTTTTGGCAGTGATGAGTTGGGTGCGGACGGTACCATCCTGGTCGACGACTCGAAGATATACCGCAGCAGCATAGGCTCGCTCCGAGGCATCCGCGAACCCGTGGAGCTCCTGGAGTTGAGGCGTCTGTCTAATGCCGAGCCAGCGAGGGACTGCGACACGGTTCAGTTCGGGCAGCTCCTCCAGGAACTGCGTCCAGTACTCAGCATCCTTGGGCGGCAGCGGTGAGTCCCAATCTAAATTGAGTAACCATAGAGACTGCATGAATATTTTGGCGTTGACTGTTACTGGGGACACTAATCCCAGCGGGTCAAATATTCTGGCGATGGTGGATAGAACCAGGCGTCGTGACACTCTTCCCTCCTTGGTTGTAGGCTGCACTCGGACCCGGAAGCAGTCATCGGCCAAGCTCCAGTGTACCCCCAGAGCTGAGTGAGTTTCCCCCGGCTGCCATTGGCATTCCGGGATGGCGTCGCCGGCAGGTAGGTGCTCCATCAAAGCTGGTTGATTGGAGGCCCATTTTCTCAAATTAAAGCCGCCCGCCTTGCAGAGGTGGCGGAGCTCCGCTTGTAATTTGGCGGCGTCCTGTACAGAGTCGGCACCCGTCACGACGTCGTCCATGTAGACGTCACGTTGCAAGATGGCCGCTGCTCGTGGGTACCGTGACTGCTCGTCCTCGGCAAGTTGGCGTAGCGTCCGAATGGCAAGGTACGGAGCGCACGCCAGACCATACGTGACTGTATTCAGTTCATAATCTTGGATGGCACCTCCTTCGTCCTTCCAGAGCACACGTTGGTAACGACGGTCGTCCGGGTGTACCAGTATCTGCCTGTACATCTTTTCGATGTCGGCGGTAAGGCAGACCTGGTGGATTCGCCAACGGAGGAGCAGTTGCTGAAGGCTGGGCAGCAGGTTCGGACCCACCATCAAGGCGTCATTCAAGGAGTGTCCGGAAGTCGTGTTGTAGGATCCGTTGAATACCACCCGCAGTCGAGTGGTCGTGCTGCCTTCCTTCAGGACCCCGTGATGCGGTAGGTAATACGCCGGTCCTGTTAAGTTGCCACGTAGTTCAGACATATGTGAGAGCTGTTTATACTCACTCATAAACGTCTGGTAGGCCTCAGCAAAGGAGACATCCTTGTTGAATTTAGCTTCCATTCGTTGTAGCATTCGTCGGGCACCAGAACGCGACTCGCCGAGTTCCACTGCGTGGCGGAAAGGAAGACGAACCAAGTAGCGTCCGGACGGCAATCGCTGGTGAGTCGTCCGGAAGTGTTCTTCGCAGTTCTCTTCCTCCGGGCTATAGGCCTTTGAAACCATGAGTTCCTCCTGTTCCCAGAAGCGCCGTACCAAGGGCAGAAGGTCATCCTCGGCGGCGCATTGGAGTGACGAGAGGCCCTGTCTCGCCGTCGATTTCTCCTCGGCTGTCGTCGTGGCTGGTCCGGAAACTATCCACCCCAAGGTGGTCTTTTGCGCGATGGGTTCTCCGGTGCGACCTCGGCTGAGCCCGTCGAGCAGCACGAGGGCAAATGCGTCGGCTCCCAGTAATAATTCAATGGGACCGTCGGAGGCGAAGCTGGGGTCCGCCAATGGTAGGTCGCAGAGGTGAGGCCAGTCTGTTGTCCGATGGTCGATACGCGGTTGGTATGACGTGATCCGCGGTAGCACCAGCGCGGCGATCACGTGTTGGTCGGCAGATTGGAAATGAGCAGTAAATTCTAATTTTACCTGCCCGCGAATCCTTTCTGGTAATGATTGCCCGACGCCGACGAGACGAATATTTGCAGGCCGTCGTGGAAGGCGTAGCTGCTGTGCGAGGGCCTCGGTAAGCAACGAGACTTCGCTGCCCTGGTCAATGAGAGCCCGCACTTCTCTGGATCCTCCATCAGCTTGTCGAACCTTGACGCGTGCAGTGGCCAACAGCACGGCAGGCAACTTCCTTGAAACGCAACTGGAGGTGTTAGCTGAGACATCTTCGGTTGCGCTAGAACTGCCACTTGCTTCGTGAATCGTCGTGTGATGTCTACCGCTGCATTGCTGGCACCGTCGCTCCGAACGACAATCCTTTACTTGATGGTGTCCAAGGCAGTTATAACATAAATTCGCCGCCTGCAAGGCGGCTCGGCGTTCGGGAGCCGTCTTGGCTTTGTAGGTGCGACAGTAAAGTATAAAATGGTTGGCTTTACACAGGTGGCAAGGTTCCTGTGGTCGTTGCGCCGGGCTCACCTGGTGCACCTTGGCTGTCTTCTGGGTTGTAGTGGATTTCCCAGCTTTGCTCTCTGGTCCCTTACGCTGCTCCTCCAAGGCCTCCAGTGTGTTAACGCGACCCTCCAGAAATTGCTGCAATTCCTCAAAGGTCGGTGGTAATTTTGTACGACCTACGAGTGTTTCCCACTCGTACCTAGATTGCGGATCTATTTTGTCGATCACTAGGTGCACAAGCCAGTCACCGCTGGCATCGAAGGGTCGCTTCATGGCGGCAAGGGCTTTCACTGAATCGCAGATGGTGTAAAATAGTCGCTTCAGTTCCGACCCCGATTCCCGAGTAATGGACGGTAAGCCAAAGATGGTGCTCATCTGCGCTTTGACCATGAGGCGCTGATTATCATAGCGGTCCTGTAGCAGCTGCCAGGCCGCTTCGAAGTTTTCTTCTCTCTCGGGCATGTTGCGGAGGAGCAGTTCGGCGTCCCCAGTCAAGGCGCCTCGCAAATAATGGAGTCGTTCGGCATCCGTGAGGGTCGCGTCTCGGATCACCAGCGATCGGAACAACCCCTGGAAGGAAGGCCAGTCCTTGGGTTTGCCATCGAACTTGGGTAAGGGTATCCGTGGCAACGAGGCTTTGGAACGCAAAGGTCCAGAAGCGTCCATGGACAAACGGTCTATCGCTCTTGCAGCTGCCTTCTCTAGCTTACTGAATTCTTCCAATTTATCCAGTAGAAGGGCTTCTTGCACGTTAAAAACCTCTTCCGTAGCGGCAGAGGTCAGTTCCTTGTCCTTGAAATAGTCGTTACTGGCCAGGACTGCATCCGAGGCCGCCAGAACTCGCAGTTGATCCTGCTGGGCTTCGAACTTGCTCCAATTCTTCCTTAGAGTGTCTAATCGTGATGTAATATTGCCTTTTGTTAGATTATTAGCACCCAGCTTTTTTAAATTCTCAAACGCTCGAGCAATTCGGCCGTTGAGGTCACGTTGGCTCGCTATAAGGTGACTCATTGTTTTCAGTTGGAGGTCACACGCGACGGTTGGACCGCACTCCCGAACGTTCGCGAACTATCTCCACAGCACTGGATCCGGCTCGAAGGACCAAAAAATGTTATTAAAAGTTACTGAGGATCAGTGCTAGGACTGGGTAAAACAGCACTGAACGAAGCTGAGCCGAACAGCGTTTGTTAGACACCACGAGAGATTATAATTGCTTAAATATATATGTACAGAGTCACAAATAAATTTACTTTCACAGAAAATGTCCATACGTTTAAATAATACTTATAGTAAGCGAAGCTTTAGCGATGAAGCAAACGCGTGATTTAAGTAAGCACGAAGCTAGTTACCTAGCAATGAGATAACTCGCGAAGCAAAGGCGCGAAGAGCAAAGGTGCGTAATTAAGCAAGCAAACAACTGGAGCGTAGCGTCGTCGCGAACAGAGAGCGATCCAGGAAATCGCGATCGATTTCCTGGTAAGAAGAGTCTTCCCCTTCCACCGATCGCGAATCGATGGAAGGGGCCTGTGATCACTGCTCCACATGAGCTAGCGCGCACGCGCCAAACGCCCAATTACCGATACTAATGACTAGATGGCGTTAATAGGTCGATTTCCTGAACAGTGGGATTCCACTGAGGCAACGCAAGGCAACGTGTCGCGTGCGATGATTGCGATAGTGATTGCACGTGTTGCATGCGAAAAAGAGATGCGACGATGTTGTCGGTTGCCAGTTGCCAAAAAGTTGCCTCAGTGGAATCCCACCTTGAGATTTTACAGCAATGGTCACGCAACGTTTCGGGCAGAGTTGGGCAAAATGTAATCTAATTACAACTTACAAATTACGATTAAACTGTAATTGTGTAATTGATTACACATTATTTTCTGTAATCGATCATTTAGATAGTTGACAAAACCAAATGGTCAACTATATAAATTAACAATTACAGAAAATAATGTGTAATCAATTACACAATTACAGTTTAATCGTAATTTGTAATTTGTAATTAGATTACATTTTGCCCAACTCTGGTTTCGGGCAGTAGACCAAAAATAAATATAACGGTGTTTATTTTATATTTATATATATTGACGTGCTGCGAGGGGAGCCGACGACATGAATGTGTGCAACAGAATCATAGTAGTATAACGTCCGTGTATCTTTAATAAATAGAAAAATATTTTACCCCAGGGAGGATTCGGACCCGCGACCTGTAGCACCGTAGACGAACACTTTACCGCTGCAGCTACAACTGTTGATTGAGAAGTTTACTTACATATTCGAACTTATACTCGTACCGTGCAACACTTTAAACTCAAATTATTCAAAAACGAAGATTCGTTTTGACAAACTCAATTACATCTCCCTAATCGTGGAGTCGGATATTTCACAACAAACTAATTTCGACGCTTGATGTTGTATTAAGTTGATGCATATTCTGTGTGTTTTTTTTTAGTTTTAGCGCATTTTTAATACAATCGTTTAACATCATTTATTTTATTTTCTAGTCATTAGTGTTTGTGGATTTACATTTCACAGCTCAGACTTCTTTGCAAATATCATTTATTGCTGTATACAGTTTAACAGTTTGCACCTTATAGTGCTAATTAACTAATTGTATTAATTACTTATATCACATATTGTCCGTGTTTACATATATTCCCTCGGAGGTTGCCTGTGAAATGTAACACTGTATTCTGTTTGTCGACATATGTGATATAAGTAATTATACAATTACTTAGTTAACACTATAGGGTTTAAACAAATTCATTACCTATATACAGCAACAAAAGATATTTGTAAAAAAGTGTTGCATGTGCCAATTACTGCCACTGTGCCTACCATTGCCATTTAATTGATTATATATAATAAAAAAGTGATGAAAATAAATAAACACGGTATAAATCGGATTATTTTTAGCATTTTTAGATTAGAATTTACATTACATTTATATTTAATTACCAAGTTATATTCTAGAAATAATCCGATTTATACCATGTTTGAACTCATTACATGGCAGCGCAGAAGCGTAAAGAAATAATGGCACAAATGGATGCTATGCAAAAGCATTTCATCAAAAACAATGCCGAGCTATTCGAAGAAGCTGCTTTAGCCGTGAATAAAACCGATGATCGAGGTTCTACTATGGATTTGTGCGAGAGCGTACATTTCGTCGTCGAATGAATTCACTTCGGTTCATAACGGATAAACATAAAGAATCTTTTATTTGAGTTTATCCAGATATTATCTTTGCCCATCTCTGTTCTCCAGCCGCTTCGCCGTGATTCATTCAAGCCTTCTTGACGACAAAATAGTAATAGGGGAAATGCGGCAACAGCGCGATCTGACTCTCGATACGTATCGGCAACTATGTATTTCCTACATTTATCGGCTAGCTTAGACTTCCACCGGTTCTGGTGGTACATGGCACGAATATACCATCAACGCCGGTGACGGAGGAACCTTGAAGCTTCATTCTGTCATTTTTCGGGCTGTCCTGAGTACACGATTCATAAATTCATTATTATTTCAACGTACGGTGCTTATTAGCATTCAAACGCACCGTTCCACCCTGCACTGATGTCTACTGGAGGCAACTATACCCGCAAAAACTTAATTCTTGCCGATTCCAGGACGAATTTTGGTTGAAACGGAATGTTTACTACATCGCGTATACGCAGGGTCGGCGAAACCACTGTGCAAGTTATACGCCGCATAAGGGCGCCAGCCGAAAGTGGTGCTAAAAAACTATATCACACGCTTATAATAAAGGAATCCAACTCCCACATAAACAAAATGTAAATATATTTCTTTTTTTATTGCATCCAGGTGCAAAAATTTGGGGGCGCCAAAAATTTTCTTGCATACAGGCGCCAGCTAACCTCGCGTCGGCCCTGCGTACACGTCACGCTGGTGCTACGTGGCTCGACTATACCAGTGGCGCCACCAACGGAGAAGCCTTGAAGCCTCATTCTGTCAGGTTTCGAGTCATAAATTCATTATTATTTCAACGTGCGATGCTTATTAGCATTCAAACGCACCGTTCCACCCTGCACTGATGTCTACTGGAGGCAACTATACCCGCAAAAACTTAATTCTTGCCGATTCCAGGACGAATTTTGGTTGAAAAGGTTTCGCGTATACGTACACACTTTTCCTAGCTTGTGTGAGCGTACGCACACATTCAAGGCCCGCTGAGACGGCAGCCTTAAAGCAAATTTATGATAGAGACGTGTTCTTTTACAAAAATCACATCGTGTGCGTGATGTGCACACAGCGGGTTGAGTTGACAGAGGAGGAACCTCTTAAAAAACATTTGGTGGCAACCAAAAATTTAAGACGGTGGCGAATTTGTCACTTTTGTCGACGAACATTGTTTATAGCAAGACCAACAGAGACGTGCAAGGAGTGTAACGATGTCCTAAATAATTAATATTCTTTTTAAATACACACTACACTTTACATATACACGCCTCACACACATCCAGAATGTAATTAACACATACACTTTTATTTTACTATCTTTTATATATTCATATCATTCCATTATACATCACACTATACAATTACACAGCCCACACACGAACATAATGTAGTAAATACTCACACCTTTCATTCCTCATCTTAATAAACATATATTTTTATACATAAAACAAATGAAACTTAACCTAAAAAACCCCTAAAATTAAGGAAAAAAATAGATACTAAGTAGACCGGTAGCATAGGCAACATACATAGTTGCAGAAAAACTAATTCCCGTAGAATCCGCTAGAGCGCACTAAAACATAAGACCCAACGAGTAAAATTTAAAATCCACGCCTGCGCAGCAACCAGTCTGCCATTACATTACATTACATTACATTACAAAATGCCAAGACGCTCCGGCAATCGCCACACGAAGCATAAAAAAGACATACAGGAATTGGAGGACATATTCCGTGAAATGGTCCCCATTCCTCCACTACTAACACCACTCCCAGACAGTCCAGAAAGAATGGTAAAAACTGCTCTTTTATCACAAATTTTTCCAAATTAACAAAACCTTCTTCTCAAGACACGACCTCATACTCCTCCGGAATTCACACTACCAACAACACCGGAGTACCCGACAACTCCGGACTTTATCCTTCCAAGCACCCCGGAGTTCAAGGTCCCAGAAGTTCCGCCAAGAAGATGGCCAAAATTGATTCTGGTGGACATTCCAGACCCGGACTGGGAAACTTATAGAGCTCTGCCAAAGGCAGACCCTAGGAAAAAGTTATGGCGACTCCTGGCATTGTTTGGATCAGGAGCAGCAATGCCATATAACCCCTCTAAATAAATATTCCATATATACTTAAATACAATGTCCATTTCGTTCCCCACCTCCGTTCCAATCTCTCGAGGACGAGAGATCCCCCAGGGGGGGAGGTGTAACGTCCCACGGGGACTTAAACCGTTAGATACCGACAGTCGGTAATATAGGAACCGATCTCCGTTGCCATATAACCATATTCTGTTACCGCGTAAATATATTATAAGACTTTTATATATAATTATAATTTAGATGAATGTTAGAAGAATAATTGTTATAAGAATATTAGGAATAATTAATAATAAGTATTAGCAAAAGCGCAAGACAAAATAATATGTAATAAGCAAGCAAAACATAAAATAACAGATAGCGATTCACTGCGCATGCGCCAGCCCGCCAATTTCTCAGTATAAATAGAGGCGCACGCAGCACAGCGGGACATTCAAGCTACGAATACGCTCAAGTGACGAACGAATGCTCAAACCTAGAGGCAGCTTAAGTTTCAACCAGTGGGATTCAGCTTCGCTCCGGAAACGGCAGCGGCGGATCTCCAGTGTATAAAAGTTACTGGTGCTCCTCTTTGGTTTGCTCATTTGAAGTCATAGAACCTCGTTCTTGCAAGGCCATCGAGCTTCGCTCCGGAAACGGTAGCGGCCGAAGTGCTTGGTAAAAACAAGGTCTGTAGAGCATAGAACAGAACTCTGTCAAAAGAATCGAGCTTCGCTCCGGAAACGGCAGCGGCCGATCTTACTACAGAAATTGCCAAGAGTACTCGAGCTTCGCTCCGGAAACGGTAGCGGCCGAGCTCTGCAATATACATATATATATATATATTTTAAAATACGTAGCGTTAGAGTCAAAAAAACATAAAAACCCAAAAAGAGCATATATAGTCGTAGACCGTAAGCTATATTAATTATTATTTCATTGTTGTAACTATATTAATTATTGTTTTATTAAATAAATAAGCATTATTAAGTTTAAAAGCCGTAGATATTACTCTTTAGTCTGTAAAATAGAACCCCCACCTTTCCTACACTCGAGGGGACGCCGCTCTCCTCTCGGGGATCTGTCGACGCTCAGTTGTCCCCGGACAGTCGAACGTTACAGCGAATATTCTCTACATTCTTAAAGACGACGAAGTAACGTTCTTGATTGCCCTTTGGAAATCTGGCAACCAGATGTTGTTGAAGCCGTCTTCGAAAATACGGAATTGCCGACCATAAACGATAGGTAAATGAATTTTCGCACCGCTCTCAACTGTTACCTCCTAGAGCCTCCTTCGTTTAGTATAATTAAGGACCCAACATAAACGCAAAATACAGAACACAATATAAAGGTCCAAAATATAATAAAATTTGAAAATACAATAAAAAGCGGCCTTTTCGTTAATCCGTATATTGCTCTGTCAGCTGGTGGTAGGTATAGGTACATGGTTACTTCGCACCCGTACGCACTGTTTTCCGCCGTCGAAGTGCGGGACAATACGATCATAAACCGCGACCCTGATGAGACGCTCTGGCCGATCAACCTGGCTATAGTTCTTCGGAAACAACTGGTTCCATTAGGCCCTGTTGCGGCCGCGCGCAACGGCCGTATTTGAACGCGCGCCCGCGGTGGCATCAACACAGCTGTTGAGCCGTCGCGGCGCGTTTGAAGGTTTTTTTGACCGCTAACGATCTTCGCGAAGCGCTCGCCCGGCGACCGTTAGTTCCGAGAACAACACCGTCGTGACAACCACGCAATACGATCCTGCAATATTTCGCGCCCATTGCGCCCAGCATTCTTGTGCACCTATTCTTGTGCGACCAGTATCGCTACGCGCCCACGCGCCGTGTATACGTGTTTTGTACATTACTGTGTCTGTGCTGTCCGACGTCTGTGTGATCACAGAGTGACCAAATAAAACAGTGTTGTGTCCACCTGCGGAGTGTTAGCTACCCGTCATCCCTTTCCCTACGAGCTGCCCTACCGCCGGCATTATAAATCCGCTCTTGGCGAAAACATTGGTCCTTCGAGCCGGATCTGCAGTAAGGAAGGATGACGAGGGAATCAGCAACCACCGCCACTGCGGCGGCCCCGTTATCCTGGTCGGCCCTGGTGAAGAAGATCCGGGCGCTGATGCAGTCCGCCCAGCGCCTGCTGGTCAATTTTAAGAAAATGGGCCAGGCCAAATTCACTGAGGACAACGCGAAGGAGAGGATTGCGACCCTGAAGGCGACGTGGGAGCAGTGCACCCAGTTGCACATGGAGGTGGAGGCCTTGATTCCGGAGGAGGAGCGAGAAGTCTGCCCGTACTTCCTTAACGACGAGTTCGCCCAGGCCGAGGAAGGGTATTGGGAGACCCTGGACTTCCTGCTGGAGGTCGTCCGGACGCTCCGCGCCCCCTCCCCCGCAGCAGACAAGGATCCAGCCGCCTCATCATCTGGAGAAAGGAAGAGCCGAGCCAAGCTCCCACGCCTCACCTTGCCGCGATTTTCGGGTGAGTACTCGGAGTGGCAAGCCTTTCGCGACCTCTTCACGTCGCTCGTGATAAAAGACCGGACCCTCGACGACGTCGAGCGGCTGCAATATCTTAAAACGGCGGTGGAGGGCCCTGCGGCAAAAATCATGGAGCAGTTTACGACCACCGAGTCAAATTTTGCAACCGCCTGGGCGACCTTGTCCCGGCGGTACGATAACAAACGCGCTCTTGTGTCGGCCCACCTCCGTACGTTGATATCGCTGCCGCCGATGACGTCAAATTCTGCCGACGAACTCACGCGCGTGCGCGACACGAGCAACCGATCCCTCGCGCTCCTCGCGAATCTAGGGTGCCCCACCACTTATTGGGACGACATCGTCATAGCGGAGCTGACGCTGAAATTGGACGCGGAAGTGCTGGAGGAGTGGGAGCTCTCGCTCGGTGCGAGCACCGACCTCCCCACCTATGACGCGTTAGATCGGTTCCTCGAGTCGCGCATTCGATCACGGGAGGCCACTCAAGCCGCTGAGGAAGCCAAGGCACGCGCCCGCGGTGCAATGCCTAAGGCTTCCAAATCGGCACATCCCTCGAACGCTCGGGTGTGCGCCACGAACGCGACCGACGATCCGCCCCGATCCGCGAATTCCGCGTCATGCCCTGTGTGCCGGGCGCGACACGCCGCGTATCGCTGTTCGGCCTTTCGGGCTATGCAGCCAGAGCAACGTCGCGATTTTGTCAACAGCAAACGGCTGTGTTTCAACTGTCTCGCGCCCGGCCACATGGCCCCGTCGTGCCCCGTCACCGCTTCTTGCTCGCGGTGTGGTCGGCGACACCACTCAATGCTGCACCCGAACGGCGACGACAAGAAAAATCTCCCCGCGACCCCGGTTGCGCGTGATGCTCCAGCAGAGTCCACGGCGGGTGGCGCCCCAGCCTCGTCCGCGGTGCACACTGCGTGCACGAGTTTCGGGAGCCCGAGCGGAGAGCCGGTGTTGCTGGCCACCGCGATCGTTCGCGCGAAGTCGGCGGGTGGAGACATGGTCTTTATCCGAGCGCTGCTGGATCAAGGAGCGCAGACGTCGTTGGTTTCGGAGTCAATCGTACAGACCCTCCGTCTGCGCCGTCAGCCGATGCGGACCTATCTTACGGGAGCCTTGGATGGACAACTGGGAGTTTCGCGAGCGCAGGTGCAGCTCGCCCTGGCCCCACTGCAGGATGACCGCACGGCCCTCACCATCAAGGCCAAGGTTGTCCCCAAGGTTTCGTCCTACCTGCCCGCCCGCCCACCATCGACGACGCTCGGGAAGCAGTTTGCGGACCTCGACCTCGCCGATCCGGAGCCGTCCACCCGCCGACCCGTCGATCTGATTGTCGGGGCCGACTATTTTGACGCCCTGTTGCGCCCCGGGTTACGTCGCGGAAAGACCCGTGCCCTCATCGCCCAAGAGACGCTGTTCGGCTGGGTCATCTCGGGCCCGACCGGCCGCCCGTCCGCCGCGAGCGCCATACATCACGTGACCTCCCGAGCTCCCACGGACGACGAACGACTGCACGAGTCGCTTCAGCGGTTCTGGGAGCTGGAGGAAACGCGAGCGCCCGCGTCGCGCTCGCCGGAAGACGAGGCCTGCGAGCAGCATTTCCTCTCAACGCACTCGCGGCGGGCGGACGGTCGATACGTGGTGCGTCTTCCCTTCAAGGGCGGGCATCCTCCCGATGTCGGCGCGTCGCTGCCTCGCGCCTCCGCCATGCTCCGCGCACTCGACAAGCGTCTGTCGGGGGACGCGGCGCTGGGGGCGGCGTATCGGTGCTTCATGGGGGAGTACGAGTCGTTGGGCCATATGGAGGAGGTCGGGGCCTCACCCCACCGCGACGAGCACACGACTCGCGTGTACCTCCCGCACCACGCGGTCGTGCGTAGCAGCGACGGGAGGCTGCGAGTCGTGTTCAATGCATCAAGCCCAACCACGAATGGGACGTCTCTGAATGACCACATGATGGTCGGTCCCAAGCTGCAGCGGGACCTTGTGAACGTCCTCCTCCAATGGCGCCTCCCTCGATACGCCCTCCAAGCAGACATCGAGAAGATGTACCGCCAAATACGCGTACACCCGAGCGACGTACCTCTGCAGTGCGTGCTGTGGCATCGGCGCCCCGAAGACGCCCCGTCCACATTTCAACTGCGGACAGTAACGTACGGCACCACCTCGGCGCCCTACCTAGCCATGCGGGTTCTGCAGCAGCTCGCCATCGACGAAGGGGGGGGGGGGGTATCCGCGCGGGCGACGCGTTCTCGAGAGCAATTTCTACGTCGATGACGTGTTGTTCGGCTCTGACGAGGTCGCGTCAGCTCTCGCGGTGCGCGACGAGCTCTGCGCTTTGCTCGCTCGCGGCGGGTTCGTGTTGCGGAAGTGGGCAGCCAACGATCCTTCTCTGAACCCCGACGAAGAGCGGCCGGCCCTGACCGCATCGCCGGTGCCCTCTGCACCGGAAGGGCCGGAATCGCACTCGGTCCTGGGGATACATTGGGCTCCCCGCGAGGACGCATTCCGATATAAGATCGAGCCCCCTTCCGCCCCCGCGACGACAAAGCGCACCGTCCTGTCGGTGGCGGCGCGATTGTACGACCCGCTCGGCTGGGTATCGCCGGCGGTGGTGGTGGCAAAAATTATTTTGCAGGACCTGTGGCTGCGGGGAGCGGAATGGGATGCTCCACTCCCGTCGGACGTGCTGGAGGGCTGGCAGGACCACGTCGCTGCCCTTCCTCTCCTGGAATCGGCGCGCATCCCACGATGGTGCGGCCTGGACGCTGCCACCATTCACTGCGAGCTGCACGGGTTCGCCGACGCGTCTTCAAGAGCCTACGCAGCGGTCGTGTCCTGCTCGTCGCCAAGACGAAGGTAGCGCCGGTCAGGACTGTGAGCATTCCGCGGCTGGAACTCTGTGCAGCCACCCTATTAGCGCGTCTTTTACAACGGGTCGCGTCCGAGGCCCCCTGGCCTCCCGCCGCGCTGCACTGCTGGACGGACTCCCGAGTGGTACTCGCCTGGCTGCAAAGGCACCCCTCCCACTGGCAGGTATTCGTCGCGAATCGGGTGGCTGAAATTCAGTCCCTGATTCCAGCTGCGACGTGGAGGCATGTCCCGACGCGAGACAACCCGGCCGATTGCGCCTCTCGGGGCATGCACCCGCGTGATTTGCTGCGTCACGAACTCTGGTGGAGAGGGCCTGAGTGGTTGCCGAAACCGCCCGCGAAGTGGCCGGCGTCTCCGGGTGCGGACGACCCGCGGCCGGCGGAGGAGGAAACGCGAAAGGTAGTGGCCCACGTCGCCATCGCGCCGCCGCTCAGTCCGCTGAACCCGTTGCCATACTCAATCTCCTCCTGGCCGCGGCTTCTTCGCATCACGGCGCGCGTCCTACGTGTAGCGCGTCGGTGGGGTCGGGGAACCGGCGATAACGGGGGATCGCGAGTGCCGGAGCTGCGAGATGCGCGTATCTGGTGGCTCCGGTGGCTCCAGGGTACGGTCTTCGTCGAGGACATCGCCGCGATACGGCAAGGAAAACCCGTCCGGAGGTCCAGCCCCCTCCGTCAGCTGGCTCCCTTCGTGGACGAGGACGGCCTGGTTCGCGTGGGGGGGAGGTTGCGCCATGCTCTGCTTCCCTATGACGCGCGGCACCCAATCGTCCTACCGGAGCACCACCTTGCCACGTTAATCATCGAGCACGCGCATCTCAGGGCGCTGCACGGGGGGCCCCAGCTCACGCTCAGCGTCCTGAGAAGCAACTTCTGGGTGCTGCGCGCTCGCGATCTAGTACGCGCAGCGGTGCACCGATGCACCGTCTGCGTCCGTCATCGCGCCACCGCCGGAGCGCAGATCATGGCCGATCTTCCCGCTGCGCGGGTATCGCCGTCCCGTCCCTTCGACCAGACAGGGGTCGACTACGCGGGACCAGTCATGACGCGACCGGGGAAGGGCCGCGGGTATAAGGCGCACAAGGCGTATATCGCGCTGTTCGTGTGTTTATCGACCAGGGCCGTACACCTGGAGCTCGTGACCGACTACACCTCGGCAAGCTTCCTCGCCGCGTTTCAGCGGTTCGTTTCCCGACGCGGCCGTCCCAGTCATATGCACAGCGACAACGGGACCACATTCCGAGGGGCGGCCCGCGATCTCGGGGCCGCGATTCGCGGCGCGGTGGCTTCGCCTGAGGTCACACGCTTCGCCGGTGCAGAGGAGATTCAGTGGTCGTTCATCCCCCCCGCGGCTCCCCACTTCGGCGGGTTGTGGGAGGCGGGCGTTAAGAGCGCTAAACACCACCTCCATCGCGTAGTTCAGGACCACACGCTGTCGTACGAGGAGATGACCACTGTCCTCTGCATGGTCGAAGCGTGCCTCAACTCGCGACCCCTCGGCCCCGCTCCCGCCGAGGACGACGACTTTGCGATCACTCCTGGTCACTTCCTGACCGGAGCGCCCCCCCTAGCGCTGCCCCCGATGGCCTCGTCGAGCGGTCCTGCGTCGCTCCGTGACCGCTGGCAGCTCGTGCAGCGGATGCGCGACCATTTCTGGAGACGGTGGCAGTCAGACTACCTGAACTCCCTCCAGCCCCGACGTAAATGGACCACCCCTCATCGCAGCCTCTGTGTCGGCGACGTAGTGGTGCTCAAAGAGGACGACTCGCCGCCGGCTCAGTGGCGGCTTGGCCGCGTCTCGCAGGTCCACCCTGGTCCGGACGGTCGGGTCCGAGTGGTGTCGGTGCGCACTGCCCGCGGCGAAACATTGCGACCGATCACCCGCGTCGTTCTCCTCCCGTGCGCGTCCGCGGCAGACGAGGGCCCCGTCTCGGCGTGAAAGAGGCCACCTGTAACTAGCCTCGAGACTGTACGCCGCCACTTCGAGTCACCCACGCGCTTCACATCTTGTCACGGCGGGCGGCGCCGGGCGGGCGCGGTTCTTCAAAATTCGGCCCCACGACTGGGGTCCGAGGCGGGCGGAATGTTGCGGCCGCGCGCAACGGCCGTATTTGAACGCGCGCCCGCGGTGGCATCAACACAGCTGTTGAGCCGTCGCGGCGCGTTTGAAGGTTTTTTTGACCGCTAACGATCTTCGCGAAGCGCTCGCCCGGCGACCGTTAGTTCCGAGAACAACACCGTCGTGACAACCACGCAATACGATCCTGCAATATTTCGCGCCCATTGCGCCCAGCATTCTTGTGCACCTATTCTTGTGCGACCAGTATCGCTACGCGCCCACGCGCCGTGTATACGTGTTTTGTACATTACTGTGTCTGTGCTGTCCGACGTCTGTGTGATCACAGAGTGACCAAATAAAACAGTGTTGTGTCCACCTGCGGAGTGTTAGCTACCCGTCATCCCTTTCCCTACGAGCTGCCCTACCGCCGGCATTATAAATCCGCTCTTGGCGAAAACAGGCCCGAAATATACTAAAAGTTTATACCTGAGGTTCCCGTTCCCTACGCGTAGCGAGTTCAATATAGCGTATGCAGTTTTCAGTAAAAAGTCGAAATTGAAGAATTCTACGTACCCGTATTTCACAGTTTGGCCTGTAGTTTACGTTGACAAATTTACGCCATAATGGATCAACAATTTATAAGAAGAAGGAGTAAAAAATTACTACTTTTAAATAAATTGTTCAAACAAATTGACGTATTACGAATCTGAATGCGTTGCTGAATTCGTTTAAAAAAAATATATTAGTTTCGTGTAACAGATTATTCTCTATGGTGCATACTTTCCGAGATATTGGGGCAAACGTGTTTTTCATCCCCAGATATGGATGATTGCCGATAAAAGAAAATACGTGTCAAATATTTTAGCGAGGACTATAATCTACGCGAACCTCATCAAAATCGACAATAATTATCATGGTATTGCTTGTTTTAATATAAAAAGTAATATCTATTGTTAGACAATAAGTACATTATGCAAGTGATATGTATATGTAAAGAAAACACTTGCGAGGTCGTATAGTGTAGTAACGAGCTGCGGTGCCAATACCTGTAAACAGGTGACGACCGCTTCATCCTAAAAGAGGCCGAATTCCAAATCTCGTTATATTTGTGTTAAGGGGACATTCTACTCTCTCGGCCTCAAAAATTTCGATTTTTTTTCTGAATTCGGAAGAATGCACCTTCTACAATATCCTCCTAAATTTTTGCAGCGAAATTCGATGTATTTTCAATGTTATAGGTATTTGTAGCGTCAGCGGCCTGGTTCTCAAAACATTAAACGCGTTTTTCTCGAAACACCATTTTCTTGGTTGGCGGATGTGATAAAAAAAAAAACTCCATGACCAATTAATCCAAAATTTTAATATGTAATTCTACACATTAGTGGCTTTCCCGCTTAGCACAAATATCTTAAGATTTTTTAATATTTTCTCACATTTTATATCTATTAAACAGAAAAGAAATGCCCTTTTCGGTACTTTCAACTTTGATTGACCGCCATTTTAATAATTTTGGTCCAAAATTGTTCTTTCGTGGTAAGCGCGATAACCATACTCCTGCGAATTAAAAATATGTTTAGTTTTTTTATTTCCGATGATCCAGTCGTCCGAAATTTCAACCGCCAGCAATTCTGATGCCGCCAACTTAACTGTGAAATATTTGTGTAAACAAATGAAATAAACAAAGAACAATGATTTTTTCTTGTATTTCAAGAGTGGTAAAATATACCCCCAGAAATTCGAAAACATTAAGTGTTTCCTTCATTTTAAAAACCATCACCGAAAACTGGCCGATTTTTCGGCCGAGAGAGTAGAATGTCCCCTTAATATCGATTTTACGACCACCCTGCTTTGCGAAGGTGGCAACATGTCTTGCAGGGGAACACAGGAATAAAAGGGGTAATCCTGTGACTGCCCGTGGTCCCGCCTGCGTCGTCCTCCCCAAAAATTCGAGACAGATTGCTTATCTATCGAGATATACGCGCGTTCGAATAACAAAACAAAAGCACGCGCGACGTATTGGGTGTAAGAAAAGATAGGCCACTGAGAATTAAGCCTAAAAACTGTCGTGCAATTCTACAAGTTATTTGGAAAATGTTTTCTAATTACTTTATAGCGTGTTGGAGACCAAACGTCTAGTATCATAAAGCGGTAGTAAACCGTGACCCGCTAACAATCCGTTTTAAGACTTCGCGCAGATGGCTGCATCATGGGACTCACCCCCGTGGAAAACACAGAAAATCACGTTTTTATTTTATACCTGTATTTTTCCACCCCTACGCCTACGATTTGAAAAGGTGGGATTTTTCGCGACCAATAATATTTGGAGTGTCGCACAAAACTCCGCCTTCAAAAGGATGTACGCCCTGAAGGAAATACTATTTAAACTACGACTTACACAGATAGTTAGTCAGTACAGACCACATTTCCGTATATTACACACGGGAAGTGTTCGACAGTTTTACGTGTCAGTGTTGTGCCAGTGCATCTGCATTGCCCGTCCGCAAGGTAAAATTTTCAAATGTGGAGGACGAGACGCTGATACATTGTGTATCCACTTATCCTGTCCTTTACGATGCTGAGGACGAAACTCATAGGGACTATCAGTTGAAAGACAACGTGTGGAAAGCCGTGTCCACCACAGTACAGAGAACAGGTAAAGTGTTCTTTAATTATATTTATTTGCATCAACCATTAACTAGGGGCTAATAATATCATCGAAGAGTAATATTTTTTATCATTACGGTGGGGTGGGGCTAAAAGTCCCGTTTTTCGTATAAACCTATGTAAAATTTAGTACTAACAATCTAGAGATATCTGTTGTTATTTTATATAAAGTATAACTATTAGGCTTTACGTTCACGAAGTTCGTTTGTTGGTACAGTTATTTTGGTTGGTACAGTTGCATAGAGTAGAACATACAATTTTAACGTACGTGACTGATACGCATTTAAACTGTGGTTTACTTCGTATAAAAGAATAAAGACGACGTATTTCTTTTAGTTTTCGATACATAAAATAACGAAGGCGTCATGCAATTCGCACGAACGTCCAGGAGCGACTGGCGACTCTGGTCGCCTCCGTTGCTTCTCGCCTTTTACATAGTATATTGCGAAACTCTAAACATTCTTTAGGAATAGAGATTTAGAATTAGGGACTTTTTACCCGCCGGGTTTTTATCCCCACCCTACGTATGGTGATTCACTATTTTGTGGACACAATATTCGAAAATGCTTCCCATCTGTGATAGGCACGCCACTGGCGGCATGCACATGCGCAGAAAGCGGCTACGCAGGACACAAGATGTCGGACACTGCTAAGAGCATTGATATACGTTCTTATTAAAACTTATTATTAACCACGTGCGTGATCTCATTTTATTACCCAAACCATGACATGGCGCAGTCGTAGTGATGCGTAGTGCTGTAAAGTAAGCAAATGCAGAAATACGTGAACAATAAAGGGAATATTAAAGAGGGTAAATTGAGTGGACCACGAGGTGGACACGAAGTACAGAACAAAGGAAAAAGAGACGCAAGACACGTGGTGAGAAGAAAGCTTAACCATGGCAAATGCAGTAGCCCTTTCGAATCTAAAACCACCAGAGCCATTGTCGTTTGAAGGCAACATATCTGAAAACTGGAAGAAATGGATCCAGAAGTTTGAAATATATTTACAAGCTACAGAAAGCACAACGAAGGCAGACGGGGTAAAGGTAGCCATACTATTGCACACAATAGGGGACGAGGCTTACGAAAAATATGAAACGTTCGAGCTAACGCAAGAACAAAGAGCAGTGTATAACACAGTGGTTGCAGCGTTTAAAGATTACTGTGTGCCTAAGAAAAATGAAAGTATTAATAGACATCTGTTGTTTCAAAGGAGACAGATGGAAAGTGAAACTTTTGACCAGTTTTTAACAGAACTGAAACGACTGAGTTTAAGTTGTGAACTAGGAACTCTGAAAGATTCAGAGGTGCAGGTCTTAAAAATCGTTTACTAAGGATGGATGAATTAACTCTAGAGAAGGCGATAAAAGTTTGTAAAGCTGACGACATGGCCGAACAACAACTGAAAACGTTGAAAGGAGAGGCGGAAAATATTGACTATGTCAAAAGACGGGAGGACAAAACCAAGCAGTGGAAAAGCAGAAAAAACATTGCAGGTTCCAGCAAACGAAGCAGCTATCACGAACGTACGGGAAGACACAACAACAAGTAAAGAAGAAGGACGCGGCAAGCAGAGGTGAAGAACATCGAGGAAGCACGTGCCAAAGATGTGGGTATACGCATGCCTACAGGAAGTGTCCAGCTTTCAACAAAATATGCAATAACTGTAAGAAAAAAAATCATTTTGCGCAAGTATGCATGAGTAAGAAATTACAAGTAAGTGCAGTAACAGAAAATACCGAGGAGGACACACCAACGTATTTTCTGGGAAACATAAATATAGACTCAGTAAGTGCGGAATCGTGGTATGAGAAAGTAAAATTTGTTAACGAGAAAAAAGCGTTATTGTTCAAGTTAGACACTGGCGCAGGATGTAATATAATGTCATATTCACATTTGTCCAGGTTAGGAATACTCGCACAAATAAATCCGACAAAAGTGAAATTATGTAACTATGAGGGATCCAAGTTGGATACGCTAGGAAGTACAAAGTTGTGGTGCGAGATAGCAGGTAAGAAAACAGAAACAGAGTTTCATGTTGTAAAAAATGGGTCGTCTCCATTGTTAGGATTACCGTTGATAAAAAGACTAAAGTTATTAGTTAAGGTCGATGGAATTACTGCAGGTTTAACAGTAATAAATGCAGATAGTATTAAACAAGAGTTCAAAGATGTGTTCGAGGGAGAAATAGGTTTAATCAAAGGATTCGAATATAAGTTTAAATTGAAACCAGGGTATAAAGGACAAATGGTACCGTGTAGAAATGTCCCATTTAAAGTATATGATATGTATAAGAAAGAATTGGATAAACTAGAAAGGTTAGAAATCTTGGGAAAAATAGATGAACCCACAGATGTGGAAAACGCAGTAGTATTAGTAAGAAAATCAAATGGTTCTTTAAGAATATGTCTAGATCCAAAAAATCTAAACGATTACTTAATGAGGGAACATTTTAAATTTCCTACGTTTGAGGAAATTGCAGCTAACATGAAAAGCCCAAATATATTCACAGTGTTAGATGCCAATAAGGCATTCCACCAAATTAAGTTAGACGAGGAAAGCTCAAAGATGACAACCTTTCAGACGCCATTTGGAAGGTATAGATATAAAAGAATGCCGTACGGGATAAAAACGGCTCCAGAAATATTCCACAAAAGATTTACAGAGATTTTTAAGAACATTCCGAATGTAGTCAACTATATTGATGATTTTATTATATGGGGAAAAGATCAGGTAGAGCACGATAAAGCTCTTAGGCAAGTGTTGCAAAAAGCACGCGAAAATAACATAAAATTAAATAAAGAAAAGTGTAAAATCGGGGTGAATAGAGTCAAATTTTTAGGACATATCTTTACAGATAAAGGCATTGAAATAGATGAAGGAAAAGTAGAGGCAATTTTCAAAATGAAACGTCCTGTGGAAGTAAAAGAAATGGAAAGATTTCTAGGAATTGTTAATTATGTGTCTAAGTTTGTAAACATGGTTAGTAGTGTAACATCTCCCTTAAGAGACATGTTAAAGGAAGATAATCAGATGGTGTGGACGGATGAAAGAGTGAGAGCATATGAAAAAGTAAGAACGATGCTAACAAAGACGCCAGTCTTACAGTATTATGACTCTAATGCGGATTGTAAGTTAAGTGTGGATGCGAGTAGTACAGGTGTGGGAGCTGTCTTATTGCAGAATGAATTACCGATAGCGTATGCGTCAAAAGCATTGACAAATACTCAATGAGCGTGGGCGCAAATTGAGAAAGAATTGTATGCAATAGTCTTTGGATGCGAGCGTTTTCACCAATACATTTACGGGAAACAAGTGTAGTAGAAAGTGACCACAAACCGTTAACACCGATATTGTCAAAACCGTTGAGCGCCAGTCCCATTAGATTACAGAAAATGAGATTAAGAATACAACCCTACGACATAAATGTTAAATATAAGCCAGGAAAAGAATTGTACGTCGCAGATGCGCTTTCTAGAGCACACGATATTGTCATTCCCGAAGAGGATGATGATTTGAATGTAAACATAATGTTAGTAGACTATAAAGATTATATGAGTGAGAGTAGGGTGAAACAGTTTGTAAATGAAACCGCGAGTGACGAAGAACTACAAGTGGTGATACAGTTATTGAGAAATGGTTGGCCGGCTGAGAAAAACAAACTACCGGAAAGTGTCAGAAAGTATCATACATATCACAGTGACTTAAGTGAAAGTGACGGACTATTGTATAAAAATGACCGAGTAGTAGTTCCGCGAAGCTTGAGGAGAGAGATGTTAAACAGATTACATTATAGTCACTTAGGGATAGAAAAGACTAAGTGTTTGGGAATGAATAGTTCTCTGCGCCGCCGCACTCTCGATCACCGCAGCACCTCCTGGGCAGCGGAAGTCGCGGTCGATCCGCGATCAATCGACCAATCAGCGTCCGTCTTGTCGATCGACGCTCGAGAATGTTCGAGAAGACGCCGAGGCGGAAATGCGCATCCATATTGTTAATTCTGTTCACAACCGTGCGCAACGAACCACGTATTCTTGTTCATTGTTTTTTAACGCGTTATTCAACCAGTAAATCAGTGCTCAAATCACGTTAGTTTCACACGAGTAAACTCATCACAGTGTTCGCGTCACAATCAGTTAATCTAAAGCGATTTATCGTGGATTCGCGATTGTGCGTGTCCACGTGTGCACGTTCTGATACGTGAATTGTTGTACAAGAGAGTGTACGGGGGCTCAACCCTCTGTTTTCCAGTGCGCACAACGGCTCATCCGTTGGCACACTGTTTTATAATAAAGACCTCACATTATTGTGCAAACAGTGTTTTGGTGCAAATCACCGGTCATAACCTCACCAGCCTCCTCGTGCTCACCCTAACCTAACATTTTTACACTAAGAATAAGGCTAGAGAAATTCTTTTTTGGCCGGGTATAAACAAGCAGATAGAAGAGATGGTAGAAAATTGTGAGACATGTTTGCGAATACAAAAAAGTAATGTGAAAGAGCCTTTAATACCACACGAGATACCAAAGGCACCGTGGATTAAAATAGGTACTGACATATTAGAGTTTAAAATAAAAAAATATCTATTAATAGTGGATTACTTCTCCAAATATGTTGAAATTGCATATCTATCCAGCATGACTAGCGAAGCTACAATAAACGCGTTAAAATCTAGTTTTGCGAGGTATGGAATTCCTAAGGTTGTACATTCAGATGGGGGAACGCAATATACGAGTAAGAAATTTAAAGATTTTGCAAAAGAATGGGATTTCAAGCATGTTATATCGTCTGCGAGATATCCACAAAGTAATGGCATGAGTGAAAGGCATATTCAAACTGTAAAGCGCATGATGAACAAAGCAGAAATAGATGGTCGAGATCCATACCTAACATTACTGGAATATAGAAACACACCGATAACAGCGGAAATAGGGTCGCCGAACAAACTGATGTTCGGTAGGAATGTTAATGGATACATACCAATGTTTAATATAGGATATAAGGTGTCAAACGCTAATGACTATGAAGAGGTCAGAGAAAAATTAAAGAATAGACAGGAAATACAAAAAATGTATTTTGATAAGCGGGCGAGAACGCTTCCAGACTTTGGAGTTGGGAATAGAGTACGAATACAAGATGAGAAAAGTAAAGCATTTGAAAGGCGAGGAATAATAGTTAACAAACCAGAAAGGCCAAGGTCTTACGATATTTTAACAGAATCTGGAACAGTTCTTAATCGCAATCGAAAACACATAATAGGTGACTCGGCAAACAGTCAATTTAATATTGTTAAGCAAGAACTCGACGATGATATTACTGATGGTGATAATGATATTACAAATTGTGATAATAGTATAACTGATTGTGATAATAGCGCAAATACAGCGAATAGACAAAGACAAGCAGAAGCGAAGGAATGTGGAAATAGTCAAGAAGGTGTTGGGAATGGAATACTCAGACGTAGCAATAGGCAAGCAAAAAACCGAGATACCTGAAAGACTATGTTTAATTTAAGTATTGTATTTGATACCCGAAAGAATATGTTTAATTAAGTTTTATTTTCGTTAAAAAAGAGAAATGTGATAGGCACGCCACTGGCGGCATGCACATGCGCAGAAAGCGGCTACGCAGGACACAAGATGTCGGACACTGCTAAGAGCATTGATATACGTTCCTATTAAAACTTATTATTAACCACGTGCGTGATCTCATTTTATTACCCAAACCATGACACCATCAATCGCTCAAATACAGTTTGAAAAGTTAAATTTCATCATTAAGTCTTTTGCAATTCTTTTGAAATGGGAAAGTAGGTTGTGGTAAAAATATGGGCACTACTACTTTAGTACGTTTGTTACAACAACACTTATGTATCCATAAAATATTCTGCATGCAAATGAATTCAATCTCAATGCTTCTCCAGTAGCAATGGACTCCCTAAAAAATATATTATTTCATTGTTTCAGCTGATGACTGCAAAACGCGCTGGAAGAACATCCGCGACTCCTTCATGAAAAAAAAGCGGAACAATAAGCACGGTACGGGGTCGAAAGCCAAGCCGAAAAAAGTATGGGCATTACTGAAGATGCTAGATTTTCTGAACAATGTCGCGTCCGAGAGAAGGCAAGTATTTTTTACAAACAAGATGAATTCTAAAATACATTTCAAAAATTTATTTTATTTATTTTATTGCAGCACACAGACCAATATTGAATTACCAAATGATGCGGTTCAAACTGGTAGCGGGAGCAGCATTCCCGAAAACCCAGCGCCCGAAGAGATCATTGCCGAAACTGCTTCGTGGGAAGGTGTTTTATCAACACCAGAAACACCGCCAGAGGAAACGATCGCTCCGACCCAAAAAAGAAGAGGCGGCATGTTCGCGATTAGATGTAACTCGCGCGCCGGGATTGAGGTTAGGGTGGCGAAGTCAATTCAGTACAGCGATTCAGCGTTGGCTACGTCGTTTATTGAAACCATAAGGGATGAGCGACGGATGAGCGAACACTTGGCGATAACAAACACGATGAGCGAGCGTGCACGATAACGAATACGGTGAGCGTGGAGAGTTCTCGCACCGACACGTGCTTGGTGGCCGACGAATCTCCGCCGTTGAGATCCTGCAACGATTGCTCGTTTAGCGAATGAGATCGCGCTATGTTGCTAGAGTTGAGCTGAGTTTAGGATGAGCGTTGAAAAATGCTGAGAAGTGAGCGTTAGCAATGAATAAAAGAGCTTGAGCGTGACGCGTCCGATTCTAGGTACGTTGCGAACAAGAATGACAATGGCCCGAAGCTAGCTTCCGCCTTGGCGTCTTCCAGAAGCTTCTGGAAGACGCGCCAAGCGGAAGCGAGCTTTGATTGGGTGATCGCGCGGACGAGTGGTCCGATTGGGTGATAGCACCGGCGGCCAGATCTGATTCGGTGATCGATTGTAGATCTGCCGTCGTGCTCCGCTGCCCGTGAGGTGCTGCGGTGAGATGAGAGCGGTGGAGAGAGGAACTACTGCTCGAATCGCAAACACGGCACAACCTGTAGTACAGCGCCGAAAAGGCATAAAAACGACCATCGCGCTTTCCTGGACAGCCTCAACCAACGGTCTCACGATAGGGAGCAGCTGCTACACCAGTCCATGGAAGACGAGGGTGATGAGACAATGATCTTTTTTAAGAGTATGGGGGTAATGGGCAAGAAATTGCCGCGTAAACTGCTTGCGGAAGCAAAGATTTCAGTGCTGCAACTAATGCTAGATCTGGAAAGCAGAGCAGCAGAGAGTCTATGAGTATATATTGTGCGTATCATTGCGTCCCTACGAATCGCGCAGAAGATGGGCACCGCCAGTGTTGCCGGGAATGTTCTTGATGAAGAAGATTGTCAATTGCGGCCTTTACACGGACGTTCTTGCGTGGCACTTTTGCGCGCCACACGCCAGCGCGGCACGCATTTGGCGTGGCGTGCCGGAACGTCGGAAGGAGCGCGCTCCTTCTCGCAGGCCAGAAGATCGTACCCGTCACTACTTAGAGACAGCGAGTTCGGGCTCCCATTTCTACGTCGACTCAACATGCTTTTTCCAGGAACCAGCGCAGTCTTGTATTGTGTACTACCTGTTCCATGTATATTATCGATCTGCGAAACGATCGGCAAGACAGGATCGCGATATACGTAGGTTTGCGAAAAGTATACGAAGTCCTCGATATACCTGGCTTATAGAGGATATCATAAATGCTGTTACTGTAGGGCACACTGAAACATCTGTTTTTACGAAGCTACATTTGGTTTACCTGAAGGTGCTATAAATTATGGAAATGGTTTATTACTCAGTTATAACGACTGTATTGCGATCTGCATTCTCCTTGCGGACGAAAAGTTTCCACCTCATCGGACGTTCTTGCTAGCATCTTGTGCGTGGTTAGAAGTGTGGCGCGCCGAAATTCCACGTTCTTGCGTGCGAGTAGAACCGTTGTCAGGCGTGTCGCGTCCAAAAGTGTGGCGCGCAAACCTCGACTTCAGGAAAGTTTACATAAGAGACAGAAACGGTAGTTAGAAAAGGAAAGCGGCAACTTTATTGCCCTTAGCTTAGGACCTCTCCCAACCTTTGCCAGAACGACACTCGTTCTTGTGACTTCAAAGCAGACACATCTCTGTTAATTCGTGATCTACGAACGTTCCTACAGTGTTGAATATTGCGTGCCGTATTGACGTGACAGTGTGACGTGATCTGTACAGCAAAGCGATTTAAATTCTGATAATGAATCGTAAATTGCTGCTGCGTGCATTGCTGCAGGAAGAAGAAGACGACGATATTCTTCTGCGAGCATATTTGGAATCAAGGAACAGAAGTGAAATACAAACGATGTTCCAGACTCGAAGGACCGAGGGTTATTCTCGTATCTTGATAGCAAACCATTTAGTGGATAACGAGGAAACCTATAGACAATTTTTTAGGCTAAATAAAGAACAGGTTCATTTCGTTTTGAATCTTATTGGAAAAGATTTGGAGAAAAACTCGCATACAAGAGTCAAGAAACCAATTTCACCCGAAGATAAGTTGCTCTTGACATTGAGGTAAGTTAATTTTCCACAAGAGATATTTTATTTTATCGTCACATAATTTTATTGCAGTTGTTGTATATTTTTACTGTAGTTAATGCAAAGTACCTATTATCTCTTAATAATTACACGCCCCGACTACTGATTTGCACGTGCATTGTACACTCTCGCTTCACTCGCTGCATACTCTCCCGTACATTCTCTCTTCGCTCTCGTACATTCGATTCAAAAATATATTTTTTTACAGGTTCCTAGCCACTGGAGAATCGTACGCATTTAGAATATCGCCCAGTTATATAAGCGTCATTGTACGCACAGCATTGCAAGAATTGTGCAATAAATTAGTTGCCATATTTATGCCGCAGCCGAGTGTTGCGGATTTTGAAAGAATCAGCAATGACTTCCTCGTAAAATGGAATTTTCCGAATTGTGCTGGAGCTATTGACGGGAAACACATAAGAATAAAATGTCCACGGAATAGTGGATCTCTTTATTTTAATTACAAAATTTTTTTCCCAATAGTATTATTAGCATTGGTGGATGCCAATTATAAATTTATTATTGTTGATGTTGGGTCGTACGGAAAAGAGGGAGACAGTGAAATATTCCAGAAATCCGTTATGGGTCAAGCCATAAATACGGATAAATTAAATTTTTCCATGGATAAACCACTTCCCGGGATGAACGTCACAGCCCCACACGTAATTGTGGGCGATGAGGCATTCCGATTGACCAAACGTATGTTGAAGCCGTACCCAAAAAACCAGGCGACAAAAGATACAAAGAAAACAATTTTTAATTATCGGCTGTGCCGAGCCCGTAGGGTGTCGGAGAATGCGTTTGGCATATTGTCTCAAACCTTCAGAATTTTCTATGCACCAATTGCGGTACTCCCGGAAACGACGGATAATATTATTACAGCAACATGTTGCCTCCACAACATGTTGCGTGATGAATTTATGAATAATAATCACGCGAAACAAACAGTTTTCTAGACAAGCATGGGAAGCAACAATATGATGCCATTGGTTAGAGCAGGAGGATTTGGAAATGCACAGGGGTTCGACGTCCGCAATATGTTTATGACATATTTTAATTCACCGGAGGGGACCGTGGAATGGCAACACGTCTGTGTGGAAAGAGGCGTTAGAACATAAGTAAAAAAATAATGCCACATTTTCAACAATTCACCAAGTACGGCGCGCATGACGGGTAGGTACATTGAATTTTTCAAATTAGAACTATATATTGTTTGTGTATCAAAAATTGATTAATTTAATGGTTTATACATTGGATAGTTGGGTTAGTTAACATATTATTGCGAAAGTTAATAACGGATCAGTGCTGGGAACGGATACAGGGCACTTAGCAAAACGGAGCAGAGCAGAGTCCTTTGAAGCACGACTAACGATTATAATTTAAGTATATATGTACAAAGTCACAATTAAAATTACACTATTTAACAGAAATGTCTACGTGTTTGAACAATACTTATTTAAGCGAAGCTTAGCAGGTAAGCCAGCGCGTAATTGAAGTAAGCACTAATGCTAGTTACAAAGCAAAGAAGTAACTTCGCGAGGCAAAGGCGCGATTAAGCAAAGTGCGCAAGAAAGCAGAGTACAAGTGAATCGTAGCGTAGTCGCGAACAGAGAGACGATCCAGGAAATCGCGTTCGATTACGTGGAAGGAAGAAGTCCCCCTCCCATCGATCGCGAGTCGATGGGAGGGGTCCGTGATCGCTGCTCCACATGAGTCAGCGGGCCGTTGTCACTAATCGCCTAATTATCGGCGGGCTCTCACAGATGGCGTGGGCATGCTGCTTTTCCGTACATTTCAATTTGTCCGAAAATCATTTACGTGTCCCATGGAAGATCGATGTCAAAGTATCAAATCAGAATGAGTTTGAGAAATAGTTATATTAACGTCACAAGCAAATTGTATATTGAAAAATGATTTTTGAATTTCCATTCGTAATTATTCAATTGCAAAATTACTATTCGTTTATTTTAATTAATTTTTGCTTATTTTAAATAATGTTTTAGATTCTGTCCACTACTGTTTTTTCGAGCAATAGCCTCCAGATTTCGTCTTGGAGAGGCAACTGTAAATAATATCGTCCAACAAATTTGCCACACGATCCGTAATACGCTTATGTCGTCAAAATATAATAATGAAAAATGAAAAAAAAAAAAACGAACCAACTGTTATCAAAAAGTCAAATATCCCGAAATGTGTTGGCGCAGTGGATGGCAAACATGTGTATATATTTGCTCCCAAAAACTCTGGATCAGCATTTTACAATTATATAAAGGAACATTTTTCATTATTTTGATGGCAGTTGTAGATGCTAGTCACAAGTGTATTACAATAAATGGCAGTTCCTATGGAGGGACAAGCTGGGGGAAAAGCTTCGGTTACTGGTGATCCGATCTTGCTCGTGTCACCTACTAAATCTCTCTAAATGTTTTAGTAGCAGATGAAGCATTAGCGTTGGAAACAAATAAGACAAGACGCTATGCAAGACTGAATAAACAAAGTATGGACATTCGTAACGCTTTCGCAGACTGGTTCATTTCGCTTGCTGGAGAAGTTCCTTGGCAATATGAAACCATAACAAATTAATATTTTATTTTATTATATTAAATATATATTTATATTACGTTCTGATGTACGTATAATACTTTCTGATTTTATATCGCTGCTTATTGATTTCCACGCACTTTCGTGTACATTTCGACTTTTGTAACCGCGTCATTTTTTATCGTACCTATATAATAGAATGATTTTGAACGGCACAAGTCAATTGTTTTTGTAAATCCATCTTATGAATTATGTGTACGCGGCAACGTGCCGCATCTGTTTTGCCGTAACGTAACGTATTTGTTGGGAGGAGGTGCATTAGAAACAATGCAAGTTAAATTTTTGCGACAATACATCGCTGTAATACACTGCTCCGTCATGCGTTTGTTATGAATACCAATATTGATTTAAGATATTATTAAAACTGTTTTGAGTTTATCGTCCCTCAACAGATTCAGGGAAATTCTTCGTACTAATATTCGTATTCTCGTTACTAATGGTAATTGGTGTTTATACTGAAGCGTATGAGATAACAAATCACTTGTATACCTTTGGCATGAACTTTTATCAATCATTTGCTTAGCTGTAAATTTTTCTAGCCTTTAAATGATATTTTGATATAACGTTAAATTACTTATATTATTTATAACATTATATTTAACGAAATGAATTTTTAGTTTCGACCGTAATAATTGATAGTAAATTTTTAGTTTCGGCGCAATGGTTCGGTCAAATGGTTCGGTGGTTTGACCGAACCATTGCGCCGAAACTAAAAATTTACTATTATATTTAACGATTTAACTAACCTTTCCTGCTCCTAACTGAAAAGTTTAAAAAATGTCACTGGCATCCCTTTGGTTCTAAGTGCCTCATACATGTATGATGAAAGAATAAATAAATGTAATTAGCCATAATAAAGCAATAAGTTTAATTGAAGAATACTTTTCCTGTTCTGTTTAATTTAATTTACACTTCTCTCCGCACACTTTCTTTCGCTCCTTGCAATCATAAAGGACACAATATTAAATTTGATATATCCTCTATCAATGTTTTGTCCTCCGCAGACGAAAACTGTAACTTCGTCGACATTTCAGACACTCGTCACTAACACACACGCAAAATGTGACACTGAGGAGCACTTTATTGGCCATAATATAATCTTCTCCCTATAACCCACCTTTCCTTGCACCCATTACGTCGCAGGTCCTTCTGTTTTGATATTCGAGCGCGGTCACCTTTATACTCGAGAGATAAGGGATCCGTCTTTAATTTGAAACGAGGACGACGCAGGCGGGACCACGCGCAGTCAGCGGACTGCTACCCCTTTTCTTCTTGTGTCTTTCCGCGAGGCGTATTGATGGTTGGACTTGGTGGATAATACTTCTTAATTGGTAAATAAAAACTGAACAGGCTGACTTATGTCCCTAGCACGGCGGAATAGGGTTCGACTAAACGACCACCTTGTTTGTCGTTTACCTAACTCGTTGGAAGCCTCGGTACTTATATACAATCAGTGTCAAAAATATTCGTACAGCCACCAATTTAAAGTAAAAATTTGTATATCCATGTCAGTACTACATTCTAACAGAAAAAGATGATTAATAAATATTCTTAAATGTTTGTAGAATAGATCTTGCATAAACAAATTTTTATTCCCCTTAACATTTAAAAAAATATGAATAAAAGCAGATAAACGTACAGAAATAGACGTGCAGTAAGTATTCGTACAGCAAATAAAGGATCAATAAACTATGGAAATAAACTACCTAAATATTTAATGTTTTAATAATTTGTGAGATTGCGTTTTGATTCTATAATAGCTTCGAGCCTTCTTGGTGTAGAATTTATTTAGTTGGATGTCATAGCAGGTTGTATTTTACTCTACTACTACATACAGGGTGATTCTCCAACGCCGCCTGTCCTTTGACACATCTCTATAGATGCCGCATGGTACCCCGTGACGAGGACAACCCCTCGCAGCGCCTCACCGAATTTTATGGCTTTCGACCCTCGAAAGGGTTCGAATATCATTAAAAAGTCAGAAATGTCCAGGATTTCCGCATTTCCCACCAGATCTTTGCGAAAACGACGTCAATGGATTCCTTATGTTTCGCCGATGAAACTGACACCACGAACGACGTAATTCGGACCATATGAAGGAAATTCCATGAAAAATAAATTTATATCGTTTCAAGTTGTCTTCGTTAATAATAGTCCGATTTACAGGAAATTTCATATGATTTTCATCGGAAAAACATAAGGATTCCATTGGTGTCACTTCCATATCGAAACGACAAAGAATAAAAAATTATTTTATTTCTGAAACAGGTTTGGAGCGTACGCGCTTCCAAAAACTCATAAAGAAAACTTAGCTTGGAGAATTATCGTTTCTTCTATCGGTGGTCCCACTTATAAATTATCCAGTTTCCTAGCTGGCATACTTTCTAAGATAGTTGGTAAATCTACACACCACACTGTTGATAACTGGCAATTCTGTAAGGAAATTAGGAAAATACATATTGAAGATTCAATGCGATTGGTGTCTCTAGATGTCGTATCTCTTTTTACGAATGTACCTGTTGATCTAGCTTTGCAGGTATTACACCATCGTTGGACAGAAATTGCACAGCACACCAATATTAACAGAGATGATTTTCTCCAAGCCGTGAAGTTTGTGTTGGAGGCCAACATTTTTTCCTTCAATGGAGTTTTTTACAAGCAAGTTTTTGGAACGGCCATGGGATCTCCAATTTCCCCTGTCATCGCCAATTTGGTGATGGAAAGGTTAGAGACTGTCTCTCTCTCGAAGGTACTATTTCAATTAAAATTTTATAAAAGATATGTGGATGATATTATTACATGCATTAAATTAGAAGATTTGCCAATATTGCTCGATACATTTAATAGTTTCCACAATAGACTCCAATTTACTTATGAGGTTGAAAAGGATTCTTGTTTAAGCTTTCTGGATACATTGGTCATTAGATCAAACAATAAACTTAGCACCAATTGGTATCACAAACCTAGTTGGTCGGGTAGATACATAAACTTTTTTTCGGCTCATCCCATGCAACATAAGGTGGGATTAATAGATCGCGCAATTTTACTCTCTGACCCTGAATTTCGACCAGCTAATCTACTCCTCTTTAAAGATACTCTAAAACGTAATGGTTATCCCATAGAAATGGTCTCAACAATAATCCGTGACCGCGTTTTTGAGATTTACCATCCGGCATTGATGGAAAAACGTAAGGAGGAAAAAGCCAATAAAATAGGACCGATTAGTTGGAAAAATACCGCGGTCATACCATTTAGCAATAATATTTCTAATGATATTAAAAGAATGTTCAGGAAAATAGGAATACACACCATTTTTAAAATGCCAGATTATACTAAAAACTTGTTCCCTCCAATTAAAGATAAAAATACCTTTGTTAAAGAATTCGAACATCATTTACTCAATCCCTTGCATGGGTTGCAACCAAGTTTACATTGGGCAAACGTCTAGACTTTTAGAAAGACGGATCTACGAACACAAAAGGAACATTTTCCTACCACCCCCACAACATACTGCCCTAACGAAACACGCATTGGAATTTGATCACAGATTTGACTTCGATAATGTTAAAATTATTGATAGAGAGGCCAATTGGAGTCGCAGAATTCTGTTGGAGACGTTGCATATGATTAAACAACCAAGCGTAAACCTTAGGTATGAAACACCTGAGATACAAGAGTACTACGCAACTTTATTAAAGCAATAAGGCTTTATGATGTAATTCTTCCAATAGAGGCTTCACTTCAATTTTGGCCAGTATAACCAGTTCATCTATACATAATTAAATTATGTTATGTTATGTTATGTTTGGTCATATATCCTAATACGTTTGACTTTTACCACATGAACATCAATTAGTGGTATTTTGACAGTTGTTGTGAGGTTGAAAATGTTCGCTCGGTCAATAATTGTTAAATTCGTTCTTAATATTTAATGGTCTGTCTTTTGACTCCATTTTAGCCACAGTTTTGTTTCACCTTTAAATGGTCGTCCAAGTTATGTTTACCTCAGTCACGCTACAACCGACTCGTGTGTTACACGTCGTATCAAACGTGTGACTCTAAAGCGAACGGAGTATACTTTATAAATATCTTTCCTTGAAAAAGGTCTAAATCGCAGAGCGAAACGTCGGAAATTTATAATTTTTAAAATTGCAAATTAGCTTTTAAATTATTTAACTGACCGAACTAGTGCGCCGAAACCACTTATTGTTTATGAGGTAGGTAAATCACAAACAACGGCGGTCGTTTCGTCGAACCCTATTCCACCGTTCTAAGGACATAAGTCAGCCCGTTCAGTTTTTATTTAGCAATTAAAAAGTATTATCCACCAAGTCCACCATCAATACACCTCGCGGAAAGACACTGGAAGAAAAGGGGTAGCAGTCCGCTGACTGCGCGTGGTCCGGCTTGCGTCGTCCTCGTTTCAAATTAAAGACGGATCCCTTATCTCTCAAATATATACACGCGTTGGAAGATCAAAACAAAAGCACGCGCTAAAGTATTGGTTGCGAGAGAAGGTAAGCCATAGGGAGGAGATTATATTATAACCAATCGGTCCTGCATTCCTTTGAAACAGCAGGCTTTCACATCTGCCCAGTAATATCTCCTTCCTATGGCTCACCGAATACGTCAGCGCGTGCTTCTGTTTTGATATTCCAACGCGTGTTTATACTCGAGAGATAAGTGCTTTCACTCAAATTTTGTAGGGAGGATGATGCAGGCGGGAACACGCGCAGTCGGCCGACTACCCCGTTTCTTCCTGTGTCTCACCGCGAGATGTACTGATACTGCTTCAGAGTGATTTCGTTTCCTACTCCATTGTTGGGGAAACATTTTTCGATCTAACCTATGAACATCTTCTTATTTTGTTCGTGGAGGAAAATGCCACGTCTTATTCCAAAAAGTTAATCAGGCTGATCGACCAAAGCGTCTCGCCAGAGTCGCGGTTTATTACCATATTGTCCCGCGAGTCGGCGTGGCGGTTAATAGCAGTACCTACGTCCGGGTCCGAATCCACGGACAGAGCAATATACGGATTAACTCATTGTGAGACTGAAGAGTGCCTAAAATTATTAAAGACGGCACTACGTTCTTGACTGCCCTTTAGAAATGCTGGCAAACAGATGTTGTCGAAACGGTCTTGGGAAAATATGAAATTATCGGTCGAAAACAACGAATGAATTCTCGCTTGGCTCCGATCCCGTTTTTGTCCCAACGCACAGTAGCGTCAATCCCAAGAATAGAGAAAAAATTCAACATTCCACTTTTTCCAATCAAAATGTCGAATCTTATGAAACTACTTTATAAAACACTAGTACTGGATCTGAAGAAGTCGATAAAAAGTTTAAAACACCTTCGTTTGTATTGCAATGAGAATATTTTGAGCGTAATATCTTTTCTTTACTTTTTAAAACCTTTATTTCTGGCATCTTGAGGCCCTTCACACAATTAGCCGATTGGAAGGTTGCCCCAATATTGCATAATTTCGTAGGAATGTATTAACACTTTGTGAACAGTATTTGGTATATACGATAACATGGATACAAGTTTGCAAATATTTCTGCACTTTCCATAGTATGTAAGTACATTTATCAAATTGTTCTAGTTTTATTGTAATTATTGACATTATTTTTTTAAATAACGTCAATCCTCCGTATGAGTTGTATATTAATACTTTTTTTATGAACTTCCTTAATTATATTCGGCAGTTTCAGTGCGAAAAATATGATGTTGTTGAATTTTCCCCTATTTCGTGGGATTCAGCCTCACTGTGCGACATAGAATACAGGTGTAACGAGTTACGCCGGTGGGACGACGATCTTACCCCCCACCACGCGCCCGACCGAGGTAGCGCGTACCGCGCTACGCCAACGGTCTTGCCCCCCACCACTCGTCCGCAATACCGAGAACTGGCGCGAGAGGGTCTCGCACCGAGAGACTCTCTCGCTGCCGAAAATGTGCGGACGAGGACATACAGGTCGGGGGCATAGGCCTATTTGGGAGAGACCGCCTCGAGCGTTAGTACGGATAGTACGCCTCTCCCAGAGACCTCCTGTGCGATTCCACGTTCGTGTGCCGACACCAATTCTTGTGAAAGACCAAGCCCTCGTGTAGCCACCCGCTCTTGTGCGTCGACAGACTGAGTCTCTGTGCATTTTTCGACTCCACACCTCCACGGTTCCCAGAAGGACAGCGTGAGCCATCCTCTGGACGCAGACCGATATCCGCCATCGATCTCCCGAACAGAGTTATCTCCGTTCTCGAGAGCGTCCTTAAAGTCGCCGATTCACCCGCGGGTTGTGCCCACTGGGTGACCGGATCCCCGACTCTCCGACCAGGGTCAGTGGCAGGGTTGGCCCGCCAGGACACCGAAGGGTCAAATCGTCTAACCTGTCCACTCTCGCCGAAACGTTACCGACGATCGAGACCCGCGCCGCGATACACACCGCCGACCAACGCACCGAACCACGCGCCGCGATACACACCGAGACTCGCGATAGACTAAGTCTTAGATTAAGCCTTTCACACACTGTGTGCCAGCATAGACCTGGCCGGGATACCCTGTACAATAGCCTAAATAAATTGTCGTACTCTACCTCACCTCTGCGTATACAGTCATTCGATCGGCGGCCCTGGACAACCGTCCTGAGCTGGCGATACGGTTCCTCCACCGTCCCACCGGTAACCCCGCGATTTAACGGTTACATTTGGCGCCCGAACAGGGACTTTCTAAAGTACGGAGGACGATCGAATGACGGGGGTCAGCTGGGTGTACGACAAGACCAAGGTCGACCTCGTCGAGCTCGCGGAAACCTACAAGCTCGACACCACCGGAACCATCGACGCTTTGCGAGCGCGAATAGTGGCGCACCTTCGCAACAACACCATGCAGCGGGACAGCGAAGCAGGCATCCCACCCACCACGTCCAAAGCGAACCCCGGGATCTCCACGATAGCCACTGTGGAGAACGCTTCAGACTCCGAGGAAACGCCGCTCGCCAACTTTTCCCCCAAAACTAAGGGGAAAACAGAGGCAGCGAGCGACCATGGTCCACCTCCCGTCCAATACATGATGGACCGAGTACGAAGGTGGGGAGGGCATTATGACGGAGGAAAGGGGGTCGAGGACTTCCTGGAGCAGTTAGAAGATCTCCAGGATAGCTACGAAGTCGCCCCCGAACAAATTTTACGATGCCTCCCGGTAATTCTAAAAGGCGTGGCACTACACTGGTTTCGCGTCGAGAAAAAGAAGCTCCCAACGTGGGACGCGTTCTTGCCAGCCTTCAAGCGGAGATTTATGCCGCGGCGAACACGGCAGGATTTGGAAAAAGCCGACTTTGCCGACAGCCTACGGCTGCTGATGCACCGCCACGGGGGCATTTCCGAGGAAGACCAGCTGGAATGGGTCTATTCGAACCTCCGCCCCGAATACCGATTGTTTATACATCGGAAAGACTGTGACCGTCTCCGGTTTGTGAGACGGTTGCCGGTGGGACGGAGAAGGAGTTTATTGTCGACTCAGTCGGTAAGGCCGGGTTCGTCAAATGAGTAAAGCGTTTTAAATAATAACAATGTTTATTCAGCTGTAAGATTAGGTTTACAATATCTTCCGCGTAACGGTTGCGGGTGCGGAGACTCGACTCGGTAAAATCGCGGCGGCGGCGGCACTGGCGACGAGCTGGGGGATCAAGGATGCGGAGTTTGTGGAACGGTCTGCTGGGAAAGGCCTTAACAGGCACGATCGTACGAGAGTCGTATAGTGGCGTTCCCGTGTGCAATAGGGCTCTGGCCTATAGAGGCGCGGAGACACCTTACAGGCAAGGTAGGGCACAAGATTGCTCTCGGCCTATTTAGGAAAGAGGCTGGTTAATGGCACAGCGTGACGATCGGTCGACGCGTGCACACCTCACGGAATCCAAAAATATGAGCGTCTTGGCGTACGGTACGGCAGCGGTAGCGGCTAATTCGTGCGGAACAAGAGCTATCAGTTTCGCTCGCCGCGGTCCTTATATCGCGAGCCCGTACATCTTGGCCCGCGAGACAGCTCGCGGCTGCGCGGCCGCCTAGCGGCCGCGGCGCGCACTCGGCTTATCGGCGCGTGACGTGACTTTATCACACCGCCTTTCTACTTCGGGGACGGAAGACGATTGCCGCCTTAGATCGGTTTCTGGGGTCCGCTGACCCCCTTTAAGACTAGCGACGATACACTTAAAACTACGGGTTGACCTTGGTCCTTACGACTACGGGTTGCAACCCAAGGAACGGTAACTTAAATCTACCCACCACCCCTTAACCTTTTTTTTTTTTTTTTTTTTTTTTTGACGTGGAGAAATCCCTAACGGGTACCCCGCCCCCCGGGGGAGGGACGGGATTATGTGGGACTTGCACCCACTAAAACTCCACGGTGGTCGTCCTCGGGCGCGGAGTCACGCGCTCGAGGGGGAGGACTTTTTGTGGGAGCAAACTAGCGATTCATCCGCTACCTCCCTCTCAGCGCAGTGCAAACTCCGCGCTCAACAGCGCCCGGGGTCTTCCCAAAACTCCGGCGACGCGAGACAAACCACGCGTCCGCGTCGCCACTTCTGGGGGGGTCGCATGATGTTGTGGAGGGGTGAGCGTGCCCCCCCCGGCACCCCCACCCCGCGACCCCCCGCGGTCGAGCAGTGACCCGGACGCGGCCCGAAGGGTCGCGGCCGGACGGGGAGGCGGCACTAGGTCATATGGTCAATTGACCGCCGCACTCACCCTGTACCTGCTCGACCGCCTTCCTCGGGAGCGCGCTAAAAACGGCGCCAATGGCGCGGCTCTCGGGGGAGCAGCAGATGGTCGGCTGCTCCCCGGGGGGGGGGGGGCTTTGACACGAGGACCCCCCCTGATCGTATCGCCGCCGTCGCGCGTCGCGCCCTGCCACGACGCGACGCCGACGGCAACTCGCGGCTAAGGCCGCCTCCTTCCCGAGGCGCCCTGAAAAGGGCGCCTCTGACCCTGGGTAATGCCGACGGGGAGCGGGGGTGATGCACGAAACTACGTCACCGCCCTACCTCCCCCGGCCCCGGGTCATCTCCTTCCCCTCCTGCTTCCGGCACTCCGAGGGGCGGCTATGCGGGACGGATGCCCGGTGCGGATCCGGTCCCGCTCGGCCTCCTCCTTCTCTTCCATCACCGCCTCCGCAAAAGCGGAGACGGCCCTCCAACACTCCCGGTCTCCCGCCATCCGACGCACGACCGTCGGTAGCGAGAGATCGGGGCACAGCTGCGCCTCGAGGACACCCCGATCGTCCACCCACTCCCGGCATCTAGCCAGGGCGTGGTCGGCCGTGTTCTCGTCGCCCGAGTCGCAGCTGAAGCACTGCGACGACTCCTCCCGCCCTATGCGACGCAGGTATGTGCCGAAGCAACCGACACCTGTTATGACCTGCGTCAGGCGGAAGGTCAGCCTGCCATACCCGCGCCCCACCCATTCGTCCAGAATGGGCAGAAGCGCCCCGACAACGCGACCCTCCCGATATTTCGGGAGGGCCAACCACTGGTGCCATTTGGCCACCATGCGTTGCCGGGCCTGGCCCCGCACCACTTCATGTCCGCCGGCATTCGGGCCCCCAGCGTCGCGGAGATCACGGACGGCGGAATAAACTTCCGCCTCCATCTCCGCGAGCAGGTGGAATGGCGGGGACCCAGCCAAAGCGGACAGTTCGGCGTGTGACACCGTGCGATACGCTCGCACGGATCGGAGGACCGCCTGGCGGTGAACCCTTGCCGAGAGCTCACGCCCGACGCGGCAGTCCTCCAGGTCGCCGGCCCATATAGGCGCGCCGTACAGCGCCATGGACCGGAGGACCGTCACATATAGCCGCCGAACCCCCTCGTGTGGTCCACCCAGGTTGGGCATGATTCGCCTGAGGGCGAATACCTGCTTCTCCAACCTGGGGGCGAGGGCTTTGAAGTGGCGCGTGAATCGCCAGTAGGTGTCCAGGGTCAGACCGAGATACTTCATCTCTCGGCCGACCCTGATGCAGGCGTCCCCGATCCTCAGGGACGCTCCGTTGGGGACACCGCTCCCAACCCTGTCCACGAGCCACATCGCCTCGGTTTTCTCCAAGGCGACTCGCAGACCGAGCGTCCCGATCGAGGCTATTACGCGTCGCAGCGCTTCCTCGGCGAGGCTGATCGCCACCCTCCAATTTTGCCCGAAGGCCACCACCAGGGTGTCGTCGGCATAGCACACCAACGACACCCCCAGCGATGGCATCACGACCCGCAGTACCGCGTCGTAGGCGAGGATCCACAACAGGGGCCCTAAAACGGACCCCTGCGGGACCCCTCGGTACACATACGTCACCCCGTCGCCCTCCCGGCCGACGTACCAGACCACACGGCCGTGGAGAAAGTCCCAGACCAGGCGGCGAAGGTAGAGCGGGACGTTGTGATACAACAACGCCCGCTCGATCGCCGCCCAGGAGACGGTGTTAAAGGCGTTGGCGATGTCCAGTGACACCGCCACGCCCACACCGCCCCCCTCGACCGCCCGGCGCGACAGTGATCGTACCATCTGGATGGCATCGATGGTCGATCGCTGCCGCCTGAAGCCGTATTGGCGGTCGGACAGGTCCGGGCCCACGGCCTCCAGGTGCTCGCACAGGCGGGCAGCTATTACTCTCTCGAGTAGCTTGCCCGCCTCGTCCAGGAGGCAAATCGGCCGATACGCCGAGGGTGACTCCGCGGGTCTACCGGGCTTCCGGAGGAGAATCAGCCTCGCCTCCTTCCAGGCTGGGGGGTATCTGCCGGTCTTTAAGACGGCGTCGAACAACCGCTTGAGACCGGCTCCTAGGGCGCTCAAAGCGCAGGCCCACACTCGCCCGGGCACACCGTCGGGACCCGGAGCCGCGTTCCTCCTGCGCATGCGCGCCACAGCGGAAGCGAGCTCCTCGTCGCTGACCCCAGGGGCGTCGGAGGTGTCCGCGCCCCTGTCCAACCACGGATCTCCGGACTCGTCGGCGCCACCCTCCCCGTGTACCGGGGGAGGGGGGAACAGCGCCTCTAGAACTTGTTCTAGGAGCCGGGGAACGAGGCCCTCCGTGACCGGGGGCGCCCAGGGTCCGAGTTTTATGTACACGGCCCTGTATGGACGCCCCCACGGATCCTCGTTGAGGGTCGCGACGAATTCCCGACAGGACTGATCTTTTGCCCGGGCTATGGCCCCCCGAAGTTCGCGGCGCGCCGCCGCAAAGGCGGAGCGCAGCTCGAGGAGCCGTTCCTCCGAGACCCGTCGTCGATCTTGGCGACGGGCCTTGGTATACTGGCGTCTGGCCACGAGATTTGCCGCGCGGAGTTCCGCGATCTCGGCCGACCACCAGTACACCGCCTTCCGACCCCCACCCGGCGGCCCGGTTCGCGGCATAGATGCGTCGCAGATAGACTGCAACGCGCCGCGGAACCAGAGCGCGCCGGCAACGGGGTCATCCAGCACGTCGCCCGGCAACGGAGGCCAAGCGACGACGGAGGAAGCGAGTAGGGCCGCGTCAACATCAAGTTGTTTGAGCGCCCATCGCGGGGGATGCCTTCCGATTCGGGTAGGCGGCGGGGGGGGCGGAGGTGGCCAGCATCACGTACATGTGGTCTGACGCCGGCTCACAATCCTCCGCCACCCAGCAGCTCGACGTTTTTGCGGCGGCCGCGGGGTTAACCCAGATCAAGTCGATAACCGACTCGCCCCGCGGGCCGCGGTACGTCGTAACTGCGTAGGGGTTCTTTAGAGAGAACCCCATCGCCGCCGTCCACTCGAGTAGCACCTCGCCCCTGGAGTCCGTTCTGGGAGCGCCCCACTCAATAGCGTGGGCGTTGAAGTCTCCCAGAAACACGACCGGCTCGGCACTCTGAGGGGCGATAAAAGCCCCCACCTCGTGCAGCCGGTCCTCGAACTCCGGGACGGAAAACCTCGGTGCGAAATAGCATCCCACCACGAGGAAATCCCCCCACTTAACGGCCGTCCAGACGCTGCCATGTCGGGCGACCGAACACGGCAGGGCTCCCCGTTCCACCCCCCACGTCATCGCCACCTGCCGATCCGGATTCGTGGACCGAAAACATCGGTCCGGAAGCGGATACGGTTCGGTGGCGACGACCAGCCCGGCCCCCAACTCCAGGCGAGCCTGCTCAAGCAGGTCGTGCGCTCGCATGGAGTGGTTTAGATTGGCCAGCAGGATCGGTGGGCTTCGGGGCATTACAAAGCCCTTTCTGCGGCCTCCACCGGATCCTGCTCGGGCCGGGCTGCAGCCCCCGTTTGCTCGGGGGCCCCGACGTCGCTCTCCGCGGCGCTGATCGTCGTCTCCACCTCCCCGGTTGTAACCGCGGGGGAGGTCGCCTTCCTGGCCTTCAAGAAGGCCTCTCTCCCCTCGGGTCGAGGACCGCTAAGGGGGAGCACTGGGCTGCTCCCCCTCTCCTTCTTCTTCCTCGACCCCTTCCGGGGAGAGCCCCGGGCGAAGACGGCGTCGAGAGCGCGTCAGCCGAAGCCCCCAGCTCCCCGCCGGCCTTGCGCTTGCCCGCGCCGGACTTGGCCGCCGAGGTGGAGGCCAGCACATCGGTCTCCATGGTCTCGGCGGGTGCGGCCGGGCAAGCTACCGCAGCAGCGGACGCGGACATGGGCGCAGACAGGGGGGGGGGGGCGGCGCCGCTCGGGACGCCGCCGATGCGGAGGGACCAGTCCCCCCCGGGAACACCCCCTCCCCTAGCTCTACTCCTTCTTACTGACGACGCAGGAGGGGGCCGACAAGCAGGGCCCCCCATCCGGTGCTCGCCCGGCAATCCCGCGCTGGTGCACAAGGGGCAGCTGGGGACGGCGACGCAGTGTCGCGCCACATGCCCCTCCACCCCGCACCGGTAGCAGAGGAGGCGTCGGCTCTCTGGGCTGGAGCATTTGGTCTGAACGTGGCCAAACTCCAGACACCGGAAGCACTGTAGCCTCCTCTGCGCGAGCGGCGTCACTCGAGCGGCGAGGGAGTTGATTACTATCCTCCCCGCCTTAACGAGCCCGGACGCCGCCGCCGCGGGAGCGCGAACCCAGAGGGAGAAAAGTCCCGCCGGGTCCCGCCGCTTCTCCCCAACCGTGACGTCGGCCGGCGAGCACCCCCCCTGCGTCGCGACGGTGTCGCGAACCGCGTCCTCGGACGCCAACTCCGTCAGGCCGCAAACCCTGAATTCCGCCATCTTCTGGGGGCAGTGCACCTTAATCCCGCTGCCCCCCAGCTGCTCCAACAGCTTGGCCCCCGGGATTTCGAGGACGAGCCCCCCGGTGACGGCGCGCCTCGGCCGCATCGAAGCGATGCCGAGGTCGGCGACCTTGATCGCCGCCATCGCGCCGGCGACCCAAGCGGAGAAGTCTTTCTCCCCCTCCAGTCGGAGCGGTGATCGCCACCGGCACTGATCTGGGGGCGCGCGGGATCGCAACCGGGGCTCTCCCGGGAGCGCCCGACCGCTGGGGAGCCGGCGCCGCCGCGCCCCTCCCCCGCACCGCCGTCACTGCGCCGCCACTCCCGGCTTTGCGACCCACCACCTGGGCCCACGTGCCCTGCGGCGCCGCCGAGATGGCGGGAACTCGAGTCGGCACCGCCGGCACCGGGGCCATCACCGCCGCCGCCCTCTTCTTTGCGGCCCTTGCGGCAGGGCCACTCGACCGCGGAACCGGAGGAGGAGCCGCGGCCCCACCCCTCGCCGCAGCGCCCGCCACCGTCCCGCCAGGCACGATGGGGGCCGCCCCCCGTCTCCCGCGCCCAGCCCCGGCAAGCGCCGGTGTACGGGCAGGGGGAACCGGAGGGGGCACAGCCCCCCCCCACACCAGGGGAGGCAAACATACAGGGAGGGGGAATAATTCCCCCCACCCCACCTGCGGGCGTGTCCGCCGACGGACCAGCGGGACGCCGCTCGCGCCCCCCCTTCTTCTTGCTGCGGGCCGGAGCCACGACCACGCTCGCGTATGACGGCCCCCCGCCAATCCCGGCCCATTTCTGGGCCAGAGCAGACGGCGGATCGGCCGGCCTCGGCGTCGGGGTCGGTGTCGGTCCCCCGCGGCCGATCACCTTCCCCAAGTGGAGGAGACGTCCCTCCACCCTCCTCTCCAGCTCCTCCATGCGTTGCAGCACGGCGTCCCAAGGCTGCATAGCGGCCCCGGAGCCGGCATCACGGGAGGAGTCCACCGGAGGCGGATGGGGGGACACCACCCTCCTCCTCTTCTTCCCTTTACCCCCCGTCGGCGTCTCGCGAAGGGGGGAGGGCCTCGCCGCCGCAGAGGGGCCCGGCACGGGAGCTACCTCCACCTGGATACAGGTGTCCGTCCAGGGGGGCAGGCACGAGGGCAGGAGCCCCTCGCGGGTGGGGATGGGCACGGCGGGACGGAACGACAGAGTCTCCGACTCTGTCACGTCCACGCCGGCCATAGAAGCGCGCGCCTCCAGGCGCGCGTACTTCCCCCGCAAAACCTCCAACTCCCGCTCCCCGCTGTGGAGGAATTCCCTCAGGGTGCGCGCCTGGTCCGTCAAGGCCTTGTTCTGCGTGGCGAGCTCATGCGAGCGCCGTTCCCACGCACCCTGGCGGAACACAACTTCCCGTGCCGGCTTGTCCGGGTTCTCCCCCCTCTCGGCCCTTCCGGTCAATTCGGCGGCCACGGCCGACGCACGACGGATGGCGATCCTAATCGCCCGTTTGTCGGTCGTCTATAGATTCTTCGCCGCGCCGATTGTCGCGGCGACTGAATCCAGCTTACTCTGGGCCTGCCCGGCGAGACCGTCCACCGGCATCTTCTCGGCCCAGTCGCGGAGCTCCGCGCGGCCCGGGGCCGAGTCTAGCCGGGTCCGTCCACACGCCCGGCTTCCAGCCCCTCTTACCGGGCACGAAGCCCGGCCTCCGGCTGGCGTCGGTGTCGCCGCCGGACGACGGCAGGGGGACGTCCAGGCAGGCGTCCACGGCGTCGCTCCCCCCGGGGGCACGGTCCTCCTCGGAAACGGAGTCGACGACGCGACGAGCAGCCCCGGCGCGCCGCGGCGCACAGTGGGACGACGCGGGCAAATTCACGGACATCGACGAAAATATGAAGTACCTATTTTCATTGATATAATTATATGAGCATTATCTTTGAGTACTAATGGATACGAAATGATGAAAAAATGTTTTTTTTAAACATTTTAAATCCCGAATTTTTAACAGCAAACACGTGCACTTCTGGAGACGGCTGTCACATGAATGTAAATAATTAGTATTAGTATAATGAAAAAAAATTCTACCATCATACTACACATTAGGGTTGATTGTTAAGAAGTTATTTATGTAGCATAAAAACAAAATTTAATGATTATATTTATGTTTTTCAACCTCTCAAAAAAAAAAATTTTTCTTGTCGATTTAGAAAAATGTCCAAATTTGTCCAGAAAATAAAAAATACCTATATAATTACTAAACATTCTAGTTTTAGAAAATCCTATTTCCAGTTGCGCCAACTTGCGCCCTTTTGCAGAATTAATTAAAATGTGTACGCATGTGGGACGAAACGAGTAAATATGTATCTAGACATTCCTTTTCTTGTACCCGATTGATTATGTCTTTTTGATGTCTCTATGGAAATGAATATAAATATGATATAGCGAACGATAATTCATAAAATTAGGTTATTATTATTAAAGTTAGTTAAACCTTAATAAATAAACGGCGAAGCATCGCATCGCTTTCATATTTTCTTAAAAATAAATATATGTTTTAGAAATAGATTTAGGCAGTCAAAATTATGATCAATCGTAATATTTATATCAAACTCTATGCATAAATTGAGACAACAAAACAAACTTTTCAATATCTGTAGTAATTTCCATGTCATATCAATACTGCTTCTATGTAGATCCTTTTTAAGGCTTGCCGGTTTGACTGTCCGTGTCTACATCACATTCTGGTGTGTTCTACATGTCCATTAATTTTTCTAAATTAATTCTTCATTGTCTTCTTTATTTAATAACAAAAATACTTCGGAGAACATTAACTACTTTATTTTTTGTTTGCAATGTGTGATCTAATATTTGAAATCAGAGGATCGGATGAAATTAAGAGATTGTGGAAAATATCCTCATATGTGCGTTTTCTGTTTATTTTGCGAAACATTCAACAAAAAATGACAACAATAAAATAGTTTATGTGTGTAATATTTATGCCAATTTTGATAAAGATATGATAGGTCACATACAAGAGGTTTGAATGTCCAGCAATTTATACATTTCGTCCCACTGTCTGTTTTACCTTCCCTTCTCGTATTCATTTTTGCAGAAAATAATATTTCTTAGTAGTTCATCTCCTGAAGCCCTTTACATTTGTACCGAAAACCAGACAAAACTATTTTAAAATTTTCTAAATTTTCAAAGTCTCATAACTTTGCTAAAATTCGTCCAAAGTTGATGAAACAAAAACCATTTTAAAGTTTGAACTTTCTACTTTTTTACTTATTGAATCACATTTATCGAAATGGGTGTCCAGGGGGTAAAAACCGCCCTCAAAGAAGAGTGTGCCAAACTGCAAAAATTTGTTGATGTTTGTCAAATGCTAGAGAGTGCAAACAATATTTTTTGCAATTTTTATGTTCACTGTCGGAAAGTATGATCATTTGCCTTTAAAATAAGCCAAGTTCCATCAAAATCGGATGTTTTTGAACAAAGATACGGCCATGTCCAGAGATATCTACGTTTCGTCCCACTGTGCGGCGGCGCGGTAACGGGCTCGTCACCGCTGTCACCCCCCCCCCCCCGTCGAGTCGCCGACCTCCATCGCCGACACGGCGCCCTTCCCTGGGGGTCCCCGGGGCTCGGAATCCCCGGCATCCCCACACACCCCCGTCCCCTCGTCGGAGGAGAGGACAATGGCGGCGCCGCCACGCGGCAACATCCCGTCGCAGCGCCGCAGCATCACCCGTGCCGCCTCCAACACTGCCACAGCGGAGTACTGCGGCGCCAACGCGACGGAGGCCCCCGTCGAACTCCCCCCGGGGACCAGGGAGACAGCGTCCTGGTCGAGCCGACTGATCAAGTCGGCCACCTCACGGCACACCTCAATCGTGCCAGCCGCCCCGGTTGGTGGTCGAACCTCCACCACGCTCCTAACGTATGAGACGCCACGCGTGGTGTGAGGCGCCGGCAACGGCGCACCCCCGGAAGTCCCCCTACCCCCATAGATAGCGCCGGAGCGCAGGGTCCTCAAAACTGGGGAGACGCAGCGCGCCTCCCCGACTGCGGAGGGGTGTTCCCCCGCTTCTACCGCGGAGCGCTCGCCGCAGGAAGCGGCTGGCATGCCGCCCCCGCTCGTCGCGCTCTCCAAAACTCCCTCCTCCCACAGACTAGCCACCCGCGAAACCGCCCCGTGTTGCGGCCGGTGACCCGCACGTAGCGATCGTGCACCGGTCCGCTGGCGACGAAGTCCGGTCGTCGGCCGGAGGCGTTTTTACCCGGTCATCTCCCGGGAGTGTATAATGGACACTGTCCTGTTCGAGAAAACCTTCCATGTGAGTCCCATGCGTGACCGCTTAGGAAGGTCGCACAACAGTAGAGGCGGCAGTACTCCAGCCGGATCGCGGTTAGGTGGAGCATACCCGCTCCACCCACGTGCCCCTCAGACACGAGGGAACACGTCCCCTGGCACCACCGCTGGGGCTTAGGGTTGGGGGTTTGATTATAGAGGTTTTTCCTTACCTCGCGGCCCGGCCGGTTAAGGCAAGACCTCCGGTCCGCGCGGCTTCGCGTACCCTCGGGAGGTGTCTTCCCGAGGGGTCGTTGTTCCACCGCGCGGGCTACGGATCTCCCGGAAGCGATACGCTTCCAGGCTTCCCCACTAACAAGGGACGTTCGGCAACCCGGAAATTCAGAAAATTATGAAACTCGGTATGCAAGTAGAGTAGTTCATCCGTAACACAACCCTATTTTTCGTTGGTGCCAAAAAGCATTTTTTAGGGGTGAAATCACCCCTTGAAAAAAAGCAGAATTTTATTTTCCGTGGAATATCTCGAGAACGGTGAGAGATATCGAAAAGAAGTTTAAACGAAAGTTGCAGCCTTCTTTTATATCTACAAAACAGCGTAAAAATAATTTTCGAAAAATCCATATTTTTCAAGTTACCCCCACCACCAACTCTTAAAATTAAGTTTTTGTATTTTGTAAATATACGCTGGCATACCTCTGGATAATCTCTTTTCATACATATAAATAGTTTATGTGTTATATTTTTTTTGCAAACAAATAAAACCTCTATTACCGAATTTGAAGTCCATTTTGGCAGTTTCAATTAATAACATGGTTTCCTAAAGCTATATTTAAATTCTTATTTATGTAAGGTTCAGACAGCTTTCAATTATTTAAGCAAGGCAGTACGTACGTAAAATTGCATCCAAGGTAAAACTCATTAAAACTAATCAGTGACGTGCATGAATCAGTATGATAACAGCACATTCGTACATGCATTACTTGAAGCGTAATCTTATTAGGCTATTTTGGAAACCACACGATAAATAAATAATGCGTGAAGATTCACAATGACTTTGCAAAATATAAATGTTATCATTGAAATGACCCAGAATCGCATTGATGCGGATAACCTTGTGGAACCTTCAGATTTTCCGAGTTTTCGGTAAACATGTTTTTGTACTCGCGTCTTTGAGTGATATAAATGTTCCCGAGGATGTAGCCAACGGCAGTTACATTTTTGGCAGCAGTAAGTTACCATCCAATTGAAAAAAGTGAGTGATCATTGTTGGAAAGACTATTTTCTTTAAAATGCAGACGATTAATGTTGCTAACGTAATACACATGTTAGCCACTACATTTCAAATTGCAAGTATAACACTGACACCTATAATCCCGGTAGAAACGGAACTGCACAATGAAATTCGGGACATTATAAAAAAGTTTCAAAACATACATTCCCTACCATTAATTGAACATGATTATGTGCTCGATTATGCCGATCCATCAGAACCACATGGTGCACAAGTTGTAGAGTACATTATGCCTGCAGAAGAAGAAGAAGACAGTTTTGAACCTGCAGAATGTAATGTTGATGATGAAGGTGGACAAGTTGACTTAAGTTATAAGAGAAAAGCTGTAACGTTTTGGAAAAGCGCAAAAAAGGCACGTCGAACGCTTACCAGTGTACAGAAAAATTATCGCATGGTTAAATCTTTGCAGCAGCTATACAGGTGGGAGTCGAGTGTAGAGAGAGGTGGAACAAATGCAGATAAACTTGCATTTATTGCAGAATATATACAGCAAAAGTTTGAAGAAGCTTGTGACAGAAGATCTATTGTTCATGACATGAATTGAAGATTGTGGGCCTTGGAGGCAAAAAACCAGGTGGACCTACCCCAATTCGTGGCAGGTAAATGGTGGATTTGGAACTTTAAGACTGCGCATAGAATTGTGTCCCGCAAGATAACAACATTCAGGACGCAATTTACATTTGAAGATATTGACAACATCAAAAATATTGCAGAATCGTTTGTTTCTCGCGTAAAGTCTAACATCCCAGCTGTCGGAGTTGAAGAAATTTATAATGCAGACGAGAGTGGTTTCAACCTGGAAATACATTCTCGGCGAACATTGGCGAAATCAGGAGTGACAACGGTAGAAGCGACGATTCAATCGGTATCTTCTACAACACATAGCTACACTATAATGCCTATTATATCAGCAAGCGGACGTCTTCTTTCACCACTATACATAGTTTTGAAGGAATCTACAGGAACACTTGGTCCGATAGTGCAAAGAACTCTATTCCGTCCGGTTAATATTTACATCGGAGCTTCAAAGTTAGGAAAACTCACGTCTGAAAATTTTAAAAATTGGTTTAGCGAAGTGTATCTACCGAATACTGGCCGTAGAAGCATGCTCCTACTCGACTCGTGGACGGGACACTGCCCAAATGAGTTACAGCAGTTGATTCCACAAGACAAGGAAGTAACTTTTTCAATGATTCAAAAAAAAAAACGACGGGCATCATTCAGCCTTTAGATGTGTTTGGATTCCGGATTTGGAAAAATTTCGTGCGGACATTTTCGGATAATGTGATTCTCCAAGAGAGAGATGTCAATTTGCACTTACGTAATGAAATAATTAAATTGCAGTCCCTAACCCACAACCAGTTTTCTTCGCCTAGATTCAAAAACCTTTTTCAATGTGCTTGGTTTAAAAGCGGATATCTAGAAACGCATCCCAGCGAATTTCAAAATCCTGTAGATTTCTGTTACTTCAGGAATGAAAAGCTTATACCCAAATGTAGTATTTGTGGGGAGCCGGCTTTTATGCGATGTGCATGGTGTGGCAAGTATTTTTGTTTTAATCATTTCTATGAAGAATATCATTATTGTACCAATTACGAACCGTAATTTTCAATGTATCTATCGCCTTCTGTTAGTACAATTCTTTCAATGTATAATCAAACAATACAACATGTATAAAAAGACACTGCGAATGTTTAAATATTACTTCATGCGGCCACTTCATTAACCCGCCGGCGGGCGCGCCTAAAAGTTTTACACGAGCGGGCGCGTCGTGTACTCCGTACACGGGAGTTTGTTTTGGCTGAAAAACCGTTTTACCCTGATGTATTGTACTCAGCACCCCTATGTTTTCTTCCAGCGGACATTTCTGCATAATTCTACGTACTTGTCAGGTTCAAATTCGGTTTGAAAGTGTCTCTACTTGAATGAAAACCAAAGTATGCCGTGTATCCTGCCGGTGAGCGCGCCCGTGTACTCAAGTTTCCCAGGTGTACGCCTCCGATTGTTCTGGTTTTTGGATATGTTTTAGGGGACAGAAAAATAAGATGTACGTGTTTTTTTATTTCGGCCTGTTTGCATCTTTAGGGGGTGAAACCACCCCTCAAAGGTTTTCAGGTGTTCGTCTCCGATTGTTCTGGTTTCTGGATATGTTTTAGAGGACAGAAGAATAAGATATACGTGTTTCTTTATTTTGACCTGTTTGCATGTTTAGGGGGTGAAACCACCCCTCAATGGTATTCAGGTGTCCGTCTCCGATTGTTCTGGTTTTTGGATATGTTTTAGAGGACAGAAGAATAAGATATACGTGTTTCTTTATTTAGGCCTGTTTACATGTTTAGGGGGTGAAACCACCCCTCAAATGTTTTCATGTGATCGCCTCCGATTGATCTGGTTTTTGGATATGTTTTAGAGGACCGAAAAATAAGATATACGTGGTTGTTTATTTAGGCCTGTTTACATGTTTAGGGGGTGAAACCACCCCTCAAATGTTTTCATGTGTTCGCCTCCGATTGATCTGGTTTTTGGATATGCTTTAGAGGACCGAAAAATAAGAAACACGTGTTTTTTTATTTAGGCCTGTTTGCATGTTTAGGGGGTGAAACCACCCCTCAAATGTTTTCATGTGTTCGCCTCCGATTGATCTGGTTTTTGGATATGCTTTAGAGGACCGAAAAATAAGAAACACGTGTTTTTTATTTAGGCCTGTTTGCATGTTTAGGGGGTGAAACCACCCCTCAAATGTTTTCATGTGTTCGCCTCCGATTGATCTGGTTTTTGGATATGCTTTAGAGGACCGAAAAATAAGAAACACGTGTTTTTTATTTAGGCCTGTTTGCATGTTTAGGGGGTGAAAGCTTCCCCCAAGGTATAAAATTTTCAGGTGATCATCTCCGATTGCTTTGGTTGTTGGATATGTTTTCCCATATGAAATTTGACTCAACAAAATTTTGTACCCCTTATGAATTTTGAGGGGTGGTTTCACCCCCTAAATATGAAAACGGGCCGCTATAAAGAAACACGTGTATCTTATTTTTCGATTCCATAAAACATATCCAAAAACCAGTACAATCGGAGGCGAACACCTGAAAACCTTTGAGGGGTAGTTGCACCCCCTAAACATGCAAACAGGCTAAAATAAAAAAAAACACGTATATGTTATTTTTCGGTCCTCTAAAACATATCCAAAAATCAAAGCAATCGGAGGCGGATACCTGGAAAACCATTGAGGGGTGGTTTCATCCCCTAAACACGCAAACAGGCCAAAATAAAAAAACACGTATATGTTATTTTTCGGTCCTCTAAAACATATCCAAAAATCAAAGCAATCGGAGGCGGATACCTGGAAAACCATTGAGGGGTGGTTCCACCCCCTAAACACGCAAACAGGCCAAAATAAAAAAACACGTATATGTTATTTTTCGGCCCTCTAAAACATATCCAAAAATCAAAGCAATCGGAGGCTGATAACTGGAAAACTTGTGAGTACACGGGCGCGGTCGCTGGCAAGATACGCGGCATACTATCATTTTCATCCAATCAGAAACAGTTCCAAACTGAATTTGAACCTGACAAGTACGTAGCATTATGCAAAAATGTCCGCTGGAAGAATACATAGGGGTGCTGGGTACAATACATCACGATAAAACGTTTTTTTCAGCCAAAAACTGACCTCCGTGCACTCCGTGCACACGCGCGAGTACCGGAAGGTTAAGGATTAATTTTATGAATTCTATACATTCTACGTAAGTTTAACAACTACGAAAATAAACCGTGTGCACCGCATAGGCAATCTATATGTATTATATGTATAGAGTTTTGAGTACAATACGTGGTGCGCGAAGCAGTTTATGGCGCTGAAAGCAGCCTATGGCGCTGAACGTATTAAATATTGAAGTGTAATAACAACCACAATTAACATCTTTCAGATCATTTATCGACACCAATACCTTGCCTTTGATAGGCGCACAGCTAAGCATTTTAAAATAATTCCAAGATCATTCAGCAAATAATTTGTTTGTATAAGGGTTTATAAGGGCATAAGGGTATAAGGGTATATATTAGGGTATATATAAGGGTGTATATATAAGGGTATAAGGGTATAAGGGTATATATAAGGGTGTAAGGGTATAAAGGTATAACGGTATATAAGGGCATAAGGATATAAGAGTATATATAAGGGTATAAGGGTATAAGGGTATAAGGGTATAAGGGTATAAGGGTATAAGAGTATAACGGTATATAAGGGTATAAGGGTATATAAGGACATAAGGGTATAACGGTATATAAGGGTATAAGGGTATAAGGGTGTAAGGGTGTAAGGTTCAAAAGGTATATAAGGGTGTTAGGGTACAACAGTATATAAGGGTGTAAGGTTCAAAAGGTATATAAGGGTGTTAGGGTACAACAGTATATAAGGGTGTAAAGGTATAAGGGTATGTAAGGGTATAAGGGTATAAGGGTATACCGGTATGTAAGGGTATAAGGGTATAAGGGTATATAAGAGTATAAGGGTATACGGGTATATAAGGGTGTAAGGGCATAAGGGTATAAAGGTACAAGAGTTTAAGGGTATAAGGGTATAAGGTTATAAGGGTATATAAGGGTATAAGGTTATAAGGGTATATAAGGGTATAAGGTTCTAAAGGTATATAAGGGTGTTAGGGTATAACAGTATATAAGGGTGTAAATGTATAAGGGTATATAAGAGTATAAGGGTATAAGGGTATATCGGAATATAAGGATATAAGGGTATAAGGGTATATAAGCGTGTAAGGGTAAAGGGTAAAAGGTGTATCGGTATAACAGTATATAAGGATGTATAAGGGTATAAGGGTATACCGGTATATAAGGGTATACCGGTATATAAGGGTATAAGGGTATAAGGGTATAAGGGTATAAGGGTATAAGGGTATACCGGTATATAAGGGTATAGGAGTAATAAGGGTATAAGGTTATAGGGGTATATAAGGGTATATACTCTGCGGAATGATCCTGAGAGTCGACGAACGAAACATGTGTGCGAAACTGATAGATGTGTGTGGGTAACGCGTAGTACCGTTAAGGAACTAGTTTCTGATCAGTTTAGAAGGTTTCCCGCTTTAATATTTATTTTTAACCTAATGAAACATTAAACCATAGACTTTTTTTATACTAAAAGTTGAATTAATGTTTAAACTTCAAGGAAAAATTTTAAAAAGTTGAAAATAAATATATAATTTAAATACTTATAAGGTATGGAATAATAAGGTGACTAGGAACTAGTTTTTAATCATCTAAAACTAACAATACTAACTGCTTTCACAGACAACACATATATATTTTTGAATTATCAATTTTTATGTTAGTAATTATTTCAAACGATTATTTATTGACATAAACTCAAAAGAACGATTTATTTCATGAACTGATCAAAAATTAGTGCCTGATCAAGAACTAGTTCCTTAACGGTATACGTATTATGTCGACAAATTTTCGACTGGAGAAGAAAAATTTTCTGTTACCATTTCTGACAATTTCATGAGACGATATTACGATATCTCTAGAATGCGAGGACCGATTTTTTCGGAATTGGTCTTATTCGAAAGCTTATATGCGGTTTACATAAGAAAAATGCCTTTAAATTTAAAAAATATTGCAGGGGTGATGAAATATTAATGAAATAAGTTTCAGAATAGTCTGGCGACGAGTAAAGGATAGCGGTAGCGACAGTCGACATATATATGCAGGGTCTCGGAACATGGATAAACGGCAGGGGCAGTCGATCGACATTTATAAAGGGTGTTTTATACTGGGTGTCTTCCATGTATACAGGGTGTCTTTTATGTATACAGGGTGTCTTTCTTGTACTTGGCGTCGAGACGCTACCGCGTTTCTAGATCACCCTGCTGTCGCATGTTTATTGTCAATTCGTCATAGCTAAACAAGGCAGACCATAAATTATTAGAACCTAATCCTCCAACATTTTTCTCTATACTCTTATTGGATAATTGTATAAAAGCAGGTTCTTCGTGAACAGGAGGAAGTTGTAGTAAGGCACCAAATAGCAACATAGGCTTTTTTCCGAACCAAGCATCATCGGAATCTGTAGTATCAAATATTTCTGTAAGTCGCAAATGTATGTACAGGAAAGTTGCGTTAGAAACCATCGAAATTTCATCGATGATTACTAGAGCAACATTTTTGAGTTGATCTCGTACAATTTGAAGGGCTGCATCGCTAAATGGCTATACTGGGCTGTATGCCCATGTTCTACGGGTAATTGGAATAATCGGTGTATAGTAAGACCTTCAATATTAAAAGCTGCGATTCCAGTAGGAGCAGTTACTGCTGTGTCTTTTCCGATAGTCTGCTTGATCCAGTCTCTGATAGTTTTTATTAAAAAACTTTTCCCAGTGCCACCTTCTCCACTCACATAAAGTCTGAGAATGTTATCGTTAGACGTCAAGGACTTAGTAACTTTATCAAATATCTGCTTCTGATCATGGTTCAATTCCGAAATCATTTTTGCAAGATCACCACAGTCAAATTTGTTTTCCGCGTCTTTAAAATCTTTCATGGCACCAACAGTTTCAACGGGGACACACTCTATTGGGTGATCGCCTTGATCATTTTCTTTTTGTTCCACATTATTCAACACGTTCTTTTCAATTTCTTCCTTTATATGATCACGCGCTTCTTGAATATCCGTTATTCGTTCGTGATACTGAACTGCTTCTGTCAATTGTGATTCCAACGACAAAAAAGCTTCCGCATATGTGTTAAATCCATTTTTCAATTCGTCGGTCTTTCTCCAAGGTTTGAATAATAATAATAATGAGAAATAATAATTCTCAGGTTGGATTTGAACATTGTACTTATAATGATTGATAAGATACCCTCTTGGCCTTTTTTTTCAAAAACAAAGATGGACAGATTTCATAATATTCAGTTTTTTCAGACGGTGTAATTTTAGTAACGTCATACCACATAGCAAAATCGTACAGATGCATAGATTCTAATTCCTTGGGTCTATTAGGATAGTAATCATCTATGAGGGATGCACAAAATATGTCTGTGGATTCACCTACCAGATCCTCAATCTCTTTGCGAGTTTTCAATTTTCTACTTCTCAGTATATTTACATCTAACCATCTAATAGTAGTACTGGAGTCAGTGCCATGCAATGATAATCCTAAAAGAGTATCAACGCATTCAGGCGTTCCACATTCTCTATGATTTAGCATGCGCATTCCAAGTTTGCACAGCAGACTAGCCAATGACTTAGTAGAATTTATTGCTGCCATAGTGTCCGTAGCGTAACTTTTTTCCGGCTTGGACACGTACTTAGTACAGTAACATGTCACCAACCCTGTCTTTTCCCCAATATATTGTATATCCATGTTACCTCTCCAAACCGTAAGAACGGCAGCATTAAAATCATTGATACGGACTTCCTTTATTGAACGTGGAAGATCATAGAGCAGCGCCGGTCAGGCTACCGTTTTCAGGGCATGGGCAGCCGCATTTGCCCGGGGCAAACGCTGCGAGCAAAGCTCGGGGCAGTGACGTCAGCTATCGTTAGAGCGGAGTGGGGAGGAATGGTTGTGGCGGGAGTACAGGCTCATAGATGCGTAGGGAGGCGACGGTCCTTCTTCATCCTAGGCATCTGTACCGTATTGCCCGGGGTGGCGTGGCTTGCGCGCCGCCAGCAAGTGTTTGCCCCGGGCTGTCTGACCAGTTGCCCTACGCGGCAACTCCTGAACGGCGCTGTCATAGAGTCTACCTTTTGCTTTCAATTGTTTTCTAGCACCTATAGAAACAGCCACATCCCTTATTATCAAAGTATCTGTGACTGGACGTGGAAATGAAAATCGACATACTTTACAGAAGGAATTTTTAGTTTTTTTGTTGCGTAGACAGTAACTATTGCATTTATGCATTTGATGTGCAATTACACGTCTATATAATTCTGGCGACACATGCGGTGACGGCAATCTGCAAGTGACGTATTTCATAATGAATGCTGCTACATCTTCCTTCGAAGATTTATCGATTATAGGCGCATCTTCATTCCAAATTAAAAGATGAAAATGTTGTGATCCTCTGCTTTGATATTCTCTGCGCCAAAAGTAATGAATGACCTTGCCAATCGGATTGTCGGGCGAACAAATGAAATCCAGCATAGCGTGGAATGCATTATCTATAAATCGCGCAGTTGAAACGGGATCAGAAGCAATGAGTGCGTTCGGGGACATTTTAGCCACCGATGGGCCGTTTACTTCACGAAGATATTCTATTAAATCTGTCCATAGCCACTCACTTGGACTGAGCGTGAGGAGCTGGTCCATAATGGTGTATCATACAGTTCAAATCATTTCTCGGTTTTCGCCAATACTGTGCTGTATTACGTAATCTGGAAAATATAGTGTTCAAGTTCGTTTGTAGCTGATCTTTAGAGAATTGCTCTAGAAAACCAGCAGCTGTGTATTTTTCACGTGGATTTACGACGTTCATTTTGTGAAAAATTCCAGCGTTCAATTGCCGCATATTGGTATCGTGTAATAAATGAAAAATATATTGCATGTTCAATCGAAATTGCGAATGCTTGGACATCAATTTGGACTTAATGAATTCATGATCAGTCAAACGAACCAATCTTTCTTCATGCTGTCCGTTCACCCCATAAGGATATAAATCTGGGAAACATTTCACATCTAAGTGTTCAGCACGATGGCCCAACGGAATGTCCTGAACTTTAAGCATTTGATACAGTGCGGTAGCAGATTCGTTAACCCTTTTGTCATACATTGGATAAATCGTAAACTGATCATAATATGAATCAGATTGTGACATTTGCGTCAATAATGCACGTTTGTGGTTTTCATCGATATTAAGTATTTCACCTTCAACGTCCTCGATAGATTCGTTATTATCATCATTGGCAACAACTTCTTCTTGAAATTCTGTATCTGGTAATTTGGCACTCAGCAATAAATCGTGCGATTGTGGCAAAACAATTTCTAAGTATAGAGGATTATTGGCTTTCAACCATACTAAGGCATTCCATACTTTCTTCAAGTCAACTAACTTTTCCCAAACCAATTTAGATTTTGTTGGAACGCCCCGCACCAATATGTATAATTCGTGATTTTGATTTAAAGGTTCGGTCGAAGGACAGATTTTTTTTAAATTTTCTTCTAACGGTAAAGGAAGGTGAAATGTTCTCCCCTTTACTTTTGTAAACATATGTTTATGTGGCATATTTTTACGCATTACTGTATCCATTCTCACAACCGTTTGAAACGGTTTAGCTCTTTGAATGAGAATTCGTTCGTAATCGTTCAACACTGCTATTTCTGGAACTGAACGTACATCAAGCTTATTTAAAATACATTTTGGTGGTATGGAATCTTTGTGAATTTTATCGTGACAATATCGGCAAACAAAATGCATGTCACCAACTTTGTATCCAATACGATTTAACAATGTTTGCATTACATTTTCCTTATATGTTCTTTTAGAAATATCAAACTTACGAACCTCTCTTTGAAAACAGAGTTTCTCGCAGGAAACGCACGGGATGCGTGGTGTGTCCATAGACCGCTTTGTGAAAACTTTAAATGCTAAATAATATCGAGATATAATCTCTTCTTCGTTCAAACTTACGTCAGTATTATTTTTTTGTAACGCTTCAGCTTCTTTCCTAGCTTGCAGTGTTATTCGTTCAAGTGTTTCAAGGTCATTATCGTTTAAGGCTTTGTCTAAATTATGTAATTGGTCTTTATAAATGCTCGCTATTTTGTATATCATTCTCTTCAAATTTCGTAAATCCGGAAAGTGAGGTGCCAGTATCTCAAAGGCTAAAAATTGGACTTACATAGTTTAGGGTTTATGTAACAACCATGAGAATGGCCAACTTTTTCAGCATGCAATTTATTAGAACAGCTACTGATATGGTTGTTCAACTTATGTACCTTTTTTAATGAGCATTCTAACAATCGTTTGAAGAAATCCTGTAAATTATTCAGCATTTCAACATCTTTTGTTTTACAAAGATACCTACACTGCCATGCTTTTGTCGTCTTCTTCGATTGCAATACAGGTAGAACGTTTATAGCTTTCCCTTCCGAATTCAGTATGATTGATTCAGAACCGGTGAAAGTATGGTACGAACTTTCCGCAAAATATGATTCTGAAGAAGATGTATGTCTGGATTGTCCACACAAAGCATTAATCCTGTCATCAACTTCTAAACATTCTGCTGCGCGCGTTAAAGAAACTTCCACTTTTTCTTTACAATCTTTCAACAGTTTCGTCATTTTCAAAATGCACTTTTTCCTAATATGAAAACACCATTTTATTATACGCTCAGCTTCCAATCTACTTGCTTCTCCGGACGGCATGCTAATAATTTTTGAAAGTTTTCTAATATAAGTTTCTTTGTTATTTTTGGTTGCTATATTGTTATTTGTTACAGCAATATAACGATACTTTTTTATTATTTGCAGAGCAGCACGACGTTTTGCTACTTTATTATAATCATCTCCTTTACGTATTTCGTGATAATATACCTTCCGCTTTTTGGACATAACTTCTTTATTTAGCTGATAAAATTTTTTTCGCTTTCCGCATATCACTTCTTTATTTGCGTCATACTGCATTTTTTTATTTTTTAATATACATTCTTTGTGTGCGATATAATATTCATAATTAGAAAGTTTTTTGTCTTTCTCCCCTTTTTTACAATCTTTGCCTTTTTTCATATTCCACTCCTCTTTCTTTGCTTTATAAACAGCTTTTCTTTTTAAACTAATTTCCTCTTTATGCCTTTTATAATAATTAGATTTGTATTCTGTCCTATTACATGGTACGCATACATTGGTGATTTTTTACTTCGAAACAAATGGTGGATCTGTCTGAATTATATTTTTTGTATTTATAGTGACTTCTTTGTCACTAAGTGGTACATTTTGAACTGGGGATATTTCATCATTTTTTTCATGAGTAATGTCACTTTGACCAATTTTAAATGCAGGATAATTTCCACAAGAGAGATTTTTATTGATTGTATTACCAATTGCAGATTCATATTCATATATACAACGTGTTATTTGTTGATCCTGAATGCATGGAAAATGTTCTATACGATTAGATTGAACCATTTGGATCAAATGTTGACGCATCAATGCATGATTGTACGTTACTTTGTCTCGTAATATTTTGAAAAATAACGAGACAGCAAATGCAATCGCAAAAACTCCGCAATCCCGAGTGTTAGGTTGAGCTTGTACACGTGGAAATTCAATAAATTCTTCGTCAATTGTACCCTCATGTTTGTTCAAAAAAGGGTATAACTTCTCAAGAAAAATTTTATGATGATTATGCAATTTCGAGGAATTAAGAGAACCACCACGATAGAAATTCCAGTCGGAAAGAATTTATTCATACACCTAATATTATTTTTTAAATTTAGTTGTGTTGGCCGTGGTTAAACTACGGATTTTTACCTCAATAACGAATTACGATCACTTGTCGTACATTTTCTGTTACGTTACCTTTTCGTTTATGCCTTATTTAAAAACGAAATTTACGTACTTCTTGTCCTCTCACTTCAAATAATTCTTATTTAAGACTCTGCTTTAAAAAAAAACTGTGTAACGCGGTTTCCGTCGATGCATGCCGACTTGCTTGTTCGTACGTTCGTAGTACAAGCGCGGTCGCCTACCGCGTAGCCAACGCTACCGCGGGACCTCGGGCGGAAGGCGCGCGCTCTGATTGGTCGGGGTTTTTGGTTAATATCTCCTTAACGAAGCTGCGGACAATATTTTCGCTGAGGAAAAAGTTGTTTCAAATCACCCCCTGAGTCACCCCTCTCAAGGAAACGCGACATTTTTGGGACACCCTGTATACGCAGCTTTTATGAACTCTTGATCTTTTTGACTAATTAATTGTTTATTAATTTTTGTAGAACATACAGGAGGCCACCCCACTGCCTGGTAAGTTTTATTAATGATAAACCTGCACAAGAATTAATTAATTATTAATAAAAAAATTTATATATACATTTATCAAATTTATTTTTCCGGACTCTGAAGATGATACAATTATGGTGGATGCCAGTAGTGGCAGCCACTCGGCTGCCGTGGTGGCAGCTGTAGATAATTTGGCCGACACTACCGCGCCGCCGCCACCAACAACCGCCTGTCCACAGCAGCCTGCGGAGAGCCCGGCCACGGCATATGGTATTAATCCTTAATACTTTAATTAGAGAAAAAATTAGTAGAAAATTAACCATTGCAGAATTTTATTGAAACAAGTTTAAAAATTAAGATAGAGTTTCATAAGAATTAACCAGATTTGAGCATTAATTAATTATTTACATAACAGATCAAATAAAATTGACTCCAATTCTTTTATTTTTACTAATTACAGGAGGATATGCAACCCCGCGCCACAAAAGAAGTGGCCGCAGGGTTAGAGCCCAGCAGCAATACTGGGCCGCCCTTCAGGTGGTGCGGGAGCAGGCTCGGAGCCTCCGCGCGCAAGCGAGCACGCTCCAAGCGCTGGTCCTGGCGCAGTGCCGTGGCCGGGGCCGTGGTCGCGGTCGTGGCGGCCGTAGTTTATAAAAATATATATATATTTTAATGGAATTTATAAATAATATATATTAAATATTAAACATATATATATGCTTTTCATTTGTCGGTATGGGTAGTAGGGTGGGCCAAAAAATCAAATTTTCGAAACTCGAAACAGCCTAGGAAAAAAAGTTGCGTCTGGGGTTGCGTCTAATAATGCAATAATAACTTATATCGTTGTAATCGCGAGAGTTCATAGAATAATTTGACGTAACAAGCAACCGAATAACTATTACTGTTTGAACTCAAAAGATGTTCAAAGTTGAAAATTTGCATTTTTTCCAAATCGAATTTCTCGAATAATATTTTCCGATGCTCAACAGTGAAATATGAAAATATATAAGGGCAAAGGGTGCAAGGGCAAAGGGTGCAAGGGCAAAGGGTGCAAGGGCAAAGGGTGCAAGGGCAAAGGGTGCAAGGGCAAAGGGTGCAAGGGCAAAGGGTGCAAGGGCAAAGGGTGCAAGGGCAAAGGGTGCAAGGGCAAAGGGTGCAAGGGCAAAGGGTGCAAGGGCAAAGGGTGCAAGGGCAAAGGGTGCAAGGGCAAAGGGTGCAAGGGCAAAGGGTGCAAGGGCAAAGGGTGCAAGGGCAAAGGGTGCAAGGGCAAAGGGTGCAAGGGCAAAGGGTGCAAGGGCAAAGGGTGCAAGGGCAAAGGGTGCAAGGGCAAAGGGTGCAAGGGCAAAGGGTGCAAGGGCAAAGGGTGCAAGGGCAAAGGGTGCAAGGGCAAAGGGTGCAAGGGCAAAGGGTGCAAGGGCAAAGGGTGCAAGGGCAAAGGGTGCAAGGGCAAAGGGTGCAAGGGCAAAGGGTGCAAGGGCAAAGGGTGCAAGGGCAAAGGGTGCAAGGGCAAAGGGTGCAAGGGCAAAGGGTGCAAGGGCAAAGGGTGCAAGGGCAAAGGGTGCAAGGGCAAAGGGTGCAAGGGCAAAGGGTGCAAGGGCAAAGGGTGCAAGGGCAAAGGGTGCAAGGGCAAAGGGTGCAAGGGCAAAGGGTGCAAGGGCAAAGGGTGCAAGGGCAAAGGGTGCAAGGGCAAAGGGTGCAAGGGCAAAGGGTGCAAGGGCAAAGGGTGCAAGGGCAAAGGGTGCAAGGGCAAAGGGTGCAAGGGCAAAGGGTGCAAGGGCAAAGGGTGCAAGGGCAAAGGGTGCAAGGGCAAAGGGTGCAAGGGCAAAGGGTGCAAGGGCAAAGGGTGCAAGGGCAAAGGGTGCAAGGGCAAAGGGTGCAAGGGCAAAGGGTGCAAGGGCAAAGGGTGCAAGGGCAAAGGGTGCAAGGGCAAAGGGTGCAAGGGCAAAGGGTGCAAGGGCAAAGGGTGCAAGGGCAAAGGGTGCAAGGGCAAAGGGTGCAAGGGCAAAGGGTGCAAGGGCAAAGGGTGCAAGGGCAAAGGGTGCAAGGGCAAAGGGTGCAAGGGCAAAGGGTGCAAGGGCAAAGGGTGCAAGGGCAAAGGGTGCAAGGGCAAAGGGTGCAAGGGCAAAGGGTGCAAGGGCAAAGGGTGCAAGGGCAAAGGGTGCAAGGGCAAAGGGTGCAAGGGCAAAGGGTGCAAGGGCAAAGGGTGCAAGGGCAAAGGGTGCAAGGGCAAAGGGTGCAAGGGCAAAGGGTGCAAGGGCAAAGGGTGCAAGGGTAAAGGGTGTAAGGGTAAAGGGTAAAAGGTGTAACGGTATATAAGGGTATATAAAGGTATAAGGGTATAACGGTATATAAGGATGTATAAGGGTATAAGGGTATACCGGTATATAAGGGTATAAGGGTATAAGGGTATAGGTGTAATAAGGGTATAAGGGTATAGGGGTAATGAGGGTATAAGGGTATAGGGGTAATAAGGGTATAAGGGTATATAAGGGCATAAGGGTATAAGGGTATATAAGCGTGTAAGGGTAAAGGGTAAAAGGTATAACGGTATATAAGGATGTATAAGGGTATAAGGTTATACCGGTATATAAGGGTATAAGGGTATACCGGTATATAAGGGTATAAGGGTATACCGGTATATAAGGGTACAAGGGTATAAGGGTATAGGGGTAATAAGGGTATAAGGGAATAGGAGTATATAAGGGTTTATACTCTGCGGAATGATTCCGAGAGTCGACGAACGAAACATGTGTGCGAAACTGATAGGTGTGTGTGTGTATACGTATTATGTCGACAAATTTTCGACTGGAGAAGAAAAATTTTCTCTTACCATTTCTGACAATTTCATGAGACGATATTACGATATCTCTAGCATGCGTGGACCGATTTTTTGGGAATTGGTCTTATTCGAAAGCTTATATGCGGTTTACATAAGAAAAATGCCTTTAAATTTAAAAAATATTGCAGGGGTGATGAAATATTAATGAAATAAGTTTCAGAATAGCCTGGCGACGAGTAAAGGATAGCGGTAGCGACAGTCGACATATATATGCAGGGTCTCGGAACATGGATAAACGGCAGGGACAGTCGATCGACATTTATAAAGGTGTTTTATACTGGGTGTCTTCCATGTATACAGGGTGTCTTTCTTTTTACTTGGCGTCGAGACGCTACCGCGTCTCTAGATTAGCTACTTCGGTATTCCAAATTACCAACAGTATTCCAAATATGCGGCAATTCTTTTACATATGTACTCTTAGGATGCTTCCAATCCTTCCAAAAAATTGAACTGGTTGGAGTAATTAGAACAGAGTTGGAATATTCATTCTATTCTTCTACGTGAAAAATTGAATTATGTGTTTAAATTCTATATCACTTTTTAATAAATAAATCAATATGTTTGAATTTATATTAAGTGTCGTTCATTTGATTTATTATACACATCTCACATGGCGTGTTTATACTTTCAAAAGTAAAAAAGCACCCTTATTATTTCCGCATTCAATGGCCAGCTATCCGAAGTGTACCGAGGATACATACCTTCGAACATGTTTCATAGGGTGCGTTCCGATTCGCGCATGGAGCGCATGATGCGCAGGAAGTTGCATAGAAATGTATGCCCTGTCGGCGCATGAAATTCCCTAGAATCCTTTGACTTCAGGTTGCATGATTTGTGGCGCCTTTTACAATCTTGATTGAGAGTGAAAGTGCAAAAATGTCGGCGATAGTAGTAGCAACAGCTATTACATTAATTAACGAGATTAACGATGACTTTGTGCTGATTTTACACAAAGGAGAAGGGATAAAAGTGGAGCTCATTTATTCAAACCATAGACATATATAGACGGAGCGTGTCTGAGGGGGGTTGTAAGATTCGCGGTAAGGGGACTGTCATACAGGCAAATCGGGTAACTCCGTTCCTCCTCGGGGCTATTCGGAAATTCAATGACGTTATATATATCTATGAGGGATACTTAGTCGAAAAGGTTAGCTATACTTATACATAATTCAAAATTTCGTATATCATGTAGGTTATATATATAACAAAATTAGTAAATAGAATGAAGCTTTTTTTAAATAAAATCGTACTTATAGCTATATGCAATAATATTTATATTTTTAAAGATTTTGTAAGCATAAAAGTTCATAAACATAATTAATATGCATAAATAATTATATAGTATAATAGATATATATCGCTCATTTGCTGCGACATAACTGATGAAAAAAAAAATATTTTTATTATAAACATATTATCTATTCGATAATCAAGCAACACATTTGAATTTCTAAGATTATATATATAATATATAAATTGTTGGTTATGTATGTATATTTATTTATTTACATGTGAAATCGAATACTATCATTATTTATATTTTCTTTCTCCAACTGTTCGCAGTTTTTATTTTTCCTGCGATTTGCACAACCGCTTACTACGCAATAAGTCATTATTACACTCAATTAATATATGATTATATACAACGACCACTACGATGCTTTAGAACAGTAATAGTTGAGCAACAGTGGTTATGTTTCGAACATAGCCATTAATGCCGAACCGACAAGAACCGAATACATCCGAACCTAGCTACCGAATTGCCTGTATGGTTTCTGCCTTTTCCCCTCCGATCTTACAGTCCCCTCGCCTACAGTCCTCTCTTCTGCTCCGTCTATATAAGTCTATGATTCAAACACCCGTTTCCAAGCGGGTATTGATTAATTTCTAAACTTGAAGTCCTCTCGTTAAAAGAATCTCTAACTATTTTCAAACCCCTCAGGTTTGCGCGGACTTCACTTTGTTTCCCTTTCCTATTACATTCGTGTGATCCGTTCCAATTCGCGCATTGAGCGCATGAAATTGGTGACATCGTACGATTCCCTAGAATTTCTCTCACTTGCCACTGTTGCGTGGATCTTCGACCCGGTGATGGCCTTAGGGCTGGGTTGATGCCCGTGGAGCGCAAAACCGCTCTGCTCGAAGTTGCGCCTTCGTAGTTATATAAATTCAGCTCGATTTCAAAGAAAGACTGTGATCTTTGTATTTTAAATGGTTTGAATATTTATTTGTAACAGCTATTAAATGATAAAATGCAATATAGTGGAGCTCGAAAATAAACATGTTAGCTTTTCTACATTCAGAAACAGAATGAATTATGTCTACTATTTTCGTTGTTAACATAAATAATATACATTTTGTTTCTTAAACGAGCGATTACATATTTTCCACGATGATGAATAAAGATTACAATAAAACCAACAACTTCGTGTAATTCCATTTGAATTTCCCTCCGAAGCTTCGTTCACATCGTAGCAGGATAACGGCAAAGGGTGCGTTCCACTTGCGCCCAAATCGCCCGCAACGCCCGCGATTTTCATTATGGTGGGTTCTCCTATACGCGACTGGACACAATGTCAAGAATTTACTTATAACAAGTAAATAAGTCGAAAAAGAGGAATAAGATTTTTTGATATTGTGCTTCATTTTCAAGAAAATCGACTTTGAAATTCTTGACGTTGTGTCCAGTCGCGTATAGGAGAACCCACCTTAATGAAAATCGCGGCCGTTGCGGGCGATTTGGGCGCAAGTGGAACGCACCCAAAGTGACATGGTGAATTGATGAATACACAACACCACCAATACTATACTCGTTTCATCCTAAGAATAAACCTCTGCCCCGACCGTTTTGTGGCCGTTCTGCGCAGCCCCCACTATCGCCTACGGACCCGACGCAGGCTATTGCTCGCAGAACTTTACCTGCCGACTTCCCTGCCCCTCCGAGGGCGTGACGTGACCGATGTCAATGTAACGTCCCACGGGGACTTAAACCGTTAGATACCGACAGTCGGTAATGTAGGAACCGAACTCCGTTACCATGTAACCTATTTTATATTACCGCGTAAATATATTATAAGACTTTTATATATAATTAATGATTTAGATAAATATTAAAGGAACAATTATTATAAGAATATTAGGAATAATTAGTTATAAGTATTAGTAAAAGCGCAAAACAAAATAATATGTAATAAGCAAGCAAAACGTAAAATAACAGATAGCGATTCACTGCGCATGCGCCAGCCCGCCAATTTCTCAGTATAAATAGAGGCGCACGCAGCACAGCGGGACATTCAAGCTACGAATACGCTCAAGTGACGAACGAATGCTCAAACCTAGAGGCGGCTTAAGTTTCAACCAGTGGGATCTAGATCGCTCCGGAAACGGTAGCGGCTGATCTCCAGTGTATAAAAGTTACTGGTGCACCTCTTTGGTTTGCTCATTTGAGAGTCATAGAACCTCGTTCTTACAAAGCCATCTAGATCGCTCCGGACCCGGTAGCGGCTGTAGTGCTTGGTAAAAACAAGGTCTGAAGAGCATAGAACAGAACTCTGTCAAAAGAATCGAGATCGCTCCGGACCCGGTAGCGGCTGATCTTACTACAGAGATTGCCAAGAGTATTCGAGATCGCTCCGGAAACGGCAGCGGCCGAGCTCTGCAATATACATATATATATACTTATTCAAATATTACGTAGCATTAGAATCAAAAAATATAAAAAAACCAAAAAGAGTATATATAATCGTAGATCATAAGTTATATTAATTATTATTTCATTGTTGTAACTATATTAATTATTGATTTATTAAATAAATAAGCATTATTAAGTTTAAAAGCCTTAGATTTAAATCTTTAATCTGTAGAATAGAACCCCCACCATCCTATACTTGAGGGGACGCCGCTCTCCCCTCAGGGACCTCAACCTTCAGTTGTTCTCGAACAGCCGAACGTTACATCAATGTCAATACTGCAGGAGTGCAGTGTATCTACCCGGTAATTCTTTTGTTCCGAACAGATATAACATCAGTTTAGGAGGTGTTCTAAATAGTCTATTTAGAATGCCATTTATTATGTCGAATGTAACAAACTGTACGTAACTGCTACGTAACCATCATTTTTTGGTTACGTCACATGGGGGTCACATGAAGGTATCATCAGGGTGGAAATGTCCGCCTCATTTACATAACAGTACGCGTCACATTAAGGTCATACTTTTATATAAATTTTACCTTTCTCTGTTATCTGTCTGTTACGTAGTAGCAGGATAACAGCAATAACTTTATTGTTACCTTATGGATAATTACACTATTGGTATTTAGAAGGATTATTTTAATTAAAAAAAGTTAAATATTTGTTAGAATTTTTTGGTATAAACTTTATATTATATATAACGGGTCACATACATATATATATATTTGAAAATAAAAAAATATTTTAAAAACAAGTATTAATATTTTTTCTTCTCCCTACACTTTCTTTGCAATCCCAGTCGAAAGCATTCCGCTCCTTCCTTATTAAAATCGACTTCGCGGAAGTCCGGATTACTATCTATTATTTTATCTGAATAAAAAAATAATATTGTATACATTAGCTCGCAGTTTTAATATAAAGGGTTCATAAAATAAGTGTGTAAATACCTTTTATTATTCGCACCATTTGTAATTGCGAAATGTTAATATTATTCCTCCTCCCTTTCCACGTGTATAACGCGGCAAATTCTGAACTAAATAGGTTGCTCAATATTTGCCGAACATTATCTGCTGGCGTTTTCCCCCCGAATCTATCAATATAAATAAACTGCAATTTCATTTATTCGATACTTCACATATTGGTCGACTATCCTCCTTTGATGTCGAGAAGAGTATGTTTTAAAATCTCTTCTCAAACGTTTTCTGTCTGACATATTAATTAAAATATGTATCCAACTTAACCTAAAACCAATGTCATAATTGTTTATTGCAACACGCCACGTTTAATCCTCGCGTAAACTTTAGATTTTGCATTCTAAACATACCGATGCTAAACGCAGTCCTTATTGTAACACGTTCCGTGCAGGAGTTTAGCAGCAGGAAACGTTACCACCGTTACCACGTTTCGTGGTAATTATATTTATCATTTATGTCGCTGTTATGTTCTATTTATGAAACAAAAATTACGGAATACTTGTGACACCTACGTTCCATGACATTTACATCTGGATTAATATGTAGCCTATACGTAAGAAGACTTACATAAAAATTATATGTTTTGTGTGACTTTTCAGTTATGTTCATAGGTTATATTGCTGCTATGTTCTATCTATGTAACAAAAGTTACAGAACATTGTGACACCTGTATTACGTAGCGGTTATATTTTGTACATGTAACCAGGGTTACCAGGCGATCCAGTACACGTACTGACACATATGACGTCACTTAGCTTGGATTGGCTCGGCGTTGACATGACGCCACGGCGTCACCAATCAAATATAAGTATTCCCCTTCTCCTACACCGTATGACGTCATATAGGCCAGCACACCGCCATTTTTTCAGTACGCCTGGCAACCCTGCATGTAACAGAAGTTAGAGAATTTGTGACTTCCATGTTACGTAGTATTTACAAGTTGTGCTGTGGGGGTATGTAAAGTATATGTAATCGGAAAGCGTGCCTCGACCACCAGCCGAGAGTGGAGGGAAGCGCGAAGGAAGGGCCAAGGACGGAGAGATGGCAGAAGGACAACCCACTGACGAACTTAAGGGATGTCATTGCCTTGATTGGACGAAGGAATCCGAAGAGGGAGTCGGAGGAACACGCCAAAATTGGAGGAGTAGGGCGCTCGGAGGTGACAAGCGAGGGTTTAATTTGTAGGAAGATCAGATCGAACTTGTCAGTAGAACAGCTAACGTCGAGCTACATATTAAAACTTCAAACATTGAAATATTCAGAAGTCTTATATTTATTAATCTCCTACATTGAAATTCCCGCGCAAACTCGTGAGCTGAGTGCTTCAGCACTCCACGGGCACGGACCCGCCGTCTAATCGAAAACCCCACAGAATCGCGCAACAATGCGCATCCGCCATATTGGGTCCTCTGGAGAGAGAAGATTATTGAGTACCCGCCTTTTTGAGTATTGTCAGATTCACTTTATAAACAAAATATGCGTTGTTGATATTGATACGTGGTAGCGCGACACATTATTAGAGTATTTTATTACATTTTAGTTTATATTTGGTTTATAAATCGAATTTGACAATACGCAAAAAGGCGGGTACTCAATAATATTCTCTCTCCAGAGAACCCAAGATGGCGGATGCGCATACTCACCTCTTTAGTGCTCTACCAATACGATGCCACTTGCGGTGCATGAGGCGTGCAGGAACAGATGCAACTCCGAATTCTTGCAGTTCCTGCGTGCTTCATGCACCGGAAGTGGCATTGTATTGGTGGGAAGTGAGAGAAATTCTAGGGAATTGTACGATGCCACCAATACGATGCCTCAATGCCTCATGCGCTCATTGCGCGAATCGGAACGCACCCATAATAAAAGTACCGGGGTGGACAATGTTGAACTTATTAATGTACTTTAGTACTTTTATTCTCAGAATTCGTTATTCTATCGAATTTGACGATTCATTTGAAAAAATAAAATTGCCCTCCACGTCCCCCCTACGCCACCACCTGTAAATAAACTATATAATGCTCTGTCATATAAGAAGGAACCTACGCATAGACCTGTTTTGCGCTACTATTGGCTGTACCCCAACCAACGCTCCCTCGGAGCCAATAAGCTCATTCTACATGCGTGAAACGGGTTCCTTCTTGTATGACAGAGACTTGTAAGGGTCAATTCAGACGAGCGATGCGGCGTCGTTACGATTTCGAATCGGTACACATGTATGTATGTAGAGACACATGTATGTATTACAAGTGACTCAATTTTTTGCGTTCCACCGTATTCTGTGTTTCTTACAACCATACAACTTTTGTAAACAACATTTTCCCCTATTATTTAATATAACAGATATTTGAAGTGGACAGAGTTAGTGGGACACCCTGTATATACACATCTTTTATACTTCTCTCGGTGCTAAGGAAACTTTACCAATGTCAGTGTTATGGCGTTTTCGGACGGTCGCACTGGGGCGGACCGAGTGCGAACCCTACCCAATCGGAAGCGAAGAGTGTGAACTTTTTCGCTTCCAATTGGCCAAAATTCGCACTCAGTGCGCCTAGAGACACTATAATAAGAGTCTGGACACGAGCCACTGTCCGCCACGTTTGATCGAAATCCCACGAGAGAGAAACAGATATACACCATTTCACCATAGTGTCTCTAAGTGCGCCCCAGTGCGACCGTCCGAAAACGCCATTAGAAATACAATACGTTTCCCATACCCATGGCTCGAAAAACATAGGGGGCGCTCGAAATCCAGTGGTTTTTAGGAGGTCGATATTTCAGGACGTGACAACGTGGTAGTCCATAAGATGAAATGTCTATTCTATACCTCGTCTGTGGTGGTCTGTGGTCACATTGATCTAGATTAATTAGGCATAATGAGCTGGAACACATTTCGTGATCCCCGAGTTCACCGTTCGAAAGTTTTTAGGCGACAGACAAACACACAAACACTTTCCGCTTTATATATTAAAATTTTTACAATATTTATAGAAAATTGTTCCACTCAGTTTGATGCACGAGATTAGTTACAATGCACTTCGTTTCATTGAATGTAAGATGCTTTTACTTGAAACGCTCTTCTTTATTAATAAAGTTCGCAGTATTAATAGTTTAAACAACACATTCAAACAATTCATTGAAATACCTAACTCATTGACGTAATGAAAATACTGTTATTGTTTTCTAAAACTCTTTAGAATTGGATATATATTGTTCAGTGCATCTTGCAATTCAGTCCGATTTTTTGCTCCTAAAACATCAGAAATACTTATGTACATCTAAGTAAAAAGTGACAAATAAGACTACTTTAATTATAATTAAATCTCACCTGTCAATACAATTTTTCCATTTACAAATATAAGTAACACTACTCTCGGCGATACCATTCTATATATAAGACCTGGATAAAGCTCAGGCTCGTAACTAGAAAACTGTCCATGTATATGATTCAAATTTTCCAATTTAATTGGAAACTTTAAGTCACATGTGGCAACTATATTTTGTATTTTAAAATTATAAAATTTCACCTGTTCCAACACAATTTTAACGAGACATAAGTAACAATTTTAATGAATACCTAAAATCATTACACTTTTCCTGGTATGTTGGGCAAAATAAAATACAATGGAGATCGCTTACTGGGAATCCTAGCTTCTGAATTATGCGAGCAAACTTTCTTGTCGCTAAATACGAATCCTCCTCGCATCTGGCCCCTGTGCATACTACTTTCCCAGAATGGAAGATCAAAGCAGTGGCTCTAGGGTTTCTAATTCTCATAATCAAGCCCGTAAATCGTGCTGGATTGTATTCCGAGTTCCTTGTCCGTGTATTAATGTACATGAGCGCTAATTCCATGCCTAAATTCACTGTAGAAACTACATTCCTAAAAGAACAGACCACTCGGCATACCATAAATGTTTCTTCAGACACGAAACCGATTCAACCGTACTTTCAAGTCAAAGTTCCATTTATGGAGATTCAAATCATATCCGCACTTACTGTAAACACGGTTCTATAACTTCTTTTGTACTGTTAGCTGGGGTCATAGGACTTATCATGGATTGTGGATTAACATTTTGCGATGTACTGAGCCGTGGAACAGTGGTCTAAAATTCAAATGCACATGTAAAATAAAAAGTCCGTATGGAAATGTATGCGTGTATACCTCACGAGCATATTACCGATTGTGGCGGAGCCATGGAACTATCCTCGCCGGCATTTTTCGTAGGAGTGCCGAGTAACCTTTTTAACTCGTTGTCCTCTTGTACGGACGCAGTCATTTTATGCGAATCCACTATTAAAGAATTATAAAATATTTCTAGTCACAGATTACTGACTATTTCAAGCGTCGCTCTCAACGTACATATCTGTCAGTCATAACACCGTGTACTTATGTTGCATCAGCTGTTAGTTTTGATACGCCATCATGTGTGCAATAAACAAACTTCAAATCGCATCACGGAAGAGAAAACACACAGCGAGATATAGGAATGTAGAATCAACCTGTCACCAAAAGCTAGTTTCTGTCACACGGTTCTGCAGGTTTTGGGGCTCACAAGCCTCATTATCATTACCGTATCACATTCAACGGTAGCGGCTAACTGGCTAACACAGCATCCACGACGTGAACCGACGTGAATATTGATGAAGATGAGTGAACAGGAGCACGGCTAAGCATGTTCGGCGATGATCGGCTTGCATGGGGCGAATTCTACTTACGCCCAAATCGCCCGCAACGCCCGTGATTTTCATTAAGGCAGGTTCTCCTGTACGTGACAGGACGCATCGTCGAGAATTTCAAAGTCGATTTTCTCGAAAATGAAGCGCGATATGAAAAAAAGTTACTCTTTCTTTTCGACTTATAACGAGTAAATAACTCGAGAAAAAGGAATAGAATTTTTTGATATTGCGCTTCTTTTTCGAGAAAATCGGCTTTGAAATTCTTGACGGTGCGTCCCGTCGCGTATAAGGAAACCGACCCTAATGAAACTCACGGGCGATTTGGGCGTAAGTGGAATTCGCCCATGATATCAAGGCTGTGTTCCGATTCACGCATAATGCAGCATAATGCGCATGAAGTGCATAGGGTACGTGACATATCCTATGCAGTCTATGCGCAGTATGCGTGAATTGGAACACAGCCCAAGTTTCATGTATGCATGTTGTACGCTTGCGTGGTTTAGATGGGCCGTTTGGGCGCGTTAATTCAACTTGTGAACTGCATGAATTCGGTTGTATGTATATAGAATGTCTTTATGTTGAATGTACTTTTATTGTAAATATATATGAAATATTGATTGTTATGGACCTGTGGAAATTGTACATCAATTTTTTGTTTTTCCTTTGAACTGCTAAGACATGTTTTCTTTGAAGTCCTTGTATGCAAGGGTTTCTTTAAGGGGGGAAGCCACTGTGACGGTCGAAAATAAAAGCTATTTTAAAATTTCCGCACAACCTTGATTATTATTACATTTTCAGACAGTGTAATACGTATCAGCTACAGTCAAACAATGCACCCAAAGGAATGCTTAATTTCGCAAGGAATGTCAAATAAATTGATATTTTCCAAATATCACAACGAATGCATGTACATTAATTAAGTTTAAAATACTAGTCACTTAATTAAATCACATAATATAAGTAATATAAGCATTCTTTACATTTAATTTGTTTCTTTTCAGAGACCTGAACTTTTTGTATCCATATGGTGCAACTTTAAATGTAGCGCAACCATCCATAGTTGCACTGTCTAGTGGATCAATTGCTGTTCCGACAAACAGGCCCATTTGTGCCTACTACTACAATGAAGTGAATGGTGGTAAATTACTTGTTTTAGGTTCATCGAGAATTTTAACTGACACGTACACCGAAAGAGAAAAAAACGATACATTAAGAGAAATGATATTTAATTTCTTTGAATCTAAAGAAATTGTAGCCAAAGAATCTCAGCTGGATGATGTAGATGTAAGGTTCGCAATTGTAAAAATTGCATGTACAGAGTGAGTCGCAATTTACGTATGTCATATTTTATACAGTGGACAATAGAAAAGAGTGGGACTGGAATAAGTTGAGTGATCTAACACTCTTCAATGTCTCCATTTCTTTTAACTGCAACAATGCATTAACGAAGCGGAATTTTATACATACATTGATTTTTCTGAATGTGTCATCAGTGCCAGTTTTAGCATATTGGCACTCTCGGGCAAGATTATCATGGTGCCCCTCCGAGGGCACGAAAAATCAATAAGCAGCTTTCTGCTTAACAAATTTCAACGGATATAAATGACTGAACGCATACAGCAGCGCCCCTACAGATTTGGCACACCGGGCGGTCGCCCTACCTGTCCTACCTTAAAACCAGCCCTGTGTGTCGTCTATAAAAGTATTAGGGTAAAGTGATCAAACAATGAATGCTAAATCAATGAATGCATATCCTTCCTTTACGCGAGAAGATGCCGAGGCCTTCCACTATCGCTCAGGAATACGTTTACTAATATGGTTACTGATTGCAAACAATTCATGATTTAAAATACTTAATCTATTACAAACCACTTGACAGGTTTGATAGAATTGACATCAGTTTATCATACGAACGAATTTAAACTTGTTGAGAAACTTATGTTAATTGTGTTGTCATTCACAAATAATGAAAACTAGTTTCGAATGACTCAAGTAACATAGTAAAGAATGAAAAATTTCTTCAGATTGAGAAATTACCAAAAAATACAAGGTAGAATTTCAGTGGACAAATTTTAAAAGCACAAAAACCTCGTATGTGCAAATAGTGAAGTCAAATTTATCGATAATGTGCGGTGTGGTATTTTAACTCGTTGACTGCCGAGCAAAATTTTCTGCAATTTTCCAACTTTTTAATAGCGCTGCGTAGATTTCTATTTGGTAAGTACAAAAGGCGAGACTCTGTCCACTCAACCCGGCGTGGCGCTTTGCGAAGTTTTTGTCCCGGCTCACATAAGCCGGTGCGGCAGACAACGCGTTAAACAGTTGTATTAATTTTTTGTTTTATTTCGTTGAAAGTATTTATTTATTTATTTATTACCCTTGCCTTTCGGCTTAGGGTGACTTCTGTTTACAAACGTCTCTCCTCCGTTACATTTATCATTACAATAATTATATTCTTTGGTATCTTAAAAATCTTAACACTTAACATTCTTAAATTAAAGCTAACTAAACTGATCTAGACTCAACACAAAACTTAAACCCTCCATTCTATGCTGCTTTACTTTACTTTACTATTCCTTTGCTCTTTGCCCTCTAACTTTGGTTTTCTTTCTGACTAGACCGCGTTACCCCCCCCCCCCCGGCCCACCTCTTCTCCTCCTCCTTCCTTTCCCTTTCCCGGATTATCCTCTTCATCTCCACCAGTCCTTCTCCCGCGTCTCCCAGAAATTCCTTCACTCTTCTCTCCTTCGCATCCTCCTGTCAAGTGTTCTATTATCTCTTCCTCTCTTTCACATATTCTGCACATCCTGTCCTCCCTCTCCCTCCAGTGTTGCCCGCCCCCCTCTTGCTCTCATTCCCGCGTCTGAATCTCGCCACCAGACTTCTGTCCCCCTGTTTTATTTCGTAAAAAGATTATAATTACAGAAATATATTGACACTTTTTATAATTTCTGTTACCTGCATTTAAAAAAGAAGTTGCTTTACAACTCTAAATGAAATTAATGTACTATCAACAAAATAGCGCATTAATATAATGCATAATTTGTTACAAGTTATCTAAGTAAATACCCACACAGCACACAATCGTCCCCAAAACGTCCCGGGGACGTTCGTCCCAGCCGTACCGAACATCCCGAGGACGTCCCGAATGTCCCACGAACGGCTTATATAGGTCCTCTGAATGACGAATGTTACCAAAACAGTGGTCCCGGGGATGTCTCGCACACAGCACACAATTGTCCTCAAAACGTCCCGGGGACGTTCGTCCCAGTCGTTCGGGACGTCCCGAATTTCCCACGAACGGCTTATATACGTCCTCTGAACGACGAATATTACAAAAAAGTGGTCCCGGGTACGTGGTGTCTTTTAAGCGCATGGATTAGGACTAAACAGGCGTTCGAAAAACGTAATTAAGACCTATTTTTATCGATAAATTAAGCCTTTCGTCCCGGGTCCGCCAGAGGACTCTCGTGAGTAAGGCTTACCTGGCGGAACCCTGCCTTAGACACGCTGGGTATCAGGACTGGGACAGAACTCTTATATATACCAACCGGAGGGCAATGGAACACCAGCGAAAAACTCTCGAGCCGGGTAGCCCTCTAGTGGCATATGTCGATGAACCTTATCGGATCCCTACAATAGCACACGACGTCCTCTAAGCGTCCCAAGGCCGTCCCAAAGACGTATTTAACACGTCCCAAACGCGTCCCAAGGATGTCTTTAGGACTTTGTACAGATGGCGCCACTGTAGTTACACAATGTCCCAAAAACGTCCCGAAACCGTCTATAGACATCCCAGAGCCGTCCACAGACGTCCCGAGGACGTTTTGTTACCAATCGGGACATTCAGACCTACAGTCCTAGAACGGACCTAAAACAGACGTCCTCGGGATGTTGTGTACTGTGTGGGTACATATAGCAGAAAATGATTTGGTACACAGAGAAGCAACACTTATTTCTTACTGTAGGTTCTCACTTACTGATGGCGAGAAGTGTTCGTAGTATCGTTCGAAGTAGTTCGAAGTATCCGTTGTATACCCGCGGTATCATTGGCTTCGAGCTCCCCTTCCGGGCGAATCTAAAAAGCACCATAGAGCTCGTGCTCCTTGGGTGCCAAAAACTATATATCAGTGCACTCATACCCAGCCAAAATTCAAAGCCAATTTTCTGGAGACCTAAGCGAGTTATGACGAAATTTTATTATATATTTTTTACTTATTTTCTCATGTAAAATCACTACTCTTCCGCTTGTACCACTGGTTACGAAACACCCTGTATAATTGACAAAACTTAAAATATTCACGCACAAACTATTTGGGCAAAGTAATTCGTTTAAGAAGTTACATTCTTCATAGAAAAGTACATATTATTATGCTATTCAACTTTCCTTTTCCTTACTATTTTCTATTGTCAGACATGTAAAAGAACTGCGCAAAGTGCGTGACTCAGTATATATTTAATTTGGTGTCATTTATTATTATTAATAATATCATTCTTTTCTTAGTTTTGGGAATATAATTTTGTACCAGATGTAACTCAACAAGCTCAACTCAGGATTAGGGATTGCAATACCGGTAACCCGGTTTACCGGTTTCCCGGTAAATCGTGAGAAATACCCTAAAATTTTTACCGGTAATTCGTCCAATTTTTATCGGTAATTCGATAAATTACGTATATCAATATAGCGCATATATGCGTTCGTTATTTCGGTCTACATCGTTATCAGTGAAAAAAACTTAAATTACGAATAAAGACGAAAACCGAAGTATCTCATGAAGAATCAACTCTAAGCCAAAAGGGAACTAAAAATCTAAATCAAGTCATCAAAACAATGGACGTATTTTCAAGTAGAAAAAGTAATGCGAAAATATATAGGTACAAATGGCATATGATTTCTTAATGACTATCCGACCAACGAGTGTAGAATCTGAGAGTGCTTTATTCGTGGCTGGATTATTTTGTACAAAAATTAGATCGCGATCAGGAGACCAAAGTTTAGACAAATTATGTATTTTGCGTGCTTATTTGTTAAAAAAAATTGTTAAATAAAAAAAGATTTAATTATGTACGTAAGATAAGATTCTTTTCATTGTTTTCGTGGTGAAGATCCATATTAATAAGTATTGTCAATAGTTACACAAATATATCTATTTTGTTTTATCTCATTTCATATTTTATATGCAGAATAGTTTTATTTGCATATATTTATTATAATGCTCGATTAGAGTTAAAAAAAAGCTTTTTTTTGCAATGTTTACTCTTATATTTTCAATACCTTAAAAAATACCGGTAAATTATCGGTAAACCGGTTTTGATTGACAATTTTACCGAATTACCGGTAATTGAAAAATGTCGGTAAATTTGCAATCCCTACTCAGGATATAGATATGATGGATAATCCTCATAAATATACTAAACTGTTTAAACATCAATTACATTCGATAAATTTAAACATGGTACCAGCTTGTATAAAGGCTTATGAGATTTTGGGTGTGAAGCATGAACCCCTTACTTTAATTCCACCATATTTTGAAGCCCCACTGCCACCCACACAAGCATCAGTAAAAATATTTATTGTTTATATTAAATTAATTCTATCAGACGTATATGTTTTGTTCCGCAGGTATGATCTACCTAATTTGTTTAAAGGTTTTCCCACCAAGTTTTCAAGAACTACCCCCACCAGCCTTGGAATTATTTGACTTGGATGAAGCTTTTAGTTCTGACTTACTAAAACTATCGCACTTAACGAATAAATATTGGCGCAATAGCGTTATTTAGGCAGAGCTGTGATTAGGCAATCCAATGTACACGTAAAACACTTGGTTACGGATATAAAAGGTTTATTTCATAGTACATATAAAAGGCGCGCAACGGCGAAACCAGAGAGCACCGTTAGCCGAGACAGAAGTAGTAGTGAGGGGGAATCCCACAGTATAGGCAACCCCGAAACTACGCTTTGGTAGTAGACAAAGCGAGAAATTGACAAGATCTTACAATAAATACATAGCAACAAAAGATATATCAAAAGACATGGAATTGGACCACTATATTAGGGAATTTGGAAACATCATAAAAGTAGCAATTCTAATGTTCATACAGCTAAAGAAGTATTAAACTCTGTCTTTCACAGTATCAGCATTTATAAAGCTATACACGAATGACAAAGTTGTAAAATTGTAAATATGCTTTTATTTTATACTTATTTATCGTATTACTTTTACATAAATGTACAAATGTATTGTACATAGAAATAAGATACATTTTATTTGTTACAAACATTTAATTATGTCTCAACGATGTATATGTATCATAAGACGATACTTCTTGAAAACATTTAAAAATTGCTTCTTAAATGCGTTCCTAATAGTTACAAATGTAGTTGTATTGGTGGGACTATTAATCATTGCAGTTTCTTGTTACATGTTTTATATTTGCTCCATTATGGTTATCTGCATACATTAGGGAAATCCAACTTTTAAAATGTTGCTGAGCACCCTAAGATTTTCTTCTCTATGCTGAAAAACGAGCCTGGTTAAAATGTTATTACATTTCATAATGTTTTAGAGGTTGCTACCTGCTTATTAATATTTTAAATAAAATTGTATTTTTTACTGAAGACGAATTCGTCGACCAGGCCCTCTCCAGAATAGTACATGACAACCCAACTTATCAGCTTTGGCTATATATAGTAAACATTACTACTAGACATTTATAAATATGAATTGGCTATTTTCAAAAGTTGTTGATTCATAAATTTACTGTATAATTGTTGGAATGAGTGATTTCGAATGTAGCCGCGCCGGAAATGATGTAATGTTCCAGAACGTTCAACCGTACACGATTATAAGAGCATGGCTGCTCACGGATCATTCTTGTTCGACCAGTCGAAGTGTGAAGTACCGAAGTACGTATGTCGAGTATAGAGAGATTTATATTGCGTTCAAAGTCAAAGTATCAGTTAAGCATATATATTGTATTCTTTGTTTATTCAAGTACAAGAAAAGTAAAATACAACTTTAATAATTTCCCTTATCAAACACGTAGTCCATTTTCATTAACCTACAAAGAGCTCTGTTCAACAATAATAATATTCCAACGTGAAGTAAATGTGTTCAAGAAATAAAATATGTTGAAAAGAAAATTGCATTTTTCTCTTAAAAAACACAAAATGCAATGCTTGGTAGCAACCCTTAACAAGTAACTGAACAAAATCAAACAAATACTACATTACTTACTCATCAGGATGAACACAGTGACATGGCGCCCTGTGAAAAAATACAAAAATGTTTTTTGGGGTCAAATAAGCACCACCTTACTATACATACATACATGCATGGATGCTGCTGGCATATATATATATAAAGAAAATGTATTTTCTTTAAGTCAAATTTTACCGCGCCCCAAGCATCGGTAAGGTAGACTGGCGTGCACGGCGGAGATAGGGTAAATCCGGGAGACGCGGTCGACCTAATATAAAATGGCTATTAAAACTAATATAGATATTACTTATTTTATCAGAACAAACCTAATATGTTCAGAATTTTATGCCGATTCAGAAAAACTGGTCGATATTTGCTTTAAGACAATATTTACTGTAAATCGGGTTGAAAACTGAAGTCATGACATCTGACCACCTCTCCCGAGGTGCCGGGAGAAATGGTTTTCGTCGTTGGCAGAGACCACTCAGATAATTATTCATGGAAAATTAACAAAGGATAAAGCAAAATTATTTATGAGTGAATACAACTACGGATTCATTGATATTTAATTTGTTTACGCTAAACAAGTAAAGAACACATCAAAGAAAAAGTGAGTTACCTACTGGCGATTAGCAAGGCAAATGATTACAAAAGTGAATAAATAAACTAAATAAACAAAAATAATAATAAAATAATAATAAAAAATAAAAAATAAACAAAAATAATAAAGAAATCATAACTCGACCATCTCACCTTTCTGCAGCGAGACATGGTCTTCTCGTTAGCTTCGAGAGGAAGAGTTAATATGGCCAAATACTTTGGCTGCATTGTCCCTCAATGTCTCTACTATCTTATTATTCCAAACATTAAAGGAAAATAAACTTAGAAGTATATTTTAAGTACGCTTCCGTACAACCGCTGTTTGACAAAAGAGGTTAAATGTAACATCAATTTACCTTTTATAGCCTATAAATCCAGAAAAACACAGAAGGAAGCGAAATAACGCTATTCATTCAACTGTTTGGCTTCTAGAGAAGTAGTTGGTCTGCACATTAATGCATTTTTACGTATAGACTCTGAAATATAGCGACACGACCAACTCTCCGGCCCGACCGCGTCTCCCGGATTTACCCTATACACGGAAAAGGGTCAGCACCGTAGAAACCGATGCTGGGCCCATTCACGGCGCTGTCAGGGCGGAAAAACACCGTTGTGAATGGGCTCAGCACCGATATTTTCGCCCATTCACAACGGTGTTTTTCGGTGCTGAATAGCGCCGTGAATGGGCCCAGCACCGATTTTTACAGTGCTGAGCATCGTTGGGAACGGTGCTGACCCTTTTCCGTGTAGAGGGAGATATAGAGGGACCTTAAAAGAGGCACGTGTAAAGATTAATTGGTCATGATAATGAATTAAGTATAAGATTAATTAGGTGGGTAGTTCAAAATTGTATAGTAGTAGGACTATGAGAGTTCTAACCCAGGTCCTCCGAGGGGAGCGTGGGGAGGTGTAGGAAGTGTCGGCGCGCGGGGGAGCGGGGTGGGGGGAACTCTTGACGCGGGGCGGAGCGGGGAGTGGCGGCCTGGCTGCGTGCGCACAAGCTGTGGAGTGGGGGAAACCATAATTGTGGTGGGGATCACTCCAAACCGAGTCGTCGCGGAGACCTCTCCTTATCATGCGATAACGCGCGTAATTTAAATTCCCTGGGACAGCTGCATGATATGATACAATGCGAAGAACGCGCGAATGAAATATAGTAATTTTATTATAGCATTGAATCTTAAAAATATGTAGCGAGAAGAGAAGGAGGTAGATGGGTAAGTAAATGGAGAAATTATATGATGAAGAAAATATATTTTATTTTTATTTTTATTACTATTCACGGGATAAACTCTTTGGTACAAAGAGATAATAATGCGGAGAGACATAATACATATAAGACAAATATCCAATCCGAAGAGAACAAAAGAGATTATATATAAATTTAAAAAGTAAAGAATGGCAAACATATAGAGTAATTATAGAATACTATCGGGATGGTGATGAAGAAGGTGAGGATGATGGTGATAGTGATGGTTGTTGAGGAGATGGTGATGAGTATTGCGGTTGTGGTGATGATGAGGACGATGCTTGTGGTGATGGAAGTGGTGTCGGAGGCAGCCACCGCACGTTGATCCAAGGTGGCGATTGAGGACGTGGTCGTCGTAGGGGCCCCAATCGCCGATACGGCATCCGCGGCCGCCGCATCCGTGCAGCTGCCGCCGGTCCGATTACGGGCCCCTGCCGCGGCACGCGCAGATCTAGCGGCGCCTGGTTCTGAGGCGCACCACCATCCTCAATCATGCGGTGGCGTAACCATGCCCTAAGGATCATCGGCATCGGTAGGTCCTGGAACACAAACGTTGATATAAAATTAGAGCATCAAATCGATGTGTTATGAAAAGTAGCACGTTTCAATTTTCTTACGAAAAGTAGCACGTTTCAATTTTCTTACGAAAAGTAGCACGTTTCAATTTTCTTACGAAAAGTAGCACGTTTCAATTTTCTTACGAAAAGTAGCACGTTTGCCTTTATTCTCACGAAAACATTCACGTTTCGGTTTTCGCTGCGAAAACTAGCACGTTTAAGCGGTTTGCCGCGAAAATAGCATGTTTCATCTTTCGCTGCGAAAACTAGCACGTTTTGAGCGGTTTGCCATGAAAAATAACATCTTTCGCAGCGAAAAGTAGCACGTTAGAGCGATTTGTCACGAAAAGTAGCATGTTCGCGTTTACCCCACGTTCACAATTCCTCCCACCCTCCCTTACTTAAATTATGTAAATTAAAATTTTCATATGTGTTGTCGTTGGAGATTAGATGGAATTATTAAACAATATTTTCAACAGTTGAATTCGTTTAAACTGCCCACGCGCTGAAACGCAATAGTTTCTGAAACGTGCTACTTTTCGTAACACATGTCGAAATGTATAAAGCACTGCAAAGTATTACATTCCTGTCGTGGTGGTGTAGGAACCCGCGGCGGCGATGGTGGCGGCGATCGCCAATGGGGTGGTGAGGGAGGCGACGGTGGTGGTGAGTTCTAGAGCATGCAAACATCGATATAATATTGACATGTTAAAAACGTAATAAACATCAAATTCGCGAATAACATTATGGTGTATTATGTACATACCTCATGATTATTCAGGCATCTCGGCTCGCACTCTGGAGCAATTCGCTCCAGACCCATAATTGCTAACTGTCACTGAACCCGTTGAAACTTGAAAGACAACTGGTCTTGTCGCATCTCCAGGCACACGTATGTAGGCTCCTATCATGAAACCGAGAAGTGCATAGCTTTGCAAAGTAGGGTACCATTGTTTTTTCATAACCATTTTCGCTGACCATTGCATTTCTTCTTCACACTCATCATTTAGCTGAACCGAGCCACTTCCCCTTCACCTTGAACTCATCATTCGACTAGACCATATCACATGAACCACTATTAAACGTTTATCGAACCACTTTGAACATCTATTGAACATCTATCATACCACTCTGAACATGTATCGAATGTCTATCACACCACTTTGAACATCCATTAAACGTTTATCGAACCACTTTGAACATCTATTGAACATCTATCATACCACTGTGAACATGTATCAAATGTTTATCACACCACTTTGAACATCCATCATATCACTCTGAACGTGTATTGAACGTGTATCAAACGTATATCATACCACTTTGAATGTGTATGGTTCCACCCTGAGCATGTATCGAATGTGTATTGAACCATTTCTTCATAATATCGTCTTAATCTAGCATTACATGTAGGAGGTTGGATGGGAGGAGGAAAAGAAAAACATTTTATACATTAAAAATTGATTATATTTATTTATGAATTTCCATCTGGTGTTTAGACCACCAGTTGTATATTTTAAATACATTTTGCAAAGCACAATGCTTTGCATGTCTACCACATCGCAGAGTATTAACTACATTTAGCTTATTTAGAGATTTGATATCGTCGTAGTCAATGTCTAGCGTCTCAATGATCGCATCAGCTCTCGCATTTTCATCGAGGAAATCCGTAAGCCAGTCGCGTTTCTGCAACCCTTTAACGTATACGATATGGGATGCATCATCTTCATCATCAATAGCATCAGCTGCAGCCTTCGTAATTAGCTGTTTAGCCATACTGTATGGAACATCTCCATCATCCCACCGTAGTCCATGATGTTTTTCAACCAACCACCGAATGCATGATTTGTCGGATTTTGTAAGAAGATATTGCGGCATCGAACTCCCAAAAATATAGTGTGAGAGAATTGTTCCCTTTCGTAGGACAGCCACTTCCTTGACAACAAATCTTCCATCAACAATGAATCCTTGCAGGTCAACAAATGTTGGTACAACCATTATCGATACGATTTAGAGGTCCGCTCGCTTCCAAGACAGATGGGAGAATGCAGTCTTTCTTGTAAAGCATCTCGATTTTCATGATGAAATTTTTGTATGAATTTGACACAGGAGAGGGCAGACAAGTAGCATGACAATTTAATTGATTTTGCGCACCACGTTTGTCAACGGATTGTATTCAACCACCCGATCGTGCAGAATCAGACAGTAGGCTGTAGTATTTGCAGGCACATTCTCTTTACAATCGAATTCTATGCGCACGTCCACTGTGCTATTCTTGATCGACTCATTTTGTCGCGAACAATCAATCACCACGAGAGGACCAAATTGTAAAAATTGGGCCACGGTGAATAATGCCTCATTGCAACTATGTCCATAATACGATTTACGGAAATGTGTATACATGTTAAACAAGATGGCATGTCTATTCTTGTCAAAGTCCAAGTTCATATCATCATATGGGTAAAATTCTGAGTTGAGAAAAAGTTTTACATTGGTCAATTTGCAGTGATCAAACCGAGTAACATCTTCGATCATCACATTCTTTCGAGCAGTCTGTAGAGCAAAGATAACGTATCGCGGCTTCTCCAGCTGTGCAGCTGCCTTCACGGCCCACGAATGCTTGGTTGTGCTCTGTAAGAGAGGATACTCGTACAGATCCCACGAGCGAAAACTAATGCTCAGGTTTTGTCCACTTTCCAAAGCATGCAGCAACGATAGCTTATTAACATCGTTCAGCGTCACATGAGGCATTCGCCATTGCACTTTAAGTAATTCAATTTCTGGTTCCAACATCGGTGAGCCAATTAGAGAATTGTTATCGTTGCGCGATCGTATTAAAATCAATTCGTGACGTGCATTAATAATCATGCGTTTGTAGTCCTCGCAAAATCCCAACAAATATTTGAGTGGGATGCAAAAATTGAAATGATTTTTCACTATTAGCTCATCATGTCGTTTCAAGCCCCATCCGGCATTCTCCATATTTTTGTCTTCATCGGATGTCAGCGATACATAGTTTTTAAGCGTGCTAGTTATTCCAACGTTTCTGTTGCGATAAATCTCCACACCATTCAGCTCATATCGAATCTCATCAAATATGAATGCCATGCAATTATTTCCCAACATCACCGCTGATGCATCGTTTGGCTTATTAATCACCAATTTCCCCTCCACGTACAGGAAACTTTCACATGGTAATGTGTATAAATCCTGCTGTTGTATAGGTATTCTTATCTCATCGCTGTGTCCAAACGTTGTGTTCACATATGGGTTATATGTATGAGTCTCAAGCTTGACAATGCGATCATCAAACGTCGGCTTCCCTCCAATGCTTAGAATGTCAACCATTTTTCAACTTAAATGTGCACAATGAATCCCAATGATTTCAAAAATGCAATGTTTGCAGCACTGAGCTTCTTCCTTTTAGCGTAATCAGAGCTATTGTTGCAAACAATTTCCTTTGGAAGAAACGTGTTTCTGGAGTCGTTCAACACAAGCATCTCAACCCGTTCACACCACATGTATTATCGTCGGCGTCGTACGTGCAGCCTGGTGGTAATCTCTTCACCTCGAAAATCGAGCAACCGCCCGTCTTGATCCACAACGCGTATCGTTAGATCCGTAATGACCCGTGTGGTGATTGGAAGGTAAATGATCTGCGCGGGCGTTTCCGATATCTTATATCCTGGAGGGACTCTCGGAGAAAATTCATGTATCGTATGTACACGCTTCCCATTGTTGTATGCGCCAGCGGTCACGCTACATTCTACGCGAATAATGTTCACGTTCATGATATTAATTGGATCATCCGATTTGTGCCACCGTCCTGGTTCTAATACCAGATTCATCGAGAATCCCAGTAGCGATCCAATGTTAATGCGCTTCGTAAAATCTACGGTGAATGAGCAGTACAGCTCGCTTTTCATGGTGTTATTGTTGAGACGCAACACTATAGGATACACATCGTTGTCATCATCAGTGTCATCGAGATTTTTAGGATACCGCTCGAGTAATCGCTGCCTCAAATACTTGGCAATGGCGTCTAGTTCGTAGGAGCCGTGTGGAATCCTAATAGTTTCCGGAGTGGTATCAACACTGCTGTTTTTGATGCCATAGTTTGAGGTGAAGTAGAAATTATTGTTACTCCAGTCGATGTTCGGTATTGTATGATAAGTTTCAAAGGTTGTTAAACCAAGCTCGTAATCATCGTCGCTCAAATCTATGGGTGGAAAGTAGCTCACCGCGAGGGTGCTACTCTTGCCGGTTAGAGTGAATGTTAACGACATATTCCGAGCTGTACGACTCGACTAGTACTGAATCATAGCGGTGGGAAGTCAATCCTTAAATTTGCGACCGATCGTTTGTAGAAAGCGTAGGCAGAGTTGTCCACAATTGCTCTGATTGTACTTCTGATAAGACGTTCGATTGTATTCGATTTTCACAGCATCATTATCCAGATATTGCACCAATTCCTTAGGTGGTCGAAGATTCCCAAAGCTGTCGAAATATATAGCTCGACACCCTCTCTTCACATATGCCACCCAATGAGTCCCTGACCCCTCGGCATTGTCCAAATTTACGATACCGCTCTCGTTTCGATGTACTCCTCCGGCAGGTAGTGCATTGCGCATAAAAACACCTCTAAAGAATGGAATACGCATACGTTTTGCCAACTCCTCCAATTGCGCATCAGTAGTTACGTCCACAGGCATTTTTATTTTCTTTTCGACGTTTTTTTTTTTTCGTTTCGATACAGGGTGTCCCAAAAATGTCGGACTTCCTTGAAAGGGGTTACTCAGGGGGTGATTTGAAACAACTTTTTCCTTAGCGAAAATATTGTCCGAAGCTTCGTTAAGGAGATATTAACCAAAAACCCCGACCAATCAGAGCGCGCGCCTTCCGCCTGAGTTCCCGCGGTAGCGTTGGCTACGAGGTAGGCGACCGCGCTTGTGCTACGAACGTACGAACAAGCAAGTCGGCATGCATCGAAGGAAACCGCGTTACACAGTTTTTTTTTAAAGCAGAATCTTAAATAAGAATAATTTGAAGTGAGAGGACAAGAAGTACGTAAATTTCGTTTTTAAATAAGGCATAAACGAAAAGGTAACGTAACAGAAAATGTACGACAAGTGATCGTAATTCGTTATTGAGGTAAAAATCCGTAGTTTAACAACGGCCAACACAACTAAATTTAAAAAATAATATTAGGTGTATGAATAAATTCTTTCCGACTGGAATTTCTATCGCGGTGGTATTCAGAAGCTGCCAGAAAAATGGCAAAAGGTAATTAACAATAATGGAAATTATTTCGATGATCGAGTTGTTTTCATATTTTTTAAATCGAACCGTTATTGTACCCTAAAATCGGGAAGAATTTATTTTCACACCTAATAATCACCAATAAATTAAATAACACTCACCCTTTCGGACATTCCTTTCCTTGCTTTCCTTCCCTTTTCGGAAACCTGTGTCACTGGGTCACTGTACCGATCCTGGTTATCGGTGGACGAAAAGATTTATGGTTGGGTAGCGCCCAGTGCTCAGCTGATCACACTGCGTCCGGGTTAATGTACCGAATATTCACTTCACTGCACGGCTACTAACACTGATCACTGAATTTATTTTTCACGGAACGTGTTGTTCCTACGTTATAAAAATTGGTGGCTGCGAAAGGGGCCGATTACTGTTAATTACTGGGACGAGATTACTACTATTACCCGGCGAAAAGAAATTGCGTGGCAGACTATCTCGGGCTGTGCAGTCCGCTGCTGTGACGATTAGTCGAGTCACCTATTTGGGCACACTTTTAAAGACAGGACACACGTATTTTGGTTATTGGCTGAAGTTGCCACATACATTGTCGCACCGCGCGACGAAGAGATCGAACGAAACACGAGATCGAGTGGGATAGAGCGATTTGACCAAGCGTAGCCTACGCTTTTGTTTTGACGATCGTCGGTCGGATCCGTATCTGATCGCTGCACAGCAGCGGACTGCACAGCCCGAGACAGTCTGCCACGCAATTTCTTTTCGCCGGGTAATAGTAGTAATCTCGTCCCAGTAATTAACAGTAATCGGCCCCTTTCGCAGCCACCAATTTTTATAACGTAGGAACAACACGTTCCGTGAAAAATAAATTCAGTGATCAGTGTTAGTAGCCGTGCAGTGAAGTGAATATTCGGTACATTAACCCGGACGCAGTGTGATCAGCTGAGCACTGGGCGCTACCCAACCATAAATCTTTTCGTCCACCGATAACCAGGATCGGTACAGTGACCCAGTGACACAGGTTTCCGAAAAGGGAAGGAAAGCAAGGAAAGGAATGTCCGAAAGGGTGAGTGTTATTTAATTTATTGGTGATTATTAGGTGTGAAAATAAATTCTTCCCGATTTTAGGGTACAATAACGGTTCGATTTAAAAAATATGAAAACAACTCGATCATCGAAATAATTTCCATTATTGTTAATTACCTTTTGCCATTTTTCTGGCAGCTTCTGAATACCACCGCGATAGAAATTCCAGTCGGAAAGAATTTATTCATACACCTAATATTATTTTTTAAATTTAGTTGTGTTGGCCGTTGTTAAACTACGGATTTTTACCTCAATAACGAATTACGATCACTTGTCGTACATTTTCTGTTACGTTACCTTTTCGTTTATGCCTTATTTAAAAACGAAATTTACGTACTTCTTGTCCTCTCACTTCAAATTATTCTTATTTAAGATTCTGCTTTAAAAAAAAACTGTGTAACGCGGTTTCCTTCGATGCATGCCGACTTGCTTGTTCGTACGTTCGTAGCACAAGCGCGGTCGCCTACCTCGTAGCCAACGCTACCGCGGGAACTCAGGCGGAAGGCGCGCGCTCTGATTGGTCGGGGTTTTTGGTTAATATCTCCTTAACGAAGCTTCGGACAATATTTTCGCTAAGGAAAAAGTTGTTTCAAATCACCCCCTGAGTAACCCCTTTCAAGGAAGTCCGACATTTTTGGGACACCCTGTATTCCCTGTCCGCGCTTGTACGGTGTAAGATAAAGTCCACGACCTTCCATTGAGCGATTATGACGTTGTATTTCCTGCAGCTGATGTTGCGCCGCCTTATTATCGTTTACCGCCTTGGCGATTCCCGCCGCTCCACCAGCTAATGATCCGAGAACACCTAGTAGCGGGAGAAGTGGTAATATACCACCCCGTTTTGCCATTGGAAGAATCCGCTTTTGCGATGCTCTCTTTGGAGTCCTTTTTCGAGTTTTTGTTTTCATCCCCATTCCGATTTTCGTCTTGGCCTTCATAGCTGCCCAAACAGCTGTAGCAGCACCTCTTTCATCTAGAGTTGAGTCTTGCGCAACGATGCGTTTTCGCGCTTTGTCAGCGAGTACGTTATCTGCCGCGTGCCTTTCGCCGAGGTTGTTGCTGCGCGAATATGCAATATCGTGTTCGCGACACGCTGCATCCAACGGATTAATGCCTCGATCACCTCTAGCCAATCGTTTTGCTAGATGAGTTCCAGGGCCACAAAACTGATATCCAGGGATATGTAATTCGATAGGTAACGCGTTTATCGCCCGATTTAACAAACCACAACCTTCCTTTACTCTCGTCGGTGGCATTCGCTACAGTTTTTAATCAATGGTGCTGGACCATCGATATGTGTTCGCTGCCAAGGACGATTATAATGTTCCAGACACCGACGGTACTGTTGAACCTCAGGATCAACTTTTATATGCTCGGGGAGTCTGTCCCACAAATGGTCAATGTGTAGATCAAACTCGCGGAGTAGAATAATCTTTGGTATGTATTTCAGCTGCTCCGAGGTTAAGTCTCGAATATTGCAATTATCTGACAGAACGAACAGCATTTCGAATACTGAGCTGTTTTGTCTCGATGCAGGCCTATAAATAGAGCACATCACCGCTTCGATGTATCAAAATCAATTTCATGGTTCGCAGAGAGCATGCGATTCGTGCGACAACCTGCGGCGATACGCGTGACAAATTTTGATGATAAATCGCAAATGATGTCTTCGAAAACAAGACGCAAACATGGTAGCATGCTACCGAACACTATACGCTGTGTCATTTGTGGTCCATCAAATTGTGGAAAGACCAACGTGCTGATGAGCTTGTTGGAAAGTCCTCACGGTGTGTGCTTCGAGAACGTGTATGTGTATTCCAAGTCATTGCAACAGCCGAAATATCAGTATTTGGAGAATTTATTAGCTCCGATAGATGAAATTGGCTACTTTACGTTTTCAAATAACAGTGATGTCATCCCGCCGAGCGAATCGCTTCCGAATTCCATTTTTATCTTTGATGACGTGGCATGTGACAAGCAAGATACGATAAGGGAATACTTTGCAATGGGGCGTCATTCGAACGTTGACTGCTTCTATCTCTGTCACACATATGCAAAGATTCCCAAACATCTTATACGCGACAATGCGAATCTATTGATCCTGTTTAAGCAGGATGGTACCAACTTGAAACATGCGTACAACGATCATGTAAACACTGATATGTCATATGATGATTTCTGCGCATTGTGTCGTAATTGTTGGCAACGGGACTATGGTTTCATGGTAATAGACAAGGATAGCGCGATGTCCAATGGACGTTATAGAAAGGGATTTAACGAGTTTGCAATACCGTGAGATTATCAATTGTCGTCGACACGTCGGTGGGAAAGCAACATCTGCGATACAACGATGATTGATATCGATACTCTGGAGATTAAGGATCGCGAGAGAATAGTGAAGGAAATTGCAAAAACCAGCGAAGCCATTCGCAAGAAATATCTGGCATTGAAGACTGGCAAGATGGAGGAAGATATCGCGTTGAAGAGATACTTTAAACCTGTTGTCGAGCCCTTAAAACATATTATGGAAAATAGCGCAGCGGTAGAAGTTGACATATCACTACTGAAGAACATGAACATTGAATCGAATGAAACATTAACACCTAAAACAAAAATCCAGTCGAAAGAGAACACATCACGTAATGCAAAGAGAAAACCACACATGTCATCAGAAAATTCACTCGTAACCTCCACACCAGTTCAATCGAAGCGGAAACGGCAGAGTGTTGCATTAACCGATTCCTCGATTACTTCCACACCAATAAATACATTTCCCAGCGTACAATCGTTTGCAGCCGATGATAACGCCGTTTACGAAACGTTTGCCGATGAGTCGTTTGCAACATCTATTAGACATCAACTCCAAACATCTGAGGGACAAGAAACGTTTCGCAACCATTTCGGTCCGCTGGGGCAAAAATATATGAGTACAATCCTAAGTGGTGATAGGGATTCAGCAATGGACTATGTGTATGGTGTATACTTTAGCAATAGTGGAACGATGCTTGGGGATAAGGTTTTCGATATAGACAAGCATGATAATATAATCATAGATGGTGTAAGATATGGAGGAACGTTAGGCCTTTATGAACTGATTTTCAAGAGAATTCCCGACGATGCTATATACACCGATGCTGATAAACAAAAATACAAAAGTATACTGCTCGCGACGAATGCCCACAGACGTGGTCATAACGCTCAAAATCCCATATTGGGTAACAAGGGATACAAGTATAAACATGTAATTGCACCACTACTCCCCCGTGTATTAACCAGTACAGTGGGGAAAGGCCTAAGGACACCGCGAGTCATGGTGGTAAATGATAACAAGATCGATTACATGCATTGGGACGATCCCAACGAGCTGGTGGATCGATACCGTTTGCTGGAAGCGTCACGCCAGGCGGGAAACAACTCACATGACAACGAGATTCTATCGATTATTGAGGAACTCCGCAAGGTAGGTCTCATTATAAATTAAACCACACACCGATGATGTGCACTGTATGCATCGAGATGCCGATCAACAAATTTGGGGTATCGCTTGAGAAGAGTGGAGCTGCAAGAATGGACTATTACAAATGGAGTTCGAAATTATATGCGAGATAACGCTCTTTGTGTAGTCGGCGCCGACTTCGATGCAAAATCACGCAAGATACGACGCGTAGCTAAGCCGGTGGCTGACAGCGATGCTGTTAATAAACTATATGTGGAAAAGAGCATTAAACTTTTGATAGAGCAGCAGGAAGAATTAGAGAGGAAGCTGATCGTGTTTCAGAGAGATATGCTGGCGTTGCAAAACAGTGTTCAGACATTGAATCCACAGCAACAATGTGATGGAGAATCATGCGAGACGGTTGAACTTGTTTAGAATTTCCTCGGGGCGGTGGGGAGCACATAATGCATGTACATGATAATTATCTGTTGGGAATAATCAAGATTGTCCGAGCAGCGTCATCTCTCGGTAGGTAACAATAGACAGGGACATAGTCCCCACTCCTATACATATAGCCATTCCTAGCGTTTGCGTGTGATAATGGAATCAGAGCGTCTCGACCCCACAAAGGGAATACATCACCATTTACGTATACTATCTTATGTTTATACTTAGTAATAAAGAATATAATTAAAAATCAAATAAACAACATTATCACATCATTCGTGGTAAAGATACCTCTGTGGTTGAACATGCTATCATCATCGAAATCTAAAAGTAAAGAAAACCATGGTTACAAGAAGCTACAACTTGTTGAGGAATTGCATGCTCCAGCTCGACGACATTTCCCACGGAGGCGCGTCATAGTGCATGGATATGATGATCTGTGGTAAGCTGACATTGTAGAAATGCGCCCATACTCACGATTCAACCAAGGTCACCACTATATACTCACCATCATCGATGTCTTGAGCAAGTATGCTTGGGCGGTGCCCCTCAAGACTAAAAGTGGTGCTGACGTGACTAAAGCGTTTGCAAGGATATTTAGAGATCGATATCCAAATAATTTGCAAACCGATCAGGGAAAAGAATTTTACAATGTCGATGTGCAGAAACTCTTGACAAAGCATGGCATTAATCATTATTCGACGTATTCAGTGATGAAGGCCTCCGTCGTAGAACGATTCAATCGAACTTTGAAGAACAATATGTGGAAACTATTTACACTCAATGGAACCTATAGATGGATTGATATGCTACCACGTCTACTTGCAGAGTATAATGCACGAAAACATAGAACCATCGGAATGCGGCCCTGTGATGTTACCTCTGTGATCGCTGATAAGCTGCTAACCACCGTATACAACAACATAAAGATCGCTGCTCCACCGAGATTCAAGTTGGGCGAGTTTGTTCGCGTGAGCAAATTTAAAACCATCTTCGATAAACGCTATACACCGAATTGGACAACGGAGGTGTTCAAGATAGATAAAGTACAGGCAACTAATCCTGCAACGTATCTACTCCTCGATTCTTGTGGAAAACCTGTTGCCGGAGGATTCTATGAACATGAGCTGCAGCGCGTCACAGATCCTGATGTGTACCTAGTGGAAAAAGTGTTGCGTAGGAAGGGGGATAAGGTATACGTTAAGTGGTTAGGGTTTGATAAATCACACAATTCATGGATAAATAAAAATAATGTATTGTAAAAATAAATATAGTGATACATATACATGCATGAACAATTTATTTGATGAGTTAAGAAATGATACATATACATGTGTGACCAAGTAAAAAATAAATATAATGATACATGTGCGAACAATTTTTATTTGATGAGTTAATAAATGATACATTGTATACATGTGTGAACAATTTTATTTGATGAGTTAATGTAATATTTTATAGGGGTATTTTATAATGTCCCCAGGGCAGAGTGTCAGTCGAATCGGGTACGATATACCGCTTGTCGTCGTATGGGCTTAGAGCGATTTTGGATTCCGAAATGGTGTACACTTTGTGCAATTTCGACCGTATGCATGATTGCCTGCGAACCATTTCGATCTCCTTTTGCAAGCACTGCGCGTAATCGTCGAAAGTTATCGTTCTGGCTATGACATTGGTCTTAACGCCTTTCGCCTTTTTCGTATCTTTTTTACCGTCTACGCGGAGTGCATACATTTTCGCTCTAAGACCTACGAATTCGGTCATTATCGCCCCATTATTTTCATCTTTCATCAGCCCTGGAACCTTCTTATTTACGCGTGGCATATTATATGCATTACCGATGGGATAATCGCTTGTATCCAATCTATCGATATTGTGTTTCATGACTTCGTAGATATCTTCGCATTGGATGTGATAAATGAGGCTGTCAGTGTCGGTATACAGAATTTTACAATTTTGAGCGAGCAGTGGAGACATGTAATTATGGTGAAATTCATACAGACAAATTTTCGATATGTCCAGAATGCACATACCCACGTATATCGGTTTGTTGAATTTCACCTCGACTTTTCGCAATTCAACAGCTATTAAATTTTCCGAAAATTTTACGCTTCTGCTGTGGAAATTCGGTTTCGCAATCATTGCCTCCGCACCATATCGCCCTTCCCAATGCGTCAAAAGTTTTACATCCACGTGATTTCGTACATTTTCCATAGTTTTACCAAATACCGCGTTGTTCATCAATTTGTACAAATTTTTTTCAAAATCGTTTGTCGCGCTTGTTCTAAACCCTGTATTGAGTTCGATGTAATCGCGGAGCCAGGGGGATTGAGCGAATTGGAGCACACGGAGTATCTTTGTAATACGAAGACCATGGCGTGTACACTGTTGCAAGTTGCGATAATGGATGACATAACGATGTTTATCGTATACCGTCGCGAGTAACTTGTTCTGTCTGCTGCCCGGTGGTTTGGCACGCGTCGGGCAGAACGGCAGATCAGCATGAGCATCATGCAGACGTTGCGGATATTCCAGATCTACCTCGAGAATGTATCCCGTGGGTGAATCGACAGCGATTGAAGACACATCAAAATTTGTAACATCTTCGACCCATTGAAATTTGCCATATGGTAGGGGTTGACACATTGCCCATCCATACAAATTGTTTACATCAAAGTACATCAAGTACGATGACTGTTCCGATGCGTCGTAAGATGGCATGTACTTGTTATTGGCTTCTGCATATCTTCCGGAACATTGACTTAAACCACCCCGTATTCCACGTTCGATAAACATAACCATATCGACGTCGGTGAACAATTCAAATGTAATTTTGGTATGTTTTAGCATAGCATCCCAGGTGAAACCGGGCAATGTATAATAATGTGCTGAATCTAATCCATAACTCTTGATACAACTTTCGCGAAAATTTTCAAAAATATCTGCCAATAACAAGACATCTGTTTTCAAATACAAGTCGCTGTATTCACCCAAGGTTCTAATGTTGAAACGCTGCCAGACAGTCTCGGCATGCGCGTAATCGCTCTCGGATACAGTCTCACCCGTTAGCGAACTGTAGAATGACTCGCGCGGTGGTAAGCATGGATCCTGCAGCTTGTTCACACAATCAAGGTATTCATATGGAAAGACACCCTTTCGCGTCAATAAATTGAAATCCTCAATGGATAATGTTTCAAATTTGGATCGTAAAATTTTTAATTTATCTGCGCTAAGAAAAGATGCTAATTTGTCGAGACTGGTATTTAGAAATTTGTATGAATCGATGAATCGTAATTTAATACAATTTCGCGAGTCTGATTCTTCCACCGTATCTTCCACATTTTTTGTGAATGAAATATATTTTTCTTTAGTTATAGGCAATACATCAACACTGCCTTCGAAAGCGGTAGCTATTTTCTCGATAATAAAATGTGAATCGTAGCCGGATAAATTATGAAAAACTATGGGGATGTAAAACACATTTTTATAATTTAAATTACACTCCGAATGTGCTGGGCCTCTAAACCATCCAGATAGATGGCAATGATCGCGAACTCGTATATCGTCAGCCTTGAATGGTTCTCCGCAAATGTGGCAATGTGTTTTATTGCGAAATGTCATCCACTGTTCGTGACTTAAATCCAGCATTGGAGTATTATTGGCTAGAACGGGCTTGGCAAAATCAGCCAAATTTTTTAGTTCTTCGACGAACCATGAAACACAATCCATGTCGCGGCGACATCGATATATCGATAGCGATGTATCATACGAGCAATGCATATAATATTAATGCTATGCACTTTGTGGTGCTGATATTTATGCAATTTGTTGTCCTCCTCCTCACCCCCCCCCCAACTATTCTCCGTTTTCTCCAGGATACACTCAAGATCGGCATACACCACGAAGGGGAGCCGCTCCTTCCTGCTGTGGTTGTCGAAACTGAGCAAATTGTTGTCCTGGTTGGGCAGCAGAATGGCACAGTTGTTCATCTTACCACAGTCCACCACATGAGCCTCTAACTTCTCGATAGATCCGAAGTACCGTGCTCGACCGCGGGGGGTCGTGGGGTGGGGGTGCCAGGGGGCACGCTCACCCCTCCACCACATCGTGCGACCCCCCCAGAAGTGGCGACGCGGCCGCGTGGTCCGTCTCGCGTCGCCGGAGTTTTGGGAAGACCCCGCGCGTTGCCGCCCGTTGTCGTCTCGACTTGTACCCGTAACATTCTGATCTGTTCTGCTAATATGTTTTCGTTGTGTTTTATTGTCGTTTCTGCGTCGTGTAAGTGGTGTAGCGTATTGTTGGTGATTTGGATCTGTTTTTTCATAGCCGTTATTAACGTGTTTTGTGTATCGTCTAGTCGCGACAAGTGCTGGTTAATTTGTTCGGCATCGTCGGCGTCCATAGTACCGAATATGGTTTTTGCTAAGGACCCTATTCCGTTAATTAACCCTCGGCGCTTGTTGTGCGTGTATGTCGGCATTTCCGACACCTGTTCTATTCTTTTATATAGTTTTCCTGCTCTCCTAAGTAGTGTGTCTAAGTGATTTCCGCACGTCCGTCTTATTTCCATGTTCGCGACCTCGTTTGCGTACCGTCGTTGTAGTGCGTTTACATAGGAAGTTACCTGCTGATTTCTTTCGAGGAGAGTGTCCATTTTTAGGTGGGTCACGATCTTCCAGGAATCGGTTACCATATACAGTTCTCCCAGGTGTGTAAAGTGGATTCCTGCCTTATGCTTAATCGGTGATATCGTATACGAAGCTTGGCCGCCAGTCGGCGCCGCTTCGGTTAGTCCCTGTGTCAGTGCGATCATCCTGAAACAGTGAAGTCGGATTCTATCCCTTCCTAATCTCTGTCTAAATCGCGCCTATATAAGCGGTTCGTTAGCGCGTTTTGCTTATTACAATCGTTTTCCTTTTGTGTCGGCGTCACTCGTGCCACTATGTATTCTGAAGCGTTGAGAGCCGTAAGTACTGTGACGGTTGTCACTCCGGTAGGAAGGACGGTCTCAGTCGGCTTTGCCAGGGTTTAAATTAAGTCCTTCCGTGGTAGGTTAAGTTAGGTTTATTCACTATCAGTTTATATACACTATATACATGTAACTTAGACGCGGGGTACTTCGCGTTAATCGCGGTCAAGCCGTCGTTGCGCGGCGGCGCGGTTCGCGGTACGGCGTCGGCGGTCTATGTTGTGCGCGTCCGCTTAACGGAACTGTTAAACTTATACTTTAGAATATGAAAGAAACTTTATTATAAAAGAAAAGAATAGAATAAAGTACTATAATATTATAATGAAAGAATTAAAGTATATAAAGGTATGCCAGTACTAATGGCCGCCGTTATTATTACACGTGTCTATCCGTTCGGAAGGACATTCGAACTCTCGAACATGTACATAATCCCGGACACTCTCGCGACGGCCCATGTGCGCAGAGAGTTACTGCGCACAGGGCCGTGTTTATTCCAACATAAAATCAAAACGGACGAGACATACTTTCATCCAACAGGAACAATTCGGTCGCTCCGCGCCTGGTGTCTCTGTATCGGGACGGTAAGGGAGCGAGAGAGACCGGGCAGCTTCCTGCGTCTCTTTAACGGGACAAGCGTCGGTAGAGACCGGGCAGCATCCGGGCGTCTCTATTCAACACGAGGAGCGGGAGAGAGACCGGGCAACGTCCTGCGTCTCTTTAACGGGACAAGTGTCGGCCGAGACCGGGCAGCATCCGGGCGTCTCTGTTCAACACGAGGAGCGGGAGAGAGACCGGGCAACGTCCTGCGTCTCTTTAACGGGACAAGTGTCGGCAGAGACCGGGCAGCATCCGGGCGTCTCTGTTCAACACGAGGAGCGGGAGAGAGACCGGGCAACGTCCTGCGTCTCTTTAACGGGACAAGTGTCGGCAGAGACCGGGCAGCATCCGGGCGTCCCTGTTCAACACGAGGAGCGGGAGAGAGACCGGGCAACGTCCTGCGTCTCTTTAACGGGACAAGTGCTGGCAGAGACCGGGCAGCATCCGGGCGTCTCTGTTCAACACGAGGAGCGGGAAAGAGACCGGGCAACTTCCTGCGTCTCTTTACCGGGACAGGTGGTAGGAACGGGGTAGATTCCGATCTGGCGATCGAGGAGTATACGGAGTCGTTTCACCGAGTTTTGCACCGGGCAACATCCAGGCAAGTCTGGTGGTGGGGGTCCGTCTCCCCACTGGAACTGCCTTGCCTCGGAATCAGCGCGGCATATGTCCCGATTCTCGGAAATTCCCAGCAGCGAGAAACCGACGCGATCTAGCGGCGCAGTGGGGAGTGAGCGTCATCGCGCTGACGCGTCGCGGGACCGGCACGCTTCGGGCGAGTTCGGTCGGGTTCGGTCGCGGTCGCCCGCGTGCGCTCGGCTTCTCGCTCACTCCCGGTCGTACCGCCGTGCGCTCGATTCCTCGCGCTGGGACGCTACGTCACATCCCCCTCTTTCTTCGGAGAGAGATGCGACGTAAGAATCGGGAAATGCTCGCATCTCGATTGAAACTCGGGAATCTTACGTGCTACCTTATGCCTCGTGGCTACCCATCACCCTTATACTACCTTAACCTAACTTAAATCTAATCAGGGACGGGTGTCTGCGGCGGCGCTGGGTCGTTCGCCCGTCCTGGCGAGCGCGGACGCGCTGTCCCTCCCGCCGGCGCTCTGAGTTCCCGACGGTCCAGCCCTGGTCCTCCGGCTGCTCCTCCGGGTTGCTGCGGGTTGTGGCCTCCGTGGCTGCGCGCGAAGGCCCGGGTGCGGTAGCGGCGCGGCGGAGCTTCGGTGTCGGGGGCTCGTCCGGCCGGGCTGCGTGTCGGGGTCCCGGGGCAGGTGGCGGTGCCTCCTTGGCTTGGGTTGACCCCTCTGGTTTGTGGGCCTTGCGGGCCCTTTTTCCCGCGGGGCCGACCTCGGGTGTTGGCGGCCGGCGTCGGGTCGGCTTCCTGGTCCTCGGTCAGGCTGGTTCCGGAATCACTTCCGGGGTCGTCCCGTTGTTCCCCGGCCGGCGGTTCCGTGTCGTTACTGGTTCCGGTGCAGGGTTTGATATCCTTCAGGTGGGCCCGGCTGCTGCGATTGCGTTCGTCCTTGAGCACGACGATATTTGGCCCCTGGAACTGGACGACCTGGTACGGGCCTGCGAATTTTGGTGCCAGCTTCGCGGCGAAACCTTGCGCGGCGTCGGATATGTGATGTTCTCGCCGCATTACGTATGTTCCGATCTCGGGTCGCCAATCTCGCCGACGCAAGTTGTAGTGTTTGCTCTGGCTTTCGAAGGCTCGTGCCTGGTTTCGGCGAGTGTTTGCGATTAGAGCAATAGTTCCCATCACCACCGCTCTCATCTCACCGCAGCACCTCACGGGCAGCGGAACACGACGGCAGATCGACGATCGATGGCCGAATCAGATCTGGCCGTCGGCGCGCTCATCCAATCGGACCAGCCGGCCGCGCGCTCACCCAATCAAAGCTCACTTCCGCTTGGCGCGTCTTCCAGAAGCTTCTGGAAGACACCAAGGCGGAAGCTAGCTTCGGGCCATTGTTCACTCTCGTTCGTAACGTTCACCGAATCACACGTATCACGCACGTGATTATTGTTCTGTTCAAACGCGCAATCTCTCATTCTCATAAAGCTCACCGCTCAAGTAAAGCGCTCTCGGCTCACCACGCGTGTTAATCCGCTCAACAAGCTAGTTTTTGAATAAACGACGTGGCTAACGCTGAACTGCTGTGTTTTGAATTCACTTCGCCACCCTAACCTAAAAATCCGGCACGCGAACAATATCTACTCGCGAACATTTGGTCCTTCGAGCCGGAGCTGAAGTGCATCAAAGTGCAGTGAAAGTGCGCAAGCTCACCCGCTCACCCGCTCACCACTCATCGCTCAGAGATGGAAAATAAAGCTGCCACCTCATCGGCGACGTCGAGGCCAACGACGCCCACGATGTCGGTGCTCACGCTCACCATCCCCGACGAGGCAACGGGGACTTCAGAAACGGCCGCTGCGGGTCGAACGAGGGCCACATCACCTTCACTCATTCCGGCAGAGCTCCTCATGAAGGCGAGAACTCAGGTGGGTCGTTTCAATTCTCTCAACGACTTTCAAACTGAAATCCCCACACTCGCTCACACTACATCTCTCGACGAGGTACGCGTGCTCAGTTCTCACGTGGAAGATCTGCATCAGGCCTTTATAAGGGAGCACGCATATTTTGAAATCACCTGGCCAGTGAAGTGCCTCGATCACGAATATTTCACCTCAGAGCTCGTCACTAAGGAGAGGCAGCTCCATCTAAAGACGAAGCTCAGGCTCAACCGTCTTCGTGAAGACGTGGAGGCCATTGCTCAAGCAAGGGTCGCCGTCTCACCCGCTCAACCATCTTCTCGAGCGTCGAAGCTGCCCGAGATTGCGCTGCCGACCTTCTCAGGCAGCTACGTGGACTGGCCAGCATTCAGCGAGCTGTTCACATCACTCATCATCAGGGACACGCAGCTTATGGAAATCGACAGGTTGCACTACCTACGCTCTAGTGTGACTGGCGAGCCAGCAAGGCACGTGAATGCCTACCCGCTCACTGGCGACTCATTTCAAGCTTGCTGGGAGTACTTGACTAAGCGCTTCTCAAACAAGCGCGTGCTCATCCAGGAGCAGCTGAACAAGTTGTTCAGTTTGCCAGCGATCCAGACTCGCAGCTCAACCGCTCTGGACAACCTGCGCTCGTCCATCACCGAGGTGATTAAGACTCTCAAGGCGTTGGGTGCGGCAGACGACATGCTCAACTGTGTTCTAGTACACCTCGCTACCAACTGCTTAGACAAGCACACACGAGAGGCGTGGGAGACCTCGGTGGGCTCAGCCAACACATATCCGAGGTACGAGCAGTTGGAATCGTTCATCGACAACAAAATCGTCGCGTTAGAGCAATTGGAGGGCGCCGCTCAAAAGCAAGCTCAACAGAAGAAGGCTCAACCTCCCTCTGCCGCACCCAGTCGCCCATCTCATCGCTCAGCTACCTCTCACGCAGCGACACACACGCAGACCAGCTCAAAGTTCTACCTCTCAGCGAACAATTACCCGTGCGATTGCTGCCAGGGACCGCATTTCGTGGTGATGTGTCCGGAGTTCCGCGAAATGTCGGTGGAAGCGAGGCGCAAGTTCATCACCAGGTACGAGCTGTGTCGTAACTGTTGTGGACGACACAACACAGAAGTGTGCAAATCGCCCCTCAAGTGCAAGACGTGTGGGGCTCGGCATCACACGATGCTGCACTTGAAGGGGACCCCAGCTCAACCATCTCAAACCTCCGCACCAGCTCAATCCTCATCTCAAGGCTCAGCTCAATGAGAAATTGGTGCAGTCGTCGCACCCCGCTCAAGCTCAACATATCAGTCTCAAAGCTCACGCTCAAAAGGTTTTCCACGTTACCCGCTAGCTGTTCGCACATCATTCTCAACCATGTCACTCTTGGCCACGGCCAACGCTCAGCTCATCACTCCAGTATCATTCTCTCCAGTTCGGCTTCTCATCGACTCAGGCTCCGAGCTCACCTTTGTTAAGGAGGAGGTCATCAGCCAGCTCAACATTCCACGTGTGCAATCATCCATTTCAATCACTGGCCTTGGAGGCGCCAGCTCTCTCCAAACTAGAGGAATCGCACTGCTCACACTGCGCTCGAATTACGATTCGACAACGATACATGTTCAAGCTCATGTACTCAAGGCATTAACCTCCAATTTGCCATCCGTTGAAGCGCCTCGTCAGGAGTGGCCACATCTCGACGGCCTCAAGCTAGCTGATCCCGACTTTCTCACGCCACGGCCTATTGACATGGTTATCGGCGCAGACACATACGGACAGATTATCAAACCTAACCTCATCAAGGCAGACCCGTCAATGCCAATTGCCCAATTTTCAATGTTTGGGTGGCTCATTCTTGGACCAATCACCATTCACAATTCACAGATTGCAACATCTCATCACTCTGCTGTGGTACAGCATAGCAACAATGATCTCCAAGAAATGCTGACGAGGTTTTGGATTCAAGAAGAGCTTCCCGGTGATACCCCCACTCAGCTCACGCATGAAGAAGAGGAGTGCGAGGAGCACTTTCGAGCGACTCACTCGCGTGACTCAACAGGCAGATACATCGTCCGCATCCCGCTCAAGTTATCTCCAATGCTCCTGGGCAATTCATACAACACGGCTCACGCATGCTTGATGCGTACACGCAACAGACTCAAGAAGGATGCTGGACTTCGTGAACTCTATGAAGGGTTCATGAACGAGTACAAAGATCTCCAGCACATGGTAAGAGCACCATCAATCTCTCCTAATTCTCATTCCATTTTCTATTTGCCACACCATGGAGTGCTCAAGCCCGACAGCCAATCAACAAAGCTCAGGGTCGTCTTCAATGGCTCAAGCCCCTCGGGCTCCGGACACTCAATCAACGATCTCATGTACACCGGCAAAAATCTCCTGCTCAATGTCACCGACGTGCTGCTGTGGATACGTCAGCACAAATTCATATTTGCCACGGACGTGACGAAGATGTATCGTCAAGTCCAGGTGCATGAAGCCGATCAGGACCTGCAAAGGGTGCTGTGGTTCGACGGCAATCAGAAGGAGGTGCCATACAAGCTCACCACCGTCACATACGGATTGAAGGCTGCTCCATTCATGGCTGTCAGGGCTCTACTTCAACTTGTGGAAGACGAAGGCCATCGCTTCCCACTGGCAGTGCCATCGCTCACTCAAGCCAGATACGTCGACGACATATTCGGCGGAGCCGACACAGGTGAGAAACTCATTGAAATCGCTCAACAGTTACAAGACCTGTGCAACGCGGGAGGCTTTCCACTCGCCAAATGGCATGCAACTCACCCTCCGTTGCTTGATTCAATTTCCCCTACTCAGAGAGCTCTCGGCTCAATACTTTCACTAGACGACTGCAAAACCAAAGTTCTCGGATTACATTGGAACGTGCTCAAGGATAGCTTTTCATTCTCAGCCAAACCGGCAACGAGCTCAAAATTCACCAAACGCCTCATTCTCTCAGAAGTAGCTCAGATATTTGATCAGCTCGGCTTTTTGTCACCAGTCATCATTCAAGCAAAGGTGCTTTTACAAGAATTATGGCTGCACAAGCTCAGCTGGGATGATCCACTGCCATCCCAGGTCACTTCAAAATGGCTCACCATCAGAGAAAATCTTCAATGCCTGGCCAGGCTCTCAGTTCCTAGGTGGTTCACCACCTACAGCTACTCAACAGTGGAATTACATGGTTTCTCTGATGCCTCTCAACTCGCCATGGCGGCGGTAGTTTATATTACCGTCCTTTCACCGTCCACAAATCACAAGGTGTCGACACTAGTGTGCTCCAAAACAAAGGTAGCACCCCTCAAAAAGCTCACCATCCCGAGGCTCGAGCTTACGGCATCATTGATGCTTGCAAAGCTCACAAAATATGTTCAAGCAACTCTCAAGCTCAATGTAGCTGCTACTCACCTGTGGACGGACTCTCAAGTGACACTTATATGGATCAAATCTCATGCATCACGCTGGAAGGACTATGTGAGGAATCGTGTCTCCCAGATTCAAGAGCTCACTCAACATGCACAATGGAGACACGTTGCAGGAACCTCAAATCCAGCGGACTGCGCCTCTCGAGGCGTGACTACATCTCAGCTTGAACAACACAAGCTGTGGTGGACGGGACCACCATGGCTCACTCAGCCCAGTGACTCATGGCCATCTCAACCAGAATTGAAGGACGACTCCAGTGCACAGGAGGCTCGTCCAGGAGTTTCAACTCTACTCAACGTTCAAAAGATCGAATATCACTGGGATCTCATTTACAGATATTCTTCTCTCAACAAACTCATTCGCATCACCTCAGTTTGTTTCAGAATTCTTGACAAGCTAAGGAGAGCTCCTATCTCATTACCAATCATCTCACACTCACCAGAGGACCTGGAGAGAGCTAGAATCTTCTGGATTAAGGCAACGCAAGCTCTCTACTTCAACCAGGAGCTCAAAACACTCAGTCTCAATTCCAAGTTGCCATCATCTCACGCCTTCAATCGACTCACGGCGTTTGTCGATGAGCAAGGAGTGATTCGAGTTGGAGGCCGACTCAACAACGCTCACATGGATTACGGAAGTAAGCATCCTGTGATTCTACCTCGCAATTCACGCCTCTCTCATCTGATCATAGATAATGCTCACAACACCACCCTCCATGGAGGGACTCAGCTCACGCTCTCTCACATTCGTCAACGGTATTGGATCCTCGGAGGCAGAGCTCCAGTCAAAACTCACGTTCTTCGCTGTGTGGTGTGTGCTCGGCAAAGGGGGATCCGTGCCCATCAGCTGATGGGCCAACTACCTCTTGCGCGAGTCACACCCTCACAGCCGTTCACCCGCACTGGACTGGACTACGCCGGGCCAATTTCACTCAAAGCGTGGAAGGGGCGAGGCTCCAAAACTCACAAAGACTGGATTTGCGTTTTCACCTGTCTCACCACCTCAGCAGTTCATCTAGAACTGGTGACTGACTACTCAACAGAAGGATTCATCGCGACGTACCGCAGATTCATCTCCAGGAGAGGAATACCTCAATCACTCCATTCCGACTGCGGCACCAACTTCATTGGTGCAGATGCCGCGCTCAAGAGGCTATTCACTCAAGGCACGAAGGAACATCACTCTGTGTCACAGCTCTTTGTCAATGACAACACCAAATGGCTCTTCAACCCCCCTGCCGCACCTCACATGGGTGGAAAGTGGGAGGCGGTCGTGAAATCGATCAAACATCATCTCAGGCGCACCGTAAGTGACACTGTACTCACTTACGAGGAATTCAGCACTCTTCTCACACAGATTGAAGCGATGCTCAATTCACGACCGCTAGAGCCACTCAGCGACGACTCTGAAGATGTCACTCCACTCACCCCTGCTCACTTCCTCATCGGACAGCCACTATCAACGCTGCCCGAACCATCAGCAGAACACTCAACAATCTCACCATCAGCGAGGTGGCAGCTCATTCAACAGAAGGCGCAGCGATTCTGGACCCAATGGTCATCACAATATCTACAACGTCAACTCTCAATCTCAAAGTGGCTCCACCCGTCCAACGACATCAAAATCGGTTCCCTGGTGCTCATCACTGATGAGCGCGTTCCACCGAGCAAGTGGCCACTTGCTCGGGTTCTCACCACTCACCCAGGGAAGGACGGACTCACCAGGGTCGCAACGCTCAAGACCGCCACCACCGTTCTAAAAAGACCAATTGCAAAATTGGCACCATTGAATGTTTCAGGCTTATCATCAACATCTTCTGGAAGCTGTTGATGGCGGGAGAATGTTTGCGATTAGAGCAATAGTTCCCATCACCACCGCTCTCATCTCACCGCAGCACCTCACGGGCAGCGGAACACGACGGCAGATCGACGATCGATGGCCGAATCAGATCTGGCCGTCGGCGCGCTCATCCAATCGGACCAGCCGGCCGCGCGCTCACCCAATCAAAGCTCACTTCCGCTTGGCGCGTCTTCCAGAAGCTTCTGGAAGACACCAAGGCGGAAGCTAGCTTCGGGCCATTGTTCACTCTCGTTCGTAACGTTCACCGAATCACACGTATCACGCACGTGATTATTGTTCTGTTCAAACGCGCAATCTCTCATTCTCATAAAGCTCACCGCTCAAGTAAAGCGCTCTCGGCTCACCACGCGTGTTAATCCGCTCAACAAGCTAGTTTTTGAATAAACGACGTGGCTAACGCTGAACTGCTGTGTTTTGAATTCACTTCGCCACCCTAACCTAAAAATCCGGCACGCGAACAATATCTACTCGCGAACAGCGAGCCAATGCGATGGCGTCCTGTAGGTCGTCGATCTGTTGTCTCCGGAATCGGGTATCGGTGTGGTCGAGGTCCGGTGGGTCGTCTTCTGGTGGACGGTAGAGGGCGGCCGGTGGGTTTAGTTCCCGTCCGTAGACCAGGAACGCTGGCGTGAAACCGGTACTCTCGTGTTTGGCGGTATTATATGCGAACACTAGTTCGTGTATCCATCGGTCCCAGTGCCGGTGGTTTTCGGCCGTGTACTGCGCGATCATTGTTTTGAGTACGCGATTCACTCGCTCGACGGGGTTGCACTGTGGAGAATAGGGTGGCGTTTTTCGGTGCTCGCTGCCAGCGTCCTTCAGAAGCTTCCCGAATTCCCGGCTTTCGAACTGGCGGCCGTTGTCGGTTATCACAGTCCGGGGGCATCCGTGTCGCATGAATACGGTGTCCTTGAGGGCCCTGGTGACGGCGGGGGCGGTCGCTTGTCGGAGGGGCTGGACCTCGACCCACTTCGAAAACTTGTCTTGAAAGACACACAGCGTGGTGTGTCCCTTGCTGGACCGGGGGAGCGGACCGACGAGGTCTGCGGAGACCACTTCCCAAGGACGGGTGACGGGCGTTGTGTGCATCTGCCCTGCAGGTGCCTGTTGCTGGATCTTGTATCGTTTGCACGATGCGCACTGTTGCACGTACTTGGCCGCTTCGCGAAACATCCCCGGCCAGTAATACCTTTCGGCCAGTCTGGCTGCGGTTTTGGTGGTACCCAGGTGTCCGGCGGTGGGGACGTCGTGATTTTCGCCGAGTACGGAGGTGCGCATCGGTCGGGGCACACACAACTTCCACTCGGTCTCGGGGTTGGTCGGTCGTCCGCTGAGGTCGGGGAATCTCCGGTACACTTGCTCCCCTACGATACGGTATTCCGGATACTTGCTGGGTTCGCGCAGGATCTGTTCTCGGATGCGGGTGTACCGTGGGCACGCTGGGGGTTCGTCGGTCGTGTGCAGGTCTTCTGGTCGTCTGGAGAGTGCGTCGGCGACCAGATTCGTGGCTCCTTTGCGGTACTGCACCTGGAAATCGTACTGCTGGAGCTCCAAGCTCCAGCGTGCGAGGCGGCCGGACGGATCGTCGATGCTCTGCAGCCATTTCAGGGCCTGATGATCGGTCAGGACCGTGAAGCGGTAGCCTTCGAGGTACGGTCGCATTTTCCTGATCCCCCACACCACCGCCAGGCATTCCTTTTCTGTGGTGGAGTAGTTTCGTTCGGCGGGGTTCAGTGTGCGGCTGGCGTAGGCGATGACGTGCTCTTCGTTGTCCGTCTCCTGGGTGAGTACGACTCCAAGGCCTTCTTCGCTAGCGTCGGTTTGCAGCGTAAACGGCTTGGCAAAATCCGGACAGGCCAGTACTGGTGCGGCGGCCAATTGTTGTTGGAGGGTGCGGAAAGCCGTGTCCTCTTCGGGGCCCCACGTCCAATTCCTCTTCTTCTGAAGTAGCTTGGTGAGTGGTGCAGTGGTGTCGGCGAAATGTGTGATGAATCGTCGATACCACGACACCATCCCCAGAAATCGGCGGAGTTCGCGGAAGTTGGTGGGGGCCGGGATGCCCAGGATGGCCTGCACTTTATCGGGGTCGGTCTTGACCCCCTGTGCGGTTACCATGTGTCCGAGGTATTTGAGTTCGGTGCGGCAGAAGTCGCACTTCTCCGGGTTAATGCGGAGGTTGGCGTCTTGTAGCCGGTGCAGGACTTCGCGCAAGTTCTGTAAATGTTCCTCGAACGTGCGACCTAGTACGATGATGTCGTCTAGGTACGCAAATGCTCGTGGCTCCAATTCGGGCCCGATGACTCGGTCGAGTAGGCGTTGGAAGGTGGCGGGTGCGGAATGCAGCCCGAATGGCATGACCCGGAACTGGTAGAGCCCTCGGCCTGGTACGGTGAAGGCGGTTATCGGTCTGCTTTCGGGGGCGAGGGGTACCTGCCAGTATCCGTTCGCCAAGTCGATGGTGGATATATATCGGGCCTCCCGAAGCTTGCTGAGGGTGGCCTCTACCTGAGAAAGTGGGTAGGCGTCCTTCTCGGTGACCTGGTTTACGCGGCGGAAATCGATGCAGAATCGTCTTTTCCCATTCTTTTTGCGGACAAGGACGACGGGCGAGCTCCATGGACTTCGGGAAGGCTCGATAATGCCTTCGGCCAGCATCTTGCTCACTTCCTCGTCTATTATCTGTTGCATGGCCGGGTTCCGTGGCGTGTAACGCTGTTTCAGCGTCGCGGTCGATTTGAGACGGATCGTGTGTTCCGCGAGCTGCGTAGTCCCTTGGAGGTCCTGGAATTTCGGCAGCTCTTGGTCCAGAAGTGCCTGTAGGGCTTCGGCCTGTGTCGGTGTGCACGCTGTCACCCCGTGAGTGTGTTCGATGGTGGCGGCGTTGGGGATTAGGGTCCTCTGTCCGAGGGTCATACAGACCCTTAGCTTTTTCAGGGCGTCCATTCCGAGGATCACCGGGTGTGCGAGCGCTGGGAGGACGGCGTACTGGTGGGTCATCTTCTGTCGTTCTACCCGGGCCGGGGTTCGTAGGTCCCCGGCGAGGGGTGCCACGGAGCCGTCCGCCAAACGGGCTCGACAGCGCGTCGGAGTGAGGGTGCTGCCATGGCGGAGGCAATGGTTCGCCACGTCCTGGCGCATGTACGATCCTGTGGCTCCCGTGTCCAGGAGGGCTCGGTATCTTCGGCCGTGCAGGATGATGGTGGCAAACGGCCGCGTGGCTTGGTCCGGCAGGTTTACTGGGGCGCGGAACTGGCCGGTGGTCGGGCGGTCCCCTGGGTTCCGGGCCCCGTGCCATTTCCCGACGGTGGTTGGCACGGGCAGTCGCGAGAAAGTCGGCCGTCCTGTCCGCAGCGTGAACAGAACAGGCGCGACGGTTGCCGGCAGTCCTGTCGACGGTGTCCCCGTTGTCCGCAGCGCCAGCAGCAATTCTCGCGGCTGTAATTTGTCGCGACGGTCGAAAGTGCAGGTCGAACGGGCTGCTGTTTGCCCGGGGCGGACCCGGTGCTGGGGGCGTTAGTTTTCTTATCCCTCTCGATAGCCTCGAACTCGATGGCTGTCTCGAGGAGGGTTGTTATGTCCGTGCACTCCTTCCTACGGATGTATTGCCGGTATTCGGGCAGCAGATTTCGGTGCACCAGGTCGAGCTGCCGGTCCGGTGGGTAGCTGCCGTGTCGTCTCATCAGGGTCCTGATGCCGGTGATGTATTCATTAGCTCGTTCCCCTGGTTTTTGTTTGCGCTTCAGGATTTCTTCCTCCAATTCGTATTGGCTGGTGGTTGGTATATAATATAGGCGGAAGCTTTTTTCGAAGTCCGCCCAGGTGGTCCATTCCGGGCTGTTGCTGCGGTGCCAGAGGAGGGCTTGTCCCCGGAGGAGTTCTGGCATGCATCGGAGGAGTTGCTCCTTCGTGAGGCCGTATCCCTCTTGCAGTTCCACGATTCGCTCTAGGAAGTCGCGGGCGTCCTTGGTGCCGTCGAAATGGCACCCCCATTTTCGGACGCGGTCCATGGCAGTGGCGACAGGTGACGGTGCGGCGTTGGCTTCGGGCTCGGTGACTACTATCGCCGGTGCCTGGGCGCTGGTAGTGGTCGTCTCGTTGGCGGGGCTCATTTCGGCGGTGCTTACCAAGTACTGTCGGAGCCGGGTGCGTAGTTGGTCGAACGACCCTTTGGTGCTTTCGCCCGCGGCCTCGAGAGCTTCAACGAGTTCGGCTTTATTTAAGTGGTATAACCGTGTGAGCGCGGAGCTCATCGGTTATCGTCCTTTTTTCGAGTCCCTGTTCGGGCGCCAATTTGTGACGGTTGTCACTCCGGTAGGAAGGACGGTCTCAGACGGCTTTGCCAGGGTTTAAATTAAGTCCTTCCGTAGTAGGTTAAGTTAGGTTTATTCACTATCAGTTTATATACACTATATACATGTAACTTAGACGCGGGGTACTTCGCGTTAATCGCGGTCAAGCCGTCGTTGCGTGGCGGCGCGGTTCGCGGTACGGCGTCGGCGGTCTATGTTGTGCGCGTCCGCTTAACGGAACAATTCGGTCGCTCCGCGCCTGGTGTCTCTATATCGGGACGGTAAGGGAGCGAGAGAGACCGGGCAGCTTCCTGCGTCTCTTTAACGGGACAAGCGTCGGTAGAGACCGGGCAGCATCCGGGCGTCTCTATTCAACACGAGGAGCGGGAGAGAGACCGGGCAACGTCCTGCGTCTCTTTAACGGGACAAGTGTCGGCAGAGACCGGGCAGCATCCGGGCGTCTCTGTTCAACACGAGGAGCGGGAGAGAGACCGGGCAACGTCCTGCGTCTCTTTAACGGGACAAGTGTCGGCAGAGACCGGGCAGCATCCGGGCGTCCCTGTTCAACACGAGGAGCGGGAGAGAGACCGGGCAACGTCCTGCGTCTCTTTAACGGGACAAGTGCTGGCAGAGACCGGGCAGCATCCGGGCGTCTCTGTTCAACACGAGGAGCGGGAAAGAGACCGGGCAACTTCCTGCGTCTCTTTACCGGGACAGGTGGTAGGAACGGGGTAGATTCCGATCTGGCGATCGAGGAGTATACGGAGTCGTTTCACCGAGTTTTGTCCCTTGTTTTGTCTAATTTCATTCTATTTCCCCCTTTTTTTTTTTTTTTTTTTTTTTGGAGATTAATTTCTTCATTTTTTTTTTTCTTCTAGATGTTTGCGAAACGCCGTATTTGGGGGTACGTTTATGTACGGGAAATGTACTCCCGGCGCATGGAACGCCTCCTACAACGGCGATACATGGACGCCCTTTGGGAGGAGGGCTATCCTGAATGGGCCCGGGGCCGGGATTGCTTCGGCCTCCGTCGATTATTTGGTTTGGAGCCCTTCGATGTACCTGTGAGTACTATTGTGTTGCCGTTTAGGTGCTATTTTTCTTGTATCTTTCTCACTGACGTTTGTATTGCGTCTGTTTCGTAGCAATTTACATATATTTTTGAACATCTCGCTTAGGAAGTTTGTACCTTGGTCCGTTAGTATCTTTTCGGGGATGCCGTATTCGCAGACAATTTTTTCGACGAATGCTTCGGCTACCGTTGTTGCTTCTTGGTTCGGCAAGGGGATCGCCTTGCTAAATTTCGTAAGGAGATCCTGAAATGTTAGAATGTAGATGTTTCCGTGGTTACTTTCGGGGAGTGGCCCTACTATATCTAACGCGACTTTTTCAAAGGGTTCTCGTGGTGTATCCGTGATCTCCCTCGTTTTCCGGCCTAGTTTGTTCTTTTGGCAGAGGCTACATTTTTGTATGTATTCCTCAATATCCTTATTCATACCAGGCCATTTGTATTTTTGCTTTATTCGTTTCGTGGTTCGTTGAATACCTTGGTGACCTCCCGTGGGTGTGCAGTGGTATTCGTAGAGAATTTGTTGTTTCTCGGCTTCTTCGTTAATTTCGATCGGTTTGGTTTCTACTGATTTTCTGTTCTGTCCTTTTTCTTTCTCGCTATTCTGCAACGCGTGCACATTCCTGCTCAGCGCGTCCGCGTTGGTATTATTCTTCCCTGATTTATGAATGATTTCGTAGTCGTGTTCGGCAAGTTGGATTCTCCATCTTGTTAGTCTGGATGCAGGGTCCTGTACTTTAAATAACCATACTAGTGCCTTGTGGTCGGTGACTACTTTGAATGCAGTCCCATAAACGTACGGTCGGAAGTGTTTGACTGCCCAGACTATGGCTAATAGTTCCTTTTCTGTTGTACTATAGTTTCGTTCGGCTTTGTTTAGTATCCGACTCGCGTAAGCAATTGGTTTATCTTCGCTTATTTTTCCTTGCGATAGTATCGCGCCTATTGCTACATCTGATGCGTCTGTGGTTACTATAAACTCTTTTGTAAAATCTGGGTAAATTAGAAGGGGTGCCGTGGTCAATGTCTCTTTTAGTGTGTCGAACGCGTTCTGCTGCTCGGCGGTCCAGACGAACTCGACTTTGCTGCTCGTGATGCTGGATAAGGGCTTGGCTATTTTTTATTATTATTATTATTATTATTATTATTATTATTATTATTATTATTATTATTAACGGGCAAAAAACCCTTTAGAGTACATAGTATTACAGAATAAGTACAATGAAATAAACATTCTACACGCCGCGATAAACACTAAACGCCGCAACGCAGTTGACAGGTTAAGCGGAAAGTCGATTAAGCAGCTGATTCCGAAACGAATCAAGTGATGCAGTGAATAAATCAATGTCCGCAAAGCGCTGATTGACCTCCTCCATTGCGCGGTTTATGGGATCGGCTGTATAATGAAAATAATCTGGAACTTTCGGCTTAAAAAGGGGTCTCAGACGCAATAAACGTTCAGGGGCCTGAAAGTGTATTGATGCCACGAGATCATTACAGTTTATCTGTCCATGAATGATTCTATACAGAAACAATAGGTCAGTACATACACGACGGTTACTGAGAGTGATGAGCCTTGTTTTGAGCATGGCAGGACCATAGTCATGGTCATTGTACAGCATAGGACTACCTATTGCTCTCATAGCCATCCGGAGGAACTTATGCTGGACCCTTTCGATTAAACTGACATATATCTTATGCTTTGGGTTCCAAATTATCGAGGCATATTCTAACTGGGGTCTGACCAGTGCTACATACAACAACTTCAGTGATTTCAATTGCCTGAAGTGCTTTGCGAAACGGGCTATAAATCCTAAGGTTTATCATCGCTTTGCAAGTGATATTCCGGTAATGGTTACGAAAGTCTAGCCTAGTCGTGAACGTAACTCCAAGGTCACAGACTTCGTCCACATCATTCAATGGGGTACCGCATAGACTATATGGCGATACAATGACACTCCTTGCTCTATGGGTTCTCAACACCACACATTTAGCTGTATTTAGCCGCATCTTATTGACGGTACACCACTGCTCGAATCTAACGAGGTCATCCTGCATCTTACTAGAGTCGAGTGCACTGCGAATGGTACGAAATATCTTCAAATCATCGGCATACATAAGAAATTTACAGTCCTGGAATACATCCTTCAGGTCATTGATAAAAATGAGGAACAGAAGGGGACCAAGGTGCGATCCTTGAGGGACGCCAGAGCTCACTTTAACAGGAGCTGATTGTTGGTCAAACACTTTAACTACTTGCACCCGGTCATCCAAATAGCTACCAACCCATGATAGGAACGCCCCGCTAATACCAATCGAAGATAATTTCTGAAGTAAAATATCATGGTCAACCGTATCAAAGGCCTTCCGGAAGTCTGTGTATACAGTATCAACCTGGAGACCGGCATCGAGGGCCGCTGAGACATAGCAGTGGTATACCGCCAGATTAGTCGCCGTCGATCGTTCGGGAACGAATCCATGCTGCTCATTACAGATGACATTTGTGAGAAGAGGCGTTACGGTCTCTATTACAATTTCCTCGAAGAGTTTGGGCAGGACAGATAGTTTACAAATCGGCCTGAAGTTTTTCACGTCCGAGCGGTCACCTGCCTTAAATACTGGGGTTACTAGACTAGTCTTCCAGGCTGGGGGAAAAATTCCACTCTTTAGGGAGGAATTAAAGATATGCCAGAGAGGCCTGGAGAGAATAAAGCGGCATTCCTTCAAAAACAAAGGGGGGATACCGTCGAAACCCGGGCCTTTGGCCGAATCGAGTGAATCTAGCTTGGAATAAATATCACCTATAGAGACGGATAGCGAGTGTATGTTTACACCAGCACCGGGGGACAAACCAGGATTCAACACAGGTAACACTCCGGACGGACGGGTGTAAACAGATCCGAAAAAGTCCGCAAAGAGATCGGCAGCTGACGAGTGAGTCGTGGCAGAGGCTTGATCGAGATGCACCTTGCCAGGAATACTATGACCGCCACGCTTAGTGTTTACGAATTTCCAAAAGTTCGAGACATTGCTAGAGATAGCATTCTCGACACCCTCAATATGAATACGGTGATCCCGAAGTAAGGCTTTCTTGCACTGTGATCTGAGGTGGGAAAAGATCATGTAGTCGCTGTATGCACATGACCGCTTAAAGACTATATGCGCTTTCTTCTTCTCACGAATCAGGGACCTCAATCGTGGGGAAAACCACTGCGGAAACGTGGAGCGATGAACCGTCCGGATCGGAATGAAGGCGTTAATTGCTTGGTTAATGTGGCCGTACAAACGCTCCAGGGCAACACATGGGTCGGTATTACCGGTCACCATATCCCAATCCACCGAGTTGAAATACTCCAATACACAGGTATAATCGCCACGCTTGAAGTCCCGATAGGTGAAGTTCTCCACCACGGTGTCCACCACTACGTCAAGTTCGTTAAACTTCAAATAAAGGGGCGGATGGTAGGCATCGGGCGCAATTAAAGCGTCGAGGACCCGATCAACAGTAACCTTCGAATCGCTAACAAAAATAAGATCGAGCATACCGTCGCAGACATTAAACACCGTGTTCACTTGGATTAAGTTACAGTAGCCAACGCATCCAAGGAGAAGGTCAACTGATTTTTGAATATTCCGGAATGAATCTACGGTAGTATCCGGCTAGTCCCAGGAATGCTTGTAATTCTTTTAGTTTTTTGGGGACAGGAAACTCTTTCACGGCCTTCGTTTTTTCGGGATTTGGTTTGATCCCGTCGGGCGTGATTATGTGTCCCAAAAAACCTACTTCCTTTCTTAGAAACGCGCATTTTTCTGGTTGTAGTTTTAAGTTGTATTTGCGAAGTGTGTCTAAAAGTTTTCGTAGTCTTGTATTATGTTCTTTTAGGCTTGCTCCGTGGACGACAATGTCGTCGAGGTAGACGAAACAGTCTATTCCTTGTAATCCGATGAGTGCGGCGTTCATGGCTCGCTGAAACGTTGCAGGTGCATTTTTCAGCCCGAAAGGCATGCGATTGAATTCGTAGTGACCTTGTGGAGTTGAAAAGGCTGTCTTGCATTTGTCGCGTTCGTCCATCGGAATCTGGTGGTATCCGGACGCCAGATCGAGGGTGGTAAAATATTGTGCTTTTCCCAATTGATCTAGTATGTCTGTGATATTAGGTAGTGGGAATGAGTCACCTATGGTAACTTCATTGAGTTTCCTATAGTCGACTACTACGCGATATTTAATATTTCCCTCTGCGTCGTACGTATCGGGCCGCATCGCGGAACATCCCGGGCCAATAATATTTTCGGGCGAGTCGTGCGGTAGTTTTATTGACTCCGAGGTGTCCGGCGGTAGGGGCGTCATGGTTTGCCCTCAGTATTTCGTCGCGCCGAGTGCGTGGCACGCATTGTTTCCACTCGTCTTCGGGGTGGCCGCCAGTCGTGTCTGGAAACCGGCGATATAGTTCGCCCTCGCGGATTTGATACTCGGGGTGGAGGAGCGGTGTCTCCTCCACGGCTTGCTTCTTCTGGCTGTACCACTCTTGCGGTGTTGCGGTGTCTACGTCGGCGATCTCGCCTTGTCGTGACAGGGCGTCGGCGACGAGATTGTTCTCGCATTTGCGGTATTCTATTTTGAAGTCATACTGCTGGAGCTCCAGGCTCCAGCGTGCCAAGCGTCCCGAGGGGCTGTCGATCGACTGCAGCCATTTCAATGCTTGGTGGTCGGTGAGGACGGTAAACGAGTAGCCCTCTAGGTACGGGCGCATCTTTCTGATGCCCCAGACCACTGCCAAGCATTCTTTTTCGGTGACTGAATAATTCCGCTCGGCCGCGTTCAGCGTTCGACTGGCGTACGCCACCACTCGTTCCTGGCCGTCATGGTCTTGGGTTAGGACCGCACCAAGGCCGCCCTGGCTGGCGTCTGTTTGTAGTACAAACGGCCGATCAAAGTCGGGGCATGTTAGTACCGGTGCGGTAGCCAGTTGGTGGCGGAGCGTTTCGAAGGCGGACTGCGCTTCTTCGGCCCAATTCCATCGTGTTCGCTTCTGTAGGAGTTGGTGTAACGGCGCTGCTGTTTCCGAGAATTGGGGGATGTATCTCTCCTATACCAGGAGACCATCCCCAGGAAACGTCGCAGTTCGCGTAAGTTCTGCGGTGGAGGCGTGTTTCGAATCGCCTCGACTTTCTCGGGGTCGGTCTTGACCCCTTGGTCCGAGACGACGTGGCCGAGGTATTGTAGTTCGGTTTGGCAGAAGCGGCATTTCTCTTCATTTAACCGGAGCCCTTCTTGCTGCAGTCGGTGCAATACCTCTCGGAGGTTCTCTAGGTGTTCCTCGAACGTTCGGCCTAAGACAATAATGTCGTCTAGGTAGGCAAAGGCCCTTGGCTCTAGGCAGGGTCCTATGATACTGTCCAGTAGTCGTTGGAACGTGGCGGGGGCCGAGTGGAGGCCGAACGGCATGACGCGGAACTGATATAGTCCACGTCCGGGAACGGTAAAGGCCGTTATCGGCCGGCTCTCTTCGGCCAGCGGTACTTGCCAATATCCATTTGCGAGGTCCAGCGTTGAAATGTAGCGCGCCTCGCGCAGTTTGTCAAGCGTTGCCTGGACCTGTGGCAAAGGGTAGGCGTCCTTTTCGGTTACGGCATTAACTCGGCGGAAGTCGATGCAAAATCGCTTCTTTTTCTTGCCTTTCTTAGCGACCATGACCACAGGCGAACTCCACGGACTGCTGGACGGCTCGATTATTCCGTCGGCCAGCATTTGGTCCACTGCCTCGTTAATTAAGGCTTGCGTGGCTGGGTTCCGGGGCATGTATCGCTGTTTGATCGGCTCGGTCGTCTTCAGACGTATTCGGTGCTCGGCGAGGCGGGTCATGCCTCGGAGCTTTCGGAGCGGCGGTAACTCCTCGTCCAGGAGTTGTTGTAGAACGGCCTCTTGTGCCGGCGTGCATCGTCTGATGCCGGGGACTTCCACGGCCGCGGTTTCGGCGTGGCGCGTCCATCGGTGTGCACCGATCTGCACCTCCAGGCCCAATTTCTCTAGTACGTCTACTCCCAAGAGAACGGCATGCGATAGACCAGGCAGCACGGCATATGTGTGCCTCACTGTTTGGTCGTGTATGGTGGCGGGTAGCGTCATCTCCCCTCGTAGTGGTACCTCCGCGCCATCTGCGACGCTTGCCGTGAAGGTGGCGGGTGCGAGAGTATATCCGCGCTTCTCACAGGCCACAGCGACATCTGGTCGTATGAACGAACGTGTCGCTCCGGTGTCGACCAGGGCCCACCAGCGGATATCTCCCACTTTAAAGGCGAGGTACAAACGAGGGTCGTCTTTTTTTGGCTCGGTTGAGGCATTGTTGCCTGGGCGTTTTGTCGGTCGCCTCGGTTGCCGCGCCCGGCCTCGTTTCCCGAAAAGGAATTGCAGGCACATTCTCGGGAGGTACGTCCGGCGGTGCCGCAGTAGGAGCAGAATAGTTTGCTCGCTCGTCTGCATTCGGGACGGCGGTGGCCGCGCTGGCCGCACCGCCAACAGCAAGTCGCTCGGTCGTAGTCGGCTTGTACTTCGGCTAGTCCGCCGTTACGGGTCGCCTCGGCTTTCCTCTCCGGTCGTCTTTCGGTTTTAGCGGTCTCTTTCCGCCCAGTGCCGGCGGCTTCTTTTTCCTCGGCCGTGACCTTGTCTTGGGCGGCGGCCAATTTCATTAGCTCCGGTAACGTCGTGAACTCGGTTCGTTTAATGTACCGACGGTACTCTGGTCGGAGGTTCCGGTAAGCACGGTTTACCTGCTGTTCCAGCGTGTACTTACCGTATTGCTGCATTAATGGCAGGAGGTCTAAAATGAAATCGGTGGCCGTTTCGCTCGGCCGTTGTACTCGCCGGGTAATGATTTCTTCGAGCTCGTCTTCGTCTTCCGCGGCAAGGAAGAACGCTCGAAAATCGGTGACGAAATCGTCCCATGATTGCCATTCGGTGCGGCGGAGGCGGTACCATCCTAATGCTCTCCCCTTCAAGATTTCGGAGAGGCATTCTACTATCTGGTTGGGGGTGACCTTGTAGCTATGTTGCAGGTCCCCCAGCCTTTGTAGGAATTCCGCGGCTCCTGGTCCGCCGTTGTAGCGGGTTCCCCACCTCCTGATCTTCTCCATCGGCGTGGTCTCCGGGCCGTTAAAACTAGGGCCCGGGTTGGTGGGGGTGGTGACGTCTACTGGATTCGCGGCGTCGCTCGATATGGTTGGCGGACCCATGATTTTATTCTCGCGGCAGTACGAAGTAACTCGTTGGCGTAGTTCGTCGAGGTTGCTAGTGGCGTCGAGCCCGTATTTTTCCGCGACTTGAATTAGTACCGCTTTCCGTAGCTCGTACACCCAGCTTACGCTTGTGCTCATTCGCCCTTCTCCTCTTCAGAGTCCCTGTTCGGGCGCCAATTTGTAATCGTGTTTGGTTGCGGAACGATTACCGGTGGGACGGAGAAGGGATAGGTTGCCGTCTCAGTCGGTAAGGCAGTGTTCGGCGAATGAGCAAAGCTGTGGTTGAAATAAATAATAGTGTTTATTTACTATAGTGTATTCTATAACTTGATTTTTGTACATAAATTCCGAGCGCGACGGAAGAGCTACGGCGGTACGGCGCGTCGTTTCGCGACGGCGGCGAGGTTTCGGCGAGTCGTAGGAGTGGGGATGCGGTGTGGAGAACGTTCTGCTCTTGGCGGCCTTAAGAGGCGCGTCCGTACGAGAGTCGTATAGCGGAGGTTCGAAGTGCAGTAGGCCTCCGGCCTATTGGGCACAGAGATACCTCTTCGACGGGGTAGGGCACAAGATTACTCTCGGCCTATATCGGTAACGAGGCTGGTAATGGCACAGCGTGACGGTAGGTCAGCGCGTGCACACCTCAAGGAAATCCACAAAAATAGAGCCTCTCGAACGTACGGTACGGCGGAGTGAACCACTAATGCCTGCGGGACGAGAGCTGTCAATCTCGCTCGCCGCGGGCCTTATACGTGCAGGCCGCGAATCTTCGCTCGCGAGAGACACCGCGGGGCCTCGGCCGCCTAGCGGCCGCGGCGTGAACTAAGGCCTTTGTTTTCGGCTCCGAGCGTTCGGATGGCGCGTGACGTGACTTCGTCACAATTTCTTTAAGTTTTTTATATATTTTCTATTTTCTTTTATATTCACCATTTGTAACAATATATTTTCTAGTAGTAAGGCTAGGAGAGTTCCAACGCAGGTCCTCTGAGGGGAGCGCGGGGGCGGGGGGAAGTGATGGCGCGCGGGGAGTGCGGTGCAGGGAAACATGGGCGCGGGGGGAGCGGTGAGTGGAAGACCGGTTGCGCGCGCATGAGCCGCGGAGTGGGGGAAGCCGAAATCGTGGAGGGGATCAGTCAGGATCGAACCGTCGCGGAGACCTCTCCAGACTGGACCCACCGCTGGAAAGTTGTTTTTAGGGGGGAATGACCCCCGAAAAATTTTCCGACTTAACCGATGAAGCGGACGACCCCACAGAAATTTTTTTCCCCCCAAATATTGTTTCTAAGTAGCAAACAAATATACATCATGCACCAACGAAATATGATACTTTTTATATATATATATATATATATATATATATATATATATATACAACGTCTAATCTTAAAATTATGTGAAGGGGAAAGAAGGAGGATGGATGATGTGAAAATAAATTTTCCGCAGCGTATCGCGCGATTACGCGTAATTTGACTCCTCTGAAGCAGTCGTGTAGGATGATGTCATTTGGTAGCGCTAAGAACGAAATAAAATTATGAGGCATCAGCAAGAATTCAGAAACGTCGAATCTTAGAATTAGGTGGCGAGATAAGGAGGCGGAAGACGGGTAAATAAAATTGAGAAATAATATATGGTTAAGAAATTTTATTTAAAATTAAAAGAATATAACTTATCATTTTTCCTACGAGCATCAGCTAGAATATCGTTGATGGCACATGCTAACAGTTCGCAATCTATATGATAATCCTCACAGTAATGTTCACTATCACGTATGATTTTAGCAGCATGACGCGCGTCTAACGTTTCGCAGGCAACATCGCTCTGCTGTAGCACGTTAACAAAAGTTTTAAATTTCGTCTGCACATCTCTTACATTTTGATACAGCCGCAAATATACATAGCTTACACATGGCTCAAGATTTAATAAAAATGTTACTGTATCCGGTTTGAAATACAACGGCTTATCATGTAGCATCATCCTTACAATTGGAGAATTATAGATCTTACAAAAATCTATCGTTAATTTATCCATATGCATCGAAGGTGATCCAGGTAATCGCGAACGTTCTTCAATGGCTGTACGACTACTGCATAGCGCATGCCATGTACACCATGGTAACGTGAGATACATCCCACGATTGTCGCAGAGAACAATTTCTACATCGATCGTAGGTCCTACGCTGATTCCAATTTCCAAATATTTGCTGCCCATGAATGTTAATGCGTATCTTCTGACCATGATACGCGATGTTCGGCGCAGGCTAAGAGAGCAATCAAAGATATGAAATAGTTTGCACAAACATAAAAAAATTTAAGAATATGTAAGAATTAAGCCTTACCAAACAACTGTATCCTCCCCGCATTGAGCTACACCATCATCCTGCATGATCGGAACGTAATAATTCCCACGTCCGGCGTTTCCTTCGACACTAGTGCTGCACATTTTTTTCTTCAGAGTAGTATTTGTTCCGTCGAAAGTCACTGAGGCTACTGAGCGATTGATGGAATAGCGTCAGGGAGCCGACTTAAATAGCGGTGTGATTGCTTCCCCCACCACAACATTTTATTTTAAAACTTCCAACTTTTCCATAATGTTTTTCAATCTTAACGATGCAGCATATCGCACGATTGTTGTGGAAAGCGCCTGGGTCGAGATTCTCCCTGAGAATCTCGCGGTGTTCCTAGGTCGTCCTTCGCTGTTGTCGTCCGACGGGCTCCGAATACTCGGGTGAGGATGCCGGGACGGATATACTCGGTTATAAGCCGAGGGTAGTAGGATCCTTGGCCGGTTAAAGAGTTGGAACTCACCGTAGGTTAAACAAGATTTATTCTATCCCGATCTGGGTTACATGGACACTGTGACAATCCGCGTGAGTCTCGTATAGAGTCTATAACAAGTCTGAGCTCGCATTGCTCGTACATGGTTCTTATACTTTAATCGGGGCGAAGCGGGGACCATCGGGGTCTCCGTCTTTGGCCCGCTTTTGGGTGTTTCACCATAAGCTGACGGTTCTCGGTGCGCTTCCGAAAACCCTTACGCAGTTGTGCCAGATTTCGACTGTTCGATTGAAGCAATCGGAATGTGTCGTGATGTCGTTACGCTGGGTGTCGGTTGGGTTACAACATCCCCCCCTCTTTGAGGAAAGGGTGCTTAGGGGAATTTTAGCGAACTTGCTTATAAAATTTCCCGGTACCCTACATCGTTCCCGCTACTACAGCGCAGTCGGGGTCCGCGGCAGCGTTGGGCGGGGGTGCGGCTTTTCTAGTCGTCCCCGTTTTCGCTGGTCGAGATATTTGTATCTTCCGGCGGAGTTGGTAGTCGCGCATTAACAAATAGATGACGAGTATAATAGTTACTATTTGTACCATAGTCGTCGTCGTCGGATGTACAATTTGCCAGGTCGCTAATCCTGGTTGATAGTTGTTGTTGTCATCAGTCAGATCATTTTCTGCTTGGTTGAGTTGGTTGTACAATGCGGAGAATTCGGAAGGATTTTTTAACAGTTTGTCTAATTGGAAACGCGTGAGGGGGTGCGCTAGTTCGCCCCGTTGCGTCTCGTTTATCGCCGCAGTAATATCGTAGCGCGGCGCCGTCGTTAGTTCTATATCTTGACTATACGCGGTTTTTTGTTTCCTTAATACTACGTCCTTACTTCGAACATTACAATTTCCCGTAATTCTTAGTATCCCTGACTTATCTATTATGGCGCGCTCTGGCTGCCGTTCGTCGCATTGGATGGTCAGCGTCTCCGGTTGGCGCGCTGCGAAGATCCATGTGTCCGCGCGCGAGGTGCCTATCCACATTGTGTGGTTTACTGCGATATTTTTTATTTCGCAGTTTTGTGGAGATTCGTCCGAGGGTTGCAGCCACAGGCTTGCTTCGCACTCGAGATCGCTATTTATGTTATGCGCTATCATTGGCTGTTCGCAATAGTATTGCGCGGCTACTCGTTTACATCTTTCTAATTCGGCGTGATCAGGGAGCACGTACTGATTATTGTTTGCGTCGATGACGAGTATCGGTGTTCTTACGACTAATAACGCGTAAGTGTTGTCGTGGGTGTGGATCGGGGCTGGGGTTGCCTCGATCACTGTGAACGTTTGTGAGGAGACTAACGGTACCGTTATTACTGCTATTAACGTATACCTATCGAAATACGCGGTGACCGATGACAGTTTTTCGATCACATTCGTGTTTTCTAGGTTTGGCGCGATTGGGAACGTGAGTCCGTTCGGGAGGTGTTGCACGGCGGTCTGTAATGGTTTAGTGACCTGCGCGCTCGCGATTACGTTTGTGCTGATAATGCCTCCTTTAAGGCCGGTGTAGTATTGGAACACGTCGTCTACGTCCTGAGTCAGGTCGGTCACTAGGGCATTTAAAGTCGTAAAGTGATCTGTCAAGTCAGCTCTTTGCGTCTGTTGAGCGAAAGTCGTCTCGACCTGTACACGTAACATTCTAGTCTGTTCCGCTAATATGTTTTCGTTATGCTTTATTGCATTTCAATTCCGTTTCCTGCTCCTGCCTGTAGTATTTAGGTTTTCTTCGTTGTCCTTATGTTGGTTCTACGTACTTTTAATTGTTTCGCGAGTCGGTCTTTATCGCGGCTATTCGATAAAATGTTTCAGTCTATTCGCGTGAGTGAGTAGGGTTTTCTTACCCTTTTGTATCGTGTAGTTGACTCGCGAATTTCGTTGGATTACGGCGTAGGGGCCTATCCATTTGCTGTCTAGTTTCTTTGATCTTCCGCGACGCACGGATTCGTCAAATAATAGGACCTTGTCTCCGGGTTTAAATTCTATCTCGCGAGTTTTTTTATCGTAGTCTTTCTTCGATTTCTCCTTCGCGTTTTGTAGCTTTTCCCGAGCGACTTCATGTGCGGCTCGTAGTCTTTCTCGGCTTTCTTGCGCGTAATCTTCGTAATTATACGTCGGTCTGGGGGGTATCCTTAACGCGGTGGGTAGTTCCGCGGTTTTACCGAAAATTAGCTCATAGGGCGTATAGCCGGTCGCCGTATGGGGGGTTGTATTGTAGGTGAACATCGCGTATGGTAGCCACTCATCCCAGTCCGTCTGGTCGTGGTCCGTGTAATGACGTAGATATTCTACGAGGGTTCGGTGCGATCGTTCCAACGCGCCGTTTGATTCGGGGTGGTACGCGGTCGTTTGTATTTTGCTAATCCTTAGCAATTTACAAACGTTTTTGAACATGTCGCTTAAGAAATTCGTCCCTTGATCGGTGAGTATTTTCTCGGGTATTCCGTACTCGCACACTATCCGGGTGACGAATGCTTTTGCGACCGTTCTGGCTTCCTGGTTAGGAAGCGGGATCGCCTTACTGAACTTGGTAAGGTGATCCTGGAACGTTAGAATGCATGTATTTCCTTGTTCCGTTTCAGGTAGGGGTCCTACGATGTCCAGAGCTGCTTTCTCGAAGGGTTCTCGAGGTGTGTCCGTGATTTCCATCGGCGCTTTAATCTTTTTGCTCGATTTATTCTTTTGACATAAGCTGCATTTTTGTATGTATTCTTCGATGTCTTTGTCCATCCCTTGCCATCGGTAATGCTGTTTAATTCGCTGCGTCGTACGCTGTATGCCTTGGCGCCCTCCTAGAGGTGCTAAGAGGTGATATTCATATAATATTTGCTGCTTGTCCTTCTGCTCAGTGACCTCGATCGGTGCGTCGTCCGTCGAAAGGTTTGTCAGGCATCGCTCCGTGGCGGATTGCAGTGCATGCACATTCCTGCTGAGTGCGTCTGCGTTTGTGTTGCTCTTTCCAGCTTTATGGATGATTTGGTAGTCGTATTCGGCTAATTGTATTCTCCATCTAGTTAGTCTGGATCCTGAGTCCTGTACTTTAAATAACCATACTAGGGCTTTATGGTCTGTTACCACTTTGAACGTAGTGCCGTATACATAGGGCCGGAAGTGTTTTACTGCCCACACTATGGCTAATAACTCTTTCTCGGTCGTACTATAGTTTCTTTCGGCTTTATTTAATACTCTGCTTGCGTAAGCTATCGGTTTGTCTTCGCCTATTTTTCCTTGTGATAATATTGCGCCTATTGCTACGTCTGAGGCGTCGGTGGTCACGATGAATCCCTTTGTAAAATCTGGGTAGATTAGGAGTGGTGCTGTCGTCAGGGACTCCTTTAGTGTCTCGAATGCATTTTGCTGTTCTGCTGACCACTTGAATTCCACCTTATTGCTCGTGATGCTTGACAGTGGTTTGGCTATTTTGGAGTACTTCGGAATAAATCTACGATAGTATCCTGCTAGTCCTAGGAATGCTTGTAATTCCTTTAACTTGGTTGGGACGGGAAGTTCTCTTACAGCTTCCGTCTTTTCGGGATTCGGTTTGATCCCGTCTGGCGTAATTATGTGGCCTAGAAATCCTACTTCTTTTCGCAGAAATGCACATTTTCCCGGTTGCAATTTCAGATTGTACCGGCGCAAGGTGTCTAGGACCTTCCGTAGTCGCGTATTATGTTCCTTTAGGCTCGCTCCGTGTATGACAATGTCATCTAGATAGACAAAGCAATCTATTCCTTGCAGTCCTACTAGCGCGGTGTTCATGGCTCGTTGGAACGTAGCGGGTGCGTTCTTCAGTCCGAAAGGCATACGATTGAATTCGTAGTGGCCCTGTGGCGTGGAGAAAGCCGTCTTGCCCTTATCCTGTTCGTCCATCGGTATCTGATGATATCCCGAGGCCAGGTCAAGGGTTGTGAAGTATTGTGCCTTCCCCAATTGATCAAGGATATCCGTGATATTGGGTAGAGGGAATGAGTCACCTATGGTGGCGTCGTTTATTTTACGGTAGTCCACTACTACTCGATATTTGATATTTCCCGCAGCGTCGGGTTTTTTGGGCACTACTAATAATGGTGCGTTCCATGGGCTAGAGCTGTGTTGTATTATTCCATCCTCTAACATTTGATCTACCTGTTTCTTGACTTCTCGCTTATGCGTTTCAGGTAACCTGTATGGTTTAACATTGCAGGGTAAGGTATCTCCTTTTATAGGGATCCTATGTGTAGTTACTGTAGCTGTGGTTAGTTTGTCTCCTGGTAAGTGGAACATATCGTGGTATTCCCTACAGATCTCATTTATAGATTCTCTTTCTTCGGAATTCAGGTGTTCGCAGTTCACCTGTTCCATGACTCGATTGAAACGCATGGTCAGCGATTCGTGCGCGGTCAACGCTCGGACGGCTGCGGCGCTATCGTTGGCTGGTGCGATATCGCGGCTTGGCACGTCAGTTAATGTGACTCGTGGTATGACTACTCTTTTTTCTTCGTCTGTCGTATTCATAATGCAGGCTATGCATTGTCCCTCTTCTGGTTTAGTTAAACCTTCGCCTAGGTATACTCCTTCTCTTAACTGTCGTTTTCCTATGATTCCTTCTCGCAGGCTACTTGTTAGTATCAGACATATTTTCTGGGAGCGTGCGGGTATGGTTACTTCCGTGGCCTGGGTTAACGGTTGCCAATGATTCCCTCTTACTAGCACTTCCTGAGTGTGATAGTCTATTGCGATCCTAACGGTTTTGAGGAAATCTAGCCCTAGAAGTCCATCTGCTTCTTCTAGTGTGTCGGTTTCTACTACGTGTAAAGGGTGCCTTATTTCCTTTCCATTGATGTAGAAGGTGGCGTCTATTTTCCCTAACGTGTGTGCTCTATCCCCGGTAAACGAAGTGAGTAACACTTCGCGGGGCTCCATGAGTATATTGGTCGGTAGGGCTTTCCTGGCGATCAATGATACTTCTGCTCCGTTATCTATTATCATGGTTGTATTTCTCCGTATAGTTTCCTTTATGTCGACCTTTACCCTGTCCGATATGAATCTCTTGGTTGTGAGTGAGCTTATTCTAATCACTCGAATTTTTCGCGTTTGCTCTCGGGCAGGTGCATTTCGTGTCGGTAGTCCGGCGCGCTCGTAATTGTTTCGAGCTGCGGAATGCGTTTGGTCAGCGTTTTCATATCGCGTCGACGGCCTAGTCTCGGAGGTCGGTCGGTGACCCTCCGCTTCTCGTCGGGGCGGTGCCCATCTTGCGTCGTTTGCCATTATGGGCTGTATTCTCCGATTATATTCGGGTGCAGGAAAACTTCTTCGCGGGTTATGTCTAGGCTGGTCCTTCCAGCAATCCCTAGTACTATGCCCTGATCGTTTGCAATTGCTGCAATATTTATTCGTCGTGGTGCTCGAGGTCGCCGTGCTGCTTGCAGCACGTGCCCCAGAGGAGGTGACGACTCGTTTGCGAGTGGTCCGTTCTTCTTCTACTGCCATCGCGATTGCTTCGGGGAGATCGGCAGCCCTTCGCGATTTGACTAAAACCTTTAGTTCATTGTGTAGCCCTTCTTGAAACACATGATGACCCTGTTGCTTGATTGCCTCGATAGCGCCTCCTCGGGCTATCGGATTGTCTCCGCCTGCGGTGGTTACTGCCACTTGTTCGTTGACTAAAGTGGCCACCCGGTTTCCGAATGTATGTGCGTCCTCGTGAGTCCCTTGCCTACATTGGAGTAATTCTGCCACGATGGTCGTGCACGTTCTCGCCGGTTTGTACAACGCGGTTAGCAAGTCTTCTAATTCTTCGTACGTCTGTATCTTTCGCGTGCCTACTTCTGCAAGGGCCGGACCCGTGAATCGCGTTAAGATGATACCGCGTAGTATGGCAGGTTCATCCTCGGCTTCGCCGTAGGATGTCATCGCGTAGTGGCAATGATTTAGGAAGGAGGTTAGTTCCTCGGGTTTGGTTCCGTCGAACTTCGGAACGCCCTTTAAGGCTCTTTCGGACGCTGCTGACGCCTTCGGTAACGGCGCGCGTCGGTTAGGGTCTCTGTCCGATACAGGGGGTACGAATAGGCTTGAACGTCTAGGTACGGCGTCGTCTCTAAACCGAACCGCGGTCCTAGTTGCTGTCGGAGGGTCAGAGGCGGGGGACGGAGTCGCTGCCGCTTGCCCTTGGTTTACGTCTGGATTCAATGTATCGTGGTGCAGGTCTAGTACTGCATCTATCGTTTCCTTCAGGCGTTCTAGTTTGGCGTCTGTTGACGTGGCTTTCCCGTCAAAGGAGGTTATTTTCGCTGTTAGCTGGGCGAGGGACCGATCTATTGCTGCTATTTTGTCGGCCAGGATCGCGACGCTTGCTGCGACCGTGTCGCGTGCGGGTACCGCCGTGGTGACGGACATGTCTATGTCTTGTAAATCGGTTTCGTCTAATAGGGTGCTTTCCCTGGGGTTACTCGGGCTTCCTAGCTCGGTTAGTTGATTTTCGGTTGCTGGTTCAGCACGCGTGAGTAAGCTAAAATCTAGTTCGTCGAACGGGAATTGTCGCTCGGACACTACGGGTCCTGTATGAGTTAATACGGACTGGATCGCTTCCAGAGGGAAGTGGTCGCTGGTAGATTGCTGTTCGAGAGCTTGTCGCGCACGGGCTCCGGATTGACGGAGTGTGTCGAGGGCGAAAAGGAGAGGGTCGTCCTCTGACTTTCGCGGGCGCGGTCGTCGGACCCTACGCGGGTTGCTCCGGCTAAGTGCTCTAGGTGTAGGAAGCTCTACCCGTTCGCTTAAATCTAGATTTCGATCGATATATGCTTCTACGGATTTTACGCGGCGCATGAGAACGGCGGGGCTCTGCTCGCGGTTTTTGCTGAGTGTGGTATTTCGCACTTACAGCACGTAGAGCAGGCGATGCATGGTCGTCTCGATGTCGGCCGCGGAATTTCCTGCAGGCGTCCTCTGTAGACGGATGTCAGCAGTGCGGAGTGCGTTACCCTACTTTTAGGTGGGTCGTTGTCTCCGCTATTGTCCTGATGTCCCAGTCGGTCAGGCTTGTTCCCTACGTTGGCTGGATCCCACCGCTGCCACCAATTTTGTTGTGGAAAGCGCGTGGGTCGAGATTCTCCCTGAGAATCTCGCGGTGTTCCTAGGTCGTCCTTCGCTGTTGTCGTCCGACGGGCTCCGAATACTCGGGTGAGGATGCCGGGACGGATATACTCGGTTATAAGCCGAGGGTAGTAGGATCCTTGGCCGGTTAAAGAGTTGGAACTCACCGTAGGTTAAACAAGATTTATTCTATCCCGATCTGGGTTACATGGACACTGTGACAATCCGCGTGAGTCTCGTATAGAGTCTATAACAAGTCTGAGCTCGCATTGCTCGTACATGGTTCTTATACTTTAATCGGGGCGAAGCGGGGACCATCGGGGTCTCCGTCTTTGGCCCGCTTTTGGGTGTTTCACCATAAGCTGACGGTTCTCGGTGCGCTTCCGAAAACCCTTACGCAGTTGTGTCAGATTTCGACTGTTCGATTGAAGCAATCGGAATGTGTCGTGATGTCGTTACGCTGGGTGTCGGTTGGGTTACAACACGATCATATGTAATTTGAGTCTCACCCTCAAGGATAAAAGTCTTGGCACGTGTTGAATGTAATATAATACTTTTGAAAGCGTCGAATCTTAGAATTAGGTGTCAGCAGAAACTGTGTCGTATGATTTTGCGCGCTAATTCGTCATAAGCGTGAATCATAGAAAGAATTATGCTGTATCAGCGGAGATTTGGGGGCATAAGTATGCGCTCCAAACTGCACAAAGCCTCAAATCGTTGCAACGTGTTGCGTGGAAAAGATATCACATTTACATTCCATTTACGATCATGGAAGAATTCGCGCAAGTATAACGCCAATTGTTGGATCAATCCGAACGATTGATTTCGCGAGAAAAATACCTCGCGTGGGAAGAACGGTGCAACGAGTGTATAGAATCGTTGGAAGAACACAGCCGAGTGAAACGTCCTCGATTATCGATTGGGGTTCGACAATCATTGGTTGCTCGAATCGCGCGGCTCGAAGGACTAAAATATTCGCTGCGCGGACGTTTCGTGCTTGAAGGTGCCGGACATTCGAGCACAGGACTTTTGTGGCGCGAAATAGACACTGCGTTCGATAGCCGCGTATTAACTGGTGCAGTGCTAAATTCGAATTACATCGAGCCGCGCAATTTCCTCCAAGATGCAGCGACCATTGTGTTGGAGCATGTTCGGGGCGCTTTGAGGAAACATCGAAACCTCAAAGTGAACACTGTGTTTAACGGTGAATTTGTGGCGGGTGACAAGCATGCATGTAAAAGCATCAATACCCGAAACTGTGAACTCTTCCGCACATCCGATCTGCAGGAGTGGTACCAGCGATGCGTTATCGAACCCACCCTGGCATCGTTGGAAGAGTTCCAGGAACGCGACAGTGGATGGGCATTGACGAGAATCCTCAATCTGACTGTCAATGTTAACAAGTACAATCCGCTGCGCGCGGGGTGTCACTACAAGTTACCGAAGAAATTGTTGCTAAAAAATGCAACAATTAGTGTACAATCCACAGACAATGCATGTTTCGCGTGGGCAGTGGTCGCCGCTCTCCATCCTGCTGAACGAGACACCGCGCGCCAAAGTTCATACCCAGACTATGCTTCCGTGCTAAATCTCCAGGGTATTGAGTTTCCAATGTCCCTGGAGCAAATTGGGAAGTTTGAGCGGCAGAACGAAATCTCCATAAACGTGTACAGTTTCGAGGAGCGACTGGAGAAGGACACCGAGAGGATAACTGTTGCAGTCTTTCCGCTGCGTCTCGCCAGCCAAAAGAGGGATCGACACATCAACCTGCTCTACACACCGAATCAAGAGCACGGTGATGTAGGGCACTTTGTGCTGATCAAGAACTTGTCCCGACTGGTGAGCGCACAGCTGAACAGACACAATGGAAAGAAATTCATCTGCGACCGGTACGTATATAAACTTGTGTAATGTTGAAATGTCTCGCAATTTTTTTATGGTTTTGCAGATGCTTGCATTACTTTGGATCCGTCGATAAGTTGGAGGCCCATGCAGTGGACTGTGGGAATATGAATAACTGTGCCATTCTGCTGCCCAGCGAAGGCAACAATTTCCTTAGTTTCAAGAACCACTGCATGAAGGAGCGACATCCATTCGTGGTGTATGCAGATCTCGAGTGCATCATCGAGAAAACGGAAGACCGCATGAAGGGTGATGCGGATTCTAAATTACACGCGTACCAACACCACAAAGTGCATAGCATTGCATATTATATGCATTGTTCGTATGATACATCGCTATCGATGCATCGATGTCGCCGCGACGCGGATTGTATTTCATGGTTCGTCGACGAACTAAAAAATTTTTCAAATTTTGCCAAACCCATTCTAACCAATAATGCTTCTATGGAGAAGTTGACGAAAGACCAGTGGATAACATTTCGCAATGCAACAAATTGTCATATATGCGAAGAGCCATTCGAGGCTGATGATGTACGAGTTCGCGATCATTGTCATATATCCGGGCGGTTTAGAGGACCCGCACATTCGAAATGCAATTTAAAATATAAAAATGCGTTTTACATCCCCATAGTTTTTCATAATTTATCTGGCTATGATTCGCATTTCATTATCATGGAAATAGCTACCGCTTTCAAAGGTCACGTTGATGTATTACCAATAACTAAGGAAAAGTATATTTCTTTCACAAAAAATGTTGAAGATCCGGCTGAATCAGATTCACGAAATCATATTAAATTGCGATTTATCGATTCTTACAAATTTCTCAATACCAGTCTCGACAAATTAGCATCTTTTCTTAACACAGATCAATTAAAAATTTTACGATCTCAATTTGAAACATTATCCATTGAAGATTTCAATTTATTAACGCGAAAGGGTGTCTTTCCATATGAACACCTTGATTGCGCGAACAAGCTGCAGGACCCATGCTTACCACCGCGCGAGTCATTCTACAGTTCGTTAACGGGTGAGACTGTATCCGAAAGCGATTACGCGCATGCCGAGACTGTTTGGCAACGTTTCGGGATTAGAACCTTGGGCGAATACAGTGACTTGTATTTGAAAACAGATGTCTTGTTATTAGCAGATATTTTTGAAAATTTTCGCGAAAGTTGTATCAAGAGTTATGGATTAGATTCAGCGCATTATTATACATTACCTGGTTTCACGTGGGATGCTATGTTAAAACATACCAAAATTACATTCGAATTGCTCACCGACGTTGATATGGTCATGTTTATCGAACGCGGTATACGCGGGGGTTTAAGTCAATGTTCCGGAAGATATGCACAAGCCAATAACAAGTACATGCCATCTTACGACGCATCGGAACAGTCATCGTACTTGATGTACTTTGACGTGAACAATTTGTATGGATGGGCAATGTGTCAGCCCCTGCCATACGCTAAATTTCAATGGGTCGAAGATGTTGCAAATTTTTATGTGTCTTCGATCGCTGTCGATTCGCCCACGGGATACATTCTCGAGGTAGATCTTGAATATCCGCAACGTCTGCACGATGCTCATGCAGATCTACCATTCTGTCCGACGCGTGCCAAACCACCTGGCAGCAGACAGGACAAGTTACTCGCGACATTATACGATAAGCAGCGTTACGTTATCCATTATCGCAACCTGCAGCAGTGCGCGCGTCACGGTCTTCGTATTAAGGCTCCCCCAAACCAACGCGAATATTCGCGGCGCGGAGCGGCAACGAAATATCCGCAGCGGCAGCGGTAGCGGAATCCGCGTGTGTGCTCACACCGGTGCGAATATTTCGCTGCCGCTGTGAATATTTGAGGTTGATCTCTAGGTTTCTTGCTCTATATCAAGTGTTGTGCAAAATGTACTCATCATCGGATGAAGAAGAGGCATTGTTGTTGCTTGTCGCAGCAGAAGAAGAAAGTGCCAGGTTTGTAATTTTTCGTAACACAGCATTTAGCATTGCTTAAGCATGCGGCATCCTCAACTAACCTAGTAGCATAGTAAAGGAATACCGTCCTAAGTATTTTTATAGTATTTAATGTAATTATGGGGATACCGCACTGTCAGTACAGTATTTCCTCGTTTAGGGCTCGCTGGTCGGGACCGGCGTTGAACCCACATCATGAACAGAGCCCTAATTTCAAGTGTTCGTTTCTCGCTTCTTTTTGGCCAAAGAGGGGAGCGAGATGGACCGCTTTCCGTGCGCGGCGAGCGTTCGCGTTCCCGTGCTCACCGTAAGCGCTTGCGACCATCGCGCATGCCCGTCGTGCACGCAAAGGACGGAGTGTCACGGCGTTCGAAAGACGAAGCGAGGCAAAACATCAACGCGTCGTCTGTCTCGTACTGCCCTCGCTCACTTTCAGTGCCTCTCACTCGCTCTCGTTCCATCTCGTTCTCGCCTTCGCTGGGGATAGCAAAAAACCCACATCGTGTACACCAACCGAACCCATAAGGAGACAATACTGTATATCAGGGATGAGAATAACAGATGACGCCACCCTTACTCACATATGTTTAGGGCTGTTTAAAATACAAAAGCTGTGTTTTAAAATGGATAACGTGATATCTAAAAGCAAATTATTTACTTTCTAATGAAAAATCTGATAATTCAATCACATTTGTGGACCTTTTATTCTTGTTTCTTACTTCTTCCTCATTTTATTTTCTGGATGCCGACACAATACAAACGAATAACCAATGTTTAATTCTAATATTTTGTTGTATTTGAATGTAGGTACTTCTTCTTTTAATATTTTATTATATTTTATAACTTCAGAAAATAAGAATATGTCACTTTACTTTTTTTATTATTTTTTTTCATTAAAAGGTTAAATTAACAACTTATAATTGAAAATTGAAAACTTTTTGATATGTGTTATCCCTCCAGTAAGTGAAGCATCTCCCCCTGAACCAGAACATTTTCAACTTCAATTGTTTAAAGGTGATAAACATATATGGAATCTTCAATTTTTCGAACGAAAATAGCAGATGTTCGACTCATAATACCTACCCTCGAAAACATTTTCTGTTACGAAGTTTAGGCACAGTGTTAATTTTTCAAAATGTGTGACATCTCTCCCATAATTACCCTATTTTATATGCTTTATATTGTTTACAAACGATTTTAAATAAATTTATTTACATTTACTTTAGAAAAAGAATATGGGTACATAATATAAACTTAGACAGAAAAAAATATGGAGAGTTTCACACATTGATGTGCGAACTGCGAAAGGATGAAAAACGCTTCTACATTTATTTCCGGATGACTATGGACTGTTTTGATGAAATTTTGGAACTTATCAAGGATGAAATTAAAAAATCTTATACAAATTATCGGGAACCTATCTCACCTGAAGAACGACTTGCAATTGCACTGAGGTAAAAAATTTATCATTTTAAGTTATTATAATTATGTTTTAATACTAAAATTGAAATACAGAATAAAAATAAAGAGTAATGTAAAATATAAATAGAGAAGAGAAGAAATAGAACACCAAAATATGAGAATATAAGTACTAGATATTTTGAGGACAAGATTGAGAGATGTAAATGCATTTCCACGTGATGATATTACGACACTGGCAATTCCGTAAAATTTATTATTTCCGTAACATAATATTTTGCCCAATATGTAGCCTGGCATATTACAAAAAATAAAACATTTTACGAATTAAATGACCCCACAGAGGTGGAAACATTTGTCAGTGTGGTAATATCATCAGATGGATCTTCAGTTGCATCCGTTAACCTTAATTGAACACTGTTAGTACGATCACGAAAAGAACTACTATCGGAACTGTCAGACATATGTACATAATTCGTAGTAATTGTAGTTTGAGAATGATGTAGATCTGAAGGTGTCAGTTCCTCCTGATCCAGGAGTTCTTGTTGCATCACTACTTCTGCAATCTTAAGCTTGGCAATAGCTTGCCTTCTTGCCGAAAACGTTTTTATAGTTTTTGCATAACCTAAAAAAACGTGGTCGGTGCCATCGCATTGAGGCTTTGTTTTTTTGTCCAAATAATGCTGTATCAGCTGTCCTACAGGTGATATTGCTTCTGACTTCCGCTTCTTCCCTGTTTGTCTTGAATGTCTTGATGGGGCTTCAGGAGGTGCGTTGAGGACATCTGAAGGTGTTGACTGTTGAGTGAATGGTGTGGACTGTTGCGTGAATGATGTTGACTGTGGCGATAATGATGTTGACTGTTGCGTGAATGATGTTGACTGTGGCGATAATGATGTTGACTGTTGCGAGAATGGTGTTGACTGTTGCGAGAATGGTGTTGACTGTTGCGTGAATGGTGTTGAGTCCGGTAACTCACTATTGCTGGTACTGAATTGTGCGTAGGTTTCTGTGTTTTCTGTATTTGCTGTATCCTGAATAAAATTGTTGTCGGAATATTCCGATCGAATATTATGATTTTCGAAATCCTCGGCAGATTCTACAGTGACTTCGCTATCGATATCACAGACATTGGTAGAAGTAGTAGCATAAGCCAAATAACGATCGAAACCTTTCATTTGGTCGGTCCATATCCATTTCTTATTGCTATTCGCTGCCTGTCCAGTTTTTGGTTTGTTACGCCTAACATGTTTGGCATAAGTGTCCCTTAAATTTTTCCATTTTTTTTTGCTCTGTTCACCTACAATGAAAACATTTTATTTCGCAGATTTCTTGCCACCGGTGATACGTTTTACACAATTGGCCATAGTTTCCGGGTCGGATTTACAACAGTGAGTACAATCGTGACAGAAGTTTGTGAAGCTATTTGCCGAAAAATGGAACACATATATTTACCCGAACCTACAACGCAAATTTGGAAACAGTCTGCGGAAGGATTTAAAAATTTATGGCAATTTCCTAACTGCATTGGTAGTGTGGATGGCAAGCACGTAACCATCAAGTGTCCAGACAAAACTGGATCTAACTACTGGTGTTATTTAAATAAATTTTCATTAGTGCTCATGGCTATTGTTGGTCCAGATTATAAATTTATATGCGTTGATATTGGTGGTTATGGTAAAAACAGTGATGGTGGAATTTTCGAGGTTTCCAACATGGGAAGGAGATTCAAAACGAATTTAATGAATATTCCTGGACCAATAAATCTTCCCGGACAAAATGAACCCTGTCCTCATGTTTTAATTGGAGATGAAGCTTTTGCTTTAAACTCGTATCTAATGAGACCGTTTCCGTATGCGCAATCTAGGTTAAATATTCGTAAAGATAATTATAATATAAGACTCTGTCGTGCAAGAAGAGTGGTGGAAAATGCTTTTGGCATATTGGCTCAAAAATGGCGAATATTTTTTAGGCCTATAGAAACAAAAGTAACCACTACAATTCTAGTTGTGAAAACGGCATGTATATTGCACAATTTTTTACGAGGTAAAAAAGATGATGATGAGTGGCTGCAATATTTAGAGCCACCAGAGCCCGAAGTTGGAGCTTTTATTAATTTAGAAAATAATCCAAGACGAGCAGCAAGATTAGCATTTTCCACCAGAGAAAAATTTGTCAATTATTTTAATTCTTAATTGACGCAAACTGTTAGGTTACATAATTGTAGGTTCTACGTAGGACGAATTCCAGTTACGCCCAAATCGCCCGTGATTTTCATTAAGGTAGGTTTTCCTATACGCGACTGGACGCAACGTCAAAAATTTCAAAGTCAATTTTCTCGAAAATGAAGCGCGATATAAAAAAAGTTACTCTTTCTTTTCGACTTACAACAAGTAAATAAGTCGAGAGAAAAAAGAATAAAATTTTTTGATATCGCGCTTCATTTTCGAGAAAGTCAGCTTTGAAATTCCTGACGTTGCGTCCAATCGCGTATAAGAAAACCTACCTTAATGAAAGTCAGTCGTTGCGGGCGATTTAGACGTAAGTGGAATTCGCCCATAATAGATTATTAATAAATATAAATAGTTTTGTATGATTTTCTATGATAAATAAATAAGTAATTATTTGTTTATAACTAGATAATTACTGTTGTCTGTATTATCAGTAGTACTACAGTAAAAAGTAACTGCAATATCAGATATGTACTTACCACATTCATTTAATTCTTTTCCAATTTCATCCCATATTTTATCCTTCTTCTTTACATTCTTGTAATCCTCGTGGGATAAATCGTATAGAATACGATAGTTTTTGACCAATTGTATCAGCTTTTCAGTATTGGACATTGTTTCATAAACAAACGGAACACTCGAATACTAAAAATGTTTTTTATTATTCACTATCCCTATGTCACGCTGTGGCTATTAAAATGCGACTGATCGCCGGTCGTGCACGAAGCCGTCTCGCGCCAAGCCCCGATTTTCAATTGGTTTTGAACTCTGCGTCGATTGGTCGATCGCAATCTCGCGATTTGCCTTACATGGGCATTTGGTGGTTATTCGGAGTGTATAGCAAGTTCGTGGAAACGAGCTCGGACCAAAACAAACGGCGCGAAGCACGACCTCTCCTCGCCCTTAGGAGAGCCGTTGGGAAGCCACGTGGAGGGGCCAAGCGTGGCCCAGCCAGTCAGTTATATTCTACCTATGAACCACGCCGTGATTATTTATCCGTACAATAACCCTATAGTCGAGCATTTCAAATTAAGAGTAGAATACAGTTTTCCACTTTAACTTTAATTTTAACTTTCTTCGACGTCGAATAATTTTCTGGGGCGCGTTCGTGCCGCTCGCGCCGAGGACCGTCATCGGACGATACTACATTGTAACACGCGCGCCAGGTCTGAATCGCCGATCCTCGACAGGTCGAACGCGCGCCAGAAAATTATTCAACGACGAAGAAAATTAAAGTTTAAAATTACAGTTACAGTTACAATTAATGTTGAAAATTTTATTCGACGCTGAATTTGAAACGCTCGGCGAATAAAAAATTAACTTTATTCGACAAATAAAATTGACCTGGGTTTTACTTTTATTCGTTATTCGAAATTTTTGTTTAAATAAAAATTTTGCCCATCTCTATTAGTCTGCTGCACATCACAGTGTTGATTTTGCGAGAGAAAGTCGTGCCCCTGTAAGTACTTACGGTACGTATTCGCGATTGCCGCCCCATTTTGATTCCGCGCACTCTTGTTCTGTTGTGTCGCTAGGAGATCGCCACATCGATAGACGAGATATGGCAATCAAGACAAGCCCGATATCTTACCTAAAATTGGCAGTGAAAAAATGCCTTGGAGAGCGGAGAAATTTCGCCGCGGAAAAAAACGCCTTGGAGAGCGAATCGACATCGCCGCGGAAAAAACGTTGCGAATCCGCAGTCGCAGCGAAAATGTTTCGCGTTGGTCTGAACAGTCCCGTAAGCCGCCACGTATAGTAAATTGCCGCGGATCCAACGCGGCAAAATATTCGCGTGTCCGCCGCGGAAAAAAACGCTAAGGATCCGCCGCCGCAGCGGAAACGTTCCGCGTTGGTCTGAACAGCCCCATAAGCCGCCACGCATAGTATGCTGACGCGAATCCATCGCGGCAAAATATCCGCTCCGCGCCGCGAATATTCGCGTTGGTTTGGGGGAGCCTTTACAAAGATACACCGCGTGCTTCAATTCGCTCAATCTCCCTGGCTCCGCGATTACATCGAACTAAATACACGGTTCAGAACAGGCGCGACAAACGATTTTGAGAAAAATTTATACAAATTGATGAACAACGCGGTATTTGGTAAAACTATGGAAAATGTACGAAATCACGTGGATGTAAAACTTTTGACGCATTGGGAAGGGCGATATGGTGCGGAGGCAATGATTGCGAAACCGAATTTCCACAGCAGAAGCGTATTTTCGGAAAATTTAATAGCTGTTGAATTGCGAAAAGTCGAGGTGAAATTCAACAAACCGATATACGTGGGTATGTGCATTCTGGACATATCGAAAATTTGTCTGTATGAATTTCACCATAATTACATGTCTCCACTGCTCGCTCAAAATTGTAAAATTCTGTACACCGACACTGACAGCCTCATTTATCACATTCAATGCGAAGATATCTACGAGACCATGAAACGCAATATCGATAGATTCGACACATCCGATTATCCCATCGACAATACATATAATATGCCGCGCCTAAATAAGAAGGTTCCAGGGTTGATGAAGGACGAAAATAATGGTGCGATAATGACCGAATTCGTAGGTCTTAGAGCGAAAATGTATGCACTTCGCATAGACGGTAAAAAAGATACGAAAAAGGCGAAAGGCGTCAAGACCAACGTCATAGCCAGAACGATAACTTTCGACGACTACGCGCAGTGTTTGCAAAAGGAGATCGAAATGGTTCGCAGGCAATCATGCATACGGTCTAAATTGCACAAAGTGTACACCATTTCCGAATCCAAAATCGCTCTAAGTCCATACGACGACAAGCGGTATATCGTACCCGATTCGACCGACACTCTGCCCTGGGGACATTACAAAATTCCATTGTAAAAATATCGATGTAAAATAGAAAATTATTGTATTTATTGTATAATATAACATGCTTCACACATGTATGGAAATTATTATAAATAGTGGAATTATTGCATATGTATCATTGTGTGTGTGTATATATATATATTAACTGGATTATAAATGGTTGAAATAATGTGTAAAAAAATAAATAAAAATTGTATGCACATTTACATATGTATATGTATATCATTGTATTTATTGAACCATGTATTATTATTTTACAATACATTATTTTTATTTATCCATGAATTGTGTGATTTATCGAACCCCAGCCACTTGACGTATACCTTATCCCCCTTCCTACGCAACACTTTTTCCACTAAATGTACATCAGGATCGGCGACGCGTTGCAGCTCATGTTCATAGAATCCTCCACCAACTGGTTTTCCACAGGAATCGACGAGCAGATACGTCGCAGGATTAGTTGCCTGTACTTTGTCTATCTTGAACACCTCCGTTGTCCAATTCGGCGTATAGCCTTTATCGAAGATGGTTTTAAATTTGCTCACGCGCACAAACTCGCCCAATTTGAATCTTGCTGGAGCAGCGATCTTTATGTTGTTGTATATGGTGGCTAGCAGCTTATCGGCGATCGCAGGAGTAACATCGCGAGGACACATTTTGATGGTTCTATGTTTTTGTGCGTTATACTCTGCAAGTAGACGCGGTAGCGCATCGGTCCATTTATAGGTTCCATTGAGCGTAAACATTTTCCACATATTGTTCTTCAAAGTTCGATTGAAACGTTCCACGACGGAGGCCTTCATCACCGAATATGTCGAATAATGATTAATGTCGTGTTTTGTCAAGAGTTTCTGCACATCGGCGTTGTAAAATTCTTTTCCTTGATCGGTTTGCAAATTTTTCGGATATCGATTTCTAAATATCTTTGCAAACGCTTTAGTCACCTCAGCGCCACTTTTAGTCTTGAGCGGTAACGCCTATGCATACTTGCTCAGCACATCGATGACTGTGAGTATGTAGTGGTGACCTTGGTTGAATCGCGAGTACGGACGCATTTCTATAACGTCAGCTTGCCACAGATCATCGTATCCATGCACTATGACGCGTCTCCGTGGGAAATGTCTTCGAGCTGGAGCATGCAATTCCTCAACAAGTTGTTGCTTCTTGTGGCTGTGGTTTTCTTCTTTACTCATGGATTTCGATAATGACAACATGTTTGATCGCAGAGGTGTCTTTGACACGAATGATGCGATAATTATCGTGTACATGCATTATGTGCTTCCCGTTGGTCCGAGGAAATTCTGAACAAGTTCGACCGTCTCGCATGATTCTCCTTCGCAGCGCTGCTGTGGAATAGAATTCGACGCCAGTGATATCTTTTGAACGCTGTTTTGCAACGTCAGCATATCTCTCTGAAACATGATCAGCTTTCTCTCTAATTCTTCCAGCTGCTCTCTCAAAAGTTTAATGCTCTTTTCCACGTATAGTTTATTGACGGCATCGGTGTCGACCACCGGCTGAGCTACGCGTCGTATCTTGCGTGATTTTGCATCAAAGTCAACACCAACCACGCAAAGAGCGTTATCTCGCATGTAATTTCGAAGCACACCGTTCCATTTGTAATAGTCCATTCTAGCTGCTCCACTCTTCTCGAGCGATACCCCAAATTTGTTGATCGGCATCTCGACGTATACAGTGCAAATCATCGGTGCGCAGTTTAATTTATAATGAGGCCTACCTCGCGGAGTTCCTCGATAATCGATAGAATTTCGGGATCATGAGAGTTGTTACCCGCCTGACGCGACGCTTCCAGCAAACGCAATCGGTCCACCAGTTCGTTGGGATCGTCCCAGTGCACGTAATCTATCTTATTACCGTTTACCACCATGGCTCGCGGTGCAGTTAGACCTTTCCCTGTTTTATTGGTTGATGCGCGAGGGAGTAGCGGTGCAATTACATGTTTATACTTGTATCCCTTGTTGCTCAATATGGGCTTTTTAGCGATATGATCGCGTCTGTGGGCATTCGTCGCCAGCAGTATACTTTTGTATTTTTGTTTATCGGCATCGGTGTATGTGGTATCGTCGGGAATTCTCTTGAAAATCAGTTCGTAAAGACCGGGTGTTCCTCCATATCTTACACCATCTATGATTATATTGTCATCCTTGTCTATATCGAAAGCCTTATCCCCAAGCATCGTTCCGCTATTGCCGAAGTATACACCATACACATAGTCCATTGACGTATCCTTATCACTACTTAGGATTGCGCTCATGTATTTTTGCCCCAGCGGACCGAAATGGTTGCGAAACGTTTCTTGTCCCTCGGATGTTTGGAGTTGTTGTCTAACAGATGTTGCCAACGACTCATTGGGACTAGTTTCGAAAACGTCATCACCAATGGTTGAGAGCGATTGTACAAGAGGAAATGTATTTATTGGTGTAGAAGAAACCGAGGAATCGTTTGACGTGACATTCTGTCGTTTCCGCTTCGATTGAACTGGTGTGGAGGTTACGAGTGAATATTCCGATGACGTGTGTGGTTTCCTCTTTGCCTTGCATGGTGTGTTCCTATTCGGATGAGTTTTTGTTTTAGGCGTTAATGTTTCATTCTCTTCGATGTTTGTGCTCATCAGCGACGATTTGTCAACTTCTGCCGCAGCGGTATTTTCCATAATATGTTTTAAGGGTTCGACAATAGGTTTAAAGTATCTCTCCAACGCGATATCTTCCTCCATCTTGCCCGTCTTCAAAGCCAGATATTTCTTGCGAATGGATTCGCTGGTTTTTGCAATTTCCTTCACTATTCTCTCGCGATCCTTAATCTCCAGACTATCGATATCAATCATCGTTGTATCGCAGATGTTGCTTTCCCACCGACGTGTCGACGACAATTAACAATCTCATGGTATTGCAAACTCGTTAAATCCCTTTCTATAACGTCCATTGGACATCGTGCTATCCTTGTCTATTACCATGAAACCATACTCCCGTTGCCAACAATTACGACACAATGCGCAGAAATCCTCGTAGACATATCAGTGTTTACGTGATCGTTGTACACATGTTTCAAGTTGGTACCATCCTGCTTAAACAGAATCAATAGATTCGCATTGTCGCGTATAAGATGTTTGGGAATCTTTGCATACGTTTGACAGAGATAGAAACAATCAACGTTCGAGTGACGCCCCATTGCAAAGTATTCTCGTATCGTATCTTGCTTGTCGCATGCCACGTCATCAAAGATAAAAATAGAATTCGGAAGCGATTCGCTCGGTGAGATGACATCACTGTTATTCGAAAACGTAAAGTAGCCAATTTCATCTATCGGAGTCAATAAATTCTCCAAATACTGATATTTCGGCTGCTGCAACGACTTGGAATACACGTACACGTTCTCGAAGCGGACGCCGTGTGGACTTTCCATCAAGCTCACCAACACGTTTGTCTTTCCACAATTTGATGGACCGCAAATCAGGCAGCGGATAGTGTTTGGCAACATGCTACCATGTCTGCGTCTTGTTTTCGGACACATCACTCGTGATTTATCGTCAAAATTTGTCACGCGTATAGTCACAGGTTGTCGCACGAATCGCATCCTCTCCGCGAACTGTGAAAAATGATTTTGCTACATCTAAGCGGCAATGCGCCCTATTTATAGGTCCGCGCCGAAGCAAAACAGCTCAGTATTCAAAATGCTTCTGATCCTGTCGGATAATTGCGATATTCGAGACCTAACCTCTGAGCAGTTTAAATATATACCAAAGATTATTCTACTGCGAGAGTTTGGCAGACACATTCATCAGTTGTGGGACAGACTCCCCGAGTATATAAAAGCCGATTCTGAGGTTCAGCAGTATCGTCGGTGTCTGGAACATTATAATCGCCCTTGGCAGCAAACGCATATCGACGGTCCAGCACCATTGATTAAAAACTGTGACGAATGTCGCCAACGAGAGTAAAGAAAGGTCGTGGTTTGTTAAATCGGGCGATAAACGCGCTACCTATCGAATTACATATCCCAGGATACCAGTTTTGCGGTCCAGGAACTCATCTGGCAAAACGATTGGCTAGAGGGGATCAAGGCATCAATCCGTTGGACGCAGCGTGTCGCGAACACGATATTGCATATTCGCGTAGCAACGACCTCGGTGAAAGGCACGCCGCAGATAACGTTCTCGCTGACAAAGCGCGAAAACGCATCGTTGCGCGAGACTCGACTCTGGGTGAAAGAGGTGCTGCCACAGCTGTTTGGGCAGCTATGAAGGCCAAGACGAAAATTGGAATGGGAATAAAAACAAAAACTCGCAAAAGGACTCCAAAGAAAGCATCACAAAAGCGGATTCTTCCTGTAGCAAAACGAGGTGGTATATTACCACTTCTCCCGCTGCTAGGTGTTCTCGGATCATTAGCTGGTGGAGCGGCGGGGATCGCCAAGGCGGTAAACGATAATAAGGCAGCGCAACATCAGCTGCAGGAAATGCAACGCCATAATCGTTCCATGGAAGGTCGTGGCCTTTATCTCACACCGTACAAGCGCGGACAGGGAATATCGAAACGAAAAAAAAAAACGCCGAAAAGAAAATAAAAATGCCTGTCGGCGTAACTACCGATGCGCAATTGGAGGAGTTGGCAAAACGTATGCATATTCCATTCTTTAGGGGTGTTTTCATGCGCAATGCACTACCTGTCGGAGGAGTACGTCGAAACGAGAGCGGTATCGTAAATTTGGACAATGTCGAGGGGTCGGGGACTCATTGAGTGGCATATGTGAAGAGAGGGTGCCGAGCTATATATTTCGACAGCTTTGGGAATCTTCGCCCGCCTAGGGAATTGGTACAATATCTGGATAAAGATGCTGTGAAAATCGAATACAATCGAACGTCATATCAGAAGTACAATCAGAGCAATTGTGGACAACTCTGTCTACGCTTTCTACAAACGATCGGCCGCAAATTTAAGGATTGACTTCCCACCGCTATGATTCAGTACTAGTCGAGTCGTACAGCTCGGAATATGTCGTTAACATTCACTCTAACCGGCAAGAGTAGCACCCTCGCGGTGAGCTACTTTCCACCCATAGATTTGAGCGACGATGATTACGAACTTGGTTTAACAACCTTTGAAACTTATCATACAATACCGAACATCGACTGGAGCAACGATAAATTCTACTTCACCTCAAACTATGGCATCAAAAACAGCAGTGTTGACACCACTCCTGAAACTATTAGGATTCCACACGGCTCCTACGAACTAGACGCCATTGCCAAGTATTTGAGGCAGCGATTACTCGAGCGGTATCCTAAAAATCTCGATGACTCTGATGATGACAACGATGTGTATCCTATAGTGTTGCGTCCCAACAACAACACCATGAAAAGCGAGCTGTACTGCTCGTTCATCGTAGATTTTACGAAGCGCAATAACATTGGATCGCTACTGGGATTCTCGACGAATCGGGTATTAGAACCTGGACAATGGCACGAATCGGACGATCCAATTAATATCATAAATGTGAACATTATTCGCATAGAATGTAGCGTGACCGCTGGCGCGTACAACAATGGGAAGCGAGTACATACGATACATGAATTTTCTCCGAGAGTTCCACCAGGATATAAGATATCGGAAACGCCCGCGCAGATCATTTACCTTCCGATCACCGCACGGGTCATTACGGATCTAACGATACGCGTTGTGGATCAAGACGGACGGTTGCTCGATTTTCGAGGTGAAGAGATTACCATCAGACTGCACGTACGACGGCGTCAACGATAATACATGTGGTGTGAACGAATGAAATGCTTGTGTTGAACGACTTCAGAAACACGTTTCTTCCAAGTGAAATTGTTTGCAACAACAACAACAACAACAACAACAACAACAACAACAACAACAACAACAACAACAACACCTGCAACAGCTCTGATTACGCTAAAAAGAAGAGACTCAGTGCTGCGAACATTACATTTTTGAAATCATTGGGATTTATTGTACGCATATAAGTTGAAAAAATGGCCGACATTCTAAGCATTGGAGGGAAGCCGGCGTTTGATGATCGCATCGTCAAGCTCGAGACTCACACGTACAACCCATACGTCAACACAACGTTTGGATATAGTGATGAGATAAGAATACCTATACAGCAGCAGGATTTATATGCATTACCGTGTGAAAGTTTCCTCTACGTGGAGGGGAAATTGGTGATAAATAAGCCAAACGAAGCATCAACGACGACGTTGGGAAATAATTGCATGGCGTTCTTATTTGATGAGATTCGATACGAACTGAATGGCGTGGAGATTGACCGCAATAGAAACGTTGGAATAACTAGCACGCTTAAAAACTATGTATCGCTGACATCTGATGAAGACAAAAATATGGAGAATGCCGGATGGGGATTGAAACGACACGATGGACTGATAGTGAAAAATCATTTCAATTTTTGCATCCCACTCAAATATTTGTTGGGATTTTGCGAGGACTACAAACGCATGATTATTAATGCACGTCACGAATTGATTTTAATACGATCGCGCAACGATAACAATTCTCTAATAGGCTCACCGATGTTGGAACCAGAAATTGAATTACTTAAAGTTCAATGGCGAATGCCTCATGTGACGCTGAACGATGTTAATAAGCTATCGTTGCTGCATGCTTTGGAAAGTGGACAAAACCTGAGCATTAGTTTTCGCTCGTGGGATCTGTACGAGTATCCTCTCTTACAGAGCACAACCAAGCATTCGTGGGCCGTGAAGGCAGCTGCACAGCTGGAGAAGCCGCGATACGTTATCTTTGCTCTACAGACTGCTCGAAAGAATGTGATGACTGAAGATGTTACTAAGTTTAACAATTGCAAATTGACCAATGTAAAACTTTTTCTCAACTCGGATTTTTATCCATATGATGACTTGAACTTGGACTTTGACAAGAATAAGCACGCCATCTTGTTTCACATGTATACGCAATTCCATAAATCGTATTATGGACATAGTTGCAACGAGACGTTATTCACTGTGGCTGAATTTTTACAATTTGGTCCTCTCGTGGTGATTGATTGCTCGCGACAAAATGAGTCGATCAAGAATGGCACCGTGGACGTGCGCATAGAATTTGAGTGTAAAGAGAATGTACCCGCAAATACTACGGCCTACTGTTTGATTCTGCACGATCGGGTGGTTGAATACAATCCGCTAACAAACGTGGTGCGCAAAATAAATTAAATTGCCATACTACTTGCCCCGCCCTCTCCTGTGTCAAATTCGTACAACAATTTGATCGTAAAAATCGAGATGCTTTACGAGAAAGACTGCATTCTCTCATCTGTCTTGGAAGCGAGCAGACCTCTAAAATTGTATCGACAATGGTTGTACCAACATTTGTTGACATGCAAGGATTCATCGTCGACGGAAGATTTGTTGTCAAGGAAGTGGCTGTCCTACGAAAGGGAACAATTCTCTCGCATTATATTTTTGGGAGTTCGACGCCGCAATATCTTCTTACAAAATCCGACAAATCAAGCATCCGATGGTTGGTGGCAAAACATCATGGACTACGGTGGGAAGATGGAGACGTTCCGTACAGTATGGCTAAACAGCTAATTTCGAAAGCTGTAGCTGATGCGATCGATGAAGAAGATGACGCATCCCATATCGTATACGTTAAAGGGTTGCAGAAACGCGACTGGCTTGCGGATTTCCTCGATGAAAATACAAGACCGGACGTGATCATCGAGACGCTTGATATTGACTATGAGAATATTAAATCTCTAAATAAGCTAAATGTAGTTAATACTCTGCGATGTAGTAGACACGCGAAGCATTGTGCCATGCAAAATGTATTTAAAATATTCAACTGGTGGTCTAAACACCAAAGAGAAATTCATAAATAAAATATGATCAATTTTTAATGCATAAATATTTTTTTCAACCTCCCCAACCTCCTATATGCGGTGTACGCTAGATTAAGACGATAGTTATAATTATGTAGAAGTAGTACAATTCACGTTCAGAGTTGTACGATTTACGTTCAATACATCTTCAATAGATGTTCAATACCCGTTCGATTCACGTTCCGAGTTGTACGATTTACGTTCAATACCCGATCAAAGCCGTTCAATACCCGTTCGATTCACGTTCAAAGCCGTTCAATACCCATTCAATACCCGTTCAAAACCGTTTAATACCCGTTCAAAGTCGTTCAATACCCGTTCAAAGCCGTTCAATACACGTTCAATACCCGTTCAAAGTCGTTCAATATACGTTCAATAGATGTTCAAAGTGGTTCGATAGATGTTCAAAGTGGTTCGATAGATGTTTGACACACGTTCAGAGTGGTATGATCTAGTCGAAAAAATATTCTGGCGGCGGATCTGGTTTATAAAAATATTTGGGGGAAAAAATTTCTGGGGCTGGATCGAGTCTGAAAAAAGATTTTTCATACAAGACCCAGCCCCAGAAATTTTTTAAAGGGAGGGGACGACCCTCTGAAAATTTTCCACCGGTGGGTCAGGTCTGGCGAGGTCTCCGCGGCGGCTCGACCCGGACTGATCCCCTCCACGATTTCGGCTTCCCCCACTCCGCGGCTCGTGCGCGCGCAACCGGTCTTCCACTCCTCGCTCCCCCCGCGCCCATGTTTCCCTCCACCGCACTCCCCCGCGCGCCCTCACTTCCCCCCGCCCCCGCGCTCCCCTCAGAGGACCTGCGTTGGAACTCTCCTAGCCTTACTACTTTTTCTTAAACATATTATTTCACCATTTACTTACCCATCTACCTCCTTCTCCTCGCCACATATTTATAAGATTCGATGCTATAAAATTATTATATTTCATTCGCGCGTTCTTCGCATCGTATCATGCAACTGTCCCAGGAGATTTAAATTACGCGCGTTATCGCATGATAAGGAGAGGTCTCCGCGACGACTCGGTCTGGACTGATCCCATCCACAAAAATGTTAAATTATATTTTATTTATATTCTTTTAATTTTAAAATAAATTACTTAAAAAATATTATTTCTCCATTCTTTCGTTCGTGCCTTCTTCTTTACCCATCCTCTTTCTTTCCTTCTCAGATTCCATGTTTGCACCGCCACCTCGCTAACACCTAATTTCTTTGATATTTTCTATTGCTGCCTCCTTATTGCTTTTCCTAATTTCTATAAGTTTTTATTATATATTTTCTATTTTCTATTATATTCACCATTTGTAACAATATTTATTTCTTAAACATATTATTTCTCCATTTACTTACCCATCTACCTCCTTCTCTCCTCGCCACATATTTTTAAGATTCAATGCTATAAAAAAATTACTATATTTCATTCGCGCGTTCTTCGCATTGTATCATATCATGCAGCTGTCCCAGGGGATTTAAATTACGCGCGTTATCGCATGATAACGAGAGGTCTCCGCCACGACTCGGTCTGGACTGATCCCCTCCACAATTATGGTTTCCCCCACTCCACAGCTTGTGCGCACGCAGCCAGGCCGCCACTCCCCGCTACGCCCCGCGTCAAGAGTTCCCCCCACCCCGCTCCCCCGCGCGCCGACACTTCCTACACCTCCCCACGCTCCCCTCGGAGGACCTGGGTTAGAACTCTCATAGTCCTACTACTTTGTGTAAAGTGGAATTGTCCATTAAAGAATAGACTTTAATTGTCGTTTCTCTATTTCAGGTAAGGAGTTTGTACATAATGTAAGTTAACGTGTAAATAACGAAATAAACTCTATTTTTTTTTTAATTAAATAATATTATATACATAGGAAAATTTCCAATATATTTAACGTTGTCATATTGTAGTTATGAAATTAACATTACAAGTAAATATTTTATTTTATATACTATATTCATCATACCAAACTGAATTGCTCCAGTTTAAATTTCATTCAGATTTTAAACCTATCGATTTTATTATTTAGATTAAACAATTTGGGTCATTCTAGTAATTTCAACTATGGCTAATGATATTAAATATTATCAATCTTTAAAAGCAGTGCTAAAATTGGTAATGTATTTTTCATTATTTTTTCTTTCACTGAATCAACTTGCTATCAATTTTTCTTTCTATCAATGAAACCAATTTCCTTTCCTCTTTATTGTGTTATTGCAAATGTATCAGTACCGTCTTTACGCATGGGCACACTGGGCAGTCGCCAGGGGTCCCATCATAGTAGGGGCCCCCAAATCTGAAGTTACCAGGCGTCCCGCATTCTAGTTTGTACTCTCCTCGCGGATCTGTTAACCTTTTTTTTTTGCTTATCTCGCATTGCAGCAGCAAATATGTGGTCCCTTTAAATGAAAAACTAAATACGAGACATTTTTACTCGCGTGGGTGGGCAGGGGCCCCATTGCATTGCATTGCACTAGGGCCTACAATGCTGTTAAGACGGCTCTGAAATGTATTACTGTGGGATCTGGATCAACATACATACCAAAGTAGTAGCTTTAGTGCAAGTGTTTAAGATGTGTAGCAGTGTAGGCTGGCCAGTTCCAAAGTAAGATTATTCGTAAATTCGAATCTCTGTAACGCGTGCTTCACTTTCTCTTGTTGCGGTTTCCGCTGGTATAAATATGTGTGACTGCGTGAAGTTAGCTATAAGACATAGGAATATCGAGGCTAGATGTAGAGCGTAATTCAAAATCCTTTTGTATTGAAAGGTAGATATATTATAATTAGATTCGAAGCGAATGGCACATCTGGAAAGTCTTAAGCAAGTTTGAAACGGGGTGTTGCGGCCGCAAGAAGCGAGCCGCGTCGCGATTTCAAACGTGCGCCCGCTGACTCATCGCAACAGCTGATGAGTCAGCTGAGGCCCGTTGACATTGTGTTGTTGACGTCAACGATCTTTTCGGAGCGCTCGCCCGGCGACCGTTAGGTCGAAAACCACCGCCGCTGTGACAAGCACGTACAGACGGGTTTTTCTGTTTTGCGCCACTGTCGCGCCAGCGACTTTCTTCGCGACCGCTTTCGCCAAGCGCCCACGCGCCATTGTATTATATTCATTGTGTCTTCGTGTTGTACAAGTGTCTTGTGACGTTCAGTGGTCAAGTTGGACCACTGAAAATAAATCGTGTCAGTCCCAAAAGGGTTGTTTTGCTGCTGCGTTTTCCTCCCCACCGAGTCATCCCAGCACCGGCATTAAATCCGCACTTGGCGGAATCACGGGGGAAAAGGAGGAGTTTATTGTCAGGATTCATAAACACGTAGAGCGCGTTGTGCTTTTTGAGGGTTTTCCTTGCCAGTTTTTCAAACGTGCTTGTGTAATATTAATAGCTAATACGTGAACTCAGAAAGCGTACGAGAACCTGGGGGTGCATTCAGTAATTTTCAAAACTACAGTTAGGCCAGGCGAGGATAATAAATGGCTTAACTTTTCCTTCTACATCTGCGTGTCAAATTTCGTCGAGCGGGCAGCTGCTCGTCTCGTAAAACCACTTAAAACTCTGTCCTCCCTTTCAATAATTGTCGATGTCCTGTTAGGGTAAAAACTCAGCTCGGGAGAGGCTAAAAGTCATAAAGTCATAAACCTTGCGCCGGCGACGCCGTCTTAACCCGGGGGGGTTGCGTTTACCTACCTGTTAGAAATATATGTACTGTACGCAGCCTATGTAAAGTATGTAATCGGAAAGCGTGCCTCGACCACCAGCCGAGAGTGGAGGGAAGCGCGAAGGAAGGACCAAGGACGGAGAGATGGCGGAAGGACAACCCACTGACGAAGCTTGAGGGATAATATCGTCTTGATTGGGCGAAGGGATCCAAGGATGGAGTCGGAAGAACACGCCAAAATTAGAGGAGTAGGGCGCTCGGAAGTGACAAGTCAGGAGTTAAGTGTAGGAAGTCAGATCGAACTTGTTAGCAGAACAGTCAACGTGGAGCTACACATTAAAACTCAAAACATTGAAATATTCAGAAGTATTATATTTATTATTTTCCTTCATTGAAATTCCCGCGCAAAACTCGTGAGCTGAGTGCTTCAGCACTCCACGGGCACGGACCCGCCGTCTAACTGAAAACCCCACTGAATCGCGCAACACTCTATGATCTTTATGCTTCAGGGGGTGGAAACTCCAGCAAAACTTTTGGATTCGTATTTGCACGCCCTCTAAGCTATGAAAGATTCTGTTTGAACAAATTCAATATGGCGGCTCATGCGGGGAAAATTAAATACGCTCAGAATCTGCATACTGTAATATGTAGAATAAGAAATACATTTGTTGACACGGGTACAACCCTTTAATATTCAAGTATTAGAGAAAAGTATTTAATTAAATTTACAGTAATTGAATTGAATTAAATATTTCACATTCACCTCAAGTTTCCTATGTAAATCTTCCCTATCTTTTCAGTTATTATTGGCATAATTCGACATTACGTTGCGAACAATAATTGATAACGCCAACAAATGTATCTCTTACCCTATATTTTGTATAATATACCCTGATAACCTGATCGGGCAGCAGGATCTGCCGGCAGCTGCGGTGCAGCCTACGTCCGCATTGAGCTACGGTTCTGCCGGCAGATCGACGGCAGATCCTGCTGCCCGCCTGACTGTAGGGAGCGCTGTCACCTCCTCCCGAGGAGGAAGAGTGGGGACATTCTCGTGCCCACTCTCTTGGATACCCGAGTCGCGTATAGACGTGTCTGCACCATGTGCAAATACTTAACCTAAATACACATCTTTTATTGTTCATCGAATGCAGTCAATATCCTTCCCCAGTCGTGAGAGTAAGCTCTTGCAGTAGTAGGGCCTGCTACCAATATTAGAGAATCCGCCAGTGACCCTACATTGGTGACCCCGACGTGATTTCGTCCTGATTGTGGGAAGAAGAAAACCCGACACCTGCAGCCGAGACCACGAGGCGTTCGTCCTCGTTACTGGGCATCGTGACCAGCCGTCCGGAGGGTACCTGCAGCTAGCGGGACGTGGTGAGCCACACGTGCCTACCTGTCCGGTATCTCCGCAGCCGGTACGCTGCTCCTCGCCCCAAAATTCGCAGTCTCCAGCGATTCCATTCGGCCTGTGGCATCGCCGCAGCCTCCAGGGATTAGAGTGAGCTTCGAGGGACATCCAGGGGACATCAGCATTGCTGGAAACAACGTTCGAGAGAAGCTTCGGCCACGTGGCGGCGATTGTGCAAGTTAAAGCCATAGCGGCCATCTTGTCGTGCGTTACGTGATTGCGGTGGCGTGGCGAACTACTCGCGTGGTAACGAGTCGCTGTGTTCGCGAGTGTTTTAGCCGCCGTGACCCTTCTACAGGGTGTCCCAAAAATGTCGCGTTTCCTTGGAAGGGGTGACTCAGGGGGTGATTTGAAACAACTTTTTCCTTAGCGAAAATATTGTCTGAAGCTTCGTTAAGGAGATATTAATCAAAAACCCCGACCAATCAGAGCGCGCGCCTTCCGCCCGAGCTCCCGCGGTAGCGTTGGCTACGCGGTAGGCGACCGCGCTTGTGCTACGAACGTACGAACAAGCAAGTCGGCATACATCGAAGGAAACCGCGTTACACAGTTTTTTTTTTAAAGTAGAATTTTAACCCTTTCGCACCGGACGGGACATATGCTATCCCAGTCTAGAAAATTTTTGATATCCCATCAATGAAGCCTGTGAAATCATTGTTGTTGATGGTGGGCTGTTACGGGGACGTTTATGTGTCTCCAAGACCTTCAACCTTTTAGGCATAAAAGTTATTTTATCCAATAATCGCTTGGAGGAGAAATAACTGATCCCGGCAATGGGGCGCACTCGGACTGATTTTTCGCCGTATTGAAAGGGTTAAATAAGAATAATTTGAAGTGAGAGGACAAGAAGTACGTAAATTTCGTTTTTAAATAAGGCATAAACGAAAAGGTAATGTAACAGAAAATGTACAAGTGATCGTAATTCGTTATTGAGGTAAAAATCCGTAGTTTAACAACGGCCAACACAACTAAATTTAAAAAATAATATTAGGTGTATGAATAAATTCTTTCCGACTGGAATTTCTATCGCGGTGGTATTCAGAAGCTGCCAGAAAAATGGCAAAAGGTAATTAACAATAATGGAAATTATTTCGATGATCGAGTTGTTTTCATATTTTTTAAATCGAACTGTTATTGTACCCTAAAATCGGAAAGAATTTATTTTCACACCTAATAATCACCAATAAATTAAATAAAACTCACCCTTTCGGAGATTCCTTTCCTTGCTTTCCTTCCCTTTTCGGAAACCTGTGTCAGTAGGCCACTGTACCGATCCTGGTCATCGGCGCCCAGTGCTCAGCTGATCGCAGGGTCAATGTACCGAATATTCACTTCACTGCACGGCTACTAACACTGATCACTGAATTTATTTTTCACGGAACGTGTTGTTCCTACGTTATAAAAATTGGTGGCCGCGAAAGGGGCCGATTACTGTTAATTACTGGGACGAGATTTCTACTATTACCCGGCGAAAAGAAAACTCGTGGCAGACTGTCTCGGGCTGTGCAGTCCGCTGCTGTGCAGCGATCAGATACGGATCCGACCGACGATCGTCAAAACAAAAGCGTAGGCTACGCTTGGTCAAATCGTTCTATCCCACTCGATCTCGTGTTTCGTTCGATCTCTTCGTCGCGCGGTGCGACAATGTATGTGGCAACTTCAGCCAATAACCAAAATACGTGTGCCCCGTCTTTAAAAGTGTGCCCAAATAAGTGACTCGACCAATCGTCACAGCAGCGGACTGCACAGCCCGAGACAGTCTGCCACGAATTTTCTTTTCGCCGGGTAATAGTAGTAATCTCGTCCCAGTAATTAACAGTAATCGGCCCCTTTCGCGGCCACCAATTTTTATAACGTAGGAACAACACGTTCCGTGAAAAATAAATTCAGTGATCAGTGTTAGTAGCCGTGCAGTGAAGTGAATATTCGGTACATTAACCCGGACGTAGTATGATCAGCTGAGCACTGGGCGTTACCTAACCATAAATCTTTTCGTCCACCGATAACCAGGATCGGTACAGTGATCCAGTGATACAGGTTTCCGAAAAGGGAAGGAAAGCAAGGAAAGGAATGTCCGAAAGGGTGAGTTTTATTTAATTTATTGGTGATTATTAGGTGTGAAAATAAATTCTTTCCGATTTTAGGGTACAATAACAGTTCGAGTTAAAAAATATGAAAACAACTCGATCATCGAAACAATTTCCATTATTGTTAATTACCTTTTGCCATTTTTCTGGCAGCTTCTGAATACCACCGCGATAGAAATTCCAGTCGGAAAGAATTTATTCATGCACCTAATATTATTTTTTAATTTTAGTTGTGTTGGCCGTTATTAAGCAACGGATTTTTACTTCAATAACGAATTACGATCACTTGTCGTACATTTTCTGTTACATTACCTTTTCGTTTATGCCTTATTTAAAAACGAAATTTACGTACTTCTTGTCCTCTCACTTCAAATAATTCTTATTTAAGATTCTGCTTTTAAAAAAAACTGTGTAACGCGGTTTCCGTCGATGCATGCCGACTTGCTTGGTCGTACGTTCGTAGCACAAGCGCAGTCACCTACCGCGTAGCCAACGCTACCGCGGGAGCTCGTGCGGAAGGCGCGCGCTCTGATTGGTCGGGGTTTTTTGTTAATATCTCCTTAACGAAGCTTCGGACAATATTTTCGCTAAGGAAAAAGTTGTTTCAAATCACCCCCTGAGTCACCCCTTTCAAGGAAACGCGACATTTTTGGGACACCCTGTATACAGTTGTAAATAGTGTAAATAGTTGTATATAGTCACAGATTACGATATAGCCGTAGACTCGTACCGCCTGCCGAAAATTCCTCCGTTCTTTAAAAATGACGTTATGGTTCCTCCAAGTTGACGCGTCGTGCCGGAACGCCCAGATACTTAAACAGGCGACCAAGGCCGATATAGTAGTCGCGTCATTGGACTTTGAGATTGTTGCGTGTATTAAAGATTTAATCTTCAATCCCGATGTGGACGATCAGTACGACCGTATTAAAGAACGTATCATTGCCGCGTATTCTAGTTCTGCGGAGAGCCGACTGAGGCAACTGTTGAAGGGCGAGGTGCTAGCTGACGGGAAGCCCTCGCAGAACCTTTGTCGATTGCGGAACTTGAATGATAGTGGATGCGACGACGCCGTAATAAAAACTGTTTTTCTGGAACACCTTCCTGCGCAGTGCAGGGGGATTCTCGCAGCGGCGAACGTTACTGACTTGCTGAAGTTGGCGGAGCTGGCCGACCAGATTGTAGAGGCTACTGGATCGAGATCGGAGAGCGCGGTGTTTGCGATCGGGAAATCGAGTACTCGACCCCCCGCGGAGGCGTCGATGGACCGTGTCGTCTCAGATCTTGCCGCCCTTAGTTTGAAGGTTGGCAAGTTGTCCAGAGCTGTTGAGAGGCTCACCTCGCGATCGCGTTCGGGAGTTAGGAACAGCCGTGACCGCCCGGGCAGTGCCAGGCGCGATTCGGGCAGTACCAGACGCGATTTGGGCGGTGCAAAGCGTGATTCGGGCCTGTGCTGGAAGCACAGGAAGTTTGCTGAAAAGGCGCACAATTGTGCCGACCCGTCAATCTGCACGTTTAAGCCGGCGGAAAACTAATTCGGCCTCCCCTCGTCGCGACGGTCGGGGAAGATCCCGAAATGGGAAACCGTCTTCGATTCCGAGACCGGATCTCGGGTCTGAGCTTTTTGATCGACTCCGGCGCGGATATATCGCTTCTACCGGTTTATGAAAAGTCGAAACGTAAGCCGCCGGACTTTAGGCTGTGTTACTGCGTCGCGTTTATTGTAAGCCATCGTGGCCGTTTATGGTCTAGAGCCGGTCATCTATGTCGACGGCTTAAACCTTAATTGTTTTATAGCCATTGTCAGATGTGGCAGGGGACCCCCAGGTCAAAGTCCCGTTTTTACCTCAATTTAAGGGTCAGGAAAATCCCATCCGGGGACTCACATCAAGGGTTGTCCGCGAAGGTCCCCCTTCCCCAAAGACAACCACCCCACCTTTAAGAAACCTACCACCTCCTGAGTTTTTCCTTCGCAAGCTGGACAAGCTGACGAGTCAATTCTTGTCCAGTCACTCACGTCAGCAACAACCCACAAATAAAGTGACAGTTTTTTACATCGTACAACGTGCAGTTTATTTTCTCAACTAGTTCTCGAGACTTTAACTTGTCAGAAGAGCAGAGGCACACCCCGTCAAAGAGTTACGCCTTTATCATCGACGTTGTGTCGTATCAGGCTGTATACGGCCAACGATTCACGGGTTGACGCGAGTCTGTTTGAGTACCAGCCTAGGCTACTCGAGAGGCAACACAATGCGATGAGGGTCTGTTTCCCATTATATCTAGTCGCAGGCTGGGCACTGCGACCCATTGCCACAGTGTGACAGAATCCCAAGAAATAAGGAAATAACTCAGAATTCCAAAGATATGGGAGTATGTATTTTTATGTTACCTGTAGACTACTAATATGAGCACCTAAAAGCGGTAAAAATATCATGACGCCTACTTCTGATCTGTGTGCAAACACGTGTCTATGATTGTATGTATTTTTCGTGCAGAATTTTAAATCGCGTCTTTTAATTTTTGGTGATATAAAAGAAAACAATTTTTGGGGCCCCAAATGAGTAGTGTCGATTCTGTTAAGTAATAGCAAATAATTAGTTACATACAGTTTTTTTTCCATACGAAACCAATTGAAAAATTGTCAGCAATCATCCCCTTTTTAGTTCCACTTCCGGGAACTTCTGAACAAATTTTTTGTTTGTTTTATAATCAACATAATATAGACCTTGCTACTGCGGAAAAAGCATTCGCGAATATTTGGCAGTTATGGATTAAGTACGTGTATTCTATATCGCACAGTGGGGGTAAATCCCCAAAAATGGGGAAAAATGCAACATCCTGTATTTTGCATTTAAAAATGCCGAATATTATTAAGGAAATTGATACTAAAAGTGTTAATATATAAGTTTGACGTTATTTAAGAAAATAACGTCAATTCGTCATGAATTTGCGTCAATAGTTCCAATAAAACTACAAGAATTTGATAAATATGCCATGGAAAGTGCAGTGTTCCTATCGACACACGCGCGAAGTTCCATGATGTAGCGTGATGAGTGATGCCCTAAACGGATTGTTAGCGGGCCACGGTTTACTACAGCTTTATGACACTAGACCTTTGGCCCCCTACACGATATAAAGTAATTAGGAAACATCTGCCAAGTAACTTTCAGAACAGCTGAACAAGTTTTAGGATTAATCCCCAATTGCTACAAGCTAATTCCTCTACGTTCGGTAGGCAATAAACCGTGTTTCGCTACAGTATAAAAGAATAATAAGTATGGTCGGAACGTTGACCGTGACGAAAATTAATTTTAAGGTCCGCACAATTACCCAAAGAAGAAGATGTTCTTATGTTAGATCCAAGAATGTTTCCTTGGCAATGGTGTAGGAAACGAAATTATTCTGCAGAAAGACCAGTACGCCTCGCGGAGAGCCACAGGAAGAAAAGGGGTGGACCGCTGACTGCGCGTGATGCCGCCTGCTTTATCCTCCCTACAAATTCGAGACCGATCTCTTATCTCTCGAATATAAACACGCGTTGAAATATTAAAACAAAGCACGTGCTGACGTATTCAGATGTGAGAGAAGGTGGGTCATTGGGAGGATAGAATATTTTTAGCTACAATTTTTTCTATAATTTTTAAAATCTTTATTTCTGGCTTCTTTTTTGGGTCTTCTTTCTGGGTTTTTACCTTTTTTAGGAGCTCATATTAGTAGCTTACAAGAAATATTCGGGTCAGGCATGAATAACAGCGACGCTGAGCCTCGCCCATTCTGTACTTTGCGTTTCTAACTCCACTGCGTTGTATAAAATATTATAAAAGAATAAACACGATTTATTATTATTATTATCATAAATGTATAAAAATACATAATCCTCTCACAACTTTTGAATTCTGACTCGTTTCCTTGTTTCTTGGGATTCTGCCCCACTGTGGCAATGGACTTAGTCGCAGGTAGGAGTGTGCGGAAATTTCGGGTGGGGTCGGGCGGGGTCGCGATACTTTCGTATTGCTCGAGATCCCGAAGTTTTCGGGATTCCGAGACTCGTTTCGAGCTATAAGCAAAGAGGAGATATAATAAGAGGCGTCACTCGACAAGGACAGAAATAAACTAGGGAAATCACTAGACAACCAATTTAAATGCCCATTCGGCAATGATTGGTAAACTTCGGCAATAATCAGTACACTGCGGTAAGGTACATTTAGTCGATTTGAATATCCCGCTCGAATAGACAACCAGTTTAAACGTCCGAGTTTTGCCGAGCCGGCCTGAAATCAAATTGCCCGCTCATGGCTGCTATGCTTGTTGCCCGAATCGAGAAACCGTGGGTAGGAGATCCCACCTTTAGGAGGCGTCGCCTAACTGACACCCTTACGGACGTGTATTCTCTCGGTGTTTCGAGACCCTCCTTATTCCCCGCGGTCAGCTCGATGCAGAGATCCGCGGATTGTAGATATACGCGCATACTGTCCGGTTTCCCAGAGATTACGGGAGTGTCGCAGCTTGCCCTCTGGGAATCCTGCGACGTCTTACATCATATACAGGCTAAGGGACCCCCGGTGGCCGAGCGACCGAGGCGTCTTTCGCCTGCTAAGTTGGCCGCGGCGAAGAGGGAATTCCGAGCGATATGCAGGGCTGGGATTTGCCGCCCTTCGTGTAGCCCGTGGGCAAGCCCGATCCACCTTGAGCCCAAAGGGGAAAGCGAATGGAGGATTTGTGGCGACTGTCGCCGATTAAATTTCGTGACGATTCCGGACAAATACCCGGTACCCCATTTGCAGGATTTCACTGCAAACCTACACGGTAAAACAGTATTTTCAGCCTTGGAGTTGCACAAGGCATTCCATCAGATTCCGCTCGCTCCGACAGATATCGAAAAGACCGTCGTGATAACGCCGTTCGGGTTATACGAATTTAAGGTAATGACCTTCGGTCTCCGTAACGCGGGCCAAACGTTTCAGAGGTACATTCACCGGGTTCTCGCTGATCTCGATTTTGTCTTCGCATTCCTGGATGACATCCTTGTTGCGTCTTCGTCGCCGGAACAGCACGAGGAGCATTTGCGCATAGTATTCGAAAGACAAGTCTTTCCACTTGCGTTTGAACGTGGGGGTCATTCCACGCCAACTCAGACACTTTTCGGAGTAACATTTCGGATTTTGGTACAACTCGGATATGTTGTAGTCTTTAGTGATGCATAAACATATCTCGAAGGATTTTTGAAAATTTCAAAAATTGTGGATGTTACAGCTCTTTGAAATATAGTGTTTACTTTTTTTCTAAAAATTGTAACTCTTGAACTAACAAACCGACAAAAATGACCTTTTGAGTGCTTGCAGTGTTGATATAAGAGTACCTAATAAAAATTATTTCACTGGAAAAAAACAAATTTTTAACCATTTATTTTGCAATTCTTGTAAACAAATGCAATTTTATAATTGAAGGCAACTTTTTAAAAAATTGAAAAAAATAGGAGGATATAGCCCTGTTTGTCCTCTTTATGGACATGTTTGGAACACGATGGAGACTTTAAAATTGGCCAAATGAAAATTATTTGAATGGAACGCTGCGTCAAGTCACTCCGGCTCGACTGGTCTCTCGGGCCGTGCGATACTCGCAGCGGCCAAGCCCGCTATACCTGCCACTTTTATATAGGGTTTATTGCAAGGTTTATTGCCGTTTATAGTTACTGGAAACTCACTCTCTGTCGATGGCACTTATTGTTTGAAACATTTAAGTTGCCATTGTTCAATGGAAACCACGAGAAGGTGGTGAGTATTCTTCCATCGGGAGAGGATGGGGTGTGGTGGGATTATGTTAAAGGATAAATATTTTGTCGTATCTTTGAGCGTCTTTTGGAATAAATGACCGGTTATGTAATTACTTATTTGATAATTGCTACAACTTTTGATTTGTCACTGTAATGAATAGACTTTAGCTTTTAAATGAGACATTGTATCCGTTGGTATAAATGAATGAAAGTTTCGAGTTCCACAAATTGTTTTTGCAAGTCCACGTCTCTCTAGTAATAATCGTGAATGTTTTTGATATTGTTCTATTGAGATGAATTGAAAATGAATGTTTTGAATGTTGGCAGTCGCCCAATCAAACAATTTCTTTGGTGTCTTTGTAAACTGGCTCGAGCTGCAAGACGTTTTAATGTCCCCCCAATACCATCGCATGCATTTTTGCCATGTGATGTTGCAAAAAAATGCCATTCGGCGTTAATTCCGAAATCTTCGAAATGGAAACTGAGATTCAGTAAATTATATTTATTTTTATATTCTGATGAAGCCCCATCGGAGAAATATTTGATTTTATTAATAGCAGTGCCGTGTGTTTGTTTCAAAAATTTAATCAGCTTTATTTGGAATAAATGAACTGCGATACTATCATGCTCTTTACAGTCTGAAATAATGACAAAGTTGTCATGCTGTAGACAATTATTGATTTTATAATAAGCAACGAATGGATGAATTGTAGCCTGTTTGTTTGACCAATGATAGCTCTGAATTTCATCCTGAATGACAAAAGAATAATTTTCTGCAAAATCTCCGACAACAACTAACTCATCCGGCCCTAAATTTTCTTTGCAATATTTGAAATAACTACTCTGATTTTTTGCAATAAAATCATGGACTTGTAATGTTGGTAATCGAGTTTCCAGTTGTTCAAGAAATTCTTCTGTTGAATATTCTATATCTTCTAAATTGGATCTGTCAGTATTTGTCCATTGACAACATGAAATAGATATAATAAAATGTTGTTCAAATAAGTCTTGCAATTTTTTACGCAGAGGTCCATATCCTGGGCAATCTTTACAATTATTCAAGTTGCAAGATTCATTGGAGACATCCATTGGAGTTTCCAGTAACTATAAACGGCAATAAACCTTGCAATAAACCCTATATAAAAGTGGCAGGTATAGCGGGCTTGGCCGCTGCGAGTATCGCACGGCCCGAGAGACCAGTCGAGCCGGAGTGACTTGACGCAGCGTTCCATTCAAATAATTTTCATTTGGCCAATTTTAAAGTCTCCATCGTGTTCCAAACATGTCCATAAAGAGGACAAACAGGGCTATATCCTCCTATTTTTTTCAATTTTTTAAAAAGTTGCCTTCAATTATAAAATTGCATTTGTTTACAAGAATTGCAAAATAAATGGTTAAAAATTTGTTTTTTTCCAGTGAAATAATTTTTATTAGGTACTCTTATATCTCCACTGCAAGCACTCAAAAGGTCATTTTTGTCGGTTTGTTAGTTCAAGAGTTACAATTTTTAGAAAAAAAGTAAACACTATATTTCAAAGAGCTGTAACATCCACAATTTTTGAAATTTTCAAAAATCCTTCGAGATATGTTTATGCATCACTAAAGACTACAACATATCCGAGTTGTACCAAAATCCGAAATGTTACTCCGAAAAGTGTCTGAGTTGGCGTGGAATGACCCGTGGGCAAGTGCCGACTTGGTTTTCCGGAAATTCAGTTCTTGGGTTATGTTGTCAGCCGCGACGGCATTAGGCCCCCTCCAGATAAAGTTGAGGCCATTATCAAGTTTCCCAGACCGCGTACCGTGGCGGAGTTACGCCGCTTTTTGGGCACGGTTGTAATCGCTAAACGCGGGATTACTGGTGGGACGGTGGAGGAACCGTATTGCCAGCTCAGGACGGTTGTCCAGGGCCGCCAATCGAATGACTGTACACAGAGGTGAGGTAGAGTACAACAATTTATTCGCTGTTGTGTACAAACTATTCCGGCCAGGTCTATGCTGGCACACAGTGTGTAAGCGACTTAAACTAGATCTTAGTCTATCGCGGGTGACGGTGTGTATCGCGGCGCGCGGTTCGGTGTGTATCGCGGCGCGTATTTCGGTGCGTAGGTCGGTGTGTATCGCGGCGCGTATCTCGGCGCAGGTCTCGGTCGTCGGTAGCGGTTCGGCGAATGTGGAAGGGATAGACGGTTTGACTGTTCAGTGTCCTGGCGGGCCAACCCTGCCACTGGACCCTGGTCGGAGGGTCTGTGATCCGGTCAACCAGTGGGTACAACCCGCGGGTGAATCGGAGACTGTAAGGACGCTCTCGAGAACGGAGATAAGTCTGTTCGAGAGATCGATGGCGGATGTCGGTCTGCGTCCAGAGGATGGCTCACGCTGTCCTTCTGGGAACCGTGGAGGTGGAGAGTCGAAAAATGCACAGAGACTGTCTGTCGACGCACAAGAACGGGTCCTTACACGAGAGCTTGATCATTCGCAAGTACTAGTGTCGGCACAAGAACGTGGAATCGTACAGGAGGTCTCTGGAAGAGGCGTATTACTCGTACTATCGCTCTAGGCGGTCTCTCTCAAATAGGCCTATGCCCCCGGCCTGTATGTCCTCGTCCGCGCATTTTCGGCAGCGAGAAAGTCGCTCGGTGCGCGACCCTCTCGCGCCAGTTCTCGGAAATCGCGGACGAGTGGTGGGGAGCAAGACCGTTGGCAGAGCGCGGTACTCGTCACTCTCGGTCGGACGCATGGTGGGGGGTAAGATCGTCGTCTCACCGACGTAACTGGTTACACGGTAAATTTGTACCGCAGGAGTATTCCCCATGCGGCTGAGGCACAAGCTCCGCTCAACGAATACCTGCGTGAGTCGCGCAAGAATGATAAGCGCGAAGTTACTTGGTCCCCAGAGGCTGTGCGAGCGTTCGAAAGTATTAGGACAGAAATAGCTCGTGTCACGCTGTTGGCTCACCCGTGCAGCGGGTCAGAGACGAAAGTGGTAACGGTCGCGTCCGACTTTGCAATGGGAGCCGTGTTAGAACAGCGTATCGGGGGTTCTTGGAAACCCCTATCGTTCTTCTCCCGAAAGTTTTCTCCGTCCCAGCTGAAGTATAGTGCTTATGACCGTGAGTTGACTGCGATGTTCGAAGCGATAAAGTACTTTAAATACTTCCTTGATGGTCGGGAATTTGTAGTGGTCACAGACCACAAGCCATTAATTTATGCGTTTGTGCAACGCGCAGACAAGACGTCACCGCGGCAAGTGCGGCAACTGTCGTTCATAGCACAGTACACGACACGTGTCGAGTACCTGCCAGGTGCATCGAGGCAATCCGATTGCCTGTTGAAATCGAATTAAATGAGCTCGCGGGATCACAGGAGTGCGACGACGAACTCAAGCGAATTCGCGCGTCTAAAGAATTCCCATGTGTGATGAAGCAGATCCAATGGGGTCCGACGCACACTACGCTGGCTTGCGAGATCACTGGCGCGGCGATTCGCCCGTACATACCCCTGGCGCTGCGCAGGCGAGTGTTCGACTTATTTCATGGTTCCGCGCATCCCGCCGCCAAGGCGACCGATCGTCTCATACGTCAGCGATACATATGGCCGAACATGCACCGAGACGTGAAGGCCTGGTTCGTGAACTGCGTGCAGTGTCAGCAGTCTAAAGTCGCGCCATGTTAAACAGCTACCGGCCCAGTTTGTTGCACCGGATGGCCGCTTTGACCATGTCCGCATGGACATCCTAGGTCCCTTGTGCGAGGACAACGGTTTTAGGTACGTGCTAACGATAATCGGCAGGTTTTCTCGATGGCCAGAGGCCGTTCCGTTAAGGGACATTAAGGCGAGAACCGTCGCGAGAGCGTTTTTCGATAGCTGGATATCGCAATTTGGGGCCCCTAAGATCATTACGACGGATCAGGGTGCCCAGTTTGAGAGCCAACTGTTCGACGTTCTCCTGTCACTTATCGGCTGTCGTCGAATACGTACTATGGCGTATCACGCTGCCGCGAACGGGCTGATTGAAAGGTGGCACAGGACACTAAAAGCCGCGGTAACCCTCCGAGTACTGGACTTCGAGTTCTGAGCCTGGGTCTTTGTAGACCCACACCGATAGTTCACTAATACATATTCACGGTCGCTCGAGACCCTCACCGATACAGTACTCAGGTGAGGATGATCGCTCAAGCTCGAGATCCTCACCGAAATACTACGGAACGTGGTGCAAGAGGGTTTCGGATTACGTTTGGATACTTGTTCTATATATCCGAAACAATAATAGGGTTGCGATTTGTGAATTATAAAAAAATTATGTTTATTCAACATTTATATTAGTACGTGTATTGCATAAAAGTGTGCGGTTTTCTGTACAGTGGTTTTTACACACATATTATTTACAAGAATCACATACAGTGTGATATTTATTATTGTTCCCCACACAGAAACAACATCTACTACGCTTGTGACCTGCTAGTCTTTTCTACTTTACAATTTTTCTTCCCGTCACTTCTCTCGCGATTGCAACATTTGCATGAAGCCCTCCTTCTTCATTTTCAAATTCACTAGCCCGTCTATCAATATTTTTTTGCTAATTCTTCTAAAAATAACTTTCGCCTCATTTTTGACGAATGTCTAAGTTCCCATGTAGGATTCTTAGTATGCCATATAACAAAAGCATTATATGCGGCGATGTCGATATAGTGCATAAATAATGATAATGGCAAACGGCGGGTGCAGCGCCTACAAGAGTATTCCCTTACTAATTTATCTAAAACATCTACCCCAATTTTTGTGGAATTATAATAGTTTAACAAAGCTAACAAAATTACGACACAGGAAAAAATACGAGAATGCAGCGAAGCGTCGTTGTCGGCGATACATTCGCGAATGCCCCAAGGCAACGCAGTCGCTTCGAGCTTCTGACTCTTTAGGTCCCAACAAAGTCCCCGGAAAAACCCGGTTTATGACAACCCCCAAGAGCGAAGCGTTCCTTGAGGACAGCTAAATGACCGCTTGGCTTCGAATAATATTAACCGCTCTGTCACTGTGTGCGTGAACGCTCTGAAACCGTGGGTCAAAAATGAGACAGGCTCAGGATACAGAGGGTTAATGTGTCATACCGGACAGGTCTGGTCGCGAATTCTTTCGACCTTGCTACTCAGACTCCGGAACCAAGTTCGTCTGGACACGAACGCGTCTCCATCGGAGTATATATACGGTACACCGATGCGGATTCCCGGGGAATTGTTCCTCCCTGAGGATTTTACTGCGGATTCGCGACCCTTCCTCGAAGAATTTCGCGAGTTCATGCGACAGGTTCGCCCTGTCCCCGTCGCGCTTAAATATAAGAAGCGTTCGTTCTTCTTTTCTGATCTCCCCTCGTGCTCTCATGTAATCCTCCGCACTGGCGCGGTGGGGAAACCGCTCGAGCGACCGTACACGGGTCCACACAAGGTCCTCAACCGCGAGTCTGACCGCGTATACACTATTGAGGTGAACGGGACGCCGCGTAGCGGGTCTACGGACAATATTAAGCCGGCATATTTCGTCCCGGAGGACTTGGCCGGAGCTCCCTCGTTGGGAACCTCAGGTCCGAGCGGTGGTGCTGGCGCTCAGCGTCCCACGTTGAAAACGTACTCGAGGAGAAAAGTAGCTTTTGACCCGTCAACTGGATAGGGACTGTAATAGCTTTATGAGCGAAATGTAATAGCTTTAAGAGCGAGATGTAATAGCTTTAAGAGCGAATTGTAATAACTGTAAGAGTGAACCAAAAAATTGAGACTGAACCAACCAATGTGATACCAGTACCTGATAGCGTTAACACTCGGGGGAGGGGGGAGGAGTATGCAGGGAGCGCTGTCTCCTCCTCCCGAGACGGAAGAGTGGGGGATACTCTCGTGCCCACTCTCTTGGATACCCGAGTCGGGTATAGACGTGTCTGCAACATGTGCAAATACTTAACCTAAATACACATCTTTTATTGTTCGTCGAGTGCAATCCATATCCTTCCCCAGTCGTGAGAGTAAGCTCTTGATGGATGAAATTACTTGGAATATTCTTCGATTTTTCTGGCACTGACTGCCACTACCAGTGACTGCCACCTCTGACCTCGAAAACGAACGCAAACTGGACGTAGAGTCTTGACCAATCACGAGTTTCGGCACTATGGCACAGCCAATCCGAGCGTAGCTCATTGTACCGTTCAAAGTGGCACACGTTGTGTTTGAAGACGTACGCTCGAAGAATATTCCAAGTAATTTCATCCATCAATATCCAGACAAATCATCTCGACATATCCAGAAGGCTAATGTAATTGTGGAATTGAATAATTTCTAATTATCTACGTCGCGGAAATCGAGATTCACATTATCTGCAAGACAGAAAATTAGGGTTATGCGCGAAGTGTGAATGATTAGCGTCTTGTTTAGTAGATAATAATTTAATACACATTTTCTTATAATTGTTAATGTTCGCAGGAGCATGCATGATCGCCTAGGGTGTGTACTGTGTGGAGATGGAACTGAAGTAAGTATCGCATGTATCCTGTTTATTCATACGTTACGTTTCATTTTATACTAATATTATACTTGTTTTCAGCGCTAACACAACAGGAAATATGATGATTCTACCCAAAAAAGAAGTCGAAAATACTGAATAAAATTTTCTGATATCGCCCCTACTAGGTACCACTGGTTACGGGGCGTACTGTATATGGATTTGTTAATGTAAATATTGAAAGTTCCTCTTTGGATTTATATGCGCTACTTATATTATTTTCTAACAATTGTAATCACCGATCCTGTATATTATTAAAGAAAGAATAAATACTTTTTGAAATAAGTAGAATTAATTATTTAATAAACTGCAGAATCTGCTTGCTGGTTATGTAAGGGTAGGGATACACCTACAGCAATAACGGTACATTTGGGTTGGTGTGTAGGTCCATGTGACGTCACGCGTAGGGAATTGTTTGGCAACTGTGGCCTTCAGATGGCGCTGTTGGATGTGTCAGACTAGAGACCCTTTAAGTAGAGTCGCACAATCACGTCTAAGTTAGGTCGGTTTGACGTCATGTTTTGTCAAAGGTGTGAAATTACAAATGTCGGCATAGTGGCGGTATATACAATACAACGTTGCTTGGAAGCATTATAATTGCTATTTTAGAAAAATGACTGCACGAAATTGTACCAATTCATCACAGAAAAGCTATATTATAAAAGATTGAAAATTACGTTATACAATTACATTTTAATTCAATTACACTGATGATTACAATAATTTACAATTGAATTAGTTGAAAAGTTTGAATTATGTAGTTGATAGTGTAATTCAAATAATGTATCTTAATATTATTTCTGTACTAGATTTTTTTTAATAAGTCACATTAGGGGATTGCCGTTAGTTTTTCCTTTAATATAGTAATATTAGGTGAAATAGGTACATGATTAATTTTTTATGTATATTTGCATTTTGAAAAAATATAACACATATTTTCTGTTCAAATGTCATAAATTTATGAATAATATCATATTCATCATATTCGTGTATGTCTTACCTGTCCCCCAACCCCGCTAAAGGGGAGCGGGGGACTTGATCGACCCGTGTCGATCTAGGTTGAGCACCAACCGAGCGCGTCTCCAGGTGGCGGATAGGAGAACGACCGAAACGTGAAGCGGCTCCTCCGACCGCCGCGGACTGGATCACCGCACGGTGACCGGGCCGATGTGAAAGGGGGGACCGTGGAGGGTGACGGTTAGCGGGTGCTATAAGCGAACCCCGGGGCCTAACAACCCCGCGTGGTAAGCGAAGGCCCTGTCGTGGACCAACTCCCCAATCCAAGGTGGAAGCTATCGGCCGAGGGATGAATGGTACCGGGGTACGGTGCCTTGAGCGATGCCCTTGGGGTACCAGGCGGCCCCCAATTGTATCAGCCTTACCCCCACATAGCAGGCTCTGTGAGGGTGGACCGTATACTTCCTGCACACTCGTGGGAATCATATGGAAGAAAAACATGAAAAAAACACCAACGAAAACACGGCGGGAGAAGGGCCCTCGAAAGAGGGAACATCTCCCGTACATACGGCAGAAGCCACCATGGAGGGACTGGCGGAGACCGACGCGGCACTAACCGCGGCGATCAAAACCGGGCTCTCGATGACGGACGCTACTACACGGGGGACGGGCGAGGGCAAAGGCGACAACGCCGAAGCGACGCCCAACCCACCAACAGAGAAGAGGAAGGCGACCCGCAGCGGGGTGGCAAAAAGGAGGGCCCGGAAAGCCAAACTGGCTTCACTCGGGACCACTTTGGAGGCGACCCAAGCGGGAGCGCCGACCTCCGAAAAGGTAGCGCAGGGAGAGGTGGGCCCGCATGACGGGCAAACAGACCCTTCCGCAAAGCAGGGTGGAAAGGAAGGGGAGACCACGGGCAAGGGCCTGAAAAGGGCCCGACAGACCGACGGTTCGACCCCCGGACACCCTGCAAAAAGAAAGGGGAAAATATACCCAGAGCCCTCTAGCTTTAAGGAGGCGTTGGTGGGGGGTAGGAAGATGGCGATAGCGCCATCTGACTACCCCGAATCCACGCTAACACCGGAGCAGGGGGATCTGGTGATGAGAGGGCTCGGAGAAGCGATGGATGCCATTCCGAAGGAGATGGCGGTCCCCCGCTTCGAAGAGTGCAGATTCGTGCAGGGCATCCTCTGGGTAACCTGCACGGACGCCGCGGCCAAACAATGGCTAAAAGAAGCGGCGAACAACCTGAAGCCCTGGGAGGGCGCATCTCTTCAGGTGATGGAGAGAGAGTGCCTACCCAGGCTTCGAAAGATGGCGACCGTCATCCCCGGACCCCCATCATCAGGCCGGCAGATCCGTGGAGACAGCGCTCCACCACCTGGTAGGGGTGGTAGAAGGGGCCCTGGAGCGGAAACAGTCGGACCTGAGCGTATTCTTGGACATCGAAGGAGCGTTCGACAACACATCCTTAGATGCCATAAGCAGGGCCCTAGACAGCTTCAAGGTCGAAGACTCGATCAGAAGATGGATCCGCAACATGCTGCGGACTAGAGCCGTGATGGCCAGCTGGGAAGGGACCACGATAAGGGCTGGGGCCGACAGGGGCTGCCCGCAGGGGGGAGTTCTCTCCCCACTGCTGTGGACCCTGGTGGTGGACGAGCTACTGCGTGGGCTCGGAGAAGAAGGTGTAATAGTACAGGGCTATGCTGACGACATAGTGATCGCAGTCAGAGGCACGAACCCGACGTGCATGGCCAGGAGAATGCAGAAGGCGCTCACACTGGTTCAGGAATGGTGCCAAAACCAAAACCTAAGGGTAAATCCGTGCAAGACGGAGATGGTACTGTTCACGAGGAAGCGGAACCTAAAGTTTAAGGCCCCCCCAATCTTCGGAGGTGAAATATCTGGGAGTGACCCTAGATAAGAAGCTCACGTGGAAAAGCCACATCAAGAAGCAGACCCAGAAGGCGCTCGTTACCTACTGGGCCTGCAGAAGGATGTTCGGCAGCACATGGGGGTTAAAACCATGGGTGCTCAAATGGATCTATACAGCCATCCTGGAACCCCAACTGATATACGCCTCAGTGGTATGGTGGACCTCCATGAGGAGGGACCCACAGGAGGACATTGAGCAAGGTGTATCGCTTGGCTCTGCTGGGGATGACGGGTGCGTTTCCCACCACGCCTACCCTGGGGATGGGAGTCTTGCTGGACCTGGCGCCACCGCACTTGGCGGCGGAAGCCGGGGCTAGGAAGGCTGCCCTGAGGATACACTTTGCGGGAAGATGGAAAGGCGCGAGGAACGGGCACGCGGCGATCCTACAGGACGTAAAGGACTCGCATGAGGCCCTGGACTGCGGGGGAGACCAATGTGACCCAGCCTACCGCTTCAAACATAACTTCGTCGTTCGCTTCCCAAGTAGGAAGGACTGGGAGGAGAGCGAGAAGGAATTACTCTCTCCGGGGAGGCTCACCTGGTATACAGATGGCTCCAAAATCAAAACTGGAACCGGAGCCGGGATATGGGGGGAGAGGCCCAGGGTAGAAAGATCCATCGCCCTGGGCCCACACGTATCGGTTTTTCAGGCGGAGGTGCAGGCTATCCGGACCTGTGCCAGATTGAATCTGGACAGGGGCTATGAGGGCAAGCACATCTATATCTGCAGCGACAGTCGGGCCGCACTTGGATCCCTACACAACACAGTGCTGAGATCCAGTCTGGTACTAGACTGCGTGGACACACTGACGCAATTGGCTAACAACAACCGTGTCAGTCTACTATGGGTTCCGGGACTCGCCGGAGTCAAGGGAAACGGAGGGGCAAACGGCAGGGCCCGAGAAGTGGCGCGTGAACCGAATCGGGGCCCGTCCTGCACCTTAGGTGTCTCCATGGGGACTGTAAAGGAGTGGACGAGGTGCTGGATCAGACAGCAACTCGAACAACTCTGGGAGCGGACCCAAAAGATGGGACACGCGAAGGCTCTGCTAAAGCGGCCTTCGAAAAAGATAGGGGCGGCACTCAGCCGCCTGGATAGGTCGCAGTTGCGACTGCTCGTGGGGATGGTCACAGGACACTGGCACACGAGGAAGCACCTGGTGCGCCTTGGGATCGTGCAGGGACCAAGGTGCCAGTGGTGCGGGGTGGACGACGAAACGCCGCTTCACCTTATGACGCAGTGCGAGGGCATGGCAGCCCAGAGACAGCATTTCCTGGGAGCTGCTTTCCTCCGCACGGAGAACCTGGAGGACATGACCGTGAGCGGGCTTCTCGAGTTCGAACGAGAGGCCATTTGTATTTTCACACCTTTGACAAAAAATGGCGGCACCAATCAAAATCGAGGATGTGATTGTGTGACTCTACTTAAAAGGTCTCTATGTCAGACGGGCAGCAGGATCTGCTGCCGATCTGCCGGCAGATCTTGCTTGTCAGGGTCCGTAGCTTAATGCGAACACAGATGACACCGGATCTGCCGGCAGACTCTGTGCTCTCCTGGCCGACCCTGCTGTCAATCTGCTGACAGACTGCAGACATGTTGTTATCAGGGGGATTAATAATAAACGTATAGTCGAAATTCTTATTTAAGCTATAGAAAAAGTAAGAATTACAATGAAAAAGCAGGCAGAAAACGTATAATACAAGGTTGGCTTAAAACAGCTTCTAATAGGAAGGTCCAGCACATTACCAAAAAAATTTATTAACCTTTCACTGAAGTGTATTGTATCATTATCCATAAATAAAAGATTTTGTTATCGAAATTCGTGTTACTTTAGTTTCGAGCAGTGTTTCTGAAAATTTTTAAATAAACTAAATTTCGACCGTAAAACTTAACTGCAATGGTATCGGCGCACTGGATCGGTCAGATTAAAACAATTATTATTTTAATAAATTAAAATAATAAATCAAAGCTATTTTGCAATTAGTTAATTATATACAGGGTGTCCCAAAAATGTCGCGTTTCCTTGAAAGGGGTGACTCAGGGGGTGATTTGAAACAACTTTTTCCTTAGCGAAAATATTGTCCGAAGCTTCGTTAAGGAGATATTAAGCAAAAACCCCGACCAATCAGAGCGCGCGCCTTCCGCCTGAGTTCCCGCGGTAGCGTTGGCTACGAGGTAGGCGACCGCGCTTGTGCTACGAACGTACGAACAAGCAAGTCGGCATGCATCGAAGGAAACCGCGTTACACATTTTTTTTTAAAGCAGAATCTTAAATAAGAATAATTTGAAGTGAGAGAGGACAAGAAGTACGTAAATTTCGTTTTTAAATAAGACATAAACGAAAAGCTAACGTAACAAAAAATGTACGACAAGTGATCGTAATTCGTTATTGAGGTAAAAATCCGTAGTTTAACAACAGCCAACACAACTAAATTTAAAAAATAATATTAGGTGTACGAATAAATTCTTTCCGACTGGAATTTCTATCGCGGTGGTATTCAGAAGGTGCCAGAAAAATGGCAAAAGGTAATGAACAATAATGGAAATTATTGCGATGATCGAGTTGTTTTCATATCGGAAAGAATTTATTTTCACACCTAATAATCACCAATAAATTAAATAAAACTCACCCTTTCGGACATTCCTTTCCTTGCTTTCCTTCCCTTTTCGGAAACCTGGCCACTGTACCGATCCTGGTCATCGGCGTCCAGTGCTCAGCTGATCGCAGGGTCAATGTACCGAATATTCACTTCACTGCACGGCTACTAACACTGATCACTGTACCGATCCTGGTCATCGGCGTCCAGTGCTCAGCTGATCGCAGGGTCAATGTGCCGAATATTCACTTCACTGCACGGCTACTAACACTGATCACTGTACCGATCCTGGTCATCGGCGTCCAGTGCTCAGCTGATCGCAGGGTCAATGTACCGAATATTCACTTCACTGCACGGCTACTAACACTGATCACTGTACCGATCCTGGTCATCGGCGTCCAGTGCTCAGCTGATCGCAGGGTCAATGTGCCGAATATTCACTTCACTGCACGGCTACTAACACTGATCACTGTACCGATCCTGGTCATCGGCGTCCAGTGCTCAGCTGATCGCAGGGCCAATGTGCCGAATATTCACTTCACTGCACGGCTACTAACACTGATCACTGTACCGATCCTGGTCATCGGCGTCCAGTGCTCAGCTGATCGCAGGGTCAATGTGCCGAATATTCACTTCACTGCACGGCTACTAACACTGATCACTGTACCGATCCTGGTCATCGGCGTCCAGTGCTCAGCTGATCGCAGGGTCAATATGCCGAATATTCACTTCACTGCACGGCTACTAACACTGATCACTGTACCGATCCTGGTCATCGGCGTCCAGTGCTCAGCTGATCGCAGGGTCAATGTGCCGAATATTCACTTCACTGCACGGCTACTAACACTGATCACTGTACCGATCCTGGTCATCGGCGTCCAGTGCTCAGCTGATCGCAGGGTCAATGTGCCGAATATTCACTTCACCGCACGGCTACTAACACTGATCACTGTACCGATCCTGGTCATCGGCGTCCAGTGCTCAGCTGATCGCAGGGTCAATGTGCCGAATATTCACTTCACTGCACGGCTACTAACACTGATCACTGAATTTATTTATCACGGAACGTGTCGTTCCTACGTTATAAAAATTGGTGGCCCCGAAAGGGGCCGAATGTTCTCAATTGAGCCAGTGCTCGAAATGCCCGCCCTCCGCGTCTATGCACGCCTCGGCACGTGCGATCAGCTGGTTCTGCACGGCTCGCAATGTTTGCGGCGTGATGTTGGCCACCGCACCGTGAATTCGCGCCACAATGTCGTCGAGTGAATCCACTGGCTGACGGTACACCTCATCCTGAAATGATTGTTGTGCAACAAACACAAAACGTAAGTAAAAACAGAATACAGTACTCCCTCGCCGAAGGGTCGGTTTGGCGTACACGATCTGGACTTTTCGCTATTCCCACCACTTCTGTCTCACTCTTGTCCGGCGAAGGTGAGAGCGAGTGAGGACGGTAGGAGCAGACGACGCGTTGATGTTTTGTCTCGCTCCCTCCTTCTGACGCCTGTCACTCCGTCCTTTGCGTGCGCGACGGTCGGAGACGAAATCATCGTAGAGACGAAAACGGCTTCCGCGAAAGTTGACGCAGGCCCGGCTCAAGTCTTTTTTGCGCCCAAGACGAACTTGTCAAATTGCGCCCTTATAATACATTTATTTGAGATTATTTGTGACTTTACTGTGAAAAATTAGGCAACTGCCTAGGGCATAAGATTGACAGGGGGCGCAAAATGGTCTTTTCATTGTTGACATTGTTGAAAATAAACTTTTAAATGAAATACTACAAATTGTACTGCAACTGTTTTAAACCACGAATAAAAATTCAGAGTAAGGTCATCAATAATCTCAAATAAATGTATTATAATAAAGGGCTCAATTGGACAAGTTCGCCTACGGCGCAAAAAAGGCTCGTGCCGTGCCTGGCTATCTGACCGTGGCGCGCATGCGTCGAGCAGTCACGATTTCATCTGAGCGCTCGCGCCCGCCGCGCACGCCAAACTTTCCATCTCGCTCCCCCCTTCGGCCAGAAAGAAGGGAGAAACGAACACTCGGAATTAGGGCTCCGTTCAAGATACGGGCTCAACGCCGGTCCCGACCAGCGAGCTCTCAGCGAGGAAATACTAAGTAAGAGCAATAATGAAATTACCTTCAGGTAGCCCCAGAAGAAAAAATCCAGCGGGGTCATATCCGGTGACCGTGGGGGCCACGCAACAGGACCGCCGCGGCCGATCCACCTGTCCTGGAAGGTTTCGTCAAGGTAGTCGCGGGCAATTATGGCGTAGTGAGGTCCAGCCCCATCGTGCTGATAGACCATGTTCTGTCGGATATCATCTGGAATATGGTTCATGAGATCCGGCAGAACATGTTCTAAAAACACTTTATACGCTGGGCCGTCCATCCTGTCCGGCAGCATGTACGGCCCAACGATAAACTCACCACAAATGCCGGCCCATACATTAATCGACCAACGGACTTGTGCTGCGCGTGTCCGAAGCGCTAGTGGATTCTCGTCGCTCCACACGTGCCGATTGTGGGAATTGAAGCACCCTTCCCTATTGAAGAGTGCTTCATCCGTCCACAATATGTACTTGCAGAACGACGGATTCCGCTGCACTTCTCCCAACAGCCACACTGAATATTCAACCCGCTGGTCGCCATCCCCGGGGTGCAAATGTTGCACCCGTACATAGCTGTACGGATGCAACATGTTTTCCTGCAGGGTTCGGTGTACCGCCATTCTGCTGACACTAGAAAATGCAGAAACATCCATTATTAGATAACATTAGTTTTCCTTAATTAATACTTTCTGCAGTTATCTTGTACTGTGACTTACTCTAGGCGGCGGCTCAAGTCGCGGACACTGACGGTCGGGTCCTCGTCAATGGCACGCAAAACGTTTTCTTCGACCGCGACGTTCCGCGCGGCTCTGGGTCGACCGATGTCGCTGCCTCGCGGCATCAGCGACCCCGTCGAGTACAATCTAGACGCTAAGCGTCTAATCGTATCCGACTCGGTCTCGATGTGTTTCGTTCGATCTCTTCGTCGCGCGGTGCAACAATGTATGTGGCAACTCGTTTTGACGATCGTCAACTCGACCAATCGTCACAGCAGCGGACTGCACAGCCACGAGTCTTCTCGGTCACGAGACCGAGTGGGATAGAGCGATCTGACCGACGATCGTCAAAACAAAACAATAGCGTAGGCTACAGATCGCTCTCGCCCGAGACCGTCAGCCACGAGTCTAGTTGAAATCTCGTCCAGAAATGTACACCGCTCAAGAATACTACGCGATGTTCTGGGTGTACGCCCGGAACAACGGGGATGCAAGGGCTACCGTGCGAGCGTTGGCACGGGAATACCCGCGCATCAAAACCCCAAGCGTGGATACGATTAGACGCTTAGCGTCTAGATTGTACTCGACGGGGTCGCTGATGCCGCGAGGCAGCGACATCGGTCGACCCAGAGCCGCGCGGAACGTCGCGGTCGAAGAAAACGTTTTGCGTGCCATTGACGAGGACCCGACCGTCAGTGTCCGCGACTTGAGCCGCCGCCTAGAGTAAGTCACAGTACAAGATAACTGCAGAAAGTATTAATTAAGGAAAACTAATGTTATCTAATAATGGATGTTTCTGCATTTTCTAGTGTCAGCAGAATGGCGGTACACCGAACCCTGCAGGAAAACATGTTGCATCCGTACAGCTATGTACGGGTGCAACATTTGCACACCGGGGATGGCGACCAGCGGGTTGAATATTCAGTGTGGCTGTTGGGAGAAGTGCAGCGGAATCCGTCGTTCTGCAAGTACATATTGTGGACGGATGAAGCACTCTTCAATAGGGAAGGGTGCTTCAATTCCCACAATCGGCACGTGTGGAGCGACGAGAATCCACTAGCGCTTCGGACCCGCGCAGCACAAGTCCGTTGGTCGATTAATGTATGGGCCGGCATTTGTGGTGAGTTTATCGTTGGGCCGTACATGCTGCCGGACAGGATGGACGGCCCAGCGTATAAAGTGTTTTTAGAACATGTTCTGCCGGATCTCATGAACCATATTCCAGATGATATCCGACAGAACATGGTCTATCAGCACGATGGGGCTGGACCTCACTACGCCATAATTGCCCGCGACTACCTTGACGAAACCTTCCAGGACAGGTGGATCGGCCGCGGCGGTCCTGTTGCGTGGCCCCCACGGTCACCGGATATGACCCCGCTGGATTTTTTCTTCTGGGGCTACCTGAAGGTAATTTCATTATTGCTCTTACTTAGTATTTCCTCGCTGAGAGCTCGCTGGTCGGGACCGGCGTTGAGCCCGTATCTTGAACGGAGCCCTAATTCCGAGTGTTCGTTTCTCCCTTCTTTCTGGCCGAAGGGGGGAGCGAGATGGAAAGTTTGGCGTGCGCGGCGGGCGCGAGCGCTCAGATGAAATCGTGACTGCTCGACGCATGCGCGCCACGGTCAGATAGCCAGGCACGGCACGAGCCTTTTTTGCGCCGTAGGCGAACTTGTCCAATTGAGCCCTTTATTATAATACATTTATTTGAGATTATTGATGACCTTACTCTGAATTTTTATTCGTGGTTTAAAACAGTTGCAGTACAATTTGTAGTATTTCATTTAAAAGTTTATTTTCAACAATGTCAACAATGAAAAGACCATTTTGCGCCCCCTGTCAATCTTATGCCCTAGGCAGTTGCCTAATTTTTCACAGTAAAGTCACAAATAATCTCAAATAAATGTATTATAAGGGCGCAATTTGACAAGTTCGTCTTGGGCGCAAAAAAGACTTGAGCCGGGCCTGCGTCAACTTTCGCGGAAGCCGTTTTCGTCTCTACGATGATTTCGTCTCCGACCGTCGCGCACGCAAAGGACGGAGTGACAGGCGTCAGAAGGAGGGAGCGAGACAAAACATCAACGCGTCGTCTGCTCCTACCGTCCTCACTCGCTCTCACCTTCGCCGGACAAGAGTGAGACAGAAGTGGTGGGAATAGCGAAAAGTCCAGATCGTGTACGCCAAACCGACCCTTCGGCGAGGGAGTACTGTATTCTGTTTTTACTTACGTTTTGTGTTTGTTGCACAACAATCATTTCAGGATGAGGTGTACCGTCAGCCAGTGGATTCACTCGACGACATTGTGGCGCGAATTCACGGTGCGGTGGCCAACATCACGCCGCAAACATTGCGAGCCGTGCAGAACCAGCTGATCGCACGTGCCGAGGCGTGCATAGACGCGGAGGGCGGGCATTTCGAGCACTGGCTCAATTGAGAACAATCGGCCCCTTTCGGGGCCACCAATTTTTATAACGTAGGAACGACACGTTCCGTGATAAATAAATTCAGTGATCAGTGTTAGTAGCCGTGCAGTGAAGTGAATATTCGGCACATTGACCCTGCGATCAGCTGAGCACTGGACGCCGATGACCAGGATCGGTACAGTGATCAGTGTTAGTAGCCGTGCAGTGAAGTGAATATTCGGCACATTGACCCTGCGATCAGCTGAGCACTGGACGCCGATGACCAGGATCGGTACAGTGATCAGTGTTAGTAGCCGTGCAGTGAAGTGAATATTCGGCACATTGACCCTGCGATCAGCTGAGCACTGGACGCCGATGACCAGGATCGGTACAGTGATCAGTGTTAGTAGCCGTGCAGTGAAGTGAATATTCGGCATATTGACCCTGCGATCAGCTGAGCACTGGACGCCGATGACCAGGATCGGTACAGTGATCAGTGTTAGTAGCCGTGCAGTGAAGTGAATATTCGGCACATTGACCCTGCGATCAGCTGAGCACTGGACGCCGATGACCAGGATCGGTACAGTGATCAGTGTTAGTAGCCGTGCAGTGAAGTGAATATTCGGCACATTGACCCTGCGATCAGCTGAGCACTGGACGCCGATGACCAGGATCGGTACAGTGATCAGTGTTAGTAGCCGTGCAGTGAAGTGAATATTCGGCACATTGACCCTGCGATCAGCTGAGCACTGGACGCCGATGACCAGGATCGGTACAGTGATCAGTGTTAGTAGCCGTGCAGTGAAGTGAATATTCGGTACATTGACCCTGCGATCAGCTGAGCACTGGACGCCGATGACCAGGATCGGTACAGTGGCCAGGTTTCCGAAAAGGGAAGGAAAGCAAGGAAAGGAATGTCCGAAAGGGTGAGTTTTATTTAATTTATTGGTGATTATTAGGTGTGAAAATAAATTCTTTCCGATATGAAAACAACTCGATCATCGCAATAATTTCCATTATTGTTCATTACCTTTTGCCATTTTTCTGGCACCTTCTGAATACCACCGCGATAGAAATTCCAGTCGGAAAGAATTTATTCGTACACCTAATATTATTTTTTAAATTTAGTTGTGTTGGCTGTTGTTAAACTACGGATTTTTACCTCAATAACGAATTACGATCACTTGTCGTACATTTTTTGTTACGTTAGCTTTTCGTTTATGTCTTATTTAAAAACGAAATTTACGTACTTCTTGTCCTCTCTCACTTCAAATTATTCTTATTTAAGATTCTGCTTTAAAAAAAAATGTGTAACGCGGTTTCCTTCGATGCATGCCGACTTGCTTGTTCGTACGTTCGTAGCACAAGCGCGGTCGCCTACCTCGTAGCCAACGCTACCGCGGGAACTCAGGCGGAAGGCGCGCGCTCTGATTGGTCGGGGTTTTTGCTTAATATCTCCTTAACGAAGCTTCGGACAATATTTTCGCTAAGGAAAAAGTTGTTTCAAATCACCCCCTGAGTCACCCCTTTCAAACAAACGCGACATTTTTGGGACACCCTGTATATTAGTTTCCGACGTTTCGATCTTGGTTTAGATCATCTTCAAGGAAAGTTAAAAAAATATATAAAATACTGCGTATGCTATTGAAAATAAGTCACCGTGCTCTGGCACAACGTGTGACTCGCGAGTCGGTTGGAATAAGACTGAGGTAAACCGTGAAACAAAACATCTGCCTTTAGAAGGTGAAAACGGGTGAATAACGTTGAACATTATAAACATATCTGAAACCCCACGAGATTCAAAATTAAAGGATATACAGTCTCCAGTAACCAAACATTCTTGCTCATACGTACTTTTGAAATTTATCATCCATTATTAACAGAAAAACGGAAAGAAGTAAGAAAAAATGAAATAGGATCAATTAGTTGGAAGAACACTGTTGTGTTACCGTTTTGTAATAATATCTCTAACGATATAAGAAGAATTTTTAAAAAAGCCGGAATTCACACTATTTTCAAATTACCGTTTTACACGAAACAATTGTTCCCTTTAATTAAAGACAAAATACCTCTTTCAAAACACTCCAACATCGTATATTCAATTCCTTGCATGGGTTGTAATCAGGTTTATATCGGACAAACTTCTAGACTTTTAGAAAGACGAATATGTGAACATAAAAGAAATATTTTTTCATCTCCCCTACAACATACTGCTTTAACCAAACATTCGCTAGAGTTTGATCATAAGTTTGACTTTGACAATGTTAAGATTGTTGATAAAGAAACTAATTTAAATCAGAGAATTCTTTTGGAGACAATTCACATGATTAAACAGCCTAGCGTAAATCTTAGGTATGAAACACCTAAAATACAGGAATATTACGCAACATTACTAAAGAAGTAATGTCTTATGATGTTTTTGCTCCATAGAATTACATATGATCTAACTAATTCCTACATATCATTTTATGGGTATGTAATTGTTTCTTTGCTCGTTAACACCTTTAAGTGTGTATATAACGCACCATATGAGCAAGAATGTTTGGTTACTGGAGACTGTATATCCTTTAATTTTGAATCTCGTGGGGTTTCAGATATGTTTATAATGTTCAACGTTATTCACCCGTTTTCACCTTTGTAACGTTCTCGAACGAGACGCTGCCGTTAGTTACAGGAGTTTTCACAAGTAGAGCGGTTTACCTGTGAATTTGTGGGATTGGTTCGGGTGGCGTGCGATTAAGAAATGAATTTCAAGAACGAGAGTCCTTCCTTTTAACAAGTAACAAAATAGTTTATTCAAAGAAAGTTTGACGCTAGGTCGGAAAATAACATAATACGACACGGAGTCGTGTGAACCGTAACGGTAAATTAATAGAACGTTAAATAATACGTGACAACGTATCGGTCGGAAATAAAGAATATCGTTGGTTTCGGTTTCGACGATAGGTCGATAAAATATAGAACGAAAGTTAGTTAACTTAATATCGCTTTGTCGAATTAATGAATTGTAATCAGACGCTTGGTCGAAAAGGAAATAGTAATTGACACGTGGTCGATATAGAATTGTAATCAGACGCTTGGTCGAAAAGAAATAGTAATTAACGCATAGTCGATGTAGAAAAATATAACGTAAAGATACGATACTAAATCGTTAATTGGATATAAGATCGCGACACTAAGTCGAAATGGAAAAATGACACTTGGTCGAGTTTGAATGTTTAAGTTGAGAGAAGAGTATTCTTTCTCTCGTGCTTGAAGGTGCTTCCAGTTGCCTATCAGCTGGCCCACACTTTCTAGGATTGGTGCTGAAGGGCTAGTGAAAGCGGCTTCAGTTGTAGATTCCACGTTGCTCAGGTGCCTATTTTAGCAGCCTAAGATGGGAGCCGGGGGCTAGTTAAAGCGTCCTCGGTTGGAGTTAGAATATAGGTGATTCTTCCTCTCGTGCTTTAAAGATGGTTCTGGTGCCTATCAGCTGGCCCACGCTTACTTGGTTTATAGCTGAGGGGCTAATAAAAGCGGCCTCCTATGGAAGTTGAGGAATTGGCTAAAGCGGCTTCAGAGGAAGTTGAGGGGCTACTTAAAGCGGCTTCCTATGGAAGGTTCTGTGTCAAGACCAAGTCTGCTCTCTGCTGCTGTCGCGCCTATATTTATACTCATTCGTGAAACCGTGCCCGCGCCAATCACTTGCTACGCGATCTAGCGCACCAATTGGATTTCACATCCGCTTTGCGCCACTCGCGCACTACACTCGATTTATTCGGCGTCCGGTTGATCGTACGTTCAGCGCATGCGTACTCGATTTGTTCGCGGTCCGCACTCGATTCACTCGTTTGGTTGAATGACGCTGCGCATGCGTTCACTTCACTTAGTTCTTTCACTGACCACCTGATTGCATCCCTCCATACATGAATTCATGACTTATAGCTAATACAATGGTTTGAGTATAATATAACATAATATAGTAATATATGAGAATAGGTATAATATAAGAAGGAAAGATTTTAATGCGACTCGTCGCTGAACGTTACACCTTCTAAAATCAGATGTTTTGTTTCACGGTTTACCTCAGTCTTATTCCAAGCGACTCGCGAGTCACACGTTGTGCCAGAGCACGGTGACTTATTTTCAATAGCATACGCAGTATTTTATATATTTTTTTAACTTTCCTTGAAGATGATCTAAACCAAGATTGAAACGTCGGAAACTAATATATATAATTAACTAATTGCAAAATAGCTTTGATTTATTATTTTAATTTATTAAAATAATAATTGTTTTAATCTGACCGATCCAGTGCGCCGATACCATTGCAGTGTTTCTGAAACTTGTTCAGGCCATCGTCCCGTTAGTTCCACCAGATTATTCGAACCACACAGGGTTACCGGGGAACATTTTTTGGGACAAACTTATTACATGGGAACACCTACAGGAGTGGTGATAATGTGTGCGTGAGACGCCACGATTGGAGACAAACCGACGCCAGCGCTGAGCGAGTGAGCAGCGACTAGAGCTCAGCAACGGGCGGGTATACCGTGGGTCAACCCGCCCGTTACCCGATCGTTTTTCGACTCACCCGGCCCGCCCGGCCCGCGTCGGGCAAGACGGGTTAAGGTCGGTTTATACAGCGACCGAGCCGAGCCTTCCGAGCCTCTATAGTATGCTTATGGACGGCGCCGGCAAGTTTCCGTCGAGCTCGGTGGAAGCTCGGAGGCCCCCCGCTGGGCCCGGGCTCGGAGGCCACTCGTTGAGACGGCTAGAAGGACGGACCGAGTCCGTGCCCTGCCGAAGTGCAACGCTGCTGGATTTTATGCTCCCAACACGTAGGGTAAATGCGAGAGACGCGGTCGATCTACCTACTGGCGATTAGTAAGGCAAATAAATACAAAAGTGAATAAATAAACTAAATAAAAAAAAATAATAATAAAAATAAAAAAAAAATCCTAACTCAACCATCTCACCTTTCTGCAGCGACAGATGCTCTTCTCGTTAGCTTTCAGAGGAAGAGTTAATATGGCCAAATACTGCATTGTCCCTCAATATCTCTACTATCTTATTATCCAAAATATTAAACGAAAATAAACTTAGACGTATATTTTAAAATACGATTCTGTACACCACTGAGAAAAGAGGTTAAATGTAACCTCAATTTATCTTTTATAGCCTATAAATAAAAAAAAACACAGAAGGAAGCGAAATGACGCTATTCATTCAATTGTTTGGCTTCTAGAGAAGTAATTGGTCTGCACTTTAACGTGATTTTCCGTATAGAGTCTAAAATATGGCGACTCGACCAACTCTCCGGCACGACCGCGTCTCCAGGATTTACCCTAGAGGAGTCATACCTGACAAGCGAAGGTCCCGAGGTGTAGCTTCATGACTTTATTGCCTGCGCCTTTTTAGCTGGTCGAAAACGAGTGACTGATCAGTTCTGAACAAATCTTCGACCAGTGAAGACCTTTCAGTTCTATCATTCGGAATGTCTTATTCATTTCCTATGGAGCACTTAGCAATAATGGCAATTTTATTGGAAGAACCTCAAAACAGAAGAAGGCAAAGAAGATGGAGTGTCCACCCTCTGTGGAAAAACAGAAGCCAGCAAGGAGAATTTCAAATGTACAATACCCTAATTGACCACGAGGACAAATTTCACAATTATTTTAAGATGTCCAGAAACACGTTTGATGCCCTACTGAATAAAATCACACTACTAATAAGCAGAACCGATACAAACTGGAAGCGGTCGATATCACCGAGAGAACGGTTAGCAATCTGTCTGAGGTAGGTACAGAAGTTTATTTGTTACATGTGCAGGAAATAACAGAAAATAATAATAATAAACGTACACAAAACGCAGAATACAAATATGCAGGGTGTCCGCGGGAACAGTAAACAGCTGCATATTTCCTAACGTATTCAGAATAGAAAGAAATGTTTATATGCAATTGCATGGTTGACGGGAGCTAATTTACTAGCCGCGACAAATTTTTTCTTACATTATTATTTTAAAAGATACGATGGTCAAGCTTGGTTTTTTTAAATACAACTATATATGTTTTTAGAAATCAATTGATAGTGCGTTTCAAGACAGATTCAATAACCTGTAATGTACCCGTGTCCCTCCACGAAACGTAGTGATGTTGGATAATACTTATTAATTGCTATATTGGTGGCATTTTTCTTATTGTCTAGCCTTTGGGGCTGCCACTTCTGGCATAGACTATTGGTGGGTATCTGTTTCAAGAGGCAATGTCTAGCGCGTGCCACCCGTGGCGTAAACAAGACCACCCTCGGTGCTTCCTATTCGGGCGTGTTCTCTTCCAGTCAAAAAGAGTAAATTTGCAAACGCAATGTCGAAAACTATTTGAAATAATGTGTATACATTACAGGTTATTGAATTTGTCTTGAAACGCACTATGAAGTGATTTGTAAAAAAATATATAGTTCCATTTAAAAAAATCAAACTTTACCATCGTATCTGTTTAAATAATAATGTAAGAAAAAATTTGTCTGGTCTAATAAATTTGTGCTAATATCCAGGTGAGGTGTACCTCTTTTTTTTTTTTTTTTTTTTTTTTTTTTTATATAGAGGGGGAAATTGCTTTACGCATACGCGTGACATTAGGCCAAGGGTTATGTGGGACTCCCAATTTGGTATACCCACTAAAAACCCCCTCTAGAGGAATCCTCCTCGTATGCAGTGTGCTTCACCCAGGGATCCAAGGTGAAGTGATTCCTGATTCCGACTGAATACCCAAAATGCAAACATACAATACATATAAACATAAACATAAAATACAACAAGTACACGGTGAAATATTTACAAAATAGGTACACTTTTCGGAGTAACATTTCGTCCTAATAAAAATTAATCGTCTTACAAAAAACCTAACCTTATTGACAACTATTGGGGATTGTCTGCCTCGTAGTCCTGATTTTCAAATTCTTCTTCTTCGGGGTGTATGGGAGCTGATGAGAATCCCTGGGACGTGGAGGGACCATCATAAACGTGCGTATGAGGTGGCACCCAACTTGATAATGGCTGTTGCTCCCTGGCTGATACATTCAAACTTTCGTATTGCAGCTCCTGGACGATGTTAAAAATGCGTCCCCTGGCTGCATGTTGGGCACGTGGCAACAAAGTTATTAAAATCTGTCCCATACTTTTTAAAAAAGACATCATCGGATGCTCGGGCATGTTGCGTTCATCGTTATTTCTTAAAATGTACTCCATCAGTACTGTTGCCGGTGTTGATTCATTCTCGCAAACGGATCTATTTCGTTTTCTCGTCGCTAAACGTATGTGTTCTTGTGGCTCGGCCACAGGCTCCTGGCTTTGTCCGTTACCCGCTGTTTCTAATCCTACGGGGACGACGGGTGTAATTTTTGGATGTGGCCCGGCCACAGGCTCCTGGCTTTGTCCGTTACCCGCTGTTTCTGATCCCACGGGGACGACGGGTGTAATTTTTGGATGTGGCTCGGCCACAGGCTCCTGACTTTGTCGGTTATCCGCAGTTTCTGATTCCACGCGGACGACGGGTATATTATTTGTCTCCACTATCACGGAACTTATGATACGTGGAACCTGCCGTGTGGGTATGTTTGAGATGGTGTCCCTCTCGCTCAGGTGGGGCAATAGAAATTCTAAAACCTTACCATATTTATATGGCTTTACTTTTTCCGCGGCTTGCCCACTTTTTGGTTTTTTTGCCAAATTCCGGCGGAATTGGTCCCTGATGTTTGTCCACCTATTCTTGCATTCCAATGCTAAAAAGACAGTAATAATAATTTCAATTATACAGTAATTACAGAATAGGAAGTAGGAAGTATAATACTGTACAGAGTGTCTTATAAGAAATAGTACAAACCAAAGGATGGTGATTGTATGTGAATTGTGAAACAATTAAGGAACAACTTCTTTCGATACAATTGAATTAAAAGGATTTGTTGAAATTCGTAAAATTCCCGAAGTTCTAGGCATTTGAGTAGCGGCAAATGCATGGGTAACACCCGGCCACCCGGCACTCGAGCTATTCCACGTCAAAACGGATAGAGGGAAAATTTAGTTTCACCGATTCTCTTCAAAATTACAGCACTTGTCAATAACCTTGCAAAAACAAAGTATACTGAATTTTAAAGGCCTATGTCAAATAGTTTTCGAAATATTTAATCTAAAAGTCTTAAAAATTGGAAAAAAATCAGCTGCCGCGTCATCACTTAAACTCTAATATCTCGGTTATTTTTAAAGATAATGTCTCCGTCATGGGCTAATTTTAAAGCTGAAGGAATGCTTTCTCAACCCGCATTTAGAATATTTTGTTTATTGTTAATAAACTTGACAGTAATCGATGTCAAAGTTTCAAATCGCGATTTTACGTCGTTCCCTTCCACGGTCCAGCTTGAAAAAAATACCATTCCATTCGTTGAGCCTTCAGCTAATAAATGTATTTTTCAAAAAAGTGGAGAAAATTTGGGAACAGTCAACAAAAAATAAAACTTACGATAGTGCACACCGCTTAGAACTGCACGGATCCCATGGTCAATCCGCACGCACGCTTTTTCAAAACAATCGCCTGGCGTAGGAAAGTATTTATATACGATGCGACAAAACCAACTTTTCGTTCAGTGTTACGGTATTCTCGAGAAAACTAATAGAAATATCTGCTTGCCATATAAAAGATTAGCAATAGTAGGTAGCTTTTAGTGATTCTTCCTTTTCTTTTTTTACATGTTATTACTGAACGAAAAGTTGGTTTTGTCGCATCGTATATAAATACTTTCCTACGCCAGGCGATTGTTTTGAAAACGCGTGCGTGCGGATTGACCATGGGATCCGTGCAGTTCCAAGCGGTGTGCACTATCGTAAGTTTTATTTTTTTGTTGACTGTTCCCAAAATTTCTCCACTTTTTTGAAAAACCCATTTATTAGCTGAGGGTTCAACGAATCGAACAGTATTTTTTTCAAGCTGGACCGTGGAGGGGAACGACGTAATATCGCGATTTGAAACTTTGACATCGATTACTGTCAAGTTTATTAACAATAAACAAAATATTCTAAATGCGGGTTGAGAAAGCATTCCTCCAGCTTTAAAATTAGCCCATGACGGAGACATTATCTTTAAAAATAACCGAGATATTAGAGTTTAAGTGATGACGCGGCAGCTGATTTTTTTCCAATTTTTAAGACTTTTAGATTAAATATTTCGAAAACTATTTGACATAGGCCTTTAAAATGCAGTATACTTTGTTTTTGCAAGGTTATTGACAAGTGCTGTAATTTTGAAGAGAATCGGTGAAACTAAATTTTCCCTCTATCCGCTTTGACGTGGAATAGCTCACTCACGTAAAACTTTAAACTTATTTTTCTCGAAACAGTGTTCTTAAAACGGTGGGACCTGTGTCTCCAATAGTTATTATCCGATTCGATTGAACCTTTTTTTATTTTGAAGAATATACTTCTGGCTAGGGGGGGGGGGGGGCTAGAAAAAATTACAAAAAATTGAAAATTTATAATTTTCAAAGGCGTTGAAAGGACGAAAAATACAGGGAAAAGTGATTTCAAACTTGAAGTGTAGTTATTTTCTAAAAAAAATGTCATTTTTGTATTTTTCCTAGTTCCCCCCTAGCCAGAAGAATAATCTTCAAAATAAAAATGGTTTCAGGCGAATTGGATATTAATTGTTGGAGATACAGGTCCCACCGATTTGGATCAATTTTTTGACGGCTTGACGTTAACGACTCCCCAGGGCCGTCTGCAATGATTAATTATAAAACAAAAAATATATTTCTATAATTTAAGACATCCTTAAAACAATGCAAAAAGTCCCATTAAATTATATATAGTAGTTTTCCTTTAATTAATTCCTAAATATCACCTATTTTTTGGGGCTCTAGACCGGAACCTCCCCTTAAAGTTCACTTTTCTCAAGTATTAGTATATTTTGGACTTATTTTTCACTGGAAAACAGCATAATTTCAATTGTATCATTTGTTATAAAACATCCTGTACATATATTGCGATATTATGTTAAAAACAATATTGCGCTGTGTATGAATGTTTTCCGACTTTCTTTTACTTTTAAATTAAATATGGTTTTTAATTTCTGATTCAGGTATCTTACTACAGGAGATTCGTTTAAATCAATTTCTTATAATTACCGAATTGGGCACACCACCGCATCGGTGATTACACATGAAACGTGCAAGGCAATAGTTCAAACACTAATGCAAGAAGCAATGCCTCTTCCAACCGAAGAACAATGGAAAGCAATCAGTGCAGAATTTTTCCAACGTACAGGGTTCCCAAATTGTATATGAGCAATAGATGGGAAACATATCCAAATACAAGCTCCAGCAAATAGTGGAAGTTTGTATTTCAATTACAAAAAAACATTTTCCACAGTGCTGCTGGCACTGGTGGACGCCCAGTATAATTTTATCGCGGTGGATGTGGGAAGTTACGGGAAAAATAGTGACGGTGGCATACTAGCTCACTCCAATTTAGGGGAGGCATTGGAAAACGGCACATTCCGTTTACCCCCCGATGAGCCTCTGCCGGACACTTCGGTATCAGCACCGTACGTTATTGTAGGGGATGAGGCATTTCCCCTAAAAAGATATCTTATGAGGCCATTTCCGGGACCCCAATTAACTACAGACGAAAAAAGTAACTTCAACTATCGGTTGATTATAGCCAGGCGTTATGTTGAAAATGCATTTGGCATTTTGTCTCAAAAATTTAGAATATTCAATAGACGAATTCAATCGACCCCCGACCACGTCGACTACATTGTGATGGCGACGTGTATCTTACACAATTTTATCAGAAAAAAAGAGGTATGCGTTGCACCCGCTACCAATCGAACACCAGCATCAAATACTGTACACCCGAGAGTGATCGCGTTAGAAGAAGGAAATGCAGCGCATCTGCATCCTGTTAAAATTAGAGATGCGTTTGCAAGTTACTTAATTACATCCTAAGTGATTTATGCGAGTGGCATTGGGTGGTGTAAATAGCTTTTTTGTGCATGAAATTGTAGGGGAGGTTTGAAGGTCAAGTTTATTTGTTTAAATGAAATATCATACATATTTACTCATAATATGATGGTGTTTGTTAAGAACGTGCGCAACGTTGTGTCGCATAAGGTAATTCAGTGTAGTACAAGGTTATACATTAATGACATCGTATGGAGACAGGGCAACGCAAATCGTGGATCGTCGCGTAGGTAAAACCCTACGTGACCGTGCAATGTACTCTACATATGTACTATGACCTTGTACTACATGTAATGACTTTATGTGGCACACCGTTGCACTCGTATTAACAAACACCATCATATGAATAAAGATGTATAATATTTGCATTGAACAAATAAACTTGACCTTCAAATCGTCCCTACAATTTCATGCACAAACAAACTACTTACACCATAAAAAATCCAATACCTTCAACGTCCTACGGGATGTACGAGACATCCAGCGTTTATTGTTAAAACAAGCCCACTGTATATATATGTATATATATTTAATATTAAGTTAATTAAGTATATATGTAAGTAATTCACACATACCTGGCATGTCCAAGGTTATCCCAATTAGTTTCCACACTTTCATTTTATGTTTGTGGTCAATATAGCATGGATCCGACATGTCATACAACACTGTGTACTGCCTCACGAGCGCAATCAATTTTTCGTCGAACATTGTGCTCACACTTCCGTTAAATGCAACCGGTTGATACACTTTATAACTCGGAAGTAGACTGACTTGGTGCTCCAAGTCACCCGACCTCGTAAGTTTCCATTTTCCTATGGTACTTCTAATTGGTCATTTACCTGAATGGAAATAACCAATCACGGTTGCCGATTTCGAAACCCCCCTTGTTTTACTCATTCGACGCGCTTCTTCGAGTCGGGCGGGGGACGACGAGCACCTTCGGAAGATATAGCTGTCACGTCCCGGGTGAGGTTTTTTGGAACGGTGACTATGGGGAAGGAAAAGATCAGGCGCGAATCTATCATCCAGCACTCTGAATGTTTTGAGGGAAAGCCAGGCGCGAATCTATCATCGGGCACACTGAGGGTTCTGAGGGAGGACCAGGCGCGAATATTAAATCCGTCACACTGAGGGTTTGAGAGGAGATCAGGCGCGAATCTATCATCCGGCACACTGTGGGTTCGTAAGGAAGGTCAGGCGTGAATCTGTCATCCAGCACTCTGAAGGTTTTGAGGGAAAGCCAGGCGCGAATCTATCATCCGGCACACTGAGGGTTCTGAGGGAGGACCAGGCGCGAATATTAAATCCGTCACACTGAGGGTTTGAGAGGAGATCAGGCGCGAATCTATCATCCGGCACACTGTGGGTTCGTAAGGAAGGTCAGGCGTGAATCTGTCATCCAGCACTCTGAAGGTTTTAAGGGAAAGCCAGGCGCGAATCTATCATCCGGCACACTGAGGGTTCTGAGGGAGGACCAGGCGCAAATATTAAATCCGTCACACTGAGAGTTTGAGAGGAGATCCGGCGCGAATCTATCATCCGGCACACTGAGGGTTCTGAGGGAGGACCAGGCGCGAATATTAAATCTGTCACACTGAGGGTTTGAGAGGAGATCAGGCGCGAATCTATCATCCGGCACTCTGAAGGTTTTAAAGGAAAGCCAGGCGCGAATCTATCATCCGTCGCACTGTGGGTTCGAAAGGGAGATCAGGCGTGAATCTGTCATCCAGCACTCTGAAGGTTTTAAGGGAAAGCCAGGCGCGAATCTATCATCCGTCACACTGTGGGTTTATAAGGAAGGTCAGGCGTGAATCTGTCATCCAGCACTCTGAAGGTTTTAAGGAAAAGATCAGGCGCGAATCTATCATCCGTCACACTGTGGATTTAAGAGAAAAGATCAGGCGCGAATCTATCATCCGCCACGCTAATCGACCAGGGAAGGTTTTAAAGCAAATTAGTATTGAAGGGACACCCGTTAGCACTCTTGTTTTGTTTTGGTTCGATAATAGGATTTACCGTTGCATTCGTACAAAAGAAACCACACTTAGTTTTCCTATGAATAGCACGGTTCATGCAGCAGTGTGTTTGTAAATACTGGGAGCGCTCTCGCGAATCAGCTGTTGCGGCAGCTTGGTTTCGTTGGGAAGCCTTATGACTCGAGGATACACACAATAATTCGAGACATGATTGATAACAAAGCGGTTTATTAGCCTTGTTAGAGCGTTTCTAACAATGCGTGGGAAGATTTTGTATTCACACACACAACATTTATAATATGAATTATGAATATAAATGGCGCTATATATTGTCACGTCCCGCGACGTGGAGTCTACAACTAATTAACCCTTTAAACATACAATATTTACTACTTCGTACTCAGAGGTATTATAACCACCTCGTATGAAAAACATATATAAAAACATTACACAAAGTATCGCCGATAAGGCATTATCTCACCACCACGATAAGAAGAGATCGAGCAAGTGAACACGGACTGCAACAGCGAACAGGAGAGCCAGCATCAAGGAGGTAGCGGCCAGCCAGCCGCACACCAGCTAGCCAGCCGCACTCACACTAAGGAAACCAGTGGACACCAGCCGATGGGTCAGAGGCCCCATCCGCCAGCGGAGTCGACACCTTAACAGAGCTGTGCCCCTGATCCTCGCCAGAAGATTGCCCTCCCGTTATTCCACACAAATCGATCACCGATACCATCCAACAGATTTAACTTCGACCCTTAGCAAGTAAACCGTACGAAGCCGATCGTACAGAGCAATAGCGTAGAAAAATGAAATACAAATTAATATAAGAATCTTACTATCGTCACCACTGCAAATTAAACAGATTGACGCGCATTAGTCGTGAGAAAACACACCTAAAGGGTGCAGAAAGTACGTGACTAACTGGTAAACGCATTCGCAGATAAGAACGATGGGAAGATTCTTTCTGGACGATCCCAGGCAGAAACTGTGGGATGAGGTCCTCCCACCTAGGATTTCTCATGTGACAAATCCTAGAGAAGGAGTAACCAAGTGCCCTATAAAAAGGGACTGACCACCCGCGGAGCAATGATTATATCATACATTTCCAGCTCATTAACATACAGTCTTAATTACCGTTGAATTATAACCGTTACGATAAAACTTACTAGTGTAAAAACTCTAAAGTGGTGTATCCACCTCGAAGGAGAATAAAGGTGATTTGTGTTATTATTAAAATCAGTGAGTGAAGTGTTTCCTTTTTCCTAACCACCCATCTCCTTAACCGTGCATTCGTCTTTTATATTACAATCGAACAAAAAGTGCATTGACAGTTCGTGGGTTGCGTTAATTGACGGTTTTACCTACGAGCAGAACGTTGCCCAAGGTTTAATCAGAAATTAAGCGTAAAACACGAGCAACGCGATCATGTTAAAATCTATACCAAATATAGTGACAGATCATGGGTCGCGCCGATTGACGGTTATACCTACGAGCAGAACGTTGCCCAAGGTTTAATCAGAAATTGAGCGTAGCTTGAGATCTAGTCAATAAATGTTACGAATACCTAAAAATCACACTCCCCTTCCCCCGATGGTGCCGCCGAAGAGCAGAACGTTGCCCGCGGTGGCGCCTGGCGTGGAAGTTGAAGAGTGATTTATTGATCAAATAAATAATTAATAATTTCTAAAGGACGAATGCCACGAAACCATCGCGCGGGGCGCCGAGTCCAGTTACGCCGTTTAGCGGCGGCCTACGCAAGTGCACCGGCCGAAAGCCTTGACATATTAGGAATCACGAGCACCCAATCCATCAACAACACAGTGAAAACTTGCGGCGATTGGGCAAAACCCAAAATAAACCAGGCGCCTGAAATCAACGGGATTCCCAGTAGCCCCATCGAGTGGAGATTAATCCCTTTGGACCAGCCCTCAACCGAAAACTAAGGTAAATAAGGAATACAATGTATTTTAAAATACCCTCTCACCTCTCTCAACTGTCCCAGAGCGTAAGTCCCGGGACTAGCTCGAAAGCGGATCGGAAATATCAACTCCCGCAAAATCGCGCCCCCCTGATAGGCAGTAGGGACGTAACAATATAATAAGCATAAATGAAAGAATATAATAATAAGTAAGCAATAGGCATTAATGAAAGAATATGATAAGTAAGCAATAAGCATTAATGAAAGAATATAATAATAAGCTATAAGCGTTGATGAATAATAATAAATGGTATGGGGTGGTATGCACTATAATAATGATATATAATAATGACTTACGGTAGTTGCCGTAAAGCACTGATTTGAATTGTTAACACTGATTGAATAATACTTCTATCTATTTGACTGTCTGTTGACAAAAGAGCGCTCTGGGCTCTCGATCCTTTGTATTTATATGATCTTCCAGGAGTACTGCGGGGGTACGCGCGGTAAAGACCTTGACAGATTTCGGGAACAAGACGCAGTAGATTTTGGGGGTTTTTGTAAACGGTATGGCTATTAATAGATGTATTTATGTCACGTACGCCAAATGCGTCGTAATTACAATCACGTGTTGATCACGTTTGTACATTTGCGTCGCAGTGACATTTCTGGGGTTCTTATGACTGCGGAAGGAGATACTCAACTCATCGAATAGATTTTGGGCGTTTTATAGGAAAAGGGTTAGAGTGACTTGGACTCTGTGAGTGGTAAAGAGGGGATTGAGACGTGGTCTCGATTTAAGAGGGTTTTTGTAACGAGGGACTTGTTTGAATTCGTTTTAAAGGGAAGGATTCGTGCCTCATATGGCAAATAGGCGAAGGAGTTTTGTAACGATCATCTCGTGATGGGGATCTCTAAGATACATCATCGAGGTGGAGTTTCGTATAGGTCATCTTGTGTTGGTGACCGCTAAGGTACAACATCAAGGTGATCAGGAATCTGGATTGACCACTTAGAGATAGGGACCACTAAGGTATATCGTCTAAGTGATCGGTTGGGTTTGAAAAAGGGGTATGGCTTGAGTTCGATGGTTTTTGATGGAGTTGTGGATGGATTTGTGGGGAAGTGGCGTTAAAATACTGCGCGAAAAATTGTGGGACGTCACATAGCCATAAAAACGAAGATAGGATAGTCCCAAACTCGCACGATTAACTTTAAGCCATTATTATTGCAAAATGGGTCAGATCGACCATACAACATTTTGGCTCATTTATCAGGGATTGTAACCCGCTCCGTACCTTAACCCGAAGCCGGTTAACCAAGGAAGGTTCCTGTAACCCATATTAACCGCGAGAGAACGGTTTCCTAAATTCTAGAAAGAGCCGGTTAACCCGCTCGTAGCGGGTTACTAGTAACATAAGACAGTCTAGTCTAGACAGACACTTAAGGGGGTACATACTCTAGTCATCCGGCCGAAAAACTGAGCAATCTATATGAATTTTTTACTGAATAAATAACAAATATAATCGTGCAAAACTTTTTACATAATATTCATCTACTTGAAGAGTATACAAAACAAATTTTTCGGTAACTTTTTATGCAAAAATTGTGCTTCAACATGACGCCTTGAACAAGAGACACCTCAGTTTTTTGTAACATTTTGTTATATAATATAAAAATTAACACTTTTACATTTGCTTTAAGTATCCTATTAGAACATTACATCTTTTATGATTAAACTACCAGTATTGAAATGCATAAAATTGTTGTCCTTTTCCTTCTTTAAAGGCGCGTTCTTCTCTGACACCATCAAATTTTTTTTTTCCATTTTTGAAAGTATATATATTTGAGAATTTGGCTTCTGCAGCGCTTTTTGTACACCTCTCGTCGTGAGTGCTCCGAGTCCCTGACAACTTTAAACGCGTTTTTCTCAAAACATACTTTCTTCACCGGGAGTAAATAAAATCTCATAAGCTACACAATCGATTGTTTTGAAATTTTTACACTTTAATCCACAAACTACTAGCTTTCGTCGGTACCGAAATTTTATTTCTCCAATTATCTGCGCCAGCGATACTTGATTTTTAAACACGCATATATTATGGCCGAGATAAAACCAAGACACAATTAATGAAAACGGTAAAAAAATCTTATGTGTCACGAAAGAACAACTAAATCAGCTGTCAAAAGAATTATAACGTTAGACGTACGTATCGCTTAAAAAAAATTAAAAAAATTAATTAGCTGCCAATGTCACCCCGTACTGTCAGTGTTCCCCCACTTTACGATGTGTGCGGATATTAATTGTGACGTGTCCGGGGGTGTACCGCGTTGCTCACATAAAGTAATAAAACTTTACAACAGTCGGTATGCGGACGACCCGCTAATGTACATATTTAAAGTTAAGCTCTTAATCTTAAATAGTTTATATTAGTATCGTACTAAAATACCCTTAGAAATAAATTTCTCTGTTCTATATTGTCCACCCATAACGGAACTCTGCTTTTCTATATCATCTACAGCCGTGTACGCGTTTCGTTTTATACCTGCCAGTTTTAAATTTTTTCGACACCTTTAGACAATAGGTAAAGATCACGAAATCTGGTCATTAGTCGGTTTCGTCCTCGAGGTACCACCGAAGCACCGAACAACCGGGTCGTAAACCCGCACCCTCGGCAGCCGCTCGCGAATTCAGCGCGGTCAACTTAATCCTTGACCACGCATATTTATTACTTTCACGTGCACGCATCACTCTACCAAGGAGTGTTTGATATTGAAATCAAATTGATTACTCTCTGGAAACATGGGTTCCACCGAATAAGGCGGCATCTCCTAGCCTGCGTCTGGTAGATGCGTCCAAACACAAGACTGCTTCAGCAGCAGTGTAGATGCAAACGCAGTGTTCACGGGAAAAGGCCTGATAGCTCTCGGCTACCCTCTGTTGCGCATGCCCGCGACGAGCTGTGACGTCAAATCAATCAACGCCAAGCTGGGAAACGAAGCCAGCCACTGGCGTCGATTCGGTTCGTTTACCAGCTTGGCGTTGATTGGTTTGACGTCACAGCTCGTCGCGGGCATGCGCAACAGAGGGTAGCCGAGAGCTATCAGGCCTTTTCCCGTGAACACTGTGCAAACGCACTGCGTTCCATCGCCAAAGTGGGACAAAATCTCAAGAAATAGGGGAAAAATGCATTAGCCCGTTTATTTGCACTCAAAATGAAGGATTCGAAACCTAACACGTGCCGAGCTGGGTACTCAGTATCGTAGAATAACCCGCGTAACCGGGTAACACAAGACATCTATAACCCGAGTAACGCGGTTATACGCAGGTTACAGTATGGCCCGGTGCAGACGAACAGTTTGCGGCAATATGACAATACTGCCGCCAAATATGCATACATTTTATATATCTCTCCATATACATATATATGTATGTACGGCTAGAACACAACGTTGTATTGTCGCGGCGGCAAACTGCTGAAAACCGCTCGTCCGCACCAGGCCTAAAACGGTGAAAACCATAGTTGTAACCATGTTTCCAAATAGTAATCAATTTTATTTCAATATCAGACACTGCTTGGTAGAGTAATACGTGCATGTGAAAGTAATAAATATGCGAGGTCAAGGATTAACTTGACCGCGCCGAATTCGGGAACGTCTGCCGAGGGTGCGAGTTTACGACCCTGTTGTTCGGTGCTTCGGTGGTATCGCGCGGACGAAACCGACTGGCGACCAGATTTCGGGACTTTTATCTATTGTCTAAAGGTGTTGAAAATATTCGAATGCTAGAAAATATTAAAGAATGGAATCTACACACTAATACAGCTTTTAGTATTGATGCGGCATTAAATGGATTTTCACAAAGTTCCAGAGTAAACAGGGAACAAAATATTTTGGAATATTGGGATAAACACAGATTTTCCGAACAGCGAATACTTGCAAATCTTGTACACGCAGTTCCAACAACTCAAGTGTCTGTGGAAAGATTATTTTCAGAACTCAAATTTATACTGATATTCATACATATATACAACTTACTTAAATCTACAAACGGGATTTTTAAAATTTTCATTACAGTCTCGGATGAAAAGTTGAAAAAATGAACTTCACTATTTTCTTCGCTATTCCGTCCAGTTGCAATTTATTTCAAAACGACGTAACACGTCATCTGATAAATTAATGCTTCTAGCTTCTCAAAAAAGTCCAAGTCGTTGGGACCAATTTTAAAAAAGTTATTCAGTTTTAAAGGGCGTTCGAATACTTTCGTGAGCCAGTGTATGTCTGACTTGTCTTGAGTGGCTGTCCAGTCTTATGCCACTAGTTACCCGCTCGGAGCGGGTTACTCCGCTCGTTCTAGAATTTAGGAACCGTTCCCTCGTGGTTAATATGGGTTACAGCAATATTCCTTGGTTAATTTGTGGGTTAGTGAAAATGCTGAATATTATTAAGGAAGTTCATAAAAAAAACTGTTAATATACAACTCATATGAAGGTTATACGTTATTTAAAAAAATACGGCCAGTTCGTCAATAATACCAATAAAACTAAAAGTTTTTAATAAATATATCAAGGAAAGTGCAGAAGTATTTGTAAATCTGCACCAATGTTATCATATATACCAAATACTGCTCACAAAGTCTTAATACATTCCTGCGAAATTAAAAAACTATTCTGGCACCATCCAATCGGCCAAATGGGTGAAGAGACCCAAGAAGCCAGAAATAAAAATTTTAAAAACTATAGAAAAAATTTTAGCTCAAAATATTCCCATTGTAATACACAGGAAGATGTTTTAAACTTTATATCGATTTCTTCAGATCCAGTATTACATAGTTTTCTATATTTCTTTATAAAGTAGGTTAATAAGATTCTTAATCTTAATAATTCTTGAGTAGCTTAATAATTTTTTCTTTAGTTCTTGGAATCGGGGCCCACTGTGCGTCGGGACAAAAGTGGGCTTAGAGCGAAGCGAAAATTCATTCGTTGTTTACAATTGGTAATTTCATATTTTAGCAAAAACATTTGCCAGATTTCTAAAGGGCAATGAAGTATTTGGTGCCGCCGTTAAGAATTGTAGACATTCTTTAGGCCGAGTTAATCCGTATATTGCTCTGTCTGTGATTAGTACATACGATGAGTTCAGACCCGCAGGTACCATTGTTAACCGCCGACCCGTGGGACAATACGGTCATAAACCGGGAGCCTGGCCAAATGCTCTGACCGATCAGCCTAATTAATTTTTGGGGCCCAGGTATGGCATTTTCCTCCTTTACTTCGTCAAAAGGGACAGGTTAAGAGAGTTTCTCCTCCGCCGTGCCGGCGAATTCACAGGGGGGAAGGTCCCCCCCTTTTCGAGGAACGTTGTTTCCAATGTGTGTTTCATAATTATATTAGAACAACAATTACTTTCATATTATTTTCTCTTCTTTATACAATAAAGTGAAAAATATAAAATAGTTGAAAGAAGAAACATGGTTGAACGCCGCAGTCAAATGTAGCAGCCAGACACAGCTAAGAGAAGCCGCCCCCACTGTAACCCGCGTTAACCGGGTTAACCGGGTTACTCGGGTTATAGACGTTTTGTGTTACCCGGTTAGGGGGGTTAGTCTACGGTACGAGATACCGAACGCGGTAAGGGTACGGGTTACAATCCCTGTCATTTATTAAACCTCTCTGCGTACCCTGTGAATATTTCTCAAAATATTGGTTACGGCTTGTATAGTTACTCTTATGTTTGCATGTATTGAATGTTTGCATTTTGTCTTTAAGTGTAATTTGTACATTTATATGTATTATATGTGTTTGTATACGTTTTTTCATATCATTGCTTATTAATTTTTGGAAATGTAACATTCTCCTGAGAAACTTTTATTTATGTACCTGTGACAGATTACCAAGCGTTCTCTCAGTGGTATCGATTGTTTCTACTTGGGGTGAAATTATACAATTCGCCCCGCTTTTGCAGAAACATCAATAAAAGAAAAAAAATTTTAGTAATTCTTTAATTTTTTTTCCTAAACACATTAAGTGTGACAAAACTCCACGCAAAATACACATTTAAAATATATCAGCAATATTCGTCCATCATAACGTCAATAATTTCCCGAAAATAATGGTCATTTTGAAATGACTGTATCTTCGCGAAAAATGTTCGCAAAAATATTTAAAAAAAAAACATTTTAACGCTTAAAGTTTCTGATTTTTGAATCAAGGACTCAATTTTTTTCATCCATTATGAATCAGTGAACTTTTGCAGTCTGATACGACTTCACATACATTTTATGAGATGTTGAATGTTAAATGAATTTTGAAGGAAAGAAGTGGCCTCCTCTCTGTGAAATCGTCGGTGGAGGAGGAAACCTCTCCTCCTTGATGAAGTAGGGTAGGAAAATGAACATCTGGTTATAAAAAACAAGCCTGGTTGATCTCGCCAGCAGGCCCCTTCCTGGCGGGGGTGCAAAAGGTGCCCCCGCACTTGGGCGGCCAAACCTGGGGAAGGTGGGGTAAAACGGAACGCTTACCTTTGGAGGGTGATAACTTAAAATCGGGAGGAAAAAAAGACACGAGACTTCAACAGGAGTCTTCAGTGTATCTTAGGCTATAAGAAAATCATGGTCATTGTTAAGAGAAATCTTTGGGAACGACGGAAAATGAAATTTACCGGAGGTATTGAAATATTCGCCTCGCTCAAATGGTGGGATAAAACGGAACATCCACTCGAAAACCGTGTAAACATACAAAATCTTTATTTTTACGATTTAAAATGTATTAATTTATGTTAAAATCTATAAATATATGTTTTAGGTATAACTATTGCAAATAAAATATAACAAAAATATATATTATACATATAAGAGAAAATATTTTATTAGATAACATGAGAATTACGGAAAATAATCAAATATAAATATAATATCGTAAAAGAAGGATAGATTAATACAGTTTGTTTATTATTTTATGAACAATAAGCGGGCCGGAATCACCCGCTGGCTGGAATTACCCCGCTTTCCCCTACACGTGGATTTTTACATGAATATCAATACTTGCATGGAAAACACATCTGCATTAAATGATTATGTTATTTATTACAATTTAAACTAACAGTTTGATCGAATGAAAGATGTATCTCATACATCATAATTTTCTATTCAAAATGAATTTTCTTGGAAACAAGGATAGTAATTAAAAGTTTAATCTATAATCTAATAATTAAAAGAGATAATAAACACGTACTAAGAGACGTTTCCATTCTTCCCCATGTATAGGCGTTTTACCCCGCTAAAAGTGTTCCGTTTTGCCCCACGTGCAGTCATTTAGTAAACATTTAATATTTACACTTCAGCGTGAGGTAAAGAACTTTTTATATACATCAAAATGTAGCGTAAGGACTATAGAATCCAACGATGTACTTGCCGTTATTAATTTTTTAAATCCAAGTACTGAAAAGTGGTCAAAAGTCCAAAGCAATATTGAAACTTCGATACCGAAAATTTTTCAAACTCTCTTAATGGAAAAATAACTTGTGCAGGGGTCTATGGTCTATCACAAAATGCTATGAGGACCCTTTAGTGCATTGGTTCATTGTTAGTTAGAAACATTGGTGTTCCGTTTTACCCACCTGTTGCGGCCGCAAGAAGCGAGCCGCGTCGCGATTTCAAACGTGCGCCCGCTGACTCATCGCAACAGCTGATGAGTCAGCTGAGGCCCGTTGACATTGCGTTGTTGACGTCAACGATCTTTTCGGAGCGCTCGCCCGGCAACCGTTAGTTCGAAAACCACCGCCGCTGTGACAAGCACGTAGAGACGGGTTTTTCGGTTTTGCGCCCATTGCGCCACTGTCGACCAGCGACTCTCTTAGCGACCGCTTTCGCCAAGCGCCCACGCGCCCTTGTATTATATTCCTTGTGTGTTCTTGTTGTACAAGTGATTTGTGACGATCAGTGGTCGAGGTGGACCACTGAAATAAAATCGTGTCAGTCCCACAAGGGTCGTTTGTGCCGCTGCATTTTCCTTCCCACCGAGTCATCCCTGCACCGGCATTAAATCCGCACTTGGCGGAATCACCACCCGTTCCGTTTTACCCCACTTTCCCCTATAGATAAAAAAAGTAAGCACTGCATATCAAATTCTTACTTAAAGAATATTAAATTAATAAGGGCGGCAATATTGTTTTTGCACCTGGACGGCTGAAACCCAGGAACGGCTCTGCTCGCCAGGGTCGTGGTTTATGACCGTATTGTCCCGCGCAGGTCCGAAGTATAATTACATATACTCGCAAAAGTGGTGTACATATTTGTATGTTGAAGTAGGGGCGCCTTTGCGGAATCCCCTTGGCGTGACTCGCGATGGGGAATTCCGGTCGTTCGAAAAGGTGAGTTATAAAGTTGGTGACCTACTGCCACCTTTGGAAGAGATCGTAAAGTAATTTAGGCTCGACACTCGCAGCGCGGCGCGAAATCTTAACGGACCGCGAGGGTCTATCATAAAGTGTACGCTGTAATATCTGCAATGACCTGCCTATGGAATATTAGGCTTTCTTTGTCTCTCCGCGAGGCGTATTGATGTTGGATAGTACCTACTCTGAGTCCGCTATTGTCCCGAGCCTAGTGGGTCTCAATCCCAAAAAGTAGCGAAAAAATTAAACATACCATCAGAGCCCTAATTCCGAGTGTTCGTTTCTCGCTTCTTTCTGGCCGAAGGGGGGAGCGAGATGGAACGCTTTGCGTGTCGCACACGCAAAGGACGGTGTGTCACGGCGTCCGAGAGACGGAGCGAGACAAAACATCAACGCGTATGTCTCGTATCGCCTTCGCTCGCTTTCGTTGCATTTCGCTCTCGCTTTCGCCGGACAAAAGTGAGACAGAAGTGATAGCGAAAAGCCCACATCGTGTGCACCAAACCGAACCCACAGGGAGAAAATACTATATTTATTACTGGATCTGAAGAAATCGATATACAGTTTAAAACCTATTCGAATTTACTTTAAAATGACTGTATCTGCGCGGAAAATGTTCGCAAAAAATATTTAAAAAAAGCATTTCAATGCTTGAAGTTTCTGCTTTTTTCATCTAGGACTCAATATTTTTTCATCCATTATGGGACTGTTTTATCAAGATGAAACGCAGGAAACGAAGTTTCAGAACTTTGTATCTATATATACTGTATCCATCCTAAGAAAAAACGACGCCCATACCGTTTTGCGACCGATCTGCGCAGCCCCCACCACCGCCTACGGGCCCGACGCAGGCGATTGCTCGTAGCGCTTTACCTGTCGGTTTCCCTGCCCCTCCAAGGGCGGGACGTGACCGATGTCAATGTCAAAACTGCAGGAGTGCAATGTATCTACCCGGTTGTTCTTTGGTTCCGAACAGATATAACATCAGTTAACGAGGTGTTCTAAATAGTCTAGGTAATAAAAATTGTTAATGTTCGAAAGTAACAAAAATAAAACTCCCACCATCGACATTGTTTACCGGTAAACAAAAAAAATCCCCCAATCGATATTGGTTATAACTTAAACAAAAAAAATTCTGGTCATCGATAATGGTTATTCATAACCAAAATCATTTAAAGAAAGATATTAACTGTTATGCCATAACTTTTAAAAATTAGGTTATAACAGTTATGGTCTCTGAAATAAACACAAGTTCATTCAAAACAACTGCAAAATAATTTTTATAAAACGCAGGCGGTTGCCGTGTCTATGCGGTAATAATTGTGCCACCATGTATATGAAGGCGTCGCGTGCGGAACAGTTGACAGAGAGGTAACAGACGGTAAGACGGAGAAAAACGTAGGCGGTTAAGTGGGGAGTCGGACCAATCAGCGCCTCCTCGGAACCATCCCTGCGCGGACACGTTTTTTCTTAGGATGGATACAGTATAGTTGGAACGTATGCACCGACATTGTTATCCAATCTCTTCGCAATGACAAACATGTACTTTAATAACTGGTATGTATTAGCACTGCCTAAAGTGCAGTTTTTGAATTACTTCTCCAGAAGCCAAACATTTGAATGAATAGCGTCATTTCGCTTCCTTCTGTGTTTTTTTTTATTTATAGGCTATAAAAGATAAATTGAGGTTACATTTAACCTCTTTTCTCAGTGGTGTACAGAATCGTATTTTAAAATATACGTCTAAGTTTATTTTCGTTTAATATTTTGGATAATAAGATAGTAGAGATATTGAGGGACAATGCAGTATTTGGCCATATTAACTCTTCCTCTGAAAGCTAACGAGAAGAGCATCTGTCGCTGCAGAAAGGTGAGATGGTTGAGTTAGGATTTTTTTTTTATTTTTATTATTATTTTTTTTTATTTAGTTTATTTATTCACTTTTGTATTTATTTGCCTTACTAATCGCCAGTAGGTAGATCGACCGCGTCTCTCGCATTTACCCTACGTGTTGGGAGCATAAAATCCAGCAGCGTTGCACTTCGGCAGGGCACGGACTCGGTCCGTCCTTCTAGCCGTCTCAACGAGTGGCCTCCGAGCCCGGCCCCAGCGGGGGGCCTCCGAGCTTCCACCGAGCTCGACGGAAACTTGCCGGCGCCGTCCATAAGCATACTATAGAGGCTCGGAAGGCTCGGAAGGCTCGGAAGGCTCGGAAGGCTCGGAAGGCTCGGACGGCTCGGCTCGGTCGCTGTATAAACCGACCTTTAGCGGTTCATTTCTACCCGCCCGTCAAGCCCGAAACTGTTGCCAGCCGTGCGACGTATCCGACCTGTCCGTGTCCGTATTTGCGCCTTTCCTCTATTCATCGGGGTCAGCTGTATTTTTTATATGCTGTATTTCTAAATTGTCTGATATGTTTCTACTACAATGTTGTTGTTTGTAAAAAACATAAATTATATCTAAATTTTTAAATTTTTTACATTTATTTGTATTTTAACTTGTGTTATTTACATATGGTTGATAAGTATAATACACATTAATAATAAATAAGTTGTCAAGGTTTGACTCTCCATTCGAGGGTAACAATAAGTCAGAGTGAAAATCGAGTGAAACGCGGGAAATGTCTCGGTAAAGAGCGGGCACGGACGGATCGGGCGTTTCGGGCGGGTATGGACGGGCTGGACAGCCGCGGGTTCTTCGGGCTAGTGACGATTCAAGTGCGGGCGGGTCGGGTACACCGAGAAACAGTCGTGGGCCGGGCGGGCCAAACCCGCCCGTTGCAGAGCTCTAGCAGCGACAACATATTTCCCAGCGACGCTGGCTGTACGGTTCGTTTCCCATCGTGGCGTCTAATGCACACATTACCACCACTCCTGTAGGTGTTCCCCCTCCCTAATAAGTTTTCCCAGGAAAATGTTGCTCAGCAACCCTGGAACCACCCCACAGTGGCCTGTTTTTATGTCTTACTCCTACGTATTTCGACCTGCTGATTTCAAATATGTTGTTATTTTTGTTGTAAACTAAAAACTGATTAAAATGAAGGTTTTAGTTGTTTACAAAGGAAACAACAGATAAAGGGTTAGTGAAATAGCTGAACGTTCGAACAAATATCTTGATTTTTTATATCACACAGAGGTTTGGAAATACTTGTACATATGTTGATTGCGCAGTCTCGACAACTAGAGTGCTCGTCTTTCGCTCCCTAACGGATCGGGCGATCCGTTCGGCTCGCCGACGAAAGGCGGAGATTGCCGACTGCCGATCGGCTAATCGGCGCCTGACACGACCAGGCCGGTGCCTGGTGTGCCTCGAACGAGCGCGGGATCATTCAAACTTCTTTAACACTACCGCCGTTTGATCGTCTCGCACTCGTTGAGCTAACGTCTATTATCGAACATAGTGTAACCGTTAAATCGCGGGGTTACCGGTGGGACGGTGGAGGAACCGTATCGCCAGCTCAGGACGGTTGTCAGGGCCGCCGATCGAATGACTGTGTACGCAAAGGTAAGGTAGAGTACGACAATTTATTCACGCTGGTGTACAAGGTGTCCCAGCCAGGTCTATGCTGGCACACAGTGTGTAAGCGGTTTAACCTAGGTCTTAGTCTACCGCGGTTCTCGGTGTGTATCGCGGCGCGTGGTTCGGTGTGGATCGCGTCGCGTACTTCGGTGCGTTGGTCGGCGTTGTGTATCGCGGCGCGTATCTCGGCGCGGGTCTCGATCGTCGGTAACGTTTCGGCGAGAGTGGAGAGGTTAGACGATTTGACCCTTCGGTGTCCTGGCGGGCCAACCCTGCCACTGGACCCTGTTCGGAGAGTCGGGGATCCGGTCACCCAGTGGGCACAACCCGCGGGTGATTCGGCGACTTTAAGGACGCTGTCGAGAACGGAGATAACTCTGTTCGGGAGATCGATGGCGGATATCGGTCTGCGTCCAGAGGATGGCTCACGCTGTCCTTCTGGGAACCGTGGAGGTGTGGAGTCGAAAAATGCACAGAGACTCAGTCTGTCGACGCACAAGAGCGGGTGGCTACACGAGGGCTTGGTCTTTCACAAGTACTGGTGTCGGCACACGAACGTGGAATCGTATAGGAGGTCTCTGGGAGAGGTGTGCTATTCACACTAACGCTCGTGGCGGTCTCTGTCAAATAGGCCTATGCCCCCGACCTGTATGTCCTCGTCCGCACATTTTCGGCAGCGAGAGAGTCTCTGGCGTAGCGCTGTACGCGCTACCTCGGTCGAGCGCGTGGTGGGGGTAAGATCGTCGTCCCACCGGCGTAACTCGTTACAATAGTCTTTTGAATCGGTCTCTCGGCAGTGCTTTTGTAAGGATGTCGGCACGTTGCAGTTCCGTTGGAACATATTCTACTTTTAGGTTACCATCAGTTACCCTTTCTCTGATGTAGTTATACCTTATGTCAATATGCTTCGTGCGCTTGTGAAACTCGGGATTTTTGACAAGTCGTATTGCACTCTGATTGTCCATGTACAGCATCGTAGCCTCCTCACATGAACACTCGATGTTTTTGAGCAGTGTTCTGATCCAGATTATTTCCCTTGGCGGCCGTTGATGCCGCCACGTACTCGGATTCCGTGGTGCTAAGCGTCATCATTTTTTGTCTTTGCGCTGACCACGTAATGGGACCGTTCACAAGGAAACATATATATCCGGTGGTGGATCTGCGCGTTTCAATATGATTCGCGTAGTCGGAAGCGGAGAAGCCGATCAATCCCGACTCGCTACCGCCGCTTCGATACTCTATGCCAGCGGTGCACAGAAATCCGGGCGCGAGCGCACATTCGAGCTCATTCCAGGACAAGCGAGTCCGCCAACGGAGGGGGGAGCGGCTGGAGTAGTGGGAGCGGAGCGTCAAAGACTGCCGAGGGGTCTCCAGAGTTTGACGCTCCGAAAATATGGCACATTTTGGGGAATTTTTAAAAGAAAAGTATCGAGTATTATAATTCCCATCTCTGTAATTTTATTAATTGAAATTTGAAAAATGTGTTCAAATTTTAGTATCCAATAATAGTAATTTGGTTCTAAGTTATAATGGTAGTAGTAAGAGGGGTTTGAAAAAAAGTTTGTTGCTGACGAACATGATTTTGGCTATCGTAATCATTCGAAACAAAAAACGTACAATTTTTCTTAATCTATATCAGTGTGGTTATGGTATGAACTTTAGTTCGTGTTGAATGAATAATGTTGAAAAGCATAAAAATTGTTGTATTTCAAACGAAAACATCATTTTTTTGGAAAAGCATTTGTTAGTTTTCTGTGTTGCAAAATTGGATTTTTACAAATAATAACTGCATTCGAATTCACACTCACATAGATATGAAAAATTTTGCGCTTTTTGTTTCCGATGACTATGACAGTCAGAATTATGTTCGCCAGCAACAAACTTTTTTTAAACCCTTCTTACTGTTATCATTATAACTTTGAACAAAATTATTATTATTGCATAGAAAAATTTAAACATTTTCAAATCTCAATTAACCCTCCGTATCCTGTGCCTGAGACAATTTTAACCCACCGCTTGAGGTTGCTAACGCACGCAGTGATGGAGCTGTGTGTGTAAGTCGCGGCCAAGCGATGACATTTACCTGTCGGGAGTGTCATAAAAGCATAAACTGGGCGTTTCGGATGACCGTGATGGGGCAACAATGGCAATCTCGAGACAATACCGTATTTTCCTTGGAGAAAACAAAATGTGTCCAGAGAAAATATTAATTAGCGCGCTTTGAAAGGATTTTCCGGCTTAGGACTTTTATGGGTAACGACATGATTGGTACCTATCGACCTATCCTATTGTAAAGCACTAAAGGCGATCACGGATAAGGTAAACTATTTTCCGCACAAAACGAATACCAGTGCATGGTGGCCTAATGGTATATTCCCGAATGCCAAAAGATGGTATACAAAACTAAATTTGTGGAACATAAACAGGGGTTAAATTGGAAAATAGTTTTGGGCGGTTACAGTTACTGTGGAAGAAGAGTATATTATTTCACTACAAATCGATTACTTTCCTGGCCAACGTCAGCCATATTGATTGAAATAAAATGTGATATAAGTTATTCTACTGCTTTCGAATTTGTTTAAAAAATACAGGGCTTTCAATTTTTCCATACTTTCCTATTTTTAAGGAAACGGATTGTACTTATAAATTATTATAAGGGAACCATTTATACTAATAGTATTGAATTTTTTTCCTATAATTGAGAAAGATCGCCATATTTAATTACATTTGGTACCAAAGAAAAGAAGCTGTGGTGGCAGTGAAATATTTTACCTCAAGATCGCGATTTTAAAAATCCAGGGGAAGGTTATCATATTTTTCTATGTTCTTCCTACAAAATACATTTCTCTGTATGGTGGTAATTTTAATAGAAAAATGTGGCCGAACCCGATGAGAAGATGCTTATGACATGTAAATCGGACTTTTTTTAACGAAGTTAAATCAATTGTTCATGTAATTCCCTTCATTATGGTCATAAGGAATCGATTGGCGTCGTAATCGGCAAATATCAAGGTTCTTTTGGGGCAGCTTTGTAAGGAAATTATACATGCAGTCTTTTTAAAACTTTCAGGCCATATTATTATGTATTTCAAGAAGGGAATAAACATTATTTTATATAACAAAACGCGGCAATTGCAAATCGCGCAAGGGTTTCGGATCGGTAATGTTGTTCAGCTGCGCGCAGTTTAGGGTCCGTTGTAGTAGCCTGACACCAAGAAACTAAATAGTTTTGTGTTTTTAATAAAATTACGCTATGGATGGACCTCAATTCGCATTCCAAAATGAAAATTACGATGATGGTGTGTGTACTTGGCGAGTATACTACGCTGCGCTCCAATTTCTTTTAGGTACCCCGAAATTAATTGTATTTGACCTGCTAAATGAGCTTGCAGGGGTTCAGGGCTAGGGGTTTTCCCACCCTACCCCCACGCAGCGGACAAATTAACAGGTCAACAGTTTCGAGGTGACAAAATATGAACAGGCTTGTCAGTTCGTATTCATTAGTGAACCGAGCAACATCTCTTCGAAAATTAATCATGGCCGGAAGTTCCAACGCGAAGAGAAGTACAGGGTGTAGCAACTCCTTCAACCCATTGTGGGAAGAAGCTTTTCTGTTCGTGGAACATAAAGGTGCCGCAGTGTGTTTAGTGTGCCACAAAGTAATGAAGCAATTAAAGAAGATACGGCGTCTCATTCCAAGGACTACGTTCATCTGTCACCGGAGGAGAGACTTGAGGAGATTAAAATGCTGAAGGCAGTGTCACGTCCCGGGTTGAGGTCTTAGGGGAATGACATTGTTGGGGTAGGTTAAGAGGAGGTTTCAGCACGAAAATGGATTTCGCAGCACGAAATTGGGTGAGAGCCTCGGCACGAAAATGTATTTCGCGTCACAAGATGGGTAGGAGCCTCGGCACGAAAATGTATTTCGCGTCACGAGGAGGGTAGGTGTCTCGGCACGAAAATGTATTTCGCGTCACAAGACGGGTAGGAGCCTCGGCACGAAAATGTATTTCGCGTCACGAGGAGGGTAGGTGTCTCGGCACGAAAATGGATTTCGCGTCACAAGACGGGTAGGAGCCTCGGCACGAAAATGTATTTCGCGTCACAAGACGGGTAGGAGCCTCGGCACGAAAATGTATTTCGCGTCACGAGGAGGGTAGGTGTCTCGGCACGAAAATGTATTTCGCGTCACAAGACGGGTAAGAGCCTCGGCACGAAAATGGATTTCGCGACACGAGTTAGGCAGGCGTCTCGGCACGAAAATGGATTTCGCGGCACAAAACGACCAAGGAAGGTTTTAAATGGTTATAGTGTATTTGAAAGACACCCGTTAGAACGCTAATAGCTTTGGTTTGATTTATCGTTGCATTATTTCTAAGAACCGCTCGCAATATTCCGCGAACTACGTTTAGACGTGCGATTTCGGGGAAAAAAGTCATTAGAAAGAAAGTATTGTAAACATAACAAGAGCTCTCGTGTTCGCGAGATGAGATCAGCTGTTGCACCGGCTTGTTATGTATTGAAATCTTTATTATTGTAGGATTGACGCAATAACTCGAAGCGTGTTTAGTAAATAATAACGTTTGTTTATTTCGGGTACCGTTTGTTTTGACGTGTACCGTTAGGAACATATGATTTAAATGTGATATATTGATACGTTCAAATATTAGTGATGAAGATGCAATACAAAATAGACCGATAGGTCTTAACAATAAGTAGGTGATACAAATTAGCCAATAAGCTTTAGCGATAAGCAAACACACGCAATGGGTCAATAGGCTTTAAGCAATAAGCAAGTAATAGAAAATAAATCAATAGGCTTTAGCAGCAAGCAAGGAACTAAAATAAACTAATAAGCTTTAGTAGCATTAAACGTTATAAGTGAATAGTTATATAAAGAAATATGATTTGCTATAAGCATTAGTAATGTAAATGAATATGACATACAGTGTTATATATTAATAATAATAGCAACTTACAATAAGTAGAGCAGGACGGTTCTCCTTCTTGGAGGATTCGCACTGATTTTATATAATGAAATGAGATTCGTAGATTCGTTTATGACACTTTTAAAGTCGCGAGGTTTATATTGAAACTGTTCGCAAAAATGGTAAACATGGTAATGAGTAGATCGTAGAGACACTGTTACAAAAATGGTAATCATGGTAATGAGTAGATCGTAGAGACACTGTTACAAAAATGGTAATCATGGTAATGAGCTCCGGCCTGTGTGGACCTTATATTTATAGTAGAGATTTGAATGTCAGGTATGAAGGGTAAGCGCGGTAATTCGCCATGGCACGTACGCCAAATATGCGTCGTAATAAATAACTGAGTGATGACTAAGGCGCAAAATATGTGTCGCAATAGCATTCCTGGGGTTTTTATATGGGGTTTTTATATGGGAATACTCAATCCGACGGATTTGGAGTAGCTGGATGGGTACAGGGGTAAGAGTGGAGTCAAATTAAAGGGCAGTTTGAGGGGGTGAGACGTGGTCTCGAATTAGTAAGTTTTTGGGGCGAGGGATTCGTTTAAATTGAAAGATAGGGAGGAAATCGTGCCTCGTAGGCCGAAGAAGGGGAGGGGATTTCTTGATTGACCGTTTAGAGATAGGGACCACTAAGGTATATCGTCTAAATGATCGGTTGGGTGAGGGAGTAGGGTATGACTCGAGATTGAAGGTTTTGATGGAGTTCTGAATTGATTTTCGAAGAGATGGTGGAATAATACCGCGCGAAAAATAGTGGGCCGTCACAGCAGCATTAATAGTAGCAGACGAAGGATCACAGGACGAAGTAAGTTATCTTTCTAAGAATACTGTACGATTGTCAGTTTTTGAAGAACATGTAGTGGCATGCTAAACCATTGTTTAATTTGTTCTTAGGAAGAGGGACCTATCAACAATGCAGCATTGCGTTCAAGTTACATCGTCTCATTGGAGCTTGCGAAGACATGCCAACCATTTACATCCGGACCGTTTTTCAAGGAACTGCTACTGAAGGTGGTGCACGAGGTAAGCCCAACACAGGTAAATAAATATAAATGTATTAATCTTTCACGTATGACGATACTCCGCCGGGTAGAAGAAATGGCAAATAATGTGGCGGACCGATTAAGAAGCGTCGCAAGTAATTTTGTTTCGTATTCTTTAGCTCTGGATGAGAGCAGGGACATCTCTGGTACGCCACAACTTGCCATTTTTATCCGCGGGGTAGATGAAAATTTAGTAGTTACGGAGGAATTGCTAGATTTTCTTTGTGACGAAGTCACGTCACGCGCCGCGCAAGCGTACGGCGCCGAGCCGATAAGCCGAGTTCGCGCCGCGGCCGCTAGGCGGCCGCGAAACCGCGGACTGTCTCGCGAGCGAAGATTTACGGCCTCACAATATAAAGGCCGTGGCGAGCGAAACTGACAGCTCTTGTACCGCATGTGTTAGTGGCTTTCGCAGCCGGACCATACACCCAAGACGCTCTGTTTGCTATCCGTGAGGTGTGCACGCGTCGACCATCGTCACGCTGTGCCGAAAACCAACCTCTGTCCGAAATAGGCCGAGAGCAATCTTGCGCCCTACCTTGCCAGTGAGGTGTCTCCGCGCCCTATAAGCCAGAGCCCTATTGCACACTGGAACTCCGCTATACGACTCCCGTACGGACGCGCCTTTTGGGCCGTCTAGGGCAGAACGTTACACAAACTCCGCATCCTTGATCCCCCAGCTCGCCGACAGCGCCGTCGCCGCGAGAACCACGCCGCCGCGAATTACCGAGTCTCGTATCCGCGACCGCAAAACGACACGCGGAAACAAATGTAAACAAAATCATTAAGCACAATAAACATTGTTACTTGTTTACCACGCTTTGATCATTCGACGAACCCGGCCTTACCGACTGAGTCGGCACCTAACTCCTTCTCCGTCCCACCGGCAACCGTCTCGCAAACCGGAGACTGTCACATCTTCCATTGAAGGAAGGTACGACAGGCGAGGATATTTTCTCATGCGTAGAAGAGGTCATAGAACGCGGTAATTTGCAGTGCTGGATAAATTCATCGGATTAATAGGCCACATTCAATCGAAGGGAAAAAATTTAGCAATTCCTCGGGAAATAATTGCTATACATTGCTTAATTCACCAGGAGTATTTATGTGCTAAACGCGTCGAATTAAGCAATGTAATGGCAGTTGTTGTCCAAACTACTAATTTTATTAGACATAATGGCAATAAACGTATACAATTCAAAACATTTTTGGAGGAACTGGACCCTGAGTATGGCGAACTGCCGTATCATACAGAAGTTCGTTGGCTCAGCCGCGGAAAAGTTTTGGATAGATTTATTCACCTTCGTGAGGAAATTGTTATATTTATGAATGGGGCGGGACGTCCAGTTCCTCAACTTTAGGACAATGCCTGGATAAGGGACCTTGCTTTCTTATCCGACATTGTCGATCACTTGAGTAAACTCAATCCCCATAAAAAACTTCAAAAAAGTAAAAAAATTACGCCAAGTACACGAAATCAAATAAATCACAAAAAATAGAAGATAAAAGCAAAATAAAAAAAAGATGTGAAATCAAAACGAGGTGCAAGTACATAAAGGTGCTTTCCCGCAGCGTGCAAATGCGACACTGTGTACCGCAATGTAAGATTCGGTGCTTTCCAACTGCGCTTAATAATATTAACCAGATATATTTTTATAGAAATAAATATTTCAATACCAATAAATATTTTATCCAAAATACTTGGCGCTGCGAAACCAAAAAAATGTTAATTGTCTTATTAATAGTAAATTAATAGTTTAAAATAACTCACTTACAATCTAAAATACATTAAGAACGCACAGAGAGGGTAAAAAGAAAAAGATTATTGCAATTTATACATATTTATTCAGTTTAGCAACACCAATTCGAGGCGCAGCACCAAGTATTTTGAATAAAATATTTATTGGTATTGAAATATTTATTTCTATAAAAATATATCTGCTTAATATTATTAAGCGCAGTTGGAAAGCACCGAATCTTACATTGCGTTACACAGTGTCGCCTTTGCACATTGCGGGAAATCACCTTTATGTACTTGCACCTCATTTTGATTTCACATCTTTTTTTTATTGTACTTTTATCTTCTATTTTTTGTGATTTTTTTGATTTCGTGTACTTGGCGTTATTTTTGTACTTTTTTGAAGTTTTTTATGGGGATATCACTTCTTTTTACAAAGATAATTTGTATTGGGAATGACTTCAGATAATTTTTAATATTATATTATCTTCTATTTTTTATAATTTATTTGATTTCATGTACTTGGCGTATTATTTTTACTTTTTTGAAGTTTTTATGGGCATCTCACTTCTTTTTACAAAGATAATTTCCATAGGGAATGATTTCAAATAATTTTTAATATCATATTATTACCGGGGCCGTGGGGGCCGTCAGTAATAAAAATAATCCCCATAATATATTTATATAATAACATAAATATTATAATAATTTTAAAGAAATAAATTTTTTATTTTATACAGATACATGAAAAAGTGCTTATTTGATTTGCTCGTGCAGCAGGGTTACTTTCTCTTTCAGCTGTTGAAATAATTCTCTTCGTCGTAATCGTTAACTGAAATAGGACACATTTACTAATTATTTATAAATTAGCATACGTGCTCATATGTCAAGATAAGTGAATGAATAATTGCGTATGCAAAACCCTACCTTCAAATTTGTGCGTACATAGTCTGACGTAGATCACACTACATTATCTGCTTCGATTATCTGTAAATATATGAAAGCCACATTTTTTTTTAGTTATACGACTTAACGTAGAATTTATATAGAAATATAGAAATAGAGTGGCCTTTTGCTATAGTAAGTGTAGAGACTACATAATGTGTCCGAAGGAGGTGAGAGCGTATGGCAGAAAGTCTTGTTACAGGATATTTAAATTAAATGCTAATGGTAATAATTCAGCGAAAATGAACGAAGCGATCCAATATTTTTAACGCACAATTTATTGGTGTTGGAATAATATTAATTTAGTATGGTTATTGGTGAATTGAAATATTATTAATGGGAATCTAAAATATTAATGAATTAATGAATAGCGTGGCAACTACTGTGGTTTTTATATATTAAAGTATTACGAATGTGTGACGAAGTCACGTCACGCGCCATCCGAACGCTCGGCACCGAACACAAAGGCCTTAGTTCGCGCCGCGGCCGCTGGGCGGCCGCTGCCCCGCGGTGTCTCTCGCGAGCGAAGATTCGCGGCTTGCGCGTATAAGGCCCGCGGCGAGCGAGATTGAGAGCTCTTGTCCCGCACGCATTAGCAGTTCACGCTGCCGTACCGTACGTTCGAGAGGCTCTATATTTTTGTGGATTTCCGTGAGGTGTGCACGCGCCGACCTATCGTCACGCTGTGCCATTACCAGCCTCGTTTCCGATATAGGCCGAGAGAAATCTTGCGCCCTACCCCGTTGAAGAGGTATCTCTGCGCCCAATAGGCTGGAGGCCTATTGCACTTCGAACCTCCAAGATACGACTCTCGTACGGACGCGCCTCTTAAGGCCACCAAGAGCAGAACGTTCACTAGACCGCATCCCCGTTCCTACGAAACGCCGAAAACTCGCCGCCGTCGCGAAACGACGCGCCGTACCGCCGTAGCACCGCCGACGCGATCGGAATTTACAACCAAAGACAACTTGTAACATCCACCTTAGTGAAAAAACACTATTATTTATGTTAACCACAGCTGTGCTCATTCGCCGAACCCGGCCTTGCCGACTGAGACGGCAACCTATCCCTTCTCCGTCCCACCGGTAATCGTTCCGCAACCAAACACGATTACAAATGTCTTTCGCAAAAGATTGAAAAGCATCAAGGGAGATGTGTTTGACTTGCTCTACATTGCAAGCAGTCCCCATAATCTATTTTTTTATTAATTCTTAATGCTACGGCGTTTGGCAAATTTACCTTATTTGACAAATTTCCAGAAACCTGTGCGAAACAAGATGCTCTGTCTATCTACCTAATCTTCTCCGGACAACCTCCAAGCCTGTGCGTCCCCTTCAATTTTATATCCAAGTCTTGTGCGTCCGTTTGATTTCTATAATATATATAAGCTTTACATAAAAACTCTAAATTGCTGGTATACAAATAAATATCTGGCAATTTAAATGCAAGATGCAATGCAATTTTTTGTTACTACAATATTTATTTTGTACATGCATGGTACAAATTTCCAGAAATTTATGCGAAAGAAGATGCTTCTCTGTCAAACCTTCTCCGGACAACTTCCAAGTCTGCGAGTCTACATAAAAAATCTATTAAAAGTTTTTGGCGACCCACCTTGTTAATTGAGACAATAATTCAGTCTCCCATGTAGTGTAAAAACTCGTGACATTTCAAATTTGGACAAGTTACCTTATTTGACACTTGGCAGGTTATGATGAATTGACACTTGGTAGGTTATAAAGCGATGACACTTGGTAGGTGTTGGGAATTTATGTTTCCCGGGTCATCAACTGGATACATAACTGTTATTCCTACAGATGGCGCAGACCATACGCGGCCTACGATTTGACTTATATCGTTCTTGGCTGTTTCCTCTCTTTGATAAAAACGCTTTGTATGTGCCTTAAAACTCTCTTGTTCTTTTTGCTTTTCTTTCTATTCTAATTGTGCTCTTGCATTTTGTATGTGTGTTCCTAATAAAGTTATAAACGACGTGTTAATAACAAAACCGGCTCAGACTATTTCTCAACAGATTATGAGACTTAAGCGCTGGTGTATCGGTGAGTTGAGACACGTGGCTTTTTGAGGTTAGGAATAGCAGTGGACTCGCAAGAGACAATTGTGTCCGAACGTTACTTTCATAGACAGTGACTTATCGGTCGTGAAGTGAAAGATAGAATGGCAGACGAGGGTATGCTAAGAGACATTCGAGTGACTAAGCTCACGAAGACAACGTATGGTCGTTGGAAAATCGAAATTCGTGATGTGCTCGAGAGTCATCGAATCTGGGAAATTGCAGTTGGAAAAGTGCCGAAGCCAAGTGAAGTAAAAACTCAAGGAGGCGGCGTTGCAAACTTGAAAGAGATCGAGGACTGGAAAGCAAAGGACAGCAAGGCACGCTCTATCATTCGATCAACCCTGGACGACACAACGTTTGATCAGGTCTGCGACTGCGAGACGTCAGTAGACATTATGGAAAGGATCAAGGCGTTTCGTGAGCCAAAAACGTTAAATGCCCTACTTGAGATGCTACGTGAGTTTTTCACATATTCATGGAAATCTGATGATACAGTTGGTACGTTTGTAGCAGGACTGAAGGTCATTGCGCGTAGAATCGAAGCCTTGGAATCGGAAGATTTTGGCAAAAAACTTAATGAAAAACTTTTGATGGCGAAGATTCTTGGATGTTTACCGAAAGAATTCGACAGTTTTGTGACCAGCTGGTCGCTTTTATCGGACGGAACTGCACTGGAGCCGTTTCTTGAGAAGCTCGCTAATGCTGAAAGAAGCATGGGGGTTCGTCTGGATGATGTGACAGCTGAAGTGTTTAAGCTGCAGTCGAAATCATCAGATGATCAATCGATGAAGGCAGTCAAGAAAAAGTTCAAAGGCAAGTGCCACAAGTGTGGCAAAATTGGACATACGAAGCGAGACTGTTGGTCGAAATCAGAAAAATCGGAAAGGAGTGAGCCACAGAAAGATTCAAAAGAATCAAAAGATGTAAAAAGTGGGAACGGGCTATCAGCTTCATCCGCATTTGAATTGAGGCATACTGGATGTATCATCGCAGATTCTGGTGCGAGTGTTCACCTCAGTGGTAATATTGAATGGTTCTCATCGCTGCGGAAGCTTTGTGCACCGCTTGTATTAAATATTGCCAATGGTAAAACACTGAAAGCAACCCACGTTGGTGACATCAAAATTGAAAAATCAATTAATGGCAAGATGTGGGAAAATCGGACATGGGAATCCGTATACTACTGTGAAGACATGGGTGGTGAATCGCTCTTCTCAACGACATTTATGGAGAAGACGAAAGGTTATAGTTTTTACCATGGAAAGGGAATTATGAAACTGATTGATGGAAAGAAGACAATACTTGGTGGTAGAAGACTTGACAACCAGTATGTACCTTTCATTCGTGTTGTGACACCAGCAGCCTCAGTGAGAATTGCCCGATCAATTGGATTGTGGCATCAGCGTCTTGGCCATGTCAGTGACAATATGATACGAGCAATGGCAAGAAATGATCTTGCTGATGGTCTGGAAGTAATTATAACAAAGAGGGACGACTGTGACTCGTGTCATTTGGGAAAGCAGACAATCAGTCCTCATCCCACATGCAAAAGGCGTGAGTGTCTACCTGGACAGCGCTTTCATTCGGATGTCTGTCATGTTGGAGTAACATCGTGGAACAGATGTAGGTATTTTCTGACATTGAAGGACGAAGCATCTGGGTATCGCAGAGTCTTCTTCATGAAATCAAAAGAGGAAGTATCCAGCATTCTGAAGCAGTTCTTCTTGGAAGCAGAAAAAGAGACTGGGAGAAAAGTGATTTCGTTAAGAACTGACAATGGAACAGAATACGTAAACGATAAGGTAAAGGATGTTCTCAGGTTAGTGAACGTTGTTCACGAGTTGTCGCCACCTTATGTAAAACAGTGTAACGGTATGGCTGAAAGAGAAAATCGTACGCTGTGCGATACAGCTCGATCAATGTTATTTAACACTGACCTTTCTAGGACAGATCGTCATTTACTGTGGACAGAAGCCATTGGAACGGCAGCATATCTTCGTAACCGTGTGCCGAATCGAGGAAATATTAGTACGACTCCGTATTTTGAATGGTTTGGGAAGAAACCTGATGTGTCCCATTTGCGGGTCTTTGGAGCAAAAGCCTTTGTACATATTCCTGATTCAATGAGACGTAAGATGGATCCCAAGGCAAAGAAAACAATATTTGTTGGGTACGATTGCTATACCAACAAAGTATATCGAGTTTTCAATCCTGATAAAAAGACGGTCGAAAGAGTCGCAGATGTTGAAATCACGGATGTGACGGATGCAACTGATCAAGTTCTTTTTCCTGTACCATGTGAAGAGCAAGAAGAGGAATTCGAAGAACAAATTGCTGAGGAGTTGCCTGTCATAGATGAAATTACTGTCACGGACTCTGATGACGACCTCGTAGATGCAACGATGGAAGTCACTGAAAGTTCGTCAACAACCCGACCACTGAAGAAGAGGAGTGTACGTCAGCCAGTTCCATCAGATCGGGTGTTGCGAAACAGAGTAAACAAGTCAGCCCGCTTAGCGGCAATGAAGATTTCACTGGACCCGGTTTCTTATGAAGATGCAACCTCAAGAGACGACTCGGCCCTCTGGAAGCAGGCAATGGACGATGAGATGGCATCACTACTTAAGAATCAAACGTGGGAGCTTAAACCCTTGCCAAAAGGGCAACCGGTAGTCTCATGCAGATGGGTCTTCAAGTCAAAGTTGCAGCCAGATGGCACTATTGAACGACACAAGGCACGATTAGTCGCACGAGGTTTTAGTCAAACTCGAGGTATCGACTATTTCGAGACCTTTTCGCCTGTGGTACGTTACGAGTCAGTGAGAACAGTTTTAGCTATAGTTGCTAAACACGACATGGAACTGGCACAATTTGATGTAAAGACGGCCTTTCTTAACAGCTCCCTTGAAGAGGAAATATACATGCAGCAGCCGGAGGGATATGAAGATGGGTCAGACCGGGTGTGTCGGCTGAAAAAGGGTCTCTATGGACTTAAGCAAGCACCCAGAAACTGGAATGCCAAATTCAACGAATTTGTGGCGTCACGTGGACTTACACAGTCAGAGTCCGATCCGTGTGTCTTTACCAAGGGCGCCAATACAGATGACTGGACAATTTTGTGTCTATATGTGGACGACGGACTTGTGGCATGCAAACGAAAGAAAACACTGGATACTTTCGTCTCATCACTGACGTCAGAATTCGAAGTTGTATACCATGAACCATCGTGTTATGTTGGGATGGAAATAACACGTAATCGTGAAGAAAAGACACTTTGCATTAATCAACAAGGATACATCTCTCGTATGTTACATCGCTTCGGCATGGAGGAATGCAAGTCTGTGGGTTCTCCGATGGATCCTTCTGTTCACTTAACTGAACCAATCGAGGAGACTATGGAGAAACGTTTTCCATATCGGGAAGCAGTTGGCTGCTTGAACTATATTGCAATGATATCAAGACCCGATATTGCGTTCGCTGTGAATGTTCTCGCTAGACGTTCGAATAATCCACGGGAGCTTCATTGGAGGGCGGTAAAACGTGTCATGAAGTACCTTAAGGGCACGATGGATCTGTCCTTGCGTTTCTACGGAAAGTCATCGATTGACCTGGTTGCATATTGCGACTCTGACTTTGGTGGTGACATGGAGGAGAGGAAATCTACGTCTGGATACGTGATCTTACTTCATGGTGGACCAATCGCCTGGTCAGCAAGTCTGCAACCAGTTACTGCTTTATCATCGGCAGAAGCAGAGTATATGTCAATGTCAGAGGCGTTAAAGGAGATTCTTTGGCTGAGACCGTTTATGGAATTCCTCGGTCTACAGCAGAAGAAATCTACCGAGTTGAGGGTGGACAACCAGGCAGCAATAGCGATGTCAAGGAACCCTGAGTTTCATAGGAAGACGAAACATATAGCCAGGCGTTTCCATCGCATCAGACAGGAGCAGGAGGCTGGCAACGTTGGGGTTACGTTTGTACCATCGGAGGACCAGGCAGCAGACCTGCTCACCAAGCCTCTGACAACACCTATAATCTCACGATGTCTTACTCACATAGGGATGACGTCGGGAACAAGAAGAGGTGTTGGGAATTTATGTTTCCCGGGTCATCAACTGGATACATAACTGTTATTCCTACAGATGGCGCAGACCATACGCGGCCTACGATTTGACTTATATCGTTCTTGGCTGTTTCCTCTCTTTGATAAAAACGCTTTGTATGTGCCTTAAAACTCTCTTGTTCTTTTTGCTTTTCTTTCTATTCTAATTGTGCTCTTGCATTTTGTATGTGTGTTCCTAATAAAGTTATAAACGACGTGTTAATAACAAAACCGGCTCAGACTATTTCTCAACAGTAGGTTATAAAATTCAATAGTATACATAGGTATATGTATAATGACGGACGCCGATCCCTGCCGAATGATCCCGAGAGTCGCGAACGAAACATACACTAGTTTCTTTTGGCTGAAAGTGTGCGTGTAACGCGTATACGTATTATGTTGACGAAAATTTCGCTTGGAGAAGGATAAGGAGAAGGAGAAGAAAATCTTACCGTTTCCGACTGATCCATGAGACGATATTATGATATCTCTGTCATGCGTGGACAGATTTTATTGAAATTTGGTTTTATTCGAAAGCTTATATGCGGTTTACATAAGAAAAATGCCTTTAAATTTATAAAATATTGCAGGCGTCATGAGATATTAATGAAATAAGTTTCAGGTTAGGTTGGAATAGCCCGGCGACGAGTAAATGATAGCGGTAGCGACAGTCGACATATACAGGGTGTCTTTCCTGTACTTGGCGTCGAGACGCTGCCGCGTCTCTAGATGTATCGTTACAAGGTAGAGACAGAACAGTTATAGAACTTTTTGATAGCATTCAATTATTTAAAGCACAATTGCATTTATTCATGGGCCACCTACGGACTCAAGTCACAACTCATTTTCCAAAATTAGAATCACTCTCCGTAGGAAATAATTTAAAGTTCGATAATTACGCCGATATATTACAGACTCTGTATGACGAATTTTCCTCGCGTTTTCAAGATGTCGTGAAAATAGATAAAGAATTAAGTATCATAGTAGCTCCATTTCATTGCGACGCGCATTCGGCTCCAGCGCATTTACAATTAGAAATATTAGAATTGTAAAATAATAGATTACTCAAGTTGAAATATGGACAGTACGATAATGTTTTAGAATTCTACAAACATCTACCACGGATGAGATTTCCTCAACTCCACCAGCTCGCCGCGACAATAATATCCATTTTTGCCTCAACGTATGTGTGTGAGCAGCTCTTTTCTGCTATGAAAAGAGCGAAGTCAGCTCACAGAAATAGATTAATCGATTCAAATTTGAAAAATGGCCTCGTTTTAACCACTTGTCAGAACATAGTTCCTGACATTCCTATATTAGTACAAACCAAAAAGCGGCGGAGATTGAAGGGAACCTGAACCGTGGTATCGATTGACGAGACCACAAAATAGTAGTAGTAATCTTTTATTATCAAATAATCAAGGATCACCCCTAAGGGTTACAATTTCTCACATACTTTCTCCTTCGCCATTCACACAATTTTTCCTTAAAACTACCTTATCCTACTTAATCTAACTTAACCTAACTTAACCTAAATCTTAAACTCTACATCTCCCCTCCCGCTCGCTCGCTCGCTCTCTCTCCCCCTCCGTCCCCTGGACCTCCGCTTCCACTCGCTTCCCCTCTCACTCCCATTCCTCCACTCACACCTCCGAACCCCACCCACACCCCGCTCTTCTTTCTTCCAACTTCTTCATCCACTCTTCCCCCTCCCCCTCATCCCCTAACACCTCCATCACCACCTCTTGCCATCCCCTCTCGATTCCCCACCCTGTACAGACCTCCCATACGTGTTCCCACGTCTCCTCCTCCTGCCCACACATTCTACACCTCCTTCTCTCCTCCTCCTCCCAGTGTCTCCCCTCCTTCATCTCATTCCCTAACCTAAACCGTGCTACCCTCTTCCAGCTATCCTCCCCCCACCCTTTCTTCATATACCCCGGCACCCCCACCCCTTTCACCCTCCCGTACCACTTGTTATACCGCGTCTCTTTAATCCTCCTCCACCTCTCCTCTTCTTGCAACCTTCTCTCCCTCTCCACCAACTCCTCCCCCCTTATCCCCCCCCCTATCCCTCTCCCTCTCCACCTCCTCCACCGTCCACCCCCTGTCCTTATAATACTGCTCCCTTTCCTCCTCCCACCCTTGCAGAACCTTTCCTCTCCTCATCCTCCTTTTCATTTCCTCCCAACATTCCCTTGCCAACTCCCCCCCTTCCCCTCCTCTAACTTCCTCTCATAGCCCCACGCCCTCATCCCCGCCCCTCCCTTCATCATCCCCCTCTGCAACTCTTCCCTTACCATATAACCTGGTGTACTTCGTTCCACCCCCAACACCCACTTCAGATACCTCTCCTGCAGTCCTTCCACCCTTTCCCTACCTTTCCATCCCCACACCTCCACCCCATAACTAACCACCGCCCACACCAACTTATCGAATAACCAAATCCTTCTTCCCCAGTCCTTCCCAAACTTCCTTTTCCCAATCCCCCACACCTGTCCCATCACCGCAGCCCCCTTTCTTACCCTCTCCTTCACGTGTTCCTCCTGTCCTCCATTTCCCATATATGTGTATCCTAAATATTTAAAACTCCTTACCTCCTCCAACTCCTTTCCCTTCCACCTCCATACCACTTTGCTCCATCTGCCCCCCCCCCCCTTCTACACCTCATCACCTTTGTCTTCCCCACATTAACTTGTAACCCCTTCCCCTCCACGTACTTCTCCAGTTTGCCCATCATCCCCTTCATCCCTTCCACATCCTCCGCTAGTACCGCCACGTCGTCCGCGTACGCCAGAGTATATACCTTTCTATCCCCCAGCTTCACCCCCCCCCAACCTCCCCTCCCCAGCACTTCGTCCATGTCCGCGGTCAGAAGCGTGAACATAATTGGGCTTAGCGGGCACCCCTGCCTTACCCCCCTTGCCGTCCAAAACCTCTCCCCCTCCTCCTCCCCCACTCTGACTCTTCCTATCGTTTCCCTCAGGACCTCCTCACACCTCACCACCAGCTCTTCCCTCACCCCCCTATCCCTCATAGCCTTGGCTAATACCTCTCTGTCCACCGAGTCAAACGCGGCCTTCATATCGACAAACAATACCACCAACCTTCTCTCCTTCCTCCCTACTTGCCTGTTTATCAGGTAATTTAGTGCGTATATGTTGTCGATACATCCTACCCCCCTCCTAAACCCCGTTTGACTCGGCGGCAGCAGCTTCTTCTCCTCTACCTCGACCCTTAGCTGTCTCGACCCGACCTCTCTGCCAGTACCGCAGCGTAGATCTTATACGCCGTCTGTGTTAATGTGATACCCCTATAGTCTTCTACCCTTTCTCCGGCCCCTTTCTTCATCACCGGCACCACCACCCCTTCCTTCCAATCCTCTGGCCACCCTTCCCCCCTCCATACCCTGTTGCAGATTACCCACAGCCACTTTTCCACCTCCTCCCCCCCGTACTTCCACACCTCATTCTGTATTCCATCCCCCCCCCCCGCCTTCCCGTCCTTTAAACTCTTCACCACCCTTCTTATTTCCTCCCTTCTTATCTCCCTCTCTCCGTCCCTCTCCCTCACCCTCCCTTCACCTTTCGTCACCCTCCATTCCACCCCTCCCAATAGTCCCCTGAAATACTCGTCCCATTTCTCCATTGCTATCTTTTCATTTACCCTCTTTCTCCTTCCCCTCTCTCTATTCACTACCTTCCACACCTGTCCTTCTGTCCTTACCCCCTCCAGTTCCCTTTCCCAACGCTCCATCTCCTTCTTCCTCTTTTCCTCACACATCCTTCCATATAACCTCTTCCTCTCTCTGTAACCCTTCCCATCTCCTCCCTCCCTTCTCCACTTTCTCAACTCCCTCCTCACCTTACTCTTCTCTTCCCTACACTCCTCATCCCACCAGCCTCCCTTCCTTTTCCTCTCCCTCCCCCTTTCCGACTTCCCCACCGCTACCTTTATCCTTTCTCTCAACTCTCTCCACTCCTCCTCTAGTCCCCAGTTACCCTCCTCCCTCTTCCCAAAACTCTTCATAAACTCCTTTCTCCCTTCCTCTGCCCAGTTTCCTCTTCCTCCTCCCTTCTTCCCATCACCTTTCTTCCTCTCCACTCCGCCCTCGTCCTCTCCCCTTACCCAGACCACCAACGGCTGATGGTCCGATTCTACTCTCTCTCCCACTTCTACCCTTTCCACCTTCTCCCAAGTGTCTTCATTCCCAATCACATAATCAATCACCGTATTAGCTCTCCCTCCTGTAAATGTCCACTCCCCCTGCTCATCCCCCTCCACACCCCCGTTTAAAATACTCCACCCCCTTTCTTCCAAGTTTTCGCACAACCTCCTCCCATCACCATTTACCTCCTTATCTTTCGACCTCCTACTCCCCCGTCCCCCTCCCTCAACCTCCTCCCATCCCAATACCCGCCCCCTTCTTCCCCTGTCCTAGCGTTAAAATCCCCCCCTATTAACCCCCTCACTCCCCATTCCCTCTCTTCCATCCACTCCCCATTCCCTCTCTTCCATCCACTCCCCATTCCCTCTCTTCCATCCACTCCCCTACGTCCTCCAACTTCCTTTGCATGTCTCCATTCACATACACCCCCACTATCCTCCACCACTCCCCCCCCATCCTTACCTTTTTCGTCAAGATCCCTTCCCTTCCTCCTTCCTCCTCCACTCCCACTTCCAGTCCCTTCCTTACCCCCATTAACATCCCTCCGATTGCTCTACCCTTTCTCTTCTCCCTCCGCGCCCACTGTCTACTCCACGTATACCCCCTGGGCAGCCTCCTTTCTATATTTCCCCATCCCCCCTCCTCCATCCACGTCTCACTCATCACTACCACGTCCCACTCCTTCAAACCTATCCAAAAGTCATCGTCTTTGCTCCTCAGCCCAGCCACGTTCCAGAATGCAACCTTGCACATACCCCGCCCTCCCCCCTTGCTCCCCCTCACTCCCCTCTCCCTCCCCCTTTCCCTTATCTTTCGTTTCCCTGCTCTTCCACCCAGCTTTCTCTCAGCTCATCCCATCTTCTCATCTTTCTGTTCACCCACATCTTCATGTATCCCACCTGTACCTTCTTTCCCCCCTCCCTCTCCCTCCCCGCCTCTCTTTCCACCTTCCATCTTGCCTTTCTTTCCTCCTCCGTCAGATCATCATCTATCCTCTCCTTCCTTCCCCTCAGTTTTTTCCTCGCCTCCATCACCTTTATTTTCTCCTCCCTTCCCGTCAGCTTCACCAAAACCAGACCGCTGCCTTCCTTTCCCCTTCTCCCTACCCTTCTCACCTCCCTTATCCCCCCCTCCTCCAATCCCATTGTGGCCCACAACTTCTTCACCTCCTTCTCCTCCTCTACCCCCTCTACCCCCAGCCCCCTTACCACAACGTTATTCCTTCTCTCCTCCCTCTCCTTCTTGTCCTGTTTTAACTCCAACCTTCTTACTCTTACCAAACAATCCTCCACTTCTCCCCCCTCCCCCCTCTCCATACTACCTCTCCCAACCTTTTCCCTTTCCCATTTTTCTATCTTCCCTATCATTTCCTCCACCCTCCCATCCCTCTCTGCCATCCTCTCCAACCTTTCTTCTATCTTTTCCCTCCTCCTCTTCTCTTCCCTCCTTCCCTCCTCCCATTTCCTCCTTTCCTCTCTCCATTCCTCCATCTCCTTTTTTCTTTCCTCCCTTTCCTTCCTCATCTCCTCCTTCACCTCCCTCAACTCCTTCCTCATTTCCTCTTTCTCCTCCCTTATCTCCTTCATCAACTCCTTCAATATCCCCACCACATTCCCTATGTCCTCTCTTTCTTCTCTCCCCCCCCTTTCTCCCCTCCCTCCGGCGATCTCACAGTCTTCCCACTCCTTTTGAACCCTTCCCTCGTCTTTTCCCCTCCCGACCCTTCTTCCTCCTCCCTCTCCTTTCTCTTTTTTCCCCTGCAGCTATCTATACTCCCTGCATAGCTGCCCACGCTACTCCCACTATCATTCCTTTGCCTTCCCTCACTCATCAACTTTCCTTTTTCCTTTCCTGCTCCATCCCCCCTCCCCTCTTTTCCCTTATCATCCGCCATTACCCGTCCTCCTCTCAAGCCCAAACTTTTCGCCGTCTTCTCGACTCTTACCCTTAACTTCCTACGTCTATCCTTTTTCCTTTTACCCCGTTCAAAACTCCCGCCTTCTGTTCCTCTCTTCCTACTTCCTCACCTGTCCGCTAGATACCTCCACCTACTCCTCTGCCTACCTCTTCCCGCCAAACTGAAACCTATCCTCCTACCTAACCTACAAACCGCTCCCTTGTCCTGCTTCACACTTCGCCACCCACTATTCCTGCCCTTTTCCCTTTATTCTCCCCTCTTCCTCACCTCTCCCCTAACCTTCTCCACTCACTCCCTATCCTCTCGTATCTCCCTCCACTCACACTTCCTTCACACAAAATGCACCACCAAACACACACTTCTGCCACTCTCGCGACCGGAAACGGAAGTCGACAACAAAATAGTAATAGTATTATATTAGTACCATTACTATTTTGTTGTCATATATTGTATTACCTATACTCGAAATACTACAAGTACTGTTATAACAATAACAGTAGTTGTAGTAGTGGTGGTGGTGCTGGTGGTGGTGTAAGTAGCAGTAGTACTGTACATATTAATAATAAGAGTGAGAGAGAGAGAGAGAGAGAGAGAGAGAGAGAGAATGGTGTGTGAAACCAATCAGTTCTTTTGAGAACTACCAACTCTTGTCAACGAGGGATAACAAGAACGTTCACAAATTTGTTCTTTTCAGAACTACCTCATTCATAACAGAATACTCAAGGCTTCAAATTGAATAAAAATGAATCCACGATTAATAAATATTAACAAATTATACATAGAAATATATGTATTTTCACTTATGGATCTAATATTGGACCAACTTTATAAAAGTTTGTTTTAAAGAGTATCCGAATACTTTTGTGGCCCACTGTATATGTATATGTGACATATATGTTATTAGATATCTTCAAATCAAAATACTCAAATTTACGTATACGAATTTGTTAAAATTAACTTTCTGAATCTTATACTATAAAGCGGAAAGTGTGTGTTTGTCTGTCGCCGAAAAACTTTCTAACGGTAAAGTCTGGGGTCACGAAAGGTATCTCGGCTCATTATGCCTGGCTAATTCAGATGAATGTGACTATTTTCAGCTCGCTACGTCCTTCCCTTCTCGAGTTATTAGTTAAAATATACGAATAGTGTCTACGATTCCAAGCCGCCGGTGGCTGGCGAGAGAGACAGAGCGTAGGCACGTGAAAGACGAAACGAGACAGAGTATCTCTCTACGTAGCAGACGGTAACGCCGCGCGACACATTCGTCACCTCTCGCTCGCTCTCGGGTACCTCGGGTTCTCTCAGTCTCGACCGAATGATTCCAAGAAGTGGTGCGGATAGCGACGACCGCTTAACGCATACATTGTTGAGAATGTTGGGATGATCCCAGAGCAAGAGATTCTCAATAAATAATTTGTGGATGACTGAATTAGTAAAATTGATTTGTTTTGAAGTTTCTTTCTTGCAAGCATCAATTGTTTTTTCAGGGAAATATTATTTGGGACGGTAAAATTAGAATCTAAATTCCGGGCGAAGCCGGGTAATAAAGCTAGTATAATATAAAATTCTGTGCGTTTTCGTTTGGTCTTTGTTGCGGACTCGACACGTCGAAGTTCCAACGATCGAGAATTAGATTTTAGACGTAATTTAGCGTATAAGATAGTCCTTAAGTATAGCCGTTAAGTTTAGTGTAAAATCTAATTCTCGATCGTTGGAACTTCGACGTGTCGAGTCCGCAACATTGGTCCTTCGAGCCGGAGCCGGCAAAATCGCGAGAACGTTCGAGTGATCGGTTCCGGAATTTTCTACCGCGACCACGTGGTGACTGCGCTCGCTCTCGACCTTCACGATGGTCGACAGGATCAACATCCCGAACATTAACGGGCGAGACAGCGATCGGGCTTCAAATCTGCTCAGGTGTTTGAAGTCTCCACTGGGCAAGAACCATCTACCGCGTGTGGACTGTGCGAGGGTGCACACGACCTTCTCTTTCGTCTTGGCTACCAGGAGAAGTCGCAACAGGCGAGAAAGCGACGCTCCCGTCGCTGCAACGACGCCTACAAGGTTTAGACGGCACCCTGTGTGTCGGTGGGCGGCTGCAGCACTCGCTACTCTCCTTCAGCCGCTGCTCTGCTTCGATCCTCCAGTCATCCTGCAGGATGAATCCCACTTCGCCTCCAGGGTCAACGAGACGCGCCGACGAGGACTTCACGGAGGCGTCCAGATCCCGCGGTCCACGTTCCGCCAGCACTGCTGGACGCTGCGAGGGCTGACGATGGTGAAGGCGTCCATACACCGCTGTCCCACCTGCTTGCTTTGGAACAACAACTCGCTATCTCCATCCGTAGTTTATACTGGTTTCGCGTACTTGCGTCGATAAATGTTGTGCTTGCAACTGTCAGTATTTTCTACGATCTTCGCGTGCTCGCGCCGATACACGTTGCACTTGCAACTACTTTCTCTACTATCTTCGCGTGCTCGCGCCGATACACGTTGCACTTGCAACTACTTTCTTTTACGTCTTCGCGTGCTCGCGCCGATACACGTTGCACTTGCAACTACTTTCTTTTACGTCTTCGCGTGCTCGCGCCGATACACGTTGCACTTGCAACTACTTTCTCTTCTATCTTCGCGTGCTCGCGCCGATACACGTTTCACTTGCAACTACTTTCTTTTACGTTTTCGCGTGCTCGCGCCGATACATGTTGCACTTGCAGCTAGCCGTAGTCATACTAGTTTCGCGTACTTTCGTCGAGTCACGTTGTGCTAGCAACTGTCAGTATTTTCTACGATCTTCGCGTGCTCGCGCCGATACATGTTGCACTTGCAACTATCCGTTCTCTATTACTTCGCGTGCTCGCGCCGTTACATGCTGCACTTGCAGCTAGCCGTAGTTTATACTGGTTTCGCGTACTTGCGTCGATACATGTTGTGCTTGCAACTGTCAGTATTCTCTACTATCTTCGCGTGCTCGCGCCGACGCGTGTTGCACTTGCAACTGTCATTACCTTCCTACATTATATGCACTGTACACTTTCTTGCGAAACTCGCAACTACGAGACGGAACAATCTCATCCATTCTCGATCGCCTCAATATCTTCATTCCGGCACCGTACAACGGTGAAGGACAAGATTCCGCCAATGGGCATTTAACAATTTCGTCATACTGACGAAGGCGGGCGGAATGTTTGGGATTGGCCCAAACGGGCACAGGCCAAGCCGCGCGCTCTTTAAAGCGACTAACGCGACCAGGTCGCGGTACGCGCGATCGCAGTGATGAGATCGGTCGGGCCATCTGTTGACGCGCACCTCAGCTAATTAGGCAGCTCTCTCGCTTCATCGCGTGAGCGACTGTGTTCTACCGGTGCGGTCCTCGTCCTGCTCAGGACGAGCAGCTATTAGGTGGGGTGCTGACGTCACAGAATTCGGCGAAACGGCCCGATCTCATCATCGCGATGCTTCTTCTTCTGCGAAACGTACTCGCGTCAACAAGTTACTTTAACTCGCATACCCGTGCTCCTCTGGAACGTCCCAGCGAATTCGAATTCGAACTGTTCGATTCAATCGCGGTATCTCGCGTACTCTCGCGTTATATTAAATAAGTACAGTGTCTGTGATTAGCTTAATTAGAACTACTTGTAATATATTGTGCAAACGTCTTGTAAATATACAGTGTTTGTGACCTTACACTAAACTTAACGGCTATACTTAAGGACTATCTTATACGCTAAATTACGTCTAAAATCTAATTCTCGATCGTTGGAACTTCGACGTGTCGAGTCCGCAATAGTCTTGTATATCTATCGGGAGTATGCTTGTAGTTGTAACGGGCATACAGCCTTTACAGTCGTAGACTTCTCCACCACGAGACATTATACCGAGGAGTGGGGAGTGAGCATATCACGGTCGAGCTCGAGGGCGTACCGACTGCCCTAGGGCAGATTTAGTGTGCATCCCTGCTCTATGCCGTGATCGATTGTACCTTTCAAGTTGAAGTACACGAATATTCGCTTCACTGCTTGCCAGTGCTCATGACTATGATTGTTCAAAAACTTGCTAACGGCTTGACCGCGAACGCAATATCTGGTCGCGTTACCGTGGCTAGAAATACAAGTGATCCGACGGCCTCGCGATACGGCACGTTGCCTGACTTGTCGTCGTTCTTGTCTAGCGGATACAGAATTGTGTGTGGATCTGCGGGCACACTCACAATTTTCGCGTCATACATTCAATATTTCTCTAGTAGTTTTTCGGTATACAAATTTTGGTGTATGACTTATTCGCTCTATCGCGGTCTATTTGAAGTCCGACATAAATGCTAGAGTTGCCTATTTTAATTTTGAAAGGGTGTAGCCGGATAAGCATAGTGAAAAGTGCCCCCAAACCAAATTGAACTTTGTTTGCGGCAATCGATAGGTTCCTCTAAGAAAACTATTTCTGCCAAGTTTCAACCCGATACCCCTACTACTAGGGTAGTTACAGGGTGAAACGTAATTTACAGTTTAAGCTCCATTACTTTTGTTCTATTGAATAGAAACTTATACGAAAAATCAGAGGCATTCTGCCCATTGATACACGTGTCTGTGAATTTTTTCAGAATTTTCAGTGGCAAAACCGAATTTTAAAAAATTCCAAAAGATTAATAATTACGATTTCAAAGTCAAAATTTCAAATTACAACTTTTATATTTTTACAGTTTTGGCGTCTTTGTATGGTCATTAATGTCTAATTTTTTCAGATTTTTCGAAAGGGTGGAACGCAGTCGCAAAAATCAAAAACTGATATTTCTTACCTTCCCGTACGCAAAGTTGTGACATGCTCGTACGACGAATATATTTTGTTCATTAAACGGGTGTTATATGCAATTCCAAATACTTTCACATGTTTTAAATGAGTCAATGCAATTAATCTGATAGCATTTTACCGTTGATAAGGGTGAAGTTTTACCTAATTGCGTGTATAAGTGATGTCAGTATGTAATAAGTCTCTCCACGACCGTTCTTGGTAGTTTCTTGAATTCTCTTCCTGCAAACAATATCATATGATGGGGTTTTTATTATGTGTCAAGCGTAATTAAAAGTAGGTCGGTCTCTAGAAACGCACGATTAGGTAAAACTTCACCCTTATCAACGGTAAAATGCTATCAGATTAATTGCATTGACTCATTTAAAACATGTGAAAGTATTTGGAATTGCATATAACACCCGTTTAATGAACAAAATATATTCGTCGTACGAGCATGTCACAACTTTGCGTACGGGAAGGTAAGAAATATCAGTTTTTGATTTTTGCGACTGCGTTCCACCCTTTCGAAAAATCTGAAAAAATTAGACATTAATGACCATACAAAGACGCCAAAACTGTAAAAATATAAAAGTTGTAATTTGAAATTTTGACTTTGAAATCGTAATTATTAATCTTTTGGAATTTTTTAAAATTCGGTTTTGCCACTGAAAATTCTGAAAAAATTCACAGACACGTGTATCAATGGGCAGAATGCCTCTGATTTTTCGTATAAGTTTCTATTCAATAGAACAAAAGTAATGGAGCTTAAACTGTAAATTACGTTTCACCCTGTAACTACCCTAGTAGTAGGGGTATCGGGTTGAAACTTGGCAGAAATAGTTTTCTTAGAGGAACCTATCGATTGCCGCAAACAAAGTTCAATTTGGTTTGGGGGCACTTTTCACTATGCTTATCCGGCTACACCCTTTAACACAATTCGTTCTTGATCAGTTCGAGCGTTTCTTTTGATCTTGCGGCTACTAGTCCGTCGTCCACGAATAAGGCTAGACATATTTCTTCGCCATTCATTTGTCCGATAAAAATGCACAGATCTCCCGCGCTACTTTTAAACTCGAATTGATCTAGAAACTGTTTGAATTTCTGATTCCAGCACCTTGATGGCTTTTTTTTTACTTTGAGGAAATCCCCACGGATACCCCCTCGGGGGAGGGTCGGGGTTATATGGGACTCGAACCCACTAAAACCTCCAAGATGGTCATCTTCTTGTCGTAGCTGCGCGCCTGAAGGGCAGGACTTGGTCCGGGATCAAACTAGCAATTACTTCCGCTTGCACTCCCCCCTCTGCGCATATTGGAACTCCGACACTACAGCCCCGTATCGGGGTCTTCCCTGAGGGAGCATTCTCCTCCCCCAGCAATATTCTTCGTAATTGGCGACCCGCGGCGGACTACACGCCCGCGTCGCCTCGTCCGGGGTCGCTGTTGCAAGGGTGGGTGATGCCCCACGGCACACCCACCCCACGACCCCGCGATTGGTGCGCTGCGTCCCGACGGCGACCCCGTAGGCTCGAGCCGGTCGGGGGCGGGTGACTGGCCTTAAGGGGGCCGCCCAAATACCGCAAACCCCGGGGGCCATTGCGGTGGTCGGGGACCTGAGGGTCACAACCCGACCGTTTGGCCCCGGGGCGAGCGGCTGGCAATACCATATGGGCAGCCTGACTGCCAACTCGCCCCCTTGCGCATCGATCACGCTGATTGGGAGCGGCACTATTTGGCCGCTCACGGGGTGGACCTTAAATTCTAGGGCCTCCCCTTTTTCGCCGATAACGGGCCGGGAACCGCACTATTTAGCTGCTCCCGGGGGCTCTCCGTTCCCGAGGTTCTCCCCCTCACCCCTTCCGCTGCAGCATACACACCCTGCCACGGTGCGGTCACAGCGGCTCTGGTGGCTGGTTCGGCGGCCCTCCCATACGGGGCCACCGAATCTCCCGCCCTTGCCGAAATCCACTCTCCCACAACGGGGTGGCCGAATCGACGCACAGGCCGCTTCGATGATGCGGTCAGCCGACCCTTCGTCCAGTGGACACCTTCCCCTTGCCCCTGAAATAAAACAAAAACAAAAAACAAACAAATAAGAACAGGGGAAACTAGCGACGCGGCCCGGAACGTTGAACGGGGAAGCGGGGCGACTTAGGGAAGCTAAGTCGCCGCGCGGCCTCCCCGGCTCCGGGTCATCTTCTTCTAGTGCGCCTTTTCGGGGCCGCCATGCGGGACGGATGTCCCGTCCCTCGCCATCCGACGCACGACCGTCGGAGGCAAGAGATCGGGCCCAGCTGCTCCTCCAGGACCCGGCGGTCATGGAACCACTCCCGGCACCTGGCCAGGGTGTGATCCGCTAACCCACGCCGGTGATCATCTGTGTCAGGCGGAAGGTAAACCTGCCATACCTGCGCCCCACTCATTTGTCGAGAATGGGCAGAAGCGCCCCAACGGCGCGACCCTCCCGATGCCCCGGGAGGGAGAGCCACTTTTATCCATTTTATCCATGCGTCGCCGGGCCTGGCCTCGCGCCTCCTCAGGTCAATTCGCCAGCGGGCCTCCCGCGCCGCGGAGATCGTGGGAGGCGAAGTAAGCTTACTAGACCCGCCAAGCGCCGACAGCTCGGCATGCGACACCGTGCGGTAGGCCCGCCCGGATCGGAGGACCGCGCGGCGGTGAACCCTTGCGAGCAGTTCACGCCCGACGCGGCAGCCCTCTAGGTCGCTGCTCCACACCGGAGCTGCGTAGAGCGGCATGGACCGAACGGCCGTAACATAAAGGCGCCGAACTGCTTCGTGAGGGCCCCCGAGATTGAACATAGTGCACGCACACGCGAAGACTTGCCGCTCCAATCGGGGGCCCAGGACCATGAAGTGACGCGTAAATCGCCAGTTGGTATCTAGGGTCAGGGTCTCTAGGGCCGACCACCTTGGCGGTGGCGAGAGGGCTCTGGGGCAGCGGCGATGTTCCGCATCGGTCGATACGGATGGGACTTGTCCCTTCCCTACTGACCGGCGGGGGATGCTACTGCCCCAGCTAAGGGTCGGTCACTCCATAGTACACATGCATGCTAGTCGGGGGGGGGGGGGGCTCCGGCCCGCTCCTCGGGCTCTCGGCGCACGCACACTTACACCTCTATACATTACACATAGTTACCTGGTTGCTGGAGTCCATTGGGCGGGGCTGTTGCTCGTAAGACATTTGCCCCTGGGTGCGGAAATAGACTCTGGTGTGACTCGATGGGTCCCGGGTCCTATTTTTTTGTATCGTGGTGGAAATCCCATTTTTTTTATCGTGGTGGAAATCCCTAATGGGATTTATCCCTCGGGGGAGGGCCAGGGTTATGCTAGGTTCCACCCACTAAAACCACCACGGTAACCGCCTAGAGCAGGGAGAGATCCGGCAAGGAAAGCGGCCGATCTCCCGTCAGATCAAAAACAAGCGATTACGTACGCAAAGAGAAGGCCGCCTTCCAAGATCCCTGAACTCTCCGCCCGATTGCCCAAAGTGGGCACTTTCCCAAGGGGTAGAGAAGCTCCTCGGAAGATCCTGAGCTAATGCCACGCGGCGATACTGCGGGTTATGCCCCCGTCCGTCTGGCCCACGGTCCTCCGGTGCCGCCTACCAACGACGGCCACCATACCGCGCCCGACGCTCGAGGCCGAAGTCTCGTCACAAAAGAGGTGGGGGCAGGGCGGGGGAATGCGGGAGGGCGGAGGCGGCGACGACGGGCGCCCGGCGGGAAGGACGGAGGGGCAATCCCAGCTCCAAACCCCCGCCGCCCGCCCGCCGCCGACACCAGGGTCTCGACCTGGGCGAAGATTATCTCCGCGAACCTCTCGAAGAGGCCCCCCACAGCATCAGGGAGCCCCGCGTGGTCCAGCGGCGCACCGGTCGCAGACATCCCCTGCCGCATCAGCGGCGTCGCGGAACCAGGGGGAGCGGAACGAACCCGCCGGCCCTGGCCGACTCCAGCTCGGCTCGGAGTCCGCGCAGCGCCCTCGGCTGCTCCCCCTTCCGGTGGAGAGCATCGTCCCGGTCAACGACCGCGGCCTCCACCATCCTGTTGGCGGCTGCCAACTCTCCGGCGAGGCGAGCACGGTGGTGCCTGCTGCAGACCATACAGTGATTTATTAAGTTTACACACAAAACTATCCGGGTCTGTTACACTGGTATCTTGGTTGACGTTGAGCCCTTTTGGTAGTTCCATCAGGATCCTCTCGTCCAGATCTCCATACAGGAATGCTGTTTGCACGTCAAATTGTAGTATCTTGAGGCCCCTCTCGGCCACTGTTGCCAGAAGTATTCATAGGGAATCGTATCGTACCACTGGCGCGAACGTGTCGGTGTAGTCGATTCGCCGTTGCTGCAGGAATCCTCTCGCACACAGTCTCGCCTTGATGAGGTTGCCTCCTTCTTTGGAATGGTCCTGTTTTACCTTGAACACCCACTTAGAGTCAATTGTTTTCTCACCTGAATTCTGGGCACGATTCTCCATGTAGAATTGGTTTCATGCGCCCGTAGTTCGTTCTCGATGGCTACCCGACGAGGACCGTTCTTCTCGCTCGGAGATCAAACTTCTTTGTGAACATCTTGTGACGTGGTGACGCCACGCGCCGCGCGCACGCGCGCCGTTAAGATAATAAGACTAGTGCCCGCCGCGACCGCCAGGCGACCACGGGCCCCGCGAACGACTCGCTGGCGAAGATAAGCGACGGCAAGTGTACAGGGTGTCCCAAAAATGTCGGATTTCCTTGAGAGGGGTGACTCAGGGGGTGATTTGAAACAACTTTTTCCTTAGCGAAAATATTGTCCGAAGCTTCGTTAAGGAGATATTAACAGAAAACCCCGACCAATCAGAACGCGCGCCTTCCGCCTGAGCTCCCGCGGTAGCGTTGGCTACGCGGTAGGCGACTGCGCTTGTGCTACGAACGTACGAACAAGCAAGTCGGCATGCATCGACGGAAACCGCGTTACACAGTTTTTTTTTTAAAGCAGAATCGTAAATAAGAATTATTTGAAGTGAGAGGACAAGAAGTACGTAAATTTCGTTTTTAAATAAGGCATAAACGAAAAGGTAATGTAACAGAAAATGTACAAGTGATCGTAATTCGTTATTGAGGTAAAAATCCGTAGTTTAATAACGGCCAACACAACTAAATTTAAAAAATAATATTACCCATACAGCACACTCCGTTGCCCGAAGCTTGCAGGAAGGTTCCATGGGGGTTGCCGTGGAATGTTGCCTCAGTGCGGACATAGGAACCTTCCTTGAAGATTCCAGCCATGTGGCGGTGGAACATTGCCACTTGGAACCTTCCTGCCAGCCTCATGGAACGTTCCGGCCATTCTCTGGCAATGGTCACCGAGTGTTCTGGACATTCTCTGGCAATGGTCACGGAGCGTTCCGGACATTCTCTGGCAATGGTCAGGCAACTTTTCGGACATTTTACAACAAAGGTTCCAGAATCGATTCTTATATCGACTTTTCTCTAATTGATATCAATAATAATTATTGTAGCAATACCAGTATTCTGCGTGCCGAGATTTCAGGAACGTTCCGCGTAATTCCGTATTTGCACTCGACAATGCAGATCGTTTTTATTAGGTATAATAAATTAAATGACAATACTAGGGACACTGGCAATAATTGGCACATGTAACACTTCTTTACAAATATATTTTGTTGCTGTTGTCACGTCCCGGGTGAGGTTTTTTGGAACGGTGACTATGGGGAAGGAAAAGATCAGGCGCGAATCTATCATCCAGCACTCTGAAGGTTTTGAGGGAAAGCCAGGCGCGAATCTATCATCCGGCACACAGTGGGTTCGTAAGGAAGGTCAGGCGTGAATCTGTCATCCAGCACTCTGAAGGTTTTAAGGGAAAGCCAGGCGCGAATCTATCATCCGGCACACTGAGGGTTCTGAGGGAGGACCAGGCGCGAATATTAAATCCGTCACACTGAGAGTTTGAGAGGAGATCAGGCGCGAATCTATCATCCGTCACACTGAGGGTTCTGAGGGAGGACCAGGCGCGAATATTAAATCCGTCACACTGAGGGTTTGAGAGGAGATCAGGCGCGAATCTATCATCCGGCACACTGTGGGTTCGTAAGGAAGGTCAGGCGTGAATCTGTCATCCAGCACTCTGAAGGTTTTAAGGGAAAGCCAGGCGCGAATCTATCATCCGTCACACTGTGGGTTTATAAGGAAGGTCAGGCGTGAATCTATCATCCAGCACTCTGAAGGTTTTAGGGAAAAGATCAGGCGCGAATCTATCATCCGTCACACTGTGGATTTATAAGGAAGGTCAGGCGTGAATCTGTCATCCAGCACTCTGAAGGTTTTAAGGAAAAGATCAGGCGCGAATCTATCATCCGCCACACTAATCGACCAGGGAAGGTTTTAAAGCAAATTAGTATTGAAGGGACACCCGTTAGCACTCTTGTTTTGTTTTGGTTCGATAATAGGATTTACCGTTGCATTCGTACAAAAGAAACCACACTTAGTTTTCCTATGAATAGCACGGTTCATGCAGCAGTGTGTTTGTAAATACTGGGAGCGCTCTCGCGAATCAGCTGTTGCGGCAGCTTGGTTTCGTTGGGAAGCCTCATGATTCGAGGATACACACAATAATTCGAGACATGATTGATAACAAAGCGGTTTATTAGCCTTGTTAGAGCGTTTCTAACAATACGTGGGAAGATTTTGTATTCACACACACAACATTTATAATATGAATTATGAATATAAATGGCGATATATATATATAATAAGCATAAATGAAAGAATATAATAATAAGTAAGCAATAAGCGTTAATGAAAGAATATAATAAGTAAGCAATAAGCGTTAATGAAAGAATATAATAAGTAAGCGATAAGCGTTGATAAACAATAATGGTATGGGGTGATATGCACTATAACAATGATATATAATAATGACTTACGGTAGTTGCCGTAAAGCACTGATTTGAATAGTTAACACTGATTGAATAATACTCCTATCTATTTGACTGTCTGTTGACAAAAGAGCGTTCTGAGCTCTCGATCCTTCGTATTTATATGATCTTCCAGGAGTACTGCGGGGGTTCGCGCGGTAAAGACCTTGACAGATTTCGGAAACAAGACGCAGTAGATTTTGGGGGTTTTTGTAACGGTATGGTTATTAATAGATGTATTTATGTCACGTACGCCAAATGCGTCGTAATTACAATCACGTGTTGATCACGTTTGTACATTTGCGTCGCAGTAACATTTCTAGGGTTTTTGCATGGGGCTTTGAAGCGAAATACTCAACCCATTTGGTGGAGTTTAGGAGGTCGTATAGGAATGGGGTAAACGGTGTATTGACTTCTGTGGTCATAGTAAGGGCGTGAGACGTAGTCTCGATTTGGAAGAGGGTTTTAAGGATGAGGGATTTGTTTAAACGTAGATTTGGAAGGAAGTGGTCATGCCTCATATGGCGAATAGGCGAAGGAGTTTTGTAACGATCATCTCGTGATGGGGATCTCTAAGATACATCATCGAGGTGGCGTTTTGTATAGGTCATCTTGTGTTGGTGACCGCTAAGGTACAACATCAAGGTGATCGGCGATTGGGAATCTGGATTGACCGTTTAGAGATAGGGACCACTAAGGTATATCGTCCAAATGATCGGTTGGGTGAGGGAGTAGGGTATGACTCGAGATTGAAGGTTTTTGGTGGATTGTGGATGGATTTGTGAGGAAGTGGTGTTAAAATACCGCGCGAAAAATAGTGGGACGTCACACTGTATATATTTGTTGAGTTTGTTTAAACCCTATAGTGTTAATTAAGTAATTGTATTAATTACTTATATCACATATGTCGACAAACAGAATAGAGTCTTACATTTCACAGGCAACCTCCGAGGGAATATATGTGAACATGGCCAATCTGTGATAAAAATAATTAATACAATTAGTTAATTAGCACTATAAGATTTAAGCAACCTGTTAAACTGTATACAGCAATAAAAGATATTTGTAAAGAAGTCTGAGCTGTGAAATGTAAATCCACAAACACTAAAAACTAGAATATAAAAAAATATATAAAAAAGATTTTATGTTAAACGATTGTATTAAAAGTGCGCTAAAAACTAAAAAAAAAAAAAAATTTTCTACGCAGTATATTTCATAACAGAATATGAATCAACGTAATACAACATCAAGCGTCGAAATGATTTTGCTGTGACTGCTGTAAGATATCTAGCTCCACGATTAGGGAGATGAAATGGGGTTTGTCAAAACGAATCTTCGTTTTTGAATAATTTGAGTTTAAAGTGTTGCACGGTAGGAGTATAAGTTCGAATACATTAGCAATCTTATCAATAAGTGGTTGTAGCTGCGGCGGTAAACTGTTCGCCTACGACGCTACAGGTCGCGGGTTCGAATCCTCCCTGGGGTAAAAGATTTTTCAATAAGAAAAAATACACGGGCGTTAAACTACTACGATTCTGCACACATTCATGCCGTCGGGCCCCCCTACCAGACACGTCCGGTATATATTATATATTTTATATGTATATAAAATACAGTTATTTTTATTTTTGGCCCTACTGTCCGGAACGTTCCATGAAGGTTGCTAGAAAATGCCCGGAACGTTCCATGAAGGTTGCAGGAAGGTTGCCGTGCAATGTTCCAAAAGGGCGGACATAGGATTCTTCATGGTACGTTCCATCAATGTAGCAGGAAGGTTCCGGTGCTGCACGATTGGTCGAGTCGTAGTACCAAGCGTAGCCTACGCTATTGTTTTGACGATCGTCGGTCAGATCGCTCTATCCCACTCGGTCTCGATGTGTTTCGTTCGATCTCTTCGTCGCGCGGTGCGACAATGTATGTGGCAACTCGTTTTGACGATCGTCAATCGACCAATCGTCACAGCAGCGGACTGCACAGCCCGAGACCGTCTGCCAGGAGTCTTCTTTTCGCCGGGTAATAGTAGTAATCTCGTCCCAGTAATTAACAGTAATCGGCCCCTTTCGGGGCCACCAATTTTTATAACGTAGGAACAACACGTTCCGTGAAAAATAAATTATGTGATCAGTGTTAGTAGCCGTGCAGTGAAGTGAATATTCGGTAAATTGACCCTGCGATCAGCTGAGCACTGGACGCCGATGACCAGGATCGGTACAGTGGCCTAGTGACACAGGTTTCCGAAAAGAGAAGGAAAGCAAGGAAAGGAATGTCCGAAAGGGTGAGTTTTATTTAATTTATTGGTGATTATTAGGTGTGGAAATAAATTCTTTCCGATTGTAGGGTACAATAACAGTTCGATTTAAAAAATATGAAAACAACTCAATCATCGAAATAATTTCCATTATTGTTTATTAACTTTTGCCATTTTTCTGGCAGCTTATGAATACCACCGCGATAGAAATTCGGTAGCTTTGTACTTATTATGTAAATCCAGTCGGAAAGAATTTATTCATACACCTAATATTATTTTTTAAATTTAGTTGTGTTGGCCGTTATTAAACTACGGATTTTTACCTCAATAACGAATTGCGATCACTTGTACATTTTCTGTTACATTACCTTTTCGTTTATGCCTTAGTTAAGAACGAAATTTACGTACTTCTTGTCCTCTCACTTCAAATAATTCTTATTTAAGATTCTGCTTTAAAAAAAAAACTGTGTAACGCGGTTTCCGTCGATGCATGCCGACTTGTTCGTACGTTCGTAGCACAGGCGCAGTCGCCTACCGCGTAGCCAACGCTACCGCGGGAACTCGGGCGGAAGGCGCGCGCTCTGATTGGTCGAGGTTTTTTGTTAATATCTCCTTAACGAAGTTTCGGACAATATTTTCGCTAAGGAAAAAGTTGTTTCAAATCACCCCCTGAGTCACCCTTTTCAAGGAAATCCGACATTTTTGGGACACCCTGTATAAAGGCTGCCGCGGGCCTAGTCGAGGCTCCGTTCCGTACACCCAGGCGCGTAACCAGCTATCTAACCGTACAACGAGTAGCCTGTTTTTAACTCCTGAAGTGTGCCACAATCGCCATTCCTGCGCCGTTATCAGCTTCTTTCCTAATATATACCGAGAGAAATCTTGCGTCGTCTACCAACGCCTCCGTGGAACCTCCGCGGCGTTGAACTCGGAGACCACATTGCACTAGGCCGGTCGTCGCTTTACTACTTCCAGTTGGGTGCGCCGAAATCAACCGCTCAAGGGCAGTTGCTCTACTCCGCTATCCCTATTTCCACAAAAACCTCGTCGAAGCCGTCGCCGCCGCGAATCGCCGAGGCACCGCCGGAACGCCTAAACCACCGTCACGATCGAGCCTCGTGGCTCCTCCGCGAAACGCACAAGCACCTGTTCAAAATTGTAATAATGTCTTGTTTCAATAGTATGATGTACCCGTCCGATTGTCGGCACACGATCTGTCTTTCGTATTTGTTCTGTCTCCCTCTCCTAGTCTCTCTGTCTCAACGTGTCTCCCTTTGTCGATCTTTGTACCACGAATCCCCTCTCCTTTGATTTCCGTTATGTTAGTCTCTGTCCTACCTCGATCACGCTCTCTCTCCTCTCTCGTCCTCATCACCTGTCGATCGTATTGTCTTCTCAGTCATTAATTCGCAACCGGCAATCGCGAGCGGAAATAAACGAAAACATATCTTAACTCAAATCCATCTCAGTTTATTCCAAAAGCTCTAGTACAATCTCAAACATTTTGGTCCTTCGAGCCGGATAATCTCGCTCAGATCAGTTCAATCTCGCTAAAGTAAAACGTGATTCGCTTAATTGCTAATAACTACTTAATCTCGGGAGTGCTTAATTGCTTATAGTGCTTAATTGCTTATATTGATCATTGCTTACATTGCTAATTGCTTATATCGCTAATCGCTTAATTGCAAAAATAGCTCTGTGCGCTAGGATAAACTCTCTGTAATAAATACACGTAATTAGTCATTTATTAGGCGTATAATTCTAAATTAAGACAAAGTGTAACCCGAATAAAGTAACGTAAGCTCAAGTTGTGGTGTTCCGCGAGCCTATCTATCCAACGGTCTGGTTCCTGCAAAACTCTCTAAACAGCCGCCATTATCGCAATTACGCCTCGTGTGAAAACGCTCTGACTCTCGGGATGGCGACTTTCGACGCCTGCGTGGAAAATCAACGCGACTTGCACGGACTCATCGCGAAAACAGTCGAAAACTTGCGCAAAAATCGGTGCGGAAAAGAAGACGCAATATGCGATCGAAACATGCATCAAGACTCTCGAAAACAACTGGGCGAAGTTCGAGCACAATCACGACAAACTCGCGAGTGCTCGGGCCGAATCATTTAAGAAACACGCGTATTTCGAAGATGATCTTTATGCTGTTTGCGAAGAAGCTTACATTGATCAAATGGCAACCCTGCTCCAAGAGCTCGAAAAGATAACCGGTAAAAAGCGCCGTCGTCTGAGCTCACTCAGGCGCTGCCTAAAATCAATTTACCGCGATTTTCGGGAGCGTACCAGGAATGGATTCCTTTTCGCGATATGGTTAAAGGCTTAATCAGCCGGAGCATAACTCTCACCGATGTGGAACGTCACCACAGTTTACGCACGCATGTTTCGGGAGAGGCCGCTCAATTAATTTCGAACATAGCGGTCACCGGGGATCATTTCGAATCAGCGTGGGACACGCTGGTAGACCGTTATGAAAACAAACGCATGTTAGTCATCGCGTATCTCGACAAGATCTTTACTCAATAAAAAAATTTAAAAAAATTAAAACTGACTTCAAAAAAATAAAATTGCACTAAAAAGTAAAAAATAATTTTTTCCCTTATTTAATCTACGACTCTCATATTTTTTAAGTCGGTGCCACATTTACACAGTGCAAATGATGTTGCAATTTTAAATGCAGTTTAAAATAACATCATCGAGAACCTTCTGCGTATGTAACATTTATATCCCCAACAGCCAACCATTAGAAGAACAGGAAATTCTACACATAATTGAGCAATTACCAGAACCTTTTATCCTCGTGGGCGATTTTAATAGTCATAGTCCCTTATGGGGGTCCTACAAAACTGACTCTAGAGGACTAACCATGGAAGCAATAATAGACAACACCAACCTTGTCCTTCTAAACACCAACGAGCCCACACACTTTAATATAGCGAATGGCCAATTCAGTGCGATTGACTTATCTATTTGTAGCCCAGGAGTTGCCCCAAACATCACATGGGGAACATTTGCAGATCTAAATGACAGCGATCACTTTCCGATTAAAATATTGCTTCACGAAATATCCGACAACCAAATTGGAGCCACGGATAAACCACTAAAATGGAAATTCCAAAAGGCAGACTGGGAAAAATATGAGCAAGAAATATCTAAAAGCTTATCGGCCATCTCCTGCCCCAACATAATAAACCCCGATATAATTAACACCACCCTCAACGAATTTATTGATTTAATAAAAAAAGCAGCAAATTCATCCATACCTAAAGCACATAACAACAATAGCAAAAAAGCAAGACACGCGCCGTGATGGAATGAAGATTGTGCTAAGGCTGTAAGAGACAGCAAACAGTCTTTCAATCGATATAAAAAACATAAAACAACAGAGAACCTAATAAATTTTAAAAGACACAGAGTTATCTCTAGGAAAGTCACGAAACAAAGTAAAAGAGAATCGTGGAAAACTTATTTATCAAAAATGAGTAGCAACACTCCTATTTCCGAAATATGGACGAAACTGAGAGCAATCAAAGGTATTAAGACACAACAAATCATCCCTGCCCTTGTCAAAGATGATAAGTGTATCACGACCAACAAATTAGAAATAGCAGAACTACTAGCAACTACCTTCCAAACAAATTCAAGTAATAGTAACTACACCCAATCATTTCTCACACACAAAGAAGCTACAGAGTCTCACACAAGTGAAATACCATCCACTACAGAAGAAGAACCATCAACCATATATCTGCTCAACTCCCCCTTCAAATTAAAAGAAGTACTATTTTACGTAAATAAGTGTACAAACACCAGCCCAGGTCCCGATGGAGTACCCAACATCCTAATAGCCAAACTGCCACTTGAAGCTCTCAACCATCTATTACATATTTTTAATTCCATATGGATGCACAATGTCTTTCCCGACGCATGGAAAGAAGCTATAGTGGTGCCCATAAAGAAACCAAATAAGGATCCCACCAATCCCAATAGTTACCGACCTATTGCACTAACAAACACACTCTGCAAACTTCTGGAGAAAATGATCAACTATAGACTCCGATGGTTCCTGGGAAGACACCATCTTCTCTCTGATTACCAAAGCGGCTTTCGTAGACTCCACTCCACATATGATCACCTTGTAAATCTCCAAACAGACATATGCGATGCTTTTATTAACCAGCAACACTTGATAGCTATTTGCCTGGACATAGAGAATGCGTATGACATGGTTTGGAGGCAACGTATTATAAACAACCTTAAAAACTACGGATTGCAAGGTAATATACTTAACTTCATCAGGAATTTCCTTGAAACACGAATAATATACGTAAGAGCAAACAATATCTTGTCTTCCCCCAAAATAATGGAAAATTGTGTACCTCAGGGATCAGTCCTAAGTGTAACCTTGTTCTTAGTCGCTATCAATGACATTTTATCATCCATTGTTGCACCGGTCAAAGCATTCTTATTTGCGGATGACTTAACAATCATATGCAAAGGGAGGAAACATATCTCTACCCAACGACTACTCCAAAACACCCTTAACAAATTATATACTTGGACCGAATCTACTGGATTCAAAGTTTCAACCACCAAATCGGAAGTAATCATCTTCAACAGAAACCGCTCTTCACCCAACGTGGAACTATACCTTGACAAACAAAAGCTTAAAGTAACACCACAAGTCAAACTTTTGGGACTCATATTTGACTCACGGCTAGCGTGGGAACCGCATATTAATAAACTAAAAATCGACTGCAACAAACGCCTAAATATCCTCAAAACGATTGCAGCAAACAACTGGGGAGCCGATTTGAAAACCTTACTACTAACTTATAGAACTATAGTGAGACCTAAACTCGATTATGGTTCAGCCATATATAACTCAGCAAGCAACAGCGTCCTCAAAAAATTAGATGTTATACATAACACTGGGCTGAGAATTACAGTTGGAGCATTCAGAACTAGTCCTATCCTGAGCATCCTCAGTGAAGCAATCGAACCTCCGTTAAAAATACGAAGAATGAGTTCAAGCATCCAACTAGCTACATGACTAGCCTCAACTCCTCAAAATCCTGCCTTCTCATACACACCATCGGAAAAATATATTTCTAACTTCAAATCCAAACCCAGAGTACCACCCCCCTTCTACTACAGGATACACATATACGAACAAGTACTTGGAATTAACACGCGTAGCACCACGAATAAAAAGATTCACAATATTCCACCTTGGACCATTCCAGAGATTGAGACAAACTTCGAATTACTAAAGCATAATAAGAAGGACACAGATCACCATGTCCTAAAATCACTTTTTTATGATCTTGTGAACAAACTAGTAGACTTTGTGCACATTTACACAGATGGATCCAAAACCGATCGAGGCTCTGGATGTGCAGTAATTCATGGTCAATCAATTACTAAAACTAAACTACCTAATGACACCACCGTAACTCTGTGCGAAGTAATTGCACTTCAACAAGCTTTAGAAATAACACCAGCTGGAGAAAATGAAAAGTATGCCATTTTCTGTGACTCACTAAGTGCAATCCAGGCAATTACAAACACTTCAACTGACGATGACCTAATTATCAAGTGCCAAGAAACGTACACCTTATCACTAAAAAGGGGGAATTATGGCTTGCGTTCCGATTCGCGCATGGAGCGCATGATGCGCAGGAAGTTGCATAGAGATGTATGCCCTGTCGGCGCATGAAATTCCCTAGAATCCTTTGACTTCAGGTTGCATAATTGTGGCGCCTTTTACAATCTTGATTGAGAGTGAAAGTGCAAAAATGTCGGCGATAGTAGTAGCAACAGCTATTACATTAATTAACGAGATTAACGATGACTTTCAAGAATTTAGCGACAGTGAGAGTGAAGACGAATATTTTAATTCCGATTTGGATTGTTGCGTGGCCGTCTGCGGAAAACTGGTCTTCTCCAGGGAATTCAGGCGCAGGACGATGCCCGTGGAACGCTAAAGCGCTCTGCTCCTTGGACGTGGATTTTTCAGAGATAATTATAATAATAAAATTGATGAAATAATAATAAAACGTTTGAAACACTAATAACTTGTAACTTCAATGAGTTTATTTGAACAATACGAAACAGAAAATGATATTTTCAGAGTTTGTGAGGATACGTCTGTTAGCTTTGACTATCAAGACTTGAATGGTGCTACCAGAAAAGTCCGTCGGTTTTACACCTTTTGTTATTTACAAAATGTCTTAGATTCTAAGAGCCAATCGCAAATTTACTAATTAACTAGCTAAATTCCTATTAGTCGATCCGATTCCTTTCGGTTATCGATTTTTGTAAAACAAGCGTTTAACAACATTGCGCTGGATTTCACACTTAGGAGAAGGGAGGAAGGTGAGATTCATTTATTCAAACACCCGTTCCCAAGCGGGTATCGAGTAGTTTATAATCTTGAAGTCCCCTCATTAAAAGAATCTCTAACTATATTCAAACACCTCAGGCTTGCGCGAACTTCACCTTGTCTCCCTTTCCTATTACAGTCACGGTGTAATAGACAGGTGTTCCGACTCCTGTTCAGAATGTGTGACTTTTTCGCCCTAGTTCTTCTGGCGGCCCGCAGATTTCGTCGATGTCGTAAAGGCATTTACATCTTAGAGCATATATACCATAGACATATATAGACGGAGCGTGTCTGAGGGGGGTTGTAAGATTCGCGGTAAGGGGACTGTCATACAGGCAAATCGGGTAACTCCGTTCCTCCTCGGGGCTATTCGGAAATTCAATGACATTATATATATCTATGAGGGATACTTAGTCGAAAAGGTTAGCTATACTTATACATAATTCAAAATTTCGTATATCATGTAGGTTATATATATAACAAAATTAGTAAATAGAATGAAGCTTTTTTTAAATAAAATCGTACTTATAGATATATGCAATAATATTTATATTTTTAAAGATTTTGTAAGCTTAAAAGTTCATAAACATAATTAATATACATAAATAATTATATAGTATAATAGATATATATCGCTCATTTGCTGCGACATAACTGATGAAAAAAAAAAATATTTTTATTATAAACATATTATCTATTCGATAATCAAGCAACACATTTGAATTTCTAAGATTATATATATAATATATAAATTGTTGGTTATGTATGTATATTTATTTATTTACATGTGAAATCGAATACTATCATTATTTATATTTTCTTTCTCCAACTGTTCGCAGTTTTTATTTTTCCTGCGATTTGCACAACCGCTTACTACGCAATAAGTCATTATTACACTCAATTAATATATGATTATATACAACGACCACTACGATGCTTTAGAACAGTAATAGTTGAGCAACAGTGGTTATGTTTCGAACATAGCCATTAATGCCGAACCGACAAGAACCGAATACATCCGAACCTAGCTACCGAATTGCCTGTATGGTTTCTGCCTTTTCCCCTCCGATCTTACAGTCCCCTCGCCTACAGTCCTCTCTTCTGCTCCGTCTATATAAGTCTATGATATATACATGGAGGTATCATTGCTTTAGAGAGATTTACATATGGTCTGTTGTGTCTGGCAAGCCCAGTAATACCACTAAAATCTCTACTACTACAGTCTCATTAATACATATGTATATGCCTTCTAAGTCACGACGCCTCTCGCGACGGCCAGGGGAATTAAACAGAAATCGGCACACAAAATCGCTGGAGTAAAAGGTACAGAGTCGGAACACCTGTCTATTACACCGTGATTACAGTCGTGTGATCCGATTCGAACTTCGCGCTTCTGAAGCTTATACTACACGCCGCTAGACGGGAGTTGCAACAAGATATTGTTGCGTGGATCTTCAACCCGGTGATGGTTCTAGGGCTGGGTTGATGTCCGTGGAGCGCAAAACCGCTCTGCTCGAAGTTGCGCCTTCGTAGTTATATGAATTCAGCTCGGTTTCAAAGAAAGATTGTATTCTTAGTATTTTAAATAGTTTGAATATTTATTTGTAACAGCTATTAAATGATAAACTGAGATATAGCGGAGCTCGAAAATAAACGTGTTAGCTTTTCTACGTTCAGAAACAGAATGCCTGTTGTCGTTATTTCTGTTCCTACAGCGATAAAAACAAAACGTCTTTTTCGAGTGGATTACGTACATGGGGCAAAAATCGAAAGTCAAATCATGTTATTGGCTTCGCTGTTGCCGAACGAGTGGTTAACGCCTTAGCTATGATTAATTATTTAAATATATGACGTGTACAAATATTCTTAATGACGGTATAATAAACCTAACATAAGATGAATACAATTACAATGTCTTTTCTACTTTTGTATGTACAATTTGTATTCCTATTAGGAAAAGAATCGAGTTTGAATTCTTTGGCTATTTATCATGGTAGACAACCTTCAAACAGTAACCCTAAATCCTTCATATAGTGGAAAACGCATTGTTACCAATATGAGGTTGCGCGGTACGCAACTGAATACACAACACCTCCCCCCTTATTAGAAAAAGGTGTTTTCACTAAAACAGCTTTTTTCAAAAGAACGGAATCAATATATGTTTGAACGAGAATACATTTGAACAAATAACACAAGTTTATCATAACAACACAACATAATAAAGCTCTTTCCACTACATACAGGTTTCAAGGTAGGTCTGTCCTTATACAGGCTAATTTTAACTTATTTACATGTACAACTTTAGACTTGTTAGCGTTCAACGCCACTTCAACCGTGTAATTATTAAATTTGCGTACAATTTCGTATGGTCCAAGCCACTGACAATCGAATTTGGAAACCTTTGGTTCTTTTAACAAATAAACATTGTCGCCTACTTCGAATTTTCGTGGATTAACATTTTTATCGTAGTATAATTTACTCCTTTCTTTAGCCTTTTCTATGTTTGCAACGACAGTAGCCTGAGTAGTAGTTAGTTTACTGAATAAGTCATCATAATAGTCTATGAAAGTTCGAGGGATTTGTTCTTTTGCGAACTCGGTAGGAATAGTGGCTTTGTTGCCAAAAATTAACTCGTGTGGGCTGAATCCGGTCGCCTCCTGTACGGATGTATTGTATGAAAAGATTCCGAACCTAATCCAGTCGTCCCAGTCCTGTTTTTGACAATAATGTTTCAGATAATCTACAAAGACACGATGGGCCCGTTCCAAAGAACCCAAAGACTGTGGATGAAAGGCGGTGGACGTTATCTTTTAAATTTTAAATATCCTACAGAAATGCTTCATTATTTTACTTGTGAAATTACTGCCCTGGTCCGTATGAATCACTCTTGGGCACCCGAATCTACTAATAAATTGTTCGGCAAGCGAGATCGCTATGGTTATTGAGTCTATGACAGGTAAGGGTATTGCATCGGAGTATTTTGTTAAATTATCTTGAAGGGTTAACAGATATTTATTCCCCTTTTTTGTTATAGGTAGGGGCCCAACTATATCCATCTGTACTTTCTCAAATGCCCTTTTTGGCGTGTCTGTGATTCGCATTGGCTGTTTCGTTTTTGCTGAAAGCATTTTATTTCTCTGGCAACTAGAACAGGTGCGCACAAATTCTGCAATCTCTTTTCCCATTCCCGGCCAATAAAAGTCCTGTCGGAGTCGGTGGTACAACTTAACTATACCCTGGTGACCACCCACCGTTGATTCGTGATTCTGTCTAATGATTTCGTTTCTAATAGATTTTGATGGCGTCACCACCTCACCTGAACAAACCGTAATTAGGTATCCTGGGTCCTTAAACACCTCCCTAAAGGTACGTTCCACAAGATTCCACTCGATAGGTTCCAAATCATTATTTTCCCTGGACACGCTAATCGTTTTTTCACCCAAGGAGTCCATCAGATGCTTTAGTGATATTGTTGATGACTTAATATGCCTTATATCAAGGATTTCCTGTGAATTTGCTTTAAATAGTAGATGGAAAACAAAATATTTTCCACTTTGAAAAGTTATGGCTTCACCAACATTGAACTTATATTGTTTTAGGTGTTTGATGGAGAATCTATTCCTTGCGATCAGATCTTTACTAATTTGTGAGGTTACTGAATAATTGGCAGGAAGAAAATGAACTAAATTATCCCTACGCATATACAAATGATCTTTAGTCAAAAGAACGGTTGGAGAAACAGGTAGGTGAGTCGACTGTCCATGCACTACGTCAGTTGCCAGTATTCTTATTTTACACTGTTTTGGTACTCTATCACTTCCAGATTCTACTGAGGTCATTCCTTCTGAGGATCGCAATCTCTTCTTCCCTTGGGCCCTAGCTACAAAACATCCAGGCACCTTGGCCCCCATTTCAACTCGGGCCCCTTGCACAAGGTTTGCTTCTAACGCTTCCTGAAGCGGGGTGCCATCAAAGTCGGCCTTTCCGTAGTTCAACAGGCTAGCGAGTCGACGCGAAACACAAGTGCATACCACTCCATGCGATCCTTCACCATCCACACCCCTCGCAGGGAGAAACGGCGTCTCGTCTTCGTCTGCGGTAAAATATTCGTCATTGTCACTGTCACTGTCATTGTCCAACCTGTCCATGACCTCACACTCTTTTACCTCTGTTTTCCCACGCGTAAGGAAAACAGCGGCCACCAATTCCTCATTGTTTTTATTGTCTTTGTCCACTCCGGAACCTGTAAGCGGTGGTTTATCGGCGCCGACAAACACCCCTTCCAGACGCCTCGGACAAGGATTCCCTACCTTTGTACGGTCCACTGTCGAAGATCGTGTGTCGGAAGTGATTATGTGAACAGAAGTAATTGGATTTCGTGACAAAACGTCGGCGTTTGAATTTACCTTCCCCGATTTATAAACTATATTGTAATCATACTCATTTAAGCGGACCCTCCATCTCATTAACTTTGATGTGGGATCTTTCACGTTATGTAGCCATACCAAGGGTCTGTGGTCTGTGACCAGCGTAAATTGGTGACCGAATACATAAGGCCGAAAATGTTCGACGGCGAACAGAATAGCTAACAACTCTTTTTCAATAGTTGAATAATTAATTTCTGCGTTGTTCAAAGTCCTCGACGCGTAAGCAACAGGGAGGTCCTGCCCAATTACTCCCTGACTTAATACGGCTCCCAAAGCATAATCTGAAGCGTCGGTAGTGATAAGAAATGATTGCTTAAAATCGGGAAATTGAAGTAGTGGTTCTGTACATATCGTATCGCGAAGATTTTCAAAAGCGACCTGAGCGTTCTCGTTCCAAACAAAGGGAATATCTTTTCTTTAATAACTGTGTGAGGGGTTTTGCAATCTTAGCCAAGTTTGAAATGAAGCGCCTATAGTAACCAATAAGACCCAAGAATTGTTTTACATTCTTTTTAGTCTTTGGCAGAGGGAATTCTTTTACCGCTTTTATTTTTCCGGAGTCTGGTTTTACACCTTCTTTTGTGATTACATGGCCCAAATACACTATTTCTTTCCGAAGGAAGTGACATTTATCTGGTTGTAGCGTTAACCCAGCATTCTGTAACCGAGCTAAGAGTGTTTTCAATTTACGAGAATGTTCTTCCAATGAGTTACCATACACAACAATATCATCCATGTATACGAAAAGTTCGATGCCCTGTAGTCCCGAGAGAACTAAATCCATCGTTCTTTGAAAAGTGGCCGGGGCGTTCTTTAACCCAAACGGCATTTTATTAAATTCATAATGACCATACGGAGTGGAAAAGGCAGTTTTAAATTTTGACTTAGGATCCATCGGAATTTGGTGAAAGCCAGAGGATAAATCGAGTGTACTGAAATATTTCGCACCACCAAGCTGGTATAAAATGTCTATGGTAGATGTCCCAATTACTGCCAGTGTCCCAATTACTGCCACTTGATTTATTATATGTAATAAAAGCGTAACGTATAAAAATAAATGTACAAAAAATAGTTATTATAATAGTTATTATAATAGTTATTACAATAACTATTTTTTGTACATTTATTTTTTGTAATTGTAACACTGGCAGTAATTGGGACATCTACCCTATAATATTGGGAAGAGGGTAAGCATCGCTTATGGTCTTCTCATTTAATTTACGGTAATCAATTACCATCCGCCAGCGTGGTTTGCCGATCGAATCAGGTTTTTTGGGAACGATCCAAACTGGCGAATTATACGGAGAGATAGATGATTGTATGGTATTATTTTCTAATAAAGATTGGACTTGTTTTTCAATTTCATCTTTATGTATAGATGGGAAACGATATTGTTTCGTATTTATTGGTATCTCATCGGTTGTTGTTATTGTGTGTTGTGCGACGTTGGTCGAACCCAACTTATCTGTTGGCAGATAAAACTGGTAGGAAAAGTCGTTTATAATTCCGAGAATGCTAGCCAATTCCGATTCGTTAAGACCATTCAAATTCAAGATTTTATATAATTGGGTGAGCCTCTGAGCGTCTGCTCTTGTCCGCCCTCTATCTGAATTCGCAGCCCGTGCTGAGCGAGGAGCAGGTGGTTTAACTAGAAATTCTTCTAACTCGACCGAAGGGATTGTGAGTGTGATATCTTCGACATTAGTGTTTATTGCAAAAATCTTTACAAATCCATTCTCCTGTGTCGCTAGTGCTTCGCCTACATACACTCCTGGACCCGTTTCTAACCTCCTTATATAACCAGTTTTCTTTTCTTTATTTTTTACAGGAATAGTTACCAAAACTTTGGTACGGGGTGGTAAATTTAGTGTAGCTGAGCTAGCACAAAAGGGGAATTCCTTAGTTCCTAACCACAAGCTATTTCGTAAGTGTTTTCTAAATTTCAAAGTTACTTCTTGTTGTTCTAGAAATGTCACTCCTAAAATTCCATTCTCCGTTATAGGGAAGTCATCTTTAACTATCTGAAATTTAATCTCGGCGTTGTAAATAGGAATGACAACCTCACCGTAGGTACGAATTATACCTGTGCCAATACCTGTGAGACTATAGGTCACCTTATCATTTATTTCAATTTCAGGAATCAGATGTCCTTGTTTAATCAAATTAAAGTTGCGATCCTGTGTCAACTAAAAATTTGCCCGAGCCATTAACGAAACAAGCTTGTTCCAGTGGAATAACAGGTAATGCTGCTACTTCTTTTATATCAAATTTGTAACAGACCCGGTGGGTTGAGCGCGTACAATGGGAGATTGACTCTGCGTTACGCTCTATTGCAGAGTCATTCTGGAGTTTAAATTCTGATTACGTTCATTTCCTATTTCGGTCATATTATTCTGTTGTGCTGCCTTTTCACGAGTATTTTTGTTCAATCTTTTGTAACATTGCGACTGTACATGTCCCGATTTCCTACAATAAGTGCAATGAATTCTATCACGGTCCGTTAGTCTGTTACCTTTAGATCGAGATTGTGGGCAATGTGTACGAATGTGGCCTATTTGACCACACCCGTAACACCTTTGGTCAATTGCACCGGTTGTATAAATTTTAGCGTCTTGAGCAGTTACTCTACAATTGTGGGATTGTTTCGTACGTTCTTCGGTTTCCCGCTCTAACTTTGAAGCCAAATTGATCGCAACTTCCAAATCATCGAGTTGTTCTTTAGTTATAATTAGACTTATGAACTGGTCACGCAATCCTCTTACGAACCCTGTCACTGCTGCTTGGTTTAGTAAGACCTTTACGCCTAACAGCTGTTCGGAATTGAATTTTTCTGTCGCTACTTCTAGTCCGCGATTCAATATTTCGTGCACCCTTTCTCCATAAATTTCTACTCGCTCGTTCCCTGCTTGGCAAACGCTTTTTAATTCATCATGAGCGTGGTCAAGGTCATAAACTCGTGCAAACGCCGATTTTAGTAAACTAATTAGTTCCTCCAAGGAGTTAGGCTCGCGACGGTTATTAATTAATTGGTCCGCGTGCCCTTCGATCTTATTTCGGATCAGCGCGAGTAGATTCATCCGTTCTGCGGGTTTGACTCGAGAATTGGCCAAACGACTCTGTTTGATGAATTTAAAGAGGGTACAAATTTTACCATCAAAACGAGGCACCAGGTCAACCGCTAGTTTTAGGGGCAAGTATGCATTTTCTGACGGACCTACTGAAGCTTCCTCCGAATTATTTGAGTTATTCATTTCGACTCCATTCAAATCTAATTCGTTATTTAGCCCGATAATAGAAAGAGGGCTTAGTGTTGAAATCAAATTAGGATGCTCTGGTTGAGAAGCATCGGCAATCATCCCCAATCTAGGTGTTCCCTCAAGTACGTCCTCCATTTCGAAACCTTGGCTACTACTCAAGCTACCCTGTCTGCGACTTTTCTTAAATTTCCTTTGTCTGATAACTCTACGCGACATTTTGTAGATACAACAGTAAACGCTTATTTATAGGAACGCAACGATAACGATACCAGGGGAAATGGTATATTCGAGCGTTTCTTCTCAGTCCTCCTCTTCTACGCCACCTCCTGCGGGCCAGGCAATCCTCTCTTTCGAAGATTCCGATCCTCTATTTCCGCGCCGACGTTTCGGACTTCAGCGACTTTCACCTCCTCGACGATATCGATCCTCTTCTTCAGCGCCGACGTTCCGGACTCCTGTAGCCTTCGCCTCCTCAGGAATTTCGATCCTTTTCTTTAGCAGAACCAATCTCCAGGTCAGTCAATCTTCCGTTCTTCAAGTCCCGGCAATATCAGCAAATTTTCTATTTCTTGGACTCAGCAATCTTCACTTCTTTAATGGTATTTTGTGATTTCAGGGAAAGTGAGCACGGCCACTGAAATCACGCTTCTCCGGCATTCACCCTTGCCCTCAGGAAAACCGTGCAAAAACTCAGAGGGGGAGAAGCGGTATTTAATCTTGATCGTCCAGATAATGCACCTCGAGCCGGCAAAATTTCAAAAGCATCCCACCGCTGTCACCAATTTTGTTGCGTGGATCTTCAACCCGGTGATGGTTCTAGGGCTGGGTTGATGCCCGTGGAGCGCAAAACCGCTCTGCTCGAAGTTGCGCCTTCGTAGTTATATGTGTTAATAAAGTTACTGAGGATCAGTGCTAGAAATGGATAAAGGGCACTGAACGAAACTGAACGGCACAAAGTCCTTGTGAAACACCACGCGTTATAATTTAAATATCTATGTACAGAGTCACAATTAAAGTACACTATTTAACAGTAATGTTTATGCGTTTACACAATACTTATTCCGGCGAAGCTTAGCAAAGAAGCTAGCGCGTAATTGCAGTAAGCACTAATGCTAGTTACAAAGCAAAGGAGTAACTTAGCGAGGCAAGGCGCGATTAACAAAAGTGCGTAAGGTAATCAGCGAAACAAGTGAAGTGTAGCGTGGTCGCGAACAGAGAGAGATCCAGGAAATCGCGATCTATTTCCTGGAAGCAAGAGCAGTCCCCCTTCCATCGATTGTAAGTCGATGGAAGGGGCCGTGATCGACGCTCCACATGAGTCAGCGCGCAGACGCCAAGTGCCTAATTACCGGTGGGCCAAAGAGATGGCGTTAACATGCAGCATTTCCTGAACAATATGAATTCAGCTCGGTTTCAAAGAAAGATTGTATTCTTAGTATTTTAAATGGTTTGAATATTTATTTGTAACAGCTATTAAATGATAAACTGAGATATAGCGGAGCTCGAAAATAAACGTGTTAGCTTTTCTACGTTCAGAAACAGAATGCCTGTTGTCGTTATTTCTGTTCCTACAGCGATAAAAACAAAACGTCTTTTTCGAGTGGATTACGTACATGCGGCAAAAATCGAAAGTAAAATCATGTTATTGGCTTCGCTGTTGCCGAACGAGTGGTTAACGCCTTAGCTATGATTAATTATTTAAATATATGACGTGTACAAATATTCTTAATGACGGTATAATAAACCTAACATAAGATGAATACAATTACAATGTCTTTTCTACTTTTGTATGTACAATTTGTATTCCTATTAGGAAAAGAATCGAGTTTGAATTCTTTGGCTATTTATCATGGTAGACAACCTTCAAACAGTAACCCTAAATCCTTCATATAGTGGAAAACGCATTATTACCAATATGAGGTTGCGCGGTACGCAACTGAATACACAACAATATATTATACGCCATGATGATGTATGAAACATATAGTAGAGAGGTGACGCCTACTCCAAAATTATCCGATTACGTGGAACGCGTTATACCCGGATATTCGCGAACATTGTTTAAGGAACATTTTCGGTAAGTAATAATTATATAGATAATTATATGTTGGAAAAAACCAAGAACATGTTTTAGAGTGTATACAAATAATAAAACATTTCAGAATGTTTCCTGAAACATTAGGAGTTATCGGTCCAGGATTATGTGCAAAAGCCGTATCTGGTAAGCAAGTGATATCTGCAGAAAAGCAGTTATTAATTGCCATTTGGTTTATGGCTACACCTGATTCGTATAGGTATATTTGATATATATTTTTATTAAGAATACGACAACATACATTGTGTTAGAATTTTAATATTATTTTATTTTATCTTTTAATAGTCTTGCTCTTATGTTTCAATTATGTAGAAAATAAAGAAAGATGTATTTGTATATAGTAACAAAAATAACACGTGGTAAATTATTATCCTTTTAATCACAAAGATTGCAGCAATATTTAATTCACATATTGCATTAATGTAGGTCTGTATGTGTAAAATTTGGAATTGGAAAAGCAACAGCTTTCCGAGCATTGAGGCGTGTAACATTCGCTCTCCATTGCGCTGCACCACGCTTCATTAAATGGCCAAAAAACGAGAGTGCCATACGTGTGATCGAGCGGTTTCAGCAATTGTGTGGTTTTCCAAACGTAATTGGTGCTATAGATGGCACTCACATAAAAATCAGAGCTCCCGTCACAGATGCAGATTCTTACACAAATAGGAAAGGTTTCCATTCCATGAACGCGCAAGTCATATGTACCTCCTCAGGTGTTTTTACACACTGCTATGCTGGGCAGGCGGGTTCTGTGCATGATGCACGTGTATTTAGGAATTCACCAGTGGCTCGATATCTTGATATACCCGGAAATTATTTTCCCAATAATTCGTATCTTATTGGAGACGCTGCATATGCTATCCACCCTCATTTCATGGTTCCATTTCGGAATAATGGACATCTTACAGATCGGCAAAAAAATTTTAATCATTGTTTATCAAGAACAAGAATGGTAGTTGAAAGGGTTATCGGCCAGTTAAAAATTCGCTTCCGAATACTCCTGGACTGTTTGCCATTAACTGATTTAAAATGTATACCAGAATTTATTATTGCGTGTTGCGTGTTGCATAATATTTGCATACTGCAAAATGACGAAATGCACGTAGATGAAACACCCGAAAACGATAATATAAATCATGTTGTTTATAATAATGCCAACCATTTAGGCGATGAAATAAGAAATACAGTCATGAATTCGTTACAAATGCGGATATAATATAAAATTCATTTTTTAAAAACCATGAACTGTAATATACATTTAAAACAAATAAATTTGAACTACGTTTGTGGCCATTGCAGTATTTTTGGTCATTGTATGTCAAGGGGTTAAACAGGGAACAAAATTTAAATTTTATTCTGCAACAGATAACGGTACATAAATAATATAATATAAAAAACTACTTATTTTCTAAACATCTACTTAAAATGCTTATCAAAGATTTTTGCATCTCCATCCTCTCACGGTGCATTTGTGCAAATTCTGCCCTTCTTTCTTCTCTATGCTTTATTATGCCTTCCCTGTCTTCTTCTATTTTTGTTAAAAAAATTTCCAAAACCATGTCCACTCTTCTTTTTTCCCTGGATTCACCATCAAATTTTCAGATTAGTGTACATCAAAATTAACAAGCCATAAATACTAATTAAATTCAAATTGTTGAGTTTTGTGGTTAAAATTAGCGCCTTTTAGCCATCTGGCGGAGAATCTTAGTAGGGCGAGCGTGCCCTCGTCTTCTTTCTGTATTTCTGTTACTCTCGGGCATGCACACGCGCCTTTTACGTTCTTCTATTATTCCCTTATTACCACGTATTCCGATTATTAATTATTCTTTGTGTCTTCGCTCGGACACACGAGTTCTGGCGTGGTCAGTGTCACGACAAAAATAAACAATCGCCGTTTCTTTTCAACCACTCTGCGTAATTTTTCCTACATAACCTCCAACAGGTTATGGGCCCAGGAGACCACGTGTTTTTCCTGTGTATAAAAATTGCTGTAGGAAGTTACAAGTACGGTCAGTGAGGATATAGAAATGGCAGAAGTAAAGACTTTTAGTATTCACAAGTTCAATGGAGAAAACTACCAATTGTGGAAGCGACAAATGGAAATATATATGGCAGACAATAAACTCATGCCGTACGTTCTTGGTCAAATACAGCGCCCAGCAGCAAGTGCTGATGCATGGTTGGAAAAGGATCGTGCAGCTCAGGCGTTTCTAATGCGAGGTTTGGAACTAGAGCAGTTAAAGTACATGGCAGACTGCACAACTTCGGCTCAAATGTGGACAAGGCTACAGACGGTGCATGCAGAGAAGAGCGATCAGTCCATGCAGGTATTGCTGGACAGGTTCATAAACTGTAAAATGGACTCAGGAGAGAAGATGGCTGACTATATAGCCAGAATGACCAGTTTGGTACAAAGGTTAAAAGATATGGACTTAGAACAGAAGGATCCAATCGTTATCGCTAAAATATTGGGAAGTTTGCCAGCAAGGTACGATAACATTCGGACAGCTTGGTATACTGTACCTCGAGCAGACCAAACTCTTGAGAGACTCACAGATCACTTGATAAATGAAGAGACTCTGCTCAGTCTGCGATCGCAGAATGATAATCATTCTTCTGAAGCACTGTTCTCTAGTGCAAGGAGAAATTTCAAAAATAAAAGAATGACAAATCCAAGCAAAGGTTTTCAGAGCAAGGAAAAATCGACTCGAAGACCTGGAAAGTGCAACTTCTGCCATCTCCCTGGTCATTGGGCACGTGAATGTGAAAAGAAGAAGAGGGAGATGCAAGGGTCAAGAAATAATGAGTCATGGGTTGTTCAAACACAACTGCCACTTCAAGTTCAAGCAACAGATAAGGCGCAGCTTCTCATGGTTGATTCAGACCACCACAACAATTCAATGGTGGAAAATGCATGGTACGCAGATTCAGGAGCGACAGAACATATGTCGTTTTGCAGGCATTGGTTCAAGGACTACACAGAGTATCCTGAGAACACCTACCAAGTAAGAGTTGGGGATGGCGCACTGATCTATGCCAGAGGGAGAGGCAATATTGATGTTGCAGCAAAATATGCAGATGGAAGAACAATTATTCATACTATTGTAGATGTACTTCATGTCCCAAAAATAAAAAGGAACTTGTTGTCAATCATGAGGACGACAAAAAGAGGAATCAAGGCCATTTTTCAAGAAGGTGGCGATCGAGTGACATTTCAGAGGAATCAAGAACTTATAATGGAAGGTCTGAGGTGCAAAAATCTCTACAGACTCAATCTGGAGCCAGTCCAGACAGCTCAGGCTCAGTTGGCAATGAGTATCTCACCAAAAATATGGCATGAACGTCTTGGTCATGTGAATTATCAGACACTAAAACAGATGCGTGACAGAGAAACAGTTGAGGACTTGCGGTTCAAGAGCACAGATGTTGAGAGTGAATTTTGCGAGGGTTGTGCTTATGGGAAGCAGCACAGACAACCTTTTCCAAGGACAGCCAGAAGATCCGCAGTTCCAGGGGAAATTTTTCACGCAGACTTGTGTGGAAAAATGAGCACTGAATCTCTGGGAGGTGCAAATTACTTTCTACTGCTAAAGGATGATTTTTCAAGGTACTGTTTCATTTATTTTTTAAAACGCAAGACGGACGTTCTAGAAAATCTGAAGAAATTCTGTGTTGAGACTAAAACCGAAGGACATGAAGTCAAGAGGCTGAGGACTGACAATGGTTTGGAGTTCTGCAATGCGGAAGTCAATCGTTTTCTGCAGTCAAAAAGCATCAAGCACGAAACTTCAACGCCAAGGGCTCCTGAGCAAAATGGTTTTATTGAACGCCAAAATCGAACTATTATAGAGTCAGCTAAATCGATGATGCATAGTCGAAGTGTTCCACGTTATTTATGGGCAGAAGCAGCAAATGCAGCGGTTTACCTGAAAAATAGGACAGCGTCAGAGACTCTCGGTGGCGTGACACCCTTTGAGAGATGGTTTGGAGAAAAACCGTCTGTGAAGCATCTCAGAATTTTTGGCAGTGAGTGCTATGTGCACGTGCCGAAGGATCAAAGGACGAAATGGGATATGAACTCAGTGAAGTGTCTAATGATCGGATACAGTGATGGCAATAAAGGGTACAGAGTCTACCATCCTGGTACTGGAAAGATTATGATACGAAGAGACGTCATTTTCAATGAGGGACGTGTGGCAGAGACCGTCGTCGAGAGTATCGCACCAGATGATATTCAACCTGAACCTCCAGAAAAGGAAAAGAAAAATGATGAAGAACAGAGTGAGGAAATGGATGAGACTGAAGGCGCAGTGAAAAAGTACAGGAATCCACGGTTACCCATACCAAGGTCACCATACCCGAAGAGGAGGGGTACGAAGCCCAATGATGATGAAGAGCCTGAAGAGGCAATAATAGCTGAAATGTTCATGGCAACCTCAGAGCCAGCAACAATCCAAGACGCACTCAAGGCGGAAGATTCGCATCAATGGCGCAAGGCAATCAAATCAGAGCTTGACTCACTGAATGAGAATCAAACATGGAAAATAGTTCCTAGACCAAAGGACAAAAACATTGTCTCAAATCGTTGGGTGTTCAAGAAGAAATTGAAGGCAAATGGCCAAGTAGATAAATATAAGGCACGATTGGTGGCTAGAGGTTTCTCACAAGAACAAGGGATTGATTACACTGAGACCTTCTCGCCAGTGGTCAAGTTCAGCTCGGTCCGAGCATTGATATCCATCGCAGCAGCACACAATTTGGTGATCACTCAATTCGATGTCAAGACAGCATTTCTACATGGGGAGCTGGATCTACAAGTCTACATGGAGCAACCCAGTGGCTGCGAAGAAGATGGTGACAAAGTGTGTTTGCTAAACAAGGCGATTTATGGCCTAAAACAAGCTGCAAGAAAGTGGAATGAAAAACTAGTAAAGTTCCTAAAAGAGTGGGGTTTTGTGCAATCGAATGCTGACCCATGCGTGTTCATTGAACTGAAGAAGAAGTTGTATTTGGCTATATACGTCGATGACGGACTGTTGTGTGGAAAGAATGAGTCAGTGATGAATGCATTGTTGAGTGACTTGAACAAAGAATTTAGAATAACCTTTTCGCAGGCGGAGTTTTTTGTTGGCCTCCAGATCGACAGGGATCGAGACGGGGGAAAATTAAAGGTGCACCAAACAGCTTACACAAATGAAGTCTTGAGGCGTTTCAATCATGAAAGTTGCAATCCTGTCTCAGTTCCTGCCGACCCTGGGATTAGGCTATCGCGTGCGGATGTAGGTATGAAGACAAATAACAATTTTCCGTACAGGCAGGCAATTGGATCATTAATGTATCTAATGATAGGTACAAGGCCGGATATTGCGTACATTATAGGAGTTTTAAGCAAATTTATGGAAAATCCAAGATGCGAGCATTGGAACGCAGTGAGGAGAGTGTTTAAATATTTAAAGGGAACTTTTGATTACGGGATCACTTTTAGTTATGGCTCTCGAAATACGACGTTGATTGCATACAGTGACGCGGATTTTGCAGGTGATTTAGACAACAGACGTAGTACGAGTGGTTGGGTGTGTTTTGTAAATTCGGGGCCAATTGCTTGGAGTTCAAAGAGACAAACAATCACAGCAACGTCAACAACTGAGGCAGAGTTTGTAGCGCTTTATTCAGTTACGAAGGAAGTGATTGTCCTCAGACGATTGTTGGAGAGCATTGGTCATGATCAAAGAATGTCGACGGTTGTTTACTGCGATAATCAGCGAGCGATAACAATAGTTAAGACACCGGAGTCGGCCAAAAGTACGAGGCATATGGAGGTACGATTTTTTTATACTTGCGACAAACAGAGAAGTGAAGAAATTGATGTACAATACATTGCAACGAAAGACCAGTTGGCGGATACACTCACAAAGCCCCTTTCGAGGGAAAAATTTCACACTTTTGTTTTGTCTTATGGAATGAGTTAGTTGAAGTTGAGAGCAATGTGTAAAAGAGATCTATGAAATTTTTTTTTATTGTACGCAGGATGATAAAAGGCGAGAGGGAGTGTTGAGTTTTGTGGTTAAAATTAGCGCCTTTTAGCCATCTGGCGGAGAATCTTAGTAGGGCGAGCGTGCCCTCGTCTTCTTTCTGTATTTCTGTTACTCTCGGGCATGCACACGCGCCTTTTACGTTCTTCTATTATTCCCTTATTACCACGTATTCCGATTATTAATTATTCTTTGTGTCTTCGCTCGGACACACGAGTTCTGGCGTGGTCAGTGTCACGACAAAAATAAACAATCGCCGTTTCTTTTCAACCACTCTGCGTAATTTTTCCTACATAACCTCCAACACAAATCATATATAGTAATATATACAATATAAAATACTCAAACTTCAATTATTACAAGTCGTAAGCAGGAATCGGCTGACTCCAGCTCTCGCTGACACGTACAGGAGCGGCGGTAATGTGTGCGTGAATTGACACCAGCTACGCGAGCTAGAGTCGGCCGAAGCTCTCAACGTTGTAGTGACGTAAAAGCATGTGTCGTCAATTCACGCAAACATTACCACCGCTCCTGTACGTGTCAGCGAGAGCTCGAGTCAGCCGATCCCTGGTCGTAAGTGTATTTACCTTTGCTAGTAGATGGCAACTGATCTGACGAAGATTGAGACGTCGAGGGTAGTGGTGCTGCTGATCCCTCGCTTGAAGCCTCAGCAACAGGACTTATCGCAGCCTTCTCACCCATTATGGAATCCATGGCCTAATCAATTAATAATAGATTATTATTACAAAAAAAAAAAAATGTATAATTACTGAGTAAAATGCTCACGATGTTCGATGATTTCCGGAGTTTTTATTTTGTTACATGGGCCCTTCTGGTCCATCCCGTGCTCACTGTCCTCGCGTCGCTTTCCTCCGAATCGGCGATTCAGCGGAATCGCCTCGCGCGTGTCGGGCAGGTCGACGAACCGCGGAGGTTCGTCGTAAGCGCAACGTGACCGTTGACGGCCCGGGCCCCGATATTTCCCAACAAGAGGCAGCGACCGCCAGTTGCCGACGGGGCGATTTCTCCCCCCGATCGATTTCGAGAAGGCGAGGCGCGGTCCTCAACCGCGGACTCGATAGGATTCATTCGATTTTGTGACTTCGAGCTAGGGAGTAGCGACGGCGAGCGTCGCCGTCTAGATCGCGTCTTCGCTTCAGTGTCCGGTATCGCGAATCGCGCTCGGTCGATCTGGTTAGGCGGAGCGTATCTCCATCCGACGCACAGGAAACGGCCTCGCCGGGAGACCACTCACGCGCCGATACGAACCACCGCGATCGCGAAGAACCCCGACGGAGCGAGCGCAGCGAGACGACGGACGCCAGGCCCAGCGACCTCCCTGCGTCACCCGAGCCCGAAACGCGAGCGAACACGACCTACGACAGGTCCGGCGGCAAAGCGAACGCCCCGAGAACAGCGACGGAGGCGGAGCGCCGTCTCCTGGTATGTACCTAACAACTAACCTTTATTAAGAATATAAGCGATCTTTATTGTTCCTCTGAATTCCCTTGTACAAGCCTTATTTCAACCCCTTTCTTCCTTTCTACCCCCGGTAAGTATAGTCAAGGTGGGCCTTAGCCCTTTGACAGAGCAAGAACCCGGTAAGTCACTCCAGCCGCTCGGCGTGATTTACAGGCTGTCCCTTCAGGACGTAACAATTTTCATCGTCAATATTTTTGTATGTCCGTTTTAAACCGGACCACTTGTTACTGCATTGTGTTGCAGTAACATTGTAATTATGAATATTCAGCATTGTATGGGCAATTTCTTCCCATATATTACTGCGTTTGGTGTTGGAAATAAAATCATTGTTTTCTCTAATTAATTCAATCAAGAGTATGACTGCCTTGTCCGGCCAAGAAAATATCTTTGGCTGTTGGTCTAAAAATATTATGTAAATGTAATTATACGTATTGAATATGTTGAGCACTCTTTTATAAACGAACCTGTTTGTTGTATATCAGTGTCCTCAGATTGGCTTGTGTCCTCTATCCTGAGAACATTTTCTACAAGCCTACAGAGGTAATCGTGGTCTTCATAGAAAAAAAACATTATCACATACTATTAAAGTATTTGTAAAACTTTAATATTTCAATTTTACCTTCGGCTGCTTTAATTGCTTCTTCAGCTTCGACAAATAAACACCTTAATTTACCTTTAACTATTACTTTTAATTCAACAAGAGCCATTATTAATTAAAATTTAAGAAATGACACGAAACAATAACACCCGTTTCCAAGCGGATATTGATTAATTTCTAAACTTGAAGTCCTCTCGTTAAAAGAATCTCCAACTATTTTCAAACCCCTCAGGTTTGCACGGACTTCACGTTCCAATTCGCGCATGAAATTGGTGACATCGTACGATTCCCTAGAATTTCTCTCACTTGTCACCAATACGATGCCACTTGCGGTGCATGAGGCGCGCAGGAACAGATGCAACTCCGAATTCTTGCAGTTCCTGCGCGCTTCATGCACCGGAAGTGGCATTGTATTGGTGGCAAGTGAGAGAAATTCTAGGGAATCGTACGATGCCACCAATACGATGCCTCAATGCGCGAATCGGAACGCACCCAAAGTAACGATAGTGTGGATCCCATCACATGTGGGAATTGAAAACAACGAAATGGCGGACAAACTAGCCAAAGAAGCTGCAAATTCTTCGGCAGATCCTACCAAACTACATGAGTTTATGACCCAGAAACTAAATGCAGCTAAAACGGCAATCGATGAATACTGGAACAAGGAATGGAAACAAAACGTATCTCCCCGGCAACTACTACTAAAAAACAACTTCTTTGAAAACACTGCTGTGCGAAACCTTACAAGACCAAACCAAGTAGCAGTATCACGCATCAGAATTGGCCACACCAAAATATCTCATTCGCATATAATGAGCAAAGTAGACTCCACAAATTGTGACACGTGCAACACCAAATTAACCATCGATCACCTTATACTCTCCTGCAACAAATTCTCAGCTGAAAGGAAAAACCGCGAGATTGACTCTTGTATACGGGAAAACCTCACCGACTACAAGAAGATAAAACAGCTGCTGAGATTCCTTCAAAGTACCAAGCTTCTTCAAGAGTTGTGAATATCGTTTCTATGCTTTCTGTGTCGCTAATAACCCAACTTAGAGGTTGATGCGACTTAAAATAACTAATTAAAAAAAAAAAAATTTCGTCGAATTATCGGAATATCGGCAAACTACACGCTTCGCCAAATTCCAGGACCTCAGGGGATGGAATGCAGATTTAATATAGACTTGATTTGCTGCTGATGGACCAACAGTGTGGTTACAGCGTAAATATTGGTTAACGTTGTAATTAATGTGTAAACCATGATGAACATCAACTCGTTTCAGGAGTTCTGGAAATGGAGGAATATGATGAGAGAGATGAAAAACGACTGGGTTTGAGAAATTTATACTTATATGTAACACGTAATCAGATTTTCTGAAGCTAGTACAGATACTTCTCTGAATTTGAAAGAACAGTGTTTTTGATAATTGTGACAGAATGCTTAGCCGTGATTGCGCAGGCGCGTAAGCGCCGACCGATTGTAACCGGTAACGCTCGCCTCCACTGAGAAGGCACTCCGAGATAGAACCAAGGGGCTGAGCGTGTAGCTATAGCAATAGAAAGAAATCCTGTCGATATACTCATAGCCTATATTATATTATACTATATTATATATGTGTACGTGTGAACCTCGTTGTTTGTCATAATAAAATCATTAAAAGACCACAATAATTAATATGGTTAACTTGTACTCGTTATAAGACTCGCAACATCCTCCATTAGTAAAAAATTGTGACGAAGTCACGTCACGCGCCGTACGAAGGCCCGGGACCGAGACAATGGGCTTAGTTCGTGCCGCGACCGCTAGGCGGCCGCGGCCCCGCGGTTGTCATACGCGAGTCAAGATTCGCGGTCTGCGCATATAAGGACCGCGGCGAGCGAGATTGACAGCTCTCGTCCCGCACGCATTAGTAGTTCACACTGCCGTACCGTACGTTCGAGAGGCTCTATATTTTTGGACATCCGTGAGGTGTGCACGCGCCGACCTATCGTCACGCTGTGCCATTACCAGCCTCGTTCCGATATAGGCCGAGAGAAATCTTGCGCCCTACCCCCGTCGAAGAGGTATCTCTGCGCCCAGTAGGCTGGAAGCCTACTGCACTTCGAACCTCCAATATACGACTCTCGTACGGACGCGCCTCTTAAGGCCGCCAAGAGCAGAACGTTCTCCACACCGCATCCCCGTTCCTACGACTCGCCGAAAACTCGCCGTACCGCCGCAGCTCCGCCGATGCGATCGGAATTTAAACACATACATAAATTGTAGTACACCTTAGTGAATAAACACTATTATTTATTTTAACCACAGCTGTGCTCATTCGCCGAACCCTGTCTTACCGACTGAGTCGGCAACCTATCCCTTCTCCGTCCCACCGGTAATCATTCCGCAACCAAACACGATTACAAATTGGCGCCCAAACAGGGACTCTGAAGAGGAGAAGGGCGAATGAGCATAAGCGTAAGCTGGGTGTACGAGCTACGGAAAGCGGTATTAATTCAAGTCGCGGAAAAATACGAGATCGACGCCACTGGCAACCTCGACGAACTACGCCAACGAGTCACTGCCTACTGCCGCGAGAACGGAATCATGGGTCCGCCAACCTTAACGCTGCCGAGCGACACAGCGACTCAGGTAGACGTCACTACCCCCACCAACCCGGGCCCTAGTTTTAACGGCCCGGAGACCACACCGATGGAGAAGATCAGGAGGTGGGGAACCCGCTACGACGGCGGACGAGGAGCCGCGGAATTCCTACAAAGGTTGGGGGACCTGCAACATAGCTACAAGGTCACACCCAACCAGATAGTGGAATGCCTCTCCGAAATCTTGAAGGGGAGAGCACTAGGATGGTACCGCCTCCGCCGCACCGAATGGCAATCTTGGGACGAGTTCGTCACCGATTTCCGAGCGTTCTTCCTTGCCGCGGAAGACGAAGACGAGCTGGAAGAAATCATTACCCGGCGAGTACAACGGCCGAGCGAAACGGCCACCGATTTCATTCTAGACCTCCTACCATTAATGCAGCAATACGGTAAGTACACGCTCGAACAACAGGTAAACCGTGCTTACCGGAACCTCCGACCAGAGTACCGTTGGTACATAAAAAGAACAGAGTTCAAAACGTTGCCAGAGTTAATGAAATTGGCCGCCGCCCAAGACAAGGTCACGGCCGAGGAAAAAGAAGCCGCCGGCACTGGGCGGAAAGAGGCCGCTAAAACCGAAAGACGACCGGAGAGGAAAGCCGAGGCGACCCGTAGCGGCGGACTAGCTGAAGTACAAGCCGACTACGACCGAGCGACTTGTTGTTGGCGGTGCGGCCAACGCGGCCACCGCCGCCCCGAATGCAGACGAGCGAGCAAACTATTCTGCTCCTACTGCGGCACCGCCGGACGTACCTCCCGCGAATGTGCCTGCAATTCGTTTTCGGGAAACGAGGCCGGGCGCGGCAACCGAGGCGACCGACAAAACGCCCAGGCAACAATGCCTCAACCGAGCCAATAAAAGACGACCCTCGTTTGTACCTCGCCTTTAAAGTGGGAGATATCCGCTGGTGGGCACTGGTCGACACCGGAGCGACACGTTTGTTCATACGACCAGATGTCGCCGTGGCCTGTGAGAGGCGAGGATATACCCTCGCCCCCGCCACCTTCACGGCAAGCGTCGCAGATGGCGCAGAGGTACCACTACGAGGTGAGATGACGCTACCCGCCACCATACACGACCAAACAGTGAGGCACACATACGCCGTGCTGCCTGGTCTATCGCATGCCGCTCTCTTGGGAGTAGACGTACTAGAGAAATTGGGCCTGGAGGTGCAGATCGGTGCACACCGATGGACGCGCCACGCCGAAACTGCGGCCGTGGAAGTCCCCGGCATCAGACAATGCATGCCGGCACAAGAGGCCGCTCTACAACAACTCCTGGACGAGGAGTTACCGCCGCTCCGAAGGCTCCGAGGCATGACCCGCCTCGCCGAGCACCGAATACGTCTGAAGACGACCGAGCCGATCAAACAGCGATACATGCCTAGGAACCCAGTCGCGCAAGCCTTAATTAACTAGGCAGTGGACCAAATGCTGGCCGACGGAATAATCGAGCCGTCCAGCAGTCCGTGGAGTTCACCCGTGGTCATGGTCGCTAAGAAAGGCAAGAAAAAGAAGCGATTTTGCATCGACTTCCGCCGAGTCAACGCCGTAACCGAGAATGATGCCTACCCTTTGCCACAGGTCCAGGCAACGCTTGACAAACTGCGCGAGGCGCGATACATTTCAACACTGGACCTCGCAAATGGGTATTGGCAAGTACCGCTGGCCGAGTAGAGCCGCCCGATAACGGCCTTTACCGTTCCCGGACGTGGACTATATCAGTTCCGCGTCATGCCGTTCGGCCTCCACTCGGCCCCCGCCACGTTCCAACGATTATTGGACAGTATCATAGGACCCAGCCTGGAGCCAAGGGCCTTTGCATACCTAGACGACATTATTGTCTTGGGCCGAACGTTCGAAGAACACTTAGAGAACCTCCGAGAGGTATTGCACCGACTGCAGCAAGCAGGGCTCCGGTTAAATGAAGAAAAATGCCGCTTCTGCCAAACCGAACTGCAATACCTCGGCCACGTCGTCTCAGACCAAGGAGTCAAGACAGACCCCGAGAAAGTCGAGGCGATTCGAAACACGCCTCCACCGCAGAACTTACGCGAACTGCGACGCTTCCTGGGGATGGTCTCCTGGTATAGGAGATACATCCCCCAATTCTCGGAAACAGCAGCGCCGTTGCACCAACTCCTACAGAAGCGAACACGATGGAATTGGACCGAAGAAGCGCAGTCCGCCTTCGAAACGATCCGCCACCAGCTGGCTACCGCACCAGTACTGACATGCCCCGACTTTGACCGGCCGTTTGTACTACAAACAGACGCCAGCCAGGGCGGCCTTGGTGCGGTCCTAACACAAGACCATGACGGCCAGGAACGAGTGGTGGCGTACGCCAGTCGAACGCTGAATGCAGCCGAGCGAAATTACTCAGTAACCGAGAAAGAATGCTTGGCAGTGGTCTGGGGCACCAGAAAGATGCGCCCTTACCTAGAGGGTTACTCGTTTACCGTCCTCACCGACCACCAAGCATTGAAATGGCTGCAGTCAATCGACAGCCCCTCGGGACGCTTGGCACGCTGGAGCCTGGAGCTCCAGCAGTATGATTTCAAAATAGAATACCGCAAAGGCGAGAACAACCTCGTAGCCGACGCTCTGTCCCGCCAAGGCGAAATCGCGGACGTAGATGACACAGCACCCCAGGAGTGGTACAACCAGAAGAAACGAGCCGTGGAGGAGACACCGCTCCTCCACCCCGAGTATCAAATCCGCGAGGGCGAATTATATCGCCGGTTCCCAGACACGCCCGGCGGCCACCCCGAAGACGAGTGGAAGCAATGCGTGCCACGCACTCGGCGCGAAGCGATACTGAGGGCAAACCATGACGCCCCTACCGCCGGACACCTCGGAGTCAATAAAACTACCGCACGACTCGCACGAAAATATTATTGGCCCGGGATGTTCCGCGATGCGGCCCGATACGTACGACAATGTACGAAGTGCCAGGAATACAAGGTATCACAGCAAGCGCCAGCCAGACTCATGCATACCACGCCAGCAGCCTACCCGTGGGATGTGGTGTCGGCCGATTTAGTCGGGCCACTCCCACGGTCGAAGAAAGGCCACACGGTGGTCGTGGTAATGCAGGACAAATTCACGAAGTGGGTCGAACTACAACCTCTTCGACAAGCCACCACCCCGGCTGTTACGAAAGCATTCCGCGAGAGGGTGGTCATGCGCTTCGGGTGTCCGCGCCGGATTATCACCGACAACGGCAAACCATTTGAGAGCCGGGAGTTTACCGGCCTACTACGAGAATACGGCATCGACCATAGGAAGACACCGCCGTATACCCCCCAATGCAACCCAGTAGAACGAGCGAACCGCGTGATCAAGACAATGATCGCCCAGTTCACCGATGGGGACCACACGACGTGGGATGCCTGGCTACCCGAAATCGCCTTCGCTTACAACACCGCGCGACACGAGGCCACCGGGAGCACACCGGCCGCGCTAAATTTTGGCCGAGAACTCGCAGCTCCCGGAGACCCCCGCTTAACCACCGACGACGCCACGGAGGAGCCAACGCCGGAAGACATCAGAGGATGGCAACAACGGCTCACGGACATCAAGGACCGCATCGAACTTGCCCGATGGAACCTAGCCCGGGCGCACCAGAACCAGAAGCACCACTACGATATGCGACGCCGAGAGTGGCGCCCCTCGATCGGCGACCGAGTCTTGAAGCGCGAGCACCACCTCAGCGCCGCCGCAAAACAATTCAATGCCAAATTGGCTCCGAAATTCGCCGGCCCGTATACCGTCTTCAAGTTCGCGGGGCCAAATGTAGTGGTGCTCAAGGGAGCCCGCGGGAAGACCGTGCGCGCGCACCTGGGTGACCTGAAGCCGTGCGATACCCGCCAACCAACGAGCGCGAACAGCGCCACCGCAGTACATGTCACATGCCGCGCGCACGGGTGGCGCCAACCAGCCGAGTTCGCACCGCGCCCGCTAGGCGGCCGCGACATCGCAAATTATCCCTCGGCGAAGAAAACAACCACGTCGCTGGTACAGCCCGGCCGTAAGGGCCCCCCAGCGGCCACGCCACCACCGGTAGGCGCCGTCCGCCGTCCGCCACTGGTACAGCCAGGCCTGCAAGGCCCCCCAGTGGCCGCACCACCGCCGATGAACGCCGTCCGTCGTCCGCCACTGGTACAGCCAGGCCTTCAAGGCCCCCCAGTGGCCGCACCACCGCCGATGAACGCCGCCCGCCTTCCGCCACTGGTACAGCCAGGCCTTCAAGGCCCCCCAGTGGCCTCACCACCGCCGCTCGACCCCGCCGGACACCAGCCGCTGGCACAGCCAGGCCTACGGGGACCCCCAGCGGCCGCACCGAGAAGAGGAACCCCCATACGACCCTGGTGGTGGGTAGATTAAGCGCGCGCGGGTTGCAACCCTTAGGGTAAGTTAGGTTAAGTTTAGACGTACGAAAAATTGTACCTGGCGGCGAGCGGCCGAGAGGGAGTTGTACCGGCCGCCCCAAATTTGATCCATTCTGTCCATCCCCGAAGTAGAGAGGGGGTGTGACGAAGTCACGTCACGCGCCGTACGAAGGCCCGGGACCGAGACAATGGGCTTAGTTCGTGCCGCGACCGCTAGGCGGCCGCGGCCCCGCGGTGTCTCTCGCGAGTGAAGATTCGCGGTCTGCGCTTATAAGGACCGCGGCGAGCGAGATTGACAGCTCTTGTCCCGTACGTATTAGCCGTTAACACTGCCGTACCGTACGTTCAAGAAGCTCTATATTTTTGGATCTCCGTGAGGTGTGCACGCGTCGACCAATCGTCACGCTGTGCCATTAACCAGCCTCTTTCCGAAATAGGCCGAGAGGAATCTTGCGTCCTACCCTCGTCGAAGAGGTATCTCTGCGCCCAGTAGGCTGGAGGCCTACTGCACTTCGAACCTTCGATATACGACTCTCATACGGACGCGCCTCTTAAGGCCGCCAAGAGCAGAACGTTCTCCACACCGCATCCCCGTTCCTACAACTCGCCGCCGTCGCGAAACGACGCGCCGTACCGGCGCAGCTCCGCCGACGCGATCGGAATTTATACACAAACATAAATTGTAGTACACCTTAGTGAATAAACACTATTATTTATTTTAACCACAGCTGTGCTCATTCGCCGAACCCTGCCTTACCGACTGAGTCGGCAACCTATCCCTTCTCCGTCCCACCGGTAATCATTCCGCAACCAAACACGATTACAAAATAATGTTAAGTTTTCTGTTATAATTTCATACCTTAGTGGATGAATTTACTTTCGCTTTGCAATCATTCTTTATTTTGATAGGCACTTGTTTTCACGCTTAACAAAATATTTTTCAAATGCTAAATTAAGTTTCCGCCATTCTTTCAGCATAATAGTATAATTTCAATTCTTAATGAAAGCTCAAAATTCAAATTCAAAATATTAAATATCAAGCTACAATTATTTTTTTAACATCATTCTGCAGATGCTGCAAGAAGTTTAAAAAAGAATTCAAACGCCATAAATAGGATATTTCATATGTATAAAAAATGTCTAGAAATTGAATTTTCAAATGATAATGATAAATTACATTCCCAAAATTTTTACAATATTAAACATTTCAGTGTCAAAGTTATATAAGAAATAAAATCGACTTGCCCTAGTTCCAAATATGATTTAATCATCGCGAGTCTGGCGTAGGTATTTATCGAATTATTACGAATTTTTCATAACCGAAAATGTACTTTATTATTAACTTATGCATATCCCGATCGCTCTTCTTGACGTTCTAACTGCAAATTATTCATCCCCTCCGACTAAAGGCGGCCACACACGGTCCAGCCGGCCTGTCAGGTCTCCAGGCAGGCCTGTGCAAGTCGGCTGGACCGTGTGGATGCACTACGCCGTCCGGCCGGCCTGCGCAGGCCGACCTGTGCAGGCCGGCCTGACGCCGCACAGTGGTCGGGATAAGGATAGTTAGTGACATTCATTGTTGTATAATTTTTAAACTATAAAAGATATCGGAATGGCGCCAAAAAACATAAAATAAAAAAATTATTCCTTTCTAATGATTTATAATTGAATATATTGTACGACCATTTAATGTTGTTTTTTTAATTTTTTCAACTTAATTGTTATAAAAAAATTTGAAAACTGTATATTTAGTTGGGAAAAGTTTTAGTTTCCGATTATAAGGAAAAACCAAATAGTACTATTAGAAATTGTGACGAAATCTACAGTTTAGTTAAGCATTAGTATTCATTTATTCGACGGATTTATTCATTTCAGCGTATTAAGAAATTCGTTATTCTTTATTGTATCGATATGGATTCCTTATGTTTTTCCGATGAAAATCATGCAAAATTTTATGTAAATCGGACTATTTTTAACAAATTCAGCTTCAAATTATATAATTCGATTTTTCATAGAATTTCCTTCATTATGGTCCGAATTATGTCGTTATTGGTTTTGGTTTCATCGGCGAAACATAAGGAATCGATAGGCGAAACATAAGGAATCCTGGACATTTCTGACTTTTTAATGGTATTCCAACACTTTCGAAGATCGAAAGCCATCAAATTCGGTGAAGCAATGGAGGATCCTGTTCTCGCCTCGGGGTACCAGGCGGCATCTCTTTGACAGGCGTCGCTGGAGAATCACCCTGTAGTATACATTCAGTAGATTTCGGTAGGAGAAAGTTTATTTTTCCTACGCAATAATGACTGTGCAGGCCGACTGGAGCAAAATTGAAAAACGATTCGGTCGGCCTGACGCCGCGGCCAGATCTGAACCGAACGCCACTTGAGACTCCATTGAAGATGGAGAACTATTTTCCATTGTAGCGTAGTAAGAAATTCATCATTTTTTATCGTATCGATATGAAAGTGGTATCAGTAGATTCCTGGCGTTCTCCTGATTAAAATCATAACAAATTTCATGCAAATCGAACTACTTTTACAGAAGCAATTTGTATTCCTTATGTAAAAGTAGTCCGATTTACATGAAATTTGGTATGATTTTCATCAGAAAAACATAAGGAATCCACTGTTGCCACTTTCATATCGATACGATAAAGAACGAAGATTTTCTTACTGCGCTGAAATGAATATTTCACATTTTCACCCTCGACTGCGGGGGTCGGCCTCACTTCACTACGTTCACCCGAGGATTCATATCTGTTTCAGAAAAAAATAATTATTTATTCTTTATCGTATCGATATGTAAGCGATGGATTCCTTATGTTTTTTTAGATGAAAATCATACCAAATTTCATGTAAATCGGACTATTATTAACGAAATTAGCTTGAGGTTATAGGAATTAATTTTTCATGGAATTTCCTTCATTAATTTCCGTGAGAACGCTCATGGATCGCTGATTCGCGAGCCTCGCCGATCCACGTGCCGTCTGATTTCACCTTAAGACCCAGTTAATGTGATGGTACGCGTGCTGTCCGATACTTTATCACCCGCTATAATTAATATTAAGCAAGAGAGTGATCGCTAGCCACAAGCTAGTCCAGAAGGTAAACTCGGAATAGGCCGGATCTCCATAATTTTGGGAGCTCACAATTCTAATTGGTTGCACTTTTGAGGAAGAGGAGGGTCTCTCCTCTGTGAAATCGTCGATGGAACAGGTACCCTCACTGTCCTGACGACGTGGAGGAAAAGCACAGCCAGCTAGTCCTACAAAATAGCCACGATGATTGGACAGAGCGTCACGACAGGGTCGCGGTTTATGACGGTATTGTCCTGTGAGTCAGTGGTGGACAACGGTACACGCGGGTACGGATGATTACTAAATGTCGACAGAGTAATATACGGCTTAACTCGAAGCGAGGAAAGTCGAAGTCCCCCCCCCCCCCAAAAAAACGGCACGTTGTCAATTGCCCTCTATTTCTACATCAGGTAGGCAAATGTTTCCCGAAGAATGATTCGGAAATAAGTTATGCCCAATTGTAAACGAATAAACGAATTTAACTTCTGAAAATAAAAAATATCGATCGGAAGATCGGAAGACTGTCGAGCGTCAGTTCTGCAACTACCAATCGTGACTGCACCAAGTGCTTCGTGAAATTCAAAGAGTGTGGTGATCAATTATTATTATTGGAACAGAAAATGACATCGTCACTTTCTGCTAGACAGAAAAAATGCATAGAGGATTTTTTAACAATTTATAGAAGTGAACCATGCTTATGCAAAACGAATACTGAAGAGTATCGTAATCGTGACCTCAGAGCTACTGCGTATTTAAAATTAGTCAATAAGTTAAAAGAAATCGAGCCATTCAGCACCAGAAAAAGTGTGATCAGAAGAATCAACAACATGCGCAGCGCCTATCGGAAGGAGTTGAAAAAAATAAAGGTCTTGACTAGGACAGGAGCGGGTGCAGACGAAAGGAGTTTCGACGAAAAACCCGGAATCGAGGTAAGATAAATAAAATAATTTTTTTATGCATATTATATTTGAAAAATGTGCACATTGTATACAAAGTAAACTAGTGTAAATTTTGATACAGTTATGTAGGGCCATTCCACGTGAAATCGGACAGTTTTCGGAGTAACATTTCGGATGTTGGTGAAACTTGAATATGTTGCAGTCTTTAATGATATATAACCGTATATCGAAGAATATTTAAAAAATTTAAAAATTGTTGATCTTACAGCTGTTTGAAATATAGACCTGACCTTTTTTATTCAACTGTCTACATATCTAATATTTTGAATCTTTTTCTTTCATTCCACACCTAGTGTGGCCTTGAAGGCCATGTATGCTACATAGTTGAATTTATCTTGATAGTCGCTTTCATATCGTGTGAAAAAATATATTTCATTTTATTTAATAAAACTGAAGCTCACCGTCGTTTCGCGCAAAATAATCCGAACACAAAAAATTGACATTACGTATTACGTTGGGTATAAAATAGAGTACAAGTTCTCTGTTTTAATTTTTTCTCCAAATACATAACATTTGCAAGAACATTGTATAAACATGGCAGGTATAGCCGCCTGGTCAGTGTTTGTACTGCACGGCTCAGCCAGGCGAGCCGGTGTCCTTCGACGCAGAGTCACATTGAATTAATTTTCATTTGGCCAATTTTAATGTGTCCGTAGTTTTGAAAATTTTTAATTTATTGGAAAAAGGTCACCTCTATATTTCAAAGAGATGTAAGATCCACAATTTTTAAAATTTTGAAAAATCCTTCGAGATACCATTATATGTATATCACTAAAGACTACAACATATTCAAGTTTCACCAATATCCGAAATATTACTCCGAAAACTGTCCAATTTCGCGTGGAATGAAACAGCAAATGGTTGCAATAAATGCGTTAAATTTAATTAATGAAGTTATTTTGCCATGGAACTTGACCTTCATTTACAAAATAATTTATAAAATCTTGTCTCACTTTTTTCGCATCATTAGACGTATTTCCTGGGTTTCTTGGATTCAAATTTTCCATAGTCGAATTGGTTGTATGAAACCCCGACACAGTAGTCCCATCTTCCGTATTCTCTCTATCAAAAGATTCTGGAGGCGAGTAAGAATTTGGCACCGATTTAATTAAAAAATTGTGTAACACACAACTTGCCATTACGACAGAATCAATGTTATCTGGTCCTATATTAATTTGCGTATGAAAAATTCTAAAACGTGATGCCATGATGCCAAACGCGTTTTCAACAATACGTCTCGCACGCGAAACGCGGTAATTGTATATTTTTCTCTCTTGGCAAATTACATCTGCTTGTCGAAACGGTTTTAACATGTCCACTCTCAACGGAAAGGCATCATCAGCTACAAAAACGTAGGGCAAACTCCTAGAAGTATTTCTTATCATCTCTGCAGTAGGGATCCTTAGGAGCTTGTTCTGAAGTTTTTAAAAAAAAATAGTATTTTGAAGAACACCTCCATCAGAAACTCTGCCGTTTGTTCCTTAAATCGCACATCAGGAATTGATAATTTGCATCCACTATTGCTAATAGCACCATGCTGTGTCGACCTTTATAGTTATAGAATTGGGTCCCGCTTCCATTTGGAGGAATAATTTCGATATGTTTTCCATCAATCGCTCCAAGACAATGTGGAAAGTTCCACCTTTCTTCAAAAACTTTTGCTACATTCTTCCATTCTTCCGCTGTTCGTGGAAAATAAAAACGGAAAAAATATTGTTTCAGGAACACGGAATGGAAAATACAGGGCAAACATCTGTGGAATGCATTGCGGATGGTTGTACCACGGATGTCGCTGCTTCAAATAATACAGAAGGGGATGAAAGTGCAGTAGATATACCTCCAACCCCCTGTACAAGATCGACAGGCCAAACTAACGGACCAAGACCGTCAAAAAGGATTGCAAGATCGGAAGAAGCTGCGTTACAGCACGATGTACTTCTGTCTGTGCAAAATCATTTTAAACGTCCAGCAGTGCCAGACGATCGTTTTAACATTTACGCCAAAACCGTGGCAATTAAGTTAAGGGACTTGCCCAATGAGCAGAGGCTGCTAGCCGAACGTATTATCAACGATACGCTCTTTGTGGCCGAAATGGGGAAATTAGATATAGGACACAAGTTAATTTCGGAACAAGTAATTAATAGAAATGTACATACTCCTACTCCCCCACAAATGCCTTACCATTATCAGCAACAAACCTACACATACAACCCAACTCCTCACCCAAATATTCCTTATCCTAGTCCCAGTCCAATGCAACAGTATTACGAACCTTACCCTCATTCACCATCACCTCAACCTTACATTCCGGAAAATTCGGGACGGCCGTTTTTAATAAATTTAAATAATAATAATAATGATAATAATAATAATTGTAAATAGCATTTTTATTCTTATTTTATATGTATTAAATAATAATAATAATCCTAATAATAATAATTGTAAATAGCATTTTTATTCTTATTTTATATGTATTGTGTTTTATATGTATTAAATAATAATAATAATCCTAATAATAATAATTGTAAATAGCATTTTTATTCTTATTTTATATGTATTGTGTTTTATATGTATTAAATAATAATAATAATCCTAATAATAATAATTGTAAATAGCATTTTTATTCTTATTTTATATGTATAATTATGTAAATTATGGGTAATTATTTACAAAAGAGCAGTCTTGACCGATTTCGATGATCTGGAGTATGTTGTCGGGGATGTTTCTGAACAACTTTTTCCTATACATGTTGCCGTCACTCGACTTTAGTTTTGGAGATATTTGCAAAAAACTATGATCGGTAGTTGTTTGGGTTTAGATGGATTGGCCAACTTTTCGGAGATTTAACATAAAGTAATGTGTAATGTCCGGAAAGTTGGCCAATCCATCTAAACCCAAACAACTACCGATCATAATTTTTTGCAAATATCTTCAAAACTAAAATTGAGCGACGGCAACATGTATAGGAAAAAGTTGTTCAGAAACATCCCCGACAATATACTGCAGATCATCGAAATCGGTCAAGACTGCTCTTTTGTAAATAATTAGCCAATTAGGTAACGCAATAAATGTGACTAAAGTAAAAGATGGTCATTTTCCAAAATTAAAGGAACACTATAATTTGGCGAAAAATTTGGTCATTTTGAAATGCCTGTATCTCCGCGAAAAATAGTCGCAAAAAATATTTTAAAAAAGCATTTTAACGCTTCAAGTTTCTAGTTTTTGATTTAAGGACACAAATTTTTTCCAGCCATTATGATACTGTTTTATCAAGATGAAGCGCAGGAAACAAAATTTTAAAAATTTAAAATACCGTCAGGCCGGCCGGAGCGTGTGGATGCACCATCCGGCCAGCCTGTCAGGCCGGACGGAGCGTGTGGAGGCAGTACGGGCGTCAGGCCGACTTGCACAGGCCTGCCTGCGCAGGCAGACCTGACAGGCCGGCTGGATCGTGTGTGGCCGCCTTAAGTATCTAGCATTTACATTCGTGCGCGTTGCGCAAGTAATGAATAATTGAGGTTCCAATCGAATATCAACAGACTCCACTGCTCTGTGCGCAAATCACCTTGCAATATTTATCTTTGGGCAAGCGATACGAGCACGGTTCATAGCTGGTATACACCATTCTGCATTAGGATCAGATATTGCACGGCAAATAATTGCTTGTTTGCATAAACAATCGCTCGTTTGCAGCTGGCCGGCTCGCTGTGCAGTGATAGATTCAAGGTGGTTCAAGAATGCTGTCTAAAGGCTTTTGAATCATTTCTTCTTGAGTGGCATTTCTTATGAGGCGTGAGGTACGTTATGAAGAAGCAAAGACGTAATAACATAGGAAAATAGATGTACGCAATAATTTGGTGGTCTTTAAGGTAGTTCTTAATCAATTAAGTTAGTCAAATTAGAGTTGGGTAATAAACGATAAATGTAAAGTAGTATGATACTATAGAAATAATAATAATAATTTTTAACATCATGTATATATGTAAGGAGTGCACTCCTTAAATGGACTCAAATCTTCCCGCTCAATACAATGAGTCGGCAAGTCAGGGGTCCGCAGTAGCGGCAGAGAAATAGACGAACACGTGTGAGGCTCGCTAACAGCTAAGACACAATTAATTATATTGCGAAGAACAAACATCGAATGTTGTTTCTCATATTCTTACAGTGAAACCCTTCGGTCTTTGTACTACCTGCAATCCTTGAGTATTCGATTTGGTGACTCAATTGCACATTACAAAACAACATTCTCGTTTCAATACGCAATGGAGAAGTTAAAATTTGAATTTAAAATGAGAGGAACTGCAGATGGGAAATCTAACACCTTGTGCATAACCTCAATAGAGACACCAGACGAGCGCATGTTTATCATACCAGACGAATTACAACCAGCAACGTTACACAATACAATAAATAATCACCCTGCTTTCATGAAGATAAAGAAGACACTGACAAAAAGGAACCAATTCAGGAAAATTTGGATAACCTTAAATGAATCAATAAAAGAAAAGTACTTGGACGAAGAAGAAAACGTGCAGTTCAATGACTACTTCTTAGAAGAAATAACAACAAATAAAACTGAAGAAACAGCTTCGGCACAGAATTCTTCAATAGAAAAATTATTAGAGACACTGATCGAAAACAGCAAAAAAGTAGAAGACAAACCATTGGATAAAATTGCAAAAGAAATCACTATACAAAAATTTAATAATAAAACACAAAATGTGAGTCAATGGTTAAGCGAATTTGAAGACGAATGCGAAAGACACAATATATCAGAAGATAAAAGAAAAATTAAATTACTAAAACTCTTTCTTGATAAGTCTTGCTTGGACTGGTACGAATGCGTATTAATTAAATTGACAATAAATTCAGAGTGGAAAGAATGGAAAAAGAGTTTTGTGATACTTTTGCAAATAAGGGCTGGTCTCCAAGCAGATATGCTATAATGTTTAGATATCAAACGGGCTCTCTGATAGAGTATGCATTGAGAAAAGAAAAGCTACTTTTAGAAACAAGAAGATCAATTGACACTGGGACTTTAGTTGATCTCATTGCAGTTGGTTTACCAAACTTCGTGGGTGATAAAATAGATAGAGAAACTCTGATCGAAACAGAAGATTTATACAATGAGTTAGGAAAACTAGAGCATCTAGTTTACAAAAATGTTAGTGAAACAAAGAAGACAAACGGACAAAAACCAAAAACGAAGGTGCCATGTGCATTTTGCAAAGAAAAGATAAAAAAAGTTCGATTTCACCCAGAAGAAGACTGCTGGTTCAAAAACAAAGAAGAAACAGAGAAAAAAGTAAATAACTCTTTATTTGAAATTGAAGCAGAAGGCCAAGATCCAAAAAACTTACAACCTCACCATTAATTACTCTGAGGATAATATTAAATGGAACTTTTGAGATAAATGGGGTATATGACACAGGATCGAACGTGTCACTCATCAACGCAAAAGTTCTAAAACTAAAATTAAAAAAAGATAATGATAACGGAAAAGTTAATCTTAGAACAATTAATGGTGTTAATAGGACAAAGCAATTAATAAAAATAAAAGCAAAAATTTTTTAAATAGAAAAAGACATTAATGTTTTCATCATAGACAATGAAAATTTCAAGTTTGATTTCCTCATTGGTCTAGATATGATAAAAAAATTTGGATTAACTCAAGATGAGAATCTAAATATAGCACAAAAAATGGAAGAAGTCAATACTGTTCTCGAAAAATACGAAAAAGGTGAAACAAAAATCCCTGATGGTGCTGATAAAACAAATAGACAAAAATTACCAATGGAGAAACAAGAAATTTCTTATGAAATAAACTTTAATGAAAATTTAGACACAACAAATTTTATGTCTGTAACGGATCACTTAAATATTGAAAAGAAAAAGAAAATCGATGAATTAACAAACAAGTACAAGCATACATTTGCTAAAGATAAATATGATATTGGCACGGTAAAGGAATACGAAGCTAGAATAGATCTGACAATAGATAAGTATTGCAGCAAGCGACCGTACAGGTGCACAATACAAGACAAAAAAGAAATAGAGCAACAGATATCGGAGCTGTTAAAGAGAAACCTTATAGAAGAGTCATACAGCCCCTTTGGAGCCCCAGTAACCCTGGCATTCAAGAAGGATGAAAACACAAAGTCACGGCTTTGCATGGATTTCACAGATCTCAACAAAATTATAATACCTCAATCGCAGCCATTTCCGCGAATTGAAGACTTAGTAACAAAAACAAGAAACTGTAAATACTTTTCGAAACTAGACATCAATTCGGCGTTTTGGTCTATTCCACTAAGAGTAGAATACAGAAGCAAAACGGGGTTCGTAACACAAGAAGGGCATTATCAATGGACGTGCTTACCCTTTGGATTGAAAACAGCGCCAGCCATCTTCCAGAGAATATTAAACAACATAATAAAAAAACGCGAATTGTCAGAATTTACTGTGAATTATATAGACGATATACTGATATTCTCAAAAACCTTTGAAGAACATCTAAAACATTTAGAAAAGTTGCTGAGGGCTATCACAGAAGAAGGTTTTAGGCTAAAATTCACAAAATGTATGTTTGCCTCGAATACAGTAAATTATCTTGGGCACGTTATAAGCTATAATACGGTCAAACCAATGAAAGATAATTTAAAGGCAATACGTGATTTTCCAACTCCAACAACCCAGAAAAATATCCGTCAATTTTTGGGAAAAATAAATTTTTACCACGACTACGTACCTAAGATCGCTGTCATATTGGAACCGCTGCACAACCTGTTAAGAAAGGATCAAAAATTTGTTTGGTCGCAGGAATGCCAAAAGGTTTTCGACTACCTGAAAGAATTTTTATGCACTGAGCCAGTTTTAACAATTTATGACCCTAAATTACCAATAAAAATCTATACAGACGGGAGTATCCAAGGGTTGGGGGCCATACTAAAACAACCTCAACCAGAGAGTGGCATAGAAAAACCAGTTGCCTACTTCTCAAAAAAATTAAGTAACTCACAAAAAAAGAAAAAGGCAATATATATATATAGAAGCTTTAGCAATTAAAGAGGCAGTGCAGTTTTGGCAATACTGGCTGATGGGCAGATCTTTCGAAGTTTACTCGGATCATAAGCCATTAGAGAATTTAAAAATAAAAGCTAGACCAGATGAAGAGCTAGGCGACATAACATACTACTTGTCACAATCTAGAGACGCGGTAGCGTCTCGACGCCAAGTACATGAAAAAAAAAAACACCCTGTATATCGAACTGTCCCTGTCGATCGAACTGTCCCTGCCGCTACCGTGTATCTTTACTCGTCGCGGAGGCATTCTGGCACTTATTTCATTATATCTTATTACGCCTGCAATATTTTCTAAATTTAAAGGCATTTTTCTTATGTAAACCGCATATCAGCTTTCGAATAAGACCAATTTCAATAAAATCGGTCCACGCATGCTAGAGATATCGTAATATCGTCTCATGGAAATGTCATTTCTGGTAAGAAAAATTTTTCTTCTCCAGTCGAAAATTTCGTCAACCAAATAAGTTTCGTCAACCAAATACGTATACTACGCGTTACACACACACACACCTATCAGTTTCGCACACATGTTTCGTTCGTCGACTCTCGGGATCATTCCGCAGAGTATATACCCTTATATACCCTTATACTCTTATGTACCTACCCTTATACCCTTACACCCTTATATACCGTTATACCCTTATACCCTTATACTCATATATATTCACTTACACCCTTATACTCTTATATATACACCCTTCTATACCTTTATTATTATAACTTTACACCCTTATATATTTACCCTTATACCCTTACACCCTACTCTTATATAATCCTACACCCTTATATACACTTATACTCTTATACTTTTATATACCCTTATACCCTTACACCCTTATATACCGTTATACCTTTATACTCTTATATACCCTTATATCCTTACATCCTTATGCCCTTACACCCTTATATACCCGTATACCTTTATATACCCTTATATACCGTTACACCTTTTACCATTTACCCTTATACCCTTTACCCTTACACCCTTTGCCCTTGCACCCTTCACCCTTGCACCCTTTACCTTGCACCCTTTACCCTTGCACCCTTCACCCTTGCACCCTTCACCCTTGCACCCTTTGCCCTTACACCCTTTGTCCTTACACCCTTTGCCCTTACACCCTTTGCCCTTGCACCCTTGCACCCTTCACCCTTGCACCCTTTACCCTCGCACCCTTCACCCTTGCACCCTTCGCCCTTACACCCTTCGCCCATACACCCTTCGCCCTTACACCCTTCGCCCTTACACCCTTTGCCCTTACACCCTTCGCCCTTACACCCTTTGCCCTTACACCCTTTGCCCTTACACCCTTTGCCCTTGCACCCTTTACCTTGCACCCTTTACCCTTGCACCCTTTACCTTGCACCCTTTACCCTTGCACGCCTCACCCTTGCACCCTTTAACCTTGCACCCTTTACCTTGAACCCTTTACCCTTGCACGCCTCACCCTTGCACCCCTCACCCTTGCACCCTTCGCCCTTACACCCTTCGCCCTTACACCCTTCACCCTTACACCCCTCACCCTTGCACCCTTCACCCTTGCACCCTTCGCCCTTACACCCTTCGCCCATACACCCTTCGCCCTTACACCCTTTGCCCTTACACCCTTCGCCCTTACACCCTTTGCCCTTACACCCTTTGCCCTTACACCCTTTACCTTGCACCCTTTACCCTTGCACCCTTCACCCTTGCACCCTTCACCCTTGCACCCTTCACCCTTGCACCCTTCACCCTTGCACCCTTCACCCTTGCACCCTTTGCCCTTACACCCTTTGTCCTTACACCCTTTGCCCTTACACCCTTTGCCCTTGCACCCTTGCACCCTTCACCCTTGCACCCTTTACCCTTGCACCCGTCACCCTTGCACCCTTCGCCCTTACACCCTTCGCCCATACACCCTTCGCCCTTACACCCTTCGCCCTTACACCCTTCACCCTTACACCCCTCACCCTTGCGCCCTTCACCCTTGCACCCTTCGCCCTTACACCCTTCGCCCATACACCCTTCGCCCTTACACCCTTCGCCCTTACACCCTTTGCCCTTACACCCTTCGCCCTTACACCCTTTGCCCTTACACCCTTTGCCCTTACACCCTTTGCCCTTACACCCTTTACCCTTGCACCCTTTACCCTTGCACCCTTCAGCCTTGCACCCTTCACTCTTGCACCCTTTACCCTTGCACCCTTTACCCTTATACCCTTTACCCTTGCACCCTTTACGCTTGCACCCTTTACCCTTGCACCCTTTACCCTTGCACCCTTTACCCTTGCACCCTTTACCTTTGCACCCTTTACCCTTGCACCCTTTGCCCTTACACCCTTTACCCTTCACCCTTGCACCCTTCACCTTTGCACCCTTTACCCTTGCACCCTTTACCCTTGCACCCTTCACCCTTGCACCCTTCACCCTTGCACCCTTCACCCTTGCACCCTTCACCCTTGCACCCTTCACCCTTGCACCCTTCACCCTTGCACCCTTTGCCCTTACACCCTTTGTCCTTACACCCTTTGCCCTTACACCCTTTGCCCTTGCACCCTTGCACCCTTCACCCTTGCACCCTTTACCCTTGCACCCGTCACCCTTGCACCCTTCGCCCTTACACCCTTCGCCCATACACCCTTCGCCCTTACACCCTTCGCCCTTACACCCTTCACCCTTACACCCCTCACCCTTGCGCCCTTCACCCTTGCACCCTTCGCCCTTACACCCTTCGCCCATACACCCTTCGCCCTTACACCCTTCGCCCTTACACCCTTTGCCCTTACACCCTTCGCCCTTACACCCTTTGCCCTTACACCCTTTGCCCTTACACCCTTTGCCCTTACACCCTTTACCCTTGCACCCTTTACCCTTGCACCCTTCAGCCTTGCACCCTTCACTCTTGCACCCTTTACCCTTGCACCCTTTACCCTTATACCCTTTACCCTTGCACCCTTTACCCTTGCACCCTTTACCTTTGCACCCTTTACCCTTGCACCCTTTACCCTTGCACCCTTTACCCTTGCACCCTTTACCTTTGCACCCTTTACCCTTGCACCCTTTGCCCTTACACCCTTTACCCTTCACCCTTGCACCCTTCACCTTTGCACCCTTTACCCTTGCACCCTTTACCCTTGCACCCTTTACCCTTGCACCCTTTACCCTTGCACCCTTTACCTTTGCACCCTTTACCCTTGCACCCTTTGCTCTTACACCCTTTACCCTTCACCCTTGCACCCTTCACCCTTGCACCCTTCACCCTTGCACCCTTTACCTTGCACCCTTTACCCTTGCACCCTTCACCCTTGCACCCTTCACCCTTGCACCCTTTGCCCTTACACCCTTTGTCCTTACACCCTTTGCCCTTACACCCTTTGCCCTTGCACCCTTGCACCCTTCACTCTTGCACCCTTTACCCTTGCACCCTTTACCCTTGCACCCTTTACCCTTGCACCCTTTACCCTTGCACCCTTCACCCTTGCACCCTTTACCCTTGCACCCTTTGCCCTTGCACCCTTTGCCCTTACACCCTTTACCCTTGCACCCTTTACCCTTGCACCCTTTACCCTTGCACCCTTTACCCTTGCACCCTTTACCTTGCACCATTTACCCTTGCACCCTTTGCTCTTGCACCCTTCACCCTTGCACCCTTTACGCTTGCACCCTTTACCCATGCTCCGTTTACCCTTACACCCTTTACCCTTATACCCTTTACCCTTGCACCCTTTACCTTGCACCCTTTACCCTTGCACCCTTTACCCTTGCACCCTTTGCTCTTGCACCCTTCACCCTTGCACCCTTGCACCCTTCACCCTTGCACCCTTCACCCATGCACCCTTGCACCCTTTGCCCTTGCACCCTTTGCCCTTGCACCCTTTACCCTTGCACCCTTTACCCTTGCACCCTTTACCTTGCACCCTTTACCTTTGCACCCTTTACCCTTGCACCCTTCAGCCTTGCACCCTTCACTCTTGCACCCTTTACCCTTGCACCCTTTACCCTTGCACCCTTTACCTTTGCACCCTTTACCCTTGCACCCTTTACCCTTGCACCCTTTACCCTTGCACCCTTTACCCTTGCACCCTTTACCCTTGCACCCTTTACCCTTGCACCCTTTACCTTTGCACCCTTTACCCTTGCACCCTTTGCCCTTACACCCTTTACCCTTGCACCCTTTACCCTTACACCCTTTGCCCTTACACCCTTTGCCCTTACACCCTTTGCCCTTACACCCTTTACCCTTCACCCTTGCACCCTTTGCCCTTGCACCCTTCACCCTTGCACCCTTTACCTTGCACCCTTTGCCCTTGCACCCTTCACCCTTGCACCCTTTACCTTGCACCCTTTACCCTTGCACCCTTCACCCTTGCGCCCTTCACCCTTGCACCCTTCACCCTTGCACCCTTTGCCCTTACACCCTTTGTCCTTACACCCTTTGCCCTTACACCCTTCACCCTTGCACCCTTTACCCTTGCACCCTTTGCCCTTGCACCCTTTGCCCTTACACCCTTTACCCTTGCACCCTTTACCCTTGCACCCTTTACCCTTGCACCCTTTCCCCTGGCACCCTTTACCTTGCACCATTTACCCTTGCACCCTTTGCTCTTGCACCCTTCACCCTTGCACCCTTTACGCTTGCACCCTTTACCCATGCTCCGTTTACCCTTACACCCTTTACCCTTATACCCTTTACCCTTGCACCCTTTACCTTGCACCCTTTACCCTTGCACCCTTTACCCTTGCACCCTTTGCTCTTGCACCCTTCACCCTTGCACCCTTGCACCCTTCACCCTTGCACCCTTCACCCATGCACCCTTGCACCCTTTGCCCTTGCACCCTTTGCCCTTGCACCCTTTACCCTTGCACCCTTTACCCTTGCACCCTTTACCTTGCACCCTTTACCTTTGCACCCTTTACCCTTGCACCCTTCAGCCTTGCACCCTTCACTCTTGCACCCTTTACCCTTGCACCCTTTACCCTTGCACCCTTTACCTTTGCACCCTTTACCTTTGCACCCTTTACCCTTGCACCCTTTACCCTTACACCCTTTGCCCTTACACCCTTTGCCCTTACACCCTTTGCCCTTACACCCTTTACCCTTCACCCTTGCACCCTTTGCCCTTGCACCCTTCACCCTTGCACCCTTTACCTTGCACCCTTTACCCTTGCACCCTTCACCCTTGCGCCCTTTACCTTGCACCATTTACCCTTGCACCCTTTACCCTTGCACCCTTTGCTCTTGCACCCTTCACCCTTGCACCCTTGCACCCTTCACCCTTGCACCCTTCACCCATGCACCCTTGCACCCTTTGCCCTTGCACCCTTTGCCCTTGCACCCTTTACCCTTGCACCCTTTACCCTTGCACCCTTTACCTTGCACCCTTTACCTTTGCACCCTTTACCCTTGCACCCTTCAGCCTTGCACCCTTCACTCTTGCACCCTTTACCCTTGCACCCTTTACCCTTGCACCCTTTACCTTTGCACCCTTTACCTTTGCACCCTTTACCCTTGCACCCTTTACCCTTACACCCTTTGCCCTTACACCCTTTGCCCTTACACCCTTTGCCCTTACACCCTTTACCCTTCACCCTTGCACCCTTTGCCCTTGCACCCTTCACCCTTGCACCCTTTACCTTGCACCCTTTACCCTTGCACCCTTCACCCTTGCGCCCTTCACCCTTGCACCCTTCACCCTTGCACCCTTTGCCCTTACACCCTTTGTCCTTACACCCTTTGCCCTTACACCCTTTGCCCTTGCACCCTTGCACCCTTCACCCTTGCACCCTTTACCCTTGCACCCTTTACCCTTGCACCCTTCACCCTTGCACCCTTTACCCTTGCACCCTTTGCCATTGCACCCTTTGCCCTTGCACCCTTTACCCTTGCACCCTTTTTGGTGCAATAAAATTTACCTTAAGAAGTTACACCCTTTTTTGACCAAACATGGCGGAAAAATCGACGAAGAATTTATTAAATGTCCACATGTACACACTCAATCTAACATTCGGGAGAAAGGACTTTTTCTGAAATTTTCTATTAAAACCTGTAGAGATTATGTTGATGCATAGTTAAACTGAAGGACTTATTACCACAGAATGATTCAAACAAAAAAAAATGATTAGTTGATTATGAAAACCTGTTTTATTCATCATCAAACCTTAACTACCCCATCTTGTCCCACCTTCCCCTACAAGCTCAACCTAACATTCGGGATTGCGGAGTTGTTGCGAGTGCATTTGCTGTTTCGTTATTATTCATCAATAAATTACCAGACAAAGTAACGTACAATCATGCGTTAATGCGTCAACATTTGATCCAAATGTTTCGATCTAATCGTCTGGAAGATTTTCCATGCATTCAGGATAAAGAAGCAATTAATACGTGTGTATGAATACGAATTTGCAAATAATAGTACAATTAATCTTTGAAAAAAGAAGTGAGATCCCATCAAAAACTTCAAAAAAGTAAAAAAATTACGCCAAGTACATCAAATCAAGTAAATCACAAAACATAGAAGATAATAATAATTACAAAATTAAAAAAAGATGTGAAATCAGAATGAGCTGCAAGTACATAAAGGTGCTTGCCAATGTATTAAATAATATTAAGCAGATATATTTTTATAGAAATAAATATTTTAATACGAATAAATATTTTATTCAAAATACTTGGCGCTGCGCCCCGAATTGGTTATGCTAAACTGAATACATATGTATAAATTGCATTAATCTTCTTCTTTATTTCTTGTGCGTGAGTTCGTGAATGTGTGAACGTGTGTATGTGTGCGTTTGCATATGCTACGTATGATATGAGAGTTAAGTATACTCGAGCTCATTTTAGAAGGAACTTGCCGACCGACGAGTTTAGATCGGTTCTGCGCATGTTGGCGCTCATTGGCTATGCCACCACCAATGGTCTTTCGGCTGCGCATGGTAAAGTGGGGGAACAGAGACCTCGCGACAGTTCAATAGCTCATTCAACATGCGCGAAATAAGTTCCTTCTAAAATGAGCTCGAGTATATATGTAGAATAAATCTGACTGCGTTTGTAATATGTATATGTTTATGTATTTTAGATTGTACGGGAGTTATTGTAAATTATTAATTAATACTTAGACAATTAACATTTTTTCGGTTTCGCAGCGCCAAGTGTTTTGAATAAAATATTTATTCGTATTAAAATATTTATTTCTATAAAAATATATCTGCTTAATATTATTTAATACATTGGCAAGCACCTTTATGTACTTGCAGCTCATTCTGATTTCACATCTTTTTTTAATTTTGTAATTATTATTATCTTCTATGTTTTGTGATTTACTTGATTTGATGTACTTGGCGTAATTTTTTTACTTTTTTGAAGTTTTTGAGGAGATATGATTTTACAGTGAAATATAATCCAGGTAAATTTAACGTAGAAGCGGATTGTTTAAGCAGGAACCCGGTACTCGAAGCAGAAGAAAACAACGAAGATAACTTAAAAACCGTAAATCTAATAAATTTACAAAATGTCATAGATGACCAAAACAAAAACGAAGGTATAAAAAAACAAAAAAACGTATATAAAAAAAACAAGATATACTACAGAAAGGAAAAAATCATAATATCAGAAGAATTCAGCAAGAAATTAATAAAAAATCTGCACGATCAATTCTGCCATATCGGAATAAACCAAATGACAAGTATGTTGAAACCGCACTACTCAGCAAAGAATTTATCAGAGAATATTAAAAAAATATGCAGAAACTGTGAAATCTGTATTAAAAACAAAACCAGAGGTCAAGTAAAGTACGGATTAATGTCACAACTTGGACCGGCAAAAAAACCGTTCGAGATAATGTCGATTGATACAATCGGAGGCTTTGGTGGCTCAAGATCCACAAAAAAATATCTGCACTTGTTGGTGGATCATTTTACTTTTTTTACTTTACATTTCTAACAGATCAGTATCCAGGAATTAATTCAAAAGAATATAAAGACTTCCTAAAAAACAAAAATATACCGATTATATTCACAGCGGTCAATACGCCTTTTTCCAACGGTCTAAATGAACGGTTAAACCAGACTCTAGTAAATAAAATCAGGTGTAAAGTGAATGAAAATAAAGGAAGGAAAGCTTGGACGACAGCGGCACATGAATGTGTGCGGAAATACAATGAAACGGTACATACAGTAACAAAGTTTAGTCCAAAATACTTATTAGAAGGAACGAACACGACGATATTACCAAACGAATTATCACAAAGAAAAACACAGAGTGACATAAAAGAAGACAGAGAAAAAGCTTTAGACAATAGCATGAAATACCACAAATTTAACAAACAACTATACGACAAAAATAGAAAAAACTACAATTTTCAGGTAGGTGAGTCAGTATATGTTGAAAACGGAAATCGTTTGAACAGACGAAAACTGGACGAATTAAGAATAGGTCCATATAAAATAGAAGAAAAAGTGTCTGAATCAATTTACAGAATCAATACAGGACACACAAAAAAAGAATCGAATTTTTTCCATATCTCAAAACTTATTCCAGTACAAAGTACTGCGTACGAAGAAGAAAAATGAGATTTTTCTCCCTCGACGGGGGGAGATGTAAGGAGTGCACTCCTTAAATGGACTCAAATCTTCCCGCTCAATACAATGAGTCGGCAAGTCAGGGGTCCGCAGTAGCGGCAGAGAAATAGACGAACACGTGTGAGGCTCGCTAACAGCTAAGACACAATTAATTATATTGCGAAGAACAAACATCGAATGTTGTTTCTCATATTCTTACAGTGAAACCCTTCGGTCTTTGTACTACCTGCAATCCTTGAGTATTCGATTTGGTGACTCAATTGCACATTACATATATATTTTAAACAGTTCAATGTTAATATAAATAATTGTAATTCGAAAATAAAATATTAAATTTGTTAGCGTAGTGAATTGGAGCAGCAGATCTGACAACGTCGCATTCGTTCGGAGCGTCTTTTATAACCAATATGTCAGAAAAATGTTCATATGAATTTGAACCGTCGTCCGCTATTTAAATGTCTAAACACATCGATTGTGCGACGTTGCCACGTTGATTGCTCTACGCAACTTTTTGAAAAATTTGCACGTAAACCTATTTTTTATGGGCATTTACGAAGAAACTATGTGATCAGTTTTACAGAAATTGATAAATTCATTTCCTGACATTTCGATATACTTTTGTGCCAATTTTGGTACATTTCTTGAATATGGTTTTCTTGTTTCAGAAGAAAAACTGAAACTATAACCCTCTTTTTTTGTACTCCGCCATATGCCACTGTGTTAAAATGCATCAACTTTAATTAACAATTTCTCGATAACTATGCGGTAAATCGATTTTAAACTTTGTACAAGGGTTTCTTGTATTCCAAATTAGTTTTGCACGAAATTTGAAAGAATTCTTGAATTTATTAGATTATTCAGGAATTACCTTCATGTCTGAAAAGTTTAACTGTGGGTTGTGAAAATTGTTTTGTTACATTTACGAGTGAAGAGTAGACTGTTGACAAATGCATTTTGTTTGGGAGGTGAGGCATGAATATTATGAATTCTGAAGTGTAAAAATTTGGACCCTTGGAAATACTTGCCTTAGAAATGCAAATTTATTATCCTGAAAGTGCACGAATAAGAACAATATTTGAAGTTTTATTAGTTGTGACAGATTCTCATTCAAATTCTCCTTATAGTCCATTTTGTTCATCCTGAAATTGGGCTATTTTTGCAAATTCAAGGGGAAGAGCTATCTATTAGAAATAGGATAGTGCAGAGAAATATTTGGTAAAACTTAAATATCGTAACGAGAATGAGATGCAAGGATAATTTATTTCAAGAGTCAACTTTGCAAATGCAATCAAATTATTTATTTTATAAATAGGGAAAATAGGCATAGCTCACCATACAAATATTGACAGCCACAAGTCAATTATAACATAATGGAATTAAGATATTAAATCGTGCATAATTTGAAGCTAATCTCCTCAAATTTAAGTCAACGTTAAGTTTTTTGGAATCCTCCAACCAAATTACAAACCGTTACGTAATTTTCATGTAGCTATTTTTAATAAAAATTTTAATTTTATATATGGGGTTCAAATCCATTGCACTATTCTGCCATATTAAAATTTTATGATAATTGGGATTTCATTGAATGAGTGATTGAATGGTGGGTAATTTTGTGATCATTCTAATGATCTTTGATTAAATTTGAATATAATTAATCGTTTAGATATAAATATTTCTATTATAATAAAAATAAATAAAATGGTTCTGTTCAGTGAAACAATTGCTCCTATTGAAGATCTAGAGACGCGGTAGCATCTCGACGCCAAGTACAGGAAAGATATCCTGTATATGTCGACTGTCGCTACCGCTATCATTTACTCGAGAAACGGCTATTCCAACCTATCCTGAAACTTATTTCATTAATATCTCATGACGCCTGCAATTTTTTCTAAATTTAAAGGCATTTTTCTTATGTAAACCGCATATAAGCTTTCGAATAAGACCAAATTTCAATAAAATCTGTCCACGCATGACAGAGATATCATAATATCTTCTCATGAATTTCAGAAAGTAAGATAAAATTTTTCTTCTTCAGTCGAAATTTTGTCGTCGTCGACATAATACGTATACACACACACCTATCAGTTTCGCACACATGTTTCGTTCGTCGACTCTCGGGATCATTCCACAGAGTATATATCCTTATATATACCCTTATACTCTTATATACCTACCCTTATACCCTTACACCCTTATATACCGTTATACCCTTATACCCTTATACTCTTATATATACACCCTTCTATACCTTTATAACTTTACACCCTTATATACCCTTATATCCTTACATCCTTATGCCCTTACACCCTTATATACCCGTATACCCTTATACCCTTATACCCTTATACCCTTATACCCTTATACCCTTATACCCTTATACCCTTCACCCTTACACCCTTCACCCTTACACCCTTACACCCTTACACCCTTCACCCTTACACCCTTCACCCTTACACCCTTCATCCTTACCCCCTTCACCCTTCACCCTTCACCCTTCACCCTTCACCCTTCACCCTTCACCCTTCACCCTTCACCCTTCACCCTTCACCCTTCACCCTTCACCCTTCACCCTTCACCCTTCACCCTTCACCCTTCACCCTTCACCCTTCACCCTTCACCCTTCACCCTTCACCCTTCACCCTTCACCCTTCACCCTTCACCCTTCACCCTTCACCCTTCACCCTTCACCCTTCACCCTTCACCCTTCACCCTTCACCCTTCACCCTTCACCCTTCACCCTTCACCCTTCACCCTTCACCCTTCACCCTTCACCCTTCACCCTTCACCCTTCACCCTTCACCCTTCACCCTTCACCCTTCACCCTTCACCCTTCACCCTTCACCCTTCACCCTTCACCCTTACACCCTTCACCCTTCACCCTTACACCCTTCACCCTTACACCCTTCACCCTTACACCCTTACACCCTTACACCCTTCACCCTTACACCCTTCACCCTTACACCCTCCACCCTTACACCCTTACACCCTTACACCCTTCACCCTTCACCCTTCACCCTTCACCCTTCACCCTTCACCCTTCACCCTTCAGCCTTACACCCTTACACCCTTCACCCTTACACCCCTCACCCTTACACCCTTACACCCTTCACCCTTCACCCTTACACCCTTACACCCTTCACCCTTACACCCTTCATCCTTACACCCTTCACCCTTACACCCTTCACCCTTACACCCTTCACCCTTACACCCTTCACCCTTACACCCTTCACCCTTCACCCTTACACCCTTCACCCTTACACCCTCCACCCTTACACTCTTACACCCTTACACCCTTCACCCTTCACCCTTCACCCTTCACCCTTACACCCTTACACCCTTCACCCTTACACCCTTACACCCTTACACCCTTACACCCTTCACCCTTACACCCTTCATCCTTACACCCTTCACCCTTACACCCTTCACCCTTACACCCTTCACCCTTACACCCTTCACCCTTCACCCTTCACCCTTCACCCTTCACCCTTCACCCTTCACCCTTCACCCTTCACCCTTACACCCTTACACCCTTCACCCTTACACCCTTACACCCTTACACCCTTACACCCTTACACCCTTCACCCTTACACCCTCTACCCTTACACCCTCTACCCTTACACCCTCTACCCTTACACCCTTCACCCTTCACCCTTCACCCTTCACCCTTCACCCTTCACCCTTCACCCTTCACCCTTCACCCTTCACCCTTCACCCTTCACCCTTCACCCTTACACCCTTCACCCTTCACCCTTACACCCTTCACCCTTACACCCTCTACCCTTACACCCTCTACCCTTACACCCTCTACCCTTACACCCTCTACCCTTACACCCTCTACCCTTACACCCTCTACCCTTACACCCTCTACCCTTACACCCTCTACCCTTACACCCTCTACCCTTACACCCTCTACCCTTACACCCTCTACCCTTACACCCTCTACCCTTACACCCTCTACCCTTACACCCTCTACCCTTACACCCTCTACCCTTACACCCTCTACCCTTACACCCTCTACCCTTACACCCTCTACCCTTACACCCTCTACCCTTACACCCTCTACCCTTACACCCTCTACCCTTACACCCTCTACCCTTACACCCTCTACCCTTACACCCTCTACCCTTACACCCTCTACCCTTACACCCTCTACCCTTACACCCTCTACCCTTACACCCTCTACCCTTACACCCTCTACCCTTACACCCTCTACCCTTACACCCTCTACCCTTACACCCTCTACCCTTACACCCTCTACCCTTACACCCTCTACCCTTACACCCTCTACCCTTACACCCTCTACCCTTACACCCTCTACCCTTACACCCTCTACCCTTACACCCTCTACCCTTACACCCTCTACCCTTACACCCTCTACCCTTACACCCTCTACCCTTACACCCTCTACCCTTACACCCTCTACCCTTACACCCTCTACCCTTACACCCTCTACCCTTACACCCTCTACCCTTACACCCTTTTTGGTGCAATAAAATTTACCTTAAGAAGTTATACCCTTTTTTGACCAAACATGGCGGAAAAATCGACAGAGAATTTATTAAATGTCCACATGTACAAACTCAATCTAACAATCGGGAGAAAGGACTTTTTCTTAAATTTTCTATTAAAACCTGTAGAGATTAGGTTGATGCATAGTTAAACTGAAGGACTTATTACCAAAGAATGATTCAAACAAAAAAAAATGATTAGTTGATTATGAAAACCTGTTTTATTCATCATCAAACCTTAACTACCCCATCTTGTCCCACCTTCCCCTACAAGCTCAACCTAACATTCGGGATTGCGGAGTTGTTGCGAGTGCATTTGCTGTTTCGTTATTATTCATCAATAAATTACCAGACAAAGTAACGTACAATCATGCGTTAATGCGTCAACATTTGATCCAAATGTTTCGATCTAATCGTCTGGAAGATTTTCCATGCATTCAGGATAAAGAAGCAATTAATACGTGTGTATGAATACGAATTTGCAAATAATAGTACAATTAATCTTTGAAAAAAGAAGTGAGATCCCATCAAAAACTTCAAAAAAGTAAAAAAATTACCCCAAGTACATCAAATCAAGTAAATCACAAAACATAGAAGATAATAATAATTACAAAATTAAAAAAAGATGTGAAATCAGAATGAGCTGCAAGTACATAAAGGTGCTTGCCAATGTATTAAATAATATTAAGCAGATATATTTTTATAGAATTAATATTTTATTCAAAATACTTGGCGCTGCGCAACCCAAAAAATGTTAATTGTCTTACAATTAGTATTAATAATTTACAATTACTCCCTGTTTAGAAAATAACGGAACGCGCACGTCGCAAGGAACGGGAACTCGCGAGAGGGTAGTCTGGTTTAAGAACACTTAACTTTAGTCACTAAATTTAATCTTAGTCTATACTATGCACAACTATATACAATAAAGAGTCTTTCGCATAATTCTATTGATAGAAGTTCTTAATTTGCGGTAATTATAACAGTTCTCCTACGCGGTAGGGCTTCTGGAATAAGCAGCGCGATGCAAAGTGGGCCCGGCCCGATGCCCCTTACAACGCGAAGCTGGAGTATGAACAAGCACGTGGATTCGGCCCGAACCCGGTAAAGCGAAGCGAATTTAAGCGTAGCGGTGCCAGCGTTAGCAAGTGAAGCGGTTTTAAGCTTGTTACCTGGTTGACGGCTCGTCGACTAGTAGGTCGAGGAATTCGTTGCCGAATTCCTCGAATCCTCGTGCTCTCCCCCTTCCATCGATCGGCGATCGATGGAAGGGAGCGCATGATCGCTTGATCTACATGGACAAGGGGGGGGGCTAGAGTTCGTTTCGGTTACGCTGGTTCGCTCGATCTCGCGAGATGGCGCGTAAAGTACGATTTTCGTGAACACTCCCTTACAATCTAAAATACATAAACATATACATACACATATTAGAAACGCAGTCAGATTTATTCTACATATATTTATTTCTAATATAATACGCAGCATATGCACACGCACACACACAGTTACGAACGCACCCACAAGAAAGAAAAAGATTGATGCAATTTATACATGTTTATTCAGTTTAGCAACACCAATTCGGCGCGCAGCGCCAAGTATTTTGAATAAAATATTTATTCGTATTAAAATATTTATTTCTATAAAAATATATCTGCTTAATATTATTTAATACATTGGCAAGCACCTTTATGTACTTGCAGCTCATTCTGATTTCACATCTTTTTTTAATTTTGTAATTATTATTATCTTCTATGTTTTGTGATTTACTTGATTTGATGTACTTGGCGTAATTTTTTTACTTTTTTGAAGTTTTTGAGGGGATTTCCATTTACGATAAGGTGCGGGTATGCCGGCTCCTCGTCTTCGATGTCCAAAAATTGTGTACAGTAGACACATAGTACTTTTGTGATACGGTAGTAATAGACACTGTGGTCAAACACTTTTTGCAAACACATATAATTTGTCATTTTTGTGTGTCACTTTGCTACTTTCTCTGATTTTATCGGAATGAAAGAATCCTTTGTCTTCGGCCCCTTATATAGGCTCGTATGCAGGATTGCAACGTAGCTACTTAGGGTTTTTAGAGATTTTTAAGAATTTTTTGCCGGATAACTGGATAGACATATCCTAGTTCCATATTGTTTACTGAGATCGGTGTTATTTGACTTAGCAACAATGTGCATAAGGTGCAATGAATTGTTTTTTCCTTTTTATATAGTATTTTTCTACAAAAGAAGCAATATTCATATGCGTAATTTTTAGTTTTTAAGGTCAAGAGATGACTATGTGTTTCTCCTTCAGTCCTCCTTCCTCGTGTGCAATTTGCACAAAGTATCCACTTTTCCTGGTAATAATATACCTTTTCGTCGAACATTTGCGTAAGACATGTGAATTTGTCCATATTGCTGTGTAAATTTTCGTTACTGCCCGTATGAGTGTTTTGGCGAGAATGAGAAAATTTTTCATCTGCTCTTACTTTTATACTGCTTTTTGTGTGATGTTGCCATATTTTTATTTTTAAGGTAAATAGGCTTTTTTTACGCGGTTCATGTGAACGATTTTAATTTGTTTTAAATTAATTGCTATCTTCAAGTTGCTATTGTCCAAGACTTCGGTGATTTGATAGGGTCCGCTGTATTCCGGTCCTAGTTTCTCTTTTCTTGGCTGCAGTAACCATACCCAATCTCCTGTTTTATATAGTTGAGGCTGAATCTTTCGATCGTAGTAATGTTTTTGACGAATTTTCGATTCCTCTAGGTTTTTCCGCGCCATTTGTCGGATATGATATAATTTGTCTATCAACTTGTCGACATAATCTGGATACGTTTTAATATTATCCGTTGGAGGAATACTCGAAGGAAGTCTTGCTTTTCTTCCGAAAACAAGTTCGTGAGGTGTAAATTTTGTTCCTTCGTGAGTACTTGTATTATATGAAAACATTGTTTGTGCTAACCATTGATCCCATTGTTTTTCTTTTGTTTTTCATTGTTTTTTGACACATAATGTCGTAGGTATTCGACGAGGACATGGTGACTTCTCTCTAAAGATCCATTGGATTGAGGCTCGATATTGTTTAATGTGAAACGCTTTAGCAAATTTCTTTATAAGGGCACTCATAAAATTTGGTCCCTGGTCAGTAAGGATTGCTTTAGGACTTCCAAACTTACAGATAAAATGCTCTGTAAATGCCTTAGCTATGTCCTCTGAGGTAATGCTTGCCAATGGTATAGCAAGAGAGTATTTAGTCAGATTGTCCTGGATAATAAGTATGTAACTGTTTCCTATGTTTGTAAAAGGTAGTGGTCCTACTATGTCCATAGAAATTTTGTCAAAAGCATCAACAGGTGTATCTGTTAGTATCATGGGTTCCTTGTTTTTTACTCGTACAAGTTTAGTCTTTTGGCAATCCAAGCAAGTTTTAATGAATTGTGTTATTTCATATTTCATATTCTTCCAGTAATATTTACTTCTTATGCGATGGTATGTTTTTGTAATTCCTTTGTGTCCGCCTATAGGTGATTGGTGGTTTTCCTGGATAATCTGCTGTCTATCCTGTACAGAAGGCGTTAGAAGAGTGCCTTTACAGAAGATAAATTGGATGTCTTCTTGTAGGAATATTTAATTTATCAATTCCTGTAATTTGTTCAATGAAATTTTGTTCGCTTCTGCTGATATATATATTTTTGTGGCATTTTCAGGTACTATTTGTATGTGAAGTGCTCTTAGTGATTTGTATAAGTCTTCTTCTGATGGATGGTCTGATGTGATGAGTCCAATTATTGTATGTCTTCCTTCCTTGAGCTTTACTAATCCTCCAATCTCCAATCTAATGGATATGGCAGTTTGTGAGATTTTATATTTTTCTCTCTATATAACTTTTCTCCTGATGGTCCTATTGGCTTGCCTTGTGTATTTATGAATGTTGCGATATATCCTTTACCCATCCATAAGTGGTCCTCTACTTCTATATTCTGTTTTCTAACAGGAATATTTGATACTATCTTCGGTCTGCCTGTTGTATGTTGTGAAGGAAGAGGTACTAATGGTGGAGGAGATAATGTTGGAAGAGGAGTTAATAGTGGAGGAGGAGATAATGATGGTAGAGGAGGAGTAAGTATTTTCCCTTTCCTTATCCTGATTGGCGTTATGGGGCCTGTGTCCGTGTTGGATTTTAATTTGCGTTTCTTCTTTTTAGGTGTATGATGAGTGTTTGAGCTTGACTTTGCATCGATTTTGGGAGGGTCTTTATAATTATGTCTTGGTACTATGACCGTTTCATCGATTTCTTCAATTAAGTCCTCTTGCGGTTTCTTGATGTACGGTTTTTTAGTCTCATTTTTATGTTGAAGGGGTGTATGTACTATTAGGGGTTCCACGGGTTGAGAGGGTGCGTGTACTTCAATGGGTACGGAGATTTGATGGGGCGCGTAACGAGGGGGTGTATGCGTTCCAACAACTTCTGTTTCGATGTTTTGTTTTTTACTCTCTGGGTGAGAGGAGGAGGTATTCGTCTTTTGTTTTTTCCTTTTTAAGATTTTTCGCTATACAATTTTTGAGTCGCTTTCGTCGTACGATGAAGAATCAGAATCCGAAGAGCTAATTCTAGGTTGTTTATGTGGAGCCGGGTTTCCTGAAGTTGAGGCGGTGTTTTCTCTTTGTCGCGTATTATATTGGTGAAATTGCTTTTGTTTTTTATTTTCATGCGAGTTCGTTTCTGAATGTGCCCGTTTCGCGTTTAGCGGTAATGCAATTGGATTTCTAGATAAGGCATCCGCGTTAGTGTTATATTTGCCCGGTTTATATAGTATTTTATAATCATACTCTGCGAGTTTAATTTTCCATCGTACTAAACGTGAGGTCGGATTAGATAGATTTTGAAGCCATTCTAATGGTTTATGATCCGTAATAAGGTAAAATTTTCTACCATAAATATAAGGTCGGAAATGAAATACCGCGTATATAATTGCTAATAATTCTCTTTCTGTGGGAGAATATCGCGTTTCTGCATCATTTAAAACACGAGATGCGTAAGCTACTGGCAAATCTTTCCCTATTTCTCCTTGACTAAGAACTGCGCCAACAGCAATGCCTGAAGCGTCTGTCGTAATATTAAATGTCTTCTCGAAGTCCGGGAATTGCAGAATAGGTTCTTTGCAGAGTGCTTCTCGTAGAGTTTCAAATGCCTTTTGCTGTTTATACGTCCATTCAAATTGATAATCCTTTTCAGTAAGATTTGATAGTGGTCTTGCAATCTTCGAAAAATCCTTAATAAATCTTCTATAGTATCCGCTCAGTCCTAAGAACTGCTTTACGTTTTTTACTGTTGTGGGTGTTGGAAATTCCTTTACTGCTATTATCTTCTTTGGGTCCGGTTTGACTCCTTCTTCTCCTATTATGTGCCCTAAGTACGTGTAAAAATGTTAGGTTAGGGTGAGCACGAGGAGGCTGGTGAGGTTATGACCGGTGATTTGCACCAAAACACTGTTTGCACAATAATGTGAGGTCTTTATTATAAAACAGTGTGCCAACGGATGAGCCGTTGTGCGCACTGGAAAACAGAGGGTTGAGCCCCCGTACACTCTCTTGTACAACAATTGTGCACACGTGGACACGCACAATCGCGAATCCACGATAAATCGCTTTAGATTAACTGATTGTGACGCGAACACTGTGATGAGTTTACTCGTGTGAAACTAACGTGATTTGAGCACTGATTTACTGGTTGAATAACGCGTTAAAAAACAATGAACAAGAATACGTGGTTCGTTGCGCACGGTTGTGAACAGAGTAAACAATATGGATGCGCATTTTCGCCTCGGCGTCTTCTCGAACATTCTCGAGCGTCGATCGACAAGACGGACGCTGATTGGTCGAGTGATCGCGGATCGACCGCGACTTCCGCTGCCCAGGAGGTGCTGCGGTGATCGAGAGTGCGGCGGCGCAGAGAACTATTCATTCCCAAACATGCTCCCGCCATCAACAGCTGATGGAAGATGTTGATGTAGAATCTGAAACAGACAAAATTGGCAATTTTGCAATTGGCCTGATTAATGTTGTGGTGGCGGTCTTGAGCGTCACGACTCGGGTGAGTCCATCCTTCCCTGGATGCAAGGTGATGACCCTCGCAAGTGGCCACTTGCTTGGTGGAAATCGCTCATCTGTGATGAGCACCAGGGATTCGATCTTCAAGTCGTTGGTTGGATGATGCCATTTGGTGATGGATAGTTGTCTCTGCAAATAGTGGGATGACCACTGAGTCCAGAATTGTTGCATCTTCTTTTGAATGAATTGCCACCTGGCTGATGGCAAAATTGATGAATTCTCCACTGACGGTTCCGGAAGCGCTGAGAGTGGTTGTCCAACAAGAAAGTGCGCTGGTGTGAGTGCTGTGATGTCATCTGGGTCGTCACCGAGGGGCTCAAGCGGTCGTGAGTTGAGCATCGCTTCTATTTGTGTAAGAAGTGTGCTGAACTCCTCATATGTGAGCACCGTCTCACTGACTGTGCGCCGGAGATGGTGTTTGATTGACTTCACGACCGCTTCCCACTTGCCTCCCATGTGTGGTGCGGCTGGTGGGTTGAAACGCCATTCTGTTTTGCCATTGACAAACAGCTGATTCAATCGTTGATGCGCCTCAGTCCCCTGGGTGAACATTCTCTTGAGGACGGTGTCAGATCCAACGTAGTTTGTTCCGCAATCGGAGTGAAGAGTGAGAGGAATCCCTCTCCTGGAGACAAATCTCCTGTAGGTGGCGATGAACCCTTCGGTTGTGTAGTCTGTCACCAGTTCTAGGTGAACAGCTGATGTCGTGAGGCACACGAAGACACAGATCCAGCCCTTTTGTGTCTTGGCACCTCTTCCTCTCCACGTCTTCAGTGTGATTGGACCCGCATAATCGGTGCCAGTGTTGTTGAATGGTCGTGAGGGTGTAACTCTCGAAAGAGGTAGTTGGCCCATCAGTTGATGGGCACGGATCCCCCTTTGTCGAGCACACACAACACACCGCAGGATGTAAGATTTCACTGGCGCTCGCCCTCCAATGATCCAGTAGTTTTGTCGAATCTGGGCGAGGGTGAACTGGGTCCCTCCGCGGATAGTTTGTCGATGCGCATGGTCTATAATCAATTTAGACAAATGTGAATGACGAGGTAAGATTGCAGGATGCTTACTCTCGTAGCTCGTGCAAACATTGTTGAGTCTGCCTCCAACTCTAATGACTCCACTCTCATCGATGAATGCGGTGAGTCGATTGAAGACATGAGCAGCTGGCAATGTTGAGCCTGAGCTGAGCATCTTCATCTCCCTGGACAAATAAAGCGCCTGCGTTGCTTTGATCCAGAAGATCCTGGCCCATTCTATGTCAATGGGCGATAAGGTGAAGAGCGGCAGCGTGACTGGAGCCTTCTTCAACCTTGATACAGATCTGAAACAAACTGATGTGATGCGAATAAGTTTGTTAAGGGATGAATATTTATAGATGAGGTCCCAGTGATATTCAATCTTTTGAATATTGAGCAGCTTTGAAATGCCTGGACGAGCCTCTAGTGTACTCAAGTCTTCGTCTAGCATTGGTTGTGATGGCCATGTTTCACTGGGCTGCGCAAGCCATGGTGGTCCCGTCCACCAAAGCTTGTGATGTTCAAGCTGCGATGTTGATAAGCCTCTTGATGCGCAATCAGCTGGATTTGAAGTCCCTGGAACGTATCTCCATTGTGCGCTTTGGGTGATCTCTTGAATTTGAGACACACGATTCCTTACGTAGTCCTTCCAGCGTGATGCGTGTGTTTTGATCCAGGTTAATGTCACTTGTGAGTCCGTCCACAGATGGGTTATAGCAATGTTGAGCTTGAGCGTTGCTTGAACATATTTGGTGAGCTTCGCCAGCATCAATGCTGCAGTAAGCTCGAGTCTCGGGATTGTGAGCTTCTTTAGTGGTGCTACCTTAGTTTTGGAGCACACTAGTGTCGACACTTTGTGATTTGTGGACGGTGATGATACGGTAATGTAAATTACCGCTGCCATGGCGAGTTGTGAGGCATCAGAAAAGCCGTGTAGTTCCACTGTAGAGTTGCTGAAGGTGTTGAACCACCTTGGACATGATAGCTTGCGCAAGCTTGTTAGATCTTCTCTGATGATGAGCCATTGTGACGTTACTTGGGAAGGCAGTGGATCATCCCAGTTGAGCTTGTGCAGCCACAACTCTTGCAACAGTGTTTTTGCCCGAATTATGACTGGCGCTAGAAAACCTAATGGATCAAATATTTGTGCTACTTCTGATAAGATGAGGCGTTTGGTGAGCCTTGAATTTGAACTTGGTTTTGAGGTGAAAGAAAATTCGTCGTTGATCACATTCCATTGTAGTCCGACAATTTTGGTATTGCAGTCGTCTAGTGATATAATTGAACCTTGGGCTCGTGTGGTTGGAGAAAATGCATCAAGCAACGGAGGAAAGGTTGAATGCCATTTGGCTAGTGGAAACCCTCCCGCGTTGCACAGATCTTTTAATTGGTGAGCTATTGTAATGAGCATCTCACCTGTGTCTGCACCTCCAAAGATGTCATCAACATATCTGGCATGCGTGATTGATGGCACCGCCAAAGGAAAGCGATGACCTTCGTCTTCCGTCAATTGAAGCAAAGCTCTGACCGCCAAACATGGAGCAGCCTTGGTCCCATATATGACCGTTATGAGCTGGTAGGGCACCTCCTTTGAATCGTCATCGATCCACAGTATTCGTTGAAGATCCTGATCATCCTCGTGAATCTTGACTTGACATTGCTGTGGATACGCCAGCACAAGTACATTTTTGCCACAGACGTGACAAAAATGTACTTGTGCTGGCGTATCCACAGCAACACGTCGGTGATGTTAAGGAGTAGATTTGCACCCGTATGCATCAAATCGTTGACAGAATACCCAGTTGAAGTAGGGCTCGATCCATTGAAGACGACTCTCAACTTTGTCGTCTGGCTGTCAGGCTTCAATACTCCATGATATGGAAGATAAAACACAGAGTGAGTATTAGGTGAAAGGGTTGGTGCTCTTACCATGTGACGGGGCTCCTCGTACTCTTGCATGAAGCCTTGATAGAGGTTGCGATACGCGTTGTTCCTGTTGAGTTTGACGAGCGTACGCTTCAAGCAAGCGTGAGCTGCTTGATAAGAATTACCCAGCAGGTTTGGAGTCTCCTTCAGAGGGATGCGCACTGTGTATCGTCCTGTAGAATCACGAGTGTGTGTCGCTCGAAAGTGATCCTCACATTCTTGTTCCTCGGGTGTGAGCTTCATGGGTGCATCTGTTGGGAGCTCCTCTTGAATCCAAAATCGTGTCAGCATGTCTTGTAAAAAATTGTCGTCATGCTGCACGACTGCAGAGTGGTGTGCTGTGGCCTTGCGCAGGTCCACTGTAACTGGTCCAAGAATGAGCCACCCAAAAATGGGCAGCTTTCCAATCGGCATTGAAGAGTCACCCTTCATAAGGGTGGGCTTGATCACTTGTCTGGTTGAAAAATCCTCGCTCTATTGAGCACGTGGTTTGATTGTTTGTTGAGCATAGAGGTGAATGGACGACTGCACCTGCTTCTCAATGCGTTGAACTGCTTGGTGATGCTGCAGGAGTTTGAGCCTTCTTTCCTACCTTTTGTTGAGCCGCTGCTTCCAGTCGTTCCAACGCCACAACCTTGGCAGCAATAAACGATTCCAGCTGCTTCAGCCGAGGATAGTCTTTCGAGGCGCCCATAGAAGTTTCCCAGGCTTCCCTGGTGGACTTGTCCATCCAGCTCGTCGCCTGGTGCACGAGCAGGATGTTGCACATATCCTCGACTGCGCCTAAGGTGGTGAGCGTCTTGTGCACCTTGTTGATGGTGGACACGATCTCGTTCAGCGATTTTGCGCTGCGCGTTGCTATCGGAGAGACGTTGAGCAGCTTGTCCAGCTGTTCTTCGATAAGCACACGCTTGTTGGTGTACTTTCCACTCAGCTCCTCCCAGCAGGACTGAAACGATGAGCCAGTGAGCGGGTATGCGTTGGCCAGCCGTGATGGCTCACCTTGGAGACTGGACCTCAGGTAATGGAGCCGGTCTATTTCCATGAGTTGCTGGTCATGGATGATCAAGGAGGTGAACAGCTCGCTGTAGGCCGGCCACTCAGTGTATGCGCCAGAGAATGTGGGCAATGCAATTTCAGGCAGCTTCGAGGCTCTCGATGGTGCTGCACACGTTGCTGCCAGTGGACGCTGCATGGCCTTCACATCCTTTCGAAGGCGGTTGAGCCTGATCTTCGTGGTGAGACACACTTGAGCCTCCTGCACAGCAAAGTTAGCCTCGAAGTACGGGTGATTGATGCACTTTACTGGCCACGTCTCCTCAAAGTGCGCATGTTCACGAGTGAACGCTACGTGCAGCTCCTCTACGTGGGCTGCAATGAGCTCCACCTCGTCGACGGACGTAGTGTGAGCGTGGGTGGGCAGGTGCGCCTGCAAGGCCTGAAGGCTGTCGAAGCGGCCTATTTGGGTCTTGGCCTTGAAGACCAGCTGCGAGGGCAACGTTGATGGTGATGTCGCCCTCGGTGGCTTCTTGTCCCCACTCGTCCCTAGAGCCTCGGTGGGGATAGTGAGCACAATCGGTGCTGGGGAGGTCGACCTTGACGAAGCCGCCGACTTGACGACCTTTTGCTCGTCTTGTTGATCCGCCATTGGAGTTCGCTGGAGGTGAGCTTGTGAGCCTTCTAAACTGAACTACACAGCACTGTGGTGCACAATCACCGCTCCGGCTCGAAGGACCAAACTGTAAAAATGTTACGTTAGGGTGAGCACGAGGAGGCTGGTGAGGTTAGGATTGGCGTTGAGCCACACAGACACTGGTTTGCACAAGAAATGTGAAGTCTTTATTGTAAAAGATGTGCCAACGGATGAGCCGTTGTGCACACTCGAATAACTGAGGAGGTTGAGCCCCCGTACACTTTATCGTACAATAATCCACCGGTTATCCGCGTGGACGCGTGAACACGCACACCGCGAATGCACAAAACAATTGTTGTTCTACACGCGAAATGTGACGCGAACTCCGCGTTGAGTCTACTAACTATGAAAACGTGATTTGCACACTGAATTTGCTTGATGAGCAACGCTTTAATACAATGAACAAAATACGTGTTACGTTGCGCACAGTTGTGGACAGAATCAACAATATGGATGCGCATTTTCGCCTCGGCGTCTTCTCGAACATTCTCGAGCGTCGATCGACAAGACGGACGCTGATTGGTCGATTGATCGCGGATCGACCGCGACTTCCGCTGCCCAGGAGGTGCTGCGGTGATCGAGAGTGCGGCGGCGCAGAGAACTATTCATTCCCAAACATTACGATACTTCTTTTTTTAAGAATTCGCACTTGTCTGGCTGAAGGTAAGATTTGCGTCTCTTAATCTATTCATTAATCTTTTAAATTTTGTTGCATGTTCTTTAAGAGAGCTGGCATATATTACAATGTCGTCTAAATATACAAAAAGTTCTTGGAGTCCTGTTAAGACTTGGTCCATCAGTCTCTGGAAGGTAGCTGGTGCGTTTTTGAGTCCGAATGGCATTCTGGTAAACTCATAGTGCCCATAAATTGTAGAAAATGCTGTTTTATGCCGATCATCAGGATGCATAGGGATTTGGTGAAATCCAGATGCAAGATCAAATATAGAGAAATATTTTGCGCTTCCCAACTGATCTAATATGTCAGTTATGTTCGGGAGGGGGTAGGCGTCTCCAATTGTTTTTTCATTTAACTTACTGAAGTCAATTACAATTCGAAATTTCTTTTTTCCTTCTGCGTCTTCCTTTTTTGGTACAATCCAAATTGGCGAGTTGTAAGGAGATGATGAGGCCTGTATTATTCCTTTCTCAAGTAATTCCTTTGTTTGTCTTCTTACTTCTTCTTTGTATGTTTGAGGGTATCTATACTGTTTTGTAAAAACAGGAACGTTGTTTTCCGTTATTATTTTGTCATGAGTTTTATTTGTTGCTTGTAATTTTTCTCCAGGAAGATAAAATCTATCCGCATGTTCTTTAATTAATTCCTCAATGCTGGCTCGTTCTTCTGAATTTAAATGGTCTAATCGTAATAACTGTAGCAATTGGTGCGTTCTGTTGGTTCTTTTGTATGTATTTGTCATTTCTTCTTCCATAGGTGCTTCTTCAAAATGTTCTAGTTCTACTGATGGTACAGGAATTTTAATATCTTTTGAGGATGTGTTTATTGCAAAAAGATATGCCACGCCGTTGTTATTCGTTACTAACGCATTTCCCATGTGTATATCGGGGTGAATTTTAATTTTCGGGATATATCCTGTGGTAATTTGTGTGTTAAGAACTCGTACGTATATTTGACTTCTTGTTCTGGCTGGTATTGTGACCATTTCCGTGTAACGTCCGATTGCCAGGGACAACTGATCATTACTGGTTCTCGAGAGGAGAGCGGCGTCCCCTCGAGTATAGGATAGGTGGGGTTTCGTTATTACCGAGTAAAGGAGTGAAATCCAACTTAACTTTAACAATGGCTATTTATTTAATGAAACAATAACAGATTAATAGTAATTACAGCTATGATTATATGTTTTGAATTATGTACAAGTTATCTATCCGCGTTGCAGTGTAATGCCGCTGCCGTTTCCGGAGCGAGCTCTTACTCTTGGCAACGATAGCTTCAGGACCGGCCGCTGCCGTCTCCGGGGCGAGCTCCTTCACTTAGCTATGTCTGCTGCTAGAGCGGCTGCTGCCGTTTCCGGGGCGAGCTCGCTTCTGTTGGCAGAGTAGAAGAAGTGACTACTGTGCTTCGTGCGCTCCCTTTTATACCCCAGTTTTGGCGGATTGGCGCATGCGTTGTATATTACTTTCTTAATTAACAGTTTGTTTGTCTATCGCTTTACATTCTTAGTCTAGATCTTTATCAGTATTTGTATTTGTTTATTTTTAATCTTATTCTAATATTTGTTTCATTACTACTTGCTTAATTACTAGGTTAGATGTACATAGGTTAAGTAACGCTGTTTTATCGACAGTCGGTAACGCCGGGTTCGAGTCCGCGTCGGACGTTACACCTCCCCCCTAAGTGATCTTTCGTCCTCGAAAGATTTGGACAATTTATAAGTGTTATATTTATTTATTTTTTAGGAATTATATATATATATATATATATGTCCATTTATGTTATTTGTTGGGTTTTTTATTTTCCTCCCTTCTTTGCTGGCACGTACTTTTCTGCCGCTCCTGTTCCGATCCGTTTTAACATTTGCCAAATCCATTGTCGAGGGTCCATCTCTGGCGGGGCCCTATACGCCTTCCAGTCCGGTGGGGGAATGTCAATGGGGATTAGTTTTCGGTACTCCCCAATATCTTCTTTTTTCTTCCGCCTTGGTGGTATTTTCGGTATCTTGATTTCCGGTGTTGTTGACGGAAGGGGTTCCGGGGGAACAGGAGGTGGTGTCTTTAAGGTTTTTGAAATTTCTAATTTTGGAAGGAAAGGAATAATTAGGAAGGTTTTACCGTTTCCTCTGGAAATGGGGTGATCAGCGGTGGTATCGGTATCATCTCTTCAAAGATTTCTTCTAACTGTCTCTTACTTTTCTGTATTTTTGCGTGTCGTGTTCCCGATCGCTTTGGCATTTTTAAAGCTGTATGATGAAGTTTGATGCAAGCGCGGTTTTGACTGGTGAGGTGTGAAGTTTGATGCTAATATTGGTTGAAATATTCTTCGGCGCGAATTTTGAATTTGATTTTATAATTTATTCCGCAATTTTATATTCTGGGGTATGAATTTTCTCTTTTTATAAGGGTTATGAACGTATATATTTAATAGTTTTATATAAAAGTGCTTAAAACTAGGTGTAAGTATTTATTACAACGTGTTTGTGTATGTGTGTGTATTTGTAAGTGTGGTGTGTTATAATAAAGAAAAATATAATAAAAGAACGAATTTACAAGTTGAGTAATTTCCAGGGTATCTGTAAGGTTAATAGTGTGTAATAATAAGAAGGATTAAATAATGATGATGTATATAACGAAATGAATATTAACTGTTACAAATCCTCCAATATCATCTCCCTTATTACGGGGTAGCTGCCTCCAATACGCAATGTGGCTAAATAGATCGGGTGGATTTGTGGCATTAACATTGTGCATAGTGCACATTGTTCTATCGGTTTCGCCACATAAAGTGTTCGTCGGCATCGGTGGCAAATCCTGTAGCTTCGTCTGTTTTGTGCTACAATTAAATGGGGGTAGCCCAATTTATCCTCCTCCATCTCCGAAAAGTGTGCACATTGTACGCACAACAATTTTGTAACTTTATAATAATATGTGTTGTAGTCATAAGTCTTTATCAAGCACGTATATTGATCCATTTTGAAAGTTTTCCTTCCGTTTTGAAATTTTACGTTCGTTTAATCTTCCTTACGAATAATTCTATGCAGTGTTGCAACTCTCTTTTTTTTTCCTAGTCCCTAGGGTTTTCCTAGGTCGCACGATTCTTATTGGTCCTTTAGAGGTTTCTTAGAACTTCTTCCCGAATGACGGGATATACGTATCCTAATTGCATATTGTGTGTGGATATTTCCGTTATTCGGTATGAAAATAAGGTACACAGAGTACAATTAATTATATTTTTTCTTATGTAAAGTACCCGTCGACAAATGAGACACTGTTGATTATTGTTTCGTTTTGTAGCTAGTGCAAGAAGGTGTTCTGTTGCTGGCCGTCTATGTATTTCTCCTATTCTATGTGCGCAACCTTCACATAAAATATGATTGCCGTAGTAGTATACGTCGCGTTTATGAATTTTCTCTAGGCATAGGAATTTGTCCATCTCGCTGCGATTATTAATGTTGTTACTCGTGTGAGTGTTCAGTGAGAATGAAGGAATCCTGTATCTGCTCTTCCATTTATACCAGTTTTTGCGCATGGTTGCCAAGTCTTTTACTTAAGGTAAATAAGCTTTCTTGACTCTATTCATATGGACGATTTTTATTTGTTTAGGATTTGTTGCTATTTTCAAATTACTATTATTTAAAATTTCTATGGCTTGATAGGGTCCGCTGTATTCTGGTTCCAATTTTTCCCGTCTTGGTTTTAATAACCAAATCCAATCCCCTATCTTGTACGTTTCCGGTTGAATCTTCCGATCATAGTAGTATTTCTGCCGAACTTTTGATTCTTCTAAATTGTTTCGCGCCATTTGTCGGATGTGATGAAGTTGTGTTTATTAATTTGTCAACGAAATCTGGATAGGTTTTGATTTTATCTGTTGGAGGAATATTTGAAGGAAGGCGGGCTTTTCTACCATAAACAAGCTCGTGAGGCGTGAATTTTGTACCTTCGTGAGTGCTTGTGTTATATGAAAACATTGCTTGTGGCAACCATTGATCCCATTGTTTCTCTTTTGATACATAGTGTCGTAAATATTCTACAAGGACGTGATGACTTCTTTCTAAGGATCCATTAGATTGTGGATGGTATGCAGAAGTTCGGTACTGCTTTATGTGGAATGCCTTGGCAAATTTCTTCATAAGGGCACTCATGAAATTCGGTCCCTGGTCTGTGAGAATGGCTTTAGGACTTCCAAACTTGCAGATGAAGTGCTCTGTGAATGCCCTAGCTATGTCCTCCGAGGTGCCGTTAGCCAATGGTATTGCAAGATAATATTTAGTTAGGTTATCTTGGATAGTGAGTATATAACCATTTCCTGTAACTGTGAAAGGTAGTGGTCCCACAATATCCATAGAAACTTTATCAAAGGCATCAATTGGTGTGTCTGTCAATATCATAGGTTCTTTGTTTCAACTCTTACTAATTTAGTCTTTTGACATTCTAAACAAGTTTTGATGAATTGAGTTATTTCGTACTTCATGTTTTTCCAATAATATTGATTCCTTATTCGATGGTACGTTTTAGTTATTCCTTTGTGTCCGCCTATAGGAGTTTGGTGGTTTTCTTGAATAATTTGTTGTCTCTCTTGTATGGAAGGAGTTATTAGTGTGCCTTTACAGAATATAAATTGAATGTCGTCTTGTAAGAATATTATGTCTATTAAATTCCACAGTCTATTTAGTGAAATTTGGTTTTCTTCGCCTGCTATATATACTCTTGTGGCGTTTTCAAGTATTAGTTGGGTATGAAGTGTTCTTAATGATTTGTATAAATCTTCTTCTGTTGGGTGGTCTGCTATAATAAGTCCGAGGATTGTATGTTTTCCTTCTTTAAGTTTAATTGATTCTCCAGTTTTTAGCGGGAGTGGAAGTTTATTACTTTTTATATTTTTCTCCTTGTATAATTTATACATGAAACAAATAAATCACAAAAAATAAAAGATAATAATATAAATCACAAAAAAATAGAAGAAAATATATAATATCACAAAAAATAGAAGATAATAATATAAATCCCCCAAAAAATAGAAGAAAATATACAATATAAAAAAAGATGTGAAATCAAAATGAGCTGCAAGTACATAAAGGTACTTTCCAACTGCCGTTAAGATGACACAACTACATAGACACAGCTAAAATGCTGTGTTCATACATTCCATTACTCATATCGCGGACATTTTAATTATCCTATCAAAAAGAATCCCATTTAAAAACATTGTCGTAAATTAATCCCCCAAAAAATAGAAGAAAATATACAATATAAAAAAAGATGTGAAATCAAAATGAGCTGCAAGTACATAAAGGTACTTTCCAACTGCCCTTAAGATGACACAACTACATAGACACAGCTAAAATGCTGTGTTCATACATTCCATTACTCATATCGCGGACATTTTAATTATCCCATCAAAAAGAATCCCAATTAACAACATTGTCGTAAATTAATTAATAGCTTTACAAAATTATTATACAAAATTGCGCCAATTATAACAATGGCTATTTATAAAAAGAAAAAATGTATTAAATAATATTAAGCAGATATATTTTTATAGAAATAAATATTTCAATACCAATAAATATTTTATTCAAAATACTTGGCGCTGCTCACCGCATTGGTGTTGCTAAACTGAATACATATGTATAAATTGCATTAATCTTTTTGTTTCTTTCTTGTGCGTGCATTCGTGAATGGGTGTATGTGTGCGTGTGCATATGCTACGTATGATATTAGAATTAAATATATGTAGAATAAATCTGACTGCGTTTCTAATATGTATATGCTTATGTATTTTAGATTGTAAGTGAGTTATTGTAAATTATTAATTTACTATTAATAAGACAATTAACATTTTTTCGGTTTCGCAGCGCCAAGTATTTTGAATAAAATATTTATTGGTATTGAAATATTTATTTCTATAAAAATATATCTGCTTAATATTATTTAATACATTTTCAATCAATTAAACTGTTGCCTAGTGGAGGCGGTGTGGATCGCTGGGACTGGCCAGAGAAGAGATGCACTCCAAATTGGGGACGTTGACGGCACGTTTATTAGCCGAACTGGGCGTCGTTGCAACAATATATACAACACGCAGAGACTTCACGAACAAAACACTACTCACAAAACACGCAGTCAACACGAGACACGAATATGTACAAACTATGTACAGGGCGCTGGGCGCGATGGCTCGAAGGGCCGTTTTACAGTGGTGGGTCGCTGGGCGACAAGAGATTTTCGAGATTGTGCGTGCGAGAGCGTGTTGCCTCTGTTCGAAGGTGTTCGAGGAACTAACTGCCGGATTCTTGGAAGCGCGCAACGCTCGAATCCGGGCAAAAACGTGTGACGTAGGTAACCGTCTTACCGGACGGTTTGTCACCGTGTTTACACGCTCTCGCACGCACCTTTAAATCCGCGCAACAGCTGAGCGCTGAATCTCGGCTGCAACATTCCGCCCGCCTCGGCTCGGTCGACCGAGCCGATCGTGACGGACGCCGGCGTCAGGCGTCCGCCCGCCGTGACACGCAATGACGCGACAAGGTGGACCGGAGTGGCGCGTTACATTGGTTGCGAGGTGGTACAGTCATTGTTCACGTCGTGGTCTCCGTCAGCAGGAGCGGGGGCACACGGAAGTAACACGACGCGGGTGATCGGCCGCAGGGATTCGCAGGGGTGCCACCGAATGCACGGGAGGGTCGCGTCGCTCGGTGCACGAGGGGTTGCCGGTACATCGCGTCGATGTCGGCCTTGAGGACGAAGCGAGGGAGGCGCCAGTCGAGCGAGCTCAGGAGGGCGATCGCGAGCAGGCCGGACTCGCCGACATCGAGCGGACGTCCGGCCCTCAGAAGGAGTCGGACGGGGTCGCGATCGTCCGCCCGCCGTGGGCACGTGCTCGCGACAAGCCGCTCGCAGCGTGTGTCGTCTGGATCGAGGGTCGGGGCCACGGTTGCTTCGTCGACCCTCCAGAAACTTCGGTGGTACCGCACGGAGGTCGGTCTCCACGGTCACGGGCTGGGCCGTGACGTGGTGCACCGCACCGGCGGCGGGCGAACGACCGTTGGGACCGGTGGGACCGGAGACAATCCATCCGAAGACTGTCCGTTGCGCGATCAGGGCCGAAGGGGTGCCGCGACGAAGCCCGGGGAGCAGCAGGGCTCCGAAATAGTCGGCGCCGACGATCAGGTCAATCGGGCGACTGGCCGACGGATCTGGATCCGCGAACTTCAGACCGGCGAAGTCCTTCCGCTGCGTGGTCGGAGTCCACTCGTGCACGTACGAGGACACCTTGGGCACAACTTGGGCGGTGATGGTAATGGCTGCCGGGGGTGTTCCAGCAGGCGGCGTCAGGGTCAGCCTCACCTGCGACTGCGAGGCTCCCAGTTGGCCATCCAGAGCGCCGACAAGGTTGGTCACGTGCGGTTGCCGGGGGAGACCCAACGTCTGGACCACTGACTCCGACACGAGTGACACCTGCGCTCCTTGGTCCAGCAGTGCGCGGATGGTCAGCAAATCGCCGCCCGATGACTGAACGCCGACGATCGCGGTGGCTAGCACCACTGGCGCTCCATCCGTACTCGCGGGCGACGCGATGGAATTTATCGCAGCCTCGCGGGGCTGCTCTCCGTTTGCCGACGGGCCCGCAGTGGCCTCGTCGGCATCGTGGGCATCGGGTAATGTTTCGGCGTTCGACGGATGGAGCAGCGAGTGATGCCGCCGGCCGCAATGCGAGCACGTGGCTGCGACGGGGCAGGACGGGGCCATGTGGCCGGGCGCAAGACAATTATAACAGACGCGCTTGTCAGCCGCGAGGTCGCGGCGCTGGTCGAGGCGAAGGGCTTTAAACGCCGGGCACCGATACATTGCATGTCGCGCCCGGCACAAAGGGCATTGGGAGTTCGTCCCGTACGACGAAGGGTCTGGCGCAGGGTTGGTCATGCAGACCCGAGCGACGGACCCGCGCGACGATTTTCCGGCCTGGCTTCGATCGGGTTTGGCGGCTTCCTTCGCGAGTCGCGCGGCATCCAGCGACTGAATTCGTGCCTTCATGAACTTATCGAGCTCCGCGTAAGAGGGGGGGTCGGTGCTGACGCCAAGAGAGAGCTCCCACTCCTCTATCAGCTCGGGATCGAGCTTCATCGTCGTCAGAGCGACGATGATGTCATCCCAATGCTTGGTGGGGCGACCTAGGTTGGCGAGGAGGGAGAGCGCTCGGTTGGTGGGGCCACGCAACCGCTTCAACTCCTCGGCCGACGCAGCCGCCATCGGCGGCAAGGTGATAAGGTCACGCAGGTGTGCCGAGACGATCGCACGTTTGTTCTCGTATTCTTGGGTCATGAGGGCCCACGCGGTGCCGAAATTGGCCTCCGTGATGGTGATATGGGCGATCGTCTCGGCCGCCTGACCCTCCACCGCCGACTGCAGATATTGCAGCCGCGTCGTGTCGCTGAGGGTCGCGTTGCCGATGACCAACGACGTGAACAAATCGCGGAAACTCGGCCACTCCGTGTACTCACCGGTGAACTTCGGTAACGCGATGTGCGGAAGGCGCGCCAGGCCCTTGCTGGACTCCCCGCTGGTCGGCTCCGACGTTCCCGAAGGTGGCAGCGTCTTGAATGAGCGGATGACCTCCCGCAGAAAGTCCCGCGCTGCCCAGTACTCGTCCTCCGCCCGGACGAACTCCTCCTGCGCGACGAAGGGGCACGCCGCCCTCTCGGCGTCAGGAAGCAGGAGCTCCAGCTCTAGGTTGAGGGCCTCGCACCGGGCCCACGTCTCGGTCAGCTTAGCCAGGCGGTCTTCAGCATTCTCCTCCGTGAATTTCGCCCTCCCCATCTTCTTGAAGTTGGCGAGGAGGCGAACGGATCCCTGGAGGAGGAGACGAATCTCCTTCACCAACGACTGCCATCTTGGAGGTGATGTCGGGGTAGCCTCGTTGTCTCCAGTCCGGTTTGTTGGAGTCATCTTTCAAAGCGATCCGGCTCGAAGGACCAAAATGTTTAAACTGTTGCCTAGTGGAGGCGGTGTGGATCGCTGGGACTGGCCAGAGAAGAGATGCACTCCAAATTGGGGACGTTGACGGCACGTTTATTAGCCGAACTGGGCGTCGTTGCAACAATATATACAACACGCAGAGACTTCACGAACAAAACACTACTCACAAAACACGCAGTCAACACGAGACACGAATATGTACAAACTATGTACAGGGCGCTGGGCGCGATGGCTCGAAGGGCCGTTTTACAGTGGTGGGTCGCTGGGCGACAAGAGATTTTCGAGATTGTGCGTGCGAGAGCGTGTTGCCTCTGTTCGAAGGTGTTCGAGGAACTAACTGCCGGATTCTTGGAAGCGCGCAACGCTCGAATCCGGGCAAAAACGTGTGACGTAGGTAACCGTCTTACCGGACGGTTTGTCACCGTGTTTACACGCTCTCGCACGCACCTTTAAATCCGCGCAACAGCTGAGCGCTGAATCTCGGCTGCAACAAGTAGGTAGTGCTTTGATGTAGAAATTTTCCACTTTCGTTGTTGTTCCACTACTATCGTGATGGAACAAATGTAATTTTGCAATAAGAATTTGTTTGGAAGCAGTTATATCGATTTTCTTTATTGTGTTTGAATTTGAATTATCACAATTAGGGCAAGAATCTTTCAGATTTTTCCATCCTGCGAAATTGTGTTTTATTATATCTTGAAATTCAAATGATTTTTTTTTTAACATCTTCGGCAGTGCAAGATGTACCGCACAATTTGTACTGATAGTAGTACTTGTGTAATTACACTCTAAACATCTTAATACCGTTGTAATTTCGTGTTGTACTGCATTCTTAATAAGAATCTCACGATCACAAACAGAGGTAATAAACTCAGCTGCATCATGTAGCTGATTGTTAGCGTATTTTTCTCCTGCGAATTGCCGTAATGATATTATGTTTGGACTTTGACCCGATTTATATTGGTCCATAAAGACTTTTATAATATGATCAGCTTTTTCAGTCGAAAATAAGTTTTCTCTTATTGATGAACAATATAACATACATTGGATCGTGGCATTCGCATAACAAGACACACCATCAGAATTCGGGAGACCTCTGACGTAGTATTGAATAGTATCCACGATGTGATCATTAGTATTCTGACATTCGGATACATTATAATTAGGTACTGCCCAAACAGCATCACGAACATTGAGAACGCGGTTTTTAGAAATTGAAATAGTCATAAGATCAGGTCTATATTTTTTTCGCAATCTATTGTACTCTATTATAGCCGATTCTTGTGCCTTTACGGAAGATGGATCATAATTGATAAGATGCAGTCCTTGTAATGTGGTCACCCGGGAAAGAGCAACGTAAGTTTGTCCGCAAGTAAATATTGAATTACCTGCTTCTATGACAGCATTCTGCAAGCTTAGTCCTTGACTTTTGTGAATAGTTATACCATAACTGAGGCAAATCGGAAATTGTTTTCTAATAACGAACGCTCTATCCATTACTTCAAATTTAACACTTACACGTTCTATTATATGTTCTTGCCCCGTGGGTAATATAATTTTCAATTTTTCAACGTCATTATCAACACCTCGTGTAACTGAAACAAGTTTAGCAATGGTACCGTTGACAAGACCTAGCGTAACATCAATATTTCTTCTAATCATGATTTGCACTCCTACTTTAACAATTACGACCCTTGCAAGTCCCGCCGTTCGGGAGCTATCATCGTCATTGTTCAGTACCTTTGACACCTTTTTTTTCAAGTATGGTGCACAATTCGTTGTATCATGAGCAATCAAATGGATTTCTTCGGACGGAAATCGACTCAGCATTGCAGCGTTCAAAACATCACACTGAACACATGTGGGAAGTAAACACACCGTATTAGATCCCACATTAAGCATGTAATCACTTAATTCCTTTAATCGGTCATTACAATTTGTCGCTTTGAAATTTAATTTCCTCGATTCTAAAAGCTTCGTATCCGAAACGGTCACTACTCCGGTCCGAATTCTCGACAAGATCTCTTTGTAAATATTATCACCCTGCTGTCGCATGTTTATTGTCAATTCGTCATAGCTAAACAAGGCAGACCATAAATTATAAGAACCTAATCCTCCAACATTTTTCTCTATACTCTTATTGGATAATTGTATAGAAGCAGGTTCTTCGTGAACAGGAGGAAGTTGTAGTAAGTTACCAAATAGCAACATAGGCTTTTTTCCGAACCAAGCATCATCGGAATCTGTAGTATCAAATATTTCTGTAAGTCGCAAATGTATGTACAGGAGTGTTACGTTAGAAACCATCGAAATTTCATCGATGATTACTAGAGCAACATTTTTGAGTTGATCTCGTACAATTTGAAGGGCTGCATCGCTAAGTTGGCTATACTGGGCTGTATGCCCATGTTCTACGGGTAATTGGAATAATTGGTGTATAGTAAGACCATCGATATTAAAAGCTGCGATTCCAGTAGGAGCAGTTACTGCTGTGTCTTTTCCGATAGTCTGCTTGATCCAGTGTCTGATAGTTCTTATTAAAAAACTTTTCCTAGTGCCACCTTCTCCACTCACATAAAGTCTGAGAATGTTATCGTTAGACGTCAAGGACTTAGTAACTTTATCAAATATCCGCTTTTGATCATGGTTCAATTCCGAAATCATTTCTTGAAGATCACCACAGTCAAATTTATTTCCCGTGTCTTTAAAATCTTTCATGGCACCAACAGTTTCAACGGGGACACACTCTATTGGGTGATCGCCTTGATCATTTTCTTCTTGTTCCACAGTATTCAACACGTTCTTTTCAATTTCTTCCTTTATATGATCACGCGCTTCTTGAATATCCGTTATTCGTTCGTGATACTGAACTGCTTCTGTCAATTGTGATTGTAGCGACAAAAAAGCTTCCGCATATGTGTTAAATCCATTTTTCAATTCGTCGGTGTTTCTCCAAGGTTGGAATAATAATAACAATGAGAAATAATAATTCTCAGGTTGGGTTTGAACATTGTACTTATAATGATTGATAAGATAGCCTCTTTTCCTTTTTTTCAAAAACAAAGATGCACGGATTTCATAATATTCAGTTTTTTTCAGACGGTCTATCTTTAGTAATGTCATACCACATAGCAAAATCGTACAGATGCATAGATTCTAATTCCTTAGGTCTGTTAGGATAGTGATCATCTATGAAGGATGGACAAAATATGTCTGTGGATTGACCCTCCAGCTCCTCAATCTGTTTGCGAGTTTTCAATTTCCTACTTCTCAGTATATTTACATCTAACCATCTAATAGTAGTACTGGAGTCAGTGCCATGCAATCATAATCCTAAAAGAGTATCAGCGCATTCAGGCGCTCCACATTCTCTATGATTTAGCATGCGCATTCCAAGGTTGCACAGCAGACTAGCCAATGACTTAGTAGAATTTATTGCTGCCATAGTGTCCGTAGCGTAACTTTTTTCCGGCTTGGACACGTACTTAGTACAGTAACATGTCACCAACCCTGTCTTTTCCCCAATATATTGTATATCCATGTTACCTCTTCAAACCGTAAGAACGGCAGCATTAAAATCATTGATACGAACTTCCTTTATTGAACGTGGAAGATCATAGAGTCTACCTTTCGCTTTCAATTGTTTTCTAGCACCTATAGAAACAGCCACATCCCTTATTACTTTACAGAAGGAATTTTTAGTTTTTTTGTTGCGTAGACAGTAACTATTGCATTTATGCATTTGATGTGCAATTACACGTCTATATAATTCTGGCGACACATGCGGTGATGGCAATCTGCAAGTGACGTATTTCATAATGAATGCTGCTACTTCTTCCTTCGAAGATTTATCTATTATAGGAGCATCTTCAATCCAAATTAAAAGATGAAAATGTTGTAATCCCCTGCTCTGATATTCTCTGCGCCAAAAGTAATGAGTGACCTTGCCAATCGGATTGTCGGGCGAACAAATGAAATCCAGCATAGCGTGGAATGCATTATCTATAAATCGAGAAGTTGAAACGGGATCAGAAGCAATGAGTTCGTTCGGCGACATTTTAGCCACCGATGGGCCGTTTACATCACGAAGATATTCTATTAAATCTGTCCATAGCCACTCACTTGGACTGAGCGTGAGGAACCATGTAGCTGGTCCATAATGGTGTATCATACAGTTCAAATCATTTCTCGGTTTTCGCCTATACTGTGCTGTATTACGTAATCTGGAAAATATAGTGTTCAAGTTCGTTTGTAGCTGATCTTTAGAGAGTTGCTCTAGAAAACCAGCAGCTGTGTATTTTTCACGTGGATTTACGACGTTCATTTTGTGAAAAATTCCAGCGTTCAATTGCCGCATATTGGTATCGTGTAATAAATGAAAAATATATTGCATGTTCAATCGAAATTGCGAATGCTTGGACATCAGTTTGGACTTAATGAATTCAAGATCAGTCAAACGAACCAATCTTTCTTCATGCTGTCCGTTCATCCCATAAGGATATAAATCTGGGAAACATTTCACATCTAAGTGTTCAGCACGATGGCCCAACGGAATGTCCTGAACTTTAAGCATTTGATAGAGCGCGGTAGCAGACTCGTTAACCCTTTTGTCATACATTGGATAAATCGTAAACTGATCATAATATGAATCAGATTGTGACATTTGCGTCAATAATGCACGTTTGTGGTTTTCATCGATATTAAGCGTTTCACCTTCAACGTCCTCGATAGATTCGTTATTATCATCATTGGCAACAACTTCTTCTTGAAATTCTGTATCTGGTAATTTGGCACTCAGCAATAAATCGTGCGATTGTGGTAAAACAATTTCTGAGTATAGAGGATTATTGGCTTTCAACCATACTAAGGCATTCCATACTTTCTTCAAGTCAACTAACTTTTCCCAAACTATTTTAGATTTTGTTGGAACGCCCCGCACCAATATGTATAATTCATGATTTTGATTTAAAGGTTCGGTCGAAGGACAGATTTTTTTTTAAAATTTCTTCTAACGGCAAAGGAAGGTGAAATGTTCTCCCCTTTACTTTTGGAAACATATGTTTATGTGGCATATTTTTACGCATTACTGTATCCATTCTCACAACCGTTTGAAACGGTTTGGCTCTTTGAATCAGAATTCGTTCGTAATCGTTCAACACTGCTATTTCTGGAACTGAACGTACATCAAGCTTATTTAAAATACATTTTAGTGGTACGGTATCGTTGCGAATTTTATTGTGACAATATCGGCAAATAAAATGCATGTCACCAACTTTGTATCCAATATGATTTAACAATGTTAGCATTACATTTCCCTTATATGTTCTTTTAGAAATATCAAACTTAAGAACCGCTCTTTTAAAACAGAGTTTCTCGCAGGAAACGCACGGGATGCGTGGTGTGTCCATAGACCGCTTTGTGAAAGCTCTAAATGCAAAATAATATCGAGATATAATCTCTTCTTCGTTCAAGTTTATTTCAGTATTATTTTTGTGCGACGCTTCAGCTTCTTTCCGAGCTTGCAGTGTTATTCCTTCAAGTGTTTTAAGGTCACTATCGTTTAATGCTTTGTCTAAATTATGTAATTGGTTTTTATAAATGTTCGCTATGGTGTGTATTATTCTCTTCAAATTTCGTAAATCCGGAAAGTGAGGTGCCAAAATCTCAAAGGCTAAAAAATTGGACTTACATACTTTAGGGTTTATGTAACAACCATGAGAATGACCAACTTTTTCAGCCTGCACTTTATTAGAACAACTACTGATATAGTTGGTCAACTTATGTACCTTTTTTAATGAGCATTCTAACAATCGTTTGAAGAAATCCTGTAACTTATTCAGAATTTCAACATCTTTTGTTTTACAAAGATAACTACAATGCCACGCTTCTGTCTTCTTCTTCGATTGCAATATAGGTAGAACGTTTATAACTTTTCCTTCCGAATTCAGTATGATTGATTCAGAACCGGTGAAAGTATGGTACGAACTTTCCGCATAATATGATTCTGAAGAAGACGTATGTCTGGATTCTCCACACAAAGCATTAATCCTGTCATCAACTTCTAAACATTCTACTGCGCGCGTTAAGGAAACTTCCACTTTTTCTTTACAATTTTTCAACAGTTTCCTGATTTTCAAAATGTACTTTTGCCGAATATGAAAACACCCTTTTATTATACGCTCAGCTTCCAATCTACTTGCTTCTCCGGAGGGCATGCTAATAATTTTTGAAAGTTTTCTGATATAAGTTTCTTTGTTATTTCTGGTTGCTATATTGTTATTTGTTACAGCAATATAACGATACTTTTTTATTATTTGCAAAGCAGCACGACGTTTTGCTACTTTATCATAATCATCTCTTTTACGTATTTCATGATAATATACTTTCCGCTTTTTGGAGATAACTTCTTTATTCAGCTAATCATAATTTCTTTGCTTTCCGCATTTCACTTCTTTATTTGCGTCATAATGCACTTTTGCCTTTTTGATTATACCTTCTTTATTTACCTGATAATAACTTTTTCGCTTCCCGTATGTCACTTCTTTATTATTTGCATCATAATGCACTTTTGCCTTTTTGATTATACCTTCTTTATTTACCTGATAATTACTTTTTCGCTTCCCGCATGTTACTTCTTTATTTGCGTCATAATGCACTTTTTTCTTTTTTAATATACCTTCTTTATTTGCGTCATAATGCGCTTTTGCCTTTTCGATTATACCTTCTTTATTTGCGTCATAATGCACTTTTTTTTTTTTACTACACCTTCTTTGTGTGTGTTATAATATTCATAATTATAAAGTTTTTTGCTGTCCTCCCCTTTTTTACAATCTTTGCCTTGTTTCGTGTTACACTCCCCTTTCTTTGCTTTATAAACTGCTTTTCTTTTTAAATTAATTTCCTCTTTATGTTCTTTATAATAATCAGACATGTATTCCGCCCTACCTGTTGGTAGGTATTCATTACTGATTTTTGGTTTCGAAACTAGTGGTGGATCGGTCTGAATTACATTTTTTGTACATATGGTGCCTTCTTTGTCACTATCACTAAGTACTACATTTTGAGCAGGGGATATTTTATTATACTCTGTTTCGGTAGTAATGTAACTTTTACCGATTTTAAATGGAGGATCCTTTCCACAAGAAGGATTTTTATTAATTGTACCACCAATTGTAGATTCACGTTCGTACACACAACTTGTTAATTGTTGATCCTGAGTGCATGGAAAATGTTCTATACGATTAGTTTGAAACATTTGGATTAAATGTTGACGCATCAACGCATGGGTGTACGTTACTTTGTCTGGTAATATTTTGAATAATAACGAGACAGCAAATGCAATCGCAAAAACTCCGCAATCCTGATAGTTAGGTTGAGTTTGTACACGTGGAAATTCAATAAATTCTTCGTTAATTGCACCGTCATGTTTGTTCAAAAAAGGGTATAACTTCTGCAGAAAATTTTTATGATGAATATGCAACTTCGATAAATTAAGAGAATCATAAATATAAACTCTTCTTTCATCATGTTTATAGAAGCTACAAACCCAATGTCCCCCTGCATTGGTTCGAATTTTTTCGCTTTGGTGTAAAATCTGTATGTGGTCCTGATTTTCAGGAACTGGTTGAATTGTAGCAGGCATTTGAACTCTCCACGTTTCGCGTGGTTTATAATTAGAGTTAGCTTCTAATAATTTATGAAAATATTCGATATGATCATCTACTAACCATTCGCCTTTAATGATAATTTGCATATTCTTATCACTGAGCGGTAACATATTATTAATACTATTAATTATAGACACGACGAATTATTATTATACTTTTATTTATATTTATAGTACACTATTCGATTGTATTTGATTCTATTATAGTATACAATATACGATGGTTTAAAGATTCAATTATTTAAGATTCTATAATATATATAAACGTGACGGTTATGCGACCGCGGACGCCCAACTTTATTGAAAGTTGTTATATCTAGCGTAAAGCAGCTGAGCGAGTGTACTTTACTTATTTTTTTAATATTCCAACTTTATTGAAAGTTGTTATATCTAGCGCAAAGCAGCTGAGCGAGTGTACTTTACTTATTTTTTTAATGTTCCAACTTTATTGAAAGTTGTTATATCTAGCGCAAAGCAGCTGAGCGAGTGTACTTCACTTATTATTTTAATATTCCAACTTTATTGAAAGTTGTTATATCTAGCGCAAAGCAGCTGAGGGAGTGTACTTCACTTATTTTTTTAATATTCCAACTTTATTGAAAGTTGTTATATCTAGCGCAAAGCAGCTGAGCGAGTGTACTTCACTTATTTTTTTAATATTCCAACTTTATTGAAAGTTGTTATATCTAGCGCAAAGCAGCTGAGCAAGTATACTTCACTTATTTTTTTAATATTTCAACTTTATTGAAAGTTGTTATATCTAGCGCAAAGCAGCTGAGCGAGTGTACTTCACTTATTTTTTTAATATTCCAACTTTATTGAAAGTTGTTATATCTAGCGCAAAGCAGCTGAGCGAGTGTACGTTACTTATTTTTTAATGTTCCAATTTTATTGAAAGTTGTTATACTCGAGACACGGCGCAATGCAGCCTATCGAGTGATGTTATAAGATAAGGCGCGATGCAGCCAGTTAAGCTTAAAAAATTAAAAAATAAATACTCGAAATAGCGCAATGCAGCTGAGCGAGTGTACTTTATTTACTTATTGTTTGTATATTCCAAACTGTAAAAAACGAAAAATTTGTAATAAACACTAAAGTAATATCATACGTATTATTATAATACGTATATAAATAAATAAATATAAACGTGACTTACCAAATGTAATATTTTTTCTTTTATTTCTCCTGAAGAAAATTTCCTTCAAAGGGATTTGATACTATAAAAAGATACACATTTCAATCAATAAAAATGGCAAAAATCTGCGGAAACCATTAATTGGCGTACCGCTGAATTAATTAATAATAATAAAGCACACTTACATGAAAACACTTGGATATGAAATGTTTCCCACAGTAATATATCCTTATGCGATGAACTGACAGCATGAATACAGATCGGTTCGTTACACCGACTGTGAATTCATAAAGTCGAATGAGGGTCCCCGGAAAACATTTTGTCACGGGGATTTTCTTGATTGTTTCGTGGAGGGAGAACACCTACAGGGAGGGGGAATACCTACAGGGAGTGATGGAAATAGTGTGTGAGACGCCACGATTGGAGACAAACCGACGCCACAAACCGACGCCAGCGTCAACAACACATTTTCCGGCGACGCTGATTGGCCGTGGTGCCGGTTCGTCTCCCATCGTGACGTCTCACGCACTAATTACCACCACTCCCTGTAGGTATTCCCCCTCTACGAAACATCCAAGAAAATCGCCGTAACAAAATGTGCTCCGGGGACCCTGGTCCAAACCAGAGTTGGGCATTATCTAGATAAAAAAATTATTTAAATAGCAAATCGAATAAAAGATACTATATCTTTATCCGTTATTCGAAATTCGAATAACCCCAAAGTATCTTTATTCGAAGCGCATCGGATGAAATATTTATTCGACGAGAATTCATTCGACGAGGCAAAGATACTTTTTTTATTCGAAGGTCTTCCGCTCTGTGGTTCGAATACTTTTTTCTACTTTAGCTGTATCTGTATTCGAAGGCTTCGAATACTTTCTGCAGGCGCTTGGGTCGTCCAAGGGCTGAGGCGTGCGAGGCAGCGGTCCCCTGTTACGGTCGCTCAGCCACGTGTCACCAATTTCACAGAAATTAATGTTCTTTATTTTTCGTCGTATCGATCTGAAAGTAACATCAATAGATTCCTGATATTCTCCCGATGAAAAGGGCAAAATATCATGCAAATCGAACAATTTTTAACGAAGAAGGCTATAAATGCTGCAAACCAATTTTTCGTGTAACTTCGTTAATTATAGCCCGAATTATGTCGGGTTTGGTACCATTTTCATGGGGAAAACATTAAAACACAAAGAGTCGATTCATTACACTTTCGTAAAGATCCGACGAGAAATGTGGAAATCCACTTGTTAATGGTATTCCAGCCATAAAATTCGGTGAGGCACCACGCGGGGTTGACATCGTCCCGGGGTATCAGGTGGCATCTCTATGACAGGCGTCTCTGGAAAATCACCCTGTGGAAAAAGATCTTGCAATTCTATCGACGATGCGCGCCGAGCATTCGCTTGCGCGCGATGGCCTGCTTTTCGTTTTCGACGAACATTTGCGCGGCTGAGGTGCGCGTCTCGCCGTTAAAAGCGACCATTTTGGAGGGTCTCAAGTGCAAATTCGAGCGCGCATTGCACGTGTGTGGATGTGGTTCTCGCTGCACACGGTTTTCGGCGCGCAATGCGCCGAATGTTTACTTTAGGAGAGGCACCTCCGATTTGCAAAAACTTTAGCTAAGACTAGAATTACCGAGTTGAACATTTAACAAAAACATGAACATTTTATTTTTTTCTCTACTGGGTATTTTACCTGGCCCAACGGTTTTATTGCTCTCCGCCGTTAACGGGCAGCCTATCCGGGACCGCAGGCCCTCGCTCGCAGCGAGGAGGCAAAACTGTGGTATGGGTAGGTCTTTCTCGATAATCCGGGGAAAAAAGCATTTCAATAATCCGGGGAAGACTGTACACTATATTGAACTCGCTACGCGTAGGGGACGGGAACCCCAAGTATACATTTTCGTAAAGGATGTAAAAGTTTATTATATTTCGGGCCTAATGGAACCAGTTGTTTCCGAAAAACTAGCCAGGTTGATCGGCTCGATCGGCTCATCAGAGTCGCGGTTTATGATCGTATTGTCCCGCACTTCGACGGTGGGCAACGGTGGGTACGGGTACGAAGTCACCATGCACCTATACCTACCACCCGCTAACAGAGCAATATACGGAGTAACGAAAAGGTCGCTTTTTATTGCATTTTCACCTTTAATATTTAGGCCTTTATATTGTGTTCTGTATTTTGCCTTTGTCTTACGTCCTTAATTATCCCAAACGAAGCGGACTCTGGGAGGTAACAGTTAAGAGCGAAGCAAAAATTCATAAATCGTTTATGGTCGGAAATTCCGTATTTTCGAAGACGGCTTCGATAACATTTGGTTGCTAGCTTTCCAAAGAGCAATCATGAATTTGCCATCGTCGTCTTTAACAATTTATAGATTATTCGCTGTGAACAAAAGCGCGAATTTTCATTAATCCGCGGGTGTCCGTGGGAACAGTTGGATATTTCCTAACGTATTTGAAATAGAAAAAAATTTCTCACATCTGACATATTTGAGTAAAAGGGGAAGAGGTTAACTTGTGTCCCTAGCACGGTGGAATAGAGTTCAACAAGACGACCACCGCTGGTCGTCTAATCCTTAGTATGTAATTTACAACCCTATGCGACATTAAATGGCCTCATATTACACGTTGTTTATGTCGTCTGAATAAACTATATCGTAATATGAATACAATAATGTATGCCAATGCATGAGAGTACATTGTACATATACCATACAAGGTTTCTTCTTTCAACTATTTTATATTTTTCACTTTATTGTATAATGCAGAAAAAATAATATGAAAGTAATTGTTGCTGTAATATAATTAATAAACACACATTGGAAACACCCTGCAAATTCGTCGACGGAGGAGGAACCCTCTCCCTCTTCACGAAGTAGAGGAGGAAAATGCCATATCTAGTTCCCAAAAATTAATAAGCCTGATCGGCCAGAGCGTCTGGCCAGGATCGCGCTTTATGACCGTAGGGTAAATCCGGGAGACGCGGTCGGGCCTGAGAGTTGGTCGTGTCGCTATATTTCAGAGTCTATACGTAAAAATGCATTAAAGTGCAGACCAATTACTTCTCTAGAAGCCAAATAGTTGAATGAATAGCGTTATTTCGCTTCCTTCTGTGTTTTTCTGGATTTATAGGCTATAAAAGGTAAATTGATGTTACATTTAACCTCTTTTGTCAAATAGCGGTTGTACAGAATCGTATTTAAAATATACTTCTAAATTTATTTTCCTTTAATGTTTGGAATAATAAGTTAGTAGAAATATTTAGGGACAATGCAGCCAAAGTATTTGGTCATATTAACTCTTCCTCTCAAAGCTAACGAGAAGACCATGTCTCGCTGCAGAAAGGTGAGATGGTCGAGTTATGATTTTTTTATTATTTTTGTTTATTTTTTTATTTTTTATTATTATTTTATTATTATTTTTGTTTATTTAGTTTATTTATTCACTTTTGTATTCATTTGCCTTGTTAATCGCCAGTAGGCAATTTACTTTTTCTTTGATGTGTTCTTTACTTGTTTAGCGTAAACAAATTAAATATCAATGAATCCGTAAGTGTATTCACTCATAAATAATTTTGCTTTATCCTTTGTTAATTTTCCATGAATAATTATGTGAGTGGTCTCTGCCAACGACGAAAACCATTTCTCCCGGCACCTCGGGGGAGGTGGTCAGATGTCATGACTTCAGTTTTCAACCCGATTTACAGTAAATATTGTCTTAAAGCAAATATCGACCAGTTTTTCTGAATCGGCATAAAATTCTGAACATATTAGGTTTGTTCTGATAAAATAAGTAATATCTATATTAGTTTTAATAGCCATTTTACATTAGGTCGACCGCGTCTCCCGGATTTACCCTATATTCCCGCGAGTCAACGGTTAACAACGGTACCTGCGGGTCTGAACTCATCGTATGTACCTACTACCCACCGACAAATCCATATGCAGATTAATTCAGATTAAAGAATGTCTAAAATCCTTAACGGCGGCACCAAATTCTTCATTGCTCTTAGAAATCTGGCAAACGTTCTTGCGAAAATACGAAATTACCTATTGTACACAACGAAAGACTTTTCGGTTCACTCTGAGCCCTCTTTTGTCCCAACGCTTTTGCCTCTCCTAAAGTAAACATTCGGCGCATTGCGCGCCGAAAACCGTGTGCAGCGAAAACCACGTCCACACACGTGCAATGCGCGCTCGAATTTGCACTTGAGACCCTCCAAAAAAGTCGTTTTTAACAGGGACACGCGCACCTCAGCCGCGCAAATGTTCGTCGAAAGCGAAAAGCGGGCCATCGCGCGCAAGCGAGTGCTCGGCGCGTATCGTCGACAGAATTGGAAGATCTTTTTCCACAGGGTGATTTTCCAGAGACGCCTGTCATAGAGATGCCACCTGGTACCCCGGGACGATGTCAACCCCGCGTGGTACCTCACCGAATTTTATGGCTTTAGACCCTCAAAGGGGCTGAAATACCATTAACAAGTGGATTTCCACATTTCTCGTCGGATCTTTACGAAAGTGTAATGAATCGACTCCTTGTGTTTTAATGTTTTCCCCATGAAAATGGTACCAAACCCGACATAATTCGGGCTATAATTAACGAAGTTACATGAAAAATTGGTTTGCAGCATTTATAGCCTTCTTCGTTAAAAATTGTTCGATTTGCATGATATTTTGCCCTTTTCATCGGGACAATATCAGGAATCTATTGATGTTACTTTCAGATTGATACGACGAAAAATAAAGAACATTAATTTCTGTGAAATTGGTGACACGTGGCTGAGCGACCGTAACAGGGGACCGCTGCCTCGCACGCCTCAGCCCTTGGACGACCCAAGCGCCTGCCGAAAGTATTCGAAGCCTTCGAATACAGATACAGCTAAAGTAGAAAAAAGTATTCGAACCACAGAGCGGAAGACCTTCGAATAAAAAAAGTATCTATGCCTCGTCGAATGAATTCCCGTCGAATAAATTGGCGCTTCGAATAAAGATACTTCTGGTTTTTTTTTATTCGACGACGAACGATTCAAATTTTTCTGTTTTATTCGAATTTGAAATTTATATCTAAAATAATTTTTTGCCCATCTCTGGTCCAAACTGATGTCCAAGCATTCGTAATTTTTCGATTGACCAACGGTCAGAACGAGCCCTCGTCGTAACAAGAAAATGTGCCGTCGGTCACGTCCCGCCACGGTCGAACGAGATCTTTACCCTTGCCTTTTGGTTACGCTTTCAGCCTATTTATTCGATCTGGATCTTACATACAGCTAAATGTAACAGAACGACTTTTTCATGTACAGGGTCACCATTTTATCCTGCCACCCACGCTCGCACGAACAGGTAAAATGGTAACAGTAGCTTACGGACGCATTCCACTACAACCTTGCACCGTCCTGGTGTTCGAAGGTTTCCCAGCGACCACTGGACAGCGGTGATGTCCGAGTTTCGAAAATTTTTGAGATGGTCCCTTTCAAAGTAACGTCGCAAAGAGCTATTTTTCTCAATTCCTCGGCGCGGGTTGAAGAATTTGGGGCTTTTTTCGTGTAACTTTTGAACTATAAAAGATATTGGACTGCAATTCGCGCTGAAAAAGGAGGAAAAATTATTCCCTCTCAATGATGGATAATTTAACATATTTTTATTTTTTTTACGTTTACTTAATTTTTCTTTTATCAATTTTTTAACCATAATTGTTGTGAAAAGCTTTTGCAGACCTCAGAATCTAATGTTCTGGTTCTCTTTTTTATGATTTTATCCTTAACGCAGTGCATACTTAGATCAGACGTAAGGGGTAACTAATGGGACGTGTCTTTGATTGTAGTGGTGTTTGAATTTTTTTCTGGAATTTTTGTATCTGAATGTTTTAGATACTCAACGCCACGCATAAATAAACCGACTTCCGTTAATGCCATTTTTTGGAACGATGCGCCATTATTGTGACTTTTACACGCAGGTGGCGAGAAATCTCTCTGTATCTCTCTGAACAGGGGTATATAGCGCCGCGGTCAACCCTGTCGTAGCTAATATTTGTGAAATTGTGCCGGGTACGAGAACAGTCGACATTGTTTTCAAAGCCCATTACAGTAATCTGGGATGCGAGTGGTAAACCGATCATAAAAGCGGAGCGCGCGGCTCGATTACCTGGGCCGGGAAATTCCCAATACCTAGCTCCTTGCGACGTTAATTTGAAAGGGACCATCCTAAAATTTTCGAGGCTCGGGCATCACTGCTGTCCAGTGGTCGCTGGCAGCTTTTCGAACGCTGGGACGGTGCATGGTTGTATTGGAATGCGTTTGTGTGGCGCTGTTGTTATTTTACCTGTTCGCACGAGCACGGGTTGCAGGATAAAATCTTGACCCTGTACTTGGCGTAATTTGTTTAGTTTTTTAAGTTTTTTTTATGGGGATCTCACATAACATAAATGTAACGTAGAAATACAAACAAGCGTTACTTTAAAAAATTTACTTACTGTAAATTTATAAAATAAATAATATATAGGTACACATATAATATAATATTAATATAAACGTGTAAAAAGCTTTGGTATGGTATAACTTCGCTGTATATTATCAACAATGATAAGAAAACATGTGTTACTTAATGCGAAACGTAATGAAGAATTTCAATCGATACATCGATAATAAAAATTTACTCAGAGCCACCTTTACCAATGAGCTAAATGGGCTATAGCCCAGGGGCGCCCGTGGTCCAAAGATGCTTACGAATCAAATGTGTTGAATTGCTTTTTTCTCTTCAATTTTGGAGACAAAAATTTCGTTCGCAGGCATTTTTTTTGTTCGTATTTGCCTTGGTGGAGACCTGGGGTTGTGATGTACTGTGTTATTAAAGTTAATAAGGGATCAGTGCTAGGAATGGGTAAAGGGCACTGAACGACACTGAGCGGTACAGAGTCTTTGTGAAACACCACGAGCGTTATTATTTTAAATGTATATGTACAAAGTCACAATTATATTACACTGTTTAACAGAAAATGTCTAGGTGTTTGCACAATACTTCATTTAAGCGAAGCTTAGCAAGGAAGCCAGCGCGTAATTGAAGTAAGCACTAATGCTAGTTACAAAGCACAGAAGTAACTTCGCGAAGCAAATGCGCGATTAGCAAAGTGCGTATGTAAACAGAGAACAAGTGAAGCGTAGCGTAGTCGCGAACAGAGAGCGAGATCCAGGAAATCGCGATCTATTTCCTGGAAGCAAGAGCAGTCCCCTTTCCATCGATTGTAAGTCGATGGAAGGGGCCGTGATTGACGCTCCACATGAGTCAGCGCGCAGACGCCAAGTGCCTAATTACCGGTGGGCCAAAGAGATGGCGTTAACATGCAGCATTTCCTGAACATTCTCCCCGGCATTCATCGCCCGATGAATAATCCCGATACTAACTGATGATCGATAGGCAGAGGCACCGCTGGACTCATGTGGAGGCGTCGCGCAACCTCGCAGCGCCGAGGCAGTCAGTATCCCGCGGCAGCAAACGCACGGGAGCAGCAGAATCTCGGGGCAGCAAACGCACGCGAGCAGTTAATATCTTGCGGCAGCAAACGCACGCAAGCAGTCAGTATCTTGCGGCAGCAAACGCACGCAAGCAGCCGAAACGAATCCAGTTATCTCGCGGCAGCAAACGCAAGCGAGCCGCAGAAACGAATCCAGTTATCTCGCGGCAGCAAACGCAAGCGAGCAGCAATGTCTCGCGACAGGAAACGCGCGCGAGCAGGAGGATCTCGCGACAGCAAACGTACGCGAGCAGTCGAATCTCGCGGCTGCAGACGCACGCGAGCGGCAGTATCTCGCGGCAGCAAACGCACGCGAGTAGTCAATATCTTGCGGCAGCAAACGCACGCAAGCAGTAGAATCTCGCGGCAGCAAACGCACGCGAGCAGTAAGTATCCCGCGGCGGCAAACGCACGCGAGCAGTCAATATCCCGCGGCAGCAAACGCACGCGAGTAGTCAGTATTCCGCGGCAGCAAACGCACGCGAGCAGCAGTATCTCGCGGCGGCAAACGCACGCGAGCAGTCAATATCCCGCGGCAGCAAACGCACGCGAGTAGTCAGTATCCCGCGGCAGCAAACGCACGCGAGCAGCAGTATCTCGCGGCAGCAAACGCACGCGAGCAGTCAATATCTTGCGGCAGCAAACGCACGCAAGCAGTAGAATCTCGCGGCAGCAAACGCACGCGAGCAGTTAGTATCTTGCGGCAGCAAACGCACGCAAGCAGTAGAATCTCGCGGCAGCAAACGCACGCGAGCAGTTAGTATCTTGCGGCAGCAAACGCACGCAAGCAGTAGAAATAGAACGTGTTGACAGTTCCGGTTGACCCCAGCGAGCGTCCCGGCTAATCTGAACAGGTAAGAAATATACAAGCGTAAGCAAAGATACAATTTTTACGCGAGGTTGTTAGTAGCGTAAAGTATATTTCGATTGGCCGTGTCCCCTTGCAGCGGGCCTGGAGGGAAGGCAAATGTCCCGTGGACCAGCTGCGCCAGTAGTGCGGTCGCCTCGACGTCAGCAAATGGCCGATGTGACCGCGGGATGTTGATGACCGGCGAGCGGGGATGGCCAGCAGAACGTCGCAGGTTAAGCCGGACGGGCCTGTCTGGGAGGTCGATCCGGGCCCTTGTGGCTCTCCTCCAGCGCCTCCACGGTGTGGTCCTCCTCCACGGCTGCAGGCGCCATACCCTTTTCCGTGAAGTAATCGTTACTGGCCAGGACTGCATCAGAGGCCGCCAGAACTCGCAGTTGATCCTGCTGGGCTTCAAACTTGTTCCAGTTCTTCAAATTCTCGAACGCTCGAGCAATTCGACCGTTGAGGTCACGTTGGCTCGCTATAAGGTGACTCATTGTTTACTGTTGGAGGTCACACGCGACGGTTACACGGCACTCTCGAACGTTCGCGAACTATTTCCACGGGCACTGATCCGGCTCGAAGGACCAAAAATTGTTATTAAAGTTAATAAGGGATCAGTGCTAGGAATGGGTAAAGGGCACTGAACGACACTGAGCGGTACAGAGTCTTTGTGAAACACCACGAGCGTTATTATTTTAAATGTATATGTACAAAGTCACAATTATATTACACTGTTTAACAGAAAATGTCTAGGTGTTTGCACAATACTTCATTTAAGCGAAGCTTAGCAAGGAAGCCAGCGCGTAATTGAAGTAAGCACTAATGCTAGTTACAAAGCACAGAAGTAACTTCGCGAAGCAAATGCGCGATTAGCAAAGTGCGTATGTAAACAGAGAACAAGTGAAGCGTAGCGTAGTCGCGAACAGAGAGCGAGATCCAGGAAATCGCGATCTATTTCCTGGAAGCAAGAGCAGTCCCCTTTCCATCGATTGTAAGTCGATGGAAGGGGCCGTGATTGACGCTCCACATGAGTCAGCGCGCAGACGCCAAGTGCCTAATTACCGGTGGGCCAAAGAGATGGCGTTAACATGCAGCATTTCCTGAACAACTGCCTTGCACCGATTGCGAAGAAATTGCACCCGTGAGGGCTAGGGCGGCAAAATTGTTTAGCCCAGGGCGCTCAAATTTATTAAGGCGGTCCTGAATGTTTCGAATGTTTAACTGGCATCTGGGGCACCTTCAGCTTGTTGTGGTTCTTCTTCGCGCTTTCAAACAGGGATCCGCGAGCTAAACAACGCTGATGGAGGAGGAAACACCTACAGGAGCAGTGGTTATGTGTGCATGAATTGCGCCTGCGTCAGTCACGCAAACATAACCACTGCTCCTGTAGGTGTTTTCCCCCTCCATCAGCGTAGCTTACGCCCTCAGATCCCTGCCATCAGAGAATCAGTGTAACGAAGTAGAAGTATATATAATAACGACGATATGGTAACCTACGCTACTGTCAGTCAAGGTGCACGCGGTTTATCTCGCTCTCACTGCTAATCGTGATTTTCTGTATTGGTTCTGTCGCTCAACTAATTGTGCTGTGCCTAAGTTTAGTTCGTGTGCTCATGAGGTGCTAGCCGCCTGGTCTCGCTTCTGAATCTATCTTAAGTGCTAATTTAAGTGATTTTACTCCTTCGGTCTTCGTCTTGATCCAATTTACCGAGCCGTTACGTCTATTGTTTCGGAGTTTTTGCACCGCTGTTCGTGTCTCTGTGTCGTCACTGTCTCTAAAGGCATCATATACAGGATGAATCGTTGCAAGAAGTGCTCAAAATTTCTGCCGAAATCTGGTACCTGCGCAGCTTGCGGCATAAACAATGCTGTGACAGGTTCCAACCCACCGATTGCTTCACAGACTGGCTCCTCATCTTGTACTGTCAATTTGCCCCTCGTTCAGACTGATAATCCCAATTCGTCGTCCTTTCTGGACATACTTGCCGATATCAACGGGAAACTCGGCGGGCTTGCTCAAGTGAATAAGAAGCTGGATCAATGTCTCGCTGAATTCGCTCAGATGAAAGTTATTGTGGGGGACTTAACAAACCGGGTCGATTCCATCACTGCATCGCAGCAATCTCTTGTAACGCAGAGCGCACAGCAGGATCAGAGGATAGCGCGTCTTGAAAACAAGATCTCGACCTTCCCAGAGGATATGCTTTCTCCGTCACAAGACATAGCCCGGCGTCTTGAAAGTCTTGCTTCGGCCAATAGAGACTTTGAGCTGATCATCACGGGTGTCCCAGAGGTGCCGAACGAAAATCTACAACATACGATTTCTTGTGTGGCGCTGCTATCAGTGTTCCCTGCTCTCCAACCGATTTCGCCCACTTTGCCAGAATCAGGGCTAAAGCGAACATGGCTCGGCCCATTACGATGCGATTCTTATCTACTTTTACAAGGGACGCGTGGCTGATGGGCAAGAAGAATCGGAAGGACCTCTTGACGTCGGACATCCATCCTCCATGGCCGAAGACGCTAGTTTTTATCAACGAGCGCTCTACTAAAGAAGAGAGACGCAGACTGGCGGAGGCCAAGGCTTTAGGTGGCCGTTCCAATGAGCGGCTGCAGCCGCAAGCGACTGCGACTGGCGTCGTCGGAAATGGTATTTTCTATACCTAAGCGTCAACGCCATGGCCCCACCAGTGCAACGACGCGCCGCACAGGACCTTTTCGAGCACTTGAAAAAAGGGTCTATTGTCGTATCAGGTCTCGAGGACCGTCGAAGACAGTGAAAGACTAGCCTTTTTTTATATGTACATCGTGCTCTGTTTATCTGCCGGATTGAAGAAGTCAATGACATTTGGGTGTTTCTTTTAAGATATCGGAATGAAATTTGTGGCAAAAAATAGGATAAACCTATTCCTTTCTAGTGATGTATAATTTAATATTTTTTACATCTATTAATTTGTTTTTTCTATTTTTTAACTCAATCGTGATAAAAAATTGAAAACTGTTTTTTTGGTACTTTATTAGTGTTTTAAGTCGCACGTTGGGCAAACATTCGGTTTTCAAGTTATAAGGAAAAGTCGAATAGTAAGGGAAGTAGCCGAATATCGTTTTGTTTAAATTAATGATCAGTCATTTGCGATAAAAATCATCTTTTATTAGTTACTCATTAACCCTCGGAGACCACATTAACCCTCGACTTTGCGAGGACTCCTGGCGAGGCTAGCCTCGCCGCGTGGAAAGTCAGGAAACTGTTTCCCTCGGCCATGGAAACCATCCTCGACTTTCCAAAGCAGCCTTGCGTGCGAGGCGACTGTCGTTTTTTTGACATAATCAAAGGTGCCTCGCGGCCGCAAGAGCAAAAATCGCATGTTGGGGAAATATATCTTAACCCTTTCAATACGGCGAAAAATCAGTCCGAGTGCGCCCCATTGCCGGGATCAGTTATTTCTCCTCCAAGCGATTATTGGATAAAATAACTTTTATGCCTAAAAGGTTGAAGGTCTTGGAGACACATAAACGTCCCCATAACAGCGCACCATCAACAATTTAGAATCAGTTTGGAGGCCCAACTTGGCGTTATTTTCTGTCCCAGATGTTTTTCAGTAACTGGGACATATGTTGTCCCAGCCGTAATATCAAAAATTTTCCAGACTGGGACAGCATATGTCCCGTCCAGTGCGAAAGGGTTAAAACAATAATCGAAGAAAAAATTCATCTGCGCTAGTAAATTTGCCCCCACGTACTATGTAATTGCATATAAATAATTTTTTTGTCTCCAATACGTTAGGATATATCCAGCTGTTTACTGTTCCCGCGGACACCCGCGGGTTAATAAAAAATCACGCTTTTGTTCACCGCGAATAATATCTGAATTCTTAAAGACGGCAAAGTTACGTTTTTGATTATCCTTTGAATATCTGGCAACTAGATGTTGTCGAAGCCGTCTTTGAAAATACCAAATTCCCGGCCATAAACGATAAATGAATTTTCGCTCCGCTCACAACTGCTCCTTCCAGAGGCTGCTTCCTTTCGGATCATTGAGGACACAACATAAAGGCAAAATACAGAACACAATATAAAGGTCCAAAATATAATAAAATTTGAAAATATAATAAAAAGCGGTCTTTTCGTTAATCCGTATATTGCTCTGTCAGCGGATGGCAGGTACAGGTAAATGGTCCGTAAGCACTGTTGTCCGTCGTCGAAGTGCGGGACAATACGATCATAAACCGCGACTCTAATGAGACGCTCTGGCCGATTAACCTGGCTAGTTCTTTGGAAACATTTCCTGGTTCCATTAGGCCCGAAATATACTAAAATTTTACACCTGAGGTTCCCTACGCGTAGCGAGTTCAATATAGTGTATTTAGTTTTTACTAAAAAGTCGAAATTGAAGAATTCTACGTATCCGTATTTCACGGTTTGGTCTTTAGTTTACGTTGACACATTTACGCCAAAAATGGACCAACAATTTATAAGGAGTAAAAAATACTCATAAAAAGTCATTTTTAATATATAACATTTGATATATTACGAATCTGATTGCGTGACTGGATTCGTTATAAAAAAGTACATCAGTTTCGCCTAACAGATTATTCTATATGGTGCATATTTTCCGAGATATTGGGGCAAACGTGTTTTTCACCTCCAGATATGGATGATTGCGGATAAAAGAAAATACGTGTCAAATATTTAATGTTTCAATAATTTGTGGAATTGCCTTTTGACTTGATAATAGTTACATCCTTCTTGGTATGAAATTTACTTAGTTGCATATTATAGCAGGTTGTATTTTGCTCTACTACTACACACATAGACCATTTCAAGTGCTCGAAACCAAGTGGGATCCCGAACGCTGCGCGGCTAGGAAATTCGGCCTAGCGCGAGGCTGTTTCGCAAAGTGATCATAATCGCGGTATGCAATTTCCAGATATCCAACTCCGCGAGGCGTGCCTCGCGAGGAATCCTCGCAAAGTCGATACGCACCTTATGGCCCACCTTTTCTAGTACCCAATACGTCAGCGGGTGCTTCTGTTTTGATATTGCAACGCGTGTTTATACTCGAGAGATAAGTGATCATCAGGTCGGCGCATACGTTCGTTCGCTTTATTGATACAAAGTGTTTATTACAGGTATAAGAGAGTTCCTATTCTTTGGCAATACGGGCGTCAGGCCGCTTGCTGTATCTAAACTCTCTCTTCATTCAAACAAGCAATCCTTTGAAGAATTTCCATATACAGTAATTCGTCGTTATTGTCCCGTTTTTACCATGCGTAATAGTCCCGCTCACTATCCCCACCATTTCTTGGAATCCTTCAGTCGAGAGTGAGAGAACGAAAAAGTCGACGGCAACCGTTTCGTTACCTCTCGCTCGCTCTTCGAATTTCTCGGCCGGACGGAATCGTGTCCACATCGCGACGTACGCCCGCCGCCAGCCCCGATCGTCGGGTTTATATCGACGAATTACTGTATTTTTATACTACATAAAAAGGCGAATTGAATAACAATAACAGAATTTATCATTTGAAGTATCTGATGTTAAAATAATTTTAAATGTATTCATTGACGTGCCGGATTAAAAAAAACACAAAGTAAAAGAAATGAATGTGTTTCCAAAACATGGTTTGTTATAATTGGAAATACATTTATACAATATTTTTAGAAAACACTTTGTATCAATATATTGATACACGCTTTGTTATAATTGGCAAATTTACCAGTTCATCTAGGTGCCAGAAAAGTGACAAAAAAAATATAAATATTGAAGAAAAATGTTTTCCTTTCAAGGCTGGCGTTCCAATGTGCGGCCGGCGACTACGGCCGGCGACGGTCCCACTTGTGCAAGGGAGAAGTATGCATCTGTTTCTCCCTTGCACTAGTGGGACCGTCGCCGGTCGCAGTCGCCGGCCGCACATTGGAACGCCAGCCTTGAAAAGTATGAAATATATTTATATTTGTAATAAACACTTTCTATCAATAAACCGAACGAACGTATGCACCGACCTAATAATGCCTATTTTATATGATTAGTAGAGCCTATTGGAATACGCTATTGGTACTAACTCAATTTCGAAAAGAATGTGGTCTAGTCCGTTGTTTGCTCTCTGCCTCAATTAATTAATTCGCATGGACTGAAAGCCCGTTTCGTTAAAAGTAGTGGGATTTAAATATTTTTTTGTCAATTTAATCGGGAGAATGCAAGGAATCCATTGGTATCATTTTCATATTGATACGATGAAAAATAAAGAAACTACGTTTCTGTATACATAAAATGAGATTATATTGCAATGAGAATATTTTGAGCTTACAATTCTTCATATATTTATTAAAATCTTTATTTCTGGCTTCTTGGGTCGCTTCACCCAATTAGCCGATTGGAAGGTTACCAAAATATTGTATAATTTCGTAAGAATGTATTAACACTTTGTGAACAGTACCTATCTATTACATTGGTACCAGAATAACATGGATACAGGTTTGCAGATATTTCTGCACTTTCCATAGTAATTTATCAAATTTTTTTATTTTTATTGAAATTGTTGACGTTATTTTTTTAAATAACGGCAAACTTTGTTATGAATTGTATATTAACACTTTTTTTATGAACTTGCTCAATAATATTCAGCATTTTCAACGCGAAAGATGGAATGTTGCATTTTTCCCCTATTTCTTGGGATTCAGGCCCACTGTACGATATAGAATACAGGTGATTACTCCATTATTGGAAAATATTGTCAAATCTTGTTTTCGCAGTTGCAAGAACAAATATATGTTGATTACACAAGTTCGCGGAAGGTAACTAAAAAGCCGACAATTACTGATATTTTTTCAATGGGTTTCTTATGGAAAAATAACTGTATATAACGAATTATTTGCTATTACTTTGCAGAATCGATACTAATCATTTCTGACCCCTTTAACTTTACTTTAACAAACTTTAAAAGACACGATTTAAAATTCTGCACAAAACAAAAAATTTGACATGTGTTTACACGCAGATCAGATGTAGCCGTCATGATATTTTTACCTTTTTTTATAAGAGCTCATATTATTAGTTTGCAAGAAATATGTATATAAAAAAACATAATTCCATAAGTTATGAATTCTGACTTCTATCCTTATTTCTGGATAATCTGTCCGAATGTGACGATGAATCGCAGCAGAGCGGCTAGAGTCGCTAGACTGCTTCTGGAGGAGTAGAGCGGCAGCCGCTGTGCGACTAGGAGATTCTGCCGTTATGGTGGAAAACAGACACTCGTAGCATTGTGTTGTGTCTCGAGTAGCCTAGGCTGCTCATGAACCAGACGCACATAGGCTATAGCAATCCTGGCGCGGCCGCAGCAGTCGCAGCCGCCCATAGGAGTTGAGATGAATGCTTTCCATTGTACCAGTGTACGCGGCTACAGCCGCAGTCGCCAGCCGCGGTCGCTGGCGGCTGCAGCCGCCCATTGGAACGGCCACCTTTAGGGCAAAACACATAATTACAGTTACGTGTGGATGAAGCGGGGAGTTGTATTCGTCAAAGTGAACGATAATTCGCGGCCGTTCAAATATACCTCGCCGCAGCAGTTTCCTGAAATGGTTCAGTTGGGGCTCCAAACTGATTCCAATAATTCCCACGCACCAGGCATCACTTCTACGCAGCAGCTCTTCTCTTCTTCCGGGCTACTGGTTGACTCGATGCAGGCCCACTCTTTACAGCCACAGCTGCAGACGCAGCACTTCACACCTTCTCTTGCACATTCTGCCGGAAATCCCCCTCCTCTTCAATGACGCTCTTCGCCAGGCCTTCAAAATCGCACTGGATCATTTTCCGGGTCGGCTTCAGCGGAATCATGCTCCTGGTTGTCGGCTTCCAGCTCGCACAGTCCACTGCTCTCGTCGCCTGCTACGCCAGCCTCCACCGATGCTGACTCTTCTGACCTGTCATCGGGCGACGCCTCGCTTTCTAACATTATTTCCACTTACACTAACCACCTAGTGATTGCGCATCTTAATGTAAGGTCACTCACCGCGCATTTCATGGATATTGTTGACCTGCTTGCGAAGTATAATTTTGATGTATTGGCCTTATCTGAAACGTGGTTGCACGAGGGTATACTCTCATCGTCTCTTACAATTCCCGGTTACTCCTTGTTACGTGTGGATAGGCATTCCGATTTCCTTCGCCGTGGTGGCGGCATTGCGGTGTATGTTAAGTCAAGCATCCGCTTTGACCTCGTGTGTGATAGTGTGCCAATAATGTACAATTGTGACCCGCTTCTTGATATCGCTGGTATTCTACTAATGTTTAACCGCATACGTGTGTTATTCCTGGCAGTGTATCGCCCTCCAAGCTGCCCCTCTGGGTCTCTTGACGCACTACTCAACTTTCTCCTTGACACGCACTGCAATGCTGATCACCTTATCTGCCTGGGTGATTTTAATGTTAACATGAACTTGGCGAGCAATACGGATACGAGGCTCTTAATCCATTTTATGACTGTTCTCTCCCTTAAGGGGGGACTCTACCTTGTTGGACCGAAAAATTGCATTTTTTTTTTTGCTTTTTCGGAAAGATATGAGTCTTGTGTATACACTCTGCAAAGTCCTTTATGGCCCTGGAATAGCTTAAATAATGGTAAGTAGTCAATTTCTATCCTTGTACATAATATGAACTTTTAAACTCGATTTTCTCGAAACTACATTTTTCGACCTGGCGTTGAAGAAATCTCGACAACCAATGAAGCAAACAACTTGAAATTTTACATGCATGTTGAGCAAGCGTCTGTCTATCTATGGTAGTAGATTTATTGCCGTATTGTAACCGTTCCTAATTTTACTTAATGATGTTTTGCCGATTTTTGAGAAAAATTCGATTCATCATATTCAGAAGCCTGCCATTTTAACATTTCTTTGTTTATCTTAATGAATCTACTACCATCGATAGCCACATTCATACAGATTAAGAATCTCTTTCGTTTTTGTGTTTCAGATTATCCTTCGAGTATATTTCGTTAACGCCAGGACCACCCGATTTTTTTCAACGCCTCAAGCCAGCGCTCTGTATCAGCCACATCTTTTTTTTACCGTCACACAAAAATTTATAACAAGAGCTGAAGATACAATAAAACAGCTTGTCAAACCGCAAATTAATTTGTCAAACCGTTTTTGTACAAAAAATTCACCAAACTCATCGATTTTTCGGCCCAACAAGGTAGAGTCCCCCCTTAAACAAATTATCACCCTACCTACGCGCATCACTGAATCATCTTCTACACTTATTGACTTAATTATGCTATCTTGTGATCTTAAGCCGGCTGCGTGTGGCTTGTTGGACGCAAGTCACATCAGTGACCACGCTTTAACTTACGCTGTACTTGACCTTCCTAAGCCGTCGCGCTCGCACCAATATCTGCAACGAAGGAACTTAAAAGCAATCCCGGTCGATGAGTTCAATACGGCTCTCCAAGGTATTGACTGGTCACCCCTTTACAATGCACCCACCACGGACGATAAAGCGAACATCCTCTATGCGCTTCTAACATCACTTTTTGACCGCTTCGCGCCTATTGAGCAAATCCGGGTAACGAAACCCCCGTCGCCGTGGATGACGGCCAATATACAAAGGTTCATTAAGATGCGTAACAGAGGGATAGCCAAATTTAAAAGGTCCCACAGGGCACTACACTGGTCTAATTACAAAACGCTGCGTAATCTCTGTACTTGTGCTATTCGGACGGAAAAGCGTGCCTTCTTTCTTCACCTGTCTAATTCGACGCCTTCCTCCAGGCAATTTTGGCATTACATCTCTCTTTCCGGTCTTCACTCTCCTAGGCGACGTCCCTCCTCATTTACTTCATTAAACGACCCTAACCTTATTAACAATCACTTCCTCGATACTCTCCCTCCTACCAGTGTCCCGCCAGAGCTTGTTGCAAAATTTCTGTCCTCCTCCTCCGCTAACACCTTCTCCTTTTCTCCGTTCTCGCTCAACGACCTTTATCTCGCGCTTAGGAACATCAAACTTACTTCCGCCGGTCCTAATGACATTTCTGGCACAATGGTCCTCTACTGCATTCCTCACTGTCTTGATCCGATCCTCCATATCTTTAATTCATCCTTATCTTCGGGTACAGTCTCTTCCATCTGGAAACATGCAATAGTTCATCCTATTCCAAAATCTCCTGGTTCTTCCAAGGCGCAGGACTTAAGCTCGCTTCGCCCTATCTCCTTAATCCCGTTCTTGTCAAAACTTCTCGAGAGGCTGTGTTGTGGGCAGCTGCAGCACTTTGTGGAGCAGTGTGGTGTCCTTCCGAATCACCAGTCAGGTTTTCGACGTGGGTTCAGTACCACGACCTCAATGCTACATATCTCGGATACTATTCTGCGTGCGCTGGACTCTAGTCGTTTGGCGGTCATTACATCACTGGACTTTTCTAAAGCCTTTGACACGCTTGATCACGATCTGCTGATTGCCAAGCTGCATCATATTGGTCTTTCTCCGCTCGCGCTTAATTGGTTTCGCTCCTACCTAACGGCTCGCAGTCAGCAGGTCGTCGTCGTCAATGCATGTGGCTCTCTGTACTCCTCCTTGCGATACATCCTGCGTGGTGTGCCTCAAGGATCTGTTTTTGGTCCGCTCCTATTCCTGATCTATGTTGCGGCCCTTCTACATGTTCCTAAGTTCTCGGTCGCACACATGTATGCAGACGACTTGCAGCTTATTACTTCTGTTAGCGCTGCTTATGACGACACATCTACCGCTGAGCTTGAACAGGAGTTAGGGGATATTTTGATTTGGACCAAATCGCACGGACTTTCCCTTAACCCATCTAAGACCTCCCTGATTATAGTCGGTACCCCTACTCGGCTAGCCAAGCTCCCGCCTTTCTCTCTCTCCTTCGACTCAGCTACCATCGTCCCAAGCAGCTCTCTTAAAAGTCTTGGGCTTCGCTTTGATCCTCTGTTACATTTCGAAAATCATATTTCTGACCTTTGTTGTGCTGCGTATACTCGTCTTCGTATCCTTTACCCTTCACGATATCTCCTTACTACTCATCAGAAGCTTCTCCTTTGTCAATCACTTATCATCTCTCTCTTTGATTATTGTGATGTTGTGTATGGCCCTCGTCTTTCTGCCAGTCTTGCCTCTCGTGTCCAACTCGTGCAGAACTCCTGTCTCCGCTTTTCCTATTGTGCTCGTAAATTTGACCACATCTCGCCCCTCCTGAAAAAATCCGGATGGCTCCCAATGAGACAGAGATGGATTCTCCATCTCTGTTGCATTGTTTATAAAATCCTTCGCGACTGCTCCCCTCCTTACTTGTTTAACCTTCTCCCTACCAATGCATCCTTTCATACTGCTCACTCTACTCGATCTCAAGACCTGCTCTCCATCCCCTATCATTGTACGAACTCCCTTCGCGCTTCCTTCTCCTATGTCGGTCCCCATTATTATAATTCACTCCCTTCTGAAATCCGCGCACTTCCGACTCTCTCCTCCTTTAGATGCTCGTGTAAGTCTTTTCTGTTGCTTCATCCGTTGTAATGTCTCATTGCCTTCTTTGCGATTGGTTAGTTTGTTCTGTTTCTATGTTTTCTATAACACACTGTCCTGACTTCTTTCAAGCCGTGGTTAGGTTATATTTTATTATTTTATATTAATCCTAGGCTAGTATGTTCCGTCTTCCTTTTTCTTTTTTTTCTCCTTCTGTATTATTTATAAATAGGTTAAGTTACCGCCTTAGGTTAAGTTGTAAAACAGTCTCGGACTGAACTTCGCCTGTGCTTTTGTCGATGTTTACCCTCCGTTTATTGCCCTCTGTTATATTTTTGCAATAAAAGACGTTAATAATAATATGACACAGTCAGACAATGTCACACAATGTAAGTAATAAAAATACTATTTTTCATATATACTCATAGCAAAGTTATCTTTATCATAGCAGAGTTATCTTTATTATATTCATTATTATTATTATTATTCATATACTCCAGCCCGGTTATCTGCATTCGGTAGTTTTATTCGTGAGAAATTTTTTCGTGATTCGTGAAATTCATTCGTCACAGGATCCTTTGTCATGGAGCACTTAGTTCGGGGAAACCTGAATTTATTCTTTGTCACGAATAAAACTAACGAATAAATTCCCACGATAAAATGACGAATGAATGTCACGAATAAATTTTTCACGCATAAAACTAACAAATGTGCATGTAAGGTACAACATTCTGAAAGCCTTGGGTAGACACTTTGCTTATGTTAAGTATAAGTGGAAGTAGACCGTAATAATTGTATGTATAGCAAGTAAAACAACAAGAAGATATTAGTCACGTTGCAGCATATTCTAATAACTTGTAACGCCAATGGTTAGAAATATGAAACACATCTGAGTTAAAATACCTATGCTTCTATGTATCCAATATATCTTCCTGTCGTATTACTTGTTATACAATTATGATCCGCACGTGCGGTTGATCTACGTCCACTAATACTTAACATAGGCAAAGTGCCTACCAAAGGTTTTCAAAATGTTGTAGTTTACGTTCCACTAAGATCGGATATGTTTGATATATCTAATCGTTGTCGTTATTAGTTAAAATATGCTTCAACATGTCCAATATTTTCGTATTTTACTACAAGTTACAAGTGCGAATTGTTCACAAAATAAATGTAATACGTTACAATTTTTTGTACGACTGAATAATAATGAGGGTTCGGATGCAATAAGGGGACTAGCGCTCGAAAATGGGGAAAAGTATTGTCCAAACGCTAAGAAAAATTAGAAAATTAAATTTCGTTAAATTGGATTTAAAAAAATATAATGTTGTAAAGCTCGTCACGGCACACATTTTTTTATTTACAGATTTTTTATCGAATCATTAGTATTCGAGCTAAAAATTATAAACAAAAAATTTTTCATCGTCCGAAATCATCATTTCTTTAAACATAAATTGCGATATCTTGAGTAAATATCAACGGATAGTTATGAGACTTGAAACGTAAAACTTAGAAAACTCTAGCGAAGCCTTAAAATGTATGCACGAAACCGTGATGTTAAAAAAGGTAATAATATTTAATTAAATTAATTAAACAGTAATACTGGACATAACCCATGCCTTTGAACGTTCGCCGTTAAAAATTATCGAGGCAAGTTTAAGGTACATATAACTTGCAGCGACAAAGTTTTTCCTTAATATACAAGGAAGATTTTCACCAATATTCATATTGATTAACAAATAATTTTAGAAGATATATGACGATATATATAATTCTCGCACGGCGCCAACTGTCAACGCGAGTGCTAAAACTGCTAAATACTCGTAGCGCATTATACGCGGCGGTTGACTGATGGTGGCGCGCGAGATTTATATATATATATATATATATCGTCATATATCTTCTAAAATTATTTGTTAATCAATATGAATATTGGTGAAAATCTTCCTTGTATATTAAGGAAAAACTTTGTCGCTGCAAGTTATATGTACCTTAAACTTGCCTCAATAATTTTTAACGGCGAACGTTCAAAGGCATGGGTTATGTCCAGTATTAGTGTTTAATTAAATATTATTACCTTTTTTAACATCAGGATTTTGTGCATACATTTTAAGGCTTCGCTAGAGTTTTCTGAGTTTTATGTTTCAAGTCTCATAACTATCCGTTGATATTTACTCAAGATATCGCAATTTATGTTTAAAGAAATAATGATTTTGGACGGTGAAAAATTTTTTGTTTATAATTTTTAGCTCGAACAGTAATGATTGGATATACAAACTGTAAATAGAAAAATGTGTGTCGTGACGAGCTTTACAACAATATATTTTTGAAAATACAGTTTAACAACATTTAATTTTCCATGTTTCTTAGCGTTTAGACAATAATTTTTCCCATTTTCGACCGCTAGTCCCCTTATTGCATACGAGCTCTCTTGAAAGGCTCGTGAAGTAATGAGAAGAAACCTATTTTGTAATGTAATGTAAAATGTAAAATAATAATATATAATATAATTTTTATAATTTCGCATCATACACTATTTCAGTTTTCAAATGTTTATATTTCTTAATTTCCAATTCGCAATTTTAACAATACGTATCCTTGCGCAGCATGTATATACATATATATATATATATGTCTTTCTTTTATCATATCATATGCCGCTTTTATGAACTCTGATCTGTTTTTACTAATTAATTGTTTATTCATTTTTGCAGAAACAAGAAGAAGAACGTATAATCGGCGGTAAGTATTATTAATGATAAAATTACAGAAAAATTAAAAATAACAGAAAATTATTTAATATACACTTATTATTACAATTTATTTTTCCAGAATGGTTTGGTGACATTGAGATGTCAGATATGTCAACCAAAAGCAGAGACGAGGTAGAGGCGGCGGCGCCGCCGCAAAATATGCCGGTGCTAAATCCCTCCACAAAGGAGGGGGCGATCACGACTGACGGTAAATACATAATAATAAACATAATAATAACATAAATACATATATAACATATATACACATTTTAAGGAGTTACATACTTTTAGAATGCTGGGCAATAGGTCTAAATGAACAATTTTTTTATTATGGAAATCATTAGATAGTAGTATATATATAATATATATATATATAATAATATATATATATATCTTCTTGTGCTACAGTGTTTTAACAAAATTTGCTGTCACTTTCATGAGAAAAGATATTAATTAATTCTGGTTTTTAATTAGATATCTTTATTATTTATTATCTTTAAACACTGTACAAATTGTTCACTTTAGCTTATATCTAAACGTTCAAAAGGTCGTTTAATTTTAAAATATTTTACTAATAAATTTTTTTTTTACTAATTACAACTGGTTTATTTTTCCAGAAATAAATATTGAAATATCGTAAAATACAGCGGAAAAGAGCAACAACAATGGTGGGAATCAACCGCCGCCGCTATCACGGCCAACAACGACGGCGCTGGCCCCGTCGGAGAGACCGGCCACGGCCAACGGTAAATACATTAACATAAACATAATAATAACATAAAAACATATATAACATATATACACATTTTAAGGAGGTACATACTTTTAGAATGCTTGGAAATAGGTCTAAATCAGCGCTGCACAAGGAGCTGTTTTCGGCGCCTAGCGGCGAGCAACCCACCTATCTCGTTGCTAAGGTTAGAATCGGTGAGGAGAACTGCAGTAGCGTATGTGCGTGAACGTAGGCTCGTAGCATCAGTAAATATGGCTGGGTTCAAGTCATACCAAATGCACGTACACTACTGCAGTTCTCCTCACCGATTCTAACCTTAGCAACGAAATAGGCGGGTTGCTCGCCGCTAGGCGCCGAAAACAGCTCCTTGTGCAGCGCTGGTCTAAATGAACAATTTTTTTATTATGGAAATCATTAGATAGTAGTATATATATAATATATATATATATAATAATATATATATATATCTTCTTGTGCTACAGTGTTTTAACAAACTTTCCTAACACTTTTACGAGAAAAGATATTAATTCTGGTCTTTAATTAGATATTTTTATATTTATTTAATTAAACACTGTACAAATTGTTCAATTTAGCCTATATCTAAACGTTCAAAAGGTCGTTTAATTAAAATATTTTACTAATAAATTTATTAAAAAATATTTTACTAATTTATTTTTGTACTAATTACAGCTGGATATAGAGCTCGCCGCCACCAGCGGAGCGGCAGGCGGGTAAGAGCCGACCAAGAGCAACTAGAAATTATACGGGCAGTGCAGGCCCACTCAAACAGCCTGATGGTGCAGTCCAGCACCATTCAGACGCTGGTCATGGCCTGTGCTGCCCGTGGCCGTGGCCGTGGCGGTGGCCGTGGCCGTGGTCGTGGTGGTGGCCACCACCACTTTTATTATTATAATCACCCTTATTAATTAATGTTTTACTCTTATTTTTTACTCTTATATTATATATATAAATTAAATAAATAATATACATTTATATTCATTTAAATCTCCACTGGTGTTCTTCTTTTATATATATATATACCAATAACACTTTCTCTTTCACCTATTGTAATAATAAAATAATAATTCTTTTTGTGTGCATCATTAGCTGAAATTTAAATGGGATTTTTTTTATGGGATTATTAATTTACAAGCAGAGGATCGAAGCTGAATAATATATATATCGTTTAATGAACTCGTTTAATTAATTATTATTATTATTAATTTACAAGCAAACAGAGGATCGAAGCTGAATTGTTTAATAAATTATATATAATGATATATACTCTGTCCCAATAAATTATTTTCTCCGATGTAGATCACACTCAATCATCTTCTGCTTCGATTATCTGTAAATATAAAAGTAAATATATAAAATATATATAAATAAAATAATATATAAAATCCACATTTTATTTTTTAGTTACAACTAAACGTAGTATTTTTTATTATAGAAATAGAGTGGCATTTTGCTATAGTAAGTGTAGATAGAGACTACAAAATATATTCGAAGAAGGTGAGAGCGTATGACAGAAAGTCTTGTTGCAGGAAATTTAAATACTAATGGTAAAATTCAGGGAAAATGAACGAAGAGATCCAATATTTTTAACGCATAATTTATTGGTGTTGGAATAAAATTAATTTAGTATGTTTATTAGTGAATTGAAACTTGTTAATAGGAAACTAATAAAATTAATGAATAGCGTGGCAACTACTGTGGATTTTAAAGTATTACGAATGTCTTTCACAAAAGATTGAAAAGTATCAAGGGAGATGTGTTTTCAGCGTACTTTCTTCACTAATGTGACTTGCTCTACGTTGAAAGCAGTCTGCCATAATTTTCTTAATTCTTAATGCTATGTCTTTTGACAAATTTTGTCGATTTACCTAATTTGGCAAATTTCCAGAAACTTGTGAAAAAGAAGATGCTTCATTTCTATCCAAGTCTGTGCGTCCCCTTCATTTCTATCCAAGCCTGTGCGGCCCCTTCATTTCTGGCCAAGCCTGTGTGTCCCCTTCATTTCTATTTTTCTATTCAATCCCCTTCATCTATCCAAGCCTCTGCGGCCCCTTCATTTTTATCCAAGCCTCTGCGTCCCCTTCATTTCTATATATATAAGCTTTACATAAAAACTCGACATTACAAATAGTTTACTGGTATAAAAATAAATATATATATATTATTTTGTACATGCATGGTACAAATTTTCAGAAAGTTATGCGAAAGAAGATGCTTCTCTGTCGAATCGAACCTTCTCCGCACAACTTCCAAGTCTGTGACTCTACATAAAAAGTCTATTAAAAAATTTTGGCGACTTACCTTGTTAATTGAGACAATAATTCAGTCTTATGTGGTGTAAAAACTAGTGACATTTCAGAAAATTTTGACAACTTTTCATATTTGACACTTGGAGGTTATACACTTACTGACAAAAGTTAAGAAACAAAATAATCGTTTGGGAACTACTGTATATTCTTCATCTTCTGAGACACACAGGTTGTAACTAAAATTAGCATATAGAGATAACATTTCATACATCAACGTACAATAAATGTTTTTTCGAATGTACTTGTCTAAAGACTACAATTAATATTGGTCGAAGAAACGAAACAAAAGCTTTGTGACAAAAGTTAAGAAACATAATTTATAATCATTTTTAACAACAAATAACGGTGTTTAATGCCTGTAATTTTCGTGATAATCTAGTAAGATGTTGGATATCCCTTAAACTGATGACTGCATGGCATCTGCGTGGCATTGATTCGATTAATCGGAGACAAAACTCAACCGGTATTTGAGACCATATTGTTGTGATTTTTTGCATTAACTCCGTTTTATTGGTGAAAGAATGACTTCCCACTTGACGTTCAACGTAATCCCACAAATGTTCAATTGGGTTCAAGTCTGGTGATTGACTTGGCCACTTGATTACATTAACATTTTGTTCCAGGAGACACGCCTTTATTAATTTAGAAGTATGTTTTGGGTCATTATCATGTTGAAATGACCACTCTGTTGACATTTTCTCGTTAGCAAATGGTAGCATATGATTTTGTAAGATATCACGATACACAAATCTATCCATTGTTTCTTTTATTTGTGTTAACGGGCCAGGACCGTTAGGTGAGAAACAACCCCACACCATCACATTACCACCACCAAATTTTACTGTTGGTTTCAGATACTTGACATTAAACCTATGTCCAATAGGACGTCGCACGTTACTCCTGGAGTCATTTCCGAATAAGTTGAACTTACTTTCATCACTCCATAAAATTTTTGACCACTCAGTAACAGTCCAATTAATATGCTCCTAATTAAGAAAGTAATATACAACGCATGCGCCAGTCCGCCAAAACTGGGGTATAAAAGGGAGCGCACGAAGCACAGTAGTCACTTCTTCTACTCTGCCAACAGAAGCGAGCTCGCCCCGGAAACGGCAGCGGCCGCTCTAGCAGCAGACATAGCTAAGTGAACGAGCTCGCCCCGGAGACGGCAGCGGCCGTTCCTAAAGCTATCATTGCCAAGAGTACGAGCTCGCCCCGGAGACGGCAGCGGCCGTTCTTACAGCAGACATAGCTAAGAGATCGAGCTCGCCCCGGAGACGGCAGCGGCCGTTCCTGAAGCTATCGTTGCCAAGAGTACGAGCTCGCCCCGGAGACGGCAGCGGCCGTTCTTACAGCAGACACAGCTAAGAGATCGAGCTCGCCCCGGAGACGGCAGCGGCCGTTCCTGAAGCTATCGTTGCCAAGAGTAAGAGCTCGCCCCGGAAACGGCAGCGGCATTACACTGCAACGCGGATAGATAACTTGTACATAATTCAAAACACACATATATATATATATAACATATAATCATAGCTGTAATTACTATTAATCTGTTAGTAGTAGGGTAATGGGGATTCCAACTCAGGTCCTCTGAGGGGAGCGCGGGGGCGGGGGGAAGTGAGGGCGCGCGGGGGAGTGCGGTGGAGGGAAACATGGGCGCGGGGGGAAGCGGGGAGTGGATAACCGATTGCGCGCGCACGAACCGCGGAGTGGGGGATGCCGAAATCGTGGAGGGGATCAGTCCGGGCCGAGCCGCCGCGGAGACCTCTCCACGTCGGACCCAACGAATTTGTTTTTAGAGGGGGAATGACCCCCAAATATTTTTTTAGACCTGGCCGAGGAAGCGGACGTCCCCCAAATATTTTTCCAAACCAATATACAGAGAAATAATTTAATACTTTATCGGATAACGCCGGAAAGATCAGGAAAGATCGACATTTTACAAACCACGTATTCGGAGGAGGGAAAGAGAGAGCATTACATTAAAATCTAAATTCGGAGGAGAGAAAGAGAGAGAGCACTCGCGCGATCGCGTGTAATTTTAATCCTCTGGAGCAGCCGTGCAGGTGACATCATTTGGCAGCGCGAATCATAGAAAGAATTATGCGGCGTCAGCAGAAACTTTTTTTTCCCATACCAATATATGATGGAAATTTTTCCCCAACACAGAGAATTAATAATTTTTTAATCATCGATATAGCGAACTATTATACAACAAACAGAAATATTTTTCCGAACCATTATGTAGCAAGCATTCTAAAGCAAACAGCATTCTAAATCGTTCCGATTTAACGTCGCAGCTTATCGCGCAATTACGCGTAATTTGACTCCTCTGGAGCAGTCGTGCAGGATGATATCATTTTCACGGCGCGAAGAACGTATGAATCATAGAAAGAATTATACAGCATCAGCAAAAATTCGGAAACATCGAATCTTAAAATTAGGTGGCGAGAGAAGGAGGCGGAAGACGGCTAAATAAAATGGAGAAATAATAAAAAGAAAAATATAAAAAATATAAAATATAATAAAAATAGAATATAAAAGAATATGAAATAAAATAATAATATTAATAATAAAAAGAATATAAAAATAGAATATAATAAAGAATATAATAAAATAAAATAAAAAATAATTAAAAATAAGAATAAATATAAATATAAATATAAAAGAAAAAAATTAAAAGAAATAGTAAAAAGAAAATAATAAAAATAAAAAGAATAGAAAAATACAATATAAAAGAATATAAAAGACAATATAAAATATAAAAGAATATAAAGAATATAAAGAATATAAAGAATATAAAGAATATAAAATACCATATAAATATAAGTATAAAAGAAAATAAAAGAAAATAAAAGAAAAAATAGAAAGAAAAAAAAGAAAAATATAAAAATATAAAATACAATATAAAATATAAAAGAATATAAAATACAATATAGTAATAAAAATATAAAAGAAAAGATAAATAATAAAATAAAAAACTATTCGAAAAAAAGGCGGTGATGGGGGTGATGGGGTGATGGCGGTGATAGCGACGGCTCTTAAAATTAGGTGGCGAGAGAAGGAAGAAGACGGGTAAATAAAATGAAGAAATAATAAAAAGAAAAATATAAAAAATACAATTAAAATATAAAATAAAATACAATACAATACAATATAAAAAATATATAAATATAAATGAATATAAAAATATAAATATAAATATAAATATAAATATATAATTGAAATAGAAAATAGAAAATATAATACAATACAATATAAAAAACAATATAAATATAAAAGAAAAATAAAAGAAAATAAAAAAAAATAAAAAAATAAAAAATATAATATAAAGGAATATAATATAAAAAAAGAAAAATATAAAAATAGAATATAAATAGAATATAAATAGAATATAAAAATATAATATAAAAAATAAACATAAAAATTCAATATAAAAATACATCATAAAAAGAAAAAATATAATAATAATAATAATAATTTAATTGATTGCCACTTTTGTGTTACAATTTAACGATCGTATACTTTTTCCATTTCATTCCCGTGATTGTATCAGTGTAAGTCGTATCGTTCTAATGTATCCTACTGTGTCTTAACAAATTTTTCTATTTTACAAGTGTTTCCTAATTTATTTTATGTTGCATAATCTTCTTTTATCACTTTCCTCTCCCTCACATCTTTTTCTTCTCTCTATTATCTCCCGTAGAATAGCCAAGTTTATCCATTCTCATCCAATTACCTCTTTCCAATTCCTACCACTCTCTCCACTTACTTCACATGCTTCAATCACATGTTTCACTATTTCTTCATCTTTCTTACAAAGTCTACACATCCTTTCTTCTTTCGATAGCCAATATTTGCATGCCCTTGTTTCACCACCCTGTATGAATTTTCCCATCCTTTCTAATTCTCCTCTCCTTTTTTCTTTTTTTTCCCCCCATAAGTATTTCACCTTATCTCATGGTTTCCTTGCAACCTCTCTTAATTCTCTTAGGAACTTAGACTCTTTTATTTTCATCTCTCTTTCTTGTTCTTAAATGTCTTTACTTATCTGCTCTATTTTGATCCACACTTCTTCCCCATTTAATCTTCTTCTTCTTCTTTTCCATTCTTCATTTGACCATCCTCTCCTTTCCAAGAATTTGATTCTCATTCTTTCCCTTTTCGTTACTTCATTTCCTCTCATTAGTCTTCTCCCACATTCTTCCGATCCTTCTTTCGAGTTTATTAACCTCTCTTCAACGTTCATTGCCCTTACTCCCATTTTAATTGCTATGTCATCTTTTCATATTTCTTTTAACAGCTTGTCGAACACACTTCCCTGTTAAAAACTTTCCCATGAGTTTCTTCATCACTCTTAAAGTGCTTATAGTTCTATCATACATTTCCTATATCCTTATTCATAGTTGTTCGCCTACTCCTTCTTTTTAAAGTCTTTTCCAAATTTCTTCCCTTTTCTATCTATCAAATTCTCCTTTCATATCCGTGAAAAACAGGTATAGCTTCCCTCATTTTTGAGGTTTCTATATTTATAGCCGTTTTAACTACCACTATTGCGTCTACTGTTCCTCTCCTTCTCCCTGAATCCCATCTGCGTATCGTTTAATATTCCATTTTCTATTTGTTCTTCTAATCTTCTCCTTAGAATTTCCACGTATATCTTATAACTCGTATCCATCAAAGTTATGCCCCTATAGTTTTTAATCATATCCATTTCTCCGTTTTTTGAACATCGGACTTACTATTCCATCTTTCCATTCTTCCAGAAAGTTCCCCTTTCTTCCATGTTCTGTTTATCACCTTTGTTAGATTACCTATATTTATGAAGATGATTGCGACCTCGATGTTGAATTAAGATATAATTTAAATGCAGGAGTTTAAATTTTAAGTCTGTTCGACTTTTAATATCTTACATGATTTGAGATCAGATCGACGTGAACCAGATCGGTTTTCTATATATATTTATCTAGTAAATTTGTGACGAAGTCACGTCACGCGCCGCGCAGGCGTACGGCGCCGCGCAGAGAAGCCGAGTGCGCGCCGCGGCCGCTAGGCGGCCGCGCAGCCGCGAGCTGTCTCGCGGGCGAAGATGTACGGGCTCGCGATATAAGGACCGCGGCGAGCGAAACTGATAGCTCTTGTTCCGCCCGGATTAGCCGTAACACCGCCGTACCGTCCGTCAAGAAGCTCATATTTTTGGATTCCGTGAGGTGTGCACGTGTCGATCTATCATCACACTGTGCCATTAACCAGCCTCTTTCCTAAATAGGCCGAGAATAATCTTGTGCTTTACCTCGCCTGTAAGGTGCCTCCGCGCCGCTATCGGCCAGAGCCCTATTGTACACGGGAACGCCACTATACGACTCTCGTACGATCGTGCCCGTTAAGGCCCTTCCGAGCAGAACGTTCCACAAAACTCCGCATCCTTGATCCCCCAGCTCGTCGCCAGCGCCGCCGCCGCGAGAACCACGCCGTCGCGATTTACCGAGTCGAGTCTCCGCCCCCGCAACCGTCACGCGGAAGCCAATGTAAACACAATTTCAGCTAAATAAACATTGTTATTGTTTACCACGCCTTCACTCATTTGACGAACCCGGCCTTACCGACTGAGTCGGCAATAAACTCCTTCTCCGTCCCACCGGTGACCGTCGCACAAACCGAAGACGGTCACAAATTGGCGCCCGAACAGGGACTGTGAAAAGGAGAAGGTCGAATGAGTCAAGGCGTGAGCTGGGTCTACGAACTACGAAAAACAGACCTAGTAAAAGCTGCGGAAGACTACGGACTCGACGCCACTGGCACGCTTGACGAGCTAAGGCAAAGAGTCACTGCGCACTGCCGAGCGAATAATATGGCACCGCCCAAACCCACTGGTGAAACCAGCGAAAGCACCAGCATGCCAGAAACGGCAACCGGCACCGGGCACAGTCTGCTGACGCACAGCCCTGGCATCAGCATGATTGCCCCGGAGGCTACGCCCATGGAACGAATCCGAAGGTGGGGGACCCGATACGACGGTGGCCCAGGAGCGGCCGAATTCTTACAACGGCTGGGTGACCTCCAACACAGCTACATGGTCACCCCCACCCAAATTGTACAGTGCCTCTCCGAGATTCTGAGAGGGAGAGCACTCGGCTGGTATCGCCTCCGCCGCACGGAATGGCAGTCGTGGGACGATTTTGTCACCGACTTCCGAGCCTTCTTCCTCGCTGCCGAAGATGAAGACGAGCTCGAGGAAACGATTACCAGGCGCGTCCAACGGCCGCAAGAGACGGCAACCGACTTTATACTAGACCTGCTCCCGTTAATGCAACAGTATGGCAAATATACACTGGAGCAGCAGGTCCACCGAGCCTATCGAAACCTCCGGCCGGAGTACAGGCGGGTCATTAAACGGACCGATTTTAAAACACTGCCCGAATTGATGAAATTAGCCGCAGACCAAGATAAAGTCACGGCCGAGGAGAAAGAAGCCTCCAAGTCAGAGCGACGACCAGAGAAACGTCCGGTCCAGCCACGAACCCACAGCCTCGCAGAGGTACAGTCCGATTATGATCGGGACACCTGCTGTTGGAGATGCGGCCAGCGCGGTCATCGCCGACAGGAGTGCCGACGAGCAAGCAAATTATTCTGCTCGTACTGCGGCACAGCCGGACGCACAACGAGAGAGTGCGATTGCAATCCGATCTCGGGAAACGAGGCAGGGCGCGGCCAACGAGGCAACCGCGCAGACGCCCCGACGCCAAGGCCTCAGTCAACCAATTAGATAACGACTCCCGATTGTACCTCGCCTTCCAAGTCGGTAAAGTGCGCTGGTGGGCATTGGTCGACACCGGAGCCACCAGATCGTTTATACGGCCAGATGTCGCCACCGCCTGCCAACGACAAGGCTACGCCATCGGACCCGCCACGTTCACGGCCAGCGTCGCCGATGGCGCCGAGGTACCATTGCAAGGCGAAATGACGCTCCCTGCCCACGTCAACGGGCAAGGAGTTGAACACACGTACGCTGTTCTGCCCGGATTGTCACATGCCGCCTTACTAGGCATAGACGTCCTCACTAAACTGGGCCTGGGAATCCAAATCGGCGAGCACAGATGGACTCGCCACGACGAAACCGCGGTAGTGGAAGCCCCCGGCATTCGCCGATGCACGCCGGCACAGGAAGCCGCGCTGCAACAACTCTTAGACGAAGAGTTACCGCCACTCCGAGAGTTGCGAGGGACAACTCGCCTTGCCGAGCACCGTATACGACTACGGGCGAATACCGAACCGATCAAACAGCGCTATTCGCCCAGAAACCCGGCCACGCAGGCATTAATTGACGAGGCGGTAGACCAAATGCTAGCCGACGGGGTAATCGAGCCTTCCAGCAGCCCGTGGAGCTCCCCCGTAGTAATGGTCGCCAAGAAAGGCAGCAAGAAGAAGAAGCGCTTCTGCATCGACTTCCGCCGAGTCAATACCGTTTCCGAAAAGGACGCCTACCCGCTGCCACAGGTACAGGCTACCCTGGATAAACTGCGCGAGGCGCGCTATATCTCGACGCTAGACCTTGCGAATGGATACTGGCAAGTGCCATTGGCCGAGGAGAGCCGCCCGATAACGGCCTTTACCGTTCCAGGACGCGGATTGTACCAGTTCCGCGTCATGCCGTTCGGCCTCCACTCAGCCCCCGCTACGTTCCAAAGGCTCCTCGATAGTATCATTGGACCCAGCCTAGAGCCAAGGGCCTTTGCATACTTGGACGACATTATTGTCCTGGGCCGAACGTTTGAAGAGCACTTGGAGAACCTCCGAGAGGTACTGCGCCGACTACAGCAAGCAGGACTCCGTCTAAACGAGGAAAAATGCCGTTTCTGCCAGACAGAGCTCCAATACCTCGGACACGTCGTATCGGACCGCGGAGTCAAAACCGACCCCGACAAGGTTGAGGCAATCCGCAATACGCCTCCGCCGCAGAACCTGCGCGAATTAAGGCGCTTCCTGGGGATGGTCTCCTGGTACAGGAGATACATCCCGCAGTTCTCCGATACCGCCGCACCGTTGAACCAGCTTCTCCAGAAACGCAACCGTTGGGCCTGGACCGAAGAAGCCCAAGCCGCGTTTGAAACGCTCCGCCACCAGTTGGCCACCGCACCGGTACTGACCTGTCCCGATTTCGACCGGCCATTTGTACTCCAGACCGATGCCAGCCAAAGCGGCCTCGGCGCCGTTCTAACACAGGACCACGAAGGCGAAGAACGGGTAGTGGCCTATGCAAGCCGCACGCTCAATGCGGCAGAAAGAAACTACTCGGTCACGGAGAAAGAATGCTTGGCCGTGGTCTGGGGCATCAGAAAGATGCGCCCGTACCTGGAAGGATACGCCTTCACCGTCCTCACCGACCACCAAGCACTAAAGTGGCTCCAATCCATCGATAGCCCCTCGGGACGATTGGCACGCTGGAGCCTGGAGCTCCAGCAGTACGATTTCAAAATCGAATACCGGAAGGGCGAGAACAACATCGTCGCGGACGCCCTCTCCCGCCAAGGCGAGATCGCCCCTGTAGACACCGAGGGGCCCAAAGAATGGTATGAAGCCAAGAAACGAGCCGTCGAGGAGACACCGCTCCTCCACCCGGAATACCAGATTCGTGGCGACGAACTATACCGCCACTTTCCAGACACAACCGGCGGACACCCGGAGGATGAGTGGAAGCAATGTGTACCGCAAGCACGACGCGATGAAATACTACGGGCCAATCATGACGCCCCCACGGCCGGCCATTTAGGCATTAACAAGACTACTGCCCGCTTGGCCCGAAAATACTACTGGCCGGGAATGTTCCGCGATGCGGCCCGATACGTACGGCAATGTACGAAATGTCAAGAGTACAAAGTATCGCAGCAAGCGCCAGCCGGACTTATGCATACCACGCCAGCCGCCTACCCATGGGACGTGGTATCGGCCGATTTGGTCGGGCCACTCCCACGGTCGAAGAAAGGCCATACAGTGGTCGTGGTAATGCAAGATAAATTCACCAAGTGGATCGAGCTGCAGCCTCTTCGACAGGCCACCGCTCCGGCCGTCACCAAGGCATTCCGGGAACGAGTGGTCATGCGCTTCGGGTGCCCGCGTCGGATCATCACTGACAATGGCAAACAGTTCGAGAGCCGTGAATTTACCGGCCTCCTACGGGAATATGCAATCGACCACCGGAAGACACCACCGTACACTCCGCAATGTAACCCAGTGGAAAGGGCGAACCGAGTGGTCAAAACGATGATCGCCCAATTTACCGACGGGGATCATACGACATGGGATAACTGGCTCCCGGAGATCGCGTTTGCATACAACACGGCGCGACACGAGGCCACAGGGAGCACGCCGGCCGCTTTAAATTTTGGCCGAGAGCTCGCGGCTCCCGGGGAACCCCGCTTGGCCACCGGAGACCCAACGGAAGAACCAACTCGAGAAGACGCCCGAGGATGGCAACAACGGCTCGCAGGCATTAAAGATAGCATTGAACTAGCGCGGTGGAATCTGGCGAAAGCACACCAAAACCAGAAACACTATTACGACTTGCGACACCGAGAGTGGCGCCCCGCGATCGGCGACCAAGTGATGAAACGCGAGCACCACCTCAGCGCGGCCGCAAAGCAGTTCAATGCAAAGCTAGCCCCGAAATTCGCCGGCCCGTACACCGTTGCCAAATTCACGGGACCGAACGTCGTGGTGCTGAAAGGTGCGCGCGGCAAGACCATGCGCGCACACATCAGCGATCTGAAACCGTGCGAACAACGAGTACCAGAAACCGGCACCAACAGCGCCACGCTGGCAGCTATAAAAGCCGAGGAAGTCGGCACGAAAAGACAATTGGCAATCACGATGCCACGCAAACAGACCACCCGACCAGAGAGCTCCGGGTACGGCACAGCCGTGCCATTAGGCACCGTAACCGTGGGGCCGCCGGAACACCTTCCCCGGCGAGCCAGGGTCGTGGAGAACCGGCCGTGGCCAGCGCGAGTGCGCTTGCTCCCGCAACCACCACCGCAACGGGGCCCACCGCCGCGCATACAGGTGCCGCCACGGAGGACCCCCCAAGAAGTGGCGATTATGGATATCGCCTCCCAACCACTCGAGGCTCCCGAGGACCTGGGGGCCATCGGCGCCGTAACGCGCCGCCGACGGATCGCCCACGAGGCCCAACGGCCGTTGGACCTCCGCCAGGCGACGGCCACAATACCGGCGCTGATCGTCAGGACGGGGCCATCGGCCCCTGCCCCACCACGAGCGCCAAGACTACCGGCCCGGAAACGGAAGACGCCCGCTCGCCCACCAGCCACACCGCCGCTGGTTCAGCCAGGCCTTCAGGGCCCACCAGCGGCCCCGCCACCACCGGTAGAGGCAGCCACCACTACGCCGCGGGCTCAGCCCGGCCTGCAAGGCCCACCAGCGGCCACGCCACCGCCGGTAGACGGCATCACCTCACTGTCGCTGGTACAGCTCGGCCCGAGAGGCCCCCCAGCGACAACACCCGTAGCAGGGCCGCTGGTACCGCCCGGCCGCAAAGGCCCCCCAGCGGACGCACCAGGCCACCCCCGGATCCCCGTCCCCGATCAGCCACACACCCGACCGTGGTCTTGGGCCGTCGATCGACCGGGCATGGTGGTATTCCACCCAGCCGCCATGCACACACGGCGACGGTACACGGTCCAAACCTCGACCGCCGCCGTGACGGGCAGTCGGTTCCGAGACGGCAGTATCGGGATTGAGGTACGGAGCCGGCGGCCGACTGCCCCCGCGGAAATCCCGCGAACTTAGAGTAAGTTAGATTTAAGTGGTGGAGGGTAGGTTTAAGTGTTCCTGGGGCTGTCACCCGTAGTATTAAGGACCAAGGTCCACCGTAGTTTTAAGTCTGTGTTCATTAGTTTTAAGGGGTCAGCGGACCCAATAAACCGATCTCAGGCGGCAATCGTCTTCCGTCCCCGAAGTAAGAAGGGGGTGTGACGAAGTCACGTCACGCGCCGCGCAGGCGTACGGCGCCGCGCAGAGAAGCCGAGTGCGCGCCGCGGCCGCTAGGCGGCCGCGCAGCCGCGAGCTGTCTCGCGGGCGAAGATGTACGGGCTCGCGATATAAGGACCGCGGCGAGCGAAACTGATAGCTCTTGTTCCGCCCGGATTAGCCGTAACACCGCCGTACCGTCCGTCAAGAAGCTCATATTTTTGGATTCCGTGAGGTGTGCACGTGTCGATCTATCATCACACTGTGCCATTAACCAGCCTCTTTCCTAAATAGGCCGAGAATAATCTTGTGCTTTACCTCGCCTGTAAGGTGCCTCCGCGCCGCTATCGGCCAGAGCCCTATTGTACACGGGAACGCCACTATACGACTCTCGTACGATCGTGCCCGTTAAGGCCCTTCCGAGCAGAACGTTCCACAAAACTCCGCATCCTTGATCCCCCAGCTCGTCGCCAGCGCCGCCGCCGCGAGAACCACGCCGTCGCGATTTACCGAGTCGAGTCTCCGCCCCCGCAACCGTCACGCGGAAGCCAATGTAAACACAATTTCAGCTAAATAAACATTGTTATTGTTTACCACGCCTTCACTCATTTGACGAACCCGGCCTTACCGACTGAGTCGGCAATAAACTCCTTCTCCGTCCCACCGGTGACCGTCGCACAAACCGAAGACGGTCACAAATTTTTGGTACGAAAGAACTTGATTTATAAATTATTTTTTGCTATATTCAATAAAAATTGGAATTTCATATTTATTAAGAATTGATGTTTACCCTATGATAATTGTTGGTTGGGCTTCAAATTTGAATTATTCAATATTAGGAGCGATTGGGTCAATTTCACAGTCAGATTCTTATGAAGTAAGTTTATTTTTTTAACAATATTTTCTGTAGTATACGTTTAAGATATATATACACAAAAATAATATAGAATAATACAAATATAAATATAAAAATATAAAAATACAATTAAAATAGAAAATAGAAAATAGAAAATAGAAAATATAAAAGAAAATAAAATAAAATAAAATAATAAAATAAAAGAAAATCAAATAAAAGAAAATAATAAATATAATATAAAAAGAAAAAATATATAAATAGAATATCACTAGAATATAAAAAAATATGAAATAAAAAAATAAAAATATAAAAATTCAATATAAAAAATACATTATAAAAAGAAAAAATGTAATAATAATAATAATAATTTAATTTATTACCCACTTTTGTGTTACAATTTAACGATCATATTCTCTTTCCATTTCATTCCTGTGATTGTGTCAGTGTAAGTCCTACCCTTCTAATGTATCCTGCTGTGTCTTAACAAATTTTTTTTTCTATTTTACAAGTGTTTCCTAATATATTTTATGTTGCATAATCTTCTTTTATCACTTTCCTGTTCTTCCCATCTTTTCCTTCTCCCTATTATCTCCTGTAGAATAGCCAAGTTTCTCCCTTCTCCTCTTATTACCTCTTTATGTGATGGAATTATCCCCCCCAACACAGAGAAATAATAATTTATTTTTATCGGATTATGTTTCGGACAATGTCGGAACAGATCGGCATTTTAAAAACCACGTATTCAGAGGAGGGAAAGAGAGAGCATTACATTAAACACTAAATTCGTGGAAGGAAAGAGAGAGCTTTACATTAAACACTAAATTCGTGGAGGGAAAGAGAGAGCAATACTTAGCGTCGCAGCGTCTCGCGCGATCGTGTGTAATTTGACTCCTCTGGAGCAGCCGCGCGGGATGATATCATTTGGTAGCGCGAAGAACGCCGAATCTTAAAATTAGGTGGCGAGGCGGAAGACGGGTAAATAAAATTGAGAAATAATATACGTTTAAGAAATATATATTGTTACAAATATTATATAAAAATAGAATACGAAAAATATAATTAAGATTTATTTGGCTTAATTATCCCACTCAATAACATCATCAGCAAATAGCTTAGTTAGTGATAAATCCACAGGAACTTGCACAGGGTCAGTTTGAACTGCAACAACGCTAACCCGAAGCTCCGATTTTTTATTCGCGCAAACGGTATTATAATCAATCTTTGTTTTAACGTTTCGCCAAACCACACTCTTTGGAGCACACACACGATTCCGCAGAGATATATTCCTATGTACATAATCATCATCATCATCATCATCATAACCATAGCTGTTATTGTCTAAAAAGGTTTGGTCCGCATATCGATTCAACCAATATTGTTCATCATCGTAGCGGTCATCCACGTAGTCATCTATTAGGTTACCATGTATTTTGTCAGCATTACGAAATACTTTTAAATAAATGTCGCCATCCTGATTAGCTTCCGCCTCATAAAGTTCTGCACATCGAATTTCTTCGGTTTGAACCGCAACATTTCGACACACCACATACACTTTCGGGCTGGATGAATGGATAACTGTCGCAGTAGCGGTGATCGTAGCGGTAGCTGGACGTTTCAAATTCATGGGCAACGACATAATCTGAAACCGATTTTTCTTATAATTCTCAAAGTTACTAACACAACGATTCACTAAAATATGATAATGGAAACTTACGGTATTAATCGATTGTATTTCTATGCGTTGAATGACTGACGATATCCTTCAAAAGCAATCTTCTTCAAAGCAATTTCACTTAGCACAAAAAATGAAAAAGGTGTTTAAAAAAAACGGTCAAAGTGACTGCACATCAACCACGATTAACAGACAACTGGTCTCACTGCATCTGTAAGCTCGCGCATGTAAAGTCATATCTTGAAACCGAAAAGTCCATTGCTTTGCAAAAGTAAGATGCCTTTGTTCTCCACATTCATTTTCGCTGACCATCCTCTCCTTATTCACACGCATCTTCTTCCCCTTCTTCTTTTGGACACATCATTCGACTAGATCATACCACTTTGAATGTATATCAAACGTTTATCGAACGGGCATTGAACGGCTTGGAACGTGTATCGAACGGGTATTGAACGGCTTGGAACGTGTATTGAACCACTTTGATCGTGCATCGAACGGCTTGGAACGTGTATCGAACGGGTATTGAACGGCTTTGATTGTGTATCGAACGGGTATCGAACGTGTATTAAACCACTTTCAACGCCTAACGTACCCCTCTCAACGTGTATTGAACCACTTTCAACGCCTAACGTACCCCTCTGAACGTGTATCGGACATCTATCAAACGTCTATCCTTCCACTTTCAACGCCTAACGTACTACTCTGAACATGTATTGGACATCTATCAAACGTCTATCGTACCACTTTTAACGTATTTTATATTTTTATATTTTTCTTTTTTTTCTTTCTATTTTTTCTTTTATTTTCTTTTATTTTCTTTTATACTTATATTTATATGGTATATTATATTCTTTATATTCTTTATATTCTTTATATTCTTTTATATTTTATATTGTCTTTTATATTCTTTTATATTGTATTTTTCTATTCTTTCTATTTTTATTATTTTCTTTTTACTATTTCTTTTAATTTTTTTCTTTTATATTTATATTTATATTTATTCTTATTTTTAATTATTTTTTATTTTATTTTATTATATTCTTTATTATATTCTATTTTTATATTCTTTTTATTATTAATATTATTATTTTATTTCATATTCTTTTATATTCTATTTTTATTATATTTTATATTTTTTATATTTTTCTTTTTATTATTTCTCCATTTTATTTAGCCGTCTTCCGCCTCCTTCTCTCGCCACCTAATTTTAAGATTCGATGTTTCCGAATTTTTGCTGATGCTGTATAATTCTTTCTATGATTCATACGTTCTTCGCGCCGTGAAAATGATATCATCCTGCACGACTGCTCCAGAGGAGTCAAATTACGCGTAATTGCGCGATAAGCTGCGACGTTAAATCGGAACGATTTAGAATGCTGTTTGCTTTAGAATGCTTGCTACATAATGGTTCGGAAAAATATTTCTGTTTGTTGTATAATAGTTCGCTATATCGATGATTAAAAAATTATTAATTCTCTGTGTTGGGGAAAAATTTCCATCATATATTGGTATGGGAAAAAAAAGTTTCTGCTGACGCCGCATAATTCTTTCTATGATTCGCGCTGCCAAATGATGTCACCTGCACGGCTGCTCCAGAGGATTAAAATTACACGCGATCGCGCGAGTGCTCTCTCTCTTTCTCTCCTCCGAATTTAGATTTTAATGTAATGCTCTCTCTTTCCCTCCTCCGAATACGTGGTTTGTAAAATGTCGATCTTCCCTGATCTTTCCGGCGTTATCCGATAAAGTATTAAATTATTTCTCTGTATATTGGTTTGGAAAAATATTTGGGGGACGTCCGCTTCCTCGGCCAGGTCTAAAAAAATATTTGGGGGTCATTCCCCCTCTAAAAACAAATTCGTTGGGTCCGACGTGGAGAGGTCTCCGCGGCGGCTCGGCCCGGACTGATCCCCTCCACGATTTCGGCATCCCCCACTCCGCGGTTCGTGCGCGCGCAATCGGTTATCCACTCCCCGCTTCCCCCCGCGCCAATGTTTCCCTCCACCGCACTCCCCCCGCGCCATCACTTCCCCCCGCCCCCGCGCTCCCCTCAGAGGACCTGAGTTGGAATCCCCATTACCCTACTACTTCTGTTTTATTAAATAAATAGCCATTGTTAAAGTTAAGTTGGATTTCACTCCTTTACTCTGTAATAACGAAACCTCACCTATCCTATACTCGAGGGGCGCCGCTCTTCTCTCGAGAACCAGTAACGATCAGTTGTCCCTGGCAATCGGACGTTACAGGTTGGATATTTTTGGTGACAGCGGTGGGATATTTGATTTCGTTCAGAAGGATTGTTCATTTAGAAGAAATATTTCGCATAGTAAAAACACTCCAAAAAGTGAGTAATTTTCTAGAAATTTTTTCTCTCTTAGTAAATTCTACGGAGACTTAAAATTCACAATGGCTGACGGGGAACTTGACCAAGCAATGGTAAACCTAGCAATCGATACTACAGCTCAGGGAGCTACAGAAACCATATAAATACTAGGAGACACAAACGCTCCAGAAAATTTGAACCCTCAAATTAATATAAATACAGCTACGAGTACATATCCTCAACTACCACATATTAGCTTACGCGATACAGCGGACACAGTCCCTTCTTTCAATGGCAGGAATATACCGATACATCAGTTCGCTAAAAGTTGTCGATATGCACGGCGCATGGTAAACCCAAACGCGGAATATGGGCTAGTTCAACTCATAAAGAATAAGCTTTTCGGGCAAGCCTCAAGAGTAGTCTTAAGCGGAGAATATAATTCAATTAACGACCTTATCTCTGTATTAAGCTCACGCTTTGCACCGTTACATACTTCTATTCAATTATACGGCGAACTATCAAAAATCGCGCAATTACCGACCGAAACAACAGTAGATTATGGCAGTCGTGTATCTAACTTACTCCTACAAATCAAACATTGTAACGCGATAGAAGTACCTACACATGAAGCTCAATTCAATATAACTGCAGAACAAAACTCTATTAAAGCCTTCCTAACGGGATTAAAGACCGAAGTACATAACAGAATATACGAACACACCTTCAGTAGTCTTGATCGCGCTATCAACGTCGCTATCAAAGCGGAGGCGGAGTTCAACGAAAACCAAACGCGAGCAAGAGTAGCACAGACCAACCAATGTGCGAACTGTCTTGGATATGGCCATGATGTCACCACCTGTAGTAGCGTAACAAACCTCACGGCAGAAGAATTGTCAACATTGTAACAGGACGGTGTAACGTCCCACGGGGACTCGAACCGTTAGAAACCGACCGTCGGTAAAGTAGGAACCGATCTCCGTTACCATGTAACCTATTTTCTATTACCGCGTAAATATATTATAAGACTTTTATATATAATTTATAATTTAGATGAATGTTAGAAAAACAATTATTATAAGAATATTAGGAATAATTAATTATAAGTATTAGTAAAAGCGCAAGACAAAATAATATGTAATAAGCAAGCAAAACGTAAAATAACAGATAGCGATTCACTGCGCATGCGCCAGCCCGCCAATTTCTCAGTATAAATAGAGGCGCACGCAGCACAGCGGGACATTCAAGCTACGAATACGCTCAAGTGACGAACGAATGCTCAAGCTTAGAGGCAGCTTAAGTTTCAACCAGGGGGATTCAGCTCGTTCCGGAAACGGCAGCGGCGGATCTCCAGTGTATAAAAGTTACTGGTGCTCCTCTTTGGTTTGCTCATTTGAAGTCATAGAACCTCGTTCTTACAAAGCCATCGAGCTCGCTCCGGAAACGGCAGCGGCCGAGCTCTGCAATATACATATATATACTTATTCAAATATTACGTAGCATTAGAATAAAAAACATAAAAATCCAAAAAGAGTATACATAGTCGTAGACCGTAAGCTATATTAATTATTATTTCATTGTTGTTACTATATTAATTATTGTTTTATTAAATAAATAAGCATTATTAAGTTTAAAAGCCGTAGATATCACTCTTTAGTCTGTAGAATAGAACCCCACCTATCCGTTACTTGAGAGGACGCCGCTCTCCCCTCGGGTACCTCGACATTCAGTTGTCCCCGGACAGCCGAACGTTACAACGGGATACGCAACGCATGAATGTAGGAACCATAACAGAGGCCAATACAATACATTCTGTGACTTCTGCCGAAGACCGGGACACATGACACAGGATTGTAGAAGTCGAAGCTACACAAATCGAGCTCCACAATCCAATACATACTGCGACCATTGCCAAAAACCAGGACACATGACACAGGATTGTAGAAGCCGAAGTTACACAAATAGAGCCCCACAATCCAACGTATACTGCAACCACTGCCAAAGACCAGGACACACAACGCAGGATTGCAGAAACCGAAGTTACACAAACAGGGCCCCTCAATCCAACGCATATTGCGACCACTGCCGAAGACCAGGTCATACAATACAAGAGTGTAGGAACAAAAATTATACAAATAGAACACAGCAGCCAGAAATATTCTGTGAATACTGCAAGTACAAAGGCCACACCATAGAACAATGCAGGAAAAAGATGTACTTCGATAAGAAGGATAAAGAAGAAACACAACCTCGTACGGTACGTCAACAAGCCATACTTAGACTAAAAACCGAACAGGTAAGGAAACCTCCTAGTATCCTTCTTTTTGATGTAGGATTCAGTGAAGAGCAGGCAACACTAATGATTAACACTGGATCCGACCTAAACGTAATTAAGAGGAGCGCCGTTTCATCCGACATTCCAATTTTTACGGACATACTCTTCGACCTCAGCACCATTGGGTATATCAAAATAAGGACTCTGAGCACAGAAATTATTCTCCACGTCGTGGGGGACCTTCCTATCAAACAGGATGGAATATTGGGGACGGATTTCTTTCAAACCAAAGGAGCAACGATCGACTACATGCATTCGGCAATAACCATTGGAAGAGAGACTGTTCCATTCATCGACCCAGAGACGATCACAATACCAGCAAGATCGAGAAGCCAAATATATGTACGAGTCCTTAATACGCAATCCAGCACAGGGTATATTCCAAAAATGAAAATTCACCCTAATTTACATATGGGTAATGCACTTGTATCAAACAACAACGGTGTAGCATACCTATTTGCAATAAATACATCTACAAAAGACATCAAAATTCCTGTACCATCTGTTGAATTGGAACCATTTGAAGAAGTACCTGTAGGAGAAGAAACATCGGACAAATACGAAAAACTCAACAGAATACACCAGCTACTTCAACTACTACGATTGGAACATTTAAATTCAGAGGAACGAGCCAGCATCGAGGAATTAATAAAAGAACATTCGGATAGATTCTACCTCCCAGGAGAAAAATTGGAAGCTACAAACAGAGTATACCATAGAATAGTAACGGAAAGCAACGTTCCTGTCTTCACTAGGCAATATAGATACCCTCAAGCATATAAAGAAGAAGTAAGGAAACAAACCACAAAATTACTTGAAAAGGAAATAATACAAGCTTCATCATCTCCTTATAATTCACCGATATGGATCGTACCTAAAAAGGAAGACGCACAAGGAAATATAAAATCCAGAATCGTAATTGATTTCAGGAAACTGAATGAACTAACAATTGGAGATGCGTATCCTCTGCCAAACATAACTGATATATTAGATCAGTTGGGAAGCGCGAAATACTTCTCCATATTTGATCTAGCATCCGGATTCCATCAAATTCCGATGCATCCAGATTCTCTACGATATATGGACACTATGAGTTCAACAGGATGCCATTCGGACTCAAAAATGCACCAGCTACCTTCCAAAGACTCCTGGACCAAGTATTAACGGGCCTTCAAGGAATAGAACTCTTTGTATATCTGGATGACATCGTAATATATGCCAGCTCTCTTAAAGAACACGCAACAAAGTTTAAACGCCTAATGAATAGACTAACGGATGCCAACCTCTATCTCCAACTAGATAAATGTGAATTCCTGAAAAAGGAAGTGTCGTGTCTAGGACATGTAATAGGAGAAGAAGGAGTCAAGCCTGACCCACGAAAAATAGTGGCCGTCAAGGAATTTCCAACACCTACAACGGTCAAAAACGTAAAGCAGTTCCTAGGACTGAGTGGTTATTACAGAAGATTCATCAAAGACTTCTCAAAAATTGCACGACCTCTGTCAAACCTGACCAAAAAGGACTACCAGTTTGAATGGACTCACAAGCAGCAAAAATCATTTGATATTCTGCGGGAAGCTCTCTGCAAGGAACCTATCCTACAATATCCAGACTTCGAGAAGACATTCATGTTCTTGAAATCGTTTTATAATCTTCGTGATAACGCAACGATTCACACCAAACACTTTTGCAATATCAACTTTTCTCTGGCCTGCTTTAAACATTTTAACTACTCTTTCTTTCGCAGTTTCAAATACCGGTTGAGTTTTGTCTCCGATTAACGAATCAATGCCACGCAGATGCCATGCAGTCATCAGTTCCAAGGGATTAAACATTTTAACTACTCTTTCTTTCGCGGTTTCAAATACCGGTTGAGTTTTGTCTCCGATTAATCGAATCAATGCCACGCAGATGCCATGCAGTCATCAGTTCCAAGGGATATCCAACATCTTACTAGATTATCACGAAAATTACAGACATTAAACACCGTTATTTGTTGTTAAAAATGATTATAAATTATGTTTCTTAACTTTTGTCACGTATGTTTCTTAACTTTTGTCACAAAGCTTTTGTTTCGTTTCTTCGACCAATATTAATTGTAGTCTTTAGACAAGTACATTCGAAAAAACATTTATTGTACGTTGATGTATGAAATGTTATCTCTATATGCTAATTTTAGTTACAACCTGTGTGTCTCAGAAGATGAAGAATATACAGTAGTTCCCAAACGATTATTTCGTTTCTTAACTTTTGTCAGTAAGTGTATATATATAAAGCGATGACACTTGGTAGGTTATAATTCAATAGTATCTGTTTAATTCCCCTGGCCGTCGCGAGAGGCGTCATGATCCCGAGGGTCGTCGAAACATGTGGTAGGCTCTCTTTTGTATTGGTTGAAGGTGTGCGTGTAACGCGTATATACGTATTATGTCGACAAAAGTCCTGTTGACGAAAAATTTCTTGGAGAAGGAGAAGAAGAAGAAGAAGAAGAATCTTACCGTTTCTGACAGATCCATGAGACGATATTATGATATCTCTGTTATGCGTGGACAGATTTTATTGAAATTTGGTCTTATTCGAAAGCTTATATGCGGTTTACATAAGAAAAATGCCATTAAATTTAGAAAATTTGCAGGCGTCATGAGATATTAATGAAATAAGTTTCAGGTTAGGTTGGAATAGCCGTTTCTCGAGTAAATGATAGCGGTAGCGACAGTCGACATATACAGGGTGTCTTTCCTGTACTTGGCGTCGAGACGCTACCGCGTCTCTAGATCTCCAGCTGGTCCTATTGGTTTACCTTTTGTGTTGATGAATCTTATGATGTATCCTTTGCCCATCCATAAATGATCCTCTACTTCCATGTTTTGTTTTTTGACAGGAATGTTTGACACTATTCTTGGTCTGCCTGTTGTGTGTTGTGATGGAATGGGTGATACTGGTGGAGGAGGAGATAATGGTGGAAGAGGAGATAGTGGTGGAAGAGGAGATAATGGTGGTGTAAGTATTCTCCCCTTCTTAATTTTTATGGGAGTTATAGGAGCCGTGTCAGTACTGGATTTTAATTTCCGTTTCTTTCTTTTAGGTGTGTGGTGAGTACTTGTGCCTGTTTCTGCATCAATTTTGGGAGGGTGTTTATAATTGTGGTTTGGTACTATGAAAGTCTCTTCTATTTCTTCTATTAAATCTTCGTCTTCCTTGATGTGAGGTATTCTGGATGCTCTTGTGTGGTTTCTGTGTTGAGAGGGTGTATGTACTTCTATATCTTCAGGAGGCGCGTGTACTTCTACTGGTACTGTGATTTGAGGGGGTGTATAAATATCGACGTTTTGTTTCTTTACCTCTGGTTGATATGAAGAGGTGTTTCTTTTTATTTTCCGTTTTAATTTTTGCCGTTTTGTGTTTATCGAGTCGCTTTCGTCGTATGATGAAGATTCAGAATCTGTTGAAATAATTCTAAGTTGTTTGTGTGGAGCTGGATTTCCTGAGGTTGAGGCTGTAGTATCTCGTTGTCGCGTGTTATGTTGATGGAACTGCTTTTGTTTTTTATTCTCGTGAGAATTTGTTTCTGAATGCGCTCGTTTGGCGTCTAAAGGTAATGCTATTGGATTTCTTGACAATGCGTCTGCGTTTGTGTTATATTTTCCTGGTTTATACAAAATTTTATAGTCGTATTCTGCAAGTTTTATTTTCCACCGCATTAACCGAGATGTTGGATTTGAAAGATTTTGTAACCATTCTAACGGTTTATGATCTGTTATTAAGTAGAATCTTCTGCCATAAACGTAGGGTCTGAAGTGAAATACCGCGTATATAATTGCTAATAGTTCTCGTTCGGTTGGAGAGTAACGAGTTTCTGCATCGTTTAAGACACGAGATGCGTAGGCTATTGGTAAATCTTTCCCGATTTCACCCTGGCTAAGAACTGCACCTACAGCAATACCTGAGGCGTCTGTTGTAATGTTGAATGTCTTCTCGAAGTCTGGATATTGTAGGATAGGTTCCTTGCAGAGAGCTTCCCGCAGAATATCAAATGATTTTTGCTGCTTGTGAGTCCATTCAAACTGGTAGTCCTTTTTGGTCAGGTTTGACAGAGGTCGTGCAATTTTTGAGAAGTCTTTGATGAATCTTCTGTAATAACCACTCAGTCCTAGGAACTGCTTTACGTTTTTGACCGTTGTAGGTGTTGGAAATTCCTTGACGGCCACTATTTTTCGTGGGTCAGGCTTGACTCCTTCTTCTCCTATTACATGTCCTAGACACGACACTTCCTTTTTCAGGAATTCACATTTATCTAGTTGGAGATAGAGGTTGGCATCCGTTAGTCTATTCATTAGGCGTTTAAACTTTGTTGCGTGTTCTTTAAGAGAGCTGGCATATATTACGATGTCATCCAGATATACAAAGAGTTCTATTCCTTGAAGGCCCGTTAATACTTGGTCCAGGAGTCTTTGGAAGGTAGCTGGTGCATTTTTGAGTCCGAATGGCATCCTGTTGAACTCATAGTGTCCATATATCGTAGAGAATCTGGATGCATCGGAATTTGATGGAATCCGGATGCTAGATCAAATATGGAGAAGTATTTCGCGCTTCCCAACTGATCTAATATATCAGTTATGTTTGGCAGAGGATACGCATCTCCAATTGTTAGTTCATTCAGTTTCCTGAAATCAATTACGATTCTGGATTTTATATTTCCTTGTGCGTCTTCCTTTTTAGGTACGATCCATATCGGTGAATTATAAGGAGATGATGAAGCTTGTATTATTTCCTTTTCAAGTAATTTTGTGGTTTGTTTCCTTACTTCTTCTTTATATGCTTGAGGGTATCTATATTGCCTAGTGAAGACAGGAACGTTGCTTTCCGTTACTATTCTATGGTATACTCTGTTTGTAGCTTCCAATTTTTCTCCTGGGAGGTAGAATCTATCCGAATGTTCTTTTATTAATTCCTCGATGCTGGCTCGTTCCTCTGAATTTAAATGTTCCAATCGTAGTAGTTGAAGTAGCTGGTGTATTCTGTTGAGTTTTTCGTATTTGTCCGATGTTTCTTCTCCTACAGGTACTTCTTCAAATGGTTCCAATTCAACAGATGGTACAGGAATTTTGATGTCTTTTGTAGATGTATTTATTGCAAATAGGTATGCTACACCGTTGTTGTTTGATACAAGTGCATTACCCATATGTAAATTAGGGTGAATTTTCATTTTTGGAATATACCCTGTGCTGGATTGCGTATTAAGGACTCGTACATATATTTGGCTTCTCGATCTTGCTGGTATTGTGATCGTCTCTGGGTCGATGAATGGAACAGTCTCTCTTCCAATGGTTATTGCCGAATGCATGTAGTCGATCGTTGCTCCTTTGGTTTGAAAGAAATCCGTCCCCAATATTCCATCCTGTTTGATAGGAAGGTCCCCCACGACGTGGAGAATAATTTCTGTGCTCAGAGTCCTTATTTTGATATACCAATGGTGCTGATAGACCGCTTGTGATGCATTGAGGTCGAAGAGTATGTCCGTAAAAATTGGAATGTCGGATGAAACGGCGCTCCTCTTAATTACGTTTAGGTCGGATCCAGTGTTAATCATTAGTGTTGCCTGCTCTTCACTGAATCCTACATCAAAAAGAAGGATACTAGGAGGTTTCCTTACCTGTTCGGTTTTTAGTCTAAGTATGGCTTGTTGACGTACCGTACGAGGTTGTGTTTCTTCTTTATCCTTCTTATCGAAGTACATCTTTTTCCTGCATTGTTCTATGGTGTGGCCTTTGTACTTGCAGTATTCACAGAATATTTCTGGCTGCTGTGTTCTATTTGTATAATTTTTGTTCCTACACTCTTGTATTGTATGACCTGGTCTTCGGCAGTGGTCGCAATATGCGTTGGATTGAGGGGCCCTGTTTGTGTAACTTCGGTTTCTGCAATCCTGCGTTGTGTGTCCTGGTCTTTGGCAGTGGTTGCAGTATACGTTGGATTGTGGGGCTCTATTTGTGTAACTTCCGCTTCTACAATCCTGTGTCATGTGTCCTGGTTTTTGGCAGAAGTCACAGAATGTATTGTATTGGACTCTGTTATGGTTCCTACATTCATGCGTTGCGTATCCCGTCCTGTTACAATGTTGACAATTCTTCTGCCGTGAGGTTTGTTACGCTACTACAGGTGGTGACATCATGGCCATATCCAAGACAGTTCGCACATTGGTTGGTCTGTGCTACTCTTGCTCGCGTTTGGTTTTCGTTGAACTCCGCCTCCGCTTTGATAGCGACGTTGATAGCGCGATCAAGACTACTGAAGGTGTGTTCGTATATTCTGTTATGTACTTCGGTCTTTAATCCCGTTAGGAAGGCTTTAATAGAGTTTTGTTCTGCAGTTATATTGAACTGAGCTTCATGTGTAGGTACTTCTATCGCGTTACAATGTTTGATTTGTAGGAGTAAGTTAGATACACGACTGCCATAATCTACTGTTGTTTCGGTCGGTAATTGCGCGATTTTTGATAGTTCGCCGTATAATTGAATAGAAGTATGTAACGGTGCAAAGCGTGAGCTTAATACAGAGATAAGGTCGTTAATTGAATTATATTCTCCGCTTAAGACTACTCTTGAGGCTTGCCCGAAAAGCTTATTCTTTATGAGTTGAACTAGCCCATATTCCGCGTTTGGGTTTACCATGCGCCGTGCATGTCGACAACTTTTAGCGAACTGATGTATCGGTATATTCCTGCCATTGAAAGAAGGGACTGTGTCCGCTGTATCGCGTAAGCTAATATGTGGTAGTTGAGGATATGTACTCGTAGCTGTATTTATATTAATTTGAGGGTTCAAATTTTCTGGAGCGTTTGTGTCTCCTAGTATTTATATGGTTTCTGTAGCTCCCTGAGCTGTAGTATCGATTGCTAGGTTTACCATTGCTTGGTCAAGTTCCCCGTCAGCCATTGTGAATTTTAAGTCTCCGTAGAATTTACTAAGAGAGAAAAAATTTCTAGAAAATTACTCACTTTTTGGAGTGTTTTTACTATGCGAAATATTTCTTCTAAATGAACAATCCTTCTGAACGAAATCAAATATCCCACCGCTGTCACCAAAAATATCCAACCTGTAACGTCCGATTGCCAGGGACAACTGATCGTTACTGGTTCTCGAGAGAAGAGCGGCGTCCCCTCGAGTATAGGATAGGTGAGGTTTCGTTATTACAGAGTAAAGGAGTGAAATCCAACTTAACTTTAACAATGGCTATTTATTTAATAAAACAATAACAGATTAATAGTAATTACAGCTATGATTATATGTTATATATATATATATATATATGTGTGTGTTTTGAATTATGTACAAGTTATCTATCCGCGTTGCAGTGTAATGCCGCTGCCGTTTCCGGGGCGAGCTCTTACTCTTGGCAACGATAGCTTCAGGAACGGCCGCTGCCGTCTCCGGGGCGAGCTCGATCTCTTAGCTATGTCTGCTGTAAGAACGGCCGCTGCCGTCTCCGGGGCGAGCTCGTACTCTTGGCAACGATAGCTTCAGGAACGGCCGCTGCCGTCTCCGGGGCGAGCTCGATCTCTTAGCTATGTCTGCTGTAAGAACGGCCGCTGCCGTCTCCGGGGCGAGCTCGTACTCTTGGCAATGATAGCTTTAGGAACGGCCGCTGCCGTCTCCGGGGCGAGCTCGTTCACTTAGCTATGTCTGCTGCTAGAGCGGCCGCTGCCGTTTCCGGGGCGAGCTCGCTTCTGTTGGCAGAGTAGAAGAAGTGACTACTGTGCTTCGTGCGCTCCCTTTTATACCCCAGTTTTGGCGGACTGGCGCATGCGTTGTATATTACTTTCTTAATTAACAGTTTGTTTGTCTATCGCTTTACATTCTTAGTCTAGATCTTTATCAGTATTTGTATTTGTTTATTTTTAATCTTATTCTAATATTGGTTTCATTACTACTTGCTTAATTACTAGGTTAGATGTACATAGGTTAAGTAACGCTGTTTTATCGACAGTCGGTAACGCCGGGTTCGAGTCCGCGTCGGACGTTACATCCGGATCAACAAATGGAATAGTTTCCGTTCCGATAGTTATTGTGGATCTCGTGTAATCTATAGTTGCCCCGTTAGTTTGAAAGAATTCTGTTCCCAATATTCCATCCTGTTTAATAGGGAGATCTTCCACGACATGGATGATGATTTCTGTATTTAAGGTTCTGACCTTAATATACCCTATGGTACTGAGTAGGCCGCCCGTAATACCATTGAGGTCGAACAAAGTGTCCGTGTAGATTGGTATATTCGGTGAAACAGCACTTCTTTTAATGACGTTGAGATCAGATCCGGTATCAATCATTAGCGTTGCTTGTTGGTCGTTGAAGCCTGCATCAAAGAGGAAGATACTAGGAGGTTTCTTTACTTGTTCCGTTTTTAATCGGAGTACAGCCTGCCTACGTACCATACGAGGTTGTTCCTCCTTTTCTTTCCTTTCGAAGTACATCTTTTTCCTGCATTGATCCACTGTATGGCCTCTGAACTTGCAATATTCACAGAATACTTCCGGTTTTTGCATCCTATCTGCATAATTTTTACTCCTACATTTTTGCATTGTGTGACCCGATCGTCGACAATAATCACAATATACGTTAGACTGAGGAGCTCTGTTCGTGTAGCTTTGGCTTCTACAATCTCGCGTTATGTGACCTGTTCTTCGGCAATTATCACAGTACACGGTAGATTGAGGGGCTCTATTCGTGTAACTTCGGCTTCTACACTCTTGCGTCATGTGACCTGACATTCGGCAGAAGTCACAGAATGTATCGTTTCGTATTCCATTTCGTGCTCCGTTTCGGATTCTGCATTCCTGTGTTGTATGTCCCGTCCTATTACAATGTTGACAGGTTTTTTGTTGCCAGTTGGTCCGTGAAATTCGGCTGCTGCAAGCGGTGGCAATATGGCAGTATCCAAGGCAATTCGTACATTGGTTAGCCTGTGTTATTCCTGCTGCTTCTCTTGCTCGTATCTGATTTTCGTTGTATTCTGCTTCGGCTTTAATGGCGACGTTGATAGCGCGATCAAGATTGCTGAAGGCGTGTTCTTGTATTCTATTATGTATTTCAGTTCTTAATCCCGTTAGAAAGGCTTTAATGGTGTTTTGTTCTGCGGTTACATTGAATTGTATTACGTGCGTAGGTACTTCTATCGCGTTGCAATGCTTAATCTGAAGAAAGAGATTGGACACACGGCTACTGTAATCTACCGTTGTTTCATTAGGTAATTGAGCAATTTTTGACAATTCACCATATAACTGTATGTAATGGTGCGAATCGTGATTCTAATACCGAAATGAGATCATCAATTGAATTATAATCTCCACTCAAAATTACTCTAGAAGCTTGTCCGAAAAGCTTATTTTTTATGAGTTGAACTAATCCATACTCTGCATTCGGATTAACCATGCGTCGTGCATGTCGACAGCTCTTTATGAACTGGTGTATTGGTATATTTCTACAATCAAAAGAGGGGACTGTGTCCGCAGTATCGCGTAGACTAATGTGTGGTAGATGAGGATATGTATTCGTAGACGTATTCATATTAATTTGAGGATTTGAAGGTTCTGGAATATTTGCATCTACTGAAATAATTTCTGGAGTTCCTGTAGTCTCCTGAGTTTCTGTATTGAGCGATAGGTTAGCCATTGCGTCTCCAAGTGTGTCAGGCATTGTGAAGTCTTCAAGCCTCCGTAGGATTTAGATAAAAGAAAGAAAAAATTTCTGAGAAAATACTCACTTCTGGAGTAATTTCACTAATGAATTTATCTTCTAAACGAAATCAGAGATCCCACTGCTGTCACCAGAAAATATCCGACCTGTAACGTTCAACTGTCCGGGGACAACTGAGCGTCGACAGATTCTCGAAAGGAGAGCGGCGTCCCCTCGAGTGTTGGATAGGTGGGGTTCTATTTCTACGGTTAAGGAGTAAAATCCACGGCTTAACGTAACAATGTCTGTTTATTCTAAAACACTTATTCTAATAGCGATAACAAATAATTAATATTTCCTATAGTCTACGATTATATAACTTATTTTTGGTTTTATTGTTTTTTTGTGTTAAATATGAATATAATGAATGTATATATATCTATATATATATATAATTTCTATCATATATATATATATATGCGTTTGGGAAAAAATGTCTATCATATATATATATCATATATCATATATAAAATTTCTATCATATATATGCGTTTGGAAAAAATTTTCTATCGTATATATATATGATATATGATATATATATCATATATATGACATATATGATATATATATCATATATATGACATATATGATATATGATATATATATCATATATATGACATGTATGATATATGATATATATGATAGAAATTTTAATAAAATATATCATATATGATATATATGATATATGATATATATGATATATGATATATATGATAGAAATTTTTTCCCAAACGCATATATATGATAGAAATTTTTTCCCAAACGCAGAGAAATAATACTTTTTAGAAACGTTATATATATATATATATATATATATCACATATCATATCTATATATGTATGATAGAAATTTTTTCCCAAACGCATATATATATATATGATAGAAATTTTTTCCCAAACGCAGAGAAATAATACTTTTTAGAAACGTTATATATATATATATGTACAGAGGTATGTTGCAGTGTACTGCCGCTGCCGTTTCCGGGGCGAGCTAGTACTCTTGGCAACGTCTGCTGCAAGAAGGCCGCTGCCGTGTCCGGGGCGAGCACACTTCTCTCGGCAGAGTCTTACTCTTACTTTGATTCGTGTATTACAGTGCAGGGCCGCTGCCGTCTCCGGGGCGAGCTCAATACTCTGTAATACTAGCTTTAGGAACGGCCGCTGCCGTTTCCGGGGCGAGCTCGATTCTCTTAGCTAGGTCTGCTGCTAGAAGGCCGCTGCCGTTTCCGGGGCGAGCACACTTCTGTTGGCAGAGCATTCGAATGACCCGCTTAGCTGCGTACGCCTCTTTTATACTCGAGAATTGGTCGGTTGGCGCTTGCGCAGTGAGTCGCTGTTTGTTACTTTGTATTTTATTCGCTTATTACATCGTATTTTGTTTTGTTCTTTTACCAATACTTATAATTAATCATTCTTAATATTCTTATAATAATTATCTTTCTAATATTCGGTTGAATCGCTAATTATGTACAAAAGTATTAATAATTAGTTTGCGCAATATGTTTGACGGTCTGTATGGTAATATAAATCGGTTTCTACTTTACCGACAGTAGAGTTTTATTGGTTTAAGTCCCCGTGGGACGTTACAGTAGTATAATTCGGAAGAGGATCTCGATACACGTCTACTTGCAATGGCGTCTGTTTATCAAGTGAAGGGTTGACAGGCGATCGATCCGATCGCCTTCTTCTCGCTGTCCTCTTGTCTCGGTCGCGAGCACCAGCGGGCCAGGGAATTCCATCCATAGGGTGCTCGCAACAATACGTATACGCGTTACACGCACACCTTCAGCCAAAACGGAACTAATACATGTTTCGTTCGTCGATTCGTCGACTCTCGGGATCATTCGGCAGGGATCGTCGTCCGTCATTGTACATATATATATACCTATGTATACATGAAAAGAAAAGGGGAATTACTGAAAAATTTAGATCAGAAATGGAGGTATCTACCAGTAGTTCCGAGGTAGCAAAGGACATTCAGGTGTCAGTAGAGGTTCACCCCTCTCCTGGACAAATCGGTCATCCACCGACAGCCCCTAAACCAACCACCCTTAACCGCCCTCGCAGCCCACACTGCATGGAAATAGATACTATGCAAAAAGATTGGGATCAAATAATGGAGATCACTGAAAACGAGGAAGTGCCGGGAAGCCACATTTATCGAGAGCCTCCCAAAATAAACTCTAGCAATAGTAGCAGCAGCAAGAGAAATAGTCCACCAATCAGGGGAAGGAAATATTGTACGAGAGAATCTAGTGGAACATTAACAGGACCAATATCTCCAGTCACAATAAGGAAAGACTCAATCAATAATTTCAAAACATTTATCGGTCCACCCCGACAGCAAATACCACCCCGACAGCAAATACCGCCCCGACAGCAGATATCACGGCGACAGCAAATATCACCACGACAACAAATTCTGCCACAACAGCAAACATTACCAAAAATAATTCACCAAGAATTGCTTCAAGGTAGGGTCAAGGAAATCTCAGATCATTTATGGATGAGAAGGGAAGCCGCGGGAATATTCATCACTATACACGGCAAACCACTGGGCGAGGAAAGTACAGAGTTTTTAAATAAGGAGCAAATCAAGATTACCTTACCTCTGCCACTACAGGCAGGAAACGTTATAGAAATTCTTAAGCCAGGACGGACCATTTTAGGAATGGTAATGCCAGATCAACCAACTGAAGAAGCCTGCCACACCATGATTAGGAACCTATATATCAAATTAACACAAGAAAACATTAACAAAATTTCATTACCCAAAACAGAAATTAATATATCATGGGAAAAATTAAAACAGATGATCACACTAAGGTTCTTACAAACAAATATCAGCATCACAATCTGCAATGGCACTATACAAATGCCATCAGAACGGGATCGCCTAATGATAATTATGGAAAACCACGAGTCACCAGTAGGAGGCCATAAAGGGGTAACCAAAACCTATAACAGAATAAGGAACCTATACCATTGGCCGAATATGAAAAAGGACGTGAGGCAACACATTAAAACATGTATAAATTGTCAAAAGAAAAAACTAGTGCGAGTTAAAACTAAGGAACCAATGGTAATTACAGATACGCCACTAGATGCCTTTGACAAGATATCCATGGATATCGTGGGACCATTGCCACTCACAAAAGCAGGGAAAACATATATACTCACCATTCAGGATAATTTAACAAAATTCTCACTAGCAGTACCGTTAGTCTCATTCACAAGCGAAGAAATAGCTCAAGCATTCACCACACATTTCATATGTCAATTCGGATGCCCAAAAGCCATTCTCACGGATCAAGGATCTTCACTTGTCAGTTCTCTCATGCAAAAGTTAGCAAGGGCTCTTAACATCAGGCAGTATAAAACCTCAGCGTTCCATCCACAGTCAAACGGTTCCCTGGAAAGAAGCCATCATGTCTTGGTTGAATATTTGAAGCATTACATAACCAAAGAAAAACAATGGGACCAGTGGTTACCACAAGCAATGTTCTCTTATAATACAAGTATACACGAGAGCACCAAATATACCCCTGACGAATTAGTATACGGTAGAAAGGCCAGACAGCCATGAAGTTTAACACCCAACGATTCATTAGCAACATACCCAGACTTTGTAGATAGGTTAGTTACTAAACTGTTCAATATTCGCGAATTGGGACGACACAATCTAAAAAACTCAAAATATCGCCAAAAATATTATTACGATCGAAAAATATCATCAATTAAGTATCACAAAGGCGAGAAAGTTATGCTTCTAAACCCAAAAAGGCACAAATTTAGCGACGAATACACTGGGCCATACACGATCGTGGAAATCTTAAAGAACAACAATGTAAAGATAGCTGTGAGCCCCCGTCGAACTAATGTTGTCCATCAGGACAGAGTTAAAAAGGCCTATACAATATAAGTGAATAAACTCTAATTAAATAAAATCAAATTATTAAAATAAAAACGTAGTGTGTCGGTACAGAGAAAATGTCGATGAAATCGCCGGAAGAAAAGTGGCTTAACCGCCCTCGCAAGGAGGAGACAAATAAGGACCACTACACTAAATTGTTGGAAATGGTTTGCTTAAAAGCCAAATGGCCGGGCTTTCGAACTGACCGAAGCGACCTTTACCGCCGAAAAATTTGTTATCCGTGTTACAAAAATTTGGACGCCGAGGACACCGAGTATTACACCCCCGCTACCCGACACCTCCTTACGCTACGAAGGAACTTCATACATTTTAAATATTGTATGATTTGTACGAGGTAATCAGGAATCAGGAAGCCCTTGATTTGGGATTGCCATTAAATGTTTTAGAGGCTCATGAGCGAGGCCAACCTCGGCCTCAATAAATTTTCTTTTTTTTTTCTACCTAAATACCGAATTCCAACATAATTATTTCAACCTTCATATCCATACCAAACGAACGAAAACGTTAGTGTTACGTAGAAACCTTTTATGAATGAGCAAAAGAAGGATAGTATATACCGCGGTCAATGGGACGACGACGAAAACAAACCGTGCATTCCTGAACAATAGATAAACAGAGTAACATAGAAATAGAGTAAGACAGCAAACTTTCGCGGAATCCCGTACCCCAAACAATGCAAGAGAGAGTAGCATTCTTAATAAAAGAAGACACGAGACATAAGGGGAACATATAGTAAATAATGGGGATAGTACCGTGTAAGGAGAATAGTAACGACAGGCTTCATTCGATCTCGAGTACCTTTGACAATCAGTCGCATTATTCAGAAATTTTCAATTCAATCCAGTATTAGAGTTTATCATGCCAAACCGATCAGGCAAAAAGCTAAAACGCGTTAGAACCCTAACAGCACCATCAACGCCACCAAGGCCATCAAGGCCATCAACGCCATCAACGCCATCAACGCCGTCAACACCATCAACGCCATCAACGCCATCAACACCGTCAACGCCATCAACGCCGTCAACATCGCCAACCCCATCAACAACTATATTATGGAAATTGCGCGAAATCGCAGTACCAGAAATAGATTGGCAGCCATATAAGAATCTCTCCCGTTCAGATCCACGACAACGCGCATGGAAATACATATTTCTATTTGGCACTGGGAACGTACCATCTACCACGACAGGAGGGATGTCCGAGCCAAGCGAAGACGTGAGTACCTTTCAACGTATGGAAGAAGAAGTGGAAGATCAAACCTTCCACATTAACGAGTAGTCTGTCAAATTAAAATCCATAAAACTACATCTCTCGGGACGAGAGAAAACCCGGGCGGCGAGATGTAACGTACCGCTACGAACCGCCGTACATTTTTCCTATCTCTTTTCTAACTAAGTGTTATATTCATTCTATTATACTTACATTTACCTAAAGTGTAAACTAGCATTTATGACGCATGCGCATAACTAACCGTGAACTCACTGCCGCGAATAACCCAAGCGCGCGCGCACAGACCGCGCGCTATACCGGACGCCGAACGAACTGAGCGTAGTACGCGAACCGGCGGGAACCGGAAGCTAATTCTAATTGGTGCACTCAACCGGACGCCGAATAAACCGAGCGTAGTACGTGAACCGGCGGGAACCGGATCCCATTTCTAATTGGCGCACTAGTCCAGATGACTAGTGATTGGCTGGAGCAAGGTATCGCAGAACTGTATAAAAACGAGCCTGCCAGCAGCTTAGACTCAGACTGGGTTCTGCTACCGAAGTAGTAAGGCTAGGAGAGTTCCAACGCAGGTCCTCTGAGGGGGGCGCGGGGGCGTGGGGAAGTGAGGGCGCGCGGGGGAGTGCGGTGGAGGGAAACATGGGCGCGGGGGGAGCGGGGAGTGGAAGACCGGTTGCGCGCGCATGAGCCGCGGAGTGGGGGAAGCCCAAATCGTGGAGGGGATCAGTCAGGATCGAGCCGTCGCGGAGACCTCTCCAGACTGGACCCACCGCTGGAAAGTTGTTTTTAGAGGGGGCATGACCCCCGAAAATATTTTCCGACTTAACCGATGAAGCGGACGACCCCACAGAATTTTTTTTCCCCCAAATATTGTTTCTAAGTAGCAAACAAATATACATCATGCACCAACGAAATATGATACTTTATATATATATATAGATATATATATATATATATATATATATATATATATAACGTCTAATCTTAAAATTATGTGAAGGGGAAAGAAGGAGGATGGATGATGTGAAAATAAATTTTCCGCAGCGTATCGCGCGATTACGCGTAATTTGACTCCTCTGAAGCAGTCGTGTAGGATGATGTCATTTGGTAGCGCCAAGAACGAAATAAAATTATGAGGCGTCAGCAAGAATTCAGAAACGTCGAATCTTAGAATTAGATGGCGAGAGAAGGAGGCGGCAGACGGGTAAATAAAATTGAGAAATAATATATGGTTAAGAAATTTTATTTAAAATTAAAAGAATATAATTTAACATTTTTCCTACGAGCATCAGCTAGAATATCATTGATGGCACATGCTAACAGTTCGCAATCTATATGATAATCCTCACAGTAATGTTCACTATCACGTATGATTTTAGCAGCATGACGCGCGTCTAACGTTTCGCAGGCAACATCGCTCTGCTGTAGCACGTTAACAAAAGTTTTAAATTTCGTCTGCACATCTCTTACATTTTGATACAGCCGCAAATATACATAGCTTACACATGGCTCAAGATTTAATAAAAATGTTACTGTATCCGGTTTGAAATACAACGGCTTATCATGTAGCATCATCCTTACAATTGGAGAATTATAGATCTTACAAAAATCTATCGTTAATTTATCCATATGCATCGAAGGTGATCCAGGTAATCGCGAACGTTCTTCAATGGCTGTACGACTACTGCATAGCGCATGTCATGTACACCATGGTAACGTGAGATACATCCCACGATTGTCGCCGAGAACAATTTCTACATCGATCGTAGGTCCTACGCTGATTCCAATTTCCAAATATTTGCTGCCCATGAATGTTAATGCGTATCTTCTGACCATGATACGCGATGTTCGGCGCAGGCTAAGAGAGCAATCAAAGATATGAAATTGTTTGCACAAACATAAAAAAATTTAAGAATATGTCAGAATTAAGCCTTACCAAACAACTGTATCCTCCCCGCATTGAGCTACACCATCATCCTGCATGATCGGAACGTAATAATTCATACGTCCGGCGTTTCCTTCGACACTAGTACTGCACATTTTTTTTTCAGAGTAGTATTTGTTCCGTCGAAAGTCACTGAGGCTACTGAGCGATTGATGGAATAGCGTCAGGGAGCCGTCTTAAATAGCGGTGTGATTGCTTCCCCCACCACAACATTTTATTTTAAAACTTCCAACTTTTCCATAATGTTTTTCAATCTTAACGATGCAGCATATCGCACGATCATATGTAATTTGAGTCTCACCCTCAAGGATAAAAGTCTTGGCACGTGTTGAATGTAATATAATACTTTTGAAAGCGTCGAATCTTAGAATTAGGTGTCAGCAGAAACTATGTCGTATGATTTTGCGCGCTAATTCGTCATAAGCGTGAATCATAGAAAGAATTATGCTGTATCAGCGGAGATTGGAGGCATAAGTATGCGCTCCAAACTGCGCAAAGCCTCAAATCGTTGCAACGTGTTGCGTGGAAAAGATATCACATTTACATTCCATTTACGATCATGGGAAGAATTCGCACAAGTAGAACGCCAATTGTTGGATCAATCCGAACGATTGATTTTGCGAGAAGAATACCTCGCGTGGGAAGAACGGTGCAATGAGTGTATAGAATCGTTGTAAGAACACAGCCGAGTGAAACGTCCTCGATTATCGATTGGGGTTCGACAATAATTGGTTGCTCGAATCGCGCGGCTCGAAGGACTAAAATATTCGCTGCGCGGACGTTTCGTGCGTGAAGGTGCCGGACATTCGAGCACAGGACTTTTGTGGCGCGAAATAGACACTGCGTTCGATAGCCGCGTATTAACTGGTGCAGTGCTAAATTCGAATTACATCGAGCCGCGCAATTTCCTCCAAGATGCAGCGACCATTGTGTTGGAGCATGTTCGGGGCGCTTTGAGGAAACATCGAAACCTCAAAGTGAACACGGTGTTTAACGGCGAATTTGTGGCGGGTGACAAGCATGCATGTAAAAGCATCAATACCCGAAACTGTGAACTCTTCCGCACATCCGATCTGCAGGAGTGGTACCAGCGATGCGTTATCGAACCCACCCTGGCATCGTTGGAAGAGTTCCAGGAACGCGACAGTGGATGGGCATTGACGAGAATCCTCAATCTGACTGTCAATGTTAACAAGTACAATCCGCTGCGCGCGGGGTGTCACTACAAGTTACCGAAGAAATTGTTGCTAAAAAATGCAACAATTAGTGTACAATCCACAGACAATGCGTGTTTCGCGTGGGCAGTGGTCGCCGCTCTCCATCCTGCTGAACGAGACACCGCGCGCCAAAGTTCATACCCAGACTATGCTTCCGTGCTAAATCTCCAGGGTATTGAGTTTCCAATGTCCCTGGAGCAAATTGGGAAGTTTGAGCGGCAGAACGAAATCTCCATAAACGTGTACAGTTTCGAGGAGCGACTGGAGAAGGACACCGAGAGGATAACTGTTGCAGTCTTTCCGCTGCGTCTCGCCAGCCAAAAGAGGGATCGACACATCAACCTGCTCTACACACCGAATCAAGAGCACGGTGATGTAGGGCACTTTGTGCTGATCAAGAACTTGTCCCGACTGGTGAGCGCACAGCTGAACAGACACAATGGAAAGAAATTCATCTGTGACCGGTACGTATATAAACTTGTGTAATGTTGAAATGTCTCGCAAAAAAAATTAAATAAATTTTTTTTTATGGTTTTGCAGATGCTTGCATTACTTTGGATCCGTCGATAAGTTGGAGGCCCATGCAGTGGACTGTGGGAATATGAATAACTGTGCCATTCTGTTGCCCAGCGAAGGCAACAATTTCCTTAGTTTCAAGAACCACTGCATGAAGGAGCGACATCCATTCGTGGTGTATGCAGATCTCGAGTGCATCATCGAGAAAACGGAAGACCGCATGAAGGGTGATGCGGATTCTAAATTACATGCGTACCAGCACCACAAAGTGCATAGCATCGCTATCGATGTATCGATGTCGCCGCGACGCGGATTGTATTTCATGGTTCGTCGACGAACTAAAAAATTTTTCAAATTTTGCCAAACCCATTTTAACCAATAATGCTTCTATGGAGAAGTTGACGAAAGACCAGTGGATAACATTTCGCAATGCAACAAATTGTCATATATGCGAAGAGCCATTCGAGGCTGATGATGTACGAGTTCGCGATCATTGTCATATATCCGGGCGGTTTAGAGGACCCGCACATTCGAAATGCAATTTAAAATATAAAAATGCGTTTTACATCCCCATAGTTTTTCATAATTTATCTGGCTATAATTCGCATTTCATTATCATGGAAATAGCTACCGCTTTCAAAGGTCACGTTGATGTATTACCAATAACTAAGGAAAAGTATATTTCTTTCACAAAAAATGTTGAAGATCCGGCTGAATCAGATTCACGAAATCATATTAAATTGCGATTTATCGATTCATACAAATTTCTCAATACCAGTCTCGACAAATTAGCATCTTTTCTTAACACAGATCAATTAAAAATTTTACGGTCTCAATTTGAAACATTATCCATTGAAGATTTCAATTTATTAACGCGAAAGGGTGTCTTTCCATATGAATACCTTGATTGCGCGAACAAGCTGCAGGACCCATGCTTACCACCGCGCGAGTCATTCTACAGTTCGTTAACGGGTGAGACTGTATCCGAAAGCGATTACGCGCATGCCGAGACTGTTTGGCAACGTTTCGGGATTAGAACCTTGGGCGAATACAGTGACTTGTATTTGAAAACAGATGTCTTGTTATTAGCAGATATTTTTGAAAATTTTCGCGAAAGTTGTATCAAGAGTTATGGATTAGATTCAGCGCATTATTATACATTACCTGGTTTCACGTGGGATGCTATGTTAAAACATACCAAAATTACATTCGAATTGCTCACCGACGTTGATATGGTCATGTTTATCGAACGCGGTATACGCGGGGGTTTAAGTCAATGTTCCGGAAGATATGCACAAGCCAATAACAAGTACATGCCATCTTACGACGCATCGGAACAGTCATCGTACTTGATGTACTTTGACGTGAACAATTTGTATGGATGGGCAATGTGTCAGCCCCTGCCATACGCTAAATTTCAATGGGTCGAAGATGTTGCAAATTTTGATGTGTCTTCGATCGCTGTCGATTCGCCCACGGGATACATTCTCGAGGTAGATCTTGAATATCCGCAACGTCTGCACGATGCTCATGCAGATCTACCATTCTGTCCGACGCGTGCCAAACCACCTGGCAGCAGACAGGACAAGTTACTCGCGACATTATACGATAAGCAGCGTTACATTATCCATTATCGCAACCTGCAGCAGTGCGCGCGTCACGGTCTTCGTATTACAAAGATACACCGCGTGCTTCAATTCGCTCAATCTCCCTGGCTCCGCGATTACATCGAACTAAATACACGGTTCAGAACAGGCGCGACAAACGATTTTGAGAAAAATTTATACAAATTGATGAACAACGCGGTATTTGGTAAAACTATGGAAAATGTACGAAATCACGTGGATGTAAAACTTTTGACGCATTGGGAAGGGCGATATGGTGCGGAGGCAATGATTGCGAAACCGAATTTCCACAGCAGAAGCGTATTTTCGGAAAATTTAATAGCTGTTGAATTGCGAAAAGTCGAGGTGAAATTCAACAAACCGATATACGTGGGTATGTGCATTCTGGACATATCGAAAATTGGTTTGTATGAATTTCACCTTAATTACATGTCTCCACTGCTCGCTCAAAATTGTAAAATTCTGTATACCGACACTGACAGCCTCATTTATTACATTCAATGCGAAGATATCTACGAGACCATGAAACGCAATATCGATAGATTCGACACATCCGATTATCCCATCGACAATACATATAATATGCCGCGCCTAAATAAGAAGGTTCCAGGGTTGATGAAGGACGAAAATAATGGTGCGATAATGACCGAATTCGTAGGTCTTAGAGCGAAAATGTATGCACTTCGCGTAGACGGTAAAAAAGATACGAAAAAGGCGAAAGGCGTCAAGACCAACGTCATAGCCAGGACGATAACTTTCGACGACTACGCGCAGTGTTTGCAAAAGGAGATCGAAATGGTTCGCAGGCAATCATGCATACGGTCTAAATTGCACAAAGTGTACACCATTTCCGAACCCAAAATTGCTCTAAGTCCATACGACGACAAGCGGTATATCGTACCCGATTCGACCGACACTCTGCGCTGGGGACATTACAAAATTCCATTGTAAAAATATCGATGTAAAATAGAAAATTATTGTATTTATTGTATTTATTGTATAATATAACATGCTTCACACAATTATGGAAATTAATATAAATAGTGGAATTATTGCATATGTATCATTGTGTGTGTGTGTGTGTATATATTAACTGGATTATAAATGGTTGAAATAATGTGTAAAAAAAAAATAAAAATTGTATGCACATTTACATATGTATATGTATATCATTGTATTTATTGAACCATGTATTATTATTTTACAATACATTATTTTTATTTATCCATGAATTGTGTGATTTATCAAACCCCAGCCACTTGACGTATACCTTATCCCCCTTCCTACGCAACACTTTTTCCACTAAATATACATCAGGATCGGCGACGCGTTGCAGCTCATGTTCATAGAATCCTCCGGCAACTGGTTTTCCACAGGAATCGACGAGCAGATACGTCGCAGGATTAGTTGCCTGTACTTTGTCTATCTTGAACACCTCCGATGTCCAATTCGGCGTATAGCCTTTATCGAAGATGGTTTTAAATTTGCTCACGCGCACAAACTCGCCCAATTTGAATCTTGCTGGAGCAGCGATCTTTATGTTGTTGTATATGGTGGCTAGCAGCTTATTGGCGATCGCAGGAGTAACATCGCGAGGACACATTTTGTTGGTTCTATGTTTTTGTGCGTTATACTCTGCAAGTAGACGCGGTAGCGCATCGGTCCATTTATAGGTTCCATTGAGCGTAAACATTTTACACATATTCTGCCGTCTTTAGTTAAAATGTCCTATCTAACATTTTGAAACAACCGAGAAAACTGAAGTTTTATCATTTACTTTGTACCGTCCGTATTTTCCTTTATTCAAATTAAAACATGTTGTCATTATTTCGTAACAGCCTAATATATTTTTTTGTAATAGGTGTACCGGTAGGTAATGTATTATTAACGTACCAATTAATTAATTGTTTTAGATAGGATATTATAACCATTTGGAAAGAAGTTAGGTTAAATACATTAGTGTTTAAACTGTTGCCTGGTGGAGGCGGTGTGGATCGCTGGGACTGGCCAGAGAAGAGATGCACTCCAAGGACTTGGTGACGTTGACGGCACGTTTATTAGCCGAACTGGGCGTCGTTGCAACAATATATATACAACACGCAGAGATATCACGAACAAAACACTACTCACAAAACACGCAGTCAACACGAGACACGAATATGTACAAACTATGTACAGGGCGCTGGGCGCGATGGCTCGAAGGGCCGTTTTACAGGGCTCAAAAACCGGTGGGTCGCTGGGCGACAAGAGATCTTCAAGATTGTGCGTGCGAGAGCGTGTTGCCTTTGTTCGAAGGTGTTCGAGGAACTAACTGTCGGATTCCGGGAAGCCAACGTTCGTACCGTGCAAAAACGGGTGACGCGCGTAACCGTCTTGACGAACGGTGCGTCACCGTGTTGACACGCTCTCGCACGCACATTTAAATCCGCGCACCAGCCGAGCGGCGAATCTCGGCTGCAACATTCCGCCCGCCTCGGCTCGGTCGACCGAGCCGATCGTGACGGACGCCGGCGTCAGGCGTCCGCCCGCCGTGACACGCAATGACGCGACAAGCTGGACCGGAGTGGCGCGTTACATTGGTGGCGGTGGTATACAAGTGTTGTTCACGTCGTGGCCACGTCAGCATGCGCGGGGGACCTGGAAGGAGCACGACGCAAGTGATCGGACGCCGGGATTCGCCAGGGTGCCACCGAATGCACGGGTGGGTCGCGTCGCTCGGTGCACGAGGATTTGCCGGTACATCGCCTCGATGTCGGCCTTGAGGACGAAGCGAGAGCGGCGCTAGTCGAGCGAGCGCAGGAGGGCGATCGCGGGCAGGCCGAACTCGCCGACATCGAGCGGACGTCCGGCCCTCAGAAGGAGTCGGACGGTGTCGCGATCGTCCGCCCGCCGCGGGCGCGTGCTCACGAAAGACCGCTCGCAGCGCGTGTCGTCTGGATCGGGGGTCGGGGCCACGGTTGCTTCGTCGATCCTCCAGAAACTTCGGTGGTACCGCCCGGAGGTCGGTCTCCACGGTCACGGGCTGGGCCGTGACGTGGTGCACCGCACCGGCGGCGGGCGAACGACCGTTGGGACCGGTGGGACCGGAGACAATCCATCCGAAGATAGTCTGTTGCGCGATCAGGGCCGAAGGGGTGCCGCGACGAAGCCCGGGGAGCAGCAGGGCTCCGAAATAGTCGGCGCCGACGATCAGGTCAATCGGGCGACTGGCTGACGGATCTGGATCCGCGAACGTCAGACCGGCGAAATCCTTCCGCTGCGTGGTCGGAGTCCACTCGTGCACGTACGAGGACACCTTGGGCACAACATGGGCGGTGATAGTAATGGCTGCCGGTGGTGCTCCAGCAGGCGGCGTCAAGGTCAGCCTCACCTGCGACTGCGAGGCTCCCAGTTGGCCATCCAGAGCGCCGACAAGGTTGGTCACGTGCGGTTGCCGGGGGAGACCCAATATCTGGACCACTGACTCCGACACGAGAGACACCTGTGCTCCTTGGTCCAGCAGGGCGCGGATGGTCAGCACATCGCCGCCCGATGACCGAACGCCGACGATCGCGGTGGCTAGCACCACTGGCGCTCCATCCGTGCTCGCGGGCGACGCGATAGAATTTATCGCAGCCTCGCGGGGCTGCTCTCCGTTGGCCGACGGGCCCGCAGCGACCTCGTCGGCATCGTGAGTATCGGGTAATGGTTCGGCGGTGGACGGATGGAGCAGCGAGTGATGCCGCCGGCCGCAATGCGAGCACGTGGCTGCGACGGGGCAGGACGGGGCCATGTGGCCGGGCGCAAGGCAATTATAACACACGCGCTTGTCAGCCGCGAGGTCGCGGCGCTGGTCGAGGCGAAGGGCTTTAAACGCCGGGCACCGATACATTGCATGTCGCGCCCGGCACAAAGGGCATTGGGAGTTCGTCCCGTACGACGAAGGGTCTGGCGCAGGGTTGGTCATGCAGACCCGAGCGACGGACCCGCGCGACAATTTTCCGGCCTGGCTTCGATCGGGTTTGGCGGCTTCCTTCGCGAGTCGCGCGGCGTCAAGCGATTGAATTCGAGATTTCATAAATCTGTCGAGCTGCGCGTAAGAAGGGGGGTCGGTGCTGACGCCAAGCGAGAGCTCCCACTCCTCTATCAGCTCGGGATCGAGCTTCATCGTCGTCAGGGCGACGATGACATCATCCCAGTGTTCGGTGGGGCGACCGAGATTGGCGAGGAGGGAGAGCGCTCGGTTGGTGGGGCCACGCAACCGCTTCAGCTCCTCGGCCGACGCAGCCGCCATCGGCGGCAAGGTGATAAGGTCACGCAGGTGTGCCGAGACGATCGCCCGTTTGTTTTCGAACTCTTGGGTCAGGAGGGCCCACGCGGTGCCGAAATTGGCCTCCGTGATGGTAATGTGGGCGATCGTCTCGGCCGCCTGGCCCTCCACCGCCGATTGCAGATATTGCAGTCGCGTCGTGTCGCTGAGGGTCGCGTTGCCGATGACCAACGACGTGAACAAGTCGCGGAAACTCGGCCACTCCGTGTACGCACCTGAGAATTTCGGCAACGCGATGTGCGGAAGGCGCGCCAGCCCTTTGCTGGAGTCCCCGCTGGTCGGCTCCGACGTTCCCGAAGTTGGCGGCGTCTGGAAGGACCGGATGACCTCCCGCAGGAAGTCCCGCGCTGCCCAATACTCGTCCTCAGCCCGGACGAACTCCTCCTGCGCGACGAACGGGCACGCCGTCCTCTCGGCGTCCGGCAGCAGGAGCTCCAGCTCCAGATTGAGGGCCTCGCACCGGGCCCACGTCTCGGTCAGCTTGGCCAGGCGGTCCTCGGCATTTTCCTCCGTGAACTTCGCCCTCCCCATCTTCTTGAAGTTCGCGAGGAGGCGACCTGATCCCTGGAGGAGCAACCGAATCTCCTTCACTAACGACTGCCATTTTGGAGGGGCTGTCGGGGTATCCTCGTTATCTCCATGCCGGTTGGTTGGAGTCATCTTTCAAGGCGATCCGGCTCGAAGGACCAAAATGTTTAAACTGTTGCCTGGTGGAGGCGGTGTGGATCGCTGGGACTGGCCAGAGAAGAGATGCACTCCAAGGACTTGGTGACGTTGACGGCACGTTTATTAGCCGAACTGGGCGTCGTTGCAACAATATATATACAACACGCAGAGATATCACGAACAAAACACTACTCACAAAACACGCAGTCAACACGAGACACGAATATGTACAAACTATGTACAGGGCGCTGGGCGCGATGGCTCGAAGGGCCGTTTTACAGGGCTCAAAAACCGGTGGGTCGCTGGGCGACAAGAGATCTTCAAGATTGTGCGTGCGAGAGCGTGTTGCCTTTGTTCGAAGGTGTTCGAGGAACTAACTGTCGGATTCCGGGAAGCCAACGTTCGTACCGTGCAAAAACGGGTGACGCGCGTAACCGTCTTGACGAACGGTGCGTCACCGTGTTGACACGCTCTCGCACGCACATTTAAATCCGCGCACCAGCCGAGCGGCGAATCTCGGCTGCAACAATTAGACTGTTTATAAATCTTTACGAAGCACTTAGAGTTTTCTAACATTACTTAAAAGGTAAAAGACGTGTGCTACTTCAAATATTTCAACATATCTCAAAAAATGAAAAAATGCTAGATACGACTGTTTAACTAAGGAGGGCAGTATTGTTCTTCAAAGTTCGATTGAAACGTTCCACGACGGAGGCCTTCATCACCGAATATGTCGAATAATGATTAATGTCGTGTTTTGCCAAGAGTTTCTGCACATCGGCGTTGTAAAATTCTTTTCCTTGATCGGTTTGCAAATTTTTCGGATATCGATCTCTAAATATCTTTGCAAACGCATTAGTCACCTCAGCGCCACTTTTAGTCTTGAGCGGTAACGCCCATGCATACTTGCTCAGCACATCGATGACTGTGAGTATGTAGTGGTGACCTTGGTTGAATCGCGAGTACGGACGCATTTCTACAACGTCAGCTTGCCACAGATCATCGTATCCATGCACTATGACGCGTCTCCGTGGGAAATGTCTTCGAGCTGGAGCATGCAATTCCTCAACAAGTTGTTGCTTCTTGTGGCTGTGGTTTTCTTCTTTACTCATGGATTTCGATAATGACAACATGTTTGATCGCAGAGGTGTCTTTGACACGAATGATGCGATAATTATCGTGTACATGCATTATGTGCTTCCCGTTGGTCCGAGGAAATTCTGAACAAGTTCGACCGTCTCGCATGATTCTCCTTCGCAGCGCTGCTGTGGAATAGAATTCGACCCCAGTGATATCTTTTGAACGCTGTTTTGCAACGTCAGCATATCTCTCTGAAACATGATCAGCTTCCTCTCTAATTCTTCCAGCTGCTCTCTCAAAAGTTTAATGCTCTTTTCCACGTATAGTTTATTGACGGCATCGGTGTCGACCGCCGGCTGAGCTACGCGTCGTATCTTGCGTGATTTTGCATCAAAGTCAGCACCAACCACGCAAAGAGCGTTATCTCGCATGTAATTTCGAAGCACACCGTTTCATTTGTAATAGTCCATTCTAGCTGCTCCACTCTTCTCGAGCGATACCCCAAATTTGTTGATCGGCATCTCGACGTATACAGTGCAAATCATCGGTGCGCAGTTTAATTTATAATGAGGCCTACCTCGCGGAGTTCCTCGATAATCGATAGAATTTCGGGATCATGGGAGTTGTTACCCGCCTGACGCGACGCTTCCAGCAAACGCAATCGGTCCACCAGTTCGTTGGGATCGTCCCAGTGCACGTAATCTATCTTATTACCGTTTACCACCATGGCTCGCGGTGCAGTTAGACCTTTCCCTGCTTTATTGGTTGATGCGCGAGGGAGTAGCGGTGCAATTACATGTTTGTACTTGTATCCCTTGTTGCTCAATATGGGCTTTTTAGCGATATGATCGCGTCTGTGGGCATTCGTCGCCAGCAGTATACTTTTGTATTTTTGTTCATCGGCATCGGTGTATGTGGTATCGTCGGGAATTCTCTTGAAAATCAGTTCGTAAAGGCCGAGTGTTCCTCCATATCTTACACCATCTATGATTATATTGTCATCCTTGTCTATATCGAAAGCCTTATCCCCAAGCATCGTTCCGCTATTGCCGAAGTATACACCATACACATAGTCCATTGACGTATCCTTATCACTACTTAGGATTGCGCTCATGTATTTTTGCCCCAGCGGACCGAAATGGTTGCGAAACGTTTCTTGTCCCTCGGATGTTTGGAGTTGTTGTCTAACAGATGTTGCCAACGACTCATTGGGACTACTTTCGAAAACGTCATCACCAATGGTTGAGAGCGATTGTACAAGAGGAAATGTATTTATTGGTGTAGAAGAAACCGAGGAATCGTTTGACGTGACATTCTGTCGTTTCCGCTTCGATTGAACTGGTGTGGAGGTTACGAGTGAATATTCCGATGACGTGTGTGGTTTCCTCTTTGCCTTGCATTGTGTGTTCCTATTCGGATGAGTTTTTGTTTTAGTTGTTAATGTTTCATTCTCTTCGATGTTTGTGCTCATCAGCGACGATTTGTCAACTTCTGCCGCTGCGGTATTTTCCATAATATGTTTTAAGGGTTCGACAACAGGTTTAAAGTATCTCTCCAACGCGATATCTTCCTCCATCTTGCCAGTCTTCAAAGCCAGATATTTCTTGCGAATGGATTCGCTGGTTTTTGCAATTTCCTTCACTATTCTCTCGCGATCCTTAATCTCCAGACTATCGATATCAATCATCGTTGTATCGCAGATGTTGCTTTCCCACCGACGTGTCGACGGCAATTGACAATCTCATGGTATTGCAAACTCGTTAAATCCCTTTCTATAACGTCCATTGGACATCGTGCTATCCTTGTCTATTACCATGAAACCATACTCCCGTTGCCAACAATTACGACACAATGCGCAGAAATCCTCGTAGGACATATCAGTGTTTACGTGATCGTTGTACACATGTTTCAAGTTGGTACCATCCTGCTTAAACAGAATCAATAGATTCGCATTGTCGCGTATAAGATGTTTGGGAATCTTTGCATACGTCTGACAGAGATAGAAGCAGTCAACGTTCGAGTGGCGCCCCATAGCAAAGTATTCCCTTATCGTATCTTGCTTGTCACATGCCACGTCATCAAAGATAAAAATAGAATTCGGAAGCGATTCGTTCGATGGGATGACGTCACTGTTATTCGAAAACGTAAAGTAACCAATTTCATCTATCGGAGTCAATAAATTCTCCAAATACTGATATTTCGGCTGTTGCAACGACTTGGAATACACATACACGTTCTCGAAGCGGAAGCCGTGTGGACTTTCCAACAAGCTCACCAGCACGTTGATCTTTCCACAATTTGATGGGCCACAAATCAGGCAGCGGATAGTGTTTGGTAGCATGCTACCATGTCTGCGTTTTGTTTTCGGACACATCACTCGTGATTTATCGTCAAAATTTGTCACGCGTATAGTCACAGGTTGTCGCACGAATCGCATCCTCTCCGCGAACTGTGAAAAATGATTTTGCTACATCTAAGCGGTGATGCGCCCTATTTATAGGTCCGCGCCGAAGCAAAACCGCTCAGTATTCAAAATGCTTCTGATCCTGTCGGATAATTGCGATATTCGAGACCTAACCTCTGAGCAGTTGAAATATATACCAAAGATTATTCTACTGCGAGAGTTTGGCAGACACATTCGTCAGTTGTGGGACAGACTCCCCGAGCATATAAAAGCCGATTCTGAGGTTCAGCAGTATCGTCGGTGTCTGGAACATTATAATCGCCCTTGGCAGCAAACGCATATCGACGATCCAGCACCATTGATTAAAAACTGTGACGAATGTCGCCAACGAGAGTAAAGAAAGGTCGTGGTTTGATAAATCGGGCGATAAACGCGCTACCTATCGAATTACATATCCCAGGATACCAGTTTTGCGGTCCAGGAACTCATCTGGCAAAAAGATTGGCTAGAGGGGATCGAGGCATCAATCCGTTGGACGCAGCGTGTCGCGAACACGATATTGCATATTCGCGTAGCAACGACCTCAGTGAAAGGCACGCCGCAGATAACGTTCTCGCTGACAAAGCGCGAAAACGCATCGTTGCGCGAGACTCGACTCTGGGTGAAAGAGGTGCTGCTACGGCTGTTTGGGCGGCTATGAAGACCAAGACGAAAATCGGAATGGGGATGAAAACAAAAACATGCAAAAGGACTCCAAAGAAAGCACCGAAAAAACGGATTCTTCCAGTAGCAAAACGGGGTGGTATATTACCGCTTCTCCCGCTGCTAGGTATCCTCGGATCGATAGCTGGTGGAGCGGCGGGGATCGCCAAGGCGGTAAACGATAATAAGGCGGCGCAACATCAGCTGCAGGAAATGCAACGCCATAATCGCTCCATGGAAGGTCGTGGACTTTATCTCGCGCCATACAAGCGCGGACAGGGAATATCGAAACGAAAAAAAAACGCCGAAAAGAAAATAAAAATGCCTGTTGGTGTAACTACCGATGCACAATTGGAGGAGTTGGCAAAACGTATGCGTATTCCATTCTTTAGAGGTGTTTTTATGCGCAATGCACTACCAGCCGGAGGAGTACATCGAAACGAGAGCGGTATCGTAAATTTGGACAATGTCGAGGGGTCGGGAACTCATTGGGTGGCATATGCGAAGAGAGGGTGTCGAGCTATATATTTCGACAGCTTCGGGAATCTTCGACCGCCTAGAGAATTGGTACAATATCTGGATAAAGATGCTGTGAAAATTGAATACAATCGAACGTCGTATCAGAAGTACAATCAGAGCAATTGTGGACAACTCTGTCTACGCTTTCTACAAACGATCGGCCACAAATTTAAGGATTGACTTCCCACCGCTATGATTCAGTACTAGTCGAGTCGTACAGCTCGGAATATGTCGTTAACATTCACTCTAACCGGCAAGAGTAGCACCCTCGCGGTGAGCTACTTTCCACCCATAGATTTGAGCGACGATGATTACGAACTTGGTTTAACAACCTTTGAAACTTATCATACAATACCGAACATCGACTGGAGCAACGATAAATTCTACTTCACCTCAAACTATGGCATCAAAAACAGCAGTGTTGACACCACTCCTGAAACTATTAGGATTCCACACGGCTCCTATGAACTAGACGCCATTGCCAAGTATATGAGGCAGCGAATACTCGAGCGGTATCCTAAAAATCTCGATGACTCTAATGATGACAACGATGTGTATCCTATAGTGTTGCGTCCCAACAACAACACCATGAAAAGCGAGCTGTACTGCTCGTTCATCGTAGATTTTACGAAGCGCAATAACATTGGATCGCTACTGGGATTCTCGACGAATCGGGTATTAGAACCTGGACAATGGCACGAATCGGACGATCCAATTAATATCATGAACGTGAACATTATTCGCATAGAATGTAGCGTGACCGCTGGCGCGTACAACAATGGGAAGCGAGTACATACGATACATGAATTTTCTCCGAGAGTTCCACCAGGATATAAGATATCGGAAACGCCCGCGCAGATCATTTACCTTCCGATCACCGCACGGGTCATTACGGATCTAACGATACGCGATGTGGATCAAGACGGACGGTTGCTCGATTTTCGAGGTGAAGAGATTACCATCAGACTGCACGTACGACGACGTCACCGATAATACATGTGGTGTGATCGAAAGAAATGCTTGTGTTGAACGACTTCAGAAACACGTTTCTTCCAAGTGAAATTGTTTGCAACAACAACAACAACAACAACAACAACAACAACAACAACAACAACAACAACAACAACAACAACAACAACACCTGCAACAGCTCTGATTACGCTAAAAAGAAGAGACTCAGTGCTGCGAACATTACATTTTTGAAATCATTGGGATTTATTGTACGCATATAAATTGAAAAAATGGCTGACATTCTTAGCATTGGAGGGAAGCCGACGTTTGATGATCGCATCGTCAAGCTCGAGACTCACACGTACAACCCATACGTCAACACAACGTTTGGATATAGTGATGAGATAAGAATACCTATACAGCAGCAGGATTTATATACATTACCGTGTGAAAGTTTCCTCTACGTGGAGGGGAAATTGGTGATAAATAAGCCAAACGAAGCATCAACGACGACGTTGGGAAATAATTGCATGGCATTCATATTTGATGAGATTCGATACGAGCTGAATGGCGTGGAGATTAACCGCAATAGAAACGTTGGAATAACTAGCACGCTTAAAAACTATGTATCGCTGACATCTGACGAAGACAAAAATATGGAGAATGCCGGATGGGATTGAAACGACACGATGGACTATGTAAAATTGTTAGGTTAGGATGAGCACGAGGAGGCTGGTGAGGTTATGATCGACGTTGAGCCACACAGACACTGTTTTGCACAAAAGGAATGTGAAGTCTTTATTATAAAAATGTACCAACGGACTGGCCGTTGTGTACACGTGAAAATTAGAGGATTGAGCCCCCGTACCCTCTCTTGTACAACAACCACAATCGCGAATGCACAATGATTGAATTATACGCTCGAACTGTGTCGCGAATTCCGCGTTGAGTCTATTTTTGATGAACAATGATTAAATCGCTACTTTTGGTTGATGAGCAAGACTTTCATCGATACAAAGAATAACGTGTGGTACGTTGCGCACGATAGTGAACAGAATGAAAAGAAGATGGATGCGCATTTTTGCCACGGCGTCTTGTCGAACGTTCTCGAGCGTCGATCGACAAGACGGACGCTGATTGGTTGATTGATCGCGGATCGACCGCGACATCCGCTGCCCGGGAGGTGCTGCGGTGATCGAGAGTGCGGCGGCGCAGAGAACTATTCATTCCCAAACAGACTAATAGTGAAAAATCATTTCAATTTTTGCATCCCACTCAAATATTTGTTGGGATTTTGCGAGGACTACAAACGCATGATTATTAATGCACGTCACGAATTGAGTTTAATACGATCGCGCAACGATAACAATTCTCTAATAGGCTCGCTGATGTTGGAACCAGAAATTGAATTACTTAAAGTGCAATGGCGAATGCCTCATGTGACGCTGAACGATGTTAATAAGCTATCGTTGCTGCATGCTTTGGAAAGTGGACAAAACCTAAGCATTAGTTTTCGCTCGTGGGATCTGTACGAGTATCCTCTCTTACAGAGCACAACCAAGCATTCGTGGGCCGTGAAGGCAGCTGCACAGCTGGAGAAGCCGCGATACGTTATCTTTGCTCTACAGACTGCTCGAAAGAATGTGATGACTGAAGATGTTACTAAGTTTAACAATTGCAAATTGACCAATGTAAAACTTTTTCTCAACTCGGATTTTTATCCATATGATGACTTGAACTTGGACTTTGACAAGAATAAGCATGCCATCTTGTTTCACATGTATACGCAATTGCGTAAATCGTATTATGGACATAGTTGCAACGAGGTGTTATTCACTGTGGCTGAATTTTTACAATTTGGTCCTCTCGTGGTGATTGATTGCTCGCGACAAAATGGCACCGTGTGACGAAGTCACGTCACGCGCCGCGCAGGCGTTTGGCGCCGCGCCGATATGCCGAGTGCGCGCCGCGGCCGCTAGGCGGCCGCGCAGCCGCGAGATGTCTCGCGGGCGAAGATGTACGGGCTCGCGATATAAGGACCGCGGCGAGAGAAACTGATAGCTCTTGTTCCGCACGAATTAGCCGCTACCGCTGCCGTACCGTATGCCAAGACGCTCATATTTTTGATTCCGTGAGGTGTGCACGCGTCGACCGATCGTCACGCTGTGCCATTAACCAGCCTCTTTCCTAAATAGGCCGAGAGCAATCTTGCGCCCTACCTTGCTTGTAAGGCGTCTCCGCGCCTCTATAGGCCAGAGCCCTATTGCACACGGGAACGCCACTATACGACTCTCGTACGATCGTGCCTGTTAAGGTCTTTCCGAGTAGAACGTTCCACAAACTCCGCATCCTTGATCCCCCAGCTCGTCGCAAGCGCCGCCGCGATTTTACCGAGTTGAGTCTCCGCACCCGCAACCGTTCCGTGGAAGATATTGTAAACAAAATCTTACAGCTAAATAAACATTGTTATTGTTTAATACGCCTACTCATTTGACGAACCCGGCCTTACCGACTGAGTCGGCAATAAACTCCTTCTCCGTCCCACCGGCAACCGTCTCACAAACCGAAGACGGTCACAAATGTACCTGCAAATACTACGGCCTACTGTTTGATTCTGCACGATCGGGTGGTTGAATACAATCCGCTAACTAACGTGGTGCGCAAAATAAATTAAATTGTCATACTACTTGCCCCGCCCTCTCCTGTGTCAAATTCGTACAACAATTTCATCGTAAAAATCGAGATGCTTTACGAGAAAGACTGCATTCTCTCATCTGTCTTGGAAGCGAGCAGACCTCTAAAATTGTATCGACAATGGTTGTACCAACTTTTGTTGACCTGCAAGGATTCATCGTCCACGGAAGATTTGTTGTCAAGGAAGTGGCTGTCCTACGAAAGGGAACAATTCTCTCGCACTATATTTTTGAGAGTTCGATGCCGCAATATCTTCTTACAAAATCCGACAAATCAAGCATCCGATGGTTGGTGGCAAAACATCATGGACTACGGTGGGACGATGGAGACGTTCCGTACAGTATGGCTAAACAGCTAATTTCGAAAGCTGTAGCTGATGCGATCGATGAAGAAGATTACGCATCCCATATCGTATACGTTAAAGGGTTGCAGAAACGTGACTGGCTTGCAGATTTCCTCGATGAAAATACAAGACCGGACGTGATCATCGAGACGCTTGATATTGACTATGAGAATATTAAATCTCTAAATAAGCTAAATGTAGTTAATACTCTGCGATGTGGCAGACACGCGAAGCATTGTGCCATGCAAAATGTATTTAAAATATTCAACTGGTGGTCTAAACACCAAAGAGAAATTCATAAATAAAATATGATCAATTTTTAATGCATAAATGTTTTTTTTTTCACCCTCCCCAACCTCCTATATGCGGTGTACGCTAGATTAAGACGATAGTTATAATTATTTAGAAGCAGTACGATTCACGTTCAGAGTTGTACGATTTACGTTCAATACATGTTCAATAGATGTTCAATACCCGTTCGATTCACGTTCCGAGTTGTACGATTTACGTTCAATACCCGTTCAAAGCCGATCAATACCCGTTCAAAGCCGTTCAATATCCGTTCGATACCTGTTCAAAGCCGTTCAATACCCGTTCAAAGCCGTTCAATACCCGTTCGATTCACGTTCAAAGCCGTTCAATACCCGTTCAATACCCGTTCAAAACCGTTCAATACCCGTTCAAAGCTGTTCAATACCCGTTCAATACCCGATCAAAGCCGTTCAATACCTGTTTGATACCCGATCAAAGTCGTTCAATACCCGATCGATTTACGTTCAGAGTGATACCATGCACGTTTGATACACGTTCAGAGTGGTACGATTCACGTTCGATTTACATTCAGAGTGGTATGGTATAGCGAAATGATCAAATGACATCACCCTGCACGGCTGCTCCAGAGGATTCGAGTTACACGCGATCGCGCGAGTGCTCTCTCTTTCCTTCCTCCGAATTTAGATTTTAATGTAATGTTCTCTCTTTCCCTCTTCCGAATACATGGTTTGTAAAAAGCCGATCTTCCCCGACATTGTCCGCCGTCATCCGATAAAGTATTAAACAATTTCAGCTTTATAGTGGTTTGAAAAAAATATTTGGGAGTCGTCCGCTTCATCGGTTAGGTCGGAAAATATTTTCGGGGGTCATTCCCCCTCTAAAAACAACTTTCCAGCGGTGGGTCCGGTCTGGAGAGGTCTCCGCGGCGGCTCGGCCCGGACTGATCCCCTCCATGATTGCGGCTTCCCCCACTCTGCGCCCATGTTTCCCCCCCGCCCCGCGCTCCCCTCAGAGGACCTGCGTTGGAACTCTCCTAGCCTTACTACTTACCGAACCATAAGCACGCCGCTTATTGGAGTCTCTCAACAAGTATATATATATATATATATATTCTACGTCCTGACTACCTACATTCAACACCATTCCGAGGTCGCTGTAACTAGCCCCTCAAAATCCAACATTCAATCTCCTACATTCAAATTCCTACAATAATAATAAATAAATTCCTACAAAGGTCGCTTTAACTAGCCCCTCAACACCTTTCCGAGGTCGCATTAACTAGCCCCTCAACATCTTTCCGAGGTCGCTTTCACTAGCCCCTCAACTTCCTACATTCAACATCTTTCCGAGGTCGCTTTAACTAGCCCCTCAACATCTTTCCGAGGTCGCTTTTACTAGTCCCTCAACACCTATCCGAGGTCGCTTTAACTAGCCCCTCAACATCTTTCCGAGGTCGCTTTTACTAGTCCCTCAACACCTATCCGAGGTCGCTTTAACTAGCCCCTCAACTTCCTACGAGGTCGCTTTCACTAGCCCCTCAACTTCCTTCGAGGTCGCTTTCACTAGCCCCTCAAAATCTTTCCGAGGTCGCTTTAACTAGCCCCTCAAAATCCTACATTCAACCTTTCCGAGGTCGCTTTAACTAGCCCCTCAAAATCCTCCATTCAACTCCTTTTCCGAGGTCGCTTTAACTAGCCCCTCAGCTTCCTTCCTGGAAAGCGTGGGCCAGCTCATAGTAGAGCTGTTCGGGTACTCGAATAAAACGAGCCGAGCCTGGCTCGGCTCGACTGACCGGGCCGAGCCGGATACCCGTCAAATTCGGGCGGCCCGAAAAATCCGAGTAGCTCGAATTTATTTCGGGCGGCTTGAAAAATCCGGGCTCGGAAAATCCGTACGCCTTGTACGCACTGTTCGAACCACATTCAAGACGTACGCCGGCGGCCCGAAACGATTCGGACTACCCGGATTTTTCAAGCCGCCCGAAACAAATTCGAGCTACTCGGATTTTTCGGGCCGCCCGAATTTGACGGGTATCCGGCTCGGCTCGAAAACCGAGTCCCGGCTCGGTCCGAACTTCAAGCCGCCCGAATATTCGAGCACCCGAACAGCCCTAGCTCATAGGCACCAGAAGAAACACTCTAATTATAATACCAAATCGACCTAGCGTCATTATTATTATTTAAACCAAGTATAGCGACTTATTGCTAAAATCAGTATCAGTTCAGCCGCCGAGGTGACAGGTTGTCTGTTTTGATTACGCGGGCGTTAGCAGGTGCTTAACTGTGTGACTCTGTGTAGCTAGGGGGTCCGTTATATCTGGTATCATTTATGAACCCTGTGGTTTGCCGGTTTAAAAGGCAGTGTTAAAATATGCTCTTGGCACATATTTGTTCTAGTACACTCTAATTTTAACTGGTCGAGCAGTGCGTTGTGTTGTCACTTTATTCGCTCGTGACCGCTGTCTGTCAGTGCTTTTTCGGTGTCGGTTTGAAATGCCTGGTGGTGCCAAGAAATGTAAGGGGTGTTCGGCCCTGGTGGACAACCCAGTCACATGTCCAGGATGCAAGGCGACATGCCATCCGGGACCTACGTGTCTCAGTCGTTCGGGCCATCCCTGATTCGACAAAAGTCTTTTAAATTGTCGTGCTGGTTCCCCAACGGCTCAAACCGCCGTCATACAGAATATTGCTTCGCCGGCACAATCACTGACTGCGATACCCACAGACACACTCCAGTCGCTCTCTGAGTTACCCTCTGCCGATACGATTAGGAACATTGTGAGCGATCTAATGGATTCGAAACTTGCTGCGTTTCGGGAGGACATATTAAAACGCTTTAAAGAGGACCTGGGTGTTATGAAGTCGGATATAGAGTCGCTGTCCGAACGTGTCAGGGCGATAGAAGAGAAGCCGGCCATCTCCGCTGAACAGCTGCCCGCTCCTTCAACAGATGATGTTATCGAGGAGTGGAACGATAGGGAATGGAGGTCCAAGAATATAATCATTTTTGGGATGCCGGAGCCTCGCGAAGCCTCGCCGGAACTTATAAGATCGGCTGATTTGGATGCAGCTCGCACGGTTTTGAATGATATTTGCCCCCTCGGAACCCAGGCTCTCGGCGCTCACCGACTTGGGAAACCGGGCAAGACTACCAGCAGGCCTCTCTGTGTTCGACTTGACTCCGCGGCTGAGGCGAAAAGGATCCTCCAGAGCAAACATCGGTATAAGGGCCCGTTTAAAATCTCTGACGACAAGACCAGGCATCAACGGGGGACTCTTTCGCAGCTCAGGGGGAAGCTCCGTGATCTTCATGATTTGGGAGAGACCCATATGACCATACGTTATATTCGTGGGGTTCCTAAAATTGTATCGGGTAGACCACACAAGGACTCTTCGCAAAAAAACTAAATAGGAACCCTTTAGTGTATGTACAAAATGTCCGTGGTCTGCGTACTAAGTTGTTTACTCTCGTTAATTCTATTCTTACGTCGGCAGTATCGTATGATGTTATCATTTTTGTTGAGACCTGGCTTACGTCTGCGATACTTTCTATCGAACTCGGGATGCGTAATTACACGGTGTACAGGTGTGATAGGTCCCGTGAAACAAGCTGCTGTACGAGAGGCGGCGGGGTCCTTATCGCGGTTAAGAATTCATTGCCTTCTTGCCTTGTCTCGGTCAGCTGTTCTGAGGTCGAGCAAGTGTTTGTCAGAGCCCACCTTCAGAATAATAAACACGTTCTATTGGGCGCCGTTTATATACCACCGGCATCCTTGCCCTCACTCTATTCTAGTCATGTGGATGCTGTCACGGAATTATACCACAAGTACTGTGATGACACTTTCTGCCTGTACGGTGACTTTAATCTGCCGCATGCGGTATGGTACAATGACTCGGCTCAGGCGTGTTTTAGAAGGTCGGGGGTTTCGTCTAATGAATCAGCTGCTATTGACCTCCTCCTTGGCTGTGCGGGGTATTGCAACCTTACCCAGGTAAACTCTGTTTTTAACGAATTTGACGGAATGCTCGATCTTATCTTCGTGTCTTGTCCGAACGTAGTGGTTGACCGAGTAATTGATGCCCTCATTGAACCCGATGCCTATCACCCACCGTTGTACATTCTGTTTAGTGGCTTGACATCGGGTCCTGACTGTTCAGGCGGAAACTTTGTATTTAGGGACTTTAAGCGGGGCGATTTTCCCAGTGTGCTGAAGTATTTTAACTCAGTCGATTGGGATAAGGAGACAGGCGAAACCGATCCAAGTGTTGCCCTTGAGCGCTTATATGGCCATATAAATCAGGCAATAGAGGCCTTTATTCCAGTCCGGTCTGTGGTCCGATCCACCTTTCCGCTGTGGTTTTCCCCTAGCTTAAAGTCCCTGATCCTACATAAGAAAAGGGCACATAGAGTCTTTAAGCGGTCTGGCACCATGAGTGACTATATCAATTTTTCCAGCCTCCGTTCTAAATGTAAGTTGGCCCTTGCGCGTGATCATCGTACTTATATTGACGGCGTTGAGGATGCGGTGCTGGACAATGTCTCGAGCTTCTGGAAATTTGTAAATACTAATAGGGTTGGCCATGGAATTCCCGAGAAGGTTCATCTCGACCGTAATTATGTTTCGACGCACTCGGCGGCTGCTAATCTTTTTGCTGATTTTTTTGGCTCGGTATATAGTCCTCAGTCTGGGGCGCCGCCGGCCTGGAATCCTGTTACGTCCTCGTACGGCGACGTAAATATACACTCGATATCTATTTCTATAGGGCAAATCTATACCATGCTCGAGTCGCTCGATATGTCGAAGGGGCCAGGGTATGATGGGATTCCCCCGCGGTTTTTAAGGGAGTGTCGCTTCATACTTGCTAGGCCCCTCTGGCATATTTTTAACTCATCGCTATCTAGGGGATTTTCCCGGCAGCCTGGAAGACTACTTTGGTTACCCCGATTTTTAAGGCAGGTGACCGCTCGGATGTGAGAAATTATAGGCCTATATGCAAATTATCTGTCTTGCCTAAGATCTTCGAGGAAATCATTACGGAGCATCTAACATCCCGTCTCACTAACGTCATTTGCGATGAACAGCACGGATTTGTTCCTGGGCGATCGACGTCTACTAACCTGGCGGTATACCACTGCTTCGTTTCTGCTGCATTGAATGCTAGTCTTAAAGTTGATACCGTTTATACTGACTTCCGAAAGGCGTTCGATTCAGTGGATCATGATATCCTTTATCATAAATTAGCCTCAATCGGGATTAATGGGCCGGTTCTTTCGTGGATTGTCAGTTACCTTGAAGGCCGTACGCAGGTTGTTAGGGTGCAGGATAGTGTATCCTATCTAGTCAGTGTGACCTCCGGTGTCCCTCAAGGATCGCACCTTGGTCCTCTCCTGTTCCTTCTCTTTGTAAACGATCTTAAGGATGTTTTCCTGCACAGCGAATTCTTAATGTATGCGGATGATCTGAAAGTTTACCGTACTATTAGTGGGTCTTCTGATGTTGAATTGCTGCAGGCTGACCTCAGTAGATTCGAGCAGTGGTGTATCGCTAATAGGATGCAGCTAAATACAGGGAAATGTGTATTATTAAGGACCCATAGGGCTGTCAGTGGCATTCCCTCGACGTACACGCTAGGCGATACCACGTTGACAGCGGTGGCGGAAGTCTTAGACCTTGGTGTCACATTTACGACGGGTCTAGATTTTCGGAATCATTATCGTAGCATAACTTGTAAGGCAATGAAAACCCTTGGCTTTATAGCACGCTTTGCGAAACACTTTAGGCAGATCAGGACATTAAAACTGTTATACGTTGCACTGGTAAGGCCACAAGTTGAATACGCGTCGGTTATTTGGAGCCCCAAGCATAAGCTATATGTTAGCGTAATTGAAAGGATCCAGCACAAGTTCCTTAGGCTTGCCATGAGGGCATCTGGCAGCCCTATGAGGTTCAATGACCATGATTATAGTCCTGCCCTGATAAAGACGAGGCTCTCTACCCTTAGCGACCGCCGTGTTTGTTCTGATCTACTATTCTGTATAAGGTTTTCCATGGTCAGATAAACTGCAAAGAGCTGGTGGCATTGATCAGTTTTCATGCTCCGCAACGGTCACTGCGTATGAGACACCTTTTTGTAACGTGCGTCCCGGATTACCACCACTACACTGCCGATCCCATAAATCGCGCTATGGATGTGCTTAATCAGTGCCCCGCGGACATAGATTTATTGCAAGCCTCCCTCGCGTCTTTCAGAAATCAGCTACTCAGGAGACTGCCATCCTCTGTAACCTAGCGGGTCACCGGGAACGGTGATATAGTCATGTATAGACAGGCATGTTCTTGTGCTGTTACTGTTTTGTTACTTTACTTTATATATCTATGTTGTTCGTTTTTATTTTATTTTTAATTTTATCGTTTTTTATTGTATGTTTTCTTTATCTTAGTATTTTGTTAACACTTTGTATACTAAAGGGTTCTCCCGTTGAGTTCAATAATAATAATAATAATAATAATAATAATAAAAAAATACGATTTAGTATCGTACTATTATACCAACAATTATACAAAACAGTTAAACTGTACTTAGATACCCGATTAGCTTTGAAACCGTAATCAAACGTATTCTTTATTACCGATCAAACGTTGAAACCGAAATCAAACGTATTCTTTATTTCCGATCAAGCGTCGAAACCAAAATCAAAGGAATATCCTTTAAAATCGACTTGTACGTCGATTCATTATAATACTTACCATTTAAGTTCAAACATTATATATTCTATTTATGACCTAGAGTCAAAGCCTTTATTCTTGAATAAATCCACTGTTAATTATTGTTAAAGAAGGACTCTCGTTTGTGAAATTAATTTCTTAATTGCACGCCACCCGAACCAATCCCATAATTTCACAGGTAAACCACTCTACTTGCGGAATCGCCTGCAACTAACGGCTCAGTCTCGTTTGAGAACGTTACATACTTGAATTTTATAACCTACCAAGTGTCAATCCATCATAACCTGCCAAGTGTCAAATAAGGTAAGTTGTCCAAATTTGAAATGTCACGAGTTTTTGCACTAAATAGGAGACTGAATTATTGTCTCAATTAACAAGGTCAGTCGCCAAAATTTTTTAAATAGATTTCTTATGTAGAGTCGCAGACTTGGAAGTTGTCCGGAGAAGGTTAGATAGACAGAGAAGCATTTTGTTTCGCAGAACTTTCTGGAAATTTGTCAAATAAGGTAAATCGACAAAATTTGTCAAATTAGCGTAGCATTAAGAATTAAGATTAAGAATATTATGGCGTACCGCTTGCAATGTAGAGTAAGTCACATTAGTCAAGAAAGTATGTTGAAAATACATCTCCCTTGATACTTTCCAATCTTTTGTGAAAGATATTCATAATACTTTAATATATAAAATCCACAGTAGTTTCTACGCTATTCATTAATTTTACTAGTTTTCCATTAACAATATTTCAATTCACCAATAAATATACTAAACCAACACCAATAAAAATATTGAATCTCTTCGTTCATTTTCGCTAAATTACCATTAGCATTTTTTAAATTTCCTCCAACAAGACTTTCTACCATATGTTCTCACTTCCTTCGGACACATTATGTAGTCGCTACATTCACTAGAGCAAAAGGCCACTCTATAAGTAAGTTCTACGTTAAGTTGTATATAACTAAAATGTGGCTTTTATCAACAGACGCGGTCGCGTCTGGAAGCTAATTCCCCCCTTCCTCTCTACCCATAGGCACACTGAGCGACCATGTCTCTATTGTTACGACTTCCGTCTAGCGGCGTGAAGTATAAGCTTTAGAAGCGCGAAATTCGAAACGGACCACACAGATGTAATAGGGAAGGGAAGCAAGGTGAAGTTCGCACAAGCCTGAGGGGTTTGAAAATAGTTAGAGATTCTTTTAATGAGAGGACTTCAAGATTAGAATTAATCAATACCCGCTTGGAAACGGGTGTTTGAATAAATGAATTCCACTTTGATCCCTTCTCCTAAGTGTGTAAAATCAGAGCAATGTAGTTAAACGCTTGATTCTAAAAATCAATAACTGTGAAGGAAATAGATTAACCAATAAGAATTTAGTTAATAAATATTTTATTGGCTCTTAGATTTTAAGGACATCTTGTAAAGAACAAAAGATGTAAAAGCGTTTGCCTTTGAATCTTCTCTTGAATCCCGAGAGCGAAAGTGAACGGACGTGCGATAATAAATCTTGTGAAATACTTATTTGTATCGTTTAAATTCGTTTATTGAGTTCATTAAAGTTATCAGTTATTTGTGTTCCAATTGTTTTATCCTATATAATTGTCTTTATTATTATCATTTTCATCATATTTATCATTTTAAAATCTACGTCCTGCGAGCAGAGCGCTTTAGCGCTCCACGGACATCGTCCCGCGCCTGAATTCCCTGGAGAGGAGCCTTTTTCCTAGACGGCTACGCAACACTATACACGAAAGATAGCGAAATTGACAGGTCGTCGGAGCTATTTTAGCCTTATTATCTTATTTTATAACATAGTCCCGGTGTTTTTACATGATTAAGCGAATCATTTATTTTTTTCGAACCCATATGTCGTTTTACTTAATGTATCAAGCTATTTGTCTAAAAGATATAAGATTTATTCTGAATTAATAGTTATCAAAATGATACTTTTTTCGATCAGACGTTTCGTGACGTCACGTTTTACTTTTACACTTGACGCCAGTAGATGTCGCCTTTCGTAAGCTGAAGTTATCCGAAATGGTTTTGCTGAAAATGCGGTTGCGCAGTTGACGAAAAATGCAAAAAGTCGGTGTGTTCGGGTCTTTAGTAAATGTCACCTAGCTGTCACTCAATTATAACCTGCCAAGTGACAGTTATCAAAATGTTAGAAATATCACGATCACGAGTTTTTCAATCATATAGGACACTGCCTCAATTATTAATTGCCTCAATTAACAAGGTAAGTCGGTAAAATTTTTTAATAGACTTTTTTTGTTCAGCTTATAGAACCCAAATTATTTAATAGACTTTTTATGTAGAGCTGATAGAAAGGAAGGAGACGTACAGACTTGGAAGTTGTCCGGAGAAGGTTCGGCAGAGAAGTATCTTCATATGCGCAAGATTCTGGAAATTTGTCAAATGGGGTAAATCGACAACATTTGTCAAAAGACATAGCATTAAGAATTAAGAAAATTATGGTCCAATATGTTTTTGTTGTATTATTTGTTATACAGCTACGGTCTATGTCCACTGATACTTAACGTATGACTTTCTTCTATCTTACGCCACTTTTATGAACTCTGGATGATTGTTTTGGTTAATTAATTGTTTATTAATTTTTGTAGAAAATGTGGGAGGCCGCCCTACTTGGTGGTAAGTTTTATTAACGATAAGCTTACAGAAGAATTAAATAATAAAAAAAATTTATATATACATTTATTCAAATTCATTTTTCCAGACTCGAATGATGCCGAAATACTAATGGCAGCGAACAAGGTGCCGAGAACGGCGGCGTCGCCACCACCACCACAGCAGCCAGCGACAAACGGTATTAATTCTTAATACTTTTTATCTTTTAACAATATAATAAAAATTGTTGACTTTAGCTTATATCAGGGGAGCCCAGGCCGGTTGGCTGTCGCTGGCAGCCGCAACTACGGCGCCGCCGCCGCCATCACCACCACCATCATCACCACCACCACCACAGGGCCCGGCCACGGCACATGGTATTATTTCTTAATACTTTAATTAAATACCTTTTTATGTTTTTACAATATAAAAATTGTTCAGTTTAGCCTATATCAGGGGAGGCGAACATTTTTATCTGCGCGTGCCAAAAATTTATAAATTATTATAATATAATTGCTGACGTTTATTACTAATTACAGGAGGATACACGTCGAAGCGCCATAAGTAGGAGCGGTTGGAGGGTGCGGGCCCGTCAAGAGCATTGGGCCACCCTCCAGGCGGTACGGGCGAAAGCCGTCAGCCTCCGCTCCCAGCCGAGTACCCTGCGAGATTTAGTGAAGACCCAGAGCCGTGGCCGTGGCCGCGGCGGCCGTATTTTGTAAATAAACAATTGTAAATAAATAGGTCTGTTCGCGATTAGAAGTAACTCGCGCGCCGGGATTGAGGTTAGGTTGGTGAAGCAACAGTCAATTCAAAGCACGGTGATTATTAAAATGTAACACGTCAATTATTGAACACAATGGATGAGCGATGGATGAGCGAACACGGACGATAACGAACACGATGAGCGAGCGAGCACGATATCGAACACGGTTGAGCGTGGAGAATTCTCGCACCGACACGTGCTTGGTGGCCGACGAATCTCCGCCGGTGAGATCTTGCAACGATTGCTCGTTTAGCGAATGAGATCGCGCTATGTTGCTAGAGTTGAGCTTGTAACCGTTAAACCGCGGGGTTACCGGTGGGACGGTGGAGGAACCGTATCGCCAGCTCAGGACGGTGGTCCAGGGCCGCCGATCGAATGACTTAGTACGCAGAGGTGAGGTAGAGTACGAGAATTTATTCACGCTGATGTACAGAGTATCCCGGCCAGGTCTATGCTGGCAAACAGAGTATGCACGGCTTAAACCTAGACTTAGCCTATCGCGGGTATCGGCGCGTATCGCGGCGCGGATCGCGTCGCGTACTTCGGAGCGTTGGTCGACGATGCGTATCGCGGCGCGTGTCGCGGCGCGTATCTCGATGCGGATAGCGGTGGTCGATTCGACGAGAGTGGAGAGGAAAGACGATTTGACCCTTCGGTGTCCAGGCGGGCCAACCCTGCCAATGGACCCTGGTCGGAGAGTCGGGGGGTTCCGGTCACCCAGTGGGCACAGCCCGCGGGTGAGTCGGCGACTGTAAGGACGCTCTCGAGAACAGAGATAACTCTGTTCGGGAGATCGATGGCGGTTATCGGTATTTCGTCCAGAGGATGGCTCACGCTGTCCTTCTGGGAACCGTGGAGGTGTGGAGGCGAAAAATGCACAGAGACTCAGTCTGTGGACGCACAAGAACTGGTGCAAAACACGGGCGCTTGGCTTTCGCAAGAACGAGGGTTTCGGCACAAGAACGTGGAATCGCACAGGAGGTCTCTGGGAGAGGCGTACTTCGTACTAACGCTCTAGGCGGTCTCTCTCAAATAGGCCTATGCCCTCGACCTTTATGTCCTCGTCCGCACATTTTCGGCAGCGAGAGAGTCTCTTTCTGTGAATCCCTCTCGCGCCAGTTCTCGGTATTGCGGACGAGTGGTGGGGGGCAAGACCGTTGGCGTCGCGCGGTACGCTCTGCCTCGGTCGGGCGCGTGGTGGGGGGTAAGATCGTCGTCCCACCGGCGTAACTCGTTACATTACCTCCTCCCTTCGGAGGACGCGATCTTACCCCACTCTCCCACAGACCTCTGTGCGTGGTGTTCGATTCGGTTTTGTTTTTTTTTTTTTTCTTATTATAAGCCTTAGCCTAACGGTTTATTTTACTCTTAAATCTACTTAAAATAACTGCTTAATCTATTTGGTGGGGGGACGGGGGGTGGGAGCTGAAGCGGATTCGCGTTTGCTGTCTCCGCAGCAGCTTCAGCTCCACGTATCCCCCGGGCGTGGGGATACGGTACCTCCGGCCGACCTGGAAGGCCGGTAGGTCCGGCCGGAGGTCTTCGGAGGTGGCCGGGTGGTATGACCACGGCGTTGCGGCGGTCGTCGGGGGAGGGGATGGCGGTGCTGGCGGTTGCGGCGGCGGCGTCGGCTCCCTTGTCCTCGGCTGCCTCGGCGGTTGCGCCGTAGGCCTCGGCGGTGGGGGTCCCGGCGGCTTCGTCGGCGTCGGCCTCCTCGGTGTCGGTGGCGGCTGTGGCTGGGCAGTCGGGGGTGGGGAGATATGGAGGTCCATTAGGGCCGGGGGGTTCCGGGGACGGGGCGGCGGCCTTGGTCGCTGCGTCGGCGGTGTCCGGGCTGGTGTCGGCGGTGTCCGGGCTGGTGTCGGCGGTGTCCGGGCTGGTGGCTGCGTCGGCGGTGTCCGGGCTGGTGGCTGCTGTGTCGGCGGTGTCGGGGCTGGTGGCTGCTGCGGTGGCGTTTCCATCGCCTTCCAGGGCGGTGGCGGTGCCGGTAGCAGCGCGGCCAATAGGGAGGTGGCTGGTCCCGTCTCGTCCGGACTGGTGGACTAGTTGGCCTCGGTGGTCGGGCACGGCGGTACTGGCAGGATCGGCGGAGGCAGCCGGCTCTTCTCCACCTCCTCGCCGAGGGTGATCCCCATCGACGAGGAGGGTTTTCTGGCCGGTGGTCCTCGCGCCGGAGGTGGGAGTCCGCCGAAGTCGAGCCGCCGTTTGGCTGCGGGGGCGAATTTCGGTGTCGGTGCTGGCGGTGGTGGCTGGCGGCGGCTGGCGGCGGTGGCTGGAGACGGCGGGCGGTATCCTGCCGAGGCTGGCTGCGGCTGCGGTGGCGGGCGGTATCCTGCCGGTGCTGGCTGCGGCTGCGGTGGCTGGCTCCTTGGTGGCGTCTGCTCCCGGGGTTGCGGCGGTGCTGGCGCTGACTGTGGCTTCGACGCAGGCTGCAGCGGTGTCTGCTTGGCTGGCCGAGGCGGCAGTGGCGCTTGCCACAGCGTCCTCCGAATGGTCGCTCCGGGGCCACTTGGGTCCGGTGGGGGACCGCGGAGGTCGCTGATTATGCGAGGTCGTTTTCGCTCCGTCCCTGGTGTCTCCGACTGGGGAAGCCCACTTCCTTCGACGGCTTCCTGAAGCGGGGGTGGCCTCGGCTTCTGCGGGGGTCCTCGTGACGGTGGGGAAGGGCCTCCAAAATCCAGCCTCTTCATTGCGACCGGAGCGGCTGGATTGGTTTCGGCCTCCACTGGTCTTCTCGTGCGGCACTCTAGCGGACGGTCCGCGTTTTCGCGTCGTAGCGGCATGGCTATCTGCCTGGCGGCCTCGTGCGACATCCTGGTCTTCGGTTTCATTATGCGATTTGGTTTTGTTTGTTTGAGGCGACCGGGGGTAGAGGCTGAAGCGGGCGCGGACCTGCTGTCTCCGCAGGAGCTTCAGCTCCATGTATCCCCCGGGGATGGGGATCCGGTATCGCCGGCTGACCTGGAAGGCCGGGAGGTCGAGCCGGAGCTCCACGAAATCTTCGTCCCTCTTCCCTCCGTCGTACTGCCCGCTGTCTCTTCGTACTTGGTCCATCACGTACCAAACGGGGAGTGGGTAGCTGTCGCCGGCCGACTCTGTTTTCCCCCTCATCTCGTTGTCCCGCGTCATTCGATCGTCCTCCGTACTTTAGTAAGTCCCTGTTCGGGCGCCAAATGTAACCGTTAAACCGCGGGGTTACCGGTGGGACGGTGGAGGAACCGTATCGCCATCTCAGGACGGTGGTCCAGGGCCGCCGATCGAATGACTTAGTACGCAGAGGTGAGGTAGAGTACGAGAATTTATTCACGCTGATGTACAGAGTATCCCGGCCAGGTCTATGCTGGCAAACAGAGTATGCACGGCTTAAACCTAGACTTAGCCTATCGCGGGTATCGGCGCGTATCGCGGCGCGGATCGCGTCGCGTACTTCGGAGCGTTGGTCGACGATGCGTATCGCGGCGCGTGTCGCGGCGCGTATCTCGATGCGGATAGCGGTGGTCGATTCGGCGAGAGTGGAGAGGAAAGACGATTTGACCCTTCGGTGTCCAGGCGGGCCAACCCTGCCAATGGACCCTGGTCGGAGAGTCGGGGGGTTCCGGTCACCCAGTGGGCACAGCCCGCGGGTGAGTCGGCGACTGTAAGGACGCTCTCGAGAACAGAGATAACTCTGTTCGGGAGATCGATGGCGGTTATCGGTATTTCGTCCAGAGGATGGCTCACGCTGTCCTTCTGGGAACCGTGGAGGTGTGGAGGCGAAAAATGCACAGAGACTCAGTCTGTGGACGCACAAGAACTGATGCAAAACACGGGCGCTTGGCTTTCGCAAGAACGAGGGTTTCGGCACAAGAACGTGGAATCGCACAGGAGGTCTCTGGGAGAGGCGTACTTCGTACTAACGCTCTAGGCGGTCTCTCTCAAATAGGCCTATGCCCTCGACCTTTATGTCCTCGTCCGCACATTTTCGGCAGCGAGAGAGTCTCTCTCTGTGAATCCCTCTCGCGCCAGTTCTCGGTATTGCGGACGAGTGGTGGGGGGCAAGACCGTTGGCGTCGCGCGGTACGCTCTGCCTCGGTCGGGCGCGTGGTGGGGGGTAAGATCGTCGTCCCACCGGCGTAACTCGTTACAAGCTGAGTTTAGGATGAGCGTTGAAAAATGCTGAGAAGTGAGCGTTTACAATGAATAAAAGAGCTTGAGCGTGACGCGTCCGATTCTAGGTATATTGCGAACAAGAATGAACAATGGCCCGAAGCTAGCTTCCGCCTTGGTGTCTTCCAGAAGCTTCTGGAGCCATTTGGTGTTGTCATTGACAAAGAGCTGTGACACAGAGTGATGTTCTTTCGTGCCTCGAGTGAATAACCTCTTGAGCGCGGCATCTGCACCAATGAAGTTGGTGCCGCAGTCAGAATGGAGTGATTGAGGTATTCCTCTCCTTGAGATGAATCTGCGGTACGTCGCGATGAATCCTTCTGTCGAGTAGTCAGTCACCAATTCTAGATGAACTGCTGAGGTGGTGAGACAGGTGAACACGCAAATCCAGCCTTTGTGAGTTTTGGAGCCTCGCCCCTTCCACGCTTTGAGTGAAATTGGCCCGGCGTAGTCCAGTCCAGTGCGGGTGAACGGCTGTGAGGGTGTGACTCGCGCAAGAGGTAGTTGGCCCATCAGCTGATGGGCACGGATCCCCCTTTGCCGAGCACACACCACACAGCGAAGAACGTGAGTTTTGACTGGAGCTCTGCCTCCGAGGATCCAATACCGTTGACGAATGTGAGAGAGCGTGAGCTGAGTCCCTCCATGAAGGGTGGTTTTGTGAGCATTGTCTATAATCAGATGAGAGAGGCGTGAATTGCGAGGTAGAATCACGGGATGCTTACTTCCGTAATCCATGTGAGCGTTGTTGAGTCGACCTCCAACTCGAATCACTCCTTGCTCATCGACAAACGCAGTGAGTCGATTGAAGGCGTGAGATGAAGGCAACTTGGAATTAAAGCTGAGTGTTTTGAGCTCCTGGTTGAAATAGAGAGCTTGCGTTGCCTTGATCCAGAAGATTCTGGCTCTCTCCAAGTCCTCTGGTGAGTGTGAGATGATTGGTAGTGAAATCGGAGCTCTCCTGAGCTTGTCAAGAATTCTGAAACAAACTGAGGTGACGCGAATGAGTTTGCTGAGAGAAGAGTATCTATAAATGAGATCCCAGTGATGTTCGATTTTTTTAACGTTGAGTAGAGTTGAAACTCCTGGACGAGCCTCCTGTGCACTGGAGACGTCCTTCAATTCTGGTTGAGATGGCCATGAGTCACTGGGCTGAGTGAGCCATGGTGGTCCCGTCCACCACAGCTTGTGTTGTTCAAGCTGAGATGTAGTCACGCCTCGAGAGGCGCAGTCCGCTGGATTTGAGGTTCCTGGAACGTGTCTCCATTGTGCATGTTGAGTGAGCTCTTGAATCTGGGAGACACGATTCCTCACATAGTCCTTCCAGCGTGATGCATGAGATTTGATCCATATAAGTGTCACTTGAGAGTCCGTCCACAGGTGAGTAGCAGCTACATTGAGCTTGAGAGTTGCTTGAACATATTTTGTGAGCTTTGCAAGCATCAATGATGCCGTAAGCTCGAGCCTCGGGATGGTGAGCTTTTTGAGGGGTGCTACCTTTGTTTTGGAGCACACTAGTGTCGACACCTTGTGATTTGTGGACGGTGAAAAGACAGTAATATAAACTACCGCCGCCATGGCGAGTTGAGAAGCATCAGAGAAACCATGTAATTCCACTGTTGAGTAGCTGTAGGTGGTGAACCACCTAGGAACTGAGAGCCTGGCCAGGCATTGAAGATTTTCTCTGATGGTGAGCCATTTTGACGTGACCTGGGATGGCAGTGGATCATCCCAGCTGAGCTAGTGCAGCCATAATTCTTGTAAAAGCACCTTTGCTTGAATGATGACTGGTGACAAAAAGCCGAGCGGATCAAATATCTGAGCTACTTCTGAGAGAATGAGGCGTTTGGTGAATTTTGAGCTCATTGCCGGTTTGGCTGAGAATGAAAAGCTATCCTTGAGCACGTTCCAATGTAATCCGAGAACTTTGGTTTTGCAGTCGTCTAGTGAAAGTATTGAGCCGAGAGCTCTCTGAGTAGGGGAAATTGAATCAAGCAACGGAGGGTGAGTTGCATGCCATTTGGCAAGTGGAAAGCCTCCCGCGTTGCACAGGTCTTGTAACTGTTGAGCGATTTCAATGAGTTTCTCACCTGTGTCGGCTCCGCCGAATATGTCGTCGACGTATCTGGCTTGAGTGAGCGATGGGACTGCCAGTGGGAAGCGATGGCCTTCCTCTTCCACAAGTTGAAGTAGAGCCCTGACAGCCATGAATGGAGCAGCCTTCAATCCGTATGTGACGGTGGTGAGCTTGTATGGCACCTCCTTCTGATTGCCGTCGAACCACAGCACCCTTTGCAGGTCCTGATCGGCTTCATGCACCTGGACTTGACGATACATCTTCGTCACGTCCGTGGCAAATATGAATTTGTGCTGACGTATCCACAGCAGCACGTCGGTGACATTGAGCAGGAGATTTTTGCCGGTGTGCATGAGATCGTTGATTGAGTGTCCGGAGCCCGAGGGGCTTGAGCCATTGAAGACGACCCTGAGCTTTGTTGACTGGCTGTCGGGCTTGAGCACTCCATGGTGTGGCAAATAGAAAATGGAATGAGAATTAGGAGAGATTGATGGTGCTCTTACCATGTGCTGGAGATCTTTGTACTCGTTCATGAACCCTTCATAGAGTTCACGAAGTCCAGCGTCCTTCTTGAGTCTGTTGCGTGTACGCATCAAGCATGCGTGAGCCGTTTTGTATGAATTGCCCAGGAGCTTTGGAGATAACTTGAGCGGAATGCGGACGATGTATCTGCCTGTTGAGTCACGCGAGTGAGTCGCTCGAAAGTGCTCCTCGCACTCCTCTTCTTCAAGCGTGAGCTGAGTGGGGGCATGGTCGGGAAGCTCTTCTTGAATCCAAAACTTCGTCAGCATTTCTTGGAGCTCATTGTTGCTATGCTGTACCACAGCAGAGTGATGAGATGTTGCGATCTGTGAATTGTGTATAGTGATTGGTCCAAGAATGAGCCACCCAAACATTGAAAATTGGGCAATTGGCATTGACGGGTCTGCCTTGATGAGGTTGGGTTTGATAATCTGTCCGTATGTGTCTGCGCCGATGACCATGTCAATAGGCCGTGGCGTGAGAAAGTCGGGATCAGCCAGCTTGAGGCCGTCGAGATGTGGCCACTCCTGACGAGGCGCTTCAACCGATGGCAAATTGGAGGTTAATGCCTTGAGTACATGAGCTTGAACATGTATCGTTGTCGAATCGTAATTCGAGCGCAGTGTGAGCAGTGCGATTCCTCTAGTTTGGAGAGATCTGGCGCCTCCAAGGCCAGTGATTGAAATGGATGATTGCACACGTGGAATGTTGAGCTGGGTGATGAGCTCCTCCTTCACAAAGGTGAGCTCGGAGCCTGAGTCGATGAGAAGCCGAACTGGAGAGAATGATACTGGAGTGATGAGCTGAGCGTTGGCCGTGGCCAAGAGTGACATGGTTGAGAATGATGTGCGAACAGCTAGCGGGTAACGTGGAAAACCTTTTGAGCGTGAGCTTTGAGACTGTTTTGTTGAGCTTGAGCGGGGTGCAACGACTGCACCAATTTCTCATTGAGCTGAGCCTTGAGATGTGGATTGAGCTGGAGCGGAGGTTTGAGATGGCTGAGCTGGGGTCCCCTTCAAGTGCAGCATCGTGTGATGCCGAGCCCCACACGTCTTACACTTGAGGGGAGATTTGCACACTTCTGTATTGCGTCTTCCACAACAGTTGCGACACAGCTCATATCTGGTAATGAATTTGCGCCTTGCTTCCACCGACATTTCGCGGAACTCCGGACACATCACCACGAAATGCGGTCCGTAGCAGCAATCGCACGGGTAACTGTTCGCTGAGATTGTAGGCGTTGAGCGTTTCTGCGTGTGTGTCGCTGCGTGAGAGGTGGCTGAGCGTTGAGATGGGCGACTGGGTGCAGCAGAGGGAGGTTGAGCCTTTTTCTGCTGAGCTGGTTTTTGAGCAGAGGCCTCCAGTTGCTCTAACGCGACAATCTTGTTGTCAATGAAGGCTTCCAACCGCTCGTACCTTGGGTACTCGTTGGCAGAGCCCACCGAGGTTTCCCACGCCTCTCGGGTGTGCTTGTCGAGACAGTTGGTTGCGAGATGCACAAGAAGGCAATTGTGCATGTCCTCTGCGGCACCCAGCGCCTTGAGCGTCTTGTTGGCCTCGGTGATGGACGATCTCAGGTCATCCAGGGCTGTTGAGCTGCGAGTGGATATATGGGGCAGGCTGAACAGTTTGTTCAGCTGCTCCTGGATGAGAACACGCTTGTTTGAGAAGCGCTTTGAGAGATATTCCCAGCAGGCTTGAAACGAAGCGCCAGTGAGCGGGTAGGCACTTACGTGCCTCGCTGGCTCGCCAGTCACACTGGATCGCAGATAGTGCAACCTGTCGATGTCCATGAGCTGAGTATCCTGGATAATGAGCGAGGTGAAAAGTTCGCTGTACGCTGGCCAATCCACGTAGCTGCCTGAGAAGGTCGGCAGTGCAATCTCTGGCAGCTTCGACGCTCTCGATGATGGTGCGGGTGAGACGACGACCTTGGATTGCGCGATCGCCTCCACGTCTTCACGGAGACGATTGAGCCTGAGCTTTATTTTGAGGTGGAGCTGCCTCTCCTTGTTGACCAGCTCTGACTTGAAATATGAGTGATCGAGACATTTCACCGGCCAGGTGATCTCGAAGTAGGCATGCTCCCTAATGAAGGCCTGGTGCAGATCCTCCACATGCGAGCCAAGCAGCCGCACCTCGTCGAGAGATGTCAGGTGAGCAAGAGTGGGTATTTGAGCTTGGAAGTCCTCAAGTGATTGAAAGCGACCGACCTGAGTTTTTGCCTTTATAATGAGCTCTGCTGGGATTGCTGACGGTGAAGTGGCCCTCGTTTCCCTTGACTGTTTCGCGACGGCCGTTGCTGAAGTCCCCGTTGCCTCGTCGGGGATGGTGAGTGTGAGCACCGACGGCGTGGGCGTCGGCGTGGGCGTCGTTGGCCTGGACGACGCCGATGAGGTGGTCGATTTATCTTCCATCTCTGAGCGTTGTTTGATGAGCGGGTGAGCGGGTGAGCTTGCGCACTTTCACTGCACTTTGAAGCACTTCACCAATCCGGCTCGAAGGACCAAATGTTCGCGATTAGAAGTAACTCGCGCGCCGGGATTGAGGTTAGGTTGGTGAAGCAACAGTCAATTCAAAGCACGGTGATTATTAAAATGTAACACGTCATTTATTGAACACAATGGATGAGCGATGGATGAGCGAACACGGACGATAACGAACACGATGAGCGAGCGAGCACGATAACGAACACGGTTGAGCGTGGAGAATTCTCGCACCGACACGTGCTTGGTGGCCGACGAATCTCCGCCGGTGAGATCTTGCAACGATTGCTCGTTTAGCGAATGAGATCGCGCTATGTTGCTAGAGTTGAGCTGAGTTTAGGATGAGCGTTGAAAAATGCTGAGAAGTGAGCGTTTACAATGAATAAAAGAGCTTGAGCGTGACGCGTCCGATTCTAGGTATATTGCGAACAAGAATGAACAATGGCCCGAAGCTAGCTTCCGCCTTGGTGTCTTCCAGAAGCTTCTGGAAGACGCGCCAAGCGGAAGCGAGCTTTGATTGGGTGATCGCACGGACGAGTGGTCCGATTGGGTGATAGCACCGGCGGCCAGATCTGATTCGGTGATCGATTGTAGATCTGCCGTCGTGCTCCGCTGCCCGTGAGGTGCTGCGGTGAGATGAGAGCGGTGGAGAGAGGAACTACTGCTCGAATCGCAAACAAGGTCCATTAAAATTATAATTAATATATACCTAATTTAAAATCGTTTAATTTATAATAATATAATACTATGTTCCAATTTTTTTTTCTCCTCGAAATTATACATTTTTCCATTGTAATCTTTAATGCAGCCAAAAGTCATCCTTTCTTGTTTGAGAACACCTTCAATGTTTTATTTTTTTTCTATTCGTTCGTAACGAATCATTTCTCGATATACTCGTGATGCGACTAGCGACTCGAACGCAGCGGTTTTTTGTCTTTTTCGTAAAACCGCGAGTGACTGATTTCAAGTCGTTTGGATTTGTGGTTATGGGTAATATTTTTATTGATTATTGCTGACTGGGTACAATTTTCACCTCCACGGGGTCCTTCAAAGTCGAGGACAAGAAACAGTATTATTTGTACTTCTGCGTTAGATTTAGCTGTAGGGGAAAGATGGGATAATTGATCACAGTTTTGCTTTTTCATTAAAATAATAATAATGGTTTGCTTTGTTTGTATTTAATTATGTAAGTTGTGATTCTTACAGTATTCTCAATATACTTTGACAAATTTGAGAGCTGAAAACTAATTTTAATGACAGAATTTCAACATTTTCTGGCAGTGCAGTTATGCACAAGTATCCCCCACTGAAGGGGAGACTTGATCAAACGGTTAGGGAGACTTGATCAGTGAACTTTAAGAGTAAATAACACATTAACTTTCTAAAAAGTATTTATTATCTTCGTCAATAACATGAAATAAAGGGAATATCATAAAAACAAAGTAAACTATAACAAACTTGAAGGAATTACTGAAAAACTGAAACCGAAGAATTAAACTCTATGACATAAAACAACATAAATGCATTCTTAAAAGACATTTCACTTAGATATCATCTGATTAAGATGATGACGAGGAAAAGATTTTCCTTCTCACTTTCTTTGCCGTATTTTTCTGTTTCATTGCCGTTCTATGGTTCTTTTTTAAAGCATTTTCAGCTGTTCAAGTATCCCACCCCACACACTGATCAAGTATCCCTCAATGCACTCGATTCGAAAAAGATGAAAAATTGAACTTACTTTAAATATTTAGATCAATCAATAAATAGCATTAATAGACCAGAAAATGCCGTTTTTACTTAGTATACTTCAAATCGTTGAAAATGCAACATTTACTCGAAAAGGAGGAAGAACAAGCAGAGCGATATATTTACTTTTTGGCTGCAAATAAGATCGAAGCTTCTAACAACATTATTCTATGCTCCCAAAAGAAAACTGCAACGTGAAGTGTTGCGATAATGTAAACATTACTACCATAGCGTGACAGCAGGCACAAATTGTCAATATATTAATTAAAAACCTGATGTGATCATGTATCCCCGCTGATCAACTATCCCACCTTTCCCCTATGTATGATCCGAATAAATAAGGCTGGCGGCGTAACCAAAAGGCGATGGTAAAGAAGACTTGATAAGATCAACGCAACAAACATTCACAATTTATGAAAAAAGTGATGAAATCCCCCCCCCCCCCCCATAAACATGACTCATGTATGAAAGAAGCTAATTCCCTTTAATTCACGAAAAAAGTTCTCACGCAAAGATTGTGAAATCATCTTTGCTAATTCCAATTGTATCTTTAATTCACGAAAAACATTAAAAAAAAGTTCTCACGCAAAGATTGTGAAATCATATTTGCTAATTCCTAATTGTACCTTTAATTCACGAAAAAAATTAAAAAAGTTCTCACGCAAAGATTGTGAAATCAACTTTGCTAATTCCAATTGTATTCTCGTTCTCCGCTGGAACACTGATTCCTCTGTCACTTTTTATACTTGACATTTCTCTATTGGCCACAAATTAATTCAGTGCTCAAATTTTCAGCTTCGGTTTTAAGGAAATAGCGGGCGTTGTATAAGAAAAAACTATGAAGTCGACTTAAAACAAAATGTTTCATATCACTAGTGCAGGTTAGCGAATGTGCTATTAATCTATTACCGACTTTGATTCGTTTAAATTAGTCTCTACCAAGTTTTTATTATCTTCCATCATAAAACGATCTTCATACGTCATTTTTAACAGAAGATGTCCCTCTTATAAAAGTTTTTCTGTCAACTACAGGCCTCTCGCCCGCTAATTCCTTAAAACCAAGACTTTCTACCATATGTTCTCACTTCCTTCGGACACATTATGTAGTCGCTACATTCACTAGAGCAAAAGGCCACTCTATAAGTAAGTTCTACGTTAAGTTGTATATAACTAAAATGTGGCTTTTATATTTATTTACAGATAATCAAAGCAGAAGATGATGCAGTGTGATCTACGTCAGACTATGTACGCACAAGTTTGCAGGTAGAGTTTTGCATACGCAATTATTCATTTAATTATTTTGGCATATGAGCACGTATGATAATTTATAAATAATTAGTAAATGTGTCCTATATCAGTTAACGATGCAGACGAAGAGAATTATTTCAACAGCTGAAAGAGAAAGTAACCCTGCTACACGAGCAAATGAAATAAGCACATTTTCATGTATATGTATAAAATAAAAAATTTATTTCTTTAAAATTATTATAATATATATGTTATTATATAAATATATTATGGGGATTATTTTTATTACTGACGGCCGCCACGGCCCCGGTAATAATATGACATTAAAAATTATTTGAAGTCATTCCCTATGCAAATAATCTTTGTAAAAAGAAGTGAGATCCCCATAAAAACTTGAAAAAAGTAAAAAAATTACGCCAAGTACACGAAATCAAACAAATCACAAAAAATAGAAGATAATTACAAAATAAAAAAAAGATGTGAAATCAAAATGAGCTGCAAGTACATAAAGGTGCTTTCCCGCTGCGTGCAAAGACGACACTGTGTAACGCAATGTAAGATTCGGTGCTTTCCAACTCCGCTTAATAATATTAAGCAGATATATTTCTATAGAAATAAATATTTTAATATCAATAAATATTTTATTCAAAATACTTGGCGCTGCGAAACCGAAAAAAATGTTAATTGTCTTATTAATAGTAAATTAATAATTTACAATAACTCACTTACAATCTAAAATACATTACGAACGCACACACAAGAAAAAAAGAAAAAGATTAATGCAATTTATACATATTTATTCAGTTTAGCAACACCAATTCGAGGCGCAGCGCCAAGTATTTTGAATAAAATATTTATTGGTATTAAAATATTTATTTCTATAGAAATATATCTGCTTAATATTATTAAGCGCAGTTGGAAAGCACCGAATCTTACATTGCGTTACACAGTGTCGTCTTTGCACGCAGCGGGAAAGCAATTTTATGTACTTGCAGCTCATTTTGATTTCACATCTTTTTTTTATTTTGTAATTATCTTCTATTTTTGTGATTTGTTTGATTTCGTGTACTTGGCGTAATTTTCTTACTTTTTTGAAGTTTTTATGGTAATAAATTTCAGCAATAAAAAGCATCTGGATACTCTGAGTATCGACGTGGTATTCCTATTAATCCTAAGAAATGTTGAGGGAAAAATGTTAAATTTACTCCAATGAATATTATATAGAATTGAATTTTTAATCATTTATTATTTATTGAGAATCCAGTGACTGTTAGGAATCAGTGAACAATTCTTGCAATAATTGAAAATTATTATTAAAAATATTATTGAACCTTCTACACTATTTTTATACAACCTACCTATTACCTATGTTATGAGCTAATGCGTCGCCTGTGTATGGAGGGCGTAAATCTCCGACGGCGCAATGTCACTTTCTCTGTGGTGTCTTACGACCACAAGAATTCACTTGAATTTACAGTAAAAATATATAGGTTGATGCAATAACTGTGACACAGCATGTACTAAAATAATTGTGAACTGTATTTTGTTGACTGTTTCGTATGTGTACAAAAGATAATATGAGTCGCTCTATGTTGCCCGTGCGGGCCTTGGTTTTTGACTGACCTCGCTGGATCGTCTATCTCGCAAGAGTTCCTTAGGGGTGGAGTTACATTAGCGCAGTGGTATGAAAATCAGGCCTCTTATTGATCACAAACGGTTTGGGAGTGGGTGAAGGAAAACTGTGGCCGAGAGAAATCTTGATTAGAGTATTGGTGTGTCGGTGAGCTGGTGATCGCGACGCTGTCAGTTTATTTTCCGGTGGTTCGCAGACCCTTGGTCTTGGTCTTCACTTGGGTTAATCTCGGTGTTTACGGTCTGAACTAAATTTATGGGTCTCCAACAGTCCCAAGTCATTGAGGCGCGGGCTAACAGGCTACGTGTCTGCCAGATGAAAGTTTTGGGCAATACAAGACGCCCTTGTGCGTCGTAGGTGGCCCGGCAACGAGCTAACGCTCAACATACCGCCCTCTCTTGAACGATCACGTTCAATACGATGTGAGATGTGTAAAATGAGTTTAATGACTGCAGGTATCGCGACGAACACTATTTCTAATCTTATAGCTATATTTATCACAAGCATACTAATCTTACACGATACTATTCAGATATACGCAACACACTAGTAAATAAACCACACAAAAAACCACTACATAAGTCCATAATTATCATGAATATGCATTGTAATTACGAAACAATATTAAACTATGCCACCAACATCAATTAAACCTCATCGAGAAGTAATGGACTTAGTTTATTCACGCTACGTTTGTATTCCCCGTTTGCAGTTTTCACGGTTACCACTCGAGCGATGCCATCCTCGCCTGAGTGCGTGGCTACAATTCGACCCATAGGCCAGTATAACGGGGGCGCATTGTCCTCCTTCAGGACAACCAGCATGCCTTCCGTGATTTGGGTTGATCCTTCCTTGTGCCATTTCTTTCTGACCACCAGTGTATTGAGATAATCTTTGTATCACCTCGACCAGAAATGTTGGCGAAGCTGTTGAACGTGCTGCCACGATGATAATCGACCTGTCTTAACACTCGTAAAATCACACTCAGGTGTGCTTGTTAAAGAGTCACCTATTAAAAAGTGACCAGGTGTCAATGGAGTTAGGTCATTAGGATCAGACGACAACGGAGTTATAGGTCGAGAATTGAGAATTGCCTGTATTTCCGTCAAACACGTGTTAAACTCCTCGAACGTCAGTAATGTGTTCCCCAAAACGCGCGTTAAATGGTATTTTAGTGACTTTACAGCGGCCTCCCACAATCCACCAAAGTGGGGTGCACGCGGGGGTATGAAATGCCAACGTACCCGTTGATCTGATAAATATTTTGACAAACACTCGTTAGGCTTCTGCAATGAAATTACGTTGTATATTCTTTTCAATTCTCGGTCGGCTCCGACAAAGTTGGTGCCGTTATCACTGTATATATCAGTGCTTTTGCCTCGCCGAGCGAAAAATCGCTTTAACGCTGCCAAAAATGCATCGGACGTCAATTCACTGACGAGTTCCAAGTGTAACGTCTTTGTACTGAAGCACACGAAGACCGCCACGTAAGCTTTGATTTTCTTTGTATTCCTGAACTTCTTCTCCTTTATGTATAGCGGACCGCAATAATCTACAGTAGTAAGGCAAAGCCGATTCTAACCCAGGTCCTCTGAAGGGGGCGCGGGGGCGGGGGGAAGTGAGGGCGCGCGGGGGAGTGCGGTGGAGGGAACTATGGGCGCGGGGAGAGCTGGGAATGGAAGACCGGTTGCGCGCGCACGAGCCGCGGAGTGGGGGAAGCCGCAATTGTGGAGGGGATCCGTCCGGGCCGAGCCGCCGCGGAGATCTCTCCAGACCTGACCCACCGGCAGAAATTTCCGCAGAGGGTCGTCCCCTCCCTCTAAAAATTTCTGGGGTTGGGTCTTGTATGAAAAAATCTTTTTTCAGATTCGATCCAACCCCAGAAATTGTTTCCCTAAATATTTTTATAAATCAGATCTACCACCAGAATATTTTTTTTTCCAAACCAACATAGCAAACAAATATGTATCATACATTCTAAAGCTAACAATTTTTCAAACTCTAGCAAACAAATATGCATCATGCATTCATAGCACTGTGAAAATGGTATCATCTCGCGCGACTGCACCAGAAGAGTCAAATTACACGCGTTATCGCGCGACACGATATCACTTTCACAGTGCTAAGAATGCAGGATGCATATTTGTTTGCTTTTAAAATTATGCGAAGAGGAAAGAAGGAGGATGGATGACGAGTAAATAAAATTGAGAAGTAATGTATGTTCAAGAAATTATATATTGTTACATAATAATAAAAGGAGAATAATAATAAAGAATATAATGATAATGATAATATAGATTATTAATATAAATATAAATATAAATATAAATGATAATATAAATGATAATATAGAATATAAAATAGATAAAAATAGAACAAAATAAATAAAAATGATAATGATAATAAAAAAAAATGAAATAAAATAAAATAAAAATAGAACAAAATAAATAAAAAATGATAATGATAAATATAATGAAGATGATAAATATATAGTGATAATGATAAATATAATGAAAAAAAGAAAAATAGAAAAAATAATGATTATTCCGGTGATGATGGTGGTGGTGTCGGCGGCGGTGTGAAAACCTCCTCGGGCCACTGAGGAGGCGGGGATGGTGGCGACGGCGGTGGCGTGTGCAGCCCGAGGGGCCACTCAGGGGGTGGGGATGGGGGCGATGGCGGCTGTGCAGATGACGACGACGATGAATATGGGCTGGAGGGGGTTGACACCAGCCACCAGGGTGGCGTGTCTATAGATGTTGAAGCTGACCCATTCATCGCCGTCGTCGATGATGGTGTTGGGGACCCCATCGCCACCGACGGTGACTGTCGCAACCGCCCCACATATATCCACGGTAGCGACGGTGGCGACGGTGGCGATGGGGGTCGCGATCGCCTCAGCTGCATGTCTAGAGACGTCGACGTTGTCGCCGTCGTCGATGATGGTGCTGGGGTCTCCATCGCCGCCGACGGTGACTGTCGCAACCGTCCCACATCAATCCACGGTGGCGACGGTGGCGACGGTGGCGATGGGGGTCGCGGTCGCCTCAGCTGCAGGGGTCCCATTCGCCGATATGGCACCCATGGGCGCTGCAGCCGAGTCGCCATCGATGAGCCAATCACCATGCCCGAATGTCGCCGCATGTTCAGCTCCTGGGGAGGCACCACCGGAGACGCAATCTCCTCCGGAGGTACCACCCCAGCCATGATGTGTACCAACAATCTTAATCTTTCCATCAATAATTGATTGTCCTAGAACACAAACGCTGGTATAAGAATAATACAACAAAATACACACACACACACAACAATGTAATGTATTACATACCACTGAAGGCAGCGGCGGTGAAAGCGACGACGACGACGACGACGACGACGACGACGACGACGACGACGACGACGACGACGACGACGACGACGACGACGACGACGACGACGACGACGACGACGACGACGACGACGACGACGACGACGACGACGACGACGACGACGACAGCTGCGGTGGTAATTGCTAAAACAAAGAAACCCGCGATATAATATTGGTATGATTTAATCTCACACGATTTAAATGGCTAAATGTGATAAAATGTTAAAAAATATTGATATGTACATACCTCTGGATTGTGCCGACATGGCTCAGGATCCCACTCGGGGCCGAGGGAGGCGGTGTCAGCGTGGCGGTGTCACTAGACATCGCCAACGCGTTTAACACCGTCTCCTGGGCGGCGATCGAGCGGGCGTTGCTCTATCATAAGCGTTGTCGGGGCGCTCCTACCCATCATGAACGAATGGGTGGGGCGTGGGTACGGCAGGCTCACCTTCCACCTGACGCAGATATTGACCGGAGTTGGATGCTTCGGCAATTATCTGTGTCGCATAGGGCGGGAGGAGTCGTCGCAGTGTTTCAGCTGCGACTCGGGCGATGAGGACACGGCCGACCACACGCTGGCGGTTTGCCGGTCGCGGTCGGACGAGCGGCGTGTCCTCGAGTCGCAGCTGGGTCCCGATCTCTCGCTACCGACGGTCGTGCGTCGGATGGCGGGAGATCGGGAGTGCTGGAAGGCCGTCTCCGCATTTGCGTAATTTAGTGAGTCACCCCCGCTCCCCGTCGGCATTACCCCGGGTCGGAGGCGCCCTTTTCAGGGCGCCTCGGGAAGGAGGCCGCGGCCCTGAAAGCAAAGCTGTTGGAGCAGCTGGGGGGCAGCGGGATTAAGGTGCACTGCCCCCAGAAGATGGCGGAGTTCAGGGTTTGCGGCCTGACGGAGTTGGCGTCCGAGGACGCGGTTCGCGCCACCGTCGCGACGCAGGGAGGGTGCTCGCCGGCCGATGTCACGGTTGGAGAGAAGCGGCGGGACCCGGCGGGACTTTTCTCCCTCTGGGTTCGCGCTCCCGCGGCGGCGGCGTCCGGGCTCGTTAAGGCGGGGAGGATAGTAATCAACTCCCTCGCCGCCCGAGTGACGCCGCTCGCGCAGAGGAGGCTACAGTGCTTCCGGTGTCTGGAGTTTGGCCACGTTCAGACGAAATGCTCCAGCCCAGAGAGCCGACGCCTCCTCTGCTACCGGTGCGGGGTGGAGGGGCACGTGGCGCGACACTGCGTCGCCGTCCCCAGCTGCCCCTTGTGCACCAGCGCGGGATTGCCGGGTGAGCACCGGATGGGGGGCCCTGCTGGTCGGCCCCCTCCTGCGTCGTCAGTAAGAAGGAGGAGAGCTAGGGGAGGGGGTGTTCCCGGGGGGACTGGTCCCTCCGCATCGGCGGCGTCCCGAGCGGCGCCGCCCCCCCTGTCTGCGCCCATGTCCGCGCCCGCTGCTGCGGTAGCTTGCCCGGCCGCAACCGCCGAGACCATGGAGACCGATGTGCTGGCCTCCACCTCGGCGGCCAAGTCCGGCGCGGGCAAGCGCAAGACCGGCGGGGAGCCGGGGGCTTCGGCTGACGCGCTCTCGACGCCGTCTTCGCCCGGGGGCTCTCCCCGGAAGGGGTCGAGGAAGAAGAAGGAGAGGGGGAGCAGCCCAGTGCTCCCCCTTAGCGGTCCTCGACCCGAGGGGAGAGAGGCCTTCCTGAAGGCCAGGAAGGCGACCTCCCCCGCGGTTACAACCGGGGAGGTGGAGACGACGATCAGCGCCGAGGAGGCTGTTCTCCTCGCGCAGTCGATCGCCGCGTCATACGGCGGGGAGCTTGTCTCCCCCGCCGCGGAGAGCGACGTCGGAGCCCCCGAGCGAACGGGGGCTGCAGCCCGGCCCGAGCAGGATCCGGTGGAGGCCGCAGAAAGGGCTTTGTAATGCCCCGAGGCCCACCGATCCTGCTGGCCAATCTAAACCACTCCATGCGAGCGCACGACCTGCTTGAGCAGGCTCGCCTGGAGTTGGGGGCCGGGCTGGTCGTCGCCACCGAACCGTATCCGCTTCCGGACCGATGTTTTCGGTCCACGAATCCGGATCGGCAGGTGGCGATGACGTGGGGGGTGGAACGGGGAGCCCTGCCGTGTTCGGTCGCCCGACATGGCAGCGGCTGGACGGCCGTTAAGTGGGGGGGTTTCCTCGTGGTGGGATGCTATTTCGCACCGAGGTTTTCCGTCCCGGAGTTCGAGGACCGGCTGCACGAGGTGGGGGCTTTTATCGCCCCTCAGAGTACCGAGCCGGTCGTGTTTCTGGGAGACTTCAACGCCCACGCTATTGAGTGGGGCGCTCCCAGAACGGACTCCAGGGGCGAGGTGCTACTCGAGTGGACGGCGGCGATGGGGTTCTCTCTAAAGAACCCCTACGCAGTTACGACGTACCGCGGCCCGCGGGGCGAGTCGGTTATCGACTTGATCTGGGTAAACCCCGCGGCCGCCGCAAAAACGTCGAGCTGCTGGGTGGCGGAGGATTGTGAGCCGGCGTCAGACCACATGTACGTGATGCTGGCCACCTCCGCCCCCCCGCCGCCTACCCGAGTCGGAAGGCATCCCCCGCGATGGGCGCTCAAACAACTTGATGTTGACGCGGCCCTACTCGCTTCCTCCGTCGTCGCTTGGCCTCCGTTGCCGGGCGACGTGCTGGATGACCCCGTTGCCGGCGCGCTCTGGTTCCGCGGCGCGTTGCAGTCTATCTGCGACGCATCTATGCCGCGGACCGGGCCGCCGGGTGGGGGTCGGCCGAGATCGCGGAACTCCGCGCGGCAAATCTCGTGGCCAGACGCCAGTATACCAAGGCCCGTCGCCAAGATCGACGACGGGTCTCGGAGGAACGGCTCCTCGAGCTGCGCTCCGCCTTTGCGGCGGCGCGCCGCGAACTTCGGGGGGCCATAGCCCGGGCAAAAGATCAGTCCTGTCGAGAATTCGTCGCGACCCTCAACGAGGATCCGTGGGGGCGTCCATACAGGGCCGTGTCCATAAAACTCGGACCCTGGGCACCCCCGGTCACGGGGGGCCTCGATCCCCGGCTCCTAGAACAAGTTCTAGAGGCGCTGTTCCCCCCTCCCCCGCTACACGGGGAGGGTGGCGCCGACGAGTCCGGAGATCCGTGGTTGGACAGGGGCGCGGACACCTCCGACGCCCCTGGGGTCACCGACGAGGAGCTCGCTTCCGCTGTGGCGCGCATGCGCAGGAGGAACGCGGCTCCGGGTCCCGACGGTGTGCCCGGGCGAGTGTGGGCCTGCGCTTTGAGCGCCCTAGGAGCCGGTCTCAAGCGGTTGTTCGACGCCGTCTTGAAGACCGGCAGATACCCCCCAGCCTGGAAGGAGGCGAGGCTGGTTCTCCTCCGGAAGCCCGGTAGACCTCCTGGACGAGGCGGGCAAGCTACTCGAGAGAGTAATAGCTGCCCGCCTGTGCGAGCACCTGGAGGCCGTGGGCCCGGACCTGTCCGACCGCCAATACGGCTTCAGGCGGCAGCGATCGACCATCGATGCCATCCAGATGGTACGATCGCTGTCGCGCCGGGCGGTCGAGGGGGGCGGTGTGGGCGTGGCGGTGTCACTGGACATCGCCAACGCCTTTAACACCGTCTCCTGGGCGGCGATCGAGCGGGCGTTGTTGTATCACAACGTCCCGCTCTACCTTCGCCGCCTGGTCTGGGACTTTCTCCACGGCCGTGTGGTCTCGTACGTCGGTCGGGAGGGCGACGGGGTGACGTATGTGTACCGAGGGGTCCCGCAGGGGTCCGTTTTAGGGCCCCTGTTGTGGATCCTCGCCTACGACGCGGTACTGCGGGTCGTGATGCCATCGCTGGGGGTGTCGTTGGTGTGCTATGCCGACGACACCCTGGTGGTGGCCTCCGGGCAAAATTGGAGGGAGGCGATCAGCCTCGCCGAGGAAGCGCTGCGACGCGTAATAGCCTCGATCGGGACGCTCGGTCTGCGAGTCGCCTTGGAGAAAACCGAGGCGATGTGGCTCGCGGACAGGGTTGGGAGCGGTGTCCCCAACGGAGCGTCCCTGAGGATCGGGGACGCCTGCATCAGGGTCGGCCGAGAGATGAAGTATCTCGGTCTGACCCTGGACACCTACTGGCGATTCACGCGCCACTTCAAAGCCCTCGCCCCCAGGTTGGAGAAGCAGGTATTCGCCCTCAGGCGAATCATGCCCAACCTGGGTGGACCACACGAGGGGGTTCGGCGGCTATATGTGACGGTCCTCCGGTCCATGGCGCTGTACGGCGCGCCTATATGGGCCGGCGACCTGGAGGACTGCCGCGTCGGGCGTGAGCTCTTGGCAAGGGTTCACCGCCAGGCGGTCCTCCGATCCGTGCGAGCGTATCGCACGGTGTCACACGCCGAACTGTCCGCTTTGGCTGGGTCCCCCCCATTCCACCTGCTCGCGGAGATGGAGGCGGAAGTTTATTCCGCCGTCCGTGATCTTCGCGACGCTGGGGGCCCGAATGCCGGCGGACATGAAGTGGTGCGGGGCCAGACCCGGCAACGCATGGTGGCCAAATGGCACCAGCGGTTGGCCCTCCCGAAATATCGGGAGGGTCGCGTTGTCGGGGCGCTTCTGCCCATTCTGGACGTATGGGTGGGGCGCGGGTATGGCAGGTTGACCTTCCGCCTGACGCAGGTCATAACAGGTGTCGGTTGCTTCGGCACATACCTGCGTCGCATAGGGCGGGAGGAGTCGTCGCAGTGCTTCAGCTGCGACTCGGGCGACGAGGACACGGCCGACCACGCCCTGGCTAGATGCCGGGAGTGGGTGGACGATCGGCGTGTCCTCGAGGCGCAGCTGGGCCCCGATCTCTCGCTACCGACGGTCGTGCGTCGGATGGCGGGAGACCGGGAGTGTTGGAGGGCCGTCTCCGCTTTTGCGGAGGCGGTGATGGAAGAGAAGGAGGAGGCCGAGCGGGACCGGATCCGCACCGGGCATCCGTCCCGCATAGCCGCCCCTCGGAGTGCCGGAAGCAGGAGGGGAAGGAGATGACCCGGGGCCGGGGGAGGTAGGGCGGTGACGTAGGTTCGTGCATCACCCCCGCTCCCCGTCGGCATTACCCCGGGTTGGAGGCGCCCTTTTCAGGGCGCCTCGGGAAGGAGGCGGCCTTAGCCGCGAGTTGCCGTCGGCGTCGCGTCGTGGCAGGGCGCGACGCGCGACGGCGGAGACACGACCAGGGGGGGTCCTCGTGTCAAAGCCCCCCCCCCCCCGGGGAGCAGCCGACCATCTGCTGCTCCCCCGGGAGCCGCGCCATTGGCGCCGTTTTTAGCGCGCTCCCGAGGAAGGCGGTCGAGCAGGTACAGGGTAAGTGCGGCGGTCAATTGACCATATGACCTAGTGCCGCCTCCCCGTCCGGCCGCGACCCTTCGGGCCGCGTCCGGGTCACTGCTCGACCGCGGGGGGTCGCGGGGTGGGGGTGCCGGGGGGCACGCTCACCCCTCCACAACATCATGCGACCCCCCCAGAAGTGGCGACGCGGACGCGTGGTCCGTCTCGCGTCGCCGGAGTCTTGGGAAGACCCCGCGCGTTGCCGCGCGGGGCTGTTGAGCGCGGAGTTTGCACTGCGCTGAGAGGGAGGTAGCGGATGAATCGCTAGTTTGCTCCCGCAAAAAGTGCTCCCCCTCGAGCGCGCGACTCCGCGCCCGAGGACGACCACCGTGGAGTTTTAGTGGGTGCAAGTCCCACATAACCCCGTCCCTCCCCCGGGGGGCGGGGTATCCGTTAGGGATTTCTCCACGTCAAAAAAAAAAAAAAAAAAAAAGATCATACCACTCTGAACGTGTATTGAACATGTATCGAACTTGTGTGGTACCACTCTGAACATGTATTGAACATGTATTGAACATGTATTAAACATGTATTGAACGTGTAATAATTACAACCATCGTCTTAATCTAGCGTACATCATATTATGGAGGTTGGGTTTGGGAAGGGTGAAGAAAAAAACATTTATACATTAAAAAATTGATTATATTTATTTATGAATTTCCATCTGGTGTTTAGACCACCAGTTGAATATTTTAAATACATTTTGCAAAGCACAATGCTCTGCATGTCTACAACATCGCAGAGTATTAACTGCATTTAGCTTATTTAGAGATTTGATATCATCATAGTCAATGTCCAGCGTGTCAATGATCACGTTCACTCTTGTATTTTCATCGAGGAAATCTGCAAGCCAGTCGCGTTTCTGCAACCCTTTAACGTATACGATATGGGATGTACCATCTTCTTCGTCGACAGCATCAGCTATAGCTTTCGTAATTAGCTGTTTAGACATACTGTATGGAACGTCTCCATCATCCCACCGTAGCCCATGATGTTTTGCAACCAACCATCGGATGCTTGATTTGTCGGATTTTGTAAGAAGATATTGAGGCATCGAACTCCCAAAAATATAGTGCGAGAGAATTATTCCCTTTCGTAGGATAGCCACTTCCTTGACAACAAATCTTCCATCAACGATGAATCCTTGCAGGTCAACAAATGTTGGTACAGCCATTATCGATACGATTTAGAGGTCCGCTCGCTTCCACAACAGACGGGAGAATGCAGTCTTTCTTGTAAAGCATCTCAATTTTCATGATGAAATTTTTGTATGAATTTGACATAGGAGAGGGCGTGTAAGTAGCATGACAATTTAATTGATTTTGCGCACCACGTCAGCGGATTGTATTCAACCACCCGATCGTGCAGAATCAGGCAGTAGGCTGTAGTATTTGCAGGTACATTCTCTTTACAATCAAATTCTATGCGCACGTCCACGGTGCTATTCTTGATCGACTCATTTTGTCGCGAACAATCAATCACCACGAGGGGACCAAATTGTAAAAATTGGGCCACGGTGAATAATGCCTCGTTGCAACTATTCCCATAATACGATTTACGGAAATGTGTATAAATGTTAAACAAGATGGCATGCTTATTCTTGTCAAAGTCCAAGTTCAGATCATCATATGGGTAAAATTCCGAGTTGAGAAAAAGTTTTACATTGGTCAATTTACAGTGGTCGAACCGAGTAGCATCTTCGGTCATCACATTATTTCGAGCAGTCTGTAGAGCAAAGATAACGTATCGCAGCTTCTCCAGCTGTGCAGCTGCCTTCACAGCCCACGAATGCTTGGTTGTGGTCTGTAAGAGAGGATACTCGTACAGATCCCACGAGCGAAAACTAATGCTCAGGTTTTGTCCACTTTCCAAAGCATGTAGCAACGATAGCTTATTAACATCGTTCAGCGTCACATGAGGCATCCGCCACTGCACATTAAGTAATTCAATTTCTGGTTCCAACGACGATGATCCTATTAGAGAATTGTTATCGTTGCGCGATCGTATTAAAATCAATTCGTGACGCGCATTAATAATCATGCGTTTATAGTCCTCGCAAAATCCCAGCAAATATTTGAGCGGGATGCAAAAATTGAAATGATTTTTCACTATTAGCTCATCATGTCGTTTCAAGCCCCATCCAGCATTCTCCATATTTTTGTCTTCGTCAGATGTCAACGATACATAGTTTTTAAGCGTGCTAGTTATTCCAACGTTTCTGTTACGGTCAATCTCCACGCCATTCAGCTCGTATCGAATCTCATCAAATATGAACGCCATACAATTATTTCCCAACATCACTGTTAATGCATCGTTTGGCTTATTTATCACCAATTTCCCCTCCACGTAGAGGAAACTTTCACACGGCAATGTGTATAAATCCTGCTGCTGTATAGGTATTCTTATCTCATCACTATGTCCAAACGTCGTGTTGACGTATGGGTTGTACGTGTGAGTCTCGAGCTTGACGATGCGATCATCAAACGTCGGCTTCCCTCCAATGCTTAGAATGTCAGCCATTTTTCAACTTATATGCGTACAATAAATCCCAATGATTTCAAAAATGCAATGTTCACAGCACTGAGTCTCTTCTTTTTAGCGTAATCAGAGCTATTGTAGTTGTTGTAAACAATTTCACTTGGAAGAAACGGGTTTCTGGAGTCGTTCAGCACAAGCATCTCATTCGTTCACACCCCACGTATTATCGCCGCCGTCGCATGTGCAGCCTGATGGTAATCTCTTCACCTCGAAAATCGAGCAAGCGTCCGTCTTGATCCACAACGCGTATCGTTAGATCCGTAATGACCCGTGCGGTGATTGGAAGATAAATGATCTGTGCGGGCGTTTCCGATATCTTATATCCTGGAGGGACTCTCGGAGAAAATTCATGTATCGTATGTACACGCGTCCCATTGTATGCGCCAGCGGTCACGCTACATTCTACGCGAATAATGTTCACGTTCATGATATTAATTGGATCATCCGATTCGTACCACCGTCCTGGTTCTAATACCAGATTCATCGAGAATCCCAGTAGCGATCCAATGTTATTGCGCTTCGTAAAATGTACGATGAATGAGCAGTACAGCTCGCTTTTCATGGTGTTATTGTTGGGACGCAACACTATAGGATACACATCGTTGTCATCATCAGTGTCATCGAGATTTTTAGGATACCGCTCGAGTAATCGCTGCCTCAAATACTTGGCAATGGCGTCTAGTTCATAGGAGCCGTGTGGAATCCTAATAGTTTCAGGAGTGGTATCAACACTGCTGTTTTTGATGCCATAGTTTGAGGTGAAGTAGAAATTATCGTTGCTCCAGTCGATGTTCGGTATTGTATGATAAGTTTCAAAGGTTGTTAAACCAAGCTCGTAATCATTGTCGCTCAAATCTATGGGTGGAAAGTAGCTCACCGCGAGGGTGCTACTCTTGCCGGTTAGAGTGAATGTTAACGACATATTCCGAGCTGTACGACTCGACTAGTACTGAATCATAGCGGTGGGAAGTCAATCCTTAAATTTGCGACCGATCGTTTGTAGAAAGCGTAGGCAGAGTTGTCCACAATTGCTCTGATTGTACTTCTGATAAGACGTTCGATTGTATTCGATTTTCACAGCATCATTATCCAGATATTGCACCAATTCCTTAGGTGGTCGAAGATTCTCAAAGCTGTCGAAATATATAGCTCGACACCCTCTCTTCACATATGCCACCCAATGAGTCCCTGACCCCTCGACATTCTCCAAATTTACGATACCGCTCTCGTTTCGATGTACTCCTCCGGCAGGTAGTGCATTGCGCATAAAACACCTCTAAAGAATGGAATACGCATACGTTTTGCCAACTCCTCCAATTGCACATCGGTAGTTACGCCCTTCGGCATTTTTATTTTCTTTTCGGCGTTTTTTTTTTCGTTTTGATATTCCCTGCCCGCGCTTGTATGGTGTGAGATAAAGTCCACGACCTTCCATGGAGCGATTATGACGTTGCATTTCCTGTAGCTGATGATGCGCCGCCTTATTATCATTTACCGCCTTGGCGATCCCCGCTGCTCCACCAGCTAATGATCCGAGAACACCTAGCAGTGGGAGAAGTGGTAATATACCACCGCGTTTTGCTATCGGAAGAATCCGCTTTTTCAATGCTCTCTTTGGAGTCCTTTTGCGGATTTTTGTTTTCATCCCCATCCCAATTTTCGTCTTGGCCTTCATAGCTGCCCAAACAGCTGTAGCAGCACCTCTTTCACCCAGTGTCGAGTCTCGTGCAACGATGCGTTTTCGCGCTTTGTCAGCGAGAACGTTATCTGCAGCGTGTCGTTCGCCGAGGTCGTTGCTACGCGAATACGCAATATCGTGTTTGCGACACGCTGCGTCCAACGGATTGATACCTTGATCACCTCTAGCCAATCGTTTTGCCAGATGAGTTCCTGGACCGCAAAACTGATATCCTGGGATATGTAATTCGATAGGTAGCGCTTTTATCACCCGATTTAACAAACCACGACCTTTCTTTATTCTCGTCGACGACATTCGCCACAGTTTTTAATCAATGGTGTCGGACCGTCGATATACGTTCGCTGCCAAGGACAATTATAATGTTTCAAACACCGACGATACTGCTGAACCTCAGAATCGGCTTTTATATGCTTGGGGAGTCTGTCCCACAACTGATCAATGTGCCTATCAAACTCTCGCAGTAGAATAATCTTTGGTATATATTTCAGCTGCTCAGAGGTTAGGTTTCGAATATCGAAATTATCCGACAGGACCAGAAGCATTTTGAATACTGAGCTGTTTTGCTTCGGCGCAGACCTATAAATAGGTCGCGTCACCGCTTCGATGTATCAAAATCATTTTTGCAGTTCGCGGAGAGGATGCGATTCGTGCGACAACCTGTAACGATACGCGTGACAAATTTTGACGATAAATCGCAAATAATATCTTCGAAAACAATGCACAGACATGGTAGCATGCTACCAAACACTATACGCTGCCTCATTTGTGGTCCATCAAATTATGGAAAGACCAACGTGCTGGTGAGCTTGTTGGAAAGTCCACACGGCGTCCGCTTCGAGAACGTGTACGTGTATTCCAAGTCGTTGCAACAACCAAAATATCAATATTTGGAGAATTTATTGACTCCGATAGATGAAATTGGCTACTTTATGTTTTCGAATAACAGTGACGTCATCCCACCGAGCGAATCGCTTCCGAATTCCATTTTTATCTTTGATGATGTGGCATGTGACAAGCAAGATACGATAAGGGAATACTTTGCAATGGGGCGCCACTCGAACGTTGACTGTTTCTATCTCTGTCAGACGTATGCAAAGATTCCAAAACATCTTATACGCGACAATGCGAATCTATTGATTCTGTTTAAGCAGGATGGTACCAACTTGAAACATGTGTACAACGACCACGTAAACACTGATATGTCTTACGAGGATTTCTGCGCGTTGTGTCGTAATTGTTGGCAACGGGAGTATGGTTTCGCGGTAATAGACAAGGATAGCGCGATGTTCAAAGGACGTTATAGAAAGGGATTTAACGAGTTTGCGATACCGTGAGATTGTCAATTGTCGTCGACACGTCGGTGGGGAAAGCAACGTCTGCGGTACAACGATGATTGATATCGATAGTCTGGAGATTAAGGATCGCGAGAGAATAGCGAAGAAAATTGCAGAAACCAGCGAATCCATTCGCAAGAAACATCAGGCTTTGAAGACTGGCAAGATGGAGGAAGATATTGCGTTGGAGAGATACTTTAAACCTATTGTCGAACCCCTAAAACATATTGTGGAAAATACCGCAGCGACAGAAGCTGACACGTCACCGTTGATGAGCACATATGTCGATGGGAATGAAACATTAACGCCTAAAACAAAAATCCATCCGAAAGGGAACATATCGCGCAAGACAAAGAGGAAACCACACATGTCATTGGAAAAACCACTCGTAACCTCTACACCAGTTCAATCGAAGCGGAAACGGCAGAATGTTGCATCAAACGGTTCCTCGATTCCTTCGACACCAATAAATACATTTCTCGATGTACAATCGCTCACAACCAATGATGAAGACGTTTTCGAAACTAGTCCCAATGTGTCGTTTGCAGCATCTATTAGACATCAGCTCCAAACATCCGAGGGATAAGAAACGTTTCGCAACCATTTCGGTCCGCTGGGGCAAAAATACATGAACGCAATCCTAAGTGGTGATAGGGATACGACCATGGACTATGTGTATGGCGTATACTTTGGCGGTAGTGGAACGATGCTTGGGGATAAGGCTTTCGATATAGACAAGGATGATAATATAATCATCGATGGTGTAAGATATGGAGGAACACCTGGTCTTTACGAACTGATTTTCAAGAGAATTCCCGACGATACCACATACACCGATGCTGATAAACAAAAATACAAAAGCATACTGCTGGCGACGAATGCTCACAGACGCGATCATAACGCTCAAAATCCCATATTGGGCAACAAAGGATATAAGTACAAACATGTAATTGCACCGCTACTCCCCCGTGTATCGACTAGTAGGACAGGGAAAGGTCTGACGACACCGAGAGTCATGGTTGTAAGCGATAACAAGATCGATTACGTGCACTGGGACGATCCCAACGAGCTGGTGGAGCGATTCCGTTTGCTGGAAGCATCGCGTAAGTCGGGTAACAACTCGCACGACAACGAAATTCTATCGATTATCGAGGAACTCCGCGAGGTAGGCCTCATTATAAATTAAGCTGCGCACCGATAATGTGCATTGTATGCATCGAGATGCCGATCAACAAATTTGGGGTATCGCTCGAGAAGAGTGGGACAGCTAGAATGGACTATTACAAATGGAGCGGTGTGCTTCGAAATTATATGCGAGATAACGCTCTTTGCATGATCGGTGCTGACTTTGATGCAAAATCATGCAAGATACGGCATGTAGCGCAACCCACAGCTGACAGCGATGCTGTCAATAAACTATACATGGAAAAGAGCATTAAACTTTTGAGAGAGCAGCAGGAAGAATTAGAGAGGAAGCTGGTTGTGTTTCAGAGAGATATGCTGACATTGCAAAACAGCATTCAAAAGATAACACAGGCGTCGAATTCTATCCCACAGCAGCGCTGCGAAGGAGAATCATGCGAGACGATTGAACATGTCCAGAATTTCCTTGGCGAGGACACATAATGCACGTACACAACAATTACCAAACCATTCGTGTCAGACACCTCTGCGATCAAACATGCGGCCATTATCAAAATCCAAGAGTAAAGAAGAAAACCATAGCCACAAGAAGCGACAACTTGTTGAGGAATTGCATGCTCCAGCTCGAAGACATTTCCCACGGAGGCGCGTCATAGTGCATGGATACGATGATCTGTGGCAAGCTGATGTTGTAGAAATGCGCCCATACTCGCGATTCAACCAAGGTCACCACTACATACTCACCGTCATCGATGTGCTGAGCAAGTATGCATGGGCATTGCCGCTCAAGACTAAAAGTGGTGCAGAGGTGACTAAAGCGTTTGCAAAGATATTTAGAGATCGATATCCAAAAAATTTGCAAACCGATCAAGGAAAAGAATTTAACAACACCGATGTGCAGAAACTCTTGGCAAAGCATGACATTAATCATTATTCGACGTATTCGGTGATGAAGGCCTCCGTCGTAGAACGTTTCAATCGAACTTTGAAGAACAATATGTGGAAACTGTTTACGCTCAATGGAACCAATAAATGGACCGATGCGCTACCGCGTCTACTTTCAGAATATAACGCACGAAAACATAGAACCATCAAAATGTGTCCTCGCGATGTTACCCCTGCGATCGCCGATAAGCTGCTAGCCACCGTATACAGCAACATAAAGATTGCTGCTCCAGCGAGATTCAAATTGGACGAGTTTGTGCGTGTGAGCAATTTAAAAACCATCTTCGATAAAGGCTATACACCGAATTGGACAACAGGACTAATCCTGCGACGTATCTGCTCGTCGATTCCTGTGGAAAACCTGTTGCTGGAGGATTCTATGAATACGAGACGCAACGCGTCACCGATCCTGATGTATATCTAGTGGAAAAAGTGTTGCGTAGGAAGGGGGATAAGGTAAGTGGTTGGGGTTTGATAAATCACACAATTCATGGATAATGAAAAATAATGTATTGTAAAATAATAATACATGGTTTACAATGATATTTAAATAAAATAATGTATTGTAAAATAATATATGGTTTACAATGATATTTTTTTTTACAATTAAATTTTTTATAGCGGAATTTTGTAATGTCCCCAGGGTAGAGTGTCGATCGAATCGGGTATGATATGCCGCTTGTCATCGTATGGATTTAGAGCGATTTTGGATTCCGAAATGCTGTACACTTTGTGCAATTTAGACCGTATGCACGATTGTCTGCGAACCATTTCGATCTCACTTTGCAAACATTGCGCGTAGTCGTCGAAAGTTATCGTTCTGGCTATGACGTTGATCTTGACGCCTTTCGCCTTTTTTGTATCTTTTTTACCGTCTACGCGAAGTGCATACTTTTTCGCTCTAAGACCTACGAATTCAGTCATTATCGCACCATTATTTTCATCCTTCATCAACCCTGGAACCTTCTTATTTAAGCGCGGCATATTATATGGATTGTCGATACGATAATCGGATGTGTCAAATCTGTCGATATTGTATTTCATAGTTTCATAGATATCTTCGCATTGAATATGATAAATGAGGCTGTCTGTGTCTGTGTATAGAATTTTACAATTCTGTCTGTGCAGGGGAGACATGTACTCATGATGAAATTCATACAAACAAATTTTTGATATGTCCAGAATGCACATACCCACATATATCGGTTTGTTAAATTTCACCTCGACTTTTCGCAATTCAACAGCTATTAAATTTTCCGAAAATACACTTCTGCTGTGGAAATTCGGTTTAGCGATCATTGCCTCCGCGCCATATCGTCCATCCCAATGTGTTAAAAGTTTTACATCCACGTGATTTCGCACGTTTTCCATAGTTTTATCAAATACCGCGTTGTTCATCAATTTGTATAAATTTTTTTCAAAATCGTTTGTCGCGCCTGTTCTGAACCGTGTATTTAGTTCGATGTAATCGCGGAGCCAAGGAGATTGCGCGAATTGAAGCACGCGGTGTATCTTTGTAATACGAAGACCGTGACGCGTACACTGCTGCAGGTTGCGATAATGGATAATGTAACGCTGCTTATCGTATAATGTCGCGAGTAACTTTTCCTGTCTGCTGCCTGGCGGTTTGGCACGCGTCGGGCAGAATGGTAGATCAGCATGAGCGTCGTGCAGACGTTGTGGATATTCTAGATCTACCTCGAGAATGTATCCCGTGGGCGAATCGATAGCGATTGAAGACACATCAAAATTTGCGACATCTTCGACCCATTGAAATTTGGCATATGGTAGGGGCTGACACATTGCCCATCCATACAAATTGTTTACGTCAAAGTACATCAAGTATGATGATTGTTCCGATGCGTCGTAAGATGACATGTACTTGTTATTGGCATGTGCATATCTTCCAGAACATTGACTTAAACCCCCACGTATACCGCGTTCGATAAACATGACCATATCGACGTCGGTGAGCAATTCGAATGTAATTTTGGTATGTTTTAGCATGGCATCCCATGTGAAACCAGGTAATGTATAATAATGCGCTGAATCTAATCCATAACTCTTGATACAACTTTCGCGAAAATTTTCAAAAATATCTGCCAATAACAAGACATCTGTTTTCAAATACAAGTCGCTGTATTCGCCCAAGGTTTTAATGTCGAAACGCTGCCAGACAGTCTCAGCGTGCACATAATCGCTCTCGGATACAGTCTCCCCCATTAACGAACTATAAAATGATTTGCGCGGTGGTAAGCATGGATCCTGTAGTTTGTCCACACAATCAAGATATTCGTATGGAAAGACACCCTTTCGCGTTAATAAATTGAAATCTTCAATGGACAATGTTTCAAATTGGGATCGTAAATTTTTTAATTTATTTGTGCTAAGAAAAGATGCTAATTTGTCGAGACTGGTATTGAGAAATTTGTACGAATCGATGAATCGCAATTTAATACAATTTCGCGGGTCTGATTCAGCCTGATCTTCGACATTTTTTGTGAAAGAAATATACTTTTCCTTAGTTATAGGCAATACGTCAACACGACCTTTGAAAGCGGTAGATATTTCTTCGATAATGAAATATGAATCATAGCCGGATAAATTATGAAAAACTATGGGAATGTAAAACGCATTTTTATATTTTAAATTGCACTCCGAATGTGCAGGTCCTCTAAACCGTCCGGATAAATGGCAATGATCGCGAACTCGTTTATCACCAGCCTCAAATGGCTCTTCGCAAATATGACAATGTGACGCATTGCGAAATGTCGCCCACTGGTCTTTCGTCAACTTTTCCATGGAAGCATTATTGGCTAGAATGGACTTGGCAAAATTTGAAAATTTTTTTAATTCGTCGACGAACCATGAAATACAATTCGCATCGCGGCGACATCGATATATCGACAGTGATGTATCATACGAACAATGCATATAATATGCAATGCTATGCACTTTATGGTGTTGATACGTGTGTAATTTATTATCACCCATTCGATTGTCCCCCGTTTCCTCGATGATGCATTCGAGATCTGCATAAACCACGAAAGGGAGCCGCTCCTTCATGCAGTGGTTCTTAAAACTGAGCAAGTTGTTGTCTTCGCTGGGCAGCTGAATTGCACAACCGTTCATTTTTCCACAGTCTAGCGAATGCATCTCCAACTTCTCGGCGGATCCAAAGTAATGCAGGCATCTGCAAAAACCAAAATTTTTTCTTTAATTTTTTCGCGAGACATTTCAACATTTCAACATTTCGCAAGTTTATATACCTACCGATCACAGATGAATTTCTTTTTCCCATGCTTGCTCAGCTGCATGCTCACCAGCCTGGACAAGTCCTTGATTAGTACAAAGTGCCCTACATCCCCATGCTCTTTATTTGACGTATAGAGCAGGTTGACATGTCGATCCCTCTTGTAGCTAGTGAGATGCAGCGGAAACACTGCAACAAATCTCTTCTCGGTCTTCTTCTCCAATCGCTCCTCGAAGCTGTACACGTTGACCGAGATGCTGTTCAGCTGTTCAAACTTCCCAATCTGTTTCATGGACATTGGAAACTCAATGCCATGGAGATTTAATATGGAGGCATAATTGGGGTATGAACTTGGACGGTCAACATGTCTTTCGACTGGATGTAATGCGGCAACCACTGCCCACGCGAAACAGGCGTTGTCTGGGGATTGTATGCTAATCGTCGCTTTCTTCAGCAATAATTCTCGCGGCAACTTGTAGTGGCACCCCGCGTGCAGTGGATTATACTTGTTGACATTGACGGTCAGATTGAGGATTCTCGTCAATGCCCATCCGCTGTCGCGTTCCTGGAACTCTTCCAGCGATGACAGGGTGGGTTCGATGACACATCGCTGGTACCACTCATGTAGATCAGATGTACCGAAGAGTTCATAGTTTCGGGTATTGATGCTTTTACAAGCATCCTTGTCCCCCGCCACAAATTCACCGTTGAACACAGTATTCACTTTGAGGTTCAGATGTTTCCTCAAAGCATCTCGTACATGTTCCAACACAATGGTCTCCGCATCCTTGAGGAAGTTGTGGGGTTCGATGTAGTTGGAATTTAGCACGACACCAGTTAATATGCAGCTATCGAATGCAGTGTCTATTTCGCGCCACGAAAGTCCTGTGCTCGAATGCCCGGCACCTTCATGCATGAAACGTCCACGCAACGATAGCTTCAGTCCTTCGAGTCGCGCGATTTGAGCAACCAATGATTGCCGAACACCAATCGATAATCGAGGACGTTTCACTCGGCTGTGTTCTTCCAACGATCGATACACTCGTTGCACCGTTCTTCCCACGTGAGGTATTCTTCCCGTGAAATCAATCGTTCAGATTGATCTGACAATTGGCGTTCTACTTGCGCGAATTCTTCCATGATCATAGATGGAATATAAATGTAATGTCTTTTTTCTATGCAACACGATGCAACGATTTGAGGCTTTGTGCAGAGTAGAGCATGCTTTTATAGCTGGTGCAGCGATTTGGCATCTCTGTTGAACTCTTTCTGTGTTTCTCCCTCGAATGCATTGCATGCAAAAACGAAGATTCTATGTGACACACGTATGACGAATTAGTGCGCAAAAAATCATCCGACACAGTTTCTGCCGACATCGCATAATTCTAAGATTCGACGCTTCCAAAAGTATTATATTACATTCAACACGTGTCAAGTCTTCCATCCTCCTTCTTTCCTCATTTCCATCACATATATGTATGGAAAAAATATTTCTGCTGATGCTGCAAAAACAATCGTTCAGATTGTTCCAACATTTGGCGTTCTACTTGCGCGAATTCTTCCATTATCATAGTTTCTGCTGATGCTATTACATTCAACACGTGTCGAAACTTTTAATCTTGAGGGTGGGACTGAAATTGCAATCATGTGATATGCTATGATGTTCTCCCTCGGATGCATTGCATGCAAAAAACTGATGACCCACCCCAGCATTCTATGGAGGGGATGGTGCTATGCACCTCTATTTAATCCAGCTCCTCGTACGGTATTACATTAATCGCTCAGTAGCTCTCCAGTGACGTTCGACATATACAAACACAGTGCTCCAAAAATGTATAACGCTAGTGTTGGGAATTATTACACTCCAATAATCGCAGACGATAATGCATCTTCAAACATGACGACTACATCTAACAGGTTTGATATAATTTTTTTTCATATCCTCTCATGATGTTTAGTTGTGTTTTCTTTTCTCGATAATAGTGATCATTTTCATAGCTTTTATTGTTCTTTCTTAGCTCGCGTTACACAGCTCGCATCATGGTTAGAAGATATGCGCTAACATCTACAGCAGGCCTGCACAGCTAGGCTGTGGCGGGCAAGAGCGCTCTCGATTCCTCGTGAGCAAAGCGAAGAGCGACGCCGTGAGCAGTTCCCCCACCCTGTAGCCACTAGCTGCCGTAGTATGCGTGTAAACTGTAAGGTGGGTTGCTAACGTTCAGCGGCACTCTCGGCCAGCAGAACATATTGAATCAAAATGGGGTGAAATGCAACCAGTCATTGAGACGTCGACAGCTACTTTTCTTTTTGAAAAGTATTGTAATTTTTAGATATCTTACCGTTACAAGGAAACAACAGCATTTTGTCGCATTTATATACATATAGGGTAAAGGACCCAATTACTGACACCTAACCAATTACTGTCACCTTAAACTATTTTACTTAAAATAACGAATAAATAAACTATAATATATAATCTATAGTATACATTATAGGTTGAATTACATAATTCTTTTTGTGCATGACTTTACAACGTTTATTTATTCGTTATTTTAAGTAAAATAGCTTAAGGTGACAGTAATTGGTCGCATATGTATAATATATATGTATTTTATATATAATTATTACCCCTATGTACTCCTTTCTTTCAAAAAATATTGTCAAATAATAATTCTATACGTGGTGTATGTAAAAAACGTTCAAGAAATAGCAAAACAAATTTCTGTACACATCCAGTTTCTCGCTACACATACATCTGAGCAAAGCTGGTTGCTAGCTTTAATGGGCCTCAGACTCCCCACTCACGAACACTCCCCACCACGGCACTGTTGCTCATGAAGGCGTGGTTTAGCGCTTACGACGCTCTTTCCTCACGCTGTCGAAAATTTTTGCTCGGCGGGCATTCAGCTGTTCAGGACTGATCTACAGCATATAAGTATCTGGAAATCGGAATCAGTGTGCGACCTATAACACAAGTAGAAATCGTTCTCGGCGACAATCGTGGGAATCAGTTGGTATTGCCTATTCCAACATGGAAAGGATTAATTGAAAAACGTACCGACATCGAGCAGCGCATGCGGTCAAGCGGATCATCACTATGGATTAATGATTTGGCGGTGGAATTTTGTATAATGTATAATTCGCAAATGGTAAAGATGATGCGATATAATAAGTCGCTATATTTCAAACCTGTCACATTAATCTGTTTATTTAATATCGAGTGCTGTATCAATCATGTATATATGCAGCTTTATGAAACTATACATTATGCCGATACGAAGTTTTCAAATTTTGTGAGCGTGTTACAGCGGTGTGATGCCGTCGATGAAATTTTAGACTCATGCTGCGCTGCTAAAGCTATATGCGATAGTGAATATTTTGATGATAAATCTCTTGTTGATTGCGAACTGCTGGCTTGTGCCTTGAATGATATTATCGATGTCGCTCGCAGCAAATCGATACGAAGTTTTCAAATTTTGTGAGCGTGTTACAGCGGTGCGATGCCGTCGCTGAAACTGTAGACTCATGCTGTGCTGGTAAAGCTATATGTGATAGTGAATATTTTGATGGTAAATCTCTTGTTGATTGCGAACTGCTGGTGTGTGTATGTCTTGAATGATATTATCGAAGTCTCTTGCAGCAAAATGTTAAATTGTACAATTATTCTTTGTAACAATATATATTTTTTCCTTTTATTTATTTATTATTATATAACAATATATATAATTTCTTGAACATACATTACTTCTCAATTTTATTTACTCGTCATCCATCCTCCTTCTTTCCTCTACATTTTATTTACCCACCTTCCTCCTTCTCTCGCCACCTAATTTTAAGATTCAACGTTTCTAAAAAGTATTATTTCTCTGCGTTTGGGAAAAAATTTCTATCATATATATACATATATATACATATATAACGTTATATATATATATACATATATATATATATGATAATATATATATATGATAGAATATATATATATATATATATATATATATATATATACAGGGTGTCCCAAAAATGTCGCGTTTCCTTGAAAGGGGTGACTCAGGGGGTGATTTGAAACAACTTTTTCCTTAGCGAAAATATTGTCCGAAGCTTCGTTAATACGTTGCGTGCGGGTGACGTGTACGGTCACGTCATGGAACTCTTGGGCCCGGTCCCAATAAATGTGGAAGGTGAAGAAGAATTTTTCAGGTACCGAATTTTCCTTTTGCATACGCATTTAGTACGAACGTGTTCATCAGTGTGTGCATGTCGTTACAAATTTGCAACGTTTTTCACCATGGTGCAGCTGTTTCTTGTATTTAGGTGAAGGTCAACTATTTTTGGTGCCGGACGCAACGTGTTAAGGAGATATTAACAAAAAACTCCGACCAATCAGAGCGCGCGCCTTCCGCACGAGCTCCCGCGGTAGCGTTGGCTACGCGGTAGGTGACGGCGCTTGTGCTACGAACGTACGAACAAGCAAGTCGGCATGCATCGACGGAAACCGCGTTACACAGTTTTTTTTAAAAGCAGAATCTTAAATAAGAATTATTGAAGTGAGAGGACAAGAAGTACGTAAATTTCGTTTTTAAATAAAGCATAAACGAAAAGGTAATGTAACAGAAAATGTACGACAAGTGATCGTAATTCGTTATTGAAGTAAAAATCCGTAGTTTAATAACGGCCAACACAACTAAAATTAAAAAATGTGGAATTCAGAAGCTGCCAGAAAAATGGCAAAAGGTAATTAACAGTAATGGAAATTGTTTCGATGATCGAGTTGTTTTCATATTTGTTTTCAAAATAACGGAAGCGCGCGTCTTAGGAGTCGGGAACTCGCGAAAGGGTAGTCTGATTTAAGAACACTTAACTTTAGTCACTAATTTTAATTCTAAGTCTATTCTATGCACAACTATATACGGTTTAATAATAAAGGTCCGTTATGTACGTTTGATTACTATTAAGCTTACGGTTCTAAACACTTAGCAACACTAAGTCCTACGCGGTAGGCAACTTTTCTAAGCGGCGGCAAAGCACGTGGATTCGGCCTGAATCCAGTCAAGCGAAGCGGTTTAAGCTATTTAAGCAAAGCGGTACAAACGTTAGCAAGCGAAGCGTTTTAAGCGTGTTACCTGAAGGGCGGCTCGTCGACAAGTAGATCGAGGAATTCTTGTGCGATTTCCTCGAATCGACGGTCTCTCCCCCTTCCATCGATCGCCGATCGATGGAAGGGAGCGCATGATCGATGCTCCGTGCGAGCAAAGGGGGTCCCAGAATGTATCGTCACGTCTGAATATAATCGGGTTCGGTAGATGGCGTTAGTTAGCCGATTTCTCTTAACAATATTTTTTAAATCGAACTGTTATTGTACCCTAAAATCGGAAAGAATTTATTTTCACACCTAATAATCACCAATAAATTAAATAAAACTCACCCTTTCGGACATTCCTTTCCTTGCTTTCCTTCCCTTTTCGGAAACCTGTGTCACTGGGTCACTGTACCGATCCTGGTTATCGGTGGACGAAAAGATTTATGGTTGGGTAGCGCCCAGTGCTCAGCTGATCATACTGCGTCCGGGTTAATGTACCGAATATTCACTTCACTGCACGGCTACTAACACTGATCACTGAATTTATTTTTCACGGAACGTCTTGTTCCTTCGTTATAAAAATTGGTGGCCGCGACAGGGGCCGATTACTGTTAATTACTGGCACGAGATTACTACTATTACCCGGCGAAAAGAAAACTCGTGGCAGACTGTCTCGGGCTGTGCAGTCCGCTGCTGTGACGATTGGTCGAGTCACCTATTTGGGCACACTTTTAAAGACGGGGCACACGTATTTTAGTTATTGGCTGAAGTTGCCACATACATTGTCGCACCGCGCGACGAAGAGATCGAACGAAACACGAGATCGAGTGGGATAGAGCGATTTGACCAAGCTACGCTTTTGTTTTGACGATCGTCGGTCGGATCCGTATCTGATCGCTGCACAGCAGCGGACTGCACAGCCCGAGACAGTCTGCCACGAGTTTTCTTTTCGCCGGGTAATAGTAGTAATCTCGTCCCAGTAATTAACAGTAATCGGCCCCTTTCGCGGCCACCAATTTTTATAACGTAGGAACAAGACGTTCCGTGAAAAATAAATTCAGTGATCAGTGTTAGTAGCCGTGCAGTGAAGTGAATATTCGGTACATTGACCCTGCGATCAGCTGAGCACTGGGCGCCGATGACCAGGATCGGTACAGTGGCCTACTGGCACAGGTTTCCGAAAAGGGAAGGAAAGCAAGGAAAGGAATGTCCGAAAGGGTGAGTTTTATTTAATTTATTGGTGATTATTAGGTGTGAAAATAAATTCTTTCCGATTTTAGGGTACAATAACAGTTCGATTTAAAAAATATGAAAACAACTCGATCATCGAAATAATTTCCATTATTGTTAATTACCTTTTGCCATTTTTCTGGCAGCTTCTAAATACCACCGCGATAGAAATTCCAGTCGGAAAGAATTTATTCATACACCTAATATTATTTTTTAAATTTAGTTGTGTTGGCCGTTGTTAAACTACGGATTTTTACCTCAATAACGAATTACGATCACTTGTACATTTTCTGTTACATTACCTTTTCGTTTGTGCCTTATTTAAAAACGAAATTTACGTACTTCTTGTCCTCTCACTTCAAATTATTCTTATTTAAGATTCTGCTTTAAAAAAAAAATTGTGTAACGCGGTTTCCTTCGATGTATGCCGACTTGCTTGTTCGTACGTTCGTAGTACAAGCGCGGTCACCTACCGCGTAGCCAACGCTACCGCGGGAGCTCGGGCGGAAGGCGCGCGCTCTGATTGGTCGGGGTTTTTGGTTAATATCTCCTTAACGAAGCTTCGGTCAATATTTTCGCTAAGGAAAAAGTTGTTTCAAATCACCCCCTGAGTCACCCCTTTGAAGGAAACGCGACATTTTTGGGACACCCTGTATGTATGGAAAAAAACATTTCTGCCGACGCCGCATAATTCTTTCTATGATTCGTACGTTCTTCGCGCCGCGAAAATAACATCCTGCACGACTGCTCCAGAGGAGTCAAATTACGCGTAATCGCGCGATACGCTGCGATGTTAAATCGGAACGCTTTAGAATACTGCATATTTGTTTGAAAAAAAAATTTTATTTACTCGTCAAAAAAGATTTTTTTCATACAAGACCCAACCCCATATATTTTTGAAGGGAGGGGGGGACGACCCTCTGCGGAAATTTCTGCCGGTGGGTCAGGTTTGGAGAGATCTCCGCGGCGGCTCGGCCCGGACTGATCCCTCCACGATTGCGGCTTCTCCCACTCCGCGGCTCGTGCGCGCGCAACCGGTCTTCCACTCCCCACTCTCCCCGCACCCATAGTTCCCTCCACCGCATTCCCCCGCGCGCCCTCACTTCCCCCCGCTCCGCGCTCCCCTCAGAGGACCTGGTTTAGAATCGGCTTTGCCTTACTACTATCTACACCAGCTATTAAAAACGGCCGGCTCAATGTGACTCTGTCCCTCGGAAGTTGACCCATAATATACTCAGGAATTATGGGCTTTAACTTTTGACAAATGGTACACCTCCGAAGGACAGCCTTGACCGCCACCATTCCGTTAATCGGCCAATACCGCTGGCGCACCGCGTGCAAAGTCCCTTGCGCCCCGATGTGACCGTGCTTTACATGTACTTCCCGAATTATTAAACAGGTAATCGTATGGTTTTGAGGTAGCAACAATGGGTGCTTGACCGAGTACGACAGCAACGATTGCTTAAGCCTACCACCCACTCTCACGAGCCCGTCACCGTCCAAGAACGGACTCAACGCCGTCAACCGATTTTTACCAACAGATTCGCGGCCAGTGGATAAGTCACGAATCTCCTTCGCGAATACTAACCGCTGCAGTAGACCAATAACTCGACCGTGAGTTTGCTTCAACTCATCAGAAGTAAGCGATCCCACCCGCTTCAACTTGTGATGAGCAGCATCGTAGAATCTCAAACAATAAGCCAATACTCGCTGCAGTAATGCAAACGAAGAAAATTTCTCAAGCAGCTGAAAGCCCGAATCCGTCGTCGTATGCAACACCACAACCTTCCGCTTCTCAGGAACGTCGATTGGCCGCACATTATAATGTGGCCAGGTGTCCTCTGGTTGCGATAACCAAAAAGGTCCACGAAACCGCATCTCCGCTTTCACAAAATCCCGAGCGCCAGCACCTCGCGACAACAAATCCGCCGCGTTCTGCTCCGAAGATACATGAAACCATTGGTTTGGATTGCTATCCTGTTGTATTCGACTAACACGATTAGCGACAAATGTCTTTAATGTATGTGGCGCAGTGCTTATCCACTGCAGTGTTATTGTTGAGTCTGACCAAAACATCACTTTCTCGAACGAAATGTTCATCGCCCTGATCACCGACTTAAACAAGTTTATTAACAACACTGCCCCACACAATTCCAACCTAGGCAATGACTGTGTTTTCAGTGGAGCTACCTTTGATTTCGACGATATAAGCTGTGTGCTGTATTGTTGGTCACTACCCGTGGTTCGGAGATATATACAAGCACCATATGCTCGTTCACTCGCATCACAGAACCCGTGTAATTGAAAACGCATGGGACATCCCGAAATGACGCATCTAGGAATTTGGATGCCCTCTAATAGTGGTAACTGTGAATGAAATGTAGTCCACGCGGTATAAACATCTAACGGCACGGACTCGTCCCAATCGAGTTTGTGTTTCGACAGACCTTGCATTAGTATCTTCGCCTGCACAATAACAGGGCCCAATAAACCCAGCGGGTCGAAGAGTTGAGCAATTCGTAACAATATATTCCGCTTAGTGACCTTCTTTAATGGTTCTATGGTGTCCGAGGGAGACGAGTAATCGACACAGGATTAAGGGGGGAAGCCACTGTGACGGTCGAAAATAAAGGCTATTTTCAAGACATTCTTTTATAATGGAATGTAACTTTCTACGAAAAATCTTTATTACCAACTGAAAATACATATATTTGACTAATATTTTATGCTCGCAGATTGACAAAATTTTCGGTTGTATGGCCACAGCATACGATAACGTTAGGCTCTGCAAAAAAAAAATTACAAAACGGATGCACGTGTAACTTTCCAACATTTGATTCGAATTGAAAAATTCGAACGGTTTCTTAAAGTATATTACAATAGCTTCAGTTGCACGTACGGATTTAAAAAAATATTCATTTTTGAAGAAATGGCGGACTTGAGAAGAAATCTTGACCAAATAGTATAAAAAATCAACATGTTTTTTCAATGTTACTATTGAATGAATTATTCGATCAAAAAACTGGTACGTGCAACTGAAGCTATTGTAATATACTTTAAGAAACCGTTCGAATTTTTCAATTCGGATCAAATGTTGGAAAGTTACACGTGCATCCGTTTTGTAATTTTTTTTTTGCAGAGCCTAACGTTATCGTATGCTGTGGCCATACAACCGAAAATTTTGTCAATCTGCGAGCATAAAATATTAGTCAAATATATGTATTTTCAGTTGGTAATAAAGATTTTTCGTAGAAAGTTACATTCCATTATAAAAGAATGTCTTAAAAATAACCTTTATTTTCGACCGCCACAGTGGCTTCCCCCCTTAAGGAAAGGCTGACCTGTTTATTTCACGGCCTAAGCAAGACTGCCTCGTCCGCGCTCGGAGTACATACACAGCTACAATGCTGGCTATGTATATATGTGTACATTGTCGTTGTCTCTGGTCGGTAATACAGATATACCACATCTCTCCCTTTCATATTTAACAACATGCCTCTTAACCTAAACTTAGATTTTAAGTGATCATCGCTACATTGGTATTTGTTTTACCGGCTAACCGCGCGGAACGTCTTGGCATGTTTACCGCTGGCGTTACCATTTTCGGCCGGTCTTTATCATCGCGCACGTATCCCCTGCGCATTTGGTTAACGTGTCTTTTCGCCTGCCCGCCGTTCGCAATCGCTACTCTAAACGTTACCGGGGAATTTTGCTCGACGACTCTTGCGCGCGTCCACCCCGGTTGATTTCTGCGAAAATCTTTGACCATGATCTCCTCCCCCACGCCAAAAGAACGCTTTTTTGTTACCGGTCCATTTTTGATCTGCGCTTGTTGTTTTTTTTCTACTGTACGTCCGATTGACGGACGCAACAAACTGAATCCCGTGCGTAGTTCCCTGCGATACATTAACAATGCCGGCGTAACTTTCGTCGTGGCGTGTGGCGTTGTTCGATAGTCTAAGAGGAACTTCGCGACTGGTTCTTCGAGTTCGATTCCGCTTTTCATTATCTTTGTTATTTTATCTTTAAAAGTCCCTACCAGATTTTCCGCAGCTCCATTTGACGCGGGATGGTAGGGGGGCGTAAACGTATGTTTGATTCCTCTGTTTTCTATGAAACTACCGAATTCCGCGCTCGTAAACGTTGGCCCGTTATCTGAAACAATTTGGAATGGAAATCCGTACTGCGCGAATACTCTCGTTAAGACACGGATCGTTTTCTCTGCTGTGATATTTTTTTTCATGTTAATAACTTCCGGCCATTTGGAATGAGCATCGATTATCACTAAAAACATGTTCCCTTGTACCGACCCCAAGAAATCAACCTGAATTCGAACCCACGGCTGCTCGGGCCATTTCCACGGAGTTAATTTGGCTCTTGGAGGATCCCGACCTCCTTCCAAGCACTGTTTACATGACCTCGCGATTTCCTCAATCTCTTTATCGAGTGACGGCCACCAAAAAAAAGACCTCGCTATTTCCTTCATTCGCACTATGCCAAAGTGACTTGCGTGCAGTTCCGCGAGTATCTGAGATTTTAGTGTCTCGGGAATTAGAATTCGGTATCCCCAAAAAACACAGTTACCCTCAATGCTAAGCTCGTTACGTCTGTTATAGAACGGTTGTAGTTCCTGCTTAACGTGTTTGCTATTTTCTGGCCATCCCTCTCGAATTGCCCTTATTACTTGACTGCATACGGCGTCTTTTTTCATTTCTCGACTGATGTCCTCGGCTTTAATAAAATTACTCTCTTGTATATAATTTATGTTAACGTTATGTATGCTTCCTTTCTTTTCTGTTTTTTTCGGCAGTGGTAGGCGCGACAGGGCGTCGGCCACTGCATTGTCCTGCGCTTTGACATACTGTATCTGATATTGAAACCTATTCGCTGCGATTAGCGGTATCCCTTTCTTTGGTCCGAAGATCAACGTTAACGGCCTGTGATCTGTTTTTAACGTGAATTTTCTGTTAAACAGGTACACGTAGAATTTTTCAACGCCAAAGATTATCGCCGCTGCCTCTCTATGTATCTGTGCATATCCTTTTTCAGCATCGCTCAAACTCCGCGACGCAAACGCTATCGGTCACTCCGTTTCATCTTTCATTGCGTGCGCTATCGTTGCTCCCACCCCATACGGTGAAGCATCGCAAGACAAAATTAATTCTTTGTTCGGGTCGTAATGCGTTAAGACTTTTGATGAAGATAATTCTTTCTTAATGTTTTCGAAGGCGCGCGTGCAATCTGGTGTCCATACCCATTTCGTTCCCTTTTGTAGCAACGCATATAGGGGTTGCAACAAGGTCGCGCGATTTTTAATGAATTTATCGTAATACGTTACCGACCCGATGAACGATTGTAATTGTTTAATATTTTGTGGTTGCGGTGCTTCTACAATGGCTTTTGTTTTTTCGAAGGTTTGATGCACCCCATTTTTATCTACTATGAACCCAAAATATTCTATTCTTTCTGTGTTGAAAACACATTTTTTTTTATTTATTTTTGCACAATCGGTCAACTACTTGGAAATGTTGGTCTTCCGTTTTTCCGGTGGCGAACGCATCATCTAAAAAAAAATCAACTTCGTCTAAGTCTGCGGTTAAATTGTCCATAATTTGTTGAAATTTAGCCGGCGCTGACGCGATTCCGTACGTTAATCTCGTGTATTGGAATAACCCTCGGTGTGTCGTGATCGTCGTGTACTTTCTACTGTTTTCGTCTAAGAGTATTTGTTGATACGCATTTGCTAAGTCGATCTTGCTAAATCTCTCGCCTCCGGATAATTTTCGCAAAATGAATTCATTACGCGGCAGTGGGTATTGTTCCACAATCAGGTTTGGATTCAATGTCACCTTGAAGTCGCCGCATACGCGAACCGACCCATCTGTCTTCAGTACGGGTACAATCGGCGTACCCCACTCGCTCGTTTCTACCGGAACTATCACTCCCGCCTTGAGCAGTCTGTCTAATTCTGCATTTACCTTATCAATCAATGCGAACGGTAAGGGCCTTGCTTTCCTAAAGACGGGTTTCACACCTGGTTGCAACGTTAATTCCACGCGTCTTCCTTTAAAGGTCCCTAATCCGTCTGTAAATAGCGTGGGGTACCTGCTCTCTATTCGTTCTCTCATTGTTTTCGTTACTTGGACGTTCGCGATCGTCGGGCGCGCCAAAGGAAATAATTTGAACTGCTCTAGCCACGGTCTTCCGATTAACGGATTGTCTGTTCCGATAACATACAAATCTCCGCTTGCTCGCATTCCCTCGTATTCTATATCTAGATTTCTTATTATCCCCATCGGGACGACCACCGTGTCGCCCGCTGTTTTGAATTTCCTTTGCGTTCTCTCTACATCTATGTTTGGCAACAATCGCGCTCTCATTCTCTCGGATATTGTTGACACCGCGGAACCCGTATCTACTTCCATCGACAAATCTTTCCCGTTTACCGAAATCGTAATAAACTGTGGCTCAACGCGCTTCTTACTTACTTGCCCCAGACTATTAATTCTATCCGTCACGCTCGCTATACGATCGTCGTCGTCATCTTCTGTATCCTCTTCTTCCTCTTCGTCGCTGCGCTCGGTGTTTACCGTTGTTACTTGTTTCACGGCCCCAGGTGGCCCGGCTGGTGGCATCGCCGACACACGAACTCCTTATATTTGCAAATGTTGATTGTGTGTCCGTATTTCCCACAACAGTAACACGTTGGTCCGTTCGGCGATTGTTTACTCGCCTGTTGTGAGCTTCCTCTTGGTTTCGACCCGGGCGCTGAATTTCGTCGGTCTCTGTAGGCTTGTCGCGGTCGGCCGAGTTTATTTATTTCCGACGTTGTCTCGTTTGATGAATTCGGCGGTGCGTTCGTCTCTGCGTTCTCCTGTGCTGTTTCGATCTCTGTCGCCAGGTTTATTGCTGACTCAAAGGTCAAATTCTTCGCTCTGAATAGCTCGACTCTCGTTGTTGTATCCCGTACTCCAGCAATAAACTGATCCCGGAGTCTTTCTTGGTTATCCGCGAATTTACAGTGCCGTGCGGCCAGTTTGAGCTCCGCGACAAAGTCCGCAATTTTCTTTCCCGTGCTCTGCTTGAGTCTCGCGAATTTCGCCCGTTCGGCGACTTCCGACGGCTGTGGGGCAAGATGATCACTCAATGTTTTAACCACTGCCTCATATGTCATTTCTTTCAGCTTCTTAGGCGCTGCTAGATTCCGGAGAAGATTGTATGTTTCCACATCCACTTTTGTCAGCAACACCGATCGCCTTTTCTCGTTCTCTACATCCGCGTCAAAGTAAAACTCCAATCGTTCTATGAATATTTCCCAGTCATCATCACTTAATCTGAACTGCACTTGAATTTTCTCCGTCGAACTCATCCTTCTTCTCCTTGTGTCTACCGGCTCTGACTCAATACTCTCGTTCAGGCTACCATCTTCGTCGTCCAATGATTCTTGCTCGAGTTTTGCTTTCCACGTTGTCGCCAATTGCTTCCGTAGCACGTCTATGCTCTCATTTTTGTTAACGTCATCCACTAACTTTAACAGTTCCGTGATCACTTCCGCTTTTGTTAGCTTGTAGATCCAGCTAGTCCTTCCAGCACTCTTATCGCACCTTTCTTTTTTGCCGGACATTAATTCTGTACTATCATTATCGTTGATTTATCTTCGTCGCCACTATGGTGTCCGAGGGAGACGAGTAATCGACACAGGATTAAGGAAAGGCCTGACCTGTTTATTTCACGGCCTAAGCGAGACTGCCTCGTCCGCGCTCGGAGTACATACACAGCTACAATGCTGGCTATGTATATATGTGTACATTGTCGTTGTCTCTGGTCGGTAATACAGATATACCACAGGTTCTACCTGCGCGATCGTATAACCGAGGGTATCCTGATGAGCCCTCCAGTACAGACCGAGCGTTTTCTTGCCATCAGCTGCGTCCAAAACCATGTGGTCATCGACAAGACTCCCTGGAAAGGACTTGACCAAACGCGGTTCGTTGGACACCCACTGACGGAGTTGAAATCCTCCCTTTACAGCCAACGCGATCAAATCGTCTCGCAACACTATAGCTTCTTCTAATGAGTTTGCTCCCGTTAAAATATCATCAACGTAAAAATCCTTGACAAACGCATTTGCAGCTATTGGGTGATTCTCCGCTTCATCATGTGCTAATTGATGCAGCGTTCTAATCGCAAGGAAATGTGCCGACGCAGTCCCGTACGTAACAGTATTTAATTCGTAAGTTTTAATAGGATCATTCGAATTCTCTCGCCACAATATCCTTTGATATTTCCGATCTGACGTACTCAGGTTCACCTGCCGATACATTTTAGCTATGTCCGCGGTTAACACGTACTTATGCAAACGAAACCGGGTGATCAAGCTAACCAAATCATCCTGAATTGTTGGTCCTACCATTAACGCGTTGTTTAACGATAATCCGGATGATGAAACAACTGAAGCATCGAACACCACCCTGATCTTCGTAGTCACGCTACCTGTCTTAGTGACTGGGTGGTGAGGCAGATAACACCCCGTAATGACGTCACTCGTTGTTTAAACCAATGCCTGATGGAGGCGGTGTGGATTGCCACTGGGACTGGCCAGGGAAGGGATGCACTCCAACGGTTCAGTGACGGCACGTTTATTGGCCGAAAGTGGGCGTCGTTGACAATAAAATACGAACACTCCACAGAAAGATCACGAAACAAACACGACTCACAAAACACGCAACGAAAACTATGCACACAATATGTACAGTGGGCGCTGGGCGCGAATGGCTCGAAGGGCCGTTGCAAATCAAAGCTGTGGGTCGCGGGGCGACAAAGAACGATGCTGTTGATGCGTGCGAGAGCGTGTGTATCTGAGTGTCAGGTGTTCTGAGGACTAACTGTCGAATTCGAAGAAATCGAACGCTCGAGCCGTACAAAAACGGGTGACGCGCGTAACCGTTCTTGACGAACGATGCGTCACCGTGTTTACACGCTCTCGCACGCACATTTAAATCATCGCGAAGCGGCGCGTTTAACCGCGACTGCAACACTCGTAATTTCAGACATATGACCCAAACGTTCATATTCTTTAAGAAAGTCAATGTACTGACCTTTGACACTAGGATTTTTATTGAGGGACCGCTCCAACGACATAAACCTTTTCAACGCCATCTGGTACGTTTCGCCTATCTTCGCTTTCCGGTCATTAAACGGAAGACTCACTGTATATCTACCGGTTACCGGATCGCGAGTAGTATGCGAGGTATAATGATCTTCGCAGACCTGCTGTTCCGGAGCAAGTAGTTTGATTGATGGACATTCTTCGATATCCAAAAATTTATTGAGGTCGGTCTGAAGCGCATTCAGGGTCAAGTTACAGGTAACCGGTCGACTTGTCTGTGGTCCCGGTATCCGCCCGACAACTATCCACTAGGGTGTATCGAAAAAACTAAAAGTGGTTGTAGCGATTGAGGCTAGTGCGGAAAAGTTGTCGGTTGACATTACTAAAACATGTGTAAAATTTGAACTTAATCAGTTAGTATCTTCTGTTCTGTCCAGAGGCTCAAATTTCGAAATTTTGCTGAAATAATTGAGAAATATCCAATTTATCGCCAGTAGTGTGACGCTAGTACCGCAACACTACCACCAGGTGGCGACCCGACCGAGCGCTTCTCGCAGGTGGGATACAGCAGTAGATGAATATAAGAAGCCCGGGCAACGGCGGGTTTTTTCTTAAGCGATTTTCTTAAGCGAGTACTTTAAGCCATTAAGAAATGTCAAAACCCTCAAAGTTTTCCCTTCGACAAACTTTTGACTGTCCGTTTTTCGGACATCCCAAGGATTTTGGCAACAATCTTCCAACACATGAGGATGTTCTCAGATGTTGTGCCTATCAGAGGCGATATCTTGGACAGAAGTCAGGAGGTAATAAGGAGCCTTCCTTTTCTGATATTGCAGCAAATGTTACCGCACAGATTCTAGCGTTGTATGATAAAGCATCTATTCCAGCAGTAACTGAAAAACGTGTTACTGACAAAATACACGCTTATCACAAAAAATACATTTCCATGAGAAGTGACAATCGAAAGTATAATGAAAGTGTAAACATACGGATCAAGATTGATACATTTAAAGAATACGCATGCAAGCTTTTCGATGTTGCTTCTTGCAAATGTGCAGACTTTGCACATTGCTCTTGCCCTAAACTGCAAAAGGTACCATTAAAAGAACGAGATTTTCTCTCTGATCAAAGAGGTGTTAGACGGATGGTTATTGGTTGTCCTGATCTTATTGAGACAGAAAAACTAAAAAAGCGAGCTGAGCGAAGAGAGGCAGGTGCCCTCAAACGTTCATATCGCCGTGAGACCACTACTTCAGGCGTTGCTTCTTCCCTTGTTCAATCTCTGAAGTCCACAGAAGTGACTGATTCTGATTCTGATGACAACTTTCGACCTAATACACGCTTAGTCTCTAGTTCTCAAATGCGAGCGAAGCTCACAAAAACAGCTCTTGCTGCAGATAGGTTTGGAGTTTCACACAGAGCTGCAGCCGCTATTACTTCAAGTTTTGTCCAGGACATTGGCTTAGTTTCTAAGAGTGACAGTTCGCTTGTTACGGACAAGAGCAAAATAGCCAGAGAACGATTAAGGGTTCGTTCTAAACTGCAGATCGGAGCACAGTCAGAGAGTACTATGCAAGTGAAGGGCCTATACTTTGACGGTCGACATGACCAGACATCGTTCCAAGAGAAACGAAATAATAAATATTATCGCAAAACAATTGTCGAAGGCCATTATTGTCTAATAAAGGAACCGGATGCAAAGTATATTGGACACGTTACACCGAAATCTGGTGGTGCCAATGACATTGCGAATGCTATATTCGAGCACGTCGACACAAAGGTTCCGAGCGGCCTTAGTGAACTACTGCTTGTAGGTTCAGATGGAACTGCCGTAAACACTGGGATCAATGGCGGAGTAATTCGGAGGCTTGAATTGATGTGCGGTAAAGCTTTGCAATGGGTAATTTGCTTATTACACTTCAATGAACTTCCTTTCAGACACTTGTTTCAGAAAGTTGATGGTTGCACGACCGGGCCTAGTTCATACTCTGGTCCTGTTGGAAAAATGCTGCCTGGTTGTGAGAAACGTGCAGTGGTTTCGTTTAAAAAAATTAATAATACCTGTGACTTGCCGATTGTTAATCTGGACACGCTGAGCAAGGATCAGCAATACCTCTTTCTTTGTGTCCAGACTTTAAAGTCAGGTATATGTACTCCTGATTTCGCAAATCGTGACCCTGGACCACTTAATATGTGGCTTACCACAGCCAATCGAATTCTGAGGTTATATATGTCAGTCAAGAAACCTTCATCAAGTTTGAGGATACTTGCTGAGTATGTAATAAGAGTTTACGCTCCCTTCTGGTTTCGAATTAAAACTCAGCAGTCTATTAAGGATGGCGGGAAACACATTTTCTCTTTCATAACGTCGACGAGATACTTGCCCAAAAAATATTTGGTGGTCGTAGATCGTGTTATTTCAAGAAATGCGTTCTTTGCTGCTCCGGAGAATCTGCTGCTTTGTATGCTGGCAGACGAAAGAGCAGATATTCGTAAAACAGCTGTTAGAAAAATTATAGAGGCCAGAGCCACTGCAGTTGATTCTAGCTCTATACGCACGTTCTGTGTGCCTCCATTGGATTTTCAGGCAAAAAACTATGTCCACATGATAGATTGGTCTTCTTGCAAGGTCTTCGCACCTCCTGTTCTATCTCATGTAACTTCTGATGAGCTGCAGAGCTCACTAGCGAGTCCTATACCAATTGAGTGGGACTACTATAAGTTCCCATCTCACACTCAGGCAGTAGAGCGAACCGTAAAGCTAGTCACGGAGGCATCTTCAAAGGTATGTGGAGAAGTTGCAAGAGATGGCTATATTCGAGCCACACTGGACGCAAGAGCTGAACTCCCAGTATTCAATACAAAAGCAGATTTCATAAAAATACTTAAGAAATAATTTTTTAGTTTTTCATGGGTGGTTGGTTGGGAAATGGGTGGGGGGGGGGAGTGGAACTCGAGGTGCAACCACCTTCACATAGTGAGTTCTGAGTCTCTTTCTGGCAACACTAAATGAAACAGAAGCGGGCGAAGAGTTGTAAAAAAAAATACTGAATACTTTCTCGGCCGTGAGTAGGGAAATTTTTTCCTTTTTTTTCTATAAATTTCTCTTAACCTCAACCTTTTCTACATTCTTGGAGGCTGGCACGACATGAGATGGATATTTTGCGGCAGTTTGTCCTTATGAATCGTTTTGGAATAAGTTGCTTATAGAAAGTTTGAACACTTGAGCTTAAACACTGTTAGCGCCACGCGAGATCAGCTGTTGCAGCCGTCTGTTTGGACTAGGAAGTTTCGTACTCGAGAGGGATACACAATAATTCAAAGCGAGATTTTAACAAAGCGGTTTATTTGCTTCGTTTATGGTTATTGAGCGTGGTAAAATTTTGTATTCACACACAACATTTATAATATGAATTATGAACATAAATGACGATATATATATAAAGCGTTAATGGGGACTTCCGTTTCCGGTCGCGTGGATGGTAGCTGTGAGTAAGAGTGAGTGGAGTTTGTGGCTGGAGCGAAAGGCGAGTGAGGTGGTGAGGGAGAGTGGAAAGTGGAGTGAAAGGTAGAGGGGAGTTGAGGAAGGGACGGGGGATAAAGGGAAAGGGACGGTGTTAGGGGGTGGCAGAAGTGCGGAAGGGATACGGGAGGCTTTGGAGGTTAGGTGGTAGAGATAGGTGAAGAAAGGCGGGAAGGAACGTGGAGTGTGACAGGTAGTGACGCAGGTGGGAGAAGAGTGAAACAGGAGAGAAGAGTTGGTGGGAAAGCGGGAAGTTTGAAAAAGTGAGAAGGCAAAAAGTGTAAGGAAGGACGAGGATATAAGGAGTAAGGAAAAAGGAGCAGGAGATAAAGGAAAAGAGGGTAGGATAGAAGGGTAACAGGGCAAGGAAGGTGGGAAAGGGGAAGAAAGGGGAAAAGGGATAGAGAGGAAAGGAAGAGATGGAGGCGGAAAAAGGGGGAGAAAAAGAAGTGGGAAAGAAGGCAAACGAAGGTAGGAGTAGAAAGGACAGTGAGAACAGCATAGGGAGTAGCGCGGGAAGTTTAGACAGTTTGTGGGGAAAGAAGAGAGAAAGAGAAGAGGACGCTGGGGCAATGGGGCAGGATAAAGCAGGAGGTTTTAAAAGATGCTCCAAGACGTGGAGGTCGCCAGAAAAGGGCGGTAAAGGGGGAGGAAGGAGGGAGGGGAAGAAGAGGGGTCGATGGAGGGAATGATAAGGGAAATGATGTTGGAGATGAGGAGGATGAGGGAGGAAATGAGGAGGGATAGGGAAGAGAGAAGGATGTTGGAGGAGGAGATAAGGAAGGAGAGGGAGGAGATGAAAAAGGAAAGGGAGGACAGAAGAAGAAGTGAGGAGGAGTGGAGAGAGGAAAGGAGGAGATGGGAGGAGGAGATGAGAGAAGAGAGGGTGAGGAGAGGAGGGCTAGTGGAGAAGTTAGGAAAAATAGATGAATGTGATAGGAGGATGGAGGAGGTGATGGAGAAGGTAGGGAGGTGGGAAAAGGAAAAAAGAGGGAGTGTGGGGGAGGGGGTGAGGGGGGAAGGAATAGAGGAGGAATGGAGGATGAGAATTAGAAGGATAGAAGTCACGCAGGACAAGAAAGAAAGGGAGGTAAGAAGAAATAATGTGGTGGTGAGGGGGTTGGGGCTGGAAGGAAAGGAGGTGAAGGAGGAGGTGGAGAGGTTATGGGAAAGGATGGGGTTGGAGATGAAGGGAATAAAGGAGGTGGCGAGAATAGGAAGAATAGGAAAGGAGGGGAGTGGAATGGTGTTGGTGAGGCTGGAGGGAAGGGAGGAGAAAAGGAAGGTGATGGAGGCTAAGAAAAAACTGAGGGGAAGAAGGGAAAGGGTAGAGGACGACCTCACCGAGGAGGAACGGAGGGTGAAATGGAAAATAGAGGGAGAGGCGCAAAGGGAGAGGGAGAGGGGAAGGAAAGTGCAGGTGGGGTATCTGAAAATGTGGGTGGACGGGAAGGTAAGAAGGTGGGATGAGTTAAGGGAGAAATGGTGTGAGGGGCAGGGAAACGAATGAAGTGGGAAGGGGGAAAGAGGAGGGAGGGGGGAAAGGTAGGAGGGATTTGGAGGGTGGCGTTCTGGAATGTAGCGGGGGTAAAGAGGAAGGATGAAGGATTTTGGAGGGGGCTGGAGGAATGGGATGTGATGGTACTGAGTGAGACGTGGGTGGAAGAGAAAGATCGGGGGTATGTTGAAAGGAGATTACCTAGAGGGTATATATGGGAAAAGCAGTGGGCCAGGAGAGAAAGTAAGAAGGGAAGAGCGATAGGAGGAATGTTGCTGGGGGTGAGAAAGGAGTTGGAAGTGGGAGTTGGGGGAGGGGGAGGGAAGGAGGGGATAATGGCTAAGAAAGTGAAAATTGGGGGGGGGGGGGTGGTGGAAAATAGTTGGGGTGTATGTAAATAGGGACTTGAAAGAGAAGCTAGAGGATCTGGGGGAGTGGATGGAAGAAAGAGAGGAAGGGGTAAGAATAGTGATAGGGGGGGATTTTAATGCTCGCACGGGGGAGGAAGGAGGGGAGGTACGGTGGGAAGAAGAGGATGAAGGAAGAGGGGGAGGGAAAAGGAGATCCAAGGATAAGGAGGTAAATGGGGAAGGGAAGAGGTTGTGTGGGTACTTAGAGGAAAGGAGGTGGGGAATTTTGAATGGAAATACAGAGGGGGACGAGGAGGGGGAGTGGACTTTCACAGGGGGAAGGGGGAATACGGTAATAGATTATGTGATAGGGAACGAAGATACAAGGGAGAAGGTAGAAAGGCTGGAGGTAGGGGAGAGGGTGGAATCGGATCACCACCCGGTAGTGGTGTGGTTAAGAGGGGAGGGGAGTGATGAAGGGGAAAGGAGGGGAAAAGGTGGGAAGAGGGGAGGAGGTAGGGGAGACTGGACGGAAGAGGGAAGATTGGAGTTTATGAGGAATTTTGGGAAAAGGGGTGAGGGGGAGAGGGGAGTAGAGGAGGAGTGGTGTGAGATGCGGGAAAGGATTAAGGACGCGATGGGTAAGATGGGAAAGGGGGGGGAGAGGGTAAAGAAGGGTGGGTGGTGGGATAAGGAGTGTAGAGAGGAGAAGAGTAGGGTAAGGAGGGAGTTGAGAAAATGGAGGAGGGAAGGAGGGGATGGGAGAGAATATAAGGAGAAGAAGAGGGAGTATGGGAGGTTATGTGAGGAAAAAAGAAAGAAGGAGGTGGAGAAGTGGGTGAAGGAAGTGGAAGGAGTAAGAACAGAGGGGCAAGTATGGAAGGTGGTGAATAGGGGGAGGAAAAGGAGAGGGAGAGTTAATGAGGAAATAACAATGGCAGAATGGGACGGATATTTCAGTGGGTTGCTGGGGGGGGTGGAGTGGAGGGTAAGAAGGGGTGGGGAGATGAGGAGGAGGATGGACGGAGAGGCGGAGATAGGGAGGGAGGAAATAGGAAAGGTGATAAGGAACTTAAAGGATGGGAAGGCGGGAGGGGGGGGATGGGATCCCGAACGAGGTTTGGAAGTATGGAGGCGCGGAGGTGGAGAGGTGGCTATGGGAGTTGTGTAATAGGGTGTGGAGGGGGGAAGGATGGCCAGAAGGGTGGAGAGAGGGGGTGGTGGTACCTGTAGTGAAGAAGGGGATGGGAAAGAAGGTGGAGGATTATAGGGGGATAACACTAACACAGACGGCGTACAAGGTGTACGCGTCTGTGTTGGCGGAGAGATTGAGAGTGGAGGTGGAAGGGAAGGGACTACTGCCACCGAGTCAAACGGGCTTTAGGAGGGGGGTGGGGTGTATGGACAATGTGTACGTGTTAAATTATTTGATAAATAGGCAAGTGGGAAGAAAGGGGGGGAAAATGGTAGTGCTATTTATTGATTTGAAAGCGGCGTTTGACTCGGTGGACAGGGAGGTACTGCTGAGGGCGATGAGGGGGAGGGGGGTGAGGGAGGAACTGGTAGGTAGATGTGAGGAGATACTGAGGGAAACAACAGGTAGGGTACGGATAGGGGAGGAGGAGGGGGAAAGGTTTTGGACGGCGAGAGGGGTGAGACAGGGGTGCCCGCTGAGTCCGAGCCTATTCATTCTGCTCACGGCGGATATGGAAGAGGTTCTGAAAAAGGGAGGATGGGGGGGAGTGAAGCTAGGGGGGGGGGAAGTATACACGTTGGCTTATGCCGATGATGTGGCGGTGTTGGCGGAGGACGAGGAGGGAATGAAGGGGTTGATGGGGAAGTTGGAGAAGTACGTGGAGGGGAAGGGACTGCAGGTTAACGTAGAGAAGACGAAGGTGATGAGGTGTAGAAGGGGAGGGGGGAGATGGAAGAGGGTGACATGGAGATGGAAGGGGAAAGAGATAGAGGAGGTGAGGAGTTTTAAATATCTGGGGTACACGGTGATGGGAAACGGGGGGCAGGAGGAACATGTGGGGGAGAGGGTGAAAAAAGGGGCGGCGGTGATGGGGAAGGTATGGGGTATTGGGAAAAGGCTATTTGGGAAAGATTGGGAAAGGAGGCTATGGCTTTTTGATAAGCTGGTGTGGCCGGTGGTTGGGTACGGAGTAGAGGTGTGGGGGTGGAGGGAAAGGGCGAAGGTAGAGCGACTGCAGGAGAGGTTTTTGAGGTGGGTGTTGGGGGTGGAGAGAAGTACGCCGGGATATATGGTCAGGGAGGAGGTACAAAGGGAAATGTTGAGGGGAAGGGCAGGGATGAGGGCGTGGGGGTTTGAAAGAAAGTTGGAAGAGGGGCTAGGGGGTGAGCTGGCGAGGAGGTGCTGGGAAGAAATGAAGGGGAGGCTAAGGAGGGGAAAGGTGTTGGAGGGGTGGGAAGAAGAAAGGAAAGAGTTTTGTGAGGAAAGGGGCTGGACACTGGAGGAGATGGAAGTGTTAAGGGAAAGGGGGGGAATAAGAGGAGAGGAGTTAGTGAGTAGGGAAAGGAAATTTCAGGAAGAGGAGAGGTGGAGAAAGATAGGGGAATCAAAGTCGAATAGATGGTATGGGAGAGTGAAGGGGGAAGGGTTGCCAAAGTATCTGAAGAAAGGGTGGGGAGAAAGTAGATGGAATAGGGTGGCGAGGTTTAGGTTGGGGAATGAAATGAGGGGGGGGAGGTATTGGGAGGAGGAGGGAAAAAGGAGATGTAGGGTATGTGGAGGGGGGGAAGAGACGTGGGAGCACGTGTGGGAGGTTTGTATGGGGTGGGGAGAGGAGAGGGGGTGGCAGGAGATGGCGGGGGAGGTTTTGGATGACGGGGGAGAGGGGGAGGAATGGTTGAGGAAAATTGAGGAAAGGAGAGAAGCAAACGAGGCATAAATGAAGAGATTGGAATGGAAGGTGAGACGAGTGGAAGCGGAGGTCCGGGAGAGAGGGGGTTGCGTGTGCGTGCGGCAGGGTTGTAGGTAGAGGGAGAGCGAGCGATGAGGGGGGAGAGGCGTGCGGGGGAAATAGGATATGGAAATAGAGTAAGATAGGCTAAGATAGGTTAAGATAGTATAAGGTAGATTTAAGGTAGGATTAAGGGAAGAAGAGATGTAAGGAGTGGAGAGGAAGGGAGATTGTAACCCCTAGGGGAATCAATAAAGTCAATACATACATATATAAAGCGTTAATGAAAGAATATAATAAGTAAGCAATAAGCGTTAATGAAAGAATATAATAAGTAAGCAATAAGCATTAATGAAAGAATATAATAAGTAAGCGATAAGCATTAATGAAAGAATATAATAAGTAAGCGATAAGCGTTGATAAACAATAATAATAAATGGTATGGGGTGATATGCACTATAACAATGATATACAGGGTGTCCCAAAAATGTCGGACTTCCTTGAAAGGGGTTACTCAGGGGGTGATTTGAAACAACTTTTTCCTTAGCGAAAATATTGTCCGAAGCTTCGTTAAGGAGATATTAACCAAAAACCCCGACCAATCAGAGCGCGCGCCTTCCGCCTGAGTTCCCGCGGTAGCGTTGGCTACGAGGTAGGCGACCGCGCTTGTGCTACGAACGTACGAACAAGCAAGTCGGCATGCATCGAAGGAAACCGCGTTACACATTTTTTTTTTTAAAGCAGAATCTTAAATAAGAATAATTTGAAGTGAGAGGACAAGAAGTACGAAAATTTCGTTTTTAAATAAGGCATAAACGAAAAGGTAACGTAACAGAAAATGTACGACAAGTGATCGTAATTCGTTATTGAGGAAAAAATCCGTAGTTTAACAACGGCCAACACAACTAAATTTAAAAAATAATATTAGGTGTATGAATAAATTCTTTCCGACTGGAATTTCTATCGCGGTGGTATTCAGAAGCTGCCAGAAAAATGGCAAAAGGTAATGAACAATAATGGAAATTATTGCGATGATCGAGTTGTTTTCATATTTTTTAAATCGAACTGTTATTGTACCCTAAAATCGGAAAGAATTTATTTTCACACCTAATAATCACCAATAAATTAAATAAAACTCACCCTTTCTGGACATTCCTTTCCTTGCTTTCCTTCCCTTTTCGGAAACCTTGCCACTGTACCGATCCTGGTCATCGGCGTCCAGTGCTCAGCTGATCGCAGGGTCAATGTACCGAATATTCACTTCACTGCACGGCTACTAACACTGATCACTGAACCGATCCTGGTCATCGATGGACGAGCCCAGTGCACAGCTGGTTTCAGGTACACGACACCATCCAAGGTTAATGTGCCGAATATTCACTTTACTGCACGGCTACTAACACTGATCACTGAATTTATTTTTCACGGAACGTGTTGTTCCTACGTTATAAAAATTGGTGGCTGCGAAAGGGGCCGATTACTGTTAATTACTGGGACGAGATTACTACTATTACCCGGCGAAAAGAAAACTCGTGGCAGACTGTCTCGGGCTGTGCAGTCCGCTGCTGTGCAGCGATCAGATACGGATCCGACCGACGATCGTCAAAACAAAAGCGTAGGCTACGCTTGGTCAAATTGCTCTATCCCACTCGATCTCGTGTTTCGTTCGATCTCTTCGTCGCGCGGTGCGACAATGTATGTGGCAACTTCAGCCAATAACCAAAATTGTGTGTCCCGTCTTTAAAAGTGTGCCCAAATAGGTGACTCGACCAATCGTCACAGCAGCGGACTGCACAGCTCGAGACAGTCTGCCACGAGTTTTCTTTTCGCCGGGTAATAGTAGTAATCTCGTCCCAGTAATTAACAGTAATCGGCCCCTTTCGCAGCCACCAATTTTTATAACGTAGGAACAACACGTTCCGTGAAAAATAAATTCAGTGATCAGTGTTAGTAGCCGTGCAGTAAAGTGAATATTCGGCACATTAACCTTGGATGGTGTCGTGTACCTGAAACCAGCTGTGCACTGGGCTCGTCCATCGATGACCAGGATCGGTTCAGTGATCAGTGTTAGTAGCCGTGCAGTGAAGTGAATATTCGGTACATTGACCCTGCGATCAGCTGAGCACTGGACGCAGATGACCAGGATCGGTACAGTGGCAAGGTTTCCGAAAAGGGAAGGAAAGCAAGGAAAGGAATGTCCAGAAAGGGTGAGTTTTATTTAATTTATTGGTGATTATTAGGTGTGAAAATAAATTCTTTCCGATTTTAGGGTACAATAACAGTTCGATTTAAAAAATATGAAAACAACTCGATCATCGCAATAATTTCCATTATTGTTCATTACCTTTTGCCATTTTTCTGGCAGCTTCTGAATACCACCGCGATAGAAATTCCAGTCGGAAAGAATTTATTCATACACCTAATATTATTTTTTAAATTTAGTTGTGTTGGCCGTTGTTAAACTACGGATTTTTTCCTCAATAACGAATTACGATCACTTGTCGTACATTTTCTGTTACGTTACCTTTTCGTTTATGCCTTATTTAAAAACGAAATTTACGTACTTCTTGTCCTCTCACTTCAAATTATTCTTATTTAAGATTCTGCTTTAAAAAAAAAATGTGTAACGCGGTTTCCTTCGATGCATGCCGACTTGCTTGTTCGTACGTTCGTAGCACAAGCGCGGTCGCCTACCTCGTAGCCAACGCTACCGCGGGAACTCAGGCGGAAGGCGCGCGCTCTGATTGGTCGGGGTTTTTGGTTAATATCTCCTTAACGAAGCTTCGGACAATATTTTCGCTAAGGAAAAAGTTGTTTCAAATCACCCCCTGAGTAACCCCTTTCAAGGAAGTCCGACATTTTTGGGACACCCTGTATAATAAGAGGACTTACAGTGGTTGTCGTGGTTCACTGATTTGAATTATTAACACTTGTTTTAATGATACTTCTATCTAAGTTGACTGTCTATTGACAAAAGAGCGTTCTGGGCTCTCGATCCTTCGTATTTATAGGATCTTTCAGGAGTACTGCGGGGGTTCGCGCGGTAAAGACCTTGACAGATTTCGGGAACAAGACGCAGTAGATTTTGGGGTTTTTTGTAACGGTATGGTTATTAATAGATGTATTTATGTCACGTACGCCAAATGCGTCGTAATTACAATCACGTGTTGATCACGTTTGTACATTTGCGTCGCAGTAACACTTCTAGGGTTTTTGCATGGGGCTTTGAAGCGAAATACTCAACCCATTTGGTGGAGTTTAGGAGGTCGTATAGGAATGGGGTAAACGGTGTATTGACTTCTGTGGTCATAGTAAGGGCGTGAGACGTAGTCTCGATTTGGAAGAGGGTTTTAAGGATGAGGGATTTGTTTAAACGTAGATTTGGAAGGAAGTGGTCATGCCACGTAAGTTGAAGAGGGGATTTTAAGGTCTGGTTGACCATCCTGAGATGGGGACCGCTAAGGTACATCTCCAAGGTGATCAGGAATCCGGATTGACCATTTAGAGATAGGGACCACTAAGGTATATCGTCTAAGTGATCGGTTGGGTTTGAAAAAAGGGGTAAGAGTTGAGTTGAGTTGAGTTTGAGGGACTTTGGTAGAGTGATTGTGAGGTTTATTAATGGATTATTGGATTAGAACCGCGCGAAAAATAGTGGGACGTCACAGTATAATGTGTCATATTGAACATATACCTTACAAATATTTCAATTAACCTGTTTCACATATTTATGTATTATTATTTACCTACCTCAACGTCATCACAACGGATGTTCAAAACGGCCACTGTTCACGTTGAGAAAAATTCATATTTATGCAGAAAGTGATCTCTGCGTATCTTTATTCCATCTTATAAAATTGAGCAGCACAATCCAACGATCCTTTGCGTCACATTTGGTGTTATAGCCCCACTATAGTTGTGAATTGAATTACATTAAATAAAATATGGGTAAAATGATATATCACACATATTGTAGGATTGGTCTTGTTACGCACAGTAATAATGCATCAAATAAAATACACGATTTCATTAAAAAAAAACCAGTGAGCTTGAAGTCTCCTTGACATCACATTATACCAAAAAAGGAAATTAATTCTGGATACGGGTGGTGAGGGGTGAGGCGATGCGGGGTGTACCGCACTGAGGGTAGGGATGAATCGATACCACCAAAGTATCGGTACTTTTACTCATTACTTGTATCGAATGAAAGTATCGGTACTTACCCGGTATCGACACAAAAGTATCGATACCTACTTGTATCGAATCATTATGAGTATATATATATATATATATATATACATATATCAACAAAGGCTAACGCAACACATGACCCGAGGCGTTAACGCGCGGAATGCGGATTACCTAGAAAAAAAACCATGGCACGGTCGAAGTGCTGGAATGAAGCATTCCATCTCAGTATAAATCTAGCCATTACAAGCGAATAACCAGAGAAATAAAGAGTGTGTTTAATTAAACCAGGCGTTAATTTATTCGTCCGTATTCTAAGAGGAATATTGTATACATTTTATTCACCATATTCACAAAACATCGTAGAAGGGATGTGAGCAGAGCAGATGCTAACTGTGTTAAGTTAGTTCACTCTACATCATATTGTAAATCATAATTCATGATGTAAGGTAAATCCTTACATCATGCTGTAAATTCTTACATCATGCTCTGTATCGTGCATCTGGAGTAGTTCGAACAATATTTTTGGGCCAAGTGTATCTATGTTTGCTTTCATCTTTCATGTAGAATATCGATACACGCCCCATTCGATACGAGTACTTTTAATCGATACCTACTTGGTATCGCAACCCTAGGTATCGATGCTAAAATTACTTGGTATCGAAGCGAAAGTATCGATACTTTACTTGTATTTACTTGTATCGATTCATCCCTAACCGAGGGCGAGGGGATGACGTCACTCGGGAGGGGGGATTGCGGGGGGGGGGGAGCGTTGGCGGTGGTGGGGGTAATTGGTCAACTGTTGTAGCGAAAAGTCCCTAGATTTGATTTAGTGACAAGGCCTATGGATGAAAATTCTCCATAGATACCATATTGGCGCCACCTGTTGGATGTTTGAGGTAGTTTGTCCACCTACTGAATGTTTAAGGTACTTTGGGCGCGTACCGTTGCCGCGCAATCTCCGTACGCATACGGGGATCGGTGCGCAGGCGCGAAAGGATGTAACGCGGATGCTGTAATTCGGCACCCTCTCACGCGATAACTATTCGAGATCAATTAATCTAAATGGCGCAGCCACCTCATGATCGCCATGAAAGAATGCGACGTCGCGTTCGTGTAAACATCCGCCGACGAAAATGCTTTCACGCTCTTTCACACACCCTTATCTCACTCATAGTCTCGATACATGCAAATACTTGATATGTTATTTCACAGGGAAGGTTGAAGATAGCTGAGTAATTAGAGACATATTAATATTACGATTTTCAAGATTGACTAATTTATTTGACTTAATTATCCCACGTGACAACATCGTCTCTAAAAATAGCACTCCAGATAACCATCTGTCTGCAGTCTGACATCAGATTGGTAGCAGGGTCTGGTCTGGCATGAGAGCGCACAATCTGACGTCAGAACCGTAGTCGGCTGTGTCGGCATTTGGCTGTGTTCTGAGCTGCAGAGCTTGGTGGTCAGTGCCTGATGTCAGATCGGCAGCAGATCTGCAGCAGATTCTGCCGTCCGTCTAACATAGAGACACTAAGAGTTTGGTCACGAGAAGGCCACTTTTTGATTGGTCCACCATTTTTTATCAAAATCCTGCGAGAGAGAAAGGGATATACACCATTTCACGCTTTTGGGTTTTTGATTGGCCCGTCATTTTTCATCTATTCCCGCTGATTTTTAAATCTGTCAATTATACCAAGATAATGAAGATACAAAGCATAAAACCAAATCCTGTGTTCTATTTGATATATGTTATTTTATTATACTGATTTAAATGCGAAGTAAACAGAAGTAAAATGTTGCCATAAACGTAAGAGTTGTTAAGAGTGGTGAAGAGTGAAATGGTGTATATCTCTTTCTCTCTCGTGGGATTTCGATCAAACATGGCGGACTGTCACTCGTGTCCAGACTCTTATTATAGTGTCTCTATGCGAAAGTAGAGCACTAAAGATGTGGGTATTTCGCCCACTGAGTTAAATAAATGAATGAATGCTCGTTTACTCTCCTTAACCCACAGTTTAATGCTAGTCAGGTACAAAATGTCTTAAGAATACTTGGTAGCCGCAGCTGTAGCCGCGAAAGGTATTCTTTCCTTACTCCTCAACCTTAAGCCTCGTTTCTAGGGACCAACGTTTGCTTGCGCGGTCTCCGGGTGTAGCTGGCGCTGTTGTCGGAGGCGTTGCCGCCACATCCACTCCCCCTCCAGAGTCCTTCGTGGCGTTAGGATGAAATAGGACTCGCTTTTTGTTCATTTCTTTGCTGTTGTTCAAAGGCTGGGTCTCTGGCACGTCTTGTGGTACATCCTCAGCTGTCACGTATGCAGGTTTCAGCCTTTCGATTGAGATGTTTTTTTCTTCACCGTCGACGTCAATCTTGAAGAGTCGTTCATCAATTCTCTGGATCATTCTGTATGGTCCCATGTATGGAGATTCCAGTGGAGCTCTGACGTGGTCGCAGCGTATGAAGACGTGTGTGCACGTGTCCAAGTCCTTTTGCATGAACGTGCGTGTCTTGCTATGATGTGCTGTCGGTATCGGTATTACATTTCTCATGTACGTCTGAAATTTGTCGACAAATTCTTGAGGATCCGCTGGTTGATCTTGGTGTACAAAGAATTCTCCTGGTACACTCAGCTCAAACGATTGTGGCCGTTCGAGATTCGATTGCATTCGAGCTTACCAGGGTTGGTTTTTCTCCATCGCTAACATTCTACAGTATTTCATGAACATGGTGATGGGACTGCCAAGCCACAGGTTCCCGTCTAGAACACTTCTAATTCATGTTGAAACACCACTGTGGCACCATCTGCCTATGATTGTCATAATTATATAAATCTGCGCGATCGGCTCTGTTCACGATGCTGTAGCGTAAATGACACCAAATGACACCAGGAATAAATGTCAAATGACTTTTATTGCAATGAACCTAAAAAAAAATCATAATTTTGACACTGATAAATGATAAACTTATAATGGAACTCGGATCAACGGATTTATAATGGAAGACACAAATAAATAAAGCGGGATGGTGGTAACAAGGAAAAGAATGGAAATGAATGTTATGTATTTCGTAGAGATGGCAAGGGTTAGGAAACCAGAAAAGTGAGATAAATAAAGTCTTGTGGTATTTTATTTGTAACAGTCTTCATAGATTAAAATCTAAGACGCTCATTATTAGTGGAAATGTGTAGAGCAAAGAAATACGCATTTATTTCAAAATCTCCTATCCGTTATTTTATGTTAACAACGGGAAAATAAACATAACCGAAGCAATAATGTAAATTAAATTTTGTGACAGGACTGCGCGAACGTGTCTCATATTAAACATCATCCGTTTACTTCACACTAAAAAAAATAAATAAATTATGAAGTAACATACAAAATTATGACAATCATAGGCAGATGGTGCCACAGTGGTGTTTCAACATGAATTAGAAGTGTTCTAGACGGGAACCTGTGGCTTGGCAGTGCCATCACCATATTCATGAAATACTGTAGAATGTTAGCGATGGAGAAAAACCAACCCTGGTAAGCTCGAATGCAATCGAATCTCGAACGGCCACAATCGTTTGAGCTGAGTGTACACGAAGCGTGGTCCCGTAAAGCATTTCGGCTGGAGAAGCTTTAAGATCCTCCTTATAGCTTGTTCTGAGGCCCAGCATGACTGGTGGTAGCAGCTCTGTCCAAGGAATGTGAGGTTTGCACAATAGTGCGGCCTTGAGTGTGCGGTGCCACCTCTCGATTATGCCATTGGAGGCTGGGTGATACGGTGAGGTCCTGTTTCTGTTTGCTCCTATGAACAAGGTTAAAGCTCGGAAGAGAGCAGACTCGAATTGCGAACCCTGATCCGTCGTTATTGTCAGCGGTGTTCCGTAGTGACTCACCCAGTGTGTGAAGAACGCGTTTACCACCACTTCGGCTGTGGTGTTCTTCAGGGGAACCGCTACTGGCCATCTTGTGAAGCGATCGATTATTGTGAGGCAGTATCGGTATCCATCTACCTCTGGAAGGATTATTAGGTCCATGTGTATATGGTTGAATCGCGTGGCCGGAACTTCAATGCCCTGAGGTAATAATCGATTGTGTCTCTGTATTTTCGCACGTTGGCAAGGTATACATTTTTTGGACCATTTCATTATATCTTTCTTGATTCCTGGCCAAATGTATTTCTCTCTGGCGCGCCGGCACGTGTTTCGGTTGCTTGGGTGTGCCAGTCCGTGGACCGACTGGAATGCCAGTTTGCGTAATACACGCGGTATATAAGGTCTAACGACTCCTGTGGAGATGTCACAATAGATGTTTGTGTTCGGTTCCACCGTGAGGCGTTGTAGCTTGAGTGACGCTGGGTGGCTCTTCAACTCTTCCAGCTCCTCATCTACTTCTTGAGCCGTTTGAATTTCTTGCGGGCTCAGCACCGTTGGCATGTTTATGGTTTCCACTCGGGAGAGCGCGTCTGCGACCACATTCTGGTGGCCTTTTACGTGGACAATCTCGGTGGAGAACTGAGAAATGTAATTCAGTTGCCGCAGTTGGCGAGGAGAGGCCTTATCGGGTTTCTGTTGAAAGGCGTACGTCAGGGGCTTGTGATCGGTCTTAATGATGAAGTTCCTACATTCCAGTAGATGTTGGAAATGTTTGACTGCTGCAAAGACTGCTAAGAGCTCCCTGTCGTACGTGCTGTAATTTTTTTCCGCTGGGCTCAACTTGCGCGAAAAGAAACCGACTGGAGTCCACGTGTCGCCGTTTAGTTGTTCTAGAGTGGCTCCGATTGCTATGTCTGATGCGTCGGTGACCACTGCTAGCGGCGCTGAGGGGGAAAGAAATGCTGTTTTAGTGACTGAGACTAGACTCTGCTTACACTTTTCGAACGCTTCTTCCGCCTCTGGTGTCCAGGGAATTTTCCTTTTATCATTTTTGCGCGACTCCTTGAGGTACTGGTTAAGTGGTGCTTGTAGATTCGCTGCGTTCGGAATGCATCTCCGGTAGTAATTTATGATGCCCAGAAATCGCCGTAGCGCATTTATGGTCTCCGGTTTTGGGTAGCCAGCGATGTGCTCGATCCGTTCCTTTGGGGGTTTATAACCCTTTTCGTCAATCACATATCCCAAATAGTTGACCTGCGCCTGACCCAGCACGCATTTGCTTAGGTTGATGATCAATTTGTTCCTCCTGAGCCTGTCCAGGACGATGCGGAGATGTTTGAGGTGTTCCTCATGCGACTCGGACATTATGATTGTATCATCTATATAACAGAAGACGAAATCAAGTCTGGGCGTTTACATTGCGATAGTCACCGCATGGTCTCCAGTCCCCTGACTTCTTGGGTTCCATGTGTAGTGGGCTGGCCCATGAGCTGCTAGATGCCCTGATTATTCCCTGCTCCAGCATGGCGTTGATCGCGTCCCTCGCTGCTTTCAGCTTGGCGCCTGAAAATTTGCGCGCTCGTGCTCCTACTGGCTGTCCCCTTGTCACTATGTGGTGGGCGACATCGCCAAGAAGGTATGGAAGAGGTTTGCTCATCGGCATTGTTATGTCGATGTATTCTGTGAGTAATGCCATATACCTTGGGTCGTTTGCTGGAATGGGGTCTGTGAATGTGTTCACCGTTGATATGTTGCATATCGCCGATTCCACCACCTCCCCTCTGGTTGTGATTGATGTGAGTTTATCGATCAGACGTTTCTTTTCCAGGTCGATGAGGAGGCCGTGGTGGGCAATGAAGTCCGCACCGATGATAGCCGTCTTGATGTCAGCGACGACAAACGGCCATTTGAAGTCTCTGCGTAATCCTAGATTGACCGAAAGCAACAGATTCCCATACGTGTTGATGGGTGTTGCGTTTGCTGCATACAGCTTGTGAGGCGAGGGATTGAGTTTCCGCATGACCGATTTTCGTGGGATGATAGAGACGTCCGAGCCCGAATCGATTAAGAACCTCTGGTGTGTTGCTCTGTCATGTATATGCAGGCGGTGTATTGGCTTAATATGATTGTTGTTGCTGTCGCCGCCCGCCTGTGTAGACAACAGCTGATTTAGGTTTCCGAATTTGTTGGTGGTTTGTAGCTGCAGGGGGTCGTGCACTTGTTGGCGTTCTCCGCAAATTTGCGATGATAATAACAAATTCCCCTGTTCATTGATGGTGAGCGGCTCCTAGATCTAAATAGTCTCGAGTCTCGCTGTTGCTTTGATAGGCGCTCTAGGACCGCTGCCATATCTGTTACGCACTTCTCTAGGTTCTTCAACCTGTCGGTGATTGCACTTGTCTCACCAAGTAGGTGTCTCTTACCGTCTCCTTCTCTAGAGGTCTCCATGACACTGGCTTGTGTGTGGTTCTCCATGATGCGGTCAGCAATCTCTGCATGCTTGTCCAGAGATTCCTCTTCAAAGACCCTTAGGATATACCTTACGTTCTCGGGTAGCAGACCCATCCATCTGGTGCGCAATAGATCGTCTGTGGCTGTGTTGTTTGCTAGGTTCCTCATTGATCTCAGTAACTGTGAAGGTTTCTTGTCGCCGAGCTCGAGGTCTGTGAGCAGTCTGTGAAGCTGGCGTTCGGACGAGTCGGTGAACCGTTTAATAATGTTGTCTTTTAAGTGTTTGTACTTATCTCGGTCTGGCGGGGCGAGGAGGATGTCAGACACCTCTTCGATTGCTGTTGCGTCCAAGGCCGAGATGATGGCGCTGTATTTGCTGTCCTCTGAGCGTATGCTTCTCACCCGAAACTCAGCTTCCACCTGCACAAACCACAGCTGGGGTTTGCTCTTCCAGAACGGTGGCAGCCGCACACCGTGCATAGCCGCTACGCCTGCATGGAGTACATCGGCCTGTGGTTGCTGCGGTTGCCGCTGCAATGTCTCCATGCGTTGCTGCTGATCCGCGAGTTGGTCGCGTAGCGGCTGCAGCGGATCTGGCTGTGTCTCGGTATCTCGTTGATCGCTCGCCTTCCTGACTGGGGAGTGCTGTGTTGACATGCTGTGCGTTGTTGTGGGCACGAAGCACGTGGAGTTCGGCTTAGTACGCACGGATACGTGGTGTTAAGGTTATGTCTTTTTCTGGACGTTTGAGCCAGAAAATATCACGTCGGGGTCACCAATGTGGGTATTTCGCCCACTGAGTTAAATAAATGAATGAATGCTCATTTACTCTCCTTAACCCACAGTTTAATGCTAGTCAGGTACAAAATGTCTTAAGAATATTTGGTAGCCGCAGCTGTAGCCGCGAAAGGTATTCTTTCCTTACTCCTCAACCTTAAGCCTCGTTTCTAGGGACCAACGTTTGCTTGCGCGGTCTCCGGGTGTAGCTGGCGCTGTTGTCGGAGGCGTTGGGTGGCGTTGCCGCCACAAAGAGGTGAGTATGCGCATCCGCCATATTGGGCCCACTGGAGAGAGAAGATTATTGAGTACCCGCCTTTTTGAGTATTGTCAGATTCACTTTATAAACAAAATATGCGTTGTTGATATTGATACATGGTAGCGCGACACATTATTAGAGTATTTTATTACATTTTAGTTTATATTTGGTTTATAAATCGAATTTGACAATACGCAAAAAGGCGGGTACTCAATAATATTCTCTCTCCAGAGGACCCAAGATGGCGGATGCGCATACTCACCTCTTTAGTGCTCCAGCGGAAGCGGGCGCGAGCGACCTCTATCGGGATTTACGAGAAACGTTCAATTTGAACTTTCAACGGTCAGCATCGTGCGAAGCGTTTGTGTGTACATAATGTGAGAAACAGTGAATTATTTCAAGATAAAGAGGTACACAGATTCGAGTGAAGAGAAACAGAAGTGATCGACGTCCGGAGAGCGCTGATTCAACAATGATGAACGACACGCGGAACGGGAAGAATGACAAGAAACAACATATACAAGTTTTCATTTGCGTCAGGTGTCTATCAAGCTGCTAGACGTTCGCCAAGCTTTCGTTTCAGCACTTTCGCTGAGATCGCTTCAACGAATACCATCAACTACTTCAAAATCTATCCTTCGCATTATTATAAATAAAACGTGTCCTCTATGATGTTATAACATAAAAATGTATCATCTGTCGTAATATAAATAAACGGCATATAAATATGTAAGAGTAACTCCTGTGGGAGTCCGTGGCACTCGGCATCTGTCATCCGTTCGCGCGTCAACATCGAAAGTGTTCCTAAGTACGTTCCATCGATTGTCGATGCTGTTACGTTCATAGTCTGCTTTCATCTTCTCCGTGGCAGGCCGTTGAATAATGCAGAGAAGACTGGGAAATCGGTGACAGTGGTGGATACACCATCCTGCAGAGAAGTGGTGGTTCGTGAAAACTGCGCGATAAGTTTACGAAGAAATTCAGATTCGACAGAGTATTTGGTCCTTATTCGAAACAAGTATGTATTTAAATGGAATTGGAAGCGCTCGAGGACATATCGACGATTGGTAATGAACTTTCAGATAGAAGTGTACAATGCAGTTGTTCGCCCACTGTTGGGGGAAGTGTTGGATGGATACAATTGTACGGTGTTTGCGTACGGGCAAACCGGCACTGGAAAAACGTTTACCATGGAAGGCACCGATAATGATCCATTGTTGCATTGGCAGGCGGTCAGTGTGAGACTGCTTTTATGGTGAATCTGTATTGATATGGAATGTAGGTATTTTATTTGCGTGTGTATTTATTTAGGACATCAATTCTGAAATTATACCTCGGGCTTTAAGTCACCTGTTCGATGAACTACGTACAATGGGGACTCCGGAGTACTCAGTGAGAGTTAGCTTTTTAGAATTGTACAATGAAGAATTATATGATTTATTATCCCCTAGCGACAAAGCCGCTAAAATAAGGTAATTATAGTGATTATGTTTTTCTCTATACAGGCTGTTACCGTAAGTACTGATAGTTAACACTCTAGGGCGATTTTTGTATTTAAAATTGTAACGACAAAATGACTTGCTCCTATAATTGATGAAATTTCTGCAGTATGTAGGGAAAGGGTTTTTAAATCTATCGAAGATGAAGGGCGATACAGGCGGATAATTTGTTCATCCTGTGTTGTTATTAAAATAAAATAATTAAAATTGATAATCTCAGGCGTCAGCGGTGCACGCGTATTTAGCTGAAATCAGAGTCAATTTTGTCGAAAATGAATCCTTTACTGCAATTTCGTGACTCCTGATGTTCGTCTTATTGTCGCCTATATAATCACCCCCAGAATATTGACTATCAGTAGAGTAACATCCTGTATATAAAATTTCTATATGTGATTGAAAGCAAATATGATGGGTCAACAGGATATACGCTGATTCGACTAAAAAGGGCGCATTAATAGTACATGGTTTGGAAGAGGTGATTATACGCACTAAAAGCGAAGTATTCAGTATCCTTTAGAAGGGATCGGAGAAACGGCAGACGGCAGCAACACTGATGAATACTCACTCGAGGTCTGCTTTACAATTAATCATTGACAAACTCTATTTAATAGGACGTAACATTTGCATTGTCCGTTGCAGTCGATCTCACACGATATTTTCAATTACCATTCACATAAAGGAGAATTCCATTCACGGGGAGGAGCTGTTGAAAACGGGCAAACTAAATCTGGTCGATTTAGCTGGTAGCGAGAATATTGGACGGTCTGGAGCTATGGATAAAAGGGCAAGGGAAGCAGGTAGCATTAATCAATCTCTGTTAACCCAAGGTCGGGTTATAACAGCGCTTGTCGAGAAGATTCCGCACGTGCCTTATCGGTAAAGTATTTGTAAGTTTGGAAATTGGATTTCTAATACGCATTTAGGCTGCAACGCCTTTCATTTCTTTTAATACGTAGAGAATCGAAATTAACGCGGTTACTCCAAGAGTCTTTGGGAGGACGTACGAGAACATCGATAATCGCTACACTGTCCCCTGCTAGCATTAATCTCGGAGAAACGTTGTCGACGCTGGATTACACGCACCGCGCGAAGAATATCACGAATCGGCCTGAAATCAATCAGAAGTTTTCTAAGAGGGCGTTGCTCCAGGAATACACGGAAGAGATCGAGAAGTTGAAGAAAGATTTGGTAGCGACTCGGGAACGAAACGGCATCTATCTCCGGATAAATACAACGAAATCACATCGTTAATACATTTCCAGAGTAAAGAAATAGATGAGAAGTTGCATCACATTAAAGCACTCGAAGACACTTTAAACTGGAAAAGGGTACGTAGCGGTATTACGATCAATGACCTCGCACCAATCGTTTATCGTTCGCTCGAATAAAACATTGCAATTGTTATTTCAGGAAATATTTAACGAATTAAAATCGAAGAATTCCGATCAATCGAACGAACTGTTAACTATAAAAGACCAATTGGAGGCCACGACAGATGCTTTCACATCGGTAGCATCGCGTTTGCCAATGTCAGAGCAAGAAAAGGAAGACCAGAAGTATCGTGTTAAGAAACACGCGTCGACCGAAAGTATTCTTTTATCGGAAGTACAAACAGTTTTAGATGTCACTAATACTGTCACTACAGATGTCCAGAAGCTTCATGGCAAAATTTATCGAAAAGCGTAAGCTACTTTGTATAAGGGGATACGAATCTCACGTAAGTTTAGAACTTGATGTTAATTTCGTGTATTCGCAGGCAAATAGGACAACGAAACAGTTTCCTTGGGCAGCACTATAAAGCTAATATCAGAAATCGAATCAGGGAGATCAAAGCGGACGTTTCAACACACGCCGAGGGTGTTACTCAATTTTGCATGTCTATGGCCGAAAATATTAGTAAGAATACTATTTGATGAAAGTGGTATCGTTTACAATAAAATATTGATTACTTTGCCTCCTCAGATGCGGAAACCCGTTCACTTAGCGAGTGTATCTATAAATCGACTCAATACATTTCCGAAAACATTATTGCCGCAACACAAAACGTAACTCTTAGTTTGGCGAAGAATATAAACGATTCTGTAAGTCGCCGGAGGGAATTAGAATTATTTAATACATAGGAAGCAATGGATTCTAACATACGTTCTTTTTTAGCATTTAAGATATGAAGAGTGGCTTGATAAAGAAATAGAGAATATCACAACCGTGACCAAACAAGAGTGTGACACGTTAAATGCTTGTTCCCAGCTTGCACAAAATGTTTTCGAATTGATCGAATTGATAGCTAACGAAATAGCTGAGAATTTGCGAGATTTAAATAAGAGAGGCTCCGAGCAAATTGACAACTTAATAGAATCTACGAAGAATTCGGTAACGTCGATTTCCAAGTATTCCGTCGAGGAGTGTGATCATTTAAATAATGATATTCAGGATGTCTGGCGGGATAGTAAAGCGATTCGAGAGAGTCAAAATAGCATTATAGAAAACCGAGCGAACTTTGCAACGGTACGGATTTATTACGGACTAAGAATTATTGTGATCCTTATATTTACTATTTGGCAGATGATGGAAGATCTGCAGCGTTGCTTCAACGAATTACGGAAAGAGAAGGAAGAAAGACATTCTTCGATATGCGATACATTGAGCAATATCGACGAACTGTGTAACGGTATAAATAACGAGAATATAAATAGTTGTAGGATAAACTTAGAAGAAGTAAACAGTGTACAAGAGGCACTCCAACATGACTTACAAATTGTAAAACAGATGCTTTCGGAGGAAACAGAGAAGGTAAGAAGCATAGTAAATTCTTTGCGAAGTGTCGTTTTCAAATTCCTTTCTGTTATAGTCGAGAATAGTGGCAGAAGATGCCATTGTGAAAGGTATAATAAAATACCTACATTCCATATCAATACAGATTCACCATAAAAGCAGTCTCACACTCACTGCCTGCCAATGCAACAATCGATCATTATCGGTGCCTTCCATGGTAAACGTTTTTCCAGTGCCGGTTTGCCCTACCCAAACACCGTACAATTGTATCCGTCCAACACTTCCCCCAACGGTGGGCAAACAACTGCATTGTACACTTCTATCTGAAAGTTCATTACCAATCGTCGATATGCCCTCGAGCGCTCCCAATTCCATTTAAATACATACTTGTTTCGAATAAGGACCAAATACTCTGTCGAATCTGAATTTCTTCGTAAACTTATCATGCAGTCTTTTACGAACCACCACTTCTCTGCAGGATGGTGTATCCACCACTGTCACCGATTTCCCAGTCTTCTCTGCATTATTCAACGGCCTGCCACGGAGAAGATGAAAGCAGACTATGAACGTAACAGCATCGACAATCGATGGAACGTACTTAGGAACACTTTCGATGTTGACGCGCGAACGGATGACAGATGCCGAGTGCCACGGACTCCCACAGGAGTCGCTCTTACATATTTATATGCAGTTTATTTATATTACGACAGATGATACATTTTTATGTTATAACATCATAGAGGACACGTTTTATTTATAATAACGCGAAGGATAGATTTTGCAGTAGATGATGGTATTCGTTGAAGCGATCTCAGCGAAAGTGCTGAAACGAAAGCTTGGCGAACGTCTAGCAGCTTGATAGACACTTACCTGACGCGAATGAAAACTTGTATGGGCGGTATTCTTAAACGTGTCTTAAGATTAAGATCGTGTTAAGCGTTTGCTTAAGATGCCGCCTAGATTCATAAACGTGACTTAAGATCATCTTAAGGTCGTGCTTAAGCATTTGCTTGAGATGGTCTTATTTGAGTCTTAAGACGATCCTATTCTCGCAAAAAGAGGTAATATTTTCAAGACAACGTTTTCGACGTCTTAAGACCATCCTATTGCATCCGATACGGCCATTACTGACCATTACCCGCCATTATTTACCATTACCCGCCATTACTTACGTAAAGGAAGCGTGTAGTGAGCGAAATCGAAGTGCAAATACTGAAAAAATGGATTTATGAAGATTGACGTTAGGGTTGCCACCCGTACCTTAAAATAAAGTATCTTACGTTATTGAGATATTTCAAAATAATAAAAATTTACTCGGTAATGCTAAAAGCAATAGAAAATATGTTTGAAAGAAATAAAAACTAATAAGATGAAAATGTACTCTTAATTTGTTGAGCGTACTTTTTTTTATACCTCACGAAAGCAAATGTACGTTATTTTTCTGTAAAAAAGGTGGCAACCCTAATTAACGTTGACATTGATATCAATTATGTACAAAATAAATTATAATTAAATGGAGTCTCCGCTATCTGCGGTGTTTTTATTTGTACATTACATTAGTTTAGTGGATGGGTTTATATATTAGTTTATTATGATAAAAGTAAACAGTACATGCCAGTGGAAAACAGTTTTTCTGAAAATCATTAATAAATAACCTCACGCTCCACGCGTTACTCACACATGTTCGAGCATCCTACTCCGTCGCCCACCGAGATACGAACGGAATGTCCTTCAATCATTGGTTGTTCTAACAGAATTATTCCGAAAGTTTCCGAACGTGAATGAGCATTGTCTTAAGCAAACGCTTTATAAAGACAGTGCTTATAATATATAAGCAATTGCTTATTCTAAGCAAATGCTTAAGATCATCTTAAGCAACGTCTATGAATACCTGATGTCTTAAGTGAAATAAGATCGTCCTCTACAAGATGATCTTAAGCATTTGCTTAAGACGCGTTTAAGAATACCGCCCATAGTGTCTCTACTTTCGCACGGAACTTCGCGTGGTTAATTAATACGCGATGTTTAAAGAATCCCCATAAAAACTTCAAAAAAGTAAAAAAATTACGCCAAGTACACGAAATCAAACAAATCACAAAATATAGAAAATAATTACAAAATAAAAAAAAGATGTGAAATCAAAATGAGCTGCAAGTACATAAAGGTGCTTTCCCGCTGCGTGCAAAGACGACACTGTGTAACGCAATGTAAGATTCGGTGCTTTCCACCTGCGCTTAATAATATTACGCAGATATATTTCTAGAGAAATAAATATTTCATACCAATAGATACCCACACAGCACACGGCGCCTTAAAGGCGCCCAGTTTAGGCCTGTTTTAGGTCTTGAGCGACTGAACGTCCGGATTTGTAAACAAGGCGCCTTTTGGGCGTCTTAAAACGCCGTGTAACTACACTGGCGCCATCTATACAAAGTTTCACAGGCGCCTTTAAGGCGCCTTTTGGGCGTCGTCAGTCGTGTTGTAGGACCTGGTGTAGGTCCCAGATATAAATATGTTCAAATATGTAATAGAAATGACTGGGTAATTATAACACGGAGTTGAACTCAATAAAACTGTGTATATTTGACACGTCTATTCGACGTGCTGGTCGGCAAGGCAAGAGGCAAGATGGCCTCCTGCTCCTCGTCTCGATGAGACGATATCCCCACTCTCCACATCTCGGAGGAGTGGGGGAAAAACAGAGTGGGAGCTGTACGGTGTGTAGGGAGCCGTACCCTCTCCACAGGGGACTGTCCTGGGAGTGGGGGACGGACTCCGCGCTGGCACGCGTTGCTTTGCCATGCGGTGAATACTGCCTACCAGAACGTTCTTGCGAGAGGTGTCTTACGCTCTCAGATTCCGCCATTGGCGACCGCCGTTGGCGATTAACGTTTGGTGTACGTTTGTACCGTACAAGTTGGTTAAAAACCTCATTGAGGTTGAGGCTTGTTGGCCTCGGCAGTCTTGGTCTATATTAAAGTATATATTAACCACAAGATCATCGTATTTATCTATCCTAACCAAGTTCGAACATCCCAACGTATAATCGACGTTTCACGTAATAAACGGGGATCGAAGGTACCACCGTACGCTGATCCCTACATTGGTGACCCCGACGTGATTGTCGAAATTGCCATTTTTTTTTAACGGCGTTTGAGAGGTCAGACGAAACAATTTGTTTAATGACCTGGTTGCGGAGACAACGTCTTATCCTGAGGTTCCAGAGACAACATTCTATTTTGGAAGTTGCTGGGGCAACGTTTGCAACGAGCCAGCTTCCGAGATTCTCTTCAAGGGCAAGGGAGACGAGATATCATTAGAGAATCTCCCACGGTCCCGTCGCAGTTCTTGGGCGAAACTACAAGATTCTACTTGCAGTGTGTGGTAAGCGAGATGGCATTGATTTCAAATTTTTGTAATCAACGAGTAATTAGTGGTTCTGTTCTCGCGCGTTAAATTCTTCGTTTCGCGATATTCTTACCCACGTGCTCGCTCAACGGCATAGAAATTCCGGCGTTGCCGGATCACACGATATTTCCGAGAATCCTACAGAGCTCCTCGCGAGGCGCGGACGTTTGGCAACAGAGTTTTCTGTTGACATCGACGCGTGCCAAGTCTTTTGCGTGTCCTTTCCTATGCGTTGTTGATTCTTTAAGGGCAGACACTGTTGTTAGATCGTTCGTACCGAGAATTCGGCTCCACAATAAGTGGGATCTATCCATATATTATATTAGTCTAACCGGTTAGTTACGATTACTATCTTATGCTAATATTCATATCTATATTTATAATATTAGTTATATTCTTGCATTACAGCATATTGTATTATATTATAGTATTATTATTAAGTTATTACAAAATGCCTCCCAACGACGAGCTACAGTCTAGTAGGTCGTCTAATACGACAAACGATCAACCGCGAATCGATCATTATCGAGTTCCAAAGATTCCACAATTTTTTCGTGCAAACCCTGAGTTATGGTTTTATCAGGTAGAGTCGACATTGCGTACAGCGCAAATAACCGTTGAATTAACAAAGGCGGACATAGTTATAGCTGCGCTAGATTTAGAGGTAGTGTCGGTAATTCAAGATTTAATTAAGCAAAACCCTCGTCCTGAGGATCTATATACGCAGATTAAGCGTCGTATCATTGCTGCCTATGCGGAATCAGAAGAATCTAACCTTCGAAAATTGCTGAAGGGGCACGTTCTCACTGAGGGAAAACCCTCACTAATCTTGAATCGTTTGCGTGGTCTAAATGATGGAAGATGCGATGACTCTGTCATCCGATCTATCTTTCTTGAACAATTGCCGGTAAATTCTCGGGCAATTCTTGCTGTTGGGGGTTCGAATGATCTAAATAAATTAGCGGAGATGGCCGATAAAATCGCGGAGAATCTTAAGACATCCGACGTTGTAATAGCGTCATCTGCAGTTTCTTCCGATGAATCCATTTCGGCGATGGATAATCTAGCCAATCAGATAAAGCGTTTGTCTGACCGTCTAGAGTCCGTATCATTGCGACTCAAGCGGGTAGAACACAGAAACGGATCGCGTAACGATCGTTCGGTTTCGCGAAACAAGAAGGACGGCAATCGTTCGGTCGAGCGCGCGCGCGAGAAACTATGCTTCGCGCACACAAAGTATCCAAGCAATCCCAAATCTTGTAAGCCATCGTGTCCAAAGTACACAACATGGCAACAGGGAAATTAAGTCGATCCTCCATTGCGGAGACGAAAATGGAGGATCAATACATTTCAAAACGTCTCCATGTTAGCGACCGTTTAACCGGTCAAACATTTTTAATAGATACAGGAGCAGATATATCGCTGCTTCCTGCGATTCCAAAGATTCACGGTAAGCCCACTACTTTTAAGTTGTTTGCCGCAAACAATGCTCTTATCGATACATATGGCGAGTCGCGCCGTACTTTAGATATAGGTTTGCGCCGCGAAATTAAATGGAATTTCACTATAGCTGCAGTTCCATACGCAATATTGGGTGCTGATATATTATCGCATTACGGGCTACTGGTCGATCTGCGTAGGCGTTGCCTTCTCGACCCCTTGACAGGGATGTATATAAACCCTATCTTTAAAACCATTGATTTTATTTCCGCGAATTCAGTCGACATCGCTTCGAAGTATTCGCATATATTATTGGAATATCCAGAAATGACTAAAACTACTCAAACGTATTATCCGTTTGCATGCGATGTGCATCATCACATAATCACAAAGGGGCCTCCGGGTTTCGAACGCCCGAGACGTTTGAACCCCGATAAATTAAAGGCTGCAAAAGCAGAAATAAAAGCACTAATAGCCGCGGGTATATGTAGAAGGTCGTCTAGTCCATGGGCGAGCCCAATACACATGATACTAAAAAAAGACGGTACTTGGAGAATCGATGGTGACTTTCGTCGGGTAAATGCAGTAACAGTTCCCGACAGGTATCCTACTCCTCATCTGCATGATTGTGCAACTAATTTATCGGGCAAAACAATCTTTTCATCATTAGATTTATACCGTGCTTACAATCAGATACCAATGGCGCCAGAGGATATTGAAAAAACTGCAATAACCACGCCATTTGGTTTGTTCGAATTCGTCTATATGACGTACGGGTTAAGGAATGCCGGGCAATCTTTTCAACGATATGTGGATCGTATGTTAGGAGATCTAGACTACGTATTCATATATATGGACGACATATTGGTTGCTTCATCTTCTGAGGAAGAACATGCCGAGCATCTTCGGACGGTCTTCCATCGTTTGAAAAAGGCTCACCTTCGTCTAAATTTAAATAAATGCGTTTTGGGTGTCTCAGACATAGAATTTCTCGGGTATTCGACCTACTGCTAAAAAGGTAGATGTCATTAACGCTTTTCCGAAACCCAAAACAGTTTTGGAATTAAGACGATTTCTAGGAATGGTGAATTTTTATCGATTAAACATATCGCATGCAGCGGATTTGCAAGCTCCTTTAAACAACTATCTTAAAGATTCTAAGAAAAACGACAAGCGACCAATACTTTGGTCGGTCGAAGCGGAAAACGCTTTCAACAAAATAAAAACAACTCTTGCGAACGCTACCTTGTTAGTACACCCTCGTATTAATGCGGAAACGCGTATCATTACTGACGCGTCGGATACTGCAATGGGCGCAGTCTTGGAGCAGAAAGCCGTCGCAGATAATTGGGAGCCTTTAGCTTTCTTCTCTCAAAAATTTTCGCCAGCACAGACGAAATACAGTGCTAATGATCGCGAACTCACGGCGATTTTTGAGGCGGTAAAATATTTTAGATATTTTGTTGAGGGTAGAGCTTTTAAAATACTTACGGACCATAAACCGTTGATGTATGCATTCATACAACGTTCGGACAAAACTTCCTCACGACAGACTCGTCAACTGTCGTGTATCGCACAATTTACGACGGTAATAGAATATGTTCCGGGATCGGATAACGTGGTCGCCGATCCGTTATCCAGAATCGATTCATTGAGACTTCCTCTCGAAATCAGTTTAAAAGAGTTGTCAGAAAGTCAAACTAACGACAGTGAATTGGCGCAATTGCGAGTTGCACCAAACCCTCAATTGAAACTAATTAACCTGCAATGGGGTCCGACCCATACTTCAGTCAGTTGCGAATTATCTGGAGAATCCATTCATCCATATATTCCAGCGTCTCTTAGAGAAAAAGTATTCGAAATGTTTCATAAGCCCGCTCATCCGAGCGCAAAAATAACGGATCGCACTGTAAGGCAGCGATACGTTTGGCCTGACATGCATCGAGATATTACTCGATGGTGTAAAGCATGTATTTCGTGTCAACAATCAAAAATATCGCGTCATGTTCGACGCGTTCCCGAACATTTCGTAGCGCCAGATGGTCGCTTTGATCAAATTCATATTGATATAATTGGTCCGCTACCAATCAGTAACGGATTCAGTTACTGTTTAACAATGATTGATCGTTTTTTACGTTGGATAGAGTCTGTCCCTTTAGTGGAGACCTCTGCAAAAACAATAGCTGGAACATTTTACGGCGTCTGGATTTCTAGATATGGTGCACCTCGTTTGATCACAACTGATCAAGGAGCACAATTCGAGTCTCGTTTGTTCACTGCTTTATTAAATTTGATAGGTAGCGAAAGAATTCGTACCACTCCCTACCATCCTGCTTCCAACGGGATTGTTGAACGTTGGCACAGGGTTTTAAAGTCAGCAATCATGTGTTACAATGATAAAAATTGGACTCAAGTATTGTCTACTGTTCTTTTAGGACTACGTTCGCACGTACGTGCGGACACCGGTGCATCACCGGCTGAATTTCTATTCGGCACAGCATTGCGATTGGCGGGAGAATTTTTCTTACCGGACGATGTAACGCCGAATCCGAATATCTTCATCGAAGAGTTTAGGGAGTACATGCGTATTGTTCGACCAGTGCCCGTAACGCATAATTACAAAAATCGCGCATGTTTTTTCAAAGATTTGAAAACATGCACTCATGTATTTCTACGAAATGTAGCAAAAAAAGGCTTTGGAACGGCCGTATTCCAGTCCATACAAAGTCGAGAAACGCATATCGGATGCTGTTTACGGAATAATAGTCAACGGCGCAACACGTCATGTGTCAACTGATCTACTGAAACCAGCATACTTTTTATCCGAAAATATGGATGAAATTCCACCTGCGTCAGCAGGACCGTCCAATCAGTCACCTGCGTTAGCCGATGCGGCGTCGCGCCCGACACTTCGAACATACGAACGAAAGAAAAAAATTACTTTTGCATCTTGAACAGAACCACTTCTCATGATTTTAAACACACCGCCATCCTCGCAGAAGCGATGCGTCTGTACATATTGTATATATTTGTAAATATTTTGTAAATATTATATCCTACATAATTTTAATTAGAGTAAGTCGTGCAGGATTGCATCTGCACTCGGGGGGGAGTGTGTAGGGAGCCGTACCCTCTCCACAGGGGACTGTCCTGGGAGTGGGGGACGGACTCCGCGCTGGGACGCGTTGCGTTGCCATGCGGTGAATACTGCCTACCAGAACGTTCTTGCGAGAGGTGTCTTACGCTCTCAGATTCCGCCATTGGCGACCGCCGTTAGCGATTAACGTTTGGTGTACGTTTGTACCGTACAAGTTGGTTAAAAACCTCATTGAGGTTGAGGCCTGTTGGTCTCGGCAGTCTTGGTCTATATTAAAGTATATATTAACCACAAGATCATCATATTTATCTATCCTAACCAAGTTCGAACATTCCAACGTATAATCGACGTTTCACGTAATAAACGGGGATCGAAGGTACCACCGTACGCTGATCCCTACAAGTGTACCTGCACTAACGCCATCTATACAACATCGTCTATACTATGAAGTGCATTTGAGTCTCAAAGGGTATTTCAGCGAAAGTGTATTACCGACTCGTAATTTGAAGACTGGACGTAGCGCCCTCTGCTTATGGACAGCGACCAATTCAAGAACTAAAAGGTATTGAAATGTTGAAAGATTTGTTTGGAGCGAGAATTTGAAATGGGCGGCAGGTGTAGAGAGGTGTACGTGCGTTAGAGGTGTACGAATTTCTTTCCGAAAATCTGTGCGGCGAGTGAGGAGTCATATGGACCCGAATATGGTACATCCTGAGAGTTGGTATTTTATCGGGTCTAAATTGGGCTAAATGCACTGGGACGGTGTTGAAGACGGTTATCGATACGATTAAAATAAAATCAAATTTGATAAAAATGTATTTCCATTTATTTCATTACAGTACACTTTAAATTATATCACCCACTGCATTACACTAAGGTAAATGTCCCAATGGCAAAACAGTTAAGGAAGCAGTTGAGATGATTGCAATTTTTTTTATATTTAAATAGTATAAAATTATAACTAAATATAATAATTCGAAAGCTTAAAATTTCTACTTTCACATAACGTAACAAGAATCTACATTTGTTAAAGCAAAAGTTTTAAATTAATTAAAACATGAAACTGTTCATATGGCCCAGTAATTAAATAAAATTCATAGCGTGTCCCAGTCATTAATTAACAGTGTCCCAATTATTGAATATGTATTTAATTTAACTATTTCTATCAGTTAATGAAAATAAATCAACTGACTGTAGTTCTTCTTCTTTATCTTTTTTACCTTCGGCATGACTTTATGTCTGAAAAAGTTAAAAAATGATTAAAAGTATATTATAGAAGTTTAGGTTATGTTAATATTATAACGAGTATAAGATTAATTATCCTAATAATTCTTAAACAGTATTATATTTTTGTCTAGTTATTATTAACGTAAATATATAGGATACAAAAAATACTTACTTTGGTACAATAAATATTTATAATTTTATAACTACTGAACACTGACGTCTGTAACACCGCGGTTAAACAACCATTGAACACACGTTTAATGATTGGTACGTGTCATGTTACCGTGTACTAGTCGATAAACGCAACAATTTCAATATTAAAAACAAAAAATTATTAAAAGATCCAATTAATTTTAAATTCTTCAATGTATAATAAATCCAAAACAACTGTATAATTTCAAAAATTATAAAATAATAATTAATTACAACCTTAACAAAAATATTCTCTGGCTTGCTTGAGCCCATTAGGTAAGAAGCGAGATTGAAACTGTTGAAGCTTTACTGTACAATAATATTTTTGTATGATATAACTATTCAGTTATGTAAGCTTATAATTGTATCTATATGAAGCTAATACATTTTGCAATTATATTTCGAACAGTTTAAACGTTGCAAATTAGTAAAGCTATTATTATTAATAAAATTTCTTCTCAATTTTTAATTATTGGGCCATGTTTAAGGACTGGGACATTTACCTTATGTGTGTTTTTACAAATATTGAAAAACTACAATCCATAATATTATTATTCTATTTGTTATAAATTATAAATGAAATTATTATATTTCTGTAATCAAATTACTGGTGCGTGCATGCGCGAAATGACTTTAGAATGCACTTACAATAAGCTGTGAATATACCTGTAGTTGGTTGGAATATACAAAGCAGAGTATACATAGTGTACACAGAATACACAGATCGCATACGCACTTAAAATATATGTACAATACATAAAATACAGGGTGTAAACGGTATACGTAGCAATATTTTAGGGGGTGGTAGGGGAGGTCCAATGGAACATAAAAGTCCTATGACATAGTGTCCGATCTGTCTCCATTTTGCAGTAATAATGCCTTAAAGTTTGCACCATGCATTTGAAACGGATAGTAGCTCGCGCATATTGGTGAGACTAACACATTGAAATAGGGTGTTGACCTGTGACCTTTCATGTAATTCCCAAAGTGGTGTGTTTTTCGGAAGGAAAGACTCTTAAGAGTGATTCTCCAGCGACTCGACTCAAGGAGATGCCGCATCGTATCCCGTGGCGAAGACAACACCCCGCGATACTTCACCGCAAGTTTATGGCTTTCGGCCCTCGAAGGAGTTTGAATACCTATTAAGAACCAAACTCTTTCAGCTCCGCATTTCTCATCAGATCTCTGCGAAAACGACGGCAATCGATACCTTTCGTCATCGTTTGGTTGTCATTTAAAGTGAATTACGAGTTAAAGATAAATCGAGGAACATCATGTCAAACGTAAAAAAATGAATACACATTTTTTTTAAAACCGAATCGAAAATAATAATTATTTGAAGTGAGAGGACAAGAAATACGTAAATTTCGTTTTCAAATATCGCATAAACAAAAAAGTAATGTAACAGGAAATAAACAAAACGTGATCGTAGTCCGTTATTGTGATAAGAATCCGTAGTTTAATAACGGCCAACACTGTTGCTGATAATGAATAAGTCTGTTTAAAACCCCCGAAGACAAAATTTAGGTACGGAAATTTAGAGAATTATCGCCAGAAATAAGCCGTAGCCTGCGTTAAATTTAATAACTAATAATCACCAATAAAGTAACTAAAACTCACCCTTTCGGAAATTCACCTGCAGTTTGAAAACCTGCGTCACTAGGTCACTGAACTGGTCCTGGTCAGCGACGGATGCGTCCAGTGCACAGCTGGTCCCAGGTATGCGACACCAACCAAAGTAAAAGGGTTGCAACGTCAAGTGCGATCGGGTTAATGTAGATACGGAATATTCACTTCACTGCACGGTTACTAACACTGATCACTTAATTTATTTTTCACGGAACGCGTTGTTCGTACCTTATAAAAATTGGTGAAAATGAATTTTCACTTGGCGTCCGGTGCTGCAGATATGGCCGCCCAAATGCTCGTACAGCAGTAATTGCGTCTCCGTTGTTCTAGGTTTATGCTCAGAACAACGCGTAATACTCTTGTGTAGAAAACACTTCTCTGACGCGATTGCAAACTGACTGACAGGATTTTTTCCAAGCAATTTCCTCTACCCCAAATAGTTTCTCTCGTTCCATTATGAGTTAACTCCCACCAGGACAAGATGCTTTAGGTAAAAAGAAGCCAGCACATTTTCGAGACACACGTGTTTTGCAGAAGTGCAAGGAACGAACCATCCTACACTTTCACAAAAGCCCGCGCTCCGTCCTTCTACTGCCAATGTACCCATTGCTTCGAGATAGAAAACAGACACCACGTGTATCGGTTCGAAAGGGTCCGAAGGGAAGAGAAGCAGAAAGTCTTCGAGTTGCTATAAAGAAGAAAATTCACGTCTGCTACGAGGCGGAACCAATTAAGTCATAAATTATCCGAAACTGTAGGAAACCGTTCCCTACCGCCGACTTGACACATTTCATTGTCGGCGTGCGTGAGCGGTGTGCGTTGTTTTAAACGAATAAACGCATGGAAAATGGGGCGCTCACTCTACTCGTACTTACATTGCCTTCCGTGCTACCCTCTATTGCGAATATTCATACAGTCAACTTTTTTTAAGAAACATTTTTGTGTGAGAAAACCCCATGTTTCAGGGACTCTACCGTTTAACCACTTAGCCATCATCGCGCGATGCATCGCCCAGTTGTTCCTTAACACTCCCCGAAGATAACGCGATAACCCACAGTGTAATTAAGGAATATCTTTGGTTTTTTAATTTGGATGATCCTGTCTAAAGCAGAGTTGAGCATAATCAATTACAAGTGTAATTCCTTTCATTACAATTACAAAGTAATTCCGATTAAAAAGTAATAGCAACTAGATGTAATTGTCCTGCACACTTACAATTACAATTACAATTGTAATTGTGGTCAACTAAATTAACGATTACAGAAAGTAATATGTAATTGAATTACACAACTACATTTCAATCGTAATTTGTAATTACATTACATTTTGCTCAACTCTGATTTGTAGCAGAATAAAGTGCAAAAAGTTTTAGACATACATTGTATACCATTTTCTACAAAATATCATAAAAGTCACCTATGTTTTCGCGCGATTTAACCGGGGGATGCCTTTAATACCTGAGTCACTGACGTTATCCTGGCTATCGACTAATGATTAGATACTTATTATTTTATCTTTTGTTTTCGCATATTTCATTAATAACACGAACTACCACTAATTAAAGAATTATTAAACCAAAATCCCACAGGTTTATACCCTTACCACTCACAACGGGTGCAAAATTTATTACCGGAGGATTTTGAGAGACGGCGGACTTTCTGCCGGTGGTTCCTCGATAGAGTGGAAGAGGATGGCCATTTTCCAGCGATGATACTCGCAGCAGATGAGTCAACGTTCACACGTTCCGGAATATTGAATTTTCGCAATTCCCACGCGTGGGAACCCATGAATCCCCACAATGTTGTAACGGGGCACTTCCAGCACGAGCTGAGGCTAAACATATGGGCTGGGGTAGTAGGCGATCATCTCCTCGGACCGCATATTTTGCCGGCGCGTCTAGATAGCGCAAAATATGCTAGATTTCTTCGACGGGATTTGCCACTTTTGCTAGAAGATATTTGCCTGGCCACCCGAAGAAATATGTGGTTTCTTCATGACGGCGCCCCAGCCCATATGGGAAGAGCTATACCAGCTATAGGCCGAATATGGGGGAACCGCGTAATTGCACGGAATGGTGCGGTTGCGTGGCCGCCAAGAAGCCCAGATTTAAATCCAATGGATGTTTACGTATGGGGCCACATGAAAGCATTAGTGTACGTCGACACCGAATTTGAAACCTTAGAGGAATTGCGAGATAGAGTATTTCATGCTGGTAACGGTATACGTTCGCGACAATTGGTTGCGTCGGTGTCAGGCGTGTCTGGATGCAAACGGCAACCATTTCGAGCATCTTTTGTAAATAAATGTAGGTAGCGAAATTTGTATTTCTTTACTACACATTCAGATCAGGGTAGCCACGCATTGACAGTAGCTTGTTGCGTGACAGTTTAGTCACACTAAAAGGAAAGAAACAGTTTTATCACTTCCTGAAAAAAAAACAACACGTTTTGCAGTCACGTCATCAAAGGAATTTACTTCCATGTAAATCAATGCATTTTTCGTGAGCATCAAAACTGTCACGCAACAAATTGCCACCACTGCGCGCCTGGCCTAAGAACACGTGTAGAGTTTTCGTTCACTTGTTTCTTATTTTCTAGCTGACGACCCTAAGTGCCTCCGCTACTCCAAACAGATCCTCAATGGGACCGCTACTGTAAGGGGCCAGTAGTGACTTGGCTACTGGGTCATCTTGAACAGCTCACAACGGGCGGTCTTTGTGCTACGGCTCATCTGTGTGCGTGTAGCGACGATCTTTTCCACAAACATCTCCGATGTTTAAACGTGTATAACAGCTAAACTATACGAGATACAACAAAATGTATTCAGACAATTTTACCCTACTGGTGATCTCCAATGTATGTGCAAAATTATGGAATCCTGCGACTATTAGTTTAGCATATAGACATGTTAACTTTGAGGCATTATTACTGTAAAATGGAGACCGATCGGACATTATGTCATAGGACTTTTATGTTCCATTGGACCTCCCCTACCACCCCCTAAAATATTGCTACGTATACCGTTTACACCCTGTATATAAATATAACATACTAGCTTAAAGTACCCGGCGTTGCCCGGGTAAAACTTCGATTATCACGGAGTGTCAAGACGTCGAAATAAGCAGGAAGGGATGGGGTGTCCAGATTTCATGGTAGCCTATATTTTCCGCGGGGTTCTAGAGAGTAATTATGCAAAATTTGGTTCAGATCGGTTAAAAAAATCGGGATAAAAAGTATCCTACACGTTTTTCCTGGTCCTAAACTACGTACATACAAAATTTCAGAAAGATCCGTTGCGTAGTTGCGACGTGATTGAGTAACAAACATGCAATTTAATTAATTTTAATGGAGGGTTTGGCATCTTTTGCAATTGATCCACCTCCTCGTCTTGAATTTGTGCCTGCGCCAATTCTTTCAGATTAATCTCCAGAGGGAGTCTGAGAGATTCTATTCGCGACAATGGATCTGCCACAACATTGTTTAGACCCGGAATATGTTCTATTACCGTAGTAAATTGAGCTATAAATGAAAGTTGGCGTATCTGGCGTGGCGATGCCTTATCGGAAGACTGTTTAAAAGTTGTGATCAGTTAAAATTTTAAAATTTCTGCCTTCAACGTAGTATCTAAAGTGCTTTAGAGCTTCGAAAATCGCGGTTAGTTCGCGATCGTATGCGCTATAATTTATTTGCGCGGGCGACAGCTTTTGGGAGAAAAACGCCAACGGCTCCCACTCGCCTGAGACACTCTGCTGCTCAAGGGCTGCGCCCATTGCTACGTCCGACGCATCGGTTACGATGCGCGTTTCGGCACCTTGTCGAGGGTGTACCAGAAGGGCGGCCTCAGCAAGGTTTTTCTTAACGCTATCAAAGGCCAGTTCCGACTCAGCAGTCCACTCGATTGGTCTCTTATCATTCTTTTTGGAATCCTTAAGATACGTATTCAGTGGTGCCTGAATATTGGCGGCATGAGGTATGCTGAGTCTATAGAAATTCGTCATGCCCAAAAAACGTCTAAGCTCGATTATCGTTTTAGGTTTTGGGAAATTCGTGATAGCCTCCACCTTCTTGGCGGTAGGACGAATACCCTTCGAATTAATAAGACACCCTAAAAATTCGATTTCGGAGACACCGAAAACGCATTTACTTAGATTTAGTCTAAGGTGAGCCGATTTTAACCTTTCAAATATAACTTTTAAGTGTTTTGCATGTTCCTCTTCCGAGGAAGATGCAATCAGAATATCGTCTATGTAAACGAAAGCATAGTCCAAGTCCCCAAGAATTCTATCAACGTATCGTTGAAAAGTTTGACTCGCATTTCTCAAACCATAAGTCATATATACAAACTCAAAGAGACCAAACGGCGTAATAACTGCCGTCTTTGGCACGTCCTCAGGCGCCATTGGAATTTGGTTGTATGCTCTATGCAAGTCGAGCGAGGAAAAAATTGTCTTACCCGACAAATTTGTCGCACAATCGTGCAAATGAGGGGTTGGGTACCGATCCGGCACTGTAATCGCGTTAGTACGCCGATAATCACCAGCGATCCTCCAGGTTCCGTCCGCTTTCATTATCATGTGAATCGGGCTGGACCATGGACTAGACGACGGGCGGCAAATGCCCGCCTCCACCAACCTTTTGAATTCCGCTTTTGCGGCTTTTAATTTGTCCGGGCTTAAACGCCTCGGACGTTCGGACACTGGAGGACCAGTAGTATTCATGTAGTGATAGACATCACCGCCGGTCGGTGGGGCAACACGAGAATTTCCCGTGATTTCGGGGAATTGTAGTAATAAACCCGAATACGTCGACGCATGATCGATCGTACTGGTCGATGTAAATTCTACCCGTTTAATGCTAGCATGGACTTGTAATCCAGTGAGGGAATCCACGAGAACACGCTTGCGCAGGTCGACCGATAATCCGAAGTGTGACAACAAATCCGCACCTATAATTGCGTACGGAACGTCTGCGATCGTAAAATTCCACCTCAGTGGACGCCTGAATCCCAGATCGAGTGATCTAAATGACTCACCGTACGTATCAATTCGCGTATCGTTTGCGGCGAATAACTTAAACGAAGTTGGCTCACCGCGAGTTTTGTGAACGGCAGGAAGCAGCGAGATATCTGCCCCTGTGTCAACGAGAAACATTTGTCCGGTTGCGCGATCGCGTACATGAAGACGTTTTGAAGTAGTGCGACCTCCCCCGTCCGTCTCCGAGACGGAAGGTCGAACTATTTTCCCTGATTCCACGTCGCATACTGCGGACAATACGGCTTGCAATGCAGTGGATTATTTGGATACTTCTCGTGAGAATTGTAACGAGTTACGCCGGTGGGACGACGGTCTTGCCCCCTACCACTCGTCCGCAATACCGAGAACTGGCGCGAGAGGGTTTCGCACCGAGAGACTCTCTCGCTGCCGAAATTGTGCGGACGAGGACATATAGGTCGGGGGCATAGGCCTATTTGGCAGAGACCGCCTAGAGCGATAGTACGAGCAGTACGCCTCTCCCAGAGACCTCCTATGCGATTCCACGTTCTTGTGTAGAAACACTCGTTCTTGCGAAAGACAAGCGCCCGTGTTCACATTAGTTCTCGTATGTCGACAGACTGAGTCTCTGTGCATTTTTCGACTCCACACCTCCACGGTTCCCAGAAGGATAGCGTGAGCCATCCTCTGGACGCAGACCGATATCCGCCATCGATCTCCCGAATAGAGTTATCTCTGTTCTCGAGAGCGTCCTTACAGTCGCCGAATCACCCGCGGGTTGTGCCCACTGGGTGACCTGATCCCCGACTCTCCGACTAGGGTCCAGTGGCAGGGTTGGCCCGCCAGGACACCGAAGGGTCAAATCGTCTCACCTCTCCACTGTCGCCGAATCGACAATCGAGATACGCGCCGAGATACGCGCCGCGACACGCGCCGCCGACCAACGCACCGAAGTACGCGACGCGATCCGCGCCGAACCACGCGCCGCGATACGCGCCCATACTCGCGATAGACTAACTCTAAGCTTAAGCCGTTCATACACTGTTTGCCAGCATAGACCTGGCCGGGACACCTTGTACAACAGCGTGAATAAATTGTCGTACTCTACCTTACCTCTGCGTACAAAGTCATTCGAGCGGCGGCCCTGGACCACCGTCCTGAGCTCCACCGTCCCACCGGTAACCCCGCGAATTAACGGTTACAGAATAATATAACTTTCCTTTGCTCTTATCACGATTAGGTTTACCCTTTAGTTTAGACCTAGATTTAGATCGCGAATTACGTGCATTTAATTTGTTCTCAACTTTTTGTAATCTCCTTGAAATCTCTTTTAATTGATCTCGAATTTCGGAGAGCGCGGAGTTTGACACGCCGGGCTTTTCGACAGTGGCTACGACTGTGTTTTCGGCGCTTTGAGAAGTTTCCGCTATTTTATCCGCCATCTCCGCGAGTTTATTCAAGTCACTAATGTCACTTGCGGCTAGAATCGCGCGCGTAGTAGCTGGTAAATGCTAGTTAAAGATTGTACGGAGTATTTCGTCGCTGCATTATCCCTTGTTTAAACCACGGAGCCTGTTTAAAATCAGTGAGGGCTTTCCCCTTGTGGAAATTTGCTTTACGCTTTCTTATTTGTTGGAAAAGGTTTTCCGGTTGCGGGATTTGCGTTATTAAGTCATTAAGTGACTCAACGATTTCATCATCAAGCTCAGCGATTACGAAATCCGCCTTTGTACTATCGACGGTGATGTGGGCGCTTCGCAAAGACGCTTCGACCCTCACGAACCAAGTTTCTCGGATTTGCACGAAAGAATATTGGAATTTTCGGAATCCTATAATTATTGTCGATGTGCAGATCGCTGCCAGTTTGGTTTTGCCCCGAAACGATCGGGTTGTCGTCGTTGGGCGGCATTTTAAAGTAAGTAGATAAAATTACTATAATACAGAATATTAAAGAAAACCGTAAAACTGCTTTTATTACTAAGAAATAATGTAATATCATTAATTAAAATATATGTACATGAGTGATAAGGGATAGCAAGAACGCGTTAACAGACGCGAAGACGTGCTACATTGTTGACTACAATGCCTCGATATTTTTCAGGAATCACAACAAAGTTGCCCTCTGCGGAAGCGTTAGAACGAACGCGGGATGCTCGCCGGGCGCCGCGCTGTTGCCAATAGTTTCGATAGCGATGCTACGCGCTTGACGGTATGCAATTCCACGAATTCGCGACCGATCCGGCAACGTCGCAGTTTTTATACTCGCACGCGCGCGAAATTTCGAACGGTACGAAGATTATACGTTATAAAAGAGACTCATAATCACCACGAAATACAAATAATTATTGCCAACTCGCTCACCGCAATGCCTTCGTTGATTTCTCAGCGCAATCCTGCGAACAGCAGCTGTCCAGGACGGCAGCCAACACGTGCTGACAGCGGGAACGGGTCCAGGCGCAGGAAACAGGATTCTGCAACCAGGAACTTGGTCGTAGCTCTGCCTGAACACCTCGGTCCTGCAGGTACCAGGCACCCTGATGACATCCGAAGAGCTCCTCAGGAAGTCGTCTCGACGAGTAGACCGTGCGACTGATGCATGTGGCACATGCTAATATAGGTATATCGTGTATTCGCCGTTTTAAAAAATTGGAATTTTCGAAATAACAAGAAAAAAACGGTTTTTCAAACTTTTTTATGTGAGCTTATAATGAAAATTTTAAAAATGCCCTTTCTAGATTCAAATAAGATATACGTACGCAAACTGAAAAATTCATCTAAATTGGTTAACGTTGCTCTGAGCTACAAACGCTTGAAGATCGCAGAATAAGGTCGAAATCGCTGGTATATGCCGGGGTCGGGGATTTTGAACTTCTGTCATGATAACACTCATCGTGGTGGGTAGTATACATAGCTAATGTTAAACGTGTTCTGTGGCTTGGAAAATACTTATACCTCTTATACTTTGTTGATCGTAGCAGAATATACACGTGATGTTGCTCCAGCGTTGATGTCTGGGGAAGGCAGCGACTCTGCTATCAATGTTGCGTTTCTTCCAGGCTCGTGAACTGTGCTTTACTGCGGGATGTTTACCGCACTTCATTGGGAGAGGCGGCCAGGGTCCGCATTCATCGACAGTCAGCCCGCACTGCTATTTTTTTTTTTTTTTTTTTTTTTTTTTTTTTAACGTGGGGAAAATGCATTACGCACACCCGGCAAGATGTTGTGTGCCGGGTAGTGTGGGACTCCTTGCCGGTGTCGGACCCGCAAGTTTACTCACTAAAGACCACCACGACCCCCCTCAATCACCTAAATTTTGGAAAGTTGATTAAACATTGATACAACAAGGAAACCTCGAAATCTGGATGTTGTTGTCATCATAAAGACATCATAAAGACATAGCGTACATATACCAGAAACATTGGGCAAGTATTTTATTTGCATGTCGGAAGAGTGGAGTGAAGTAGGGGGGAAATTATAACGTTATCTGAAGTTAACACATTTATATGCTACTAGCTGACCCGTTACCCGGTTTCATCCGGGAATTATTTATGTTGTTTGAAAAATAAAAAAGTCTAAACCAAAAAAATAAATAGCCTATAATCTAATCTAGGACGTGTATAATGTATATTCAGAATTTCAATGAAATCCGTTCAGTCGTTTAGGCGTGAAAGAAGGACAAACAAACAGACAACGTTTCACTTTTATATATTAGTAAGGATTTCTGCTACATCAAGAGACACGGTAGTGCCTCGCGCCAAGTATATATAGGTATATGCGCAGCGCGACTCACTCGTGGCTATATAACGCCGAGCGGTTTTTGGAAGAACCCTGAGATTACCGAATCTCAATAACGGCAGATCCGATTAAGTTTTGAATGGTCCTAATGGATAGCTTGGGTTTGATTTACATCAGAAAAGTGTCTTCGTTTTGTTCCTACGTGCCTTATGAGCTGATATATTCCGATGCAAAGTTGCAATTTGCCGAATTTTATGTTAAGAGATTTTTCTCCATCGTCAAGTGTGGGCCAGAGGGGAACATGAAAGGGAGAGGAAATGTCTCTGGCACGTCGTTCATTGGATGAAGGTTCCGGCCTATCGCGTAACAAATTGTTGTCACGTGACAGCCAGACAGCACATCTGTCAAGGAAAACGTAACCTAGGTAGTGTCAAACCATCATAACCTGCCAAATGTCAAATGAGGTAAGTAGTCAACATTTTTCCAATGTCACGAGTTTTTACTCCATATAGGACATTGAATTATTGTCTCATTTAACAAGGTAAGTCGCTAAATTTTTTTAATACATTTTTTTTGTTGAGCTTCTAGAAACGATGGGGGCGCACAGCGTGGACATTGCCCGGATAAGGTTCGATAGAGAAATATCTTCTTACGCACAAGTTTCTATTATACCAGGCATGTACAAAATAATAATAATGCATTTAAATAGGGAATTTGCATTTAAAAAGAATTGCATAATTTATTATTTATAACCTGAATATACAGCATAAGCAATAAATGTACAATAAAATTTTTAATTGTTATAAATCGTTAATTATTAAAAAATGAAATTAAAAATTGGTAATGTTTGAAACGTTCCGTATTGCGAAGAAACGATTTTGATTGGTCGTAAAGGTTCGTGACGTCACATAGTAGTAGTTTTAAATGGCTGCTATGTGTTTATGATTGCGTCGTGAAACTGGTGTTATGAGTTGCCTAAAAATACGTATATCAAAACAGCCGTCTAATAGTAAACACAAATGTATTTACTATTAGTTGCTCGATGACGAATTACTGGGGCTCGTTCATGACTCCGACGCCTTAACAAAAGGGTACAAGGTTTGTGTCACGGCAGACACGTCACCGTGGATGCGCCACCATGGACGCGTCACCCTGTATCCCACCACCAAAAATGGGTACATATAATAGGACCCCAAAAACAAGAGCGGTCAGTTTCAGAACGTGATACTAAGCGAGCAGTTCTTCTATGTGCAGTGTATTAAAAGTGTAATTAGTGAACCCGAGTGCTTCTACTTCACTTCACCTCATAACACCGGTTTTGAATCATTTTTAAACGACTTTATTAATCATTCATATTGAATATATTAAAATGCCAAATACATTGGAGCCAGGGTTTAGTAAAGCCGACTCTAATAATTTACCGAAAATTAGTATCTTTATGACGTGGGAATATATCGCAACGAATGAACGCTACAATCTTCCCGAAGTTCGAGGAGTAAAAGCAACATTGTAAGTTCAAGAAAAATAGCGAACTGTTTGGAGATTGTTTTAATTTTTATTAATTTGTAAATGAATTCTTTTTTATAGATCTTCGAGAGAAAACTATGGTGACTCCGCTATAGGTTATGTGTGCGTTAAACGAACAGATAACATATGTGTTGTGAAAGGAAGGATTTGTCCTGAACATCGTGTGCGAAATAAGGATTACACTGTATTCTTGACTGTTGATGAAACAGAAGGAAAGATTCAAAATGTGGAGTGTCTTGATTGTGCAGCATCGGAAGGTTAGATAATAAATAAGTTTCTATAAAGTGTTTTTTACAAAAATTGTTATTGTTACAATAAAAAATAAATATAAGTAAATACAGAGTCTTAAAGTGTATTCTGACTATATAAACGATCAATTATTGACAAATAAATGAAATTTTTTAACTTTCAGGTGGCTGTAAACATGGCATCGCATTTTTAATGTGGTGTAATAGACGATACGAATCCGCATCTCCAACTGAAGTTGCATGTTATTGGAAGAAATCAAAATTGTCTCAAGTAGGGACATCCAAAAAGTTTATTACAACGGCAGAGATGGCAAAGAAAGACAAAGTAACAAGTGTATGTGACAGCTCCACATTCTTAGACAATGTGCTTGAACGTGCGCAAGAAAAACAATTAGATTCCCAATTAACGAGGTATTCTTTCGACTTGATAGAACGAAAGGCTCAGTTGTTATCGATACATCAGTTGATGTTCAGTTTTCCTAATGTCAAAGATTCAGCTGAAGATTTTCTAAAGCACACAGAAGAAAATATGAGCGAGGATCTATGTAAGGAAGGAGAAAGGAATACTCGGGATCAGAGTCATAATGTGTTATGGCATGAATTGAAATTTGGGAGAATTACTGCTTCAAATATATATGAAAGTAGTCGGTGCCAGACAGTAGATGGTAATTTAGTCCATCGTATCATCGGAGTTGCCAAAGTGTATGACAACAAACATATGGAACGCGGAAGAAAATTACAAGATGCAGTTATTGCGGAAATCGAGAAAACTTTAAAATTACAAATTAATAAAAGTGGCATTATTCTGAAGCCGTCAATACCTGTGCTTGGAGCTTCGCCAGATGGTATTGGATCTGACTTCATTTTAGAAATCAAATGTCCTAGCTCTGAAAAAACTGTTGCTGATTATTTACCCAATGGGAATATAAGTAAAAAGCGCAAAGGACAGATAAACTTACAAATGCTGGCTGCAGGAAAAAGTAAAGGATTGTTTGTTGTTGCGGATCCAGAATTTGAAAGTAACAAGCAATTCAAATATTTATGGCTTGATTATGATGCAAATTTTACAAATACTATGATTGAAAGAGCTCTTAATTTTTGGAAGGAAAATATCTTTCCTATGTCACTTCCCGGGCGAGGTCTTTAGGAACGATGACTATGGGGGAGGAAAAGACAGGCGTGAATGTTGAATCCAGCACTCTGAGGATATTTGAGGAGGAAAGTCAGGCGCGAATCTAAAATCCTACACTCTGGGGATTTTGAGGGAGCTCAGGCGCGAATATTAAATCCGTCACACTGAGGGTTTGAGAGGAACTTACGCGCGAATATTAAATCCGTCACACTGAGGGTTTGAGAGGAACTTAGGCGCGAATATTAAATCCGTCACACTGAGGGTTTGAGAGGAATTTAGGCGCGAATATTAAATCCGTCACACTGAGGGTTTTGAGGGAGGAACTTAGGCGCGAATATTAAATCCGTCACTCTGAGGGTTTGAGAGGAACTTTGGCGCGAATATTAAATCCGTCACACTATGGGTTTGAGAGGAAGACCAGGCGCGAATATTATATCCGTCACACTGAGGGTTTGAGAGGAAGACCAGGCGCGAATATTAAATCCGTCACACTTAGAATTTCTGGAGGTGATCAGGCGCGAATCTTTAATCCAACACTCTAATCGACCAGGGAAGGTTTTTAAAAGGCGAATATATACCCGGGAAACACCCGTTAGAGTACCTTGTATTTGTTTTGATTTTGGTAATAGAATTTACCGTTGCATTTGTATACAAGAAACTACGCTTAGAATTTCCGTAGATTGCACAGCTCATGTAATAGTATGTTTGTAAACAGAGTAAGCGTCTCGCGTTCGCGAACAGAAATCGGCTGTTGCGGCAGCCTGTTTATTTGGGATCTTTGTAACCAAAGGATGCACACAATAATTCAAAGCGAGATTTTAAACAAAGCGGTTTATTTACTTTGTTTAAGCGGTTATTATGCGTGGTATTTTTAGTATTCACACATAACATTTATAATATGAATTATGACATTTATAATATAGGTATGGACATGAGGTACAATATATTAGTCATAGAAATAAATATCTTTTATAATGATCGTTAATAATATAAAGAAATATGATTGCAGTAAGCGGTTATAAGACAAAGATATATAATCGAAATAAGCATTAACGAAAGAATATGAAAGTGATGAACGTTAGTAATACAAAATTATATATATGGAATAAGCGTTGATAGATAAGAATAATATGTTTGCAATAAGCATTAATGAAATAATAATATAATAAGTATGCAATAAGCGTAGATAGACAATAATAAATGGTATGGAGATGATATGCACAATAATGTTAGATAATAAAATGACTTACAGTAATCGTCGTAGTTCACTGATTTGAATATTTTAACACTGTTTGAAATATACTTCTGTCTGAGATGACTTTCTGTTGACAAAAGAGCGTCCTGGGCTCTCGATCCTTCGTATTTATAGGATTTTACAGGAGTACTGCGGGGGTACGCGCGGTAAAGACCTTGACACATTTCGGAAACAAGACGCAGTAGATTTCTGGGGTTTTTGTAAACGGTATGGCTATTAATAGGTGTATTTATGTCACGTACGCCAAATGCGTCGCAATTATAATCACGTGTTGATCACGTTTGTAAATTTGTGTCGCAGTAACATTTCTGGGGTTCTTATGACTGCGGAGGGAAATACTCAACTCGTCGAATGGTTTTTGGGTGTTTTATAGGAAAGGGGTTAGCGTGGCTTGGACTCTGTGAGTCGTAAAGAGGGGATTGAGACGTGGTCTCGATTTAAGAGGATTTTTGTAACGAGGGACTTGCTTGAATTCGTTTTAAAGGGAAGGATTCGTGCCTCAAATGGCGAATAGGCGAAGGAGTTTTGTAACGATCATCTCGTGATGGGGATCTCTAAGATACATCATCGAGGTGGAGTTTCGTATAGGTCATCTTGTGTTGGTGACCGCTAAGGTACAACATCAAGGTGATCGGTGATTGAGGCGATGGGGTAAGAGTTGAGTTTGAGGGACTTTGATGGAGTGATTTTGAATTCGGATGGCTGACTCCGTATCTAGGACTTCCACGACACCTGGGTAAGGAGGGATTGAGGAGGGAGCTAGGGAGGTGGAGGTTTGAGGAGGAGAGTGGTACGGAGGAGAGGTAGGGTGAGAGAGTACCTCCTTACTGTTTGATGCTGGTGAGGGAGGGCGATCCGCGGGCGGAGGGGTTCCGGCCTCTTGCATCTGCCTTTGGTCCGGTGTTGGGGGGGGGGGGGGGGAGTCGTCGATGACGATGACTTCTGGGATGTTTAAATCTGCCTCCCTGATGATTTCTATTGAGGAGACCTTGGGGAGGAGGGGCGAAATGCTCCTTCCTTCTTTAGTCGCCTTTCGGCGCAGCCATTCAATGTGGCCTAGCCTTCTCTTGAGGCCACCCCCACCATTTTTGGGCCTATTAGGCTTGGGGGCCCTCTTGTGTGGCATGGTTTTCTTCCTAGGAAATGATTAAATTAACACATGTTTTCTATATTAGGATTAGGGTCAACCGGGATCCTCGCGTAATCGACCAAGGCGCGCTTTATTCGCGTGTATGACTTTCGTTTTGTCCTTCCACGATATTTTTAAATTTTGTGAAGGGATAACTTCTAATATTGTGTGCGGACCGGAGTATTGGTCCCCGAATTTCCCTTTCTTCGGTTCTATTAATACGAAGATTGGGTCGCCCGGTTTAAAGGTTTCTTCGTTTATATGCCGATCATAATACTTCTTGTATCGAAGATTTGACTGATTTAATTTTTCTGCAGCGGCGGTTTGCAGTTCTTGCACCCTCGTACTACATTTCGAGAGGTATTGGTTATAAGTTTCGTTTTCGAAGTCTTCGGGTACCCTTTTTCGGCTGGGTACCCGGGCTATTTTCCCGAACACTAACTCGTGTGGAGTGTAACCAGTGCCTTCATGGACGCTGGTGTTATAAGAGAACGCGGCCAAGTCGGTCCATTTGTCCCAGTCGTCATATTTACTGATATACATTTTTAGGTATTCCGTTAGGACGATGTGCGATCGCTCTAAAGAGCCGTTTGTCTGTGGGTGAAAGGCTGTGGTTCGAAATTGTTCGATTTTAAATTTTTGCGCGATAGCCTTCATGAATTTACTGGTGAAATTTGCTCCTTGGTCGGTGAGAATGGCTCTAGGAGCTCCGAATTGACAGATAAATTTCTTTATGAACGCATCTGCGATTTTTATTGCCGTGGATTGTTTAAGGGGTACGCATACGAAGTATTTTGTTAGTAGATCTTGTATGGTTAATATATAAGTATTTCCTTCTTTAGTGGTAGGTAATGGTCCTACTATATCTAATGCAACTTTGTCAAAGGCTCGTCCAGGCGTATCAGTAAGAATCATTGGTTGTTTGGTTTTGACACGGACGAGTTTCTTCCGTTGACAATCCTCGCATTTTCTAATATAATCTTCCACGGCTTTCTTCATTCCTTTCCAAAAGTAATTGTGTCTAATTCGATTATACGTTCTGGTTACTCCTTTGTGTCCAGCTAATGCAGAGGCGTGATTTTCTGCAATAATCTTTTGTCTTTTTGATTCTTCGGGAATTTGAACTATTTGTAAACATATTGTGACCTCGATGTCTTCTTCGTCGATGGTTTCGAGAATGTCCATAATGATATCCTGCCAGGTTAATTGGTCGATATTTGTCGTTTTAGCTATACTGAATGAGTATATTACGAGTTCTTTTATTATGTTTTTAAGGGAAGATAGTGCTTCGCCCCAAGTTGTCGTGGTTAGAGGAGTGGTTTGTGTTTCTTTTATGACTAACCCAATGAGAATTCGTCCCTTATTACATGTTACATGGGCCCTACCCAAAGTGAGTTCGTTTACTTCTTCTAATTCTCCAGTTTCTAGCAGTTGTTTGGCTCCATTGTCGCAAGGTTTCCCATCGGCGCTTAAGAAGAAAATAAGTGTTTCTTTTCGTAGAGACAACGGGTCGCGACTGATTATTGGTATTGTTCTAATGTCCCTATCGGGGTCCGCTTCGTATGTTTCTTCTGGAGAATCGTTTAGCTCGATTAACGACGATTCAGAGTCAGTTGTTGATTCGTCTGATGCGTTGGATTCTATTTCGGAATCAGGGTCTTCCTGTTCCTGTGGTGTTGGAGATTGAAGAGGTGAATCGGTTTGACATGGAATATTTAATTCCTGTTCTTCTTCTTTTTCCTGGTCCTCCCTTTCGATGCCACTCATGGGTTCTGGTGCGTCTATTGGGGAGACGCCGGGTGGTATTATTACAGGTGTTGGAGTTTTGCGCACTCTTCGGTGTGGTTGGATCCTCGTGGGCTTCGCCCTTGGGCGGTTGTTAGTTTCTTTAGTGATTCAAGGCCTTTTACTAGGCACCCAATCATCATCGGTTTCTTCTCGTGGTCTTATAGGACATGTATTCTTTATAGGAGGATTACGAGACAGGGCGTCGGCAAGTTTATTGCTTTTCCCTGGTTGATAGCGAATTTCATAATCGTATTCTGCTAACTTTAAGCGCCACCTAACGAGGCTTGACGTTGGGTCTTTTACTCTATGCAACCAGATTAGGGGTTGGTGGTCAGTATATAAAGTAAATTTATTTCCATATAGATAAGGTCGGAAGTACCTGACACAATAAACAATGGCTAAAAGTTCCTTTTCAATGGTTGCATAGTTTATTTCTGCTTTATTCAGGAGGCGAGAAGCATAAGCGATGGGTAACTCTTTTCCTGCGATATTTTGACTCAATATTCCTCCTATAGCAAACTCGGAAGCGTCGGTGGTAACATGGAATTCTAGGTCAAAATTCGGGTATTGCAGGATAGGTTCTTTCTGTAATGCCAACCTTAAGTGGTCAAAAGCCGTTTTCTGGGACGGTCCCCACTCGAATGTTGTGTCTTTCTTTAATAATTGGGTTAACGGGCGAGCTATTTTGGAAAAGTCCGGGATAAACCTCCTATAATATCCGGTTAGTCCAAGGAATTGTTTGATTCCTTTTGGTGTACTTGGTGCCGGGTAGTTTCGGACGGCTTCAATTTTTCCCAGATCAGGTTTTACCCCTTGCTCGGTGATTATGTGACCTAAATATGCGACTTCCTTGTGTAGGAATTTACATTTTGAAGGCTGGAGTTTAAGATTTGCTTCTCTTAGACGCTGAGCGAGTTTTCTAAATTTAATTAAGTGTTCCGTGAGGGAACTCGCATAAAGGACGATATCGTCCAAGTAGACAAACATTTCCGTGCCCTGAAGTCCCGTAAGTGTGTGATCCATTAGGCGTTGGAAAGTTGCTGGTGCATTACATAACCCAAACGGTATTCTGACAAACTCATAATGTCCATGCGGTGTAGAAAAAGCCGTTTTAGGTGTGTTTCTCTCAAGATTTCAAGTTTTTAATCCGTTAGCGTTTTAGTTGTAGTTAGGATAAGTAGGTTTAGGATCTTAGAATAATTAGGTTTAAGTAGGAATAAGATCTTAGAATAATTAGGTTTAATTAGGAATAAGTGGTAGGATTTAGTTGCTGTACTAGGCGTGTATTTTGTTTAGAACACGTTTCCAGTTGTTGGTCAAGTGCTGAACACTAACACTTAACACTCGAGAACTTTATAAAATACAAGAATTGAGCGCAACCTGTGGTTTACTTTCTTCGCGTATCAAGACTTCTCTCTCTCTCTTTCGCTCTCTCGGCGCAGTAGCTAATACGAGTACTTCTGAGAACCGACTGACGAGAGTGATGATTTCGAGGAAGCGCGGCGCTCCGAGAAGAGGGGGGAGAGAGAAGCGCTTGAGTGCTTCCAGAAGCTCCAGATGGAGACACAGTGACAAAAGGCCACTTATCTTATAATTCTTAAATCTAGGAACAATCTATATATATGTGTGAGATATTTACAATATGTACAGTGGACACGAAACATTCCGCCCGCCTTCGTAGCGGGTACGCGACGAATGGTTCGTTAAGAGAGGACCCGGTTTTCGTCACCGTTAGTTAGCGCGAGTTCTTTAGCCTTGTCGCTTGGCTCGGAGGGAAAAAGGCTAATTTTCGCGATCGGGCGCTGTAGCTTAGTCTTTGGCGTTTGTATCGTGACGACGCGTACAAGTCCATCGGGACCTGGATGAACAGCCGTGATCCGACCAATGGGCCAGTGAGTCGGCGGAGTGGCCTCGTTTTTTACGAGGCAAAGTTGCCCGGGCTGGACGTTCGGATGGGCAGCGATCCACTTCGGTCGTCCTTGAAGAGTTTGCAGATATTCGGCAGACCACAGTTTCCAATAGTGATCTCTCATTTGCTGAAGCTGCTGCCAGCGGGTGAGTCGGTTTGACGGCTCAGCTGTGAGAGACGGTTCTGGAACAGCTGTCAAGGAGGAGCCTACAAGAAAATGCCCCGGCGTTAAAAAATGGAAGTTGTCCGGTTCGTCGCTCAAGGGAAAGAGGGGCCTTGAATTTAGGCAAGCCTCTATCTGATGCAGGAGAGTAGTCATTTCCTCGAACGTCAATGGAGTGTCGCCGATGACTCGCCGAAGGTGAAACTTCATTGACTTCACAGCGGATTCCCAGATCCCACCGAAGTGGGGAGCGGCCGGTGGGTTGAAGAGCCATGTAGTGCCCAGATCCGCCAGTAGAGGCGCCAGATTACCCAGTTCGCCGGTCGCGTCGGAGAACAAACGTCGTAACTCCTTGTCTGCACCGACGAAATTTGTCCCACAATCGCTGCGTATGGAGGCGCAATTTCCTCGTCGGGAAATGAACCTACGGAATGCGGCTAGAAAAGCATCTGTAGTATAATCAGACACGAGCTCCAGATGGATAGCGCGCGTGTACAAGCAAATGAAGACGGCGACGTAGGATTTTCGAGTTCGGTGTCCGCGTCCGGGAGACGTTTTAGTCAAGAAGGGACCGGCATAGTCGACGCCAGTGTTTAGAAACGGTCTAGCTGGGTTCACGCGATGGGAGGGGAGATTCCCCATTTGTTGTTGGGACGCCTTTGCGCGCCATCGCCAACACGTGACGCAAGAATGTACAGTCGGTGTAGAAAGTATTCGTACAGCGACCAATTTTGAAGTAAAACGTTGCATATCTATGTCAGTAATAAATTTTAACGGAAAGCAATGATTAATCAATATTCTTTGATGTTTATAGAATAGATTTTGTAGGAACAAAATTTTATTCCCTTTAACATTTACAAAGATGTTAACAAAAAACAGATAAACGCGCAGAAATGGACGCGCAAAAAGTATTCGTACAGTTGAATAAAAAATTAATAAACAATGGAAATAAACCAAATATATAATGTTTTAATAATTTGTGGGATTGCCTTTTGATTTTATAATAGCTTCGAGGCTAATTGGTATGGAATTTACTAAGTTGGATGTTATAGCAGGCTGTATTTTACTCTACTCTTCTAGCAGAATGACTTTCAAACTCTCTTTAAATATAATATTATGATTACGTATTTTTTTGTCCAATTAATCCGATAGATGCTGTATGGGATTGATATGTGGTGATTATGGCGGCGTTTTAAAATATTTTGGTGGGCTATATGAAACCCTCTGCCTAGTATTATATGCAGAATGCTTTGGATCATTGTCATGGGTAAATATAAAATTGTCATTAAGTCCCATTTTATTTGCACTAGCATGCATGTGCTTGCTCAGGATGTCAATATAAACTCTATAATGTATAATACTATCGATGAAATGTACAGCTTCCCCTCCAGCTGCACTCATACAACCCCAGCCAAATATAGAACCCGCCGCCGTATTTCATCATGGATCGCAAATTTTCTTTCCTAAACGCTGTATTCTTGTTTCTTCCTACTGTGAAGTCTGTTTTGGTCTCAAATATTTCGAATTCACTAACGCTAACAAATTCAAAATATTTGGTTCCAAAACAGACTTCACAGTATGGAGAAACAAGAATACAGCGTTTAGGAAAGAAAATTTGCGATCCATGATGAAATACGGCGGCGGGTTCTGTATTTGTCTGGGGCTGTATGAGTGCAGCTGGAGGGGAAGCTGTACATTTCATCGATAGTATTATACATTATAGAGTTTATATTGACATCCTGAGCAAGCACATGCATGCTAGTGCAAATAAAATGGGACTTAATGACAATTTTATATTTACCCATGACAATGATCCAAAACATTCTGCATATAATACTAGGCAGAGGGTTTCATATAGCCCACCAAAAGATTTTAAAACGCCGCCATAATCACCACATATCAATCCCATACAGCATCTATCGGATTAATTGGACAAAAAAATACGTAATCATAATATTATATCTGAAGAAAGTTTGAAAGTCATTCTGCTAGAAGAGTAGAGTAAAATACAGCCTGCTATAACATCCAACTTAGTAAATTCCATACCAATTAGCCTCGAAGCTATTATAAAATCAAAAGGCAATCCCACAAATTATTAAAACATTATATATTTGGTTTATTTCCATTGTTTATTAATTTTTTATTCAACTGTACGAATACTTTTTGCGCGTCCATTTCTGCGCGTTTATCTGTTTTTTGTTAACATCTTTGTAAATGTTAAAGGGAATAAAATTTTGTTCCTACAAAATCTATTCTACAAACATCAAAGAATATTGATTAATCATTGCTTTCCGTTAAAATTTATTACTGACATAGATATGCAACGTTTTACTTCAAAATTGGTCGCTGTACGAATACTTTCTACACCGACTGTATATAGTTCCGAACAGCGCGTCGACCTCCGAGAATCCAGTATTCTTCTCGAAGTTTGCTTAAGGTGAGTTGTGTACCTCCGTGGAGAACTCGTTCATGGCAATCGCGAATGATTAAGACAGTGAAATTTCCCCTTTCAGACAGAATAATCGGGTGCCTTTGGTCGAAATCCAGAATGGAATGCTTCAGTCGGCCGCCGACCCGTAAGACGCCCTGAGCGTCCAAAAAAGGGGCCAAGCGAGAAAGGGGCCCCCGAGAGATAGAAGCGGCTTTTGCTAGTATCGAGAGTTCCGTTGAAAACGCGCAGCGCTGTGCCAGCTTTACTAAGGTAAGTTTAGCATTTTCCATTTCAAGCGCTTGAATGTAGTTGAATTGAAACAGGGGGGAAGGCTTGCGTCGAAGCTTAGACATATAACGCAGGCACCACGCGGTTACGTGAATTAATTTTTTCAGCGAGGAATATCTAGTCAAGAGTTCCCCTAACGGGGGGCTCTCGGCGAGCGTAGTAGTATGAACGATAGTTTGCGAGCGTCTTTCTTCCGTCGTGCCGAGCTCGCCAATGCAATTCGATTCGCAACTATACCTGGGATTGCGTAAGAATGATGGTCCTTGCCACCATAGTGAGTAGTTTACAAGCATAGTCCCGTTTATACCTCGCGACGCGCAATCGGCAGGATTTTCTTTTGTCCGGACGTGATGCCAGTTCGCACTCGGTAATGAGGTTTGAATCTCGGAGACGCGGTTGGCGACAAACGTCTTCCACTGGAAGGGTTGCCCCTGTAGCCAACTTAGAACTATTGTCGAGTCCGACCAAAGATGCACGTCACAGCGTGGTAAATTTATAACTTTAGTTACGCGTATCATTAACCGAGTGAGAAGGGTAGCCGCGCACAATTCGAGTCGAGGCAACGAACTCTGCTTCAAGGGTGCGACTCTAGTTTTCGCGGCGATCAGACTGATTCGGGGAGACGACCGATCGAATAATGATCGGAGATAGATCACGGCGGCGTACGCCTTCTCGGACGCGTCTGCGAAGCCGTGCAATTCATAATATCCAGTTTCCGGGTTCACGAGAAGCCAACGAGGTATCCTCAAGGACGAGAGCGCTCCTAATCCTGTATAATAGTGCTCCCACGTTTGCACAAGAGAGGTCGGGAGCGGTTCATCCCATTCCAGTTTTAGGAGCCAAAGCGATTGTACGAATATTTTCGCGACAATTATCACCGGTGCGAGAAACCCTAAAGGGTCGTACAGACTTGCTGTCTCCCGAAAGACGATGCGTTTGGTAAGAGCTTCGTCTCGGGTTTTCGGTGAAACGGTAAAAACGAAGCAGTCTGAGCTGGTCTGCCACTTCAGACCTAGTAACGAGAAGGTACCCTCGAAATTACAAGAAAGCTCCGGCGTTGGATCTATATAATCGTGCGGTAAATTCTCGAGGAGTTCGGGTCGATTCGAAGTCCATTTTCTTAGCTTAAATCCGCCCGCCTTGAGCAAGGAAATTAACTCGCTCTGGAGTTTGAGTGCCACCGGCATGGTTCCTGCTCCCGAGATCACATCGTCCATATAGACGTCATCAAGTAAACACGGTGCTGCTAAGGGGTAACGTTCCCGTTCATCCGCGCTTAATTGTTTAAGCGTACGAATCGCCAGATAGGGGGCACACGCCATCCCGTACGTGACCGTGCGTAGTCGGTACGTTTGTACTGACTCCGAAGAATTCTTCCGCCACAGAATGCGTTGGAAGTCGCAATCGTCGTTATGGACGCGTATTTGGCGGTACATTTTTTCAATGTCCGCCGAGAATACAATGGAGTGGAGCCGCCAGCGCGTGAGAATATCGAAAATTTCGGGCAGTAAATTAGGCCCCGTATGTACCAGATCGTTTAACGAGAGACCGGAAGTCGTTTTGCACGAAGCGTTAAAAACTACTCGAAGTTTCGTAGTAGTGCTAGACGAACGAATCACCCCATGGTGTGGTAAATAATAAACACTTGAAGTATCGCGAGAATCTCCCGCGGCCAGAGTCATATGGTCGAGTGTCTCGTACTCTTCCATGAATTGGCGATACGCCGCTTCCAGTTCGGAAGCTTTAAGAAATTTCCTTTCCAGTTTTCGTAAGAGGACCTCGGAAGTTAAGCGAGATAGACCGAGGTCACTAGTAGGGCGAGAAAACGGTATCTTAACTATATACCTGCCACTGTCGGCGCGAGCATGCGTCTGAACGAAATAATCTTCGCAAGCCTTCTCTTCAGCGGTTAACGTAGTAAGTGGTGCCGACACCTCTTCTTGCTTCCAGAATTTTTGCAAGATCTCCGAGATATCGACGTCAGTAGAACACTGAAGAGTGACAGCGGCTTTAGCCTGAGAGAAGTTATCCGGATCGCCGACCCGGCCGGTAAGAATCCAACCCAGAGTGGTAGCTTGAGCTACCGGTGTGTGTGGAGGGCCGTGACGTAACCCTTCGCGAATAATTTGAGCATAGACTTCAGCACCTAGGAGAAGATCTACCCTTCTAGGGGAAGCGAAGTCGGGGTCCGCGAGTTCAAGATCTGCCAAGTGAAACCACGAAGTTGAAACCGGAACCGGACTTGGTCGATAGGAGGAGAGCCGTGGTAGTACCAGAGCTGGTATCGAGATGCTGACCGAGTCGCGATTGCGATGTAAGACTCTTAAATTTACCGAACCCCTCGAGAATGTTTTATTTTTCGCGACTCCTATTACTGGAATTTTAGTGTGTGACCTTGGGAGTCGTAGTAATTGAGCGATGCTCTCACCGATTAAGGACACCTCGGAGCAGGGATCGATCAACGCCCGAACTGTCATCTCCTCGTCAGTGATGGACGCCACCCTGACCAATGCAGTCGCGAGAAGTACAGCAGCACCAGGCGGTTGCACCTGGGCGCAATGAGTCGTCGCAGTGGTCGAGCTCGGCAAGGGGGCAGCGCTCGTTCCAGAATTTGCCGGTTGGTCCGTTATCTGCGAAATAGTACCAGAAGAAGAAGCTTGTTCGAGTGGAATGTAAATAGTGGTATGATGCTTACCTAGGCAAAGCTGGCAGCGCTTACTAGATTTACATTCGCGAGAAGAATGTGCTGCCAAGCAGTTGAAACATAAGTGGTTTTCTATTACCCGATTCTTTCTCTCTCGAGGAGCCAAGCCTTTGTACGTCGGGCAGTGAAGTATGAAGTGCTCGCCTTGACACAGAGCACACTTTTGAGCCCCATTGGTCTGGGTCACACAGTGCGTCTTGGGCCGACGCGTCGCGCCGTGGGAAGCTGCAGTCGTCCTTCGATCCCCTCCTCTGTGGTCCGATGATCCAGAAAGGTTTTGACCTGCTGGTCCGGCGGCGCTGCCTTCGGACGCCACTAGCGCTCTCATCTGAGTTTTGAGGAAGGTCTTCATCTGCTCGAATGTCGGATGCTCCAGCGATGCTCCGATGGACGTCTCCCAGGCCATCCTCGTCGTTGCGTCCAAGCGTTCTGCCGTGAGCACCACTAAGAATGCGCTCCAGTGTTCCACAGGTAGTTTCAGCGTTGCCAAAGCTTCCACGGCATCTCGGGTTCCATGCAGCAATTCCTTGAGCTCGTGAGCGGACTCCGTCTTCATCGCTGGCAACGATAGAAGTGTCTTCACATGAGCGTGAATGAGAAGACGTGGGACGTCGTATTGCTCCATGATAGCCGCCCACGCTCGCTTGAAGTTGTCCGCGGTGACCGTGACGTTTTGAATTAGTCGAGCGGCTTCCCCGGTTAAGCTAGTTTTTAAGTAATGAAGTTTATCAACCTCGGAGAGAGAAGAGTTTTTTATTACCAGAGAGCGGTATAGGTCACGAAAACTTGGCCAGCTCTGATAATCTCCAGAGAACGAAGGTAGCGCGATCCGTTGCAAGGTTCGGCCATGGGAGTCGGTTCCCGCTGAGACAGATTCGTTCATTTCGTCCGGAAAATCGTCTCGTAGATCCAGGAGATTAGCCTTCTGCTGCCTGTAAGCTTCTTCGCAAAGGCTAATGTAGTCGTCCTTGAAATAGGATCTTTCTTTATGTTCCTCCTTGTAACCCGCACACATTTTCGCGTGGTTCTGGAGAAACGAGGCCCAGTAATTTTCTAAAAGTTCCAGCCGCGCGGTAATCACGCCTTTTGTAATTTTACTCGCGCCGAGTTTCTTCATATTCTCCGTCAACCTTGAAATTCGCCCGTACAAAGCTTTCTGTTCTGTCATGAGTATTTCCATGTTTCAGCTTCAAGAACGTTCGGTCGAAGAAAAACTGTCTCGCCCGGCACTGTTTACGCGTTCGAACGGGCTCGAGAACGTTCGATGCCTCGTGGAGTCAAGGATAACGCAACGGATTCCAGTGTTCGAGAAGAGTGAATTTTTACTCACTGCTAATATCCGGCTCGAAGGACCATTTGTTTCTCTCAAGATTTCAAGTTTTTAATCCGTTAGCGTTTTAGTTGTAGTTAGGATAAGTAGGTTTAGGATCTTAGAATAATTAGGTTTAAGTAGGAATAAGATCTTAGAATAATTAGGTTTAATTAGGAATAAGTGGTAGGATTTAGTTGCTGTACTAGGCGTGTATTTTGTTTAGAACACGTTTCCAGTTGTTGGTCAAGTGCTGAACACTAACACTTAACACTCGAGAACTTTATAAAATACAAGAATTGAGCGCAACCTGTGGTTTACTTTCTTCGCGTATCAAGACTTCTCTCTCTCTCTTTCGCTCTCTCGGCGCAGTAGCTAATACGAGTACTTCTGAGAACCGACTGACGAGAGTGATGATTTCGAGGAAGCGCGGCGCTCCGAGAAGAGGGGGGAGAGAGAAGCGCTTGAGTGCTTCCAGAAGCTCCAGATGGAGACACAGTGACAAAAGGCCACTTATCTTATAATTCTTAAATCTAGGAACAATCTATATATATGTGTGAGATATTTACAATATGTACAGTGGACACGAAACAAGGTGCGTCTTCCGGCTTCATAGGGATTTGGTGAAATCCAGAAGCAAGGTCGAATACGGAGAAGTATTTTGCTCCTCCCAATTGGTCTAATATTTCGTTAATGTTTGGAAGTGGGTATGCATCAGGAACGGTTTTTTCGTTTAAATCCCTGAAGTCAATTACCATTCTCCACAAGAGTTCCCCATTGGGTCCTGGTTGTTTGGAGACGATCCAAATAGGTGAATTGTAAGGTGATAATGATGGCCTTATAATGTCGTTTTCTAGTAAATTTTTTACTTGTTTATCAATTTCCTTCTTATGTACAGGAGGGAAGCGATATTGTTTAGTATTTACAGGCACTGGGTCCATTGTCTGGATCCCATGCTGGATAGCGTTTGTATGGCCCAACTTCTCATCTGGTAGATGGAAGAGGTCATGGTATTTATATAAAATTCTTTGGACATGAAGTTTTTCCTCCGGATTCATATGTTCCGTTGAAATTAAATTGAGCAATTGTTCCATTCTTGTTGCGGTTTTTTCGGAAATTATTGATACTTCCTCACCCGACGCCATAGCAAGAGACTCCTGGAATTGTAGGGGAAGGGTTGTTTCGGCATAATGCCCTGGGGATGAGAGCGAGTGTACCTTCGCGGGTACCTCTGAATGATGGATCAATGGATCCTGGGGAAAAAGGGGCTTGATTTTCATTAGTGTTGGCATAGGAGTGGCGCGTTTAGACGCCTTAGTCTCTGTTGGTCGTCTTTGTTTGGGTTCTGGAATCACAATTTCGAATTCTTCCAATTCAACAGTAGGTATAGTGATCGTTGTGTCCATTTCATTAGAATTTATCATTTGTAAGTACGCTTTGCCGTCTTGATTACGAACAAGGGCATTTCCTGCATGAATTCCAGTGCCTAAATCTAATCTAGGTAAATATCCTTCCTTTACGTCTGAATTTGATATATTTACAAAACAGACTGTTTTTTATCTAGCGGGTAACACGAGCTGATCTCTATTTACAAACGGAATGGAGTTTCCCTTGAACTCCAACTGTTTCTTTGAATAATGAATTGAAGCACTCTGCTTTATAAAGAATTCAGTTCCTAGTATTCCGTGTGGTTTGATTGGGAAATCGTTTTCGACTACATGAAACGTGACATTGTTGCCCAATAGAGTTATGTTTATTGTTCCGAGAGTAGAGACGAGGTCTTTAGCGATGCCTCTTAATTGTACCTGTTTATTGATATCTATATCTTGAGGTTGTTTTATTATATGAATTTTCAATAGGCTCACTTCGGAACCGGTGTCAATCATTAATTCTGGTGCCATTGTAAAATCAGGGGATTGAACAATTACAGACGGGGCTTCATCGACGGCATTTAACCATGCGGTAGCGATTCTAGTTTTGTTATTCCCGCCTCCGTTTGTATTATTATCGGACGCGCTCCTGGGTGGCCCGTTCCACGGTACGCGTCCACTGTCGACCGTAGGAGCAGAGCGTTTCCCGAGTCTCGTTCCTGGGAGGTTCCAGGGTTTCCCTCATTACGATTGAATGTTCGTTTTCTACATTCAGAGATTAAATGCCCGGGCTTTTTGCAGTACGCATATATACGCAATTCCGTAGGTCTTGAGGGAGGAGGTCGGGTTTTGTCCCAGTAAGGGGGCAAAGGGTTAGATGCCTGATTACTATATCCTGTAACGCGATTTGGAGGATACCTTTCGAAACGTTGTGGAGCGGTATCTTGATTACTTCTGCAGGTCCGCGCATCGTGTCCTGTTTTATTACAGAGTTGGCATGTTAATTTCGGGGCCTTTTGTTCTGAAAACCTTTGTCGGTCCCTGTCGATCTTCTTATCCACGAGTACAGCCAAATCAAAAGCTTCATCGATCGTTTCGAAGGAATGTTGGAGTAACCTTGTCCTTATGTGGGGTGGAAGACCGTCGACGAACGAATCTAATGTCAGGCGATCTAAGTCTTCGGGGTGATTCCGTGCGAAGTCGCGATAGTAGTCTCTATCCTCTTCCAAGATTGCGAATCGGAGATCTTTTACGCGGGAAATGTATTCTAATACATGTTCGTTTGTTCCTTTGATAATGTTGGCAAGTTCTCCACGGTAGTGGTCAGATGTTTTGGCAGGAGAAAAGATGCGTTTGAGTTGTTTAATTAGGTCGTTTACGGAGTCAAGGACCCTATCCTCAACGGCCAAGCATGCATGGTCTTGCAGCTTGTTTCGTAACATCCCCGCCAGCTGGGGTTCGGCTTGCGAGGGAACCAGAGCCTTAGCCCTATTGCAAGCTCTCGCGAATTGCTCTATGGGTATGTTATGCCCGTTAAAATTTGGGACTGTCTCTATTGCGTCCTTTAATTTTATCTGGGGCGATGGACCCTGGTCCGGCGTTTGATTATGGTTCGGTACTTCCGGAATATTATTACGATTTTTCACCTCAGGAGTTTTATTGAAATTCAATACCGGTTTTCTATCGAAACGGGAGGAACCCGGCGTATCAAAATTATTTGTAATAGGCGGGGGTGCAAGAAGTTTCTCCATCATCAACTCGATATTTCGTATCCCATCGGAAAGGCCTTTAAACGCGGGGTCAATTGATCCGGTGGCTACGTTCGAACGCGCTTTGGTTTCTGGGTTTACTACAAATTTCGTATGCAAACTTTCAATCTCGGCTTGTTTTTCGCGTAATACGTGTAGTTGTTCCATTATTTCGACGGTCGCGATTTCTATAGCGCTATTGGAAGGTCCCGCGTCTTGGTCGTTTACGCCGATATCGTCGGTTTCGCCGTACACAGACATGTTTAGTTAGTTAGCCGTTATTTAAATTCAGATTGTTCTATCCCGGGAACCAAAAATTATTAACCCGTAATGATTTCTATTTGAAAGGAGGAAATGTTCCGTGCATTCGGCGCAACTATTTAAAGGACGCGTTCGGAATAAGGGTTTTTTGCAACGAGGGCACCTTGGAAATATATTGTTTAATGAATAATAATGTTCCTGAGTGATTTCGTTCACTTCAATCGGATCCAGATAAAAGCAGTCTAGGCAAATCTTGCAACCTCCCGTGGTCGTTGCTACACCGCCCGAAACACAGGTCAGTTCATTAGTGTATGCCAATTGGTTCACAAATTGGCGGTACAGGTTTGATAGATGTTGCAGTTGAAATCTATTACACATACTAGATATTGGGCTATTGTGGGCACCGTATGTTTGAGAATTTACTTCTATAAACAGTTAACGTATCCCACCGCTGTCACCAAAAATATGTCACGTCCCGGGCGAGGTCTTTAGGAACGATGACTATGGGGAAGGAAAAGACAGGCGTGAATGTTGAATCCAGCACTCTGAGGATATTTGAGGAGGAAAGTCAGGCGCGAATATTAAATCCATCACACTGAGGGTTTTGAGGGAGGAACTTAGGCGCGAATATTAAATCCGTCACTCTGAGGGTTTTGAGGGAGGAACTTAGGCGCGAATATTAAATCCGTCACACTGAGGGTTTGAGAGGAACTTAGGCGCGAATATTAAATCCGTCACACTGAGGGTTTTGAGGGAGGAACTTAGGCGCGAATATTAAATCCGTCACTCTGAGGGTTTTGAGGGAGGAACTTAGGCGCGAATATTAAATCCGTCACTCTGAGGGTTTGAGAGGAACTTAGGCGCGAATATTAAATCCGTCATACTGAGGGTTTTGAGGGAGGAACTTAGGCGCGAATATTAAATCCGTCACTCTGAGGGTTTCAGAGGAACTTAGGCGCGAATATTAAATCCGTCACACTTAGAATTTCTGGAGGTGATCAGGCGCGAATCTTTAATCCAACACTCTAATCGACCAGGGAAGGTTTTTTAAAGGCGAATATATACTCGGGAAACACCCGTTAGAGTACCTTGTATTTGTTTTGATTTTGGTAATAGAATTTACCGTTGCATTTGTATACAAGAAACTACGCTTAGTATTTCCGTAGATTGCACAGCTCATGCAATAGTATGTTTGTAAACAGAGTAAGCGTCTCGCGTTCGCGAACAGAAATCGGCTGTTGCGGCAGCCTGTTTATTTGGGATCTTTGTAACCAAAGGATGCACACAATAATTCAAAGCGAGATTTTAAACAAAGCGGTTTATTTACTTTGTTTAAGCGGTTATTATGCGTGGTATTTTTAGAATTCACACATAACATTTATAATATGAATTATGACATTTATAATATAGGTATGAACATGAGGTACAATATATTAGTCATAGAAATAAATATCTTTTATAATGATCGTTAATAATATAAAGAAATATGATTGCAGTAAGCGGTTATAAGACAAAGATATATAATCGAAATAAGCATTAACGAAAGAATATGAAAGTGATGAACGTTAGTAATAAAAAATTATATATATGCAATAAGCGTTGATAGACAAGAATAATATGTTTGCAATAAGCATTAATGAAATAATAATATAATAAGTATGCAATAAGCGTTGATAGACAAGAATAATATGTTTGCAATAAGCATTAATGAAATAATAATATAATAAGTATGCAATAAGCGTAGATAGACAATAATAAATGGTATGGAGATGATATGCACAATAATGTTAGATAATAAAAGGACTTACAGTAATCGTCGTAGTTCACTGATTTGAATATTTTAACACTGTTTGAAATATACTTCTGTCTGAGATGACTTTCTGTTGACAAAAGAGCGTCCTGGGCTCTCGATCCTTCGTATTTATCTAGAGACGCGGCAGCGTCTCGACGCCAAGTACAGGAAAGACACCCTGTATATGTCGACTGTCGCTACCGCTATCATTTACTCGTCGCCGGGCTATTCCAACCTAACCTGAAACTTATTTCATTAATATCTCATCACGCCTGCAATATTTTCTAAATTTAAAGGCAATTTTCTTATGTAAACCGCATATAAACTTTCGAATAAGACCAAATTTCAATCAAATCTGTCCACGCATGACAGAGATATCATAATATCGTCTCATGGATCAGTCGGAAACGGTAATTTTTTCTTCTTCTTCTGATTCTGATTCTTCTTCTCCAACCAAATTTCGTCAAACATAATACGTATACGCGTTACACGCACACCTTCTGCCAAGAAACTAGTATATGTTTAGTTCGTCGACTCTCGGGATCATTCAGCAGGGATCGTTGTCCGTCATTGTACATAGGTATATACCTATGTATACTATTGAATTTTATAACCTACCAAGTGTCATCGCTTTATAACCTACCAACTGTCAAATAAGGAAAGTTGTCAAAATTTTCTGAAATGTCACGAGTTTTTACACCACATAAGACACTGAATTATTGTCTCAATTAAGAAGGTAAGTCGCACAAATTTTTTAATAGATTTTTTTATGGGGATTTGTTTTTATACCAGCAAATTATTTTTAATTTACGGTTTTTATGTAAAGCTTAACCCCATAAAAACTTCAAAAAAAGTAAAAAAATTACGCCAAGTACATGAAATTAAATAAATCACAAAAAATAGAAGATAATTACAAAATAAAAAAAGATGTGAAATCAAAATGAGCTGCAAGTACTATTGCACGATGAGAAGAAGAACGACTACCCACAAGCTGAAATGTCACAGGGGCAAGGGGAATCGTCCACTCGCGTCAACCTATCCCCTCCAACACAGTTCGTCCCGTGACGAAGAACGTAAACAAAACCAATCGCGACAATCCGCGGATATGGACAGCCGCTAAGAACCGAAAAGTAGGACTTCTTGGAGGGGATAGGGTGGAGCGAGCAGGCGATTCCCCTTGCCCCTGTGACATTTCAGCTTGTGGGTAGTCGTTCTTCTTCTCATCGTGCAATAGTACATAAAGGTGCTTTCCCGCAGCGTGCAAAGGTGACACTGTAACGCAATGTAAGTTTCGGTGCTTTCCAACTGCGCTTAATAATATTAAGCCAATATTTTATTCAAAATACTTGGCGCTGCGAAACCGAAAAAATGTTAATTGTCTTATTAATAGTAAATTAATAATTTACAATAACTCACTTACAATCTAAAATACATTACGAACGCACACACAAGAAAAAAAGAAAAAGATTAATGCAATTTATACATATTTATTCAGTTTAGCAACACAAATTCGAGGCGCAGCGCCAAGTATTTTGAATAAAATATTTATTGGTATTGAAATATTTATTTCTTAGGATTTTACAGGAGTACTGCGGGGGTACGCGCGGTAAAGACCTTGACACATTTCGGAAACAAGACGCAGTAGATTTCTGGGGTTTTTGTAAACGGTATGGCTATTAACAGGTGTATTTATGTCACGTACGCCAAATGCGTCGCAATTATAATCACGTGTTGATCACGTTTGTAAATTTGTGTCGCAGTAACATTTCTGGGGTTCTTATGACTGCGGAGGGAGATACTCAACTCGTCGAATGGTTTTTGGGTGTTTTATAGGAAAGGGGTTAGCGTGGCTTGGACTCTGTGAGTCGTAAAGAGGGGATTGAGACGTGGTCTCGATTTAAGAGGATTTTTGTAACGAGGGACTTGCTTGATTTCGTTTTAAAGGGAAGGATTCGTGCCTAAAATGGCGAATAGGCGAAGGAGTTTTGTAACGATCATCTCGTGATGGGGATCTCTAAGATACATCATCGAGGTGGAGTTTCGTATAGGTCATCTTGTGTTGGTGACCGCTAAGGTACAACATCAAGGTGATCGGTGATTGAGGAGATGGGGTAAGAGTTGAGTTTGTGGGACTTTGGTGGAGTGATTTTGAGGTTTACTAATGGATTTTTGGAATAGAAACGCGCGAAAAATAGTGGGACGTCACACCTATATTACTACAATCGTTTAAAAAATAATGTGTCGCAATATTTTTGTATGTTGTTTTTCAAATTTTAAAGAAATATACCTAAACTTTATGTTTTTATAATTGGTGTCTGTAAATTTAATAAACCTGCCACTATTGTTACAATGTCGTCTATATAAGACATAATATTCAAATCGAGACAAGAATGAGGTTCCAAAATTTTATATTCTCGAACTCTTCTTATCACCCTTTCAACGTGAATTCTTAAACTTGCGATCCTTTTAGTGTTTAATACTTCTTCTTTCGTTGGTTTACTTGAAGTTGAAACAGATGGTGGACGAAGTAACTCACACTGTTTTTGATTTAAAATTGTCTGTATTAGCTTAAATCCTCTGTCTGCCATAACACCGCATTTTGTTGGTAAAATATCCATTATATTACTTTCTTGAAATAATGTTGTATCACTTATTCTGCCTCCATACCCAGAAGATACAAACAGACTAAATCCATCAGGAGTGCAAGCAATCAAATACTTTAAAGTATTGCACTTTTTATAGTCTGACCAAGTCAGAGCTTGTTGCACTGAGTTAGACGGCTTTTCGATTTCTATTTCGAAAGCATCTATAATTGCACAGACGTTACTGTAGTACGCACGAAAAGCAATGGGTAAGTTTTTTTTTATATGTTCTGGAGATGGGCAGTACACAAGTTTTTTTAAACACTGACTTATTAAATTCACTGTTTTATTGAAAACTCTGCTAGCCTGCGATGTTGACAGACCGAATTCATTTCCTAACCGACTAAATGAATCGTCTGTTTTTATTTTCATCAAAGTTAGCTTGATGTCATCAATACTGCACTTAATATACGAATGTATTAAATCAATAATCCAAAGCCATTCAGTGCCAATCCCAATATATTTTTTAGGATCAATACTTATAAAATATCTGGTTAATTTCAGTACGTTGATTTTCATTTGTTTACTTTTTTCTCTTTCTTTCTCACTACAACTTGTTGACTGCTGATATTCACTTGGTCCGGATGAAATTTTATAATCACTTGTTGAATGAGAGACTGAAGAAGTAGACGGAACAGAATTAGTTGTTTTATCTTCTATTTTACATTGACATGACGCATCGGATGTAGAAGGAACACACATAGTGGCCTTGGAACGAACATGAGGTTTTACAAGTTTTTGGTATACTTGCACCCCAATACTTTTTTGCAAAACCGTTTTCTTGCCAATACTTTTAGGTAATAGGCAGTCTGAAGATTCCCCAAAACCTAGAACTGAAGTTTTTTTACAGTTTGTGTCGGTATTTGTGGTTACTGTATACGTGTATGCATGACTTATATCCGAAGAACTTGATGATAAATTCTGTGTATAAGAAAAGTTTGCTGTGGCTTCAAGAATATCTTCCTCTGAATAGCTTTCTTCTTTACTCCTGGAACTTTTATTTACAAATACTTCATAGGAAGTACTTGCTCTGTTAGCAAGATCGGCACATGTTCTTTTTGCAGGATTATTCAAAGTTGCGTTGTCCTCGACTGCTTGTTTCTTAGAACTATGTGTACTTTGACAGCTATTTTCTTTTTCACTGTCTGTATTAGACAGCATTTCAGCGACAGTCCTTTTCCTATTTAATTTTACAAAGGTTGGCCGAGATAAATTCACTGACGTCTTTAACCTCCCTGGTTGGCAATCAAATATGTGAGGAATCACACCACTCTTCAATTTTCTTGGAGCTCCCATGAGAGAATATCTCACGTAATTATCCATGTCGTTTTTTAAATCAAAATGATCCTGACAACAATAATAATTCGACTTCCCTGGTTCATCGGCACGTCTAGCACTTGTAAACCACATTTTTCGTAGTTTTACATCTTGAGGCATAAAAAAAAACACTTTATCCGGAGTCTTAATCGTTGTGCTTTTACACTGAGGCACGAAACACCACACCAGTCTTTTTATTCATTTTTTGAAAGAAAATGTATTTTTCAATGCTAAACGTGTGAAAATACTACAATGTGACGTCACAGGCTTCTTCGGCCACGCTCGGGAATTTCCGGATCGTTTTCGGTAATTTTAAATATTGTAATATTTAATTATTTTTTTCTCGCTTAACTAGCAATAAAAAATTATGAAAAAAATTACAATAAAACTTATATAGGAGCTCCCAAATATATTTTTTTTTAGAATCATGCAAATTCCCAATTGCCAGACATTTTTATATCAGTAAGCTATTTTTAATTTAAAGTTTCTATAACAGCTTGGACATTGCCCGGATAAGGTTCGATAGAGAAATATCTTCTTACGCACAAGTTTCTATTATACCAGGCATGTACAAAATAATAATAATGCATTTAAATTGCCAGACATTTTTATACCAGTAAGCTATTTTTAATTTAAAGTTTCTATATAAAGCTTATAGAAGTGAAGGGGTCACATGGGCTTGGTGAGAAATAAAGGGGACGCACAGGCTCTGATAGAAATGAAGGGGACGCACTGGCTTGAAGGTTGTCCAAAGAAGGTTAGATAGACAGAGAAGCATCTTACCTCGCACAAGTTTCTGGAAATTTGTCAAATAAGGTAAATTTTTCTAATTTCTAATTAGCGTAGCATTAAGAAGTAAGAAAATGATGGCGTACTTCTTGCACTGTAGAGTACTATTAGTGAAAAAAGTACGCTGTAAAGGCATCTCCCTTGCTACTTTTCAATCTTTTCTGAAATATATTCGTTTGTGTTTATGTTCTACGTTAAGTTGTAACTAAAATGTGGCTTTAATATATTTACAGATAATCGAAGCAGATGCGAAAGAGAAAGAAACCCTGCTGCACGAGGAAACGAACAAAATTCGCTCTTTTTCATCTATTTTATATTGTAAGGGAGTTAGTGTAAATTATTTTTCCAAAGTCAATTAACATTTTTTCAGTTTCGCAGCGCAAAGTATTTTGAATAAAATATTTATTGTATTTATTGTATTATTAAAAAAAGGCAATGGCCCAGTGGCGCTAAAGATCTTTATATTTTGTTCTTACAAAAAATGATAGTAAATAAATAACCCACTAGCGCCAGTTAGATAATTGGTCATCAATTAAACTACAAAAAGAGTGAAATCCCCACAAATTACCTTTTTAAAAAAAAAGGTACAAAAAAAGCGCCAAGTATATAATAAAAAAACAATGCTTTACAAAACTAATGATATACACAAAATGCGCCAATTAAAACATTGGCTATTTATACAAAGAAAATATATATTAAACAATATTAAGCAGATGGCTTCCGGTTCCGGACGTGAATGTGGTGACAGGCAGGTGTGATAGCGAGTGTATTTGGAGGTGTGATAGGAAGTGAGAGGTGAGAGAGTGAAGGTAGAAGTGAGGGGAGCGAAAGAGAGAAGGGAAGAGTATTTAGGGTGAAGGGCACGAGAAGTAGGTGAGTAAAGGGAGTAGAAAGTGAGTAGGAGAAAGAGGAGTGTAGCTTTGAGGTTAGGGAGACGGTTGGAGTAGGCGCGAAGGATAGAGGAAGGCGAGAGAGAGGTGGCGACATCAGGAGGACGGGTGGGAAACGAACAGGTAGGCGGGAAGGTTCAAAAGAGACTGGGGCATATTATCGGGATAGGCAGAAGAGAAGCTAAAAAGGGAGGAGAAGGAAAGCATAAAAGAGAAAGAAGGGAAGGAAAACAAGTGGGCTGCGGAAGATGTCATCGGGCGGCAGTAAGGCAGGTAAGGAGGGGGAAGAGGGTAAGAAAAAGGGAAGACCGACGAATGTCGAGAGACTGGGGAGGGTAAGGGTAAATAGTACAGGAAGCACAGGCAGCACGGGTAGCGTAACGGAATGGTGGAAAAGAAAGAGAGAGGAGGGGGAGGAGGGGGAAGAAGACGAGATGGAAGAGACGGGGGAGGAGGGGTTCGAGAGCAGTAAGAAGACTAGAAGGTCTCCTGAGAAAAGGCAGGGAGGGGAAAGGGGGGAACTGGAGAACTTACTGTTGGAAATGAGGAGGGAGTTGAAGGAAGGACTAGAGGAAGTGAAGGGACAGGGAAGGGGGATAAGAGAGGAAATGAAGAAGATTAAGGAGGAAATCAGGAGGGGAGAGGAGAAGTGGGCAAAGGAGAGGAAAGAGATGTGGGGAAGGTTGGAGAGGTTGGGAGAGAGACTGGAGGTAGTGGAGAAGGGAGAGGAGGGAAAAAATAAATGGAAGGAACTAGAGGAAAGGATTGGTAGGATGGAGAGAGGAAGGAGGGGAGGTAAAGAAGTGGGAGAAGAGGTGACAGGGAGAATGCAGAAAATAGAGAGAATGCTGGAGGAGATGGAGAGAGAAAAGAGGAGAAGGAATATAGTGGTAAAGGGAGTTAAGGTGGAGGGGGGGGAGGTAAGAGAGGAGGTGGAAAGCATTATGGAAGAAATGGGAACAAAGGTGGACATAATAAGTGCTAGGTGGATGAACGTAGGGGGGCAGGAGAGGGGGGAGGGAATAATAGTGGCGAAACTAGGGAACATGGAAAATAAAAGAGAGGTGATGGAAAAGAAATGGACCTTAAAAAGAAGGGAAGTTAGGATAACAGACGACTGGACATGGAAAGAGAGGAGGATGCAATGGTTGCTAAAAGAAATAGCCGAGAGAGAGAGGAAAGGAAAGGTAGAAGAGTATGGGTGAGATACGGGAGAATAAGGATAGAGGAAGAATGGTGGATATGGGACGAGGAAAAAGAGGTGTTAAGAGACAGACGAGGGAGGGTGAGGAAGGAGGAGGTAAAGAGGAAGGGGGAAGAGGAGGCAGGGTCGCAGAGGAAAGGGGGATAGGAGAGGAAGAGAAGGGGAGGAAGAATAAAGAGAAAGACAAAGGGAGGGGGTGGGGAAGAGGGGGACAGGTGGAAATGGCAGAGGAGGAGGGGTGGAAGATAGGCTTCTGGAACGTAGCAGGAATAGGAAAGAAGGATGGGGACTTCTGGAGGACGATAGAGGGATGGGATGTGGTAGTGTTAATAGAAACCTGGGTGGAGATGAAAAGCTGGGAAAGGGTCAAGGAAAAGACTACCGAAGGGGTACAGGTGGGAGGCGCAGGCAGCGAAAAGAAGGAACAGGAAAGGAAGGGCGATGGGTGGGATGATAATAGGAGTAAGGAAGGGGATGATGGAGGGGAAGGAACGATATGGGGGAAGGAGGAGAAAGAGGGGATAATGATGGTGGAGTTTATGGTAGGGATAGAAAGGTGGAGGGTGGTAGGGACGTATGTGAACGGGGACATGGAGAGGAAGCTAGAGGAAATGAAAGAGTGGATGGAGGGGGTTGAGGAGGGGAGAAAGACGATTATAGGGGGGGACTTCAATGCAAGGACTGGAGAGAAAGGGGTGGGGGCAATAACGGGGGAGGACGGGGAGGAAGGGGGAAGGAAGTCAAAGGACAAAAAACAAAATGCGGACGGGAAGAAGCTGTTGGTGAGACTGCAGGAAACAGGATGGGCGATATTGAATGGGAATATGGAAGGGGATGAGGAGGGGGAGTACACATATACAGGGGCGAGAGGAGAAACGGTCATAGACTACGTGATAGGGGATGGTGAGGTAAAAGAGAGGGTGAAAAGACTGGAGATAGGGGACAAGATTGATTCGGATCACCACCCAATAATAGTATGGATGAAGGGGGGGAGGAGAGGGAAGAAAGGAAGGGAAAGCAAAGGAGAAATGGTGGCGAGGGGAGACTGGACGTTAGAAGGGAGAGAGAAGTTTAGAGCTGGAATAAGATGGGGAGGAGGGAAAGGGGAAGGGATAGAGGAAGAACTAGAGGAGAGGATGAAGGAGTTTAGGAAAGGCTTGGAGGTGGGAAAGGGGGATGAGAGGGGACACAGGAAAAGAGGGTGGTGGGATGGGGAATGCGAACGGAAAAAGAAGGAAGTAAGAAGGGTGCTGAGGGAATGGAGAAGGGGGAGAAGAGGAAAAGAGGAGTATAGAGAGGCAAAGAGGGAATACAATGAATTGTGTGAGGGCAAGAGGAGGGAGGAGAGAGAGAGGTTTAAGAAAGAAGTGGAAGGGATAAGAAATGAAGGAGAGGTATGGGAGATGGTTAACAGGGAAAGAAAAAGGAGGAAAAGGGTGAACGAGGAAATAGGGATGGAAGAGTGGAAGGAATACTTCATGGAGTTACTAGGGGGGGGTGGAGGGAAGAGTAGTGAGAGGGAGGGGGAGGGAAAGGGAGGGAGATGAAGAAGAGGAGATAAGCAGGGAAGAGATCGAGAAAGTAATAGGTAAGTTGAAGGATGGAAAGGCAGTAGGGGGGGACGGAATACCGAATGAGGTATGGAAATACGGGGGGGGGGGGCAGAAGTGGTGGAATGGGCATGGAAGGTATGCAATAGGGTTTGGAAGGGAGAGGGTTGGCCGGAAAGGTGGAAGGAAGGGATAATAGTACCGATCGTAAAGAAAGGAGATGGGAAGCGAAAGGAGCAGTATAGAGGGGTGACGCTAATGCCGACGCTGTACAAAGTATACGTGTCGGTGTTGGCGAATAGGCTAAAGGAGGAAATGGAGAGCAAGAAGATGGTGCCACCGAATCAGACGGGATTCAGGGAAGGAACGGGGACGATCGACAACATCTATGTGCTCAATTATCTGATCCATAGGCAGATAAGCAGAGAAAAGGGGAGGATGATCGCAATGTTCATAGACCTGAAGTCGGCGTTTGATTCGGTGGACAAGTAGGTATTAGAGAGGGCGATGGTGGAAAGGGGAGTAAGGGAGGGTTTACGGAAAAGAATAGGAGAGGTGATGAGGGAGACAAAAAGTAGACTGAGGGTGGGTAACAACACAACGGAGGCTTTTTGGACGGCAAGGGGGGTCAGACAGGGGTGCCCGTTGAGCCCATACCTCTACAATTTACTGACGGCAGATATGGAGGAGGAATTACGGAAAGGGAAAAAGGGAGGAGTACAGGTGGAGGGAAAGGGGAGGATATGCACTATGGCGTACGCGGACGACATTGTACTTCTAGCCGAGGAGGAAAAGGAAATGGAGGTAATGATAAGGAGACTGGAGAGGTACCTGGATGGGAAAAGATTGGTGCTCAACGTGGAGAAAACGAAAGTAATGAGATTTAGAAAGGGAGGTGGAAGGTGGAGGAAAGTTAGATGGATGTGGAAGGGAAGAGAGCTGGAGGAAGTGAAGGAATTCAAATACCTGGGGTTCACGCTGATGCGCAACGGAGGATGCACGGCACACGTGAGAGAAAGGGTGAGAAGGGCGGGGGTGGTGATGAGGCAAGTATGGGGAATAGGGAAGAGGAGGTTTGGAAAAGATTGGGAGAGAAGATTGTGGATTTGGGATAGGTTAGTATGGACGGTGCTGGGATACGGGGCGGAAATATGGGGGTGGCTCTCCACTCTCTAGTGGAGGTAGGTGGAGGCAATGCAGGAAAGATGCCTGAGATGGACGATGGGGGTAGACTGGTGTACACCGGGCTACATGATAAGGGAGGAAGTGCAGAGGGAAAAGCTGAGGACTAGAGCGGGGAAGAGGGCGTGGGGCTTCGAAAGGAGGATGTGGGAAGGAAAAGGGGGGGAATTAGCGAGGATATGCTGGGAGGAGATAACGGTGAGGGAGGGGTGGGTGGGGGGTCTGACGAAGTGGGAGGAGGAAAGAAAGGGATTTTTCGGAGAGAGAGGAATAGGAATGGGGGAGATAGGAAAGAGAAGAGAAGTGGGGGAGATGGGATATGAGGAGATAGAGAGCGAGGATAGGAGAAGGCAAGAAAATGAAAGATGGGAGAGGATAAGAGAGGCCAGGTACAACAGATGGTATAAGTGGGTAAAGGGACCGGGGACGCCAGTATATCTGAGGAGAGGCTGGGCTGAGGCCAGTGATGGGTCGCGTATTTTACGCCGCGTCGTAAATGCATTTATGACGTGGCGCAAATGTATGTATAATATGTCGTTTTTAAGCCCATTTTATACGTGTCATTTGTCGCAAATGTCGTAAATAGAAATATTCATTATTTTAAGGTTTCAACAATTAAAGTGTTGGAAAAATATAGTTCTTTCTGACTCGCTTGTTGGTTGCATGCGAATACTATAGAATACTGTAGAATACGTCGATAATATCGAAAACTACGTATAATCACCGCGTTCATAACCCCAAAAAAGTATTCAAAAGCGTGGTGTTAATTATTGTTTTGTAATTGTTTAGATAATAACTAATAAAAATAGAATCGTGAAAGGTAAAGTAATTAGAAATAATTGTACGATAATAAATAAAATTTATTTGAATTGAAAATTATGTAAATAAAAATATCCGTTTCAGAAAAAATGAAATTGATAAATTATTATCAAATTTATTTTTTGGGTGCAATATCCCTTTCAGTGTGGTGAAAGTAATCAAATTATATTTATTATTCTATATTGGGAAACTTAGTGGAGACGTGGCCTAAATTTCAGCCCTCTGCCCATACAGCACACTCCATGGCAGGAAGGTTGCCGGAACGTTGCCGGAACCTTCCTATGTCCGCCCTGTGGAACATTGCACGGCAACCTTCCTGCCACCTTCAGGGAACGTTCCTGGCATTTTCTGGCCACCTTCAGGGAACGTTCCTGGCATTCTCTGGCCACCTTCAGGGAACGTTCCTGGCATTCTCTGGCCACCTTCAGGGAACGTTCCTGGCATTCTCTGGCCACCTTCAGGGAACGTTCCTGGCATTCTCTGGCCACCTTCAGGGAACGTTCCTGGCATTCTCTGGCCACCTTCAGGGAACGTTCCTGGCATTTTCTGGCCACCTTCAGGGAACGTTCCGGGCATTCTCTAGCCACCTTCAGGGAACGATCCGGGCATTCTCTAGCCACCTTCAGGGAACGTTCCGGGCATTTTCTAGGAATGGTCACGGTTAAGGAAATTAATTAAATTACAATAAATACTGACAATTAAATATTCATATATTTTTTCTATACAAGCCGACAACCACAAGAACAATAATAAAAATAATAAAAATAATAATAGTGTTAGAGTTTGCAAGTCGGTTAAGAAGAATAATGCGTTTGTTCTGTTAAGTGATATAATAAAATAAAAGCTGATACAATGAGAAACGTCGATGCGCGCAAACTGCGCGTGTCGCTACGCTACAACGTGAGAGAAGCGATCCAGAGGTCGCTGCTGAAGCGTTGTCGCAGGGCATCAAGGCAGCGTTTCCACGACTGCCTTGGCGCGTCCGCACTATATGTTGCTCTATCTCCAACAAATAGTATTGGCTCTGGTGGATCTTCTCAAACCCGCGTATGTGGAGTTCCAGGATCTTCCGCTCTCTTTACTTAAAATGTACTGCATGCAGCGTGTAATGAACCTGGAATAATACATGCATTTATTTTACAATTTTACAACTTTAAGTGCTGAAATGAGATAAATAATAAATTTACTTACTCATTTTACTATATGTTTGAATATATGAATGATTCTTTTTGTATATTTCTCTGCCACAGAATCCTCTATTAATTTATTTAATATCAGCAGCTTCCACAGCTTCTCTTCAGTAAATGAATCTATAAAAGGTCATCAATAAATTATTTCAGTCATGAAAAATGGCTTCATTAAAAACAACATTCATGTAACGCCAATCGCAGGCTGCATTCAAGCGACGCAATGGAAAAATAACAATCACCGTTACTTTAAATAATTGAACGGAAAGTGAAATGAAAGTTGTACAGTACATGCATGTTTACAAGGAAACTGTGTGAAAAGTAAAAGCTTGTAGCACAGAAAGCAAAGAAATATATGTATTTTAAATAATTAGAAAATTGCAGTTTGTTAATAGGCATCAAATATTTTATATTAGTTACTTTAACTTAAAAATAAGCTCCTTAATTTGAATAATTCATATATATTACTTGCGAAACAATCTGTTTTTATCCTGTTCTTATATATCGTGACAGAAAACACAAGAACATTTATATTGTCCAAATACAGTAGGAATGCTTGCAGAGAGAAGATTTCTTTGAATGTACGAAATTCAGGCCCAGACCCATATTCTGTAACCAACGATGCAGATAGTTTTCATTCTTCAACGGAAATCTATATGAAACAAACAAAAATATTTATTTTTAAGAAGTTCGACATAACCTACAAGTAGCATATACATGGGTTCTACTTACCCGTGATATGTCAAACCTTCACCCAATTCACTCAGGTCTCCTGCACCACAAAACACACACGTTCTAACCATTTTTACTACTTAAAGCAATTAATAACTAATCACGCTCTAACTATTTACGCGTGTGCTTTCTTACGTGCTTTGGCTTTGCAACCTGTCGTGTCGCACGTGAGGTACGTCACACAACGCCTGGATCTTCACCACGCCGTCGGCTTGGGAAGATCCACCAGAGCCAATACTATTATTTTTTTTATTATTATTATTATTATTATTATTTTTATTATTACTATTACTACTATTATTATTATTATTATTATTATTGTTGTTATTATTATTATTATTATTATTATTATTATTATTATTATTATTATTATTATTATTATTATTATAAACGGGAATAGTCCCATAGTTTACATAAAGCATACAACAATTGACCTTACATCGTCTACACAAAGCGTAAGTACCTAATATACAGGAGAAACTTTTAACTTCCTACTCTGAAGAATATAGTGTGTGTAGAATATAATTTTTTACATTCGTAAAAAATGTGTAGCTAATTTATTTAAGAAATCAATGGTGTGTATAAATGTTTCTCCTTTTTCCATAAGGATTTTGTAAAAAATATGCACATATACAGTATAATCTGCAACTACAATAATTATTATTGATATCAATTAGGGAAAAGTCGATACAATTACGGTTATGGAACCGATATGAGGAGGGAAATACGAACCGTAACCGAAACACAGATAATAGTTGGAAATTTCGGTTCTCCATAACAATTATTCAGAATAAAGGTTCTTTATAACCGTTTGGAAAACCGAAATCGATATTATAACAGTTTTCGAGCCCTGCTTACTGCGGGACCTTTGTTGTAAAATTTCCGAAAAGTTCCATGAAGGTGGCCAGAGAATGCCCGGAACGTTCCCTGAAGGTGGCCAGAGAATGCCAGGAACGTTCCCTGAAGGTGGCCAGAGAATGCCAGGAACGTTCCCTGAAGGTGGCCAGAAAATGCCAGGAACGTTCCCTGAAGGTGGCCAGAAAATGCCAGGAACGTTCCCTGAAGGTGGCCAGAGAATGCCAGGAACGTTCCCTGAAGGTGGCCAGAGAATGCCAGGAACGTTCCCTGAAGGTGGCCAGAGAATGCCAGGAACGTTCCCTGAAGGTGGCCAGAGAATGCCAGGAACGTTTCCTGAAGGTGGCCAGAGAATGCCAGGAACGTTCCCTGAAGGTGGCAGGAAGGTTGCCGTGCAATGTTCCACAGGGCGGACATAGGAAGGTTCCGGCAACGTTCCCGGTGGAACATTCCACGGCAACGTTCCTGCCACTTTCAGGGAACGTTCCTGCCATGGAATGTGCTGTATGGGTGGTGGTAAGTTGGCAAACTATTGAAAGTAGGTCCGGATCCCACCAAACATTCCGAATAAGTATTTATTAATCGAAGAAGTAAAAATTTAGTGTTCTAACAAATTTAAAAACACTTGTTTTTCACAACATATCTAGGTATTTAAACACTGATAATCATGTGGACTTCGACGGATTTTGACCTACTCTCAGTAGTTCCATTTTCTATCACTAGATGGCGTATCGAAATTCTTGGTTTCCCAATGCGTTTCTTTTACTAACCTTTCAATATCCATTTTTCGTCAGTGTAACTTAATTTAATTTAATTTAATTTTTTCAATCAGAATTATAATTATTAATAAATTGGCACTTCTTTATAAACTATACGAAAAATGTATTATAGGTTAGTTGTTTTCATATCAGATATACGTCATTTACGACACATTTACGACATTTACGACATTTAAGACATTTAAGACACGTGTCGTGTATAAAATAGAAATTTCGTGTCTTTACCCACCACTGGCTGAGGCTAGGTGGAAAATGATAGTGAGATTTAGGATGGGAAATGAGGTAAGGGAAGCGAGGTATTGGTTGAGTGCGGAGGAGAGAGCCTGCAGAGTGTGTGCGGGAGAGTTGGAAACATGGGAGCACATATGGGAAAGGTGTAGGAGAGAGGGAGAGGAAATAGGTGGTTGGCAAGAGAATGTGGAAGTGATACTGGGAGAGGAGGGGGAGGGGGAAGAGTGGATGAAAGAAATAGAGAGAATGAGAGGAGAGGAGAGGGACAGGGAGGGGACGGTGAGAATAGGGGACGAAAGAGAAGGACGAATGGAGTGATTGAGGAACTGGAAGTCGAAGGGCGGGAGGAGAGGGGGAGGGAGGATGGTGGGGGTGCGAGGGTGGGGGAGGGTGAGACTCGTTTTTGCGTTTTGTTGTACAGCGCTTGCGTTGCGTTTTGCGTTGCGTTTTGCGATCTGCGTTTGCGTAATTGCGTTTTGCGGCTATGCGTGTCACTGGCGTGGATGGCTCTGCGTTTAAGCTTAAGCTTTTGTAGTATTACGTTTTTTTTTGTTATTTTTTTGGTTTGCTTTTGCTGTGCGGCTGCGTTTGGCTCTGGTATGGCGCTTGCGTGGAGATAGGACAGGTGTGGGACAAGGTAGAGGATAAGTTAACCTGTAACCCTAAGGGGATCGGTAAATAAATACAATACACAATACATAAATCAAAATTTATTTTCTTATATACCATTATCTATAAATAAATCTTTCAAACTTGATAATATACAGATTATTTATGGGTTCATCGAATTATTAATTAATTTAGTTCAATATAGTCCATAAATCTATCAATAATAGTTTAAATTAGATTAATAGATATTTATTTATATATAAATCATTTATATTAATATAAATATCTATATATTGATGAATAGATATTTATATTAAAATAAATAATTTATATAATAATATATATAAATAGATTGTTTCATTAATATAAATAATTTTTATACATAAATGAATAGATTAAAGACATTAATCTATATTTATTTAAACTATAAAAAAAACTCCTACACTAATTACAATATATTGTATATATTATTAAATAAAAATGAAAATCTATAATTCTCTGGGTGGTCATGTGACGTCCCGGCCCCACCACGGTATCGCGACTTAGTGTCGGCGAGCGCCACCAGAGGTCTAATCTTCTCGCTAGTTCTCAATCTCCAATCCATTCGTATATATACAAGTTCCGAAATTATATCCTCTGTGTCCCCGTGTGTGTCTAGGGCAGGGGCCGTCAGCTGTAGCCCTACTGATGAGTCTAGCTGGCGGTCCCAAGACGAAACGCACTCTTATTTTCCTCCTCGATCCTTTAAAGCCAATCCACCCGCCCCGCACAGTTTACTCCATTGCGGCGTAATCCGGCCGGCCTTAGGGCGCGACGGTACGTTGGAGGCAGCGGGGCAAGAACTCCCTTGTCATTGTCCTAACCTCCACCCAGGACGTGACATAAAACTGGTGACAGCGATGGGATGCGTCCACCGTTGAAAGAAAATAAATTCTCTAACGCGACCCATAAGGTCCCAACATATAAAAATGTGCATTAAATACCCACATCGTGGTATACTAAACTACCGGAGCCGCAGATTACAAAGCATTTCAGCATATTTGAATGCGCTGACCTGCGTCTCTGGAGGCATAGCGACAACCACGGACGGCAACGCGATTTGCGTAAATTGCTCTAGCCTGGTGCCCACGGATACGGTAGAAGTATACTGGACCCATTATTATTACACATATAACGTACCCGTATATTGCCCTCGGTGCAGAAACCCGCTAATACAGGGGCGCCCCATAAGTAACTGCGAAGAGTGCTCGGAAAGTTACCTTCTCTCAAATAAGAGCTACAGACGGTTTGATAATTATCAACAATGAGTATAGTAGACCCTAATTTTAAATAACGGCAAACGGACGCCGAAAACATTAAAAACCTTCGAAACGCCACTTAGAAAAAAATAAACGGCCTAATCATGTCCATATACGGTGAAACCGACGACTCTTGCGTAGTAGACCCAGACGCGGGCCCTTCCGCTAACGCTGTAAACGCCGCGATCGCCGAAAGAATGGAGCAGGTGCAATTAGTACGGCAAAAGCAAGCCGAAATTGAAAGCTTGTGCGCGGAATTGGTCGCAAACCGGGAATCCAATACGCGTTCAGGCATAGTCTCCGATTCGGACGGCCCCGCGTTGGAAGTTCTTGCCGAAAAGGTGCAAAAATTGGAAGGAATGATGGAAAAACTTCTTGCATCCCCGCCATTGGCGAACAATTTTGCCAGTCCTGGTTCCTCACGTTTCGATAGGAAACCAATAATAAATTATAATAATGTACCGGACCAGGATCCATTGCCCCAGATCAAATTGAAAGACGCAATAGAAGCAGTCCCAACGTTTAACGGTCACAACATGTCCGTTTTGCAATTCGCGAGGGCTTGCAATAGGGCCAAGGCTCTGGTTCCCTCGCAAGCCGAACCCCAGCTAACGAGGTTGTTGCTAAATAAGCTGCAAGACCATGCATACTTGGCCGTTGAGGATAGGGTCTTTGAAACCGTAAATGATCTAATCAAACAACTTAAACGTACATTTTCTCCTGGTAAAACGTCTGACCACTATCGTGGGGAACTCGCAAACGTTATAAAAGGAACCAACGAGCACATGTTGGAGTACATTTCACGCGTTAAGGACCTCCGATTCGCCATCCTGGAAGAGTATAGGGAACATTACCGCGACTTCGCACGAACTAAGGACGTGGATCGCCTAACCTTGGACTCGTTCATTGATGGTCTTCCACCTCACATAAGGACAATGCTATTACAGCATAATTTTGAAACGCTCGAAGAAGCTTTCGAGGCAGCCGTACTCGTGGACAAGCAAATTGATAGGGACCGTCTCTGATTCTCCGATCCCAAACTAATCTGTCAAATCTGCAGCAAGACAGGTCACGACGCACGGTCCTGTCGAAATAATCAACAATCTGCAATCAACCAAAATTCCGAGAGATACCCTCCAAACCGCGCCGCGGAATATAGGTATCAAGCACCCAATCCCCTGCTCCTATACTGGAACAAAAACCGTCCTCCACCTCCGAAACCTACGGAGGTACGCAATTGCAGTTACGGCAAGAAGCCCGGACACGCGACCTCGGAATGCCGAGAACGCAAATTCACCATCGACAAGGATCCTAGAACCTTGTGGGAAACAGAGTCGGAAACTACTCCTCCGAGCACTGATGGATGCGAACCATGGAGTGGGCCAAGCAGGAGCCCACCCACTTACGATCCAACCAAAGACACCAGCGATACCGTAGAAGCCGTTATCATTCGAATAAACACAGTTGGTCAGGCCCCGTCTGTGAGAATTCACTCACCAGACTTTCAGAAAACAGCCGATGTAATAATCAATACCAGTACTGAGGTAAATTTGCCAAAACTTCAGGACGCAAAGCGATTTCAGGACGTCAATCCGACGCAGCGAGTGCTATTAAGAAGCACCTCTCCGGATCCTGTTTCCACCCTTAGAACAATAAGGGTACTGCCTAAAGAGACTACGATGCCGATAGGTATCACTCCCATCCCCGACCTAATAAAAAACAAATTCCTCTTAGCCCCGGATCCGTCGATCTGCTACCTCGAGGCACCCACGACGGTGCACTCACTCTCACCCCCTACGCATTATGCCAAATCAACCCTTCCCCTAACCTCCCATGAGTCTCTCGCGGTTACGCTAAAACCTGACAAACACGCCGTTCTGAACTACTCAGCACCTTGCGCACCCGAAGGAATTAACAACTACCTCGGACTGACCGGATATTACATTAAGTTTATCCCAGATTTTCCTAAAACGGCTTGGCCTTTGACCTCACTACGGAAGAAAGACACTCCATTGGACTGGAGATCGTCCCAACAAACCGCTTTTAACCACTGAAAATCAGCATTCCAGAAGGAACCGATCCTGCAATACTCGACTTTTAAACTGGAATTCCACGTCTGGCCAGACGCCTTATCCCGTAAACCCCTTGCCGTGGAGGCATGCCCCATACGACCACGCGAAAAATCGAACGACGACTTGGAAGACTGGCCCATATGTAAGCCAAGCAGCTCCAAGAGACCTCGGTTCTCCAGTTCACCGATCCATGTGGCAACGAGTGGAAGCAACTCCATCGATCCTACAATGCCCACATCCAGCGCTCACCTTAGAAGAGAATCAAACGGGATTCAACTGCACCGAAAGATGCGCCGGAAATTGTCGCCAGCAGAAATTAGGCCAAGTTCTTCCCCGGAAAACATACGTGAACGACTGCCTACCACGAGAACAGACCAAATTTACAAATTACCCATGCAGGTTCTATTAACAAAATATCCTGTGTGCCTGCTCCTCAGCCTACTCACATCAATTAAAAAGGCTGACGAATTCATTAAAAGATTTAATTGTCATTTCGGAGCTCCTGGAGCCACCCTCACCGACCAAGCGGCAAACTTTAAAAGCACTTTCGCGAAAACAGCAGTACGGGAATGTAAAACCCAACAATTCCGAACCACAACCTTTCACCCACAGACGAATGGCTCTATAGAAAAATTGCATCTCGTTTTGACCAAATCTTTACCATTAATTATAGGTAGATACAGCGACTGGGACGAATGGAACTTAGCCGCGTTCTCAAATAACACCAGCGTCCAAAAGGGCACTGGCTGCACTTCGCGTGAATTAGTATTCGGAAAATTAGCTCGGGTACCCAGTCGGAAACCGGTAACCGAAAATTTTGAAAACGAAACATACATTGGTTGTCTATCACCTCTGAGTAGGAACCTACGGTATCAAATACATAATAGTCGCTATATCTATATACGCGAGAGTCCCGGTTGACCCCAAGTCAACACACACAAAATTACCTTAATCAATTTTCCATCATAGATAGTTTTGTAACGAGTTACGCCGGTGGGACGACGATCTTACCCCCCCCCCCCCACCACGCGCCCGACCGAGGCAGCGCGTACCGCGCTACGCCAACGGTCTTGCCCCCCACCACTCGTCCGCAATACCGACAACTGGCGCGAGAGGGTTTCACAGCGAGAGACTCTCTCGCTGCCGAAAATGTGCGGACGAGGACATACAGGTCGGGGGCATAGGCCTATTTGAGAGAGACCGCCTAGAGCGTTAGTACGAAGTACGCCTCTCCCGGAGACCTCATGTGCGATTCCACGTTCTTGTGCCGAAACACTCGTTCTTGCGAAAGACAAGCGCCCGTGTTTCACACCAGTTCTCGTGCGTCCACAGACTGAGTCTCTGTGCATTTTTCGCCTCCACACCTCCACGGTTCCCAGAAGGACAGCGTGAGCCATCCTCTGGACGAAATACCGATAACCGCCATCGATCTCCCGAACAGAGTTATCTCTGTTCTCGAGAGCGTCCTTACAGTCGCCGACTCACCCGCGGGCTGTGCCCACTGGGTGACCGGAACCCCCCGACTCTCCGACCAGGGTCCATTGGCAGGGTTGGCCCGCCTGGACACCGAAGGGTCAAATCGTCTTTCCTCTCCACTCTCGCCGAATCGACCACCGCTATCCGCACCGAGATACGCGCCGCGACACGCGCCGCGATACGCATCGTCGACCAACGCTCCGAAGTACGCGACGCGATCCGCGCCGCGATACGCGCCGATACCCGCGATAGGCTAAGTCTAGGTTTAAGCCGTGCATACTCTGTTTGCCAGCATAGACCTGGCCGGGATACTCTGTACATCAGCGTGAATAAATTCTCGTACTCTACCTCACCTCTGCGTACTAAGTCATTCGATCGGCGGCCCTGGACCACCGTCCTGAGCTGGCGATACGGTTCCTCCACCGTCCCACCGGTAACCCCGCGGCTTAACGGTTACAGTTTCTACTGCAACATTTAATGCTACATCACCACTTACGCGGCTATGCCGTCCAGAAGGAAGGAAAATAACATCCCTCCTCCCTAAAGTGATCTCTTCGAGTCGTCACCCGAGACGCCTCCGCAGACGGACGTCACCATCGATGACTCTCATCCTCCAACATCAGTCAACAGGGAGCAACTCCAGGAGGCCACTTCCCCTTCGTCCCGTATAGACCCTTCTAAATTCAAACAAATACCCTGTATAGATCCTAAAATTCCTCCTAGTCCTTCCTTCCTTTACCATCCTTGTATATAATCCCCTTAAGAATAAGCCAAAAGTTTTTTTTTTCTTTTACTATAATCATTATTATTTTAGCCCTTTTGGCCACATATTTCTTTAATTTCTTTTGTTTTTATTTAGCCCCAAGTCTTTTCTCTAATTTCATTTAATCAAGTTTTATTTTTGTTTCAAAACACCCGAACCTTATGTTAAGAAATATATATAATTTCTTCATATAAGGGGGGAGGTGTGACGTCCCACTATTTTTCGCGCGGTATTATAACACCATTCCTTGCAAATCAATCAACATAACTCCATCAAAAACCTCATACCTAAGCCTTACCCCTTCTTCAAACCCAACTGACCGTTTGGACGATGCACCTTAGCGGTCCCCATCTCGAAACGGTCAATCCAGAAATAATCACTGATCACCTTGACGATGTACCTTAGCGGTCCCCATCTCAAGATGGTCAACTACGACCTCCAAATCTACTTCAAACAAATCCCTCGTCCCTAAAACCCTCTCTTAAATCCAGACTACGTCTCACACCCTCTCTATGACCAAAGAAGTCAGTACCCCGTTTACCCCTTTCCGATACGACCTCCTAAACTCCACCAAATGGGTTGAGTATTCCGCTTCGAAGCCCCATGCAAAAACCCCAGAAATGTTACTGCGACACAAATTTACAAACGTGATCAACACGTGATCATTACCGCGACGCAGATTTGGCGTACGTGCCATGGAACACACCGCACATACCCTTCGCCCATTATCAGTACAAGACAAGGCCATATAAAACCCCTAAACACCGACTCTATTAATAAGTAATTGCAACGCATCTTCAAAGATCAGTCAAGGTGCATACCGCGCACAAGGCCCAAAACGGCCAGAGAGCTTCTTCTACGGAAACATCCCATGAAGCAGTATCGCAATTACCAGTCGCGCACATATATTAACAAAGTGTTAGACTCAGTGCAATCATCTACGACATCAATCGTAAGCGATTACAATTACTTATCTCATTAGTGCGTATCATCATCATTCACATTATCTAATTATTGCTTTCGCCTTATATATTGCTATTTCATTATTGCTTATTCTATATCTATTTCTTTTATTGCTTATGCTTAATTTAATTTACATAATTGTCTACCGCTAGACGCTTATTATATGTTATATCATCATTGCTAATTCTTAGTCCATTATATTAATATTATTACTATTACTCACGTATCTCATATTCATACATATAAATTGTCATTGATTATTGTTTATATAAATGTCTCTGTGCTGATGCTAACGTCAAACGCATCAATATATATATATATATATATATATATATATATATATATATACTTACCAAGTGCTATAAAAATAAACAATCGCTCTTGTTTCTAAAATAACGTTTCAAATCATTGTAAAGATCCTCCAGCTACGAAAGCCACCAAACCAAAACAAATCGGTGCAACAGCTGATTTCGGCTCGCGATACCCGAGCATAGAGTTCTTATAGTGTTTACACGGCGTACTTTTACATAGCCCGCGTACAGCCATATGTCTAGACATATTTCTAAGAAATATTACGTGTAACTTCTTTCGCCTATGCAACGGTAAATCCAATCAGTGAAACCAAAACAAAGTGCTCTAACGGGTGGCACCACAGGGATCATAACTATCTAAACCTTCCCTGGTCGTTCAGTGTTACGAATCTGGCATTCGCGCCTGAATCCTACACACCTTAGGGCTACGAATCACGTATTCGCGCCTAAATTCCGACTCTCGTTCAGTGTTACGAATCTGGCATTCGCGCCTGAATCCTACACACCTTAGGGCTACGAATCACGTATTCGCGCCTAAATTCCGACTCTCCCTCGGAGCCACGAATCACGTATTCGCGCCTGAATCCTCCTTACCCCGGAGCTACGAATCTGGCATTCGCGCCCGAAAATCCTTCTTACCCCGGAGCTACGAATCTGGCATTCGCGCCCGAAAATCCTCCTTACCCCGGAGCTACGAATCTGGCATTCGCGCCCGAAAATCCTTCTTACCCCGGAGCTACGAATCTGGCATTCGCGCCCGAAAATCCTTCTTACCCCGGAGCTACGAATCTGGCATTCGCGCCCGAAAATGCTTCTTACCCCGGAGCTACGAATCTGGCATTCGTGCCCGAAAATCCTACTCACATTCGGTGCCACGAATCTTGCATTCGCGCCTGAATTCCCTTCGAATAAAATCCCCACATGTCATTGTCCCCAAAGACCTTCACCCGGGACGTGACATAATTTTGGTGACAGCGGTGGGATGTCGGTGGATTGTGCTGAGATCCGGGGACTAAAGTTAGACTAAAGTTATTATAAAGACTTTAGTTAGACTAAATTTGTAAGTTAATTTATTTAATTTTTAAATTGATGAAGTTATTTATAAGAATATTTAATTGAATTTATTGAAGTATGGTGAAATATTTTTTTTAGTATAAATTAAATTTTATTTGACTAGTGTTTATTAAATTTTTTAATAGACTAGAATTAGATACCCTATTATAAAAGTGATTTGTTTTGAATTGATTATTAAATGTAGATCATTAAAATTAACAAATAGGGCGGCTTTATAATTTATTTAGAGGACTTTGTGTATTAATTGATGAACCACGATAGGACTAACTGTTATTTATTTTATGTATTGCTGTTTGAAAAATTTATTTATATATTATTTTTTAAATATTTAATTAAAATCTAAATTCAAGTCAAAATGTAGATTGTGTAACAGGTTACATGAATTGCAATAAATTTGATTTTTGAATAAATTATTTTAATATAATTTTGAAATTGGATTTAAAAGTATATTTATTGAATTAAGTTCATTGAAGATAATTTTGTTTAGTGTACAAATTGCCCGTCATTCTCATTATAAGTGAGGAAAGTCGTAACATAGTAAGTGTACTGGAAAGTGTATTTTGTGAAAAATTTTAGTTTAAACAAAACTTTTCTTTCAGACTGAAACAATTAAATTAATTTTTGAAATTTTAATTTAATATTTATATTTTTGAATGAGGTGTGAGTATATTTATTTTAAGAAAAGTAGTTTAATTTGATGTTGTTTTAGTATGTATGTATGTATGTATGTAGTGCTTTATTGCTTTCCCCTTAGGGTTACAAGTTTCCGCCTCTCTCCTCTCCTGTACAGTTATTCCTTAACTTATCTTACTTCTAAACCTTAGCCTACTCCTTCGCTCCCTCTCCTCCTCGCACTCTCTCTTTCTCCGCACGCTCGCCTCCGCCGCCTTCCCGTCTCTTACCCTAAGCTTACACTATTCTTATCCTAACGCATACGCCTCTTAACTCTACGCTTTTCGCCCTTGCTTCCGCCCGCACCCCCCGCCTTTGACTTCCATTTCCACTCTTTCATACCATTCCTTCTTTCGCTCCTTGCTACATTCAACCCTCCCTACTACCCGCCCCCTTCTCCCCCGTTCCTTCTTCTCTCTCTCTCCTCCTTCCCTCTAACCCCTTCATCCACTCCTCCCCCTTCCCTCCTTCGTCCAAGATTTCCCTTATCTTTTCCCCGACCCCCCTTTCGTCTCCTTCTTCCCCTGTGCATCTTTCCAGCACGTGCTCCCACGTCTCTTCTTCCCCTCCGCACAACCTGCACCTCCTTTCCTCCTCCCAATACCTTCCTCCCCTCATCTCGTTCCCAAGCCTGAACCTAGCTATCCTCCCGTACCTCGATTCGCCCCATCCCGCCGCCAGGTACTTCGGGATCCCCCTCGTCACTATCTCTCTATACCACTTGTTAAATCTTGATTGTTCTATCCTTTCCCATCTCTCCTCTCCCTGCCTCCTGTCGTCCTCCTCCTCCCAACCCTCCAGCCCCTCTCGTCCCCTTACCCCTTCCCCACCTTCCCTCGCCCCTCTCTCCCTCCACTCCCTCCTCTCCCTCTCCCAGGCGGACAGTTCTGCCCCCTCTTCCTTTTCTCGCTCTCTTATCTCTTCCAAACACCACCTGGCCAACTCTCCTCCCTCTCCCCTGCCCAATTTCTCCTCATACCTCCACGCCCTTCCTCCCGCCCACGTCCTCAGCTTTTTCCTCTTCGTCTCCTCCCTCACCATGTATCCCGGCGTCCTCCAGTCCACCCCCAACGACCACCTTATATATCTCTCCTGAATCCTCTCCACCTCTTCCCTTTCCTTCCACCCCCATACTTCTGCCCCGTAACCCACCACCGTCCACACCAGTGCATCGAACAGCCACATTCTCTTTCCCCAGTCTTTCTCAAATTTCCTTTTCCCGATTCCCCAGACCTGCCGCATGACCACTCCCGCCTTTTTTACCCTATCCCTGATCTGCGCTTCCTGACCCTCGTTCTTCTTGAACACGTACCCCAGATACCTAAATTCCTTTACTTCCTCAATCCTCTTTCCTTTCCACCTCCAATCCACCTTTCTTTCTCTCCCTTCCCCCTTCCTGAACCTCACCACCTTCGTCTTCTCTACGTTCACCTCCAGCCTCTTTCCCTCCATGTACCCTTCTAGCCGCCTAATCATGCTTACCATCTCCTCCTCATTTCCCGCCAGTAGCACCAGGTCGTCCGCGTATGCCAACGTGCATATCCTCCTTCCTCCTACTTCTACCCCTCCCCATCTTCCTTTCCTAATCTCCTCCTCCTCATCCTCCATGAGCAGATTGAACAGAATCGGGCTCATTAGGCACCCTTGCCTCAAACCCTTTGCCGTCCAGAATCCCTCTCCTAGCTCCCCTCCCACCTTCACCCTGCTCGTCGTCTCCCTATATATCTCTTTTACCCTCTCTCTCAGACCCCCCCTTACCCCTCTCCTCTCCATCGCCTCCCACAATAACCTCCTGTCCACTGTGTCAAAAGCCGCACGAAGATCCATAAATAACGCAACCAGCTTGCTATTCTTCCCCTGTATCCGCTTGCCTATTACGTGGTTTAGCACGTATATGTGGTCTATCGTACTTCTCCCTCTCCTAAACCCCGCCTGATTCTCTGGGATCAAGCCCTTCCCTTCCACCTCCTGCTCTAACCTCTCTACCAGGACCGCTACATACACCTTATACAGCGTTGGCATCAACGTTATCCCCCTATACTCCTGCACTCGCGCCCCGCTCCCTTTCTTCGCCAGCGGCACTATAATGCCCTCTCTCCACCCCTGCGGCCACCCCTCCCCTTCCCACACTCTTCTACAGATCTCCCACGCCTCATTCGGAATCTCGTCCCCTCCCATTACCTTCCCTTCCTTCAGCTTCCTCACTACCCTCCTTACTTCCTCCTTGCTTATTCCCTCTTCCTCTCCCATTCTCCTATCCCCATCCCCAGATGTTGTTTTAGTATTTATTTTGAATGAATTTATTTATTTATATATGTAGTATTGTGAAAGAATAATTTTGTATATATTGAAGTAAATTAGTGTTTTACCTTTTGTATCAGGGTTTATTAAGTAGTTGATAAGAATTGAATTAATCTCGAAATTAAAAGAGCTAGCTATAAATTATTTTTTATGTGAAACAATAATTATAAATTTATGTTTAGGAGTGAAATATTATTCGATTTTATTGATATCTAGTTTTTTTTAAATGAATTTAATTCATATTGTACAGGAAACCGGCAGCTTAACGCCATCTGCTGGGCGCGAGTCCCAAATTCTGCAGGCATAGCGCTGGTTTGCCTACTCACTCATGCGAAGCGTCGATCACGGCCCCTTCCATCGATCCCATATCGATGGAAGGGGGAGAGAGAGCGCTTCCCGGAAATCGCGAGAAGATTCCTCGATCACTCTCTCCGTGGATTCTAGGATCGCAAGTACTTTCGGTTTGCTGCATGGCCGCTTTTGCTTAATTCGCTTGTCGCTAGAATTTTCGCTGCCGATTGCTTGTTCGCGGGAGTGCTTAATTGCTTATAGTTTGCTTGCTTATTCGCTAAGACTGCTTAATTGCTTAATTGCTAATGGTTCAGTGCTATACGTAAAAGAAACCCAGTAATAATTAGATTTAATAATGTAATGCTTTATTGTTTCCCCTTGGGGTTTACAATTCTTATACCTACTCTTACATTTAATCCTTAAACCTAAAACACCTTAAACTCTACTTCCCCCAATCCCGCTCGCACGCTCGCTCGCCCGCTCGCCCGCTCGCCCGCTCGCTCCCCCGCTCGCTTCCCCGCTCGCCCCTCCGCTCTCCCACTCGCTCTCTCGCTCTCCCTCCCCTGCCACGCACGCCTCTCCATCCCCTACCCACCCTAACCTCTGACCCCCGCTTCCGCTCGCCTCCTTTCTCTCACAATCCTTGCTCTTCCACTCTTCTACTGCAACTCCCCTCATTTCCTCCACCCTCCTTATCCATTCCTCTCCACTTCCCTCATCACACAATACCTCACTCACCATTTCCTGCCACCCCCTTTCCTTCCCCCATTCCGTACACACCTCCCACACGTGCTCCCACGTTTCCTCCCCCCCCCCACACATCCTACACTTCCTCTCCTCCTCCTCCCCCCAATACCTCCCACCTCTCATCTCGTTCCCCAACCTGTACCTTGCCATTCTTCTCCACCTATTCTCCCCCCACCCCCTCTTCAAATATCCAGGCACTCCCACTCCTTTTATCCTTCCATACCACCTATTATACCTGGACTCACTTATCTTTTCCCATCTTTCCTCCTCCTCTCGCCTTCTTCCCCTGCAAACCAGCTCCTCCCCCCTCAATTCTCCCCTCTCCCTCACCAATTCCACTCCTTCCACCGTCCACCCTCTCTCCTCAAAAAATCCCTTTCTTTCCTCCTCCCATCCCCCCAATACCTTTCCCCTCCTCGCCCTACCTTTCAGCTCCTCCCAACAATCCCTCGCCAACTCCCCCCCCTGCCCCTCCTCTAACCTCCTCTCATATGCCCACGCCCTCATCCCCGCCCTTCCTTTCATCATATCCCTCCGCAACTCCTCCCTCACCATATATCCTGGAGTATTCCAATCCACCCCCAGCACCCATCTCAAATACCTCTCCTGCAACCCCTCCACCCCTTTCCTCTCTTTCCATCCCCATATCTCTGCCCCATACCCCATCGCGGCCCACACCAATCTATCATACAACCATACCCTTTTCCCCCAATCCTTCCCAAACTTCCTCTTCCCAATACCCCAAACCTTCCCCATCACCGCCGCCGCTTTCTTCACCCTATCCCTCACTTGCGCCTCCTGCCCCCCATTCGCCATTAAGGTATACCCCAGATACGTGAACTCCCTCACTTCCTCCACCTCCTTTCCCTTCCATCTCCATACCACCTTCTTCCACCTCCCCCCCCCCTTCCTACATCGCATCATCTTTGATTTTCCCACATTGAGCTGAAGCCCCTTCCCATCCATATACCTTTCTAACCTCGCCATCATCCCCTTCATTCCCTCTTCATCCTCCGCCAACACTGCCACATCATCGGCATACGCAAGGGTGTAAACCTTTTTGCCCCCTAACCTCACCCCTCCCCATCCACCCTTTTCCATCTCCTCATCCAAATCTGCCAAGAGCAACGTAAATAGGCTAGGGCTCAACGGGCAACCCTGCCTTACTCCTCTTGCTGTCCAGAACACGCTCCCCATCTCGTCCCCCACCTTTACCCTACCTACCGTTTCCTTCACCACCTCCTCGCATCTCTCCACTAACCCCTCCCTCACTCCTCTCCTCCTCATCGCCTTTATTAACACCTCCCTGTCCACCGAGTCAAAGGCCGCCTTTAGGTCAATGAAGAATATCACCATTTTTCTCTCTTTCCTCGTCACCTGTCTATTTATCAGAAAATTCAACACATAAATGTTGTCTATGCAACCCCTTCCTCTCCTAAAGCCGGCCTGACTCGGTGGCAGCAACTTCTTCCCTTCTACCTCCTCTCTTAACCTTTCCGCCAACACAGACGCATACACTTTGTACGCCGTCTGTGTCAGCGTCACCCCCCTGTAATCTTCTACCCTCTTTCCAGCCCCTCTCTTAACTACCGGAACCACTACCCCTTCCCTCCAATCCTCCACCCAACCTTCCCCCTTCCACACCCTATTACAAATATCCCATAACCACTCTTCCACCTCTATCCCACCATACTTCCACACCTCATTTGTTATACCATCTCCCCCTCCTGCCTTCCAATCCTTCAGATTCCTTACCACCCTCCTCACCTCCTCCTTACTTAACTCTCTCTCCTCGTCCTCCACCCTCCTTCTTTCTCCCCCCTTTCTCACCCTCCACTCTACTCCTCCTAGTAGCCCCTTAAAATAGTCCTCCCACTCCTCTATCCTAATCCCCTCCTCCACCCTCCTTCTTCTCCCCCTCTCACTATTTACTACTCTCCACACCTGCCCCTCTGTCATCACCCCCTCTAACTCCCTCTCCCACCTTTCTGCCTCCTTCCTCTTTTTCCCCTCACACAAAATCTTATAGTCCTTTTTCTTTTTCCTATATTCTCTTCCTTCTCCTCCCTCCCTCCTCCATCGTCTCAACTCCCTTCTTACCTTCCATTTCTCCTCCTTACATTCCTTATCCCACCAGCCTCTCCGTTCCACCCTCTCCCCTCCTTGCCCCACCTTCTTTATCACCCCTTTTATCCTGTCCCTCAACTCCCTCCATTCTTCCTGGATTCCTCCGCCCCCTCCCTCCCTCTTACCAAATGTCCTTATGAACTCCTCTCTTCCCTTTTCTGTCCAGTACCCCCTTGCTTCCCCTCTTCCCTCCCCCGTTTTCCCCCCTACTACCCCCTTCCTGCCCTCCCCTCTCAACCATACCACCACTGGGTGATGATCCGACTCCACCCTTTCCGCCACTTCCATTCTCTCCACTCTTTCCCTCGTATCCTCGTTCCCTATCACGTAGTCTATCACTGTGTTCCCTCTTCCTCCCGTGTATGTCCATTCCCCCTCTTCGTCCCCTTCTACGTTTCCATTCAATATCCCCCACCCTCTCTCCTCCAGAAAGGTACACAGCTGGTCCAGATCGAGGCGTGCCTCAACTCGAGACCACTACAGCCTTTGAACGACGACCCCGACGACTTATCTGCTCTAACTCCTGGTCATTTTCTTATAGGAGACGCTTTAGTATCTGTTAGAAAGTATTATACGGATCGGTCCGAGGATTGAGAAGTGAATAAGCAGCACTAGCACAAGCGACCGTTATGTGACGAATAAGTTAGAATTAGACACCCACACGCAACTGATAGGTAAGTATTTCTCAAGAATTGTCCAGGCAGCACAGAGTGATCGTTTTATTTATAAGAACCGATGCGCTAGAAACGAGTCGACGGTCCAATAGGATGTATTTAAGCGTTTCTGTTTAGATGACCGTTAGAAGTCGAATATGTGTACAAGGTTACAGGCAATAAACGATACAGTTTCTACAAGCACTTAATTTACGTATGTAATAAACCAATAATCCTTACACAATTAACTTTAACCATTGAACTCGCGAAGTAACGTCAAAAGTCAGTCTATTGCGCGAAGCAGAATCGCAAGGCACGATTGCGAAAAAGAGTCGAACGCAAGTTAGTAAAGGTAAGCGGCAAGGATAATATGCCTCGTTAAGTCGGCGCGAACAGGGAGACTTGTCGAGATCACGGTTGATTGCTCCGAAGGAAGAGCTGCCCCCTTTCCATCGACCGCGAGTCGATGGAAGGGGAAGTGATCAACGCTCCACATGAGCGAGCGGGCCGTTACCACCTGTCTAATTAGGGAAGATCGTTTGGAGATGGCGTGATCTGTACGATTTTCTGTACAGTATCCGTTCCTGATCCGCCAGTCGAAGGCGTCCCGATGAATCGGCTTTCACGGTGGCACCTGCTTCAACAAATGAGGCTACACTTCTGGCAAAGATGGACGACGGAGTATCTACAGATGCTGCAGGCTCGCAATAAATGGACTCACCAGCATAAGCAGCCAAGGGTCAACGATATGTGCTTGCAACGGTCCGAACTGCAATCACCCGCCAAGTGGCCACTAGCACGAGTCACGAAACTGCATCCCGGACCAGACGGCCTAACTAGGGTCGTCACCGTAAAAACCGAGCGATCCGAATTATTGCGTCCGATTGTAAAACTTATATATCTTCCCTTTGTTCAAGACGGAACCGATTCTTCAGACTAATGAGCTTCCTGGTCGGCCTTCGCATGAGGGAGAGGCGCCACCGTGTTGCTGCCCGATCGTGCCATACTTCTCCGCCAATCAGCTACTCAATCGCCAACCGGATCATTCATCGTTGGATGAAGGCGGGCGGGAAATGTACAGGAAACCGACAGCTTAACGCCATCTGCTGGGCGCGAGTCCCAAATTCTGCAGGCATAGCGCTGGTTTGCCTACTCACTCATGCGAAGCGTCGATCACGGCCCCTTCCATCGATCCCATATCGATGGAAGGGGGAGAGAGAGCGCTTCCCGGAAATCGCGAGAAGATTCCTCGATCACTCTCTCCGTGGATTCTAGGATCGCAAGTACTTTCGGTTTGCTGCATGGCCGCTTTTGCTTAATTCGCTTGTCGCTAGAATTTTCGCTGCCGATTGCTTGTTCGCGGGAGTGCTTAATTGCTTATAGGTTGCTTGCTTATTCGCTAAGACTGCTTAATTGCTTAATTGCTAATGGTTCAGTGCTATACGTAAAAGAAACCCAGTAATAATTAGATTTAATAATACATTTATTATACTTATAACTATAAACTAAGACAAAGTGTAAACTGAATAAAGTAACGTAAGCTTAATTGTGGTATTACGCGCGCCTATCGATCCGAACGGTCTGTCTCCTGCAAAACTCTCTAAACATTGGTCCTTCGAGCCGGATAACAAACCGTCGGAATCTGCTGCTTCGAGAAAGTTCGCGAGTGCCACGTGTAACCGCCATCCGTGTCCTTGCCCGACCTGTGAACAATGGCTGCTATTATTCAAACGCAATCGGTACTCAAGGATCGTATTTCTAAGGCTTACGTTAATTTAAAAAAATTAGGCGCTAGTAAAATCACGCTGGGAGCCGTCGAATCAAGACTGGAAATATTACGCGGCAATTGGAAGAGGTACGAGGATCAGCATATCCAGCTGCTCACACAAGGCAAGGAGGATATATTAGATCTTCCATATTTTAAGGAAGATCATTTCTCCGCAGCGGAAGAGTTATTCTGCGTTGAAGAAGCTAAATTTTTGGATAAACTAAGAGAACTGGAAGGCCGCTCGGTGACCGTGCCGGTCCCGACGGGGGGGGGAGCCTCTACTTCGACCGCGACCCCTGCTACAACTTCACGGTCGCGTGCCTCGTTACCTCGTTTGCCCTTGCCTAAATTCGACGGTCGTTATGAAGCCTGGCCGGAATTTCGCGACTCATTTCGATCGTTAGTCATTCGCGACGACACGCTAGCGGACGTAGACCGCCTACATTATCTGCGGGGCTGTTTAACCGACGACGCACTGCTAGCTCTCCGGAATCTACCGACCCGAGAGGAGACTTTTGAGCGGGCTTGGATAATTCTTAAGGAACACTACGAAAACGAGAGGCTGCTCGTTAAAGCCCAGCTGAATACTATATTCAATTTGCCAACACTTACGCGCGAATCTAGTGTCGAACTCAAGAGGCTTTATTTCTCGGTCAACGATTTTGTCGAGGCCCTTGCGGCGCTAAAGCGCCCGTTTGATGGAAGTGGGGATTGGCTAGTGCACTTAATAGTGGAGCGACTGGATCCGCAATCAGTGAGGGAATGGGAAACCCTGCTAGGAGATGAGACCAACCCACCTGCCTTTCCCAAACTGAAATCATTCCTGGCTACGCGAATTCGCACCGTAACTGCACTGGAAGAGCAGAAAGCAGGGAAACGCGGAACTGATGCGCGATCTGCTAAATCAGGGGGCAGCCAAAAGACAACCCGAGTGCATCAGACGACCAAGCAGAAGCGTGCTCCGGAACAGTGCGGTCTCTGTAAAGCGAACCACTTTATATTATTCTGTGGTGAATACAAAGCCAAAACTGCTAAGGAGCGTAAAGACTTACTGGTGAACTTGAAGCTGTGCTACAACTGCTTGGGACGTCATCAAGTCGCGGACTGCCGATCGGAGCGTCGGTGTCAACGGTGCGAGCGTAAGCACCATACCTCTATACACGAGGATAATAATGCTGCTGAGCCCGCGATAGAACCAGAAGCAACTACTCATACTGCTAACGGCCAATTGAATGAGTGCCCCGCCGTCCTGCTAGCGACGGCCCGCATAAAAGTGCTGCCTTCATATGGGGAGCCCAGAGAGGTACGTGCCCTAATAGACCAAGGGAGCGAGGTGTCTTTAATTACAGAAGCATTGGCACAAGAATTGCGGCTCAGAAGGAAGCCGTCCGACATCCGTATAATCGGCATCGGAGGTCGGCCGACGTCACGAGTCCGTGGCCGAGTGCACCTCGAATTCAAGTCCCACGCTATGTCAGGAAGCTGCCATGGGACAACCGCTTTAGTGCTTCCTAGAATTACTTCCTATCGGCCACGATTGAGCGCTGATGGTAGGATGTGGGCTCACCTACGTGGAATACAGCTAGCTGACCCTGACTTCACTGGGGACGGACCTATAGACGTGCTACTAGGTGCAGACGCGTACTCACTGGTGCTGGCTGACGGCGTGCTCCGGGGCGGCTCAGGGGAGCCTATCGCGCAGAGGACCTCGCTGGGATGGATAGTGTCAGGTCCGACCTGCGAGACGAATAACAAGATTGCTACGGGAAACATAGTCTGGACCTCTCTAACAGATACGCTGGAAGGGGAACTGCTACCTTTAGTCCGGCGGTTCTGGGAGCAGGAGGAGCTGACGGTGCCCACGGCCTACACCGTGGAAGAGCACCAATGCGAAGAACACTTCGCTAGGACGCATGAACGCTTGGCCTCTGGAAGGTACATGCTGCGCCTTCCATTTCGCGGGCACTCGGAGCTGGGAGATTCACGACATGGGGCCAAAATCATGCTGGACAGGATGGAGTCACGCTTTGGGAGAGATCCTGCCATGGCCCAAGCATACCAAGGATTCATGCGTGAGTATGAAGAGCTCGAACATATGACTAAGAAAGGGGGACGAGATCTTATAGCGCCAGGTTACTACCTACCGCATCACGGCGTGTGGAAAGAGAGCAGCACCACCACCAAGCTCAGAGTGGTGTTCAATGGGTCCTACCTTACGACGAGCGGAAACTCATTGAATGATCAGCTGCTGGTGGGTCCGAGTCTGCTTCCGGATCTGCAACAGCTGCTCTTACGCTGGAGGACCCACAAGATCTGTCTGACAGCTGACATCGAGAAGATGTACAGACAGATCCTGATCCACCCCGAGGACCGACGCTTCCAGAGGATTCTGTGGAGAGAGAACGAAGAAGACGCCAGGGGTGATTATGAACTAAATACGGTCACATATGGCCTTACTTAGCCATCCGTACATTGCATCAACTGGCCCTCGACGGGCGGAGCCGATTTCCCCGAGCAGCTGAGATTCTCCTGAAAGATGTCTATATGGATGATGTCGTTACGGGCGCCAATTCAGAACAGGAGGCTCGGGAACTGCAGGAGGAATTGAAAGGTCTGTGTATGGTGGGCGGATTCAACCTCCGGAAGTGGGCTTCCAATCGCGCAGCTCTGATGGAAGCACTACCTACCGGCGATGCTATTCCGGAGGTTAAATGGCAGGACGGCGAGACTCACATGGCCCTGGGTGTCCACTGGAGCCTGGCCGACGACAGCTTCAGAGTCAGAGTACAGCCAGACTCAGCGGACGGGACCGTGACGCGGCGGCGGGTTTTATCTAAACTAGCCCGTATCTTCGACCCACTGGGCCTGGTATCCCCGGTCACCATTACTGCAAAGATTTTCATGCAATCATTATGGCTCTTAAATCTAGATTGGGACGCTCCTCTACCCGCTGCTGAAGACCAAACTTGGAGTCGCTATCTTGCAGAGCTTTCAGCCTTGAACAACATCTGCGTTCCGCGATGGCTGGGGCTACACACTTCCACGCAAACCCGGGAGCTACATGGGTTCGCCGACGCTTCCGAGAGGGCTTACGCTGCTGTCATCTACCTCCGGGTAGTGGATTCACAGGGTCAAATACGCACTCAAATCGTCAACGCTAAAACTAAGGTTGCACCATTAAAAAGGATCTCATTACCTCGATTAGAACTTTGCGCTGCTACATTGCTGAGCCGGTTAATGGTCACTACCCGCACATCTATGGAGCTGACGAGCGCGGACACGCACCTGTGGAGCGATTCGACGATAACCTTAAGCTGGATTCGGGGACACCCAGCTAGATGGAAGACGTACGTGGCCAATAGGGTGTCCGAAGTACAGCTCGCTCTACCCGAAGCGCGATGGCATCACGTCTCGGGGCAGGAGAATCCCGCTGACTGCGCCTCAAGAGGGCTTCCACCAAGTCAATTGCCAGACTTCTCGCTGTGGTGGAATGGACCCCACTGGTTAAACGACCCGTCTGGCTGGGACAAGGGAGAGACGCTGCCGGAGCCGATCACTGACCTGGAGGCGAGGACTACAGGGAACGTGACGGCCTTGGGTGACACGGCGCTGGGAGAGTACATACTGCACCGGTATTCATCCATTCATTCTCTCCTCAGGCTAACCGCTTGGTGTCTTCGATGGCGCCGCCCAGGCCAATCTACAACAGACAGAGGGTCTCAGCTGGCAACAGCCGAGCTGGTCGCTGCACGCTATCGCTGGATTGCCATTATCCAACAACAAGAGTTTGCAGAAGATATACAGCGGTTGCGGAATAAGCAACCTCTTCCTAAGCGCAGCAAGCTGCTGCGTCTCACGCCATACTTGGACGACATGGAAATAATGCGAGTCGGAGGAAGGCTGCGACACTCCCCACTGCCGACTCCGGAAAAGCATCCGATCATACTGCCAAAGGAGCGTCATTTCACTGGTTTGATCATTGATGAAGCACATCGACGAACGTTACACGGTGGTACGCAACTTACGTTGGCCATGCTACGCCAGCGTTTCTGGATTCTCCAAGGGCGACAGAGAGTCAAGGCGCATATCCATCGCTGTCTGCCTTGTGTTCGCTGGAAGGCTACGCCTGGACAGCAACTCATGGCCGATCTTCCCGCTGCCAGATTCAACGCCGGAAGACCATTCCTGCAAGTCGGACTAGACTACCCTGGGCCCTTCCTTCTACTAGCATCAAGGGGGAGAGGGCAACGATGCTATAAAGGCTATATTGCCATTTTCCAATGCCTAGTCACCCGCGCCTTACATCTGGAAATGGTTTCCGATTACAGCACCGAGGCATTTCTGGCTGCATTACGTCAGTTTATTGCTCGACGAGGACGCTGCACAACGATCCACAGTGACCAAGGCACAAATTTCATAGGAGCGGCAAGGGAGCTCCGCAACTTGCTACCTGAACTGACCAAAGAGAGTGGGGGATTGAAGAGTCATCTGCTGAAGGACGGCATCACCTGGAAGTGCAACCCCCCTTCTGCACCTCACTTTGGCGGTACCTGGGAGTCGGCCGTCAAGGCTGTGAAACATCATCTCCGAAGGGTCATCGGAGAACAGCGGCTCACCTTCGAGGAATGGACGACGCTGCTAGTCCAGATCGAGGCGTGCCTCAACTCGAGACCACTACAGCCTTTGAACGACGACCCCGACGACTTATCTGCTCTAACTCCTGGTCATTTTCTTATAGGAGACGCTTTAGTATCTGTTAGAAAGTATTATACGGATCGGTCCGAGGATTGAGAAGTGAATAAGCAGCACTAGCACAAGCGACCGTTATGTGACGAATAAGTTAGAATTAGACACCCACACGCAACTGATAGGTAAGTATTTCTCAAGAATTGTCCAGGCAGCACAGAGTGATCGTTTTATTTATAAGAACCGATGCGCTAGAAACGAGTCGACGGTCCAATAGGATGTATTTAAGCGTTTCTGTTTAGATGACCGTTAGAAGTCGAATATGTGTACAAGGTTACAGGCAATAAACGATACAGTTTCTACAAGCACTTAATTTACGTATGTAATAAACCAATAATCCTTACACAATTAACTTTAACCATTGAACTCGCGAAGTAACGTCAAAAGTCAGTCTATTGCGCGAAGCAGAATCGCAAGGCACGATTGCGAAAAAGAGTCGAACGCAAGTTAGTAAAGGTAAGCGGCAAGGATAATATGCCTCGTTAAGTCGGCGCGAACAGGGAGACTTGTCGAGATCACGGTTGATTGCTCCGAAGGAAGAGCTGCCCCCTTTCCATCGACCGCGAGTCGATGGAAGGGGAAGTGATCAACGCTCCACATGAGCGAGCGGGCCGTTACCACCTGTCTAATTAGGGAAGATCGTTTGGAGATGGCGTGATCTGTACGATTTTCTGTACAGTATCCGTTCCTGATCCGCCAGTCGAAGGCGTCCCGATGAATCGGCTTTCACGGTGGCACCTGCTTCAACAAATGAGGCTACACTTCTGGCAAAGATGGACGACGGAGTATCTACAGATGCTGCAGGCTCGCAATAAATGGACTCACCAGCATAAGCAGCCAAGGGTCAACGATATGTGCTTGCAACGGTCCGAACTGCAATCACCCGCCAAGTGGCCACTAGCACGAGTCACGAAACTGCATCCCGGACCAGACGGCCTAACTAGGGTCGTCACCGTAAAAACCGAGCGATCCGAATTATTGCGTCCGATTGTAAAACTTATATATCTTCCCTTTGTTCAAGACGGAACCGATTCTTCAGACTAATGAGCTTCCTGGTCGGCCTTCGCATGAGGGAGAGGCGCCACCGTGTTGCTGCCCGATCGTGCCATACTTCTCCGCCAATCAGCTACTCAATCGCCAACCGGATCATTCATCGTTGGATGAAGGCGGGCGGGAAATGTACAGGAAACCGACAGCTTAACGCCATCTGCTGGGCGCGAGTCCCAAATTCTGCAGGCATAGCGCTGGTTTGCCTACTCACTCATGCGAAGCGTCGATCACGGCCCCTTCCATCGATCCCATATCGATGGAAGGGGGAGAGAGAGCGCTTCCCGGAAATCGCGAGAAGATTCCTCGATCACTCTCTCCGTGGATTCTAGGATCGCAAGTACTTTCGGTTTGCTGCATGGCCGCTTTTGCTTAATTCGCTTGTCGCTAGAATTTTCGCTGCCGATTGCTTGTTCGCGGGAGTGCTTAATTGCTTATAGGTTGCTTGCTTATTCGCTAAGACTGCTTAATTGCTTAATTGCTAATGGTTCAGTGCTATACGTAAAAGAAACCCAGTAATAATTAGATTTAATAATACATTTATTATACTTATAACTATAAACTAAGACAAAGTGTAAACTGAATAAAGTAACGTAAGCTTAATTGTGGTATTACGCGCGCCTATCGATCCGAACGGTCTGTATCCTGCAAAACTCTCTAAACACATATATTTAGTTAATTAATAAGATTGTTTTTTAGTTTTGTTATATATAAACAATCTGTGGGATAAACTATGGATTTATTTTATTATCAGTGTGTTGTTGTTTTGTATTTGTGATTTTAAAATTAAGTTTCATTAAAGATAATTTAAAAAATAATATGTATGAATAAGTTATGTATAGATATAATGATAGAATTAGTAGTTAAGATTTGTAAAAAATTATTTTTAATGTAAATGAATCTAAGGAATTCGGCAAATTAAATATTCACCTGTTTATGAAAAACATGTCTTTTTGTTTAATAATTTAAAGTCTGCTCTGCCCAATGAATTATTTTAAATGGCTGCAGTATATTGACTGTACTGTAACGTCCGATTGCCAGGGACAACTGATCGTTACTGGTTCTCGAGAGGAGAGCGGCGTCCTCGTCCCTCGAGTATAGGATAGGTGGGGTTTCGTTATTACAGAGTAAAGGAGTAAAATCCAACTTAAACTTTAACAATGGCTTGTTTATTCAACAAATAATTATACTTTAAGGTAACAAATTATATTAACTACAGCTATGATTACAATGTTTTTTGGTTTTTTATATTTTATGTATCTATCTATCTATATATATATGTCGTATTATGTACAAGATATGTATGTGTTGCAGTGTACAGTAGGGTGGTTACAAGGCATAGGGGGAAATTTTTTTTTCGTCGTATCTTCGACGGGAACCCCTAAAAAGTTGCCAATGGGTAAAAAAATGAGATTCTGAAAGTTACAGCTCGATCGGATAACGTTAAGACCTGCCTCATCAGCCCTAAAGTATTAAAAAACAGCTATTTTTCTAAAAAAATTGGAGTTCTTCCGCTATAACATTAGAACGGTTTATCCTAGGAACTTGTTTTTTTTTAGTTTTGTAGAGCATGTTCCTGGCTACAATTTTTATTAGTACAACTTGCTTGACAAACGTACAGATCGGAAGATATTTGGTTTTTTCGAGGACTGGACCCGGAAAATCGACTTTTTCAAGAATCTGTAAAAATTCGCTTAAGTTGGTAATTTTTTTTTAATATGTTTCTACTATTTTTTAGTTATATAGCATCAAAGAGTTCAAGTAAGATACTTTTAAAAAATAGATTTTCAACCACGTAGGTGAAAGGAAGGAGTGGGTTAGAGGGGGGGGGGGGAGAAAAAAGAAAATATTGTCATGCGAATCAATTATGTATTATAATTAAACCATAGTGAATTTATAACATGAAACTTAGTTATTATACACACATATATACATATTAATATAATAATATATAAATTAATAATAATTGGTAAATAAGTCGAATTGGCAGCTTTGTTAGATTGAGTAATTAGAATCAAGCAGGTGGTAGAGGTTTTGAAAGGGTAGATTTCAATGCGTCGGGGAATAATTTTCTACATTCAGCAACTACTTGCAAAACATACTGCTTTTGCTCTTCATCGTTTGTGATGGTCGCATTGTAGTCTTGCATTAATTTGACACCCCTTTCGGCTGTGTCATTTACAACCCTAAAACGTTTCACAATTCCCTGTACTTTGAAAAAATCTGGGTCTTGATTCCAAACATCCGGATCGGAATGTAAGAAATCAGTAGAAATATTGAACCTTTTGAAGAAGTTGAATGTTGTTTGTGTAATAAAGTAATCGACTTCTTCGTCCAGAAAAGAATGAGAAAAATCTTGTCTTTCTGCCTGGAACTTACACCACTTGTAGCTGTAGAGGACGAAGTCGATGGTTCTGAATCCATTATTATTTACAGCTTTGGAAAACAAGAAATGGAATCTAGTCACACACACACACACACACGAAATATTTGTCTCTTCTCTCGGGGTCGTCAGGCCTTATTAACTCCGTGGTACGCGGTGCCAGTGGCTTTATCACTCGCTGGGTGATTACAAAATAAATGATTGTCTGTTTCACCACACACAACTCGCTGATTAACAAATCACCCGATTATACAGAAGAAGGTAAACGGTTCACGCTAAACTTCATGACACGGTACCTCAGAGGGCTTGTTCAAGAGTGAGAAGCCGTGTCACCTTCGAAGAGCTATTTATACAGCCTTCGCAGGGGATCCCATCCCTGAAGCACCGCCGAAAACACGCGGGAAAAATCGGCGTGAAAATGAATGGACAGCGGAAGATATCCACTTCCGCACGCCAAAAAATACTGACCTGGGCGAGTCTGGCTGCCGGATGGGTAACGCGACCATAGCCTGACTCTTCCAGGCCCATGGGGAAAACCCGATAGTACCTGCGCCTAACGGATAACACTACCTAAAACATGGAGGCATGCTAGCGACGAAGCCGCTACACGCCAAATTAATTATAAATGATTGATTTGAATCGTGGCGAAAAGTAAACTCGTTGGGCTGACGGTTGACCAGACGAAGTGTATGAGGTCTATGTCATGAACGTTTGACTAGACCAGGTGATGTTGTCTGAACGATGAATGTATCAAAAGACCACCCTTGCTTGAAGAGCGCTGATTGAATTCTGATCTTTGTCCACCTCTTTGACGTCGAAGGTAGACAAGACATCAGAATTGTGGGGGATGCCAAAATTGTTGATTAGCTAGCTTCTCCTCGAAGGGGAGGAACCTTTCCTCTGCGATTTCGGCAGTGGAGGAGGAACCCTCTCCTTCTTGGTGATGTCAGCGGAGAAGAACCGGACATCTGGCTACCAAACGTAAGATCCACCAAAGCGTCTTGCCGGGGTCGTGGTTTATAACAGTATTGTCCCGCGAGTCAGCGGTAGAGGACGGTACATATCGGTCCCAAGTCACCGGGTAGCAGGTACCACCCGCTGACAGAGCAATCAACGGATTATTACGGAGCGAAGGTCGAAATCCAAGAAAAAAACGGCACTGTGTCGAATGCCCCCTATTCGATATATGGCACAAATATTTTCCAGTGAACGCTTCGGAAATAAGCACTGCCCGATCGTAAACGAATAAAAATGAATTTCGCTTCGAAAACTTTGAAATTGCCGACTGTAAACGAAAATGACGTTTCGCTTCGTTTCGAGCCCGCTTTTGTCCCGTAAGATGGAATAAGAAATATAATATTTAAAAACTTATACTGAAACATTACTTTGATGTGTTTGAATGCAAAGAATTCAACAAGCAACAAAAGTATGGGTAAAAAGTAATTTTATCACGTTTATAGCGAATTTTTACAGATTCTTGAAAAAGTCGATTTTCCGGGTCTAGTCCTCGAAAAAGCCAAATATCTTCCGATCTGTACGTTTGTCAAGCAAGTTGTAACAATAAAAATTGTAGCCAGGAACATGCTCTACAAAACTAAAAAAAAAACAAGTTCCTAGGATAAACCGTGCTAATGTTATAGCGGAAAAACTCCCATTTTTTTAGAAAAATAGCTGTTTTTTAATACTTTAGGGCTGATGAGGCAGGTCTTAACGTTATCCGATCGAGCTGTAACTTTCAGAATCTCATTTTTTTACCCATTGGCAACTTTTTAGGGGTTCCCGTCGAAGAAATTCGGACATCGATTTCTTGTAACCACCCTAGTGTACAGCCACTACCGTCTCCGGAGCGAGCTAATACTCTTGGCAACGTCTGCAGTAAGAACAGCCGCTACCGTTTCCGGAGCGAGCTAGTTACCCGTGGCAGAGTTTGAGCTCTATACTCTTATGACCTTGCTTTTACCAAGTGCACCAGCCGCTACCGTCTCCGGAGCGAGCTAAATCTTACTGGCCAGACCTTAGCTACCTCTACGCTTGTGCACTCGCAAGCAGAGTTTTGACTGAACTACTGTGCTACGTACACCTCCTTTTATACCATAGTTTTGGCGGATTAGCGCACGCGCAGTGGTTTTCTCGCTTATTAACTTATATTTTAACTTATATTCTTAACAACGCTTATAATCAATTATTCCTAGTGTGTTTCGTAATATTCGTCTTTTTACATTCGCTTAAATTATAATTTTGTATGTAATATTATGTACAGTGATTCTACGCGTGTCATAATGTATCGCTGTTTTACCGACTGTCGGTAACAGCGGGTTTGAGTCCGCGTGGGACGTTACAGTACAAAGGTAGCATAATAATTAGTCTTTTTATTGAAGGCTTGCATGAATGAGTTGATGAGATATTTTCTGTCTCTGTTTTAATATACTAATTTAAATTTTAAGTAAAAATGCTTAAATTTTTATATGGGACGAGAAGACCCTATAGAATTTTATACCTTATTTTAATAACACTTAGATGAATTAAGATAAGTTATTTTGTTGGGAGGATATTTAAATTAATTAAACTTTAAAATTTTTTAACCAATTATTTTTTACTAAAAAGATAGTTTATTAAAAATTGTTAGATTAAATTACCTTCGGGACAAGAGCGTAATATCTTTGGAAATACCATATTTATAAAGATGATTGCGACCTCGATGTTGAATTAAGGTGTAATTTAAATGCATTAGTTTAAATTTTAAGTCTGTTCGACTTTTAGTATCTTACATGATTTGAGTTCAGATCGGTGTGAGCCGGATCGGTTTCTATCTATATTTATTTAATATATTTTTGTACGAGAGGACTTAATTTATGAATTAGTTTTTAATTTTATATTAAGATTATAGGTGAGAAACTTCCTTGGCAGAATAGTGCGTTAAATTTAGAATTTGAAATATGTATAGATAAATATAGGTAGTAATTTATACACTAATTACTTACTTAGTATTGAATATAATTTATGTGATTATATTGATTTTGTTGATAATAATTGGTATGTCTTATTTAACTTTATTTGAACGTAAATTTTTAGGGTATATTCAAGATCGGAAGGGTCCTAATAAAGTGGGATTTCTAGGATTTTTACAGCCTTTTAGAGATGCAATTAAATTATTAAATAAGGAATTTTTTTATATTGATAAGATAAATTTATATTTATATTATTTTAGAGTTGTAATGATTTTATTGTTGGCTATGACGTTATGATTAATTTATCCTTTTTATTTAAATGGGTGTTCAATAAAATTTGGACTTTTATACTTATTAACCGGTTAACTGGCACGGTCCTTTTCACTATTCGGGCCCAAACTGGTACCATCGAATAATTAAGTGAATCACACAAAATTTGGTATACAGGGGTTTGTTGAGTCGCTGAACCGATTCCGGGGGTAATTTTTTTCATCTGACACCCCCAACCCCTAAAAATATAGAATTTAGGGGTGAGTTTGTCAATTCTTTACTAAACCTTTTTTTATTTGTGAAGTTTTCTTGTCTATAATTCGATTGCAGCAGTTACTTTTTTCAATGCCACCCCCAACCCCTGAAAAATAAGGGTTTAGGGGTTTAATTTTTTAGTTTTTTTATTTTCTACGAAAAAGTTTCGAATAATTTTATACCTGAATTCTTCATCCATAAATTCCACCGCAAGTGCTTTTTTTTGATCGGCGATCCCAAAAACCCCTATATACAATTTTTCTATATCCTGATAGTATTTCAATATTTGGCGGCCATTTTGGTTCGCCATTTTGAATCTGCCATATTGAATTTTACAATTCCAATGCCAAATTCAGATTCAGCGACTCCAAAAACCCCTATATACAATTTTTCTATATCCCGATAGTATTTTAATATTTGTCAGCCAATTTGGTTCGGCCATTTTGAGTCTGCCATATTGAATTTTACAATTCCGATGCGAAATTCAGATTCAGCGACCCCAAAAACCATTACATACCAAGTTTCATTCAAATCGATTGAAAAACAAAAAAGTTATTCCATTTGATCATATATGATACATTGCCAGAATTGGCCAGATTTTTGTTTGATCATATATGATACATTGCCAGTTAACCGGTTAAGTGCTTTAAGAATCGGAATGTATCCTATGATGATTGGGGGGTGAGCTTCAAATTCAAATTATTCAATATTAGGGGCGATTCGATCAATTGCACAGTCTGTTTCTTACGAGGTAAGACTCTTTTTAATGATATTTACTGTTATTTTGTTAATTGAAAGATATTCATTAGATGAGTTACATAAATATCAACAATCTATTAAATTTATCTTAATTTTAATACCAATTTATTTAGTATTTTTAATTAGTTTATTAATAGAATTAAATCGAACTCCTTTTGATTTAGTAGAGGGTGAGTCTGAATTGGTATCTGGGTTTAATACTGAATATTTTAGAAGAGGATTTGTATTAATTTTTATGGCTGAATATTTAAGAATTATTTATATAAGATTTTTAATTTCATTCTTATTTGCGGTTTTTTGTTTATCTTCAATTAAATTTATAATTATTTGATTATCTCATATTATTTTTATTGTTTGAATTCGAGGCGTTCTACCTCGGATTCGATATGAGTTAATATATTTATGTTGAAAAAAGTTTCTTTCTTTTGCTCTAATTTATTTAGTTTTTATTTTTGGTATAAAGTTAGTTATTCAAATACTTATTTAAGAAATACTTAATAGAAAATATTAATTCTATTTTATATTTTCAAAATATATGTCTAATCAGACTCATTAACTAGATTTTAAAAATTAATTTGTCTCAATATTTATTTAGGTAGGGTTAATAAGAAAGTAGGAGAAGTATAATGTTGTAAAGATTTGACTTAATTCTTTGTAAGGATATTCAATATGTTTACCACCTGATCAGGTTAGTAGAATAAATAGAGAAACAAATCTTCAGAATATAAATTGATTTGTAGGGTAGAATTTTCTTGATATAATATGATAAGTTTTAGAAAATGGGAGAACTATTAAAATTAAAATTGATATAACTAATCCAATAACTCCACCTAATTTATTTGGGATTGCTCGTAAAATTGAGTAGGCAAATAGGAAGTATCATTCAGGTTTGATGTGTACGGGGGTTGATATTGAATTTGCATAAATGAAATTATCTGGGTCTCCTAGAATATACGGATATTGCATAATAATTAAAAAATGCAATATAATAATTAAAATAAATCCTAAGATGTCTTTAATTGTAAAGTATAAGTGAAATGGAATTTTGTATTTATTTCTATTTGTTCCTAGTGGATTATTTGAACCTTTTAAGTGTAAAAAGAATAAATGTATAATGACTAATACTATGATAATTAGAGGAAGAATGAAATGAAATGAATAAAATCGGTTTAAAGTAGCATTATCAATAGAGAATCCCCCCCAAATTCATTCAACTATTATTTGTCCAATATATGGAATAGCTGATAATAATTTTGTAATAACTGTTGCTCCTCAAAAAGATATCTGACCTCATGGTAAGACATATCCAAGGAATGCTGTAGCTATTGATATTAATATAATAACAACACTTATAATTCATACTGGAGTTGATTTGAAAGAGTGATAATAAATTCCTCGCCCTACGTGTAAATATATAGCAATAAAATATAAGGATGCCCCATTTATATGAGTTAAACGGATTATTCATCCTAAGTTTACATCCTTTATAATATGAATAATTCTTTCAAAGGCTATGTTGACATTTGGGCAGTAATGAAAGCAAAGAAAGATATTAGAGATAATTTGAATTATTAAATATACTCCAAGCATTGAACCAAAATTTCATCAAGAGTTCATATTTACTGGAGAGGGCAGATTAATTAGGGAGTTATTTGTAATTTTTAAGGTTGGATTATGTTTAATAATTCTAATAAATTTAGATTTTTTCATAGGTAATTTTTCGTAATGGAGAATTTACTCCTTTACTCTGTAATAACGAAACCCCACCTATCCTATACTCGAGGGGACGCACAGTGGGCCGGATTCACTTATTTGACGCCATTTTAGTGTTTTTTTCAAGATATCGGAATGAAATTGACACCAAAAAATAGGATAAAATTTTTCCTATCTAATGATATATAATTTAATATTTTTGACATTTATTTATTTATTTATTTTTCATTCTTTTTAACTTAATTGTGAAATTTTTTTTTTAAAACTATTCATTTGGTACTTTATTTAATGCCCTTTTCAGTGGTTTAAATCGAATGTTCGCAAAACTTTTCGTTTCCAAGTTATAAGGAAAAGTCGAAAAATAAAGGAATGCAGCCAAATATCGTTTTGTTTAAATTGAAGGTCAATTTTTTGCGCTAAACATCATCTTTTATTAGTAATTAATGTAAACAATTTATTAAAAAATAATTCTGAAAACAGTCAGTAAAATTGCGACATTTCTTAAAATTGACAAGGAATATCTTTCAAGTCCCAACGAGTCCCGTATTTTTACAAGGGGGAATCTTTTCAGTGCACCTTCCTCTACACAATCACGCAAGAATCACTTCCACCTTCGTCCGGTTTCGAGAAATATTTCGGTATGAACTCACCAGCGTCGCGTCCTTTTCTTCACGTTCATGCGTTGCATCCTTCTTCGAAGGAATTGTTTAGATTATCGGCACTTGAAGTGTTTATGCTATGATGTAGATAAGCCTTCGACTTGGTCCTGTATTTTCCATTTCCAATCAGTTGAAACTGAACCAGCAGAGACTGCACAGTGACGTTTTCAAACCATTTCCAACAGATTTGAAAGTTGCATTCTAATTTTTATAAGTTTTTATCACTTTAAATTTTATTTTGTTCAGTTTGTGTTTAATATATTATATATGTGTATATATCTTAGTGTGTTTAGTGTATATTAATGCGTTAGTGTATAGTACATATATGTATAAGTTGCATTCTAATTTTTATAAGTTTTTATCACTTTAAATTTTATTTTGTTCAGTTTGTGTTTAATATATTATATATGTGTATATATCTTAGTGAGTGCACAAAATAAAATTTAAAGTGATAAAAACTTATAAAAATTAGACTGCAACTTTCAAATCTGTTGGAAATGGTTTGAAAACGTCACTGTGCAGTCTCTGCTGGTTCAGTTTCAACTGATTGGAAATGGAAAATACAGGACCAAGTCGAAGGCTTATCTACATCATAGCATAAACACTTCAAGTGCCGATAATCTAAACAATTCCTTCGAAGAAGGATGCAACGCATGAACGTGAAGAAAAGGACGCGACGCTGGTGAGTTCAAACCGAAATATTTCTCGAAACCGGACGAAGGTGGAAGTGATTCTTGCGTGATTGTGTAGAGGAAGGTGCACTGAAAAGATTCCCCCTTGTAAAAATACGGGACTCGTTGGGACTTGAAAGATATTCCTTGTCAATTTTAAGAAATGTCGCAATTTTACTGACTGTTTTCAGAATTATTTTTTAATAAATTGTTTACATTAATTACTAATAAAAGATGATGTTTAGCGCAAAAAATTGACCTTCAATTTAAACAAAACGATATTTGGCTGCATTCCTTTATTTTTCGACTTTTCCTTATAACTTGGAAACGAAAAGTTTTGCGAACATTCGATTTAAACCACTGAAAAGGGCATTAAATAAAGTACCAAATGAATAGTTTTAAAAAAAAAAATTTCACAATTAAGTTAAAAAAAATGAAAAATAAATAAATAAATAAATGTCAAAAATATTAAATTATACATCATTAGATAGGAAAAATTTTATCCTATTTTTTGGTATCAATTTCATTCCGATATCTTGAAAAAAACACCAAAATGGCGTCAAATAAGTGAATCCGGCCCACTGTGGGACGCCGCTCTCCTCTCGAGAACCAGTAACGCTCAGTTGTCCCTGGCAATCGGACGTTACATATGTATATATGTATATATGTATATATGTATATATGTATATATGTATATATGTATATATGTATATATGTATATATGTATATATGTATATATGTATATGTGTGTATAGTAGTTATAAGTGGGAGCGCACCCTTAATTTCACCAAGGGGGTTGATGTGGCGGCACGTGCAACGAGCACGCCGTCTCATTACGACCAGGCGTTTAGTCTGGCCTTCGGCGACATCGGCGATATCGGCGACGCATCGAATTTCGGCGCCGATGCGTCGCGCTACGATTGCAACTTAAGGGTTCTCGGAAAGCGGCGAGGACCGTCGTCGATACGTTATTGTATAAACATCCTGTATGGCGCGAGAGACGACGGTCCCCAAAAGATCCGCGCCGAGAACCCACAAAGGCAGTCGAGACTGAACTAGAGAACGGTACGGACGACACCGTTGCCTGTTCGACGTCAGTAATAAACTCCACAATTATTACGACTAAACCTGAAGTCATTCACTTTCCCGTCACCCACAATGTGATGTTTGTTACTCTTAGGTTGTTCCGAGAGTGCCATCTATTGCGCAGTTGTACACCGTTCATGTACGGCATATGGATACGGTAAGATGCACATGAATAATACTACGTCTACTAAAGTTTTGTCATTCATATTTCTTGTGATTTTGAAAAGATGTATATGGTAGCATTTTCAAACAGATTCGTAATTTTTACATCCCACTCGAAAAATAAAATATTAACGAATGTAATGACAGACACGCCCCCCCCCCCCGCTCCGCGCGCAAGTTTCGATAGATATGCCGTTGCTGAAGTAGTATATGTATATCTCACAAATAGCACTTTCGACGATAATATAGTTACTAATTTAGTAGAGCAAAGTTTCAGTTCACATACTGAAATCTATATATGTATATTAAATCAGTAGGTATATTATCGCCAGACCATCCCTTTAAGACACGGACGCGTCCCAACAGCAACATTAAGCTACGTGGAATCATAGCAAAACTGAACCGTTAGCTGGATACATGTGCCACAGTAAAAGCGTGATGCAGTCAATGTATGCATTTTCGTACGATTAGATGTTAGGTTATATGCATCTTGGCTCCATATCAAAACGACACAGTACAATTATACACATACAATGTAGGACACATCAGAATAGTGCACAGCAAACAGTGCACATACAATTTAGAACACACGCGATTTATAGTGCACATACAATTTAGGACACATGCGATTTAGGACACATACAATTTAGGACACATGCGATTTAGGACACATCAGGATAGTGCACAGCAAGATTTTACACACATGATGGTACACAGAAAATAGTGCACATGCAATTTAGAACACATGCGATTTATAGTGCACACACAATTTAGGACACATGCGATTTAGGACACATACAATTTAGGACACGTGCGATTTAGGACACATCAGGATAGTGCACAGCAAGATTTTCCTCACAAGATAGTACACAGAAAATAGTGCACATGCAATTTAGAACACATGCGATTTAGGACACATACAATTTGGAACACATGAAATATTTTAATTAATTGTAGTTATAATTTGGCCCAGTTTTAATTTGCCACACGATAAGGTTTCGTACAGTAGTGTGGCATGCAAGATGGCGCGTATGCAATTAAGCCTGCAGTATATTTAAAATTCGGCGCGCGTACACATTGATAGACAGCAAAACAGCATACACACATACTTCGAAACACATTTAAATGTTACAAACTGTTTGGGATTGGCCCAAACGGCCACAGGCCAAGCCGGCGCGGATTGCTGGTATATTACCTCTTAAAGGGAACTACTTTGCACATGGTTCAGTTTTTGATTTAGTAAAGGGCGGTACCAGTATAAGATATGTTATATGAGCATTATAAAAAAAAACAAACACGAATTCACACCGAGATGTACTATTTGTTTTTCCTCATCAGACGGGAAAGAAAATTCGGGAAAAAGAACTTTAGTAATAAGCTTTTCTCTATTCCGGTATTCTATGTGCAGATGTAAATCCTGAACCGGCAGATATAGTCCCTGAACCGGCAGATATAGTCTCTGAACTGGCAGATATAGTCCCTGAATCGGCAGATATAGTCCCTGAATCGGCAGAAGAAGTATCTGTGCAGAGACGCTACCCTGTAAGCGGCCAAAAACAACGAGCTGCACAGCCACTGCGACGAGGTCGTCTAAGATGTCGCGGTCGTGCGCGGTCTTCACCTAATGCCGAAGACCAATCGACAGCCCGTGCGGTAGAGCCCGCAGGACCAGAGCGCCGACAAAATATAAGATTTGAGCGAGGAGATCGCAACAGTCGAGGTTGGTATGAAAGTGTTTCATACAGACAATTAACAGCAATCGATTCCGGCTTATTTGAGATGTATAAAATTGTTTATGCAAATTTCAAATGATTCAAACGAATACTAAAACTACTCGCGCAACGTCGTAATACCAACGCTTACTCCACTCACGTTACGGATATTGTAAAGTATCACATGTCTTTTTCGCCTCCCAGCATATTTTACATTAGTCCGGCAAGTGCAAAATGTATATCGCGATACAATTGAAAAGATTCTTATTAAATTTTAAACTGACCACAATTAGGTGGTGCGTCCGAAGGAAGGACTACTGTCCATCGCCGCAGTGGCGATAGTGACGGCGGTGTTGCTGCCGATCATCGGACCAGCTCTGATCCGATGCCCAGCACCTCGACCGGCGTTATGGAAAGTATGTAATTGCAATTATCGTTGATTGTATTGCATCTTATTCCTGATGCAGTTGGAAGTACATAAAACACGCACAGAATCTCACTTGTCTACCTGAATAAGAATGATAATTATAGCATTTTAAAGGCTACGAACATAAGGAGAATTTGAATAATTACATTTTATCATTAATATAAATGCGTGCGTTATAAAATTTAATTGGCGTATTTCCCACCAAAATTGTTTAACATACATGTCTTGTTACACCTTCTAACTGAAATATTAGTGGAAATGAGAATACGTTGTAAAAAATGAGCTCCCTGCGCCCATCGCGTCATCTCTCTCACAAGCTGCCGACAACTTTAGAAAACTTGTTTTGTTCATCTTTTTATACTGTACTTATAGAGACAAATTCCTTCGAAGGCGTACCTTTCGCTTTATATTTACTAGCTTCCCTAGTTTCTTCGATTTCAATTCAAATTTAATACTTACCATTTGTTTCGCAGATTACGGCAACCGACCAGGAGGCGGGGGTGTGTGTTGCGTGTGCCTATGTGTACAGGCGACACACGTATTTATTCCATGCGGGCATTTATGCGTATGCGCAGAATGCCTAAAAAAATTAAAGCGGACAAGGTACCCCGTTTGTCGTGCGCGCTACGATATGGTTGTGAAAACGATCTCAACTTAATTTCAGGTATGCAGCTTACAATACTTACTCATGCGTATGTCCAGAACTGAATAGTTACTATAATATGGTATAACATTGCACGGAATAATTTCAAACCATATAGCACTTTGAATGCTAATGGAATAGGCCTACTGGGGACACCACTTAAAAAAAAAACGCATCGACGATAGTACCTCTAGGGTGATGTGGAAATCTATTTTATTCATGTGTAATACACACTGCCCGTTTGTTTTTGCTCATATAATTTCTATTTACACGTCCCAGAACTTCAAGCGTCTTCCGTCACCATGAGCAGGGTACATTCGTGACCACTCCGCCATCGCTTTAGGCTAGTTATACATATAGCAACAATATTAATATTAAACTGTTGCTTCGAAGCAAAAATGACGAATATTAGTTAATAAATGATTATTCCTTATGGTGGATTATTCCATGATATTGCGTGCGAATCTATGACCACGCTATGGCCACCAGGGTCAGGGGAGCAGCACTAGACTATGCTTGCGAATCTATAGCGGAAAGATGAAACTGTTCACAAGCCCGACGTAAGTCATAATTTATTAAATAAATGCTTTTAATTCATATTGCTCCTTTTCCATGTTGCTACTTTCCGAATTGTTTATTACCAAACTGTGATCATTGTTTGTGTTACGGACTCGACGCGTCGAAGACCGAACGGTCGAGAATTAGGTTTAGGTTGAGACGTAAATTAGCGTATAAGATAGTCGTTAAGTATAGCCGTTAAGTTTAATCTAAGGTCACAAACACTGTATATCTACAAGACGTTTGCACAATATATTACAAGTAGTTCTAATTAAGCTAATCACAGACACTGTACTTATTTAATATAACGCGAGAGTACGCGAGATACCGCGATTGAATCGAACAGTTAGAATTCGAATTCGCTGGGACGTTCCAGAGGAGCACGAGTATGCGAGTTAAAAGTTACTTGTTGACACGTGCACGTTTCGCAGAAGAAGAAGTGATCGCGGTGATGGATCGACCGTTTCGCCGAACTCTGTGACGTCAGCACCCCACCCAACAGCTGGTCGTCCCAAGTCGGACGAAGACGTCACCCGGGGCGGAACAAAGCCTGTCATTCGATGAAGTGCGACAGCTGCCTAATTAGCTGAGGTGCGCGTCAACAGATGGCCCGACCGATCTCATCACCGCGATCGAGCATATCGCGACTTAGTCGCGTCGGCTTTTGAACCGCGGCGCGGAGTCGACAGCGAATCCGCGCCGGCTTGGCCTGTGGCCGTTTGGGCCAATCCCAAACAGTTTGTAACATTTAAATGTGTTTCGAAGTATGTGTGTATGCTGTTTTGCTGTCTATCAATGTGTACGCGCGCCGAATTTTAAATATACTGCAGGCTTAATTGCATACGCGCCATCTTGCATGCCACACTACTGTACGAAACCTTATCGTGTGGCAAATTAAAAATGCGCCAAATTATAACTACAATTAATTAAAATATTTCATGTGTTCCAAATTGTATGTGTCCTAAATCGCATGTGTCCTAAATTGTATGTGTCCTAAATCGCATGTGTCCTAAATTGTGTGTGCACTATAAATCGCATGTGTTCTAAATTGCATGTGCACTATTTTCTGTGTACCATCATGTGTGTAAAATCTTGCTGTGCACTATCCTGATGTGTCCTAAATCGCATGTGTCCTAAATTGTATGTGTCCTAAATCGCATGTGTCCTAAATTGTATGTGCACTATAAATCGCATGTGTTCTAAATTGTATGTGCACTGTTTGCTGTGCACTATTCTGATGTGTCCTACATTGCATGTGTATAATTGTACTGTGTCGTTTTGATATGGAGCCAAGATGCATATAACCTAACATCTAATCGTACGAAAATGCATACATTAACTGCATCACGCTTTTACTGTGGCACATGTATCCAGCTAACGCTTCAGTTTTGCTATGATTCCACGTTGGCAGTCCTCCTGAGTAGGCGCCATCTCGTATCCATTAGTTGAACTAAATTTGTCACGTGACTTGCTCTGTTTATCGCCAATATGGCGGAACTCGTATTTAGGAATGCAGTCACGGGGATACGTTTTTCGTCCTTATATGAGCACATTTTGGGCTGGGTGAGGTCTCATTCGAAAGAGGAAGGCTCGATACAGCGCGCTTTGGTCATCGTTTGAGGCACAAAGCTCTTTTTTTTTACGACTTTTGCTGTACTTTCGACACTCATATTATTAGATATTAAGAGCGCGCTGCACTGAACCTTCCTCTTTCGAATGAGACCTCACCCAGCCCAAAATATGCTCATATAAGGACGAAAAACGAATTCTATAAAACCCATATTTCGGGTCAGATTCTGTCGATTACAGAGCGCTGCATTACCCCGTGTCTACCCCCTTAACTGTTGATGGAATACGTTTGCCATATGTTCTCGTTGGAGATGAAGCATTCCAGTTGACGAATTATCTTCTTCGGCCATACCCTGGAAGAGGAGGTCTGATCAAAGATAGAAGTATATTCAATTACCGTCTCAGGCGAGCTCGAAGGGTAGTGGAAAATGCTTTTGGGATATTGCTCAGCCAGTGGCGAATTTTGAAAAAACCTATAGAGGCTCATGTTGACAACGCAGTGAAAATTGTGCAAGCCATAACATGTCTCCATAATTGGGTTCGAAAACGCAATAACGAATGCATGTACGTAACATCAGACATTGTTGATCGTTCTGATCCTGATGGCTTCACTCCTAAATGTTGGAGACAAGATACTGTCAATTCAGCGTTTCGGAACAATAATTGTGCATAATACCCATGGAAATAATAATAGTAGTCGCGTTGCTGTAGCAACAAGAGATGAATTTTGCGAATACTTCTCAGGGGAAGGAGCTGTTCCCTAGCAGTATAACCGTTAATGAATTGTAATCATTGTGACATCCGTTGTACATTTTTTATATTAAGAAACTTCAGAAGTCGATGACTTTTTAAAAATAATTTTTTATTATGTTCAAAGTAAATCTAATCCTCTTTATCCTCCTGGTCTACTTTTTCATTCACTAAATTCATTATTTCCATTAGTGTCGTAATGCGTGTCCTGCGATGGAGAGGAGGTTGAGCGTCAAACCTCCTCGCTCGAACCAAAAGGCGGAAGCGCGTCTGACTCAGAACTCCCATCTCTCGGGACGAGAGAAAAACCGGGCGGCGAGATGTAACATACTGCTATGAACCGTCATCAATTTTTCCTTTTCTTTTTATCACATTGATTGTTAATCTCGTTATATTATATCTAAGCCTTTCAGTATTAGCAATAAGTTAGTATAAAACACTCGCAAGCGTGCGTACGAACAGCGTGTGACCCGCCGGTAAGTGAAAGAACCAAGTGACGCGAACGCATGCGCAGTATTATTCACGCGAGCGGACCGAGTGCGCGTGCGTAGAACGTACGATCAACCGGACGCCGAATAAATCGAGTGTAGTGCGCGAGTGGCGCGAACCGGATGTGAAATCCGATTGGTGCGCGAGATCGCGCAGCGAGTGATTGGTGCGTGCCAAGTTCCACGTATGAGTATAAATATGGGCCCGTCAGCAGCAGTCAGCAGAGATCATTCAGCATTCAACTCCTGCACACTCTCTCCGAGGCGCCTGAATCTACATTCAATCCAATCCACATACTCCGATTCCTCTGAATCATCAGCATACGAAACAGCTTTCATTACCTCCTCGTTTCCATCTCAGGCAGCTTTATTCCGTTCTACCGACTTAGCGTCAAATCCAAAAATCGAACGATATTCTTTATTACCGACTAAGCGTCATTTTTCGTTAACATTATATTCCGTTGCACGGACCTAGTGTCAAACCTTTCTTTGAATAAATTATTTTGTTACCTATTGTTAAAAAGAAGAACTCTCGTTTCGTTAAATTCATTTCTTTATCGCACGCCACCCGAACCAATCCCACAATTTCATAGGGAAACCGCTGTACTTGTGAAATCTCCTGTAACTAACGACAACGTCTCGTTCGAGAATGTTACAACGACGCTCGCAGCAAATGCTAAATAAATTGTTATTGTTTGGGAATGCAACAGTTCCCAAAGCCGTCGCACTCTCTCTCGCCGCAGCACCTCCCGGACAGCGGAAGTCGCGGCGGATTTACAATCGATGAGCCAATCAGTGTGCCGCTTCGATTGATTCTACAGGGTGTCCGCGGGAAGACTGGACAGCTGAATACCTCCTAAAGTATTGGAGATAAAAAATTAAAAAAAATATGTAAATTAATGGTTCGATGGGGCTGCTTAATTAGCCGCGACGGATTTTTTTTTCGATTATTATTTTAAAAGATACGATGGTCAAGTTCGGTTTTTCAAATGGCACTAACTTTTTTGAAGTCCTGAGTTGATAGTGCGTTCCAAGACGAATTCAATAAGCTTTAATGTATACACTTGATTTCCACTGGTTTTTGAGATATTACGCTTGCAAATTTGCTGATTTTCACTTGAAAAAAACCTCTGGAATAGCAAGGACCGGGGTCGGTCTTGCAGGCGCCACGGGTGGCAGTGCCTGCTGAAATAGATACCTACCTGCCAAAGGTCTACGCAGACCCAAAGGCTGGACAATTCTTTTCCGTCAGAAATGCTACTTAGGTAGGTACATCTGCGGTATCGAGAAGCGCACCGTTACTTTTATTTCGCACTTGCTTCTACGCTCGGATGGCCGGATATTTTGGGAGGGGTGCAAGTTCGATTGGTTAGGTTAGGAGGTGTGAAAGTTGCTAGACTAAATTTCAACCATAGGGAGCAGATTGTATTAGAACCAATCGGATTTGCAACCCTCACAAACGGCTGCTCTCTTGAAGAGGCCCTCTTCACAGCAATGCCCACCTTCAATCGCACGGAATACGTTAACGCATGCTATTGTTTTGATATTGAAGCTCGTGTTTATACTCGAGGGGACCACGCGTCGACAGCGGGCTACCCCTTTTCTTCCTGTGTCTCTCCACGAGGAGTATTGCCGGTGGATTGTAGGAGCGTAGATGTCGGGACGCCAGTTATTGAATTCAGGAGACGATAGAAACACTTTATTACAAAACATACATGTACTATAATTAAAGTAAATCGTATTCCTCTCGGGCAGGAGTACTGATAATGATCGAACTTGCGCCCCACTTCGCGCAGACCGATTACGCGGAGGGTAGTCGGGTGTCACACACTGCATAAATGATACAGGGCAACAATTCTGGAGCAACGCCCGTCAAGGAGATGCGGCCTGGTACCCCGTGGCGAGGACAGCCTTCGCAGTGCCTCGCCCGATTTTTATGGCTTTTTCCGGAAAAAGGTACGAATCCTGGGCCGAACGTAACGAATTGGGGTCCAGCCCCCGCAGTCGAGGGTGAATTATCCATTACAACGTATTAAGAAATTCTTTTCTTCATCGTGTCGAAAGGGAAGTGACGCCAATGGATTCCTTATGTTTTTCTGATGAAAATCATACAAAATATCACACAAATCGGATACTTTGACACAAGCTGTTTGTATTCCCTATGCAAAAGTTGTCCGATTTACACGACATTTGTAATGGTCTTCATCGGAAAACTCCAAGGAATCCATCGGCGACACTCCTATATCCATACGATAAAGAATAAAGAATTAGTTTATATCTTAAACAGATAATTCTGGAGCTATGCCCGTCACCCCGTGTCGAGGACAACACCCCGCAGTGCCCATCGAATTTTATGGCTTTTTCCGGAAAAAGGTACGAATCCTGGGCCGAACGTAGCGAATTGAAGGGTTTCGACCCTCGAAGGGTTTGGAATATCATTAAGAAGTGAAAAATGTACAGGATTTCAAATGTTTGCTTCTTTTCTTCATCGTATCGAGAAGGAAGTGACGCCAATGGATTCCTTATGTTCTTCCGATAAAACTGACACCAAGAACGACGTAATTCGGAAAATAATGAAGGAAATTTCGTTAACAATAGTCCGATTTACGTGAAATTTGGTATGATCTTCATCGGAAAAACATAAGGAATCCAGTGGTGCCACTTTCATATCGGTGCAATAATGAATGAAGAATTTCTTACTACGCTGAAATGAATATTTCACATTTTCACCATCGACTGCGGGGGCTCGACCCCAATTCGTTACGTTGGGCCCAGGATTCGTACCTTTTTCCGGAAAAAGCCATAAAAATCGGGCGAGGCACTGCGAAGGCTGTCCTCGCCACGGGGTACCAGGCCGCATCTCCTTGACGGGCGTTGCTCCAGAATTGTTGCCCTGTATCATTTGTGCAGTGTGTGACACCCGACTACCCTCCGCGTAATCGGTCTGCGCGAAGTGGGGCGCAAGTTCGATCATTATCAGTACTCCTGCCCGAGAGGAATACGATTTACTTTAATTATAGTACATGTGTGTTTTGTAATAAAGTGTTTCTATCGTCTCCTGAATTCAATAACTGGTGTCCCGACATCTACGCTCCTACAATCCACCGGCAATACTCCTCGTGGAGAGACACAGGAAGAAAAGGGGTAGCCCGCTGTCGACGCGTGGTCCTCTCGAGTATAAACACGAGCTTCAATATCAAAACAATAGCATGCGTTAACGTATTCCGTGCGATTGAAGGTGGGCATTGCTGTGAAGAGGGCCTCTTCAAGAGAGCAGCCGTTTGTGAGGGTTGCAAATCCGATTGGTTCTAATACAATCTGCTCCCTATGGTTGAAATTTAGTCTAGCAACTTTCACACCTCCTAACCTAACCAATCGAACTTGCACCCCTCCCAAAATATCCGGCCATCCGAGCGTAGAAGCAAGTGCGAAATAAAAGTAACAGTGCGCTTCTCGATACCGCAGATGTACCTACCTAAGTAGCATTTCTGACGGAAAAGAATTGTCCAGCCTTTGGGTCTGCGTAGACCTTTGGCAGGTAGGTATCTATTTCAGCAGGCACTGCCACCCGTGGCGCCTGCAAGACCGACCCCGGTCCTTGCTATTCCAGAGGTTTTTTTCAAGTGAAAATCAGCAAATTTGCAAGCGCAATATCTCAAAAACCAGTGGAAATCAAGTGTATACATTAAAGCTTATTGAATTCGTCTTGGAACGCACTATCAACTCAGGACTTCAAAAAAATTAGTGCCATTTGAAAAACCGAACTTGACCATCGTATCTTTTAAAATAATAATCGAAAAAAAAATCCGTCGCGGCTAATTAAGCAGCCCCATCGAACCATTAATTTATATATTTTTTTTAATTTTTTATCTCCAATACTTTAGGAGATATTCAGCTGTCCAGTCTTCCCGCGGACACCCTGTAGAACGGTCGAGACGACGCGAAAACGGAAACGATCATCCATATTGAACTCATTCTTGTTCACGTAGCGGGTAGTATCACACGTGTCGCGTGCGATTCGGTCTCATCTCACCGTTGTGAATGTTTTCCTCTCAAGTGCAATTGTTCAGTGAATTTCTGCAACGTTCAGGCTCAATACCGACGCATAAATCGCTCAGTTGAAATCACTCAAGATCGATTGTAGATCACCGCGGACAAAGCTCATGTGGTGGTGCCTCGTGCATTGATTTCGTGTATTATTTATCGCGAGATACGAAAGCTCACGAGGCTCTCGATCACGCTCACGCTCATTCCATACGACAATTTTACAATAAATGACGTGTCCCATTTTAAGTGCTGTGTTAAATTCTTACATTCAGTCGACATAACCTATCCACAACCGGCGGGGTCAATCATTGACGATCGCATTAATTTACAGTCGTATAATTATTATTATTATTATTTCTCTATTACTATATGCGATGGCGGATATTTCGACAGCGAATCTCGTGTTGATTGTGAAATGTATGTATGTGCCTTGAACGATTATGCCGATGATGCTCGCAGCAAATGTTAAATAAATTGTACAATTATTATTTCTCTTTTAATAAATTACTTAAAACATATTATTTCTCCATTTACTTATCCGTCTTCCTCCTTCTTTCCTCGCCAATTTCTTTCGACACAGCATAATTCTTTCAATGATTCTCGACTGTGACGCGTTTGACTTCACAGGTGTCACATATTTCGTTCGCGTCACCAAAAAAATGATATCATCCCGCACAGCTGCTCCAGGGGATTCAAATTACACGTGATCGCGCGATACGCTGCGACGTTAAGATTGAAAAAACATTTTGAAAGAATTGTTAGCTTTGTAACCGTGTATCGCGGGGTTACCGGTGGGACGGTGGAGGAACCGTATCGCCAGCTCAGGACGGTTGTCCAGGGCCGCCGATCGAATGACTGTACGCCGAGGGAAGGGGGAGTACGACAATTTATTCGCTAATGTGTACAAGTTATCCCGGCCAGGTCTGTGCTGGCATACAGTGTGAAGTCGGCTTAAACTAGACCTTAGGCTATCGCGAGTCACGGTGTGTATCGCGGTGCGTATCGCGATCATCGGTCGCGGTTCGGCGAAGTGGAAGTGAAAAGACGACTTGACCGTTCGGTGTCCTGGAGGTCAACCCTGCCGGTGGACCCTGGTCGGAGACCCTGGGGTCCCTTCACCCAGTGGGCACAACCCGCGGGTGAGACGGAGGCTGTAGGGACGCTCTCGAGAACAGAGGCGAATCTGTTTGGGAGATCGTTGGCGGATATCCGCCTGCGTCCAGAGGATGGCTCACGCTGTCCTTCGGGGGAGCCGTGGAGGAGGAGAGTTGAAAAAGTCGCAGGGACTCAGCCTGTCGTCACAATAGAACTGGTGCTTACACGAGAGCTTGGTCTTTCACAAAAGCTGGTGTCGGCACACGAACGTGGAATCGCACAGTAGGTCTCTGGGAGAGGCGTACTGATCGTACTAACGGTCTAGGCGGTTTCTCCCAAATAGGCCGCGCCGCCGACCTATATGTCCTCGTCTGCGTATTTTCGGCAGCGAGAGAGTCGCTCGGTGCGTGACCCTCTCGCACCCGCTCTCGGTATCCGCGGACGAGTGGTGGGGGAGCACGACCGTTGTACTCGCTTCCTTGGTAGGACGAGTGGTGGAGGGCAAGATCGTCGTCCCACCGCGGTAACTCGTTACAGCTTTAGATTGTCTGTTTGCTACATATTGGTTCGCTAGATCGGTGCGGGAGCGGATTAGAATTATTATTTCTCTGAGTGGGGAGAGGGGGGAAATATCTGTTTGCTACATATTGGTTTGGAAAAAATTTCTGCTGCGGGTCAGGTCTGAAAAAATTTTCGGGGGTGGGCCTTGTCTGAAGGTCATCCCGTCCCTCGGTTAAATCTGACAAATTTCTGGCGGCGGACCGGGTCTGAAGAGTTGCCTGTGGTGGCTGGGTCAGGACTGATCCCCTCCACGGCTACCAGTTCCCCCACTCCGCGGCTCGAGCGCGCGCAGCCAATCCCCGCCCCCCCCCCCACACTCAGAGTTACCCCTACCCCACTCCCCCCGCCCCGCACCCCTCAGCGCTCCAGAGTTAGCACTCTCCTAGCTATACTACTTACTGGCTCAATGATTGTAAATTTCATGAAAGCGTCAACTATCACGAGTATGTACTTATTCTTTTTGTTACTAAATTCAAACGGCCCTACGTAATCTATACATAGACATATATAGACGGAGCAGAAGCTGGGACTATCGGCGAAGGGAAGGTAGGCTTGGAGGGGAAAAGGCAGAGGTTCAGATACAGGCACGTCGGTTAGCTTCGGATGCATTCGCCATGCATAACCACAGCGTTACCCGATTTACTCGTATCGCTCCCCTTACCGCATACCTTGCCACCCGCCTCAGATTACGCTCCGTCTATATATGTCTATAAATCTATATGTTTCGTGTGGAACGGTATTGGCGTCTTGTCTATTGGATGCAACTTCTCTTGCTTCTTCCCCGCGTTCCGTTTGTAATACGCGCAATTTAAACAGGCGTTAAGATATTTCCTGACGAATGCACTCATGTCGGCGAACCAGTAATTTCCTCGGATACGCAACAATGTGTTTTCTAACCCAAGATGTCCTGCATCGTCATGACATAGACGGCAAATTTGAAATAGAGCCGACTTCGGTACAGCCCATGCTGAACGTCCGCCATCTAATTTCCTATAAACTTTTCCTTTCTTCAGCAGATAACTTGCGAAATACTGCTTGGTCTCATTATTTCGAACATTTTCCATTAATACTTTCCGAATCCGGTTAATTTGGTCGTCCTGCAATTGTGCAGCTAGAATCCAATCGGCCTCTGTTATATCTACCGGATACACTTCGATTTAACATACCGGATTACTACTCGAAGCATCTACGTGTTGCATCGTGGGTCCCGCTCTATATTCTATTTCAAAAGTGTAATCTTGGATCTCCAATCACCATCGTCCGACCCGTGGTGTAAGATCTTTTTTTGTAAATGTCGTTCGTAGTGCGTTGCAATCCGTCACAACAACGAATTGTAATCTTATCAAGTATACGCGAAAATGTCGAAGTGCAAAAACTACGGCCATTGTTTCCAACTCGTAGGAATGATACTTGCGCTGGTCCACGGTGGTTTGCTTGCTGTAATAGGCAACCACCCGCCGCGTCCCGTCCGGCGTAAATTGAAAAAAGATCGTCTCCAGCCCTATCGAGCTCACATCAGTATGCAACTCCGTCCTCAATGAGCTGTCGAAAATGGCTAAAGCGGGTCGCGTTGTTAGGGCTTCCTTCACTCGTTTTATTGCCTCCTCTTCGGATTTACCCCAAGTCCAAGGGACATCCTTCCTGGTTAACATCGTCAATGGGGTCATGAGGCTATCATAATCTATATAAATAAAAATGTAACTGTTCGTTTGTTCAAAATCTTAAACCTCCGAAACCACTGGACGGATTGTGATGCGGGTTGCACCGTTGTGTAAAGCATTTCTCGAGGAAGGTTTATGTGTATGCGACATTAAGCTATGACAAATAGAAGCCGAGCAATGACGATTTTAGTGAAGCAAGGTTTTCGTGAATCGCAGCGCTCACAGAACAGCTAACGATGGGACTCGCATCCCCACCACTGTACGGGCAACCGTCACGCGCATCTCTTTCGCGCAGAGCGCAGAACACTATATAGATTCTACCTATGCGCGTATGGACCTGTTCCGATTTCATATATAATATAATATAATATAATATACATATAATATATAATATAATATATAATATAATATAATAAATGTGAAAGTGTGTTTGGATGTTTGGATGTTTGTTACTCAATCACGTCGGAATTACGAAACGGATCTTTCTGAAATTTTGAATATACGTAATCTAGGAACAGGAATAACACAGGATACTTTTTATCCCGATTTTTTTACTCTATCTGAACCAAATTTTGCATAATTACTCTCTAGAACCCTGCGGAAAATATAGGCTACCATGAAATCTGGACATACCACCCTTTCCCCCTTATTTCACCCCCTTGACACTCCGTGATAATCGAAGTTTTACCCGGGCAACGCCGGGTACTTTAAGCTAGTAATATAATATAATATAATATAATATACATATAATATATAATATAATATAATAAATGTGAAAGTGTGTTTGGATGTTTGGATGTTTGTTACTCAATCACGTCGGAATTACGAAACGGATCTTTCTGAAATTTTGAATATACGTAATCTAGGAACAGGAATAACATACAGGATACTTTTTATCCCGATTTTTTTACCCTATCTGAACCAAATTTTGCATAATTACTCTCTAGAACCCTGCGGAAAATATAGGCTACCATGAAATCTGGACATACCACCCTTTCCCCCTTATTTCACCCCCTTGACACTCCGTGATAATCGAAGTTTTACCCGGGCAACGCCGGGTACTTTAAGCTAGTCCTTAATAAATTTTCGAGAATACCCGGACCCAAAAATTGGAGGATTTCCTTTACGTTCGTAGGGTTTGGTATTCGTAAAACAGCGTCTGTCTTCCTTCGTACTGATTTGACTCCTTCCTCACTTATCTCTCGTCCCAGATATTCGATACACTTTTTCAAGAACGAACATTTGCCGATTTTCAGCGTAAGATTAGGTTCCCGTAGCGTCTCTAACACGAGTTCTAAACGCTCCAGACCCTCCGCCTCTGTCGTAAATGGTATAATAATATCTTCGATGTACGGGAAAGCGATTGTATTACGAAGCGGCCCCAATACGGTATTAATCAGTCTCTGAAAAACTGCCGGTGGGTTCGTTAATCCAAAGGGCATTCGTAGGAATTCGTAATGCTCGTCTGGTGTCACGAAAGCTGTCTTCGATATCGACTCTTCGCCCATTAGAACTTGGTAGTACCTTGAGGTTAAGTCAAGGGTGGTAAAATATTTATGACCCCCTAAACGGTTTTGATCCTCGATCAGCGGCAACGAGTACTTATCCTTTTCCGTGATAGCATTGAGTCGGCGATAATCAATGCATAACCGTAATTCCCCTGTTTTCTTCTTTATTATTATTATCGGGATAGCGTACGGCGAGTTCGATTCTCTTATTATCCCGTTTTTCAATAATCCTTTAATAATTTCACGTACTGATGCTCTTTCAGACTCAGACGTACAATAATGTCGGTATACTACAGCTGTATCCGTATTGCATTTGATATTCATCTTTACCGCATCGGTGCTTCCTAAAGTTTCCATCGATGTGGTGATTCGGTCCCCGTATTTCGTGATACGTTCAGTGAATCCAATCATGTCCGTGTCCGAAATATCCCCAATATCTAAATTGTCGAAATCCGTCGCGTTTTCAATCACGCCAATATCTACAGTACTTTCTCAGTGCTCAATCATTTCTGATAGTCCTCTTATCGTGATTTTACCCTGTCGCTGCGTTAGAACTACATGGTTCTGATCTAGAAAATCTCGCCCGACAATCATTTCGTGGCTAAGTTGTTCAGGATCAATTATTATTGCTCGTACTTTTGCCGTCGCTTCCATAATTTTAATAATGATCTCGGCAAACGAATTACTATAAGTCTCTGCTCCAGAGAATCCCCGTATTTCGAACTCTCGGTCCTCAATCACATCTAACCTAATCGCGTCGCTACCAGTTTCTTCAACAACGTGTGCGAACTGCCTGTGTCGACCAAGCACTTAATTTTCTTCCCGTTCACAAGCGCCGGTGAAATATACATATTGAAGTTACTTAAGTTTACCTGCGTTGTGCTAGCATACGGTTTCGACTGCTGGTAGTATTTGACATGGTAGTCTTGCATGAGTGGCACGTAATACGGGCCCGTTGACACTGTCTCGAAATATGTGACCGTTGTCCACAGTTGTGGCAGACCACACCTCCATATTGCGCCCCTTCCTTCGGAACTGCAGCATGCTGCTCCGGTCGCTGTGGCAATTTTTCCGCTGGTCGTCGGCCGTCTGCGTTCGGGTTGTCGAAAACTGGGCCTTTTCGCACCAGACCGTTCACGCGGCATTGCTCCCATCTCATTCATAGTCGCGTACAAATCGTACACGTCCTTGTACTTGTTTGAGCGAATCATACGCTCGATCGCTTCGTTGCCAACACCAGTGATGATCGGGTCCTCCATGTACGCGTCCGGTAGGTTGATCTCCAAGGCGCGCAGCTTGATCATCTTCTCGAAGCAGTAATCGCCTAACATTTGCCCTGGTCGTGTGCTGTAATTAGCAGCCTCCCGCAACAGTCTTCCGAACGGCACCGGTTTTCGGATTTGCCTAATAAGCAATCGACTCATTGATTTCCATGAATGGTCGTATCGCTGTTCCTTATATAGAATTTCCTAGCGTGACGTTTCACGTACCGGACGATGATCCGAATGATATCATCGGTCCAATCGTATCGTCGCGCTAGTCGGTTCACATGCTGCACCCACTGTTCTATGTCCGCACTGTCACGTGAAAGGTCAAACACGGGCACCGTATGTTCGTCACTCGCGGGTCTGGCCTGAAGATTTCACAGCTTACACTTTAGCTTAGCTACGTTTTCGCGAAGTTCTGCCGCCGGCGATCGACTTCGGGACCTCCGGGTACGGTCACGTGACTCCACGCGATTGCGACGCGAAATTTCACGATCCCAATTTCTTTTAGATTCCACCGAAACATCGCTGCGCTTCTCGCGATCACATGCATCACTGCGCGAACGATCCCGTGCATGATCCAATGAACGATCGCGCAAATGGTCTCGCGAACGGACTCACGAACGACAAATGTCACTTTTCACTAGGCTTAGGTTACGTACGCTAATTACACTAACTTAAGTCTGCCCCTAACACTATTTAAAGTTCGAGTCCGCAGCACGATTAAGCGTCTCTTCGCAGCACTACGGAATGACTTTTAAAACGTTTTCTTTCACGTATTCCTGAACGCACACAAGCACACGGCTCTATGCCACTTCTGATTTGTAAGAATCAAAACAGTGGAGGAGACAGAATGAGTTTAAGAGAAGAATGTATTTCAACAATTCGGTGCAGGCTTCTATACGGCGGGTCTCGAGTCGAGGCCTGTGCAAGACTGTCCATTCAGACTGTCCAAGACAGCAGTAGTAAGATTATGCCGATTCCAACTCAGTTCCTCTGAGGGGAGCGCGGGGGCGGGGAGAAGTGAGGGTGCGCGGGGGAGTGCGGTGGAGGGAAACATGGGCGCGGAGGGGGGGGAACGGTGAGTGGAAGACCGATTGCGCGAGCATGAGCCGCGTAGTGGGGGAAGCTGCAATCATGGAGGGGATAAGTCCGGGCCGAACCGCCGCGGAGACCTCTCCAGACTGGACCCACCGCTGGAAATATGTTTTTAGAGGGGGAATGACAGCCGAAAATATTTTTAGACCTGGCAGAGGAAGCGGACGACCCCCAAATATTTTTTAGACCTGGCTGAGGAAGCGGACGACCGCCAAATATGTTTTTCAAACCATTATAAAGATGAAATTGCTTAATACTTTATCGGATGATGTCGGACAATGTCGGGAAAGATCGGCATTTTACAAACCACGTATTCGGAGGAGGGAAAGAGCATTACATGAAAAGCTAAATTCGTGGAGGGAAAGAGAGAGAGAGCAATACTCAGCGTCACAGCGTCTCGCGCGATCGCGTGTAATTTTAATCCTCTGCAGCAGCCGTGAAGGTGACATCATTTGGCAGCGCCAATCATAGAAAGAATTATGCGGCGTCAGCAGAAAATTTTTGCAAACCAACAGATACTTTCCCCCAACGCAGAGAAATAATTTTTAATCAACGATCTATTGAACCATTATGTAGAATGCTACATATTATTTTCAAACAAATATGTAGCATTCTAAAGCGTTCCGATTTAACGTCGCAGCGTATCGCGCGATTACGCGTAATTTGACTCCTCTGGAGCAGTCGTGCAGGATGATATCATTTTCGCGGCGCGAAGAACGTACGAATCATAGAAAGAATTATACGGCATCAGCAAGAATTCGAAGACATCGAATCTTAAAATTAGGTGGCGAGAGAAGGAGGAAGACGGGTAAATAAAATGAAGAAATAATAAAAAGAAAAATATAAAAAATATAAAATATAATAAAAATAGAATATAAATAGCATATAATAAAAAAAAATTAGAAGAAATAATAAAAAGAAAAAAAGAAAAAAGAAAAATAGAAAGAATAGAAAAAATACAATATAAAATAATATAAAAGACAATATAAAATAAAATAATAATATTAATAATAAAAAGAATATAAAGAATATAATGTGATGTCCCACTATTTTTCGCGCGGTATTATAACACCATTCCTTGCAAATCAATCAACATAACTCCATCAAAAACCTTCATACTTAAGCCTTACCCCTTTTTGAAACCCAACTGACCGTTTGGACGATGCACCTTAGCGGTCCGCATCTCGAAAACGGTCAATCCAGAAATAATCACTGATCACCTTGACGATGTACCTTAGCGGTCCCCATCTCAAGATGGTCAGCGACGACCTCCAAATCCCCTCTTCGACTTACGTGGCATGACCACTTCCCTCCAAATCTACTTTAAACAAATCCCTCGTCCTTAAAACCCTCTCTTAAATCGAGACTACGTCTCACGCCCTCTCTATGACCAAAGAAGTCAGTACCCCGTTTACCCCTTTCCGATACGACCTCCTAAACTCCACCAAATGGGTTGAGTATTCCGCTTCAAAGCCCCATGTAAAAACCCCAGAAATGTTACTGCGACACAAATTTACAAACGTGATCAACACGTGATCATTACTGCGACGCAGATTTGGCGTACGTGCCATGGAACACACCACACATACCCTTCACCCATTACCAGTACAAGACAAGGCCACATAAAACCCCTAAACACCGACTCTATTAATAAGTAATTGCGACGCATCTTCAAAGATCAGTCAAGGTGCATACCGCGCACACTCTTCACCCCTAACAATCCCGACAATAGTATAAATACAAGGCCCCAAAAGGCCAGCGCGCTCTTCTACGGAAATCACTCCCGCGAAGTGCCTCGTTGCTCTTGCAATATTTTACAAGTGTTAACTTACCACTACGTTAAATTCCGTGCTCTACGCCAATCACCGTAAGCATTTATTATTATTATCTACTGTATATCATCCTCATACCATAATTTTGTTCATGCTTATTGCTTTATTACCATATTGTTTTGCTTTATCATCTTATTCTCATTGCTTTTACTAATTATTATTGCTAGTCATATATCTTATACATTATAAGCCTCTATCGCTGGCATTCACATGTTTCATGTCCATACATATCATAAATGTCATAATCTTTATATAAATGTTATGTGCCAATGCTCAAAGTCCCACGCATTATTATAATTTAACGCTTCAGCAAAGCTAATAAACCGCTTTGTTTTAACCACGCTTCAAATTATTTGTGTTTACCCATTTGTCACGGGGAAATTATCCGGAATATAAAAAAATTGACACTGACTCGATAATTCACTCGTGTCCTGCTGGACGGCTCGGAAATGCACGAGGAATTCTTAGTTAGATGCTAACTAAGTGGGGCGCGTATATTAGGAGCAAAGGGATAGGAAGAATAACTGTTACTCGGTAGAGTGCTGGTCAAAGAATGATCCTTTATTCTCTCCACAGCCGGACTTGCAGGAGAAATGCAAGATGCGCCTTCTTAGAATTTTTAGAGATAATATACATGGGAGTGTCCGGTCTTCCTAGGAGGAAGATAGGCAGACCGGACGACAGGGCCGCATAACATCCCCCTTTCTAATTTAAACTTCGTCCTCGAAGTTACCTAATTAGCGAATTTGATTCTTTTAGTCGGCGAGGTGGTAGCTCTTAGTTTGGGAAGTTCCAATTCGTCTATTGCGTCCGCTGGGGTATAATGCACGGCTGTGGGATTTGTCGTACCATAGTGGTGTTGACCGCTCGTATAAAAGTTACAAGGTTTAACTAAACATAATAATAATTTCCATAATCTAAGCTTAAAAATAATGTAGAGTATTGCTCCTATAACTAACGTGCCAGAAAGATACTGCAGAAAAGACCAAGTGGTTTCGGATCGATAAAGGGTTCTAGCGTGTGTGGAGATTTCAAGTGCTTCCCTTGAGATATCGTCCAGTAATTTGGTTTTGTGTAGTAAAGAAGAAGATGAGATAATTTCATCCTGTAGTTCAGGTATCCGGCCGTAAATTGCTACAGTATCATTAATCCCGGGAAGAGTGAAGTTGGATATTCCAAAGGAAATAAGCATAAGTTCGGGATTTGTTCTTTCTGTACTGGAGTATAGAGTTACTCTTCTGGTGTGAGCTACACAGCCGGGTCTGATTTTAACAAGGTTTGTCCCTGTTAGATGAGTTGTGGTAATTTCCATTACGTTAGGACAAGTTGTGCGAAGTACGATTGTGAAGTATGACGATTGAATCCAGGCTTGTTTGGAATGGAGAGGAATCCATATAGCTTGCGAGGTTGCTAGTATTGATATAGGGCAGGTGTTCGTATCGGCTGACAGGTTATCTAAAGCTAATCGTAGACACGGGTCGGTCGAATCGAATTTTAACGTAGGGCGTAGATGTTCGCAAATGTGTAGTTCGTCGAGTGTAAGACACCTATCTATTTCGCGTTCTGAGATATCGGAGTGCTGTTGCTGTTCGTGGTCGATAAGAATGAATTTTTCTGTGTGGGAGATTGTGTGCAGGTGGTGCTCAGTCACTGATGGAACAGTAGCCAAGGCGTATAACGTATAGAAGGTTTCTTCCACAATTGGGATTTGAATTTCGAAGCAAAGCTTATTACCGTTTAAAACAAAAACATTAGTTCTGACAATCTTGAAGATTTTGTAAGCAAATTCGTCAGGATCGCTAGTGAGTAGATGTTTTACGCCAAAATTTGTCTTTAAAACTGTGAGAAGAGATTTGATTTGTTCAGAATCGATGAGTACTGGATCAATTTTGCTTTGTCTTCCGTTTGTTACAAGAGATCGGAGATTTTCTATCATTTCATTATGTTCTGACACAATTTCTGAGAATTCGAGTAGGTATTGAAGAGTTAATTCGTGCGCTTTTAGTTTTTCTATGGCTATGTTAGTGGAGTTGGATAAGTTTTGAATAAATGTAGTTATCTTAAACTTAAAATTCTCATTATCTCTAAGTGTAGTTTTTAGGATTGAAGTTTCGTTGGCTATTAAAGTGCTAAGTCTACGGTTGTATACGTACAACTTTTCGATCTCAGCGTTATAATAGTTAGCATCGCTTTGGCTAAGTGTGTCGAAGAGTATATTAGATAGTTCTCCGATAGGATTAAGTATGCCTCGCTTACGACGAGTGTTACGTTCTAGGTTAATTGGTTTGCTGTATCCTAAACTAGTCAATAGCGTATCTCTTTGAGCTAAACTACGCTTGAGCCTATTAATAATATGAGTCAAAACTGACGTGGTTTGTGGTCCGGCTTGTGTGAAGAGCGGATGATGCAACGTTTGTGCGATTTGGAGCTCAGCTTGTCGAACTTCTCGCAAGTCGACATAGACAACGGTTTTCCATTGGCGATGATACAGCCTTGTTAGGCCGATTGCGTCCAGGTAGAGATTTGGAGTACGTTCAAATCGGGTGACGGTCTCTGGCGACTGGACTTCGTTACCTGAGACTCCGGAGAGTAGGAGGAGAATGTGCAACAGCGTCATCACGATCTGTAACAGTTTCAAAGTTTATCGTATGTACGGTTTAAGCCGGTTTTCATGGACCTTATAACTCCGATTGTCCTTTAGTATGTCGTAATTGGGTGATGCTGATTTGATGATAGTATATGGTCCTAGCCATTCTGCATCTAATTTTGATGTAAGGCTATCGTTGTGCAGCATTACAAGATCACCTTCGTTAAATATTTGCTGAGTTCGAATAAGTCTACTATCTTGCTGCGCTTTGTGTTTCTGCTTGTTGGTTTCAATCCGTTTTCTTCCTGCTTCCAGATAAGCATTGTGTCTCTGCTTCCAGGAGTTGAATAGTTCTAATTTTGAAAGTGCAGGGGTGGTTGATATGGTTGAGGGAAGATTAGCCTTCCTTCCGAAAGTTAGTTCGAATGGTGTTAAACCTGTGCCCTCGTGACAGGCCGTGTTGTATCCCATGCAAATCATGTTTAGCCTGTTATCCCAATTATTATCCTTGCCGTGGAGTGCGGTTCGAATAAGATCTTTTAAGAGTGCATGAGTTCTTTCTAATGCTCCGTTGCTTTCCGGGTGGAAGGCAGTCGTACGAATGTGTCTGATATTTAAAGTGTTTTCGAATTCTTGCATTAACTTACTAATGAAGTTCATTCCATTATCCGTTAATATATGTTTTGGAGAAGAGAATATATAGATATAATGGTTAATCAGTCCATTGATAATATCGGAGGTCTGTGTCTGCTTTAGGGGAATGAGGGTAAGATACTTTGTCAACATATCCTGGATAGAAAGTATATATGAATTTCCTTTAGCTGTAGTTACTAGGGGACCATAGATATCCATTGCGATTTTGTCATTTGGTTCCATGGGAGTGTCTGAGATCATAGTTTCTTCTCGGAAGCGGACACGAGTTAATTAGTTTCTTTGACAGTTGTCACAAGCTTTTACGAAATCGGATACATCTCTTTCCAAATTTGTCCAATTAGCTTTTTCACGCACCTTTGCGATAGTTTTATTTTGTCCCAGGTGTTGCCTTACGGTTGAATTGTGGCATTCTAGGATTATTTGTTCTTTCTCCTCGGCTGTGAGTTCCGTGAATCGCGGGTTAGCACAAAATATTACTTTAGCTGTAGGCGTGTATTTGTCATCGAGGAATCGTAGGTATTCCTTTATCCAAAAATTTTCTACTTCCGTACAGGGATCGGACGAGTGGAAATTTGATTTGTTTGAGTTGCTTGTCGGGTCGGTTATCAATCATTTCTTTAAGACGGACAAGCCAAGCGTGATTATCATTGTTCCCTAAGTCTGCGCGGAATATGCGCAGCCAATTTGAACCGTGAGTGTTAAGCTCTGTGCAGAGAAGGTTTGAAGAGAGGCCTTGCCAAGCGTCGAATTCGCGAGCGAGTCGTTCCCTAGAGACCTCAGGTTCTGACACAGTCGTGGAAGCGGATTCTGTATCGGAATTTGAGAGGTCTTGACGTCCGGCGTGTTGCGGCAAATCGTGGAGTTCGTTTGGTGGCGAGGGAGTAATCTCGGTTGTCTCCTCTATTAGTAAATCAGCGTCCAAGCGTCGGTTAATCAGTACTCTGGAAAGGGCATCCGCAGCGGTATTCTCTTTACCTTTATAATGGTCTATCGTGAAATCATATTCCTCCAAACGCAATCTCCATCGTAGGAGTCTAGATGAGGGATCCTTAACGCTGAATAACCATTTGAGTGCCATATGATCTGTGATAATTTTAAATTTTCTTCCTAGCAAGTATTGACGTAGGCGTTTCACAGCCCATACGATTGCGAGCAATTCCTTCTCTGTAGTGGTATAATTCTTCTCCGCGCTGTTTAACGTGCGTGATATAAAACAGCACGGGTGTGCGTCCTGCGATAAGATAGCACCGAGACCCTCGTTGGACGCGTCGGTCGTTAACGTGAACGGCCTTGTGTAATCGGGGTAACATAATACCGGCTCCTCACAAAGTTTAAAGCGTAACAGTTCGAAAGAAGTTTGACACTTATCTGTCCAGGCAAATGGTACATCTTTACGCGTGAGTTCGGTGAGTGGTTTAGCTATTTTTGCGTAATTACGTATGAATTTACGGTAATAGCCTGTCAATCCGAAAAAAGAGCGAGTTTCGTTTATATTAGTTGGGACTTTAAAATTCTTTACGGCTTCTAATATGCGTTCGTTGGGTTTTACGCCATGCTCCGTTATGCGGTGGCCAAGATATTCCAATTCCGGTCGAAGAAATTCGCATTTATCAGGTTCGACTTTGAGTCCGACCTCTCTTAATTGCTGGAATATTGTCGCCAAATTTTTGTTGTGTTCCTCCAGTGATGATCCAAAAATTATAATGTCATCCAAGTACACAAAGCAATATTTTCCAACAAGTCCTACCATTGCCTTATCCATTGTGCGTTGAAAAGTCGACGGTGCGTTTTTAAGATCGAAAGGCATACGGGTATATTGGTAATGTCCGTCGGGGGTTGAAAACGCGGTGTATTTTTTTGAATCGGGGTGCATGGGAATTTGATGAAAACCTGATTTTAAGTCAAGTGCCGAAAAGAATTTTGTGGATATGCATCCAAATTGGTCAGTTCATTTAATTTTCGGAAGTCGACAACGATTCTCCATTTAATTAATCCGCTCGCATCTGGTTTCTTCGCCACGACATGTAAAGGTGCGTTGTAATCAGAATCGGATTCCTCGAGCATTTTATTTACTTGTTTCTCTACCTCTTTCTCATGGCATTTGGGTAGCCTATAAGGTTTCACGAATACAGGTTTATCACTATTTACGGTGATACGGTGTGAGGTGAGTTTGTTTTGTGGAAGCGGATCGTCTTTAAGCGAGAATATATCGGAATATGAGAATATGATCTTTTCGATCGATTCACGTGCTACAGTATCTAAGTGTTCCGTACGAATATTGTCAGTTAGTTGCAGGCATCGATTCGTTATCGGTGTTATCTTTTCCTCGAGTACAATTTTATTGGTTGGGATTCGTATGTCGGAATCAAGAGGATTGATAAAGAGTACGCGATGCGTGCCTGCTTCTGTCTCGATGGTGTCTGAGACAGTTTGTTTAGACGGTATTACTAATTCGCTGAAGAGTGGTATAGAAAGATCGCTAATCGTTAGGTTGTTACTAGTGATCGTGAAATTATGAGCATCGAGATACGGTAGTCCGATAATACCGTCCTCCAATATAGGAAAGTCGTCTGGGATTTCATAAAAATCGTGTTCCTGTCCGAGACTGGTTAATTGAACACGCTGGTGTGAGGTATGCAGATCGCGACCCATGCAAAAGTCCTTTCTCTCGGTTATACGTTCAACAGACGGGTTGAGCAGCGATGCTTTAATCAAATTCATTCCTGACCCTGTATCGACGAGTAATCTTCCTTTTTGTCGCATTCCCCCCAGTTGGGCGAATATATGTCGCAATCGACCGGTTGTTCTGGACACTCTTGGGGTTGCGGATCCGTCTGAAGATTCGTTAAGACCTGATTGACGCGAGGTGGAAGTTTTCCCTGCTGACGCGATTGAAAATTCTGTTGTTGGTAATTACGTTTTCGGTATTGATTAGCCATGTGTCCAAGTATATCGCAGAAGTTACATTTTAAATTTACGCGTGATGACAGGGGCACCGAATAGTTGGGAGCGTTCTCTTTAGGTGCAGCTGTCAGCTGAGATCGGTTTGCGGACGATTCTTGCGCGGGACGCGATAGTGGAGTCGGACGTCTCGGCGCGTGTACTGTACGAGTTATGGCTTGCGAACGTCCCGATGCTTCACGTAACCATGTTTCTGTTTCTGCAGCACATTGCTGAGCGAGAGTCAGGTTCGACGGGTGTCGTGCGTATACGAGCTGGCTAACATCAGAACGGAGATTCTGTATGTATGTTTGATTGGCAGATTCATCTTCTGCATCTAGCATGACCTTACGGGCCTGAGGTTTAAAATAATTGTATTGGATTGCGTAGCGGAGTTCGCTATATTGCTGGCGAAAACGTAGGTTATATGAATGTATCGATTCCGTACTTCCCTGCTTTATTTCTTTTAATTTGCTGCGTGCGTTAGCTACCGTGGTGGCGGGTGCTACATGTTTTCTAAGCGCGTCGTATAATTCATCGTATGATCCAATACTCAAATGCCTAATACTTCTCTCCGCGTGTTCGGTAATCTTCTCTGCGATTATTAAGCGTAATAGAAATTCGTCTTCTCCGCATTGCGTGCGCGCTGCTTTTACTGAAGAGATAAAATCTTCGACTCCGGTATCGTCGCGCCCGCGGAGTGAACGAATCGTTCTTACTACGTCCTTTGCGGGAATACTAGAGCGGGGAAACACGGTCGGCGCGGAGGGCGTAACGCGTGAGTCATGTCAGGTACTTGATCCTGGTCGAGGCTCCTCGTCCTCGTCCTCCGTTGGGCTCGGATGAGGTGAGCATTCGTCGTCAGTCGTTATCTTCCCGATTCTTTGCGCTATCTCTTTTATTTCTTCACGTCGTGCCTTATTTTCTTCGTCAAGCGCGGCTATGTCTTTTTGTAATGTAATGTGATTGCATTCTACGCTAGCTAGTAGTTTAGCCAGTGAGGCACTAACGCCTTGAACTAGGTTTTCTAGTTTTTCTATTTTACTTTCCATTTTATCGCTAAAGGACCCTTCGTATTCACTATAGTCTGTATTGTGTTCCGCGCGAGGTTCGCGGTGTTTAGTAAATGAAATGTAAGCCAATGCTCACCTTGATTTCTCTCTCTTTCTCTCTTTTTGTTTCCTTCTCGAACGTAGTCAAGTGGGAGCCCCCTCGCAACCTCGCTGATAGACGGGTTGTTTTGTTCGGTAGTGGTCCTCAGGTCAGTCGACTCGCTGATCTCCTTCAGGCTCTCGTGGTCCCTTCGTTGGTTGCAAGCACACGTAGTCCTGGCCGTGGAAGTTTTCGGGAGATCACTTTACTCGACGAATCGCCGGGATCCTGGCAGGATCGCCAAAATGTCACGGGGAAATTACCCGGAATATAAAAAAATTGACACTGACTCGATAATTCACTCGTGTCCTGCTGGACGGCTCGAAAATGCACGAGGAATTCTTAGTTAGATGTTAACTAAGTGGGGCGCGTATATTAGGAGCAAAGGGATAGGAAGAATAACTATTACTCGGTAGAGTGCTGGTCAAAGAATGATCCTTTATTCTCTCCACAGCCGGACTTGCAGGAGAAATGCAAGATGCGCCTTCTTAGAATTTTTAGAGATAATATACATCGGAGTGTCCGGTCTTCCTAGGAGGAAGATAGGCAGACCGGACGACAGGGCCGCATAACACATTGGTTACGAAAGATAGAAAAATCCAAACAAACAAGCTAGTGAAACAGCTGATTCTAGTTCGCGAACGCAAGAACAGTTACCGTGTTTACTAACATACTTTTGCATGGCCTGTGTATAGCCGCACGTTTAGACGAGTTTCTCAGAAATATTACGTGTAACTTCTTTCGCCTATGCAACGGTAAATCCAATTAGTGAAACCAAAACAAAGTGCTCTAACGGGTGTCACCACAGGGATCATAACTATCTAATCCTTCCCTGGTCGTTCAGTGCTACAAATCTGGCATTCGCGCCTGAATCCTACACACCTTAGGCCTTAGGGCTACGAATCACGTATTCGCGCCTAAATTCCGACTCTCCCTCAGAGCCACGAATCACGTATTCGCGCCTGAATCCTCCTTACCTCGGAGCTACGAATCTGGCATTCGCGCCCGAAAATCCTACTCACATTCAGTGCCACGAATCGTGCATTCGCGCCTGAATTCCTACTCTCCGCAGTGCCACGAATATGGCATTCGCGCCTGCATTCCCTTCGAATAAAATCCCCACATGTCATTGTCCCCAAAGACCTTCACCCGGGACGTGACAATAAAATACAATATAAATATAAATATAACAGAAAATAAAAGAAATAATAAAAAGAAAAAAAATATGAAAATATAAAAGAATATAAAGAATATAAAGAATATAAAATACAATATAGTAATAAAAATATAAAAGAAAAGAAAAATAATAAAATAAAAAACTATTCGGAAAAAAGGCGGCGAGAGGGGTGATGGGGGTGATGGCGGTGATAGCGACGACCTGGATGATGTCATTTTCACGGTGTGAAGAAGGAACGAACGAAATATGAATATGCGGCGTCAGCAGAAATGTTTTTTCCATACATATATGTGATGGAAATTTTTCCCCAACGCACAGAAATAATAATTTAGAAACGTTGAATCTTAAAATTAGGTGGCGAGAGAAGGAGGAAGACGGGTAAATAAAATGGAGAAATAATATACGTTTAAGAAATATATATTGTTACAAACGAGAAAATAGAATATAAAATTAAAAATATAAATATAAATATAATTTAACATTTTTTTTCTACGAGCATCAGCTACAATATTGAACATGCTAACAGTTCGCAATATACAAGACAATCCTCATCGTAATATTCGCCATGATGTAAGGACATAAGGGGTGCGCAGCTTTCCAGATTAGCCAATAACGTGCCCTTCCCAAGATCCTCCATATTGGATTTTCAACCAATACGACAGTTGCATTAAAATCTGGTAACGCTACAGTACATACTGGGTGCGTTCCGATTCGCGCATGGAGCGCATGATGCGCAGGATGTTGCATAGAGATGTATGCCCTGTAGGCGCATGAAATTCCCTAGAATCCTTTGACTTCAGGTTGCATGATTTGTGGCGCCTTTTACAATCTTGATTGAGAGTGAAAGTGCAAAAATGTCGGCGATTGTAGTAGCAACAGCTATTACATTAATTAACGAGATTAACGATGACTTTGTGCTGATTTTACACAAAGGAGAAGGGATAAAAGTGGAGCTCATTTATTCAAACACCCGTTTCCAAGCGGGTATTGATTAATTTCTAAACTTGAAGTCCTCTCGTTAAAAGAATCTCCAACTATTTTCAAACCCCTCAGGTTTGCGCGGACTTCACTTTGTTTCCCTTTCCTATTACATTCGTGTGATCCGTTCCAATTCGCGCATTGAGCGCATGAAATTGGTGAAATCGTACGATTCCCTAGAATTTCTCTCACTTGCCACCAATACGATGCCACTTGCGGTGCATAAGGCGCGCAGGAACAGATGCAACTCCGAATTCTTGCAGTTCCTGCGCGCTTCATGCACCGGAAGTGGCATTGTATTGGTGGCAAGTGAGAGAAATTCTAGGGAATCGTACGATGCCACCAATACGATGCCTCAATGCCTCATGCGCTCAATGCGCGAATCGGAACGCACCCACTGTTGCGGGTCTCATTACGATATGTTTTATTATAGAGTGAAGTAGGTGCGAAACAGTGCGATATCGAGATTCGATAGACAGCGGCGTTTGAAAAGTCGTTTTAAATTTTAAAGTAGTGCGTACGACAGAAGACCAAGCAATGTATAATGTAAAAGTACTGCAGCTTCGCTCGCACAGGCTCGCTCATTTTTGGTAGGACGACTTTACCAATAAAAAATACATTTTTTCCAATTATCTTCTTAACTTTATTAACAATAACAGTTACGAAACAAGATCGGGAAATATTAGTGGTCACGCACACATACGTCTATTTCTGCACACTGATATAGATTCAATAGGTTCAAATCGTTTAAAATTATAAAGTAGCGCTCTCGAAAATAAATATTAAAAATAAGATAAAAATAACGTTTTTTAATTTAGGAATAAAATTTTTGTGCTTGCACAGATCTTGTTACGGCTCTAATTTTATCATAGGAATTTTTTCTAGTTTTGTTTAATTCTTTTAATCGTATATATGTTCGCGTTCTAATAAGGCATAGCAAAACTCCACTTGGTAAAATAAATTCATTATTAATTTTTACAGTTACTAGATATGCTACTTTTTGGAAAATTAAATCGGTGTCAGACAATGAATCCTTGTGAAATGTATTAAAAACTTTTTCTAATAGCTGCGCTGATTTTAGTAAGTTATCACAGGGATAAATCAAAAATCCTCTGAATACATTACACGTGTAAGACGTTTCATCCATATTAGGAGGCAATTCCCGTGTTGGCTTACCATGGAAAGGGTATTTGGTACGAAATCTATGAGCTACGTAGCCTAGGTATATAATCACTTCTTCTTTCATAAATTCTGGAATGATTTCCGTCTCATTTAGCTCAGCAATATTGCCATCTAACAAGGAAAAGTATGTGCTATACGCTATTGTCATTTATAAATAATTAATGTAACATAATTTTTAACTTGATTTACACATACCAATCTCATTCTCATCCTCCACATTCATAAAATCAAGCATTTCGTCATCATACATTGTTCCCAATATTTCATTCATCACTGCTAAGTCCTGGTTTTGATTCGCATCTCCAACAGATACGAAGGTTGAATCCAAATCTTCTTCTATATTACATTTTTCGATGAACATATCGCTGCTATGTCGACCGAGTATGTACCACCTTAATCGGTACTTAAATTGTAAAGCCGATGGTTTATCATGCGCTGCCCCCATTCCTCTTACGTAGGAGAAGAAGTTTTCAATTACATCTTGATTCAATCGGTTTGTTAAGATGTACTTTACGGGGAAATCGTTGCAACTATAATGTTGTTGAAGATATGGCAATAAATCTCTAAGGGAAGCATTGTTTATTAAGCCTTTTTGAAACGGGAGAAGAATTTTGTGCTGGCCAACTCGTATGTTTTGCATGTAAGAACTCATTTTGCTTAAAATTTCATTTTGATTGACCAAGTCTACGCCGTACGCGCTTGATTGAATCGATTTCCCATAATTAATTTTGCTGTTAAATAAATCAAACCAATCATTTGTGGCTTTAAAAAAATCTGCACAGTCGCTCCAGTTCTCTGACTTTAGGAAGCCATTCATGCCAAACCACCTTATTGATTCGGCAGTGTTATTTGAAAAAACTTAAGCTGCTAACGAAACCTTTTAGCGTTCGGAACCACTGGCATCTAAATGTTTTTGCGTCAATTTGTACGGAATTTTTAAATCGTTTTTATTTAAAGACAACAATTCTTCAAGACTTTGTTTAGTAATAAATTTGTTGATATAATGGAAACCAGAATCCATAAAATTATTTCTAATCAACTTGGGTAAATGGGGTGGATCTGTGAAAACGAAGATTTTTAAATTCGGATTTGGGGGGTGAACAAAAGAAGTGGTTTGTTTATTAGGAATTCCTGGATGAATCCCTTCCATAGTGCAGAATTTGAAGGTCCTAGATCTGTTGTAATTATTACAACAGTGAATCCTGCATCGTACAATTTACTAATTGTTTCGTTAACAATTTCTAGCGTAAGGGGCTGGTCGTAGTTATAATATATAGGCTGTTTCCATTTTTTAAACAAGCCTCGAACCATCCCTAATTGCACAGTTTTGTGAGGGCCAATTTTCTGTTCCCTTTGTCTATCTATTTCGATATCTTGAGAAATGTATAGTTCATCAAAGGATAATGCACATAGTTTATCATGTTCTGGCAGATCTGTGCCTTTTTTCCCCATCACTAACAGAACTGTACTAAGAACACCTGGGCTTATGTCTACAGCAGTTGCTCGCTTTCTAAGAGTGGATAGTGCGGGTAATGGCATATTTTTTTCCTCAAATATCTGTAACATTTCGGTGATACACTCCTCAATGCTATCGCAGATGCAATATCTTCGTTGCTCCATTTAGTAATTTTTCGTTCAGGGTAAAAAAGTTTTTGTATTTGACTGCTAGAAAAAACAGGGCTCAAAATTTTCAAAATTTTTTGCTTAATTATGTTTTTAGTCGTTTTTTCTTGTAAACGTAGGCTTTCATCTAATCTGTTTAAATCATTTTTCAATTGTTCGTTTTCCAATTTAAAAACACCATTCTCCGTCTTTACATCATACATTCCTTTCTTTAATAAATTTATATCGCCAGGGTTTTCTTTCCTAAAGTTAAAGAAGTTTTTAAACTAAATTAAAATATTAATACTTAAGCATTGCAAGTATAATTAATATCGGCATCATTAAAAGGATTTTAGGAAAATAGTTCATAAACAACCAAATAAAAATATACATTTTGCTTACCGTATATCTTCATGGTGCATAGGTCCCTTTAATGGTAATTTATTTTCTTCATTACTTGATAGTGATACTTGTGGCAAAGAAATACATACAGATTCAATTGAAATAATTTTACATTTTTTATAACTTGGGTCACTATGTTGTGTATAATCCACTAAGGCTTTTCGCTTATTTCTACAATTACTAAAATATAAATATTAGTGATTTTAAATAAAAATTACTTCTTACTTTGTTAAGTAATAAACAAATTTCACTGTGGAAAAAAACCTTAAAATGTCAAGAGCAGGTGTCAAATTTTCGGTAGGAATAGCGGATTTTGATAATTTAAATATATTTGAATCCCCAGGGACAATTAGATGATTTGGTTTCTTTTCGAAACAGTCGTTAGTAAAATGAATGGAGCACACGCGAGCTATTAAAAAATGAATTATTAAATACGTATAAATTGAAACAAGAGTTTTTATAAATTACAAATAAAAATTACCATTCTTGATGTTAAATTTATCAATTTTACAAGCCTGTATCCACTTCTCAGCAATTTCGGAGTCTTTTGGAAATCTAAAATACTTTATATGAAGACTCTTCGTGTTTCCATTCCAATTCGAACATGATTTCACTGAACAACCAGGCATTTTTTTAATCTTTAGAGCACTAAGATACTCACAAAACGCTTTTAATGGATAACAAATATTCAAACAAAAAGGACAAAAGGAACAGAAGGAACTTCGAGCAAGAAACTAAACTTTATTAAACTTTATTAAACTTTATTAAACTTTATTAAACTTTATTAAACTTTATTAAACTTTATTAAACTTTATTAAACTTTATTAAACTTTATTAAACTTTATTAAACTTTATTAAACTTTATTAAACTTTATTAAACTTTATTAAACTTTATTAAACTTTATTAAACTTTATTAAACTTTATTAAACTTTATTAAACTTTATTAAACTTTATTAAACTTTATTAAACATTATTAAACTTATTATTATTAAACTTATTATATTGAACAAAACGGTGAATACAAATGAAATTTTCAAGATTAAGGTAACTCGTCTGTATAGTTTTGTTATCGGCGGTAGAAAATATCGCTTTACAAAACCAATCTTTTAGGAGAAGGCTTAAAAGTGAAGTTAAAATATTCAAAACATCCAGGCAAGTATTGATCAATTTATAATCGTGAAGTATGTTTACCAAAAGGATCTCTAACTGTTTTCAAACCCTTTGGGGCTTATTCTAACTTCACCTTTACTTTTCTTTCCTATTACATTTGTATAGTCTTGTTCAAACTTCGCGCCTCTAAAGTTTACGCTACACGACATTAGGTTAGTACATTATAAACCCCATAACGTAACTAGGCGGCCATATTTTAACATGGCTGAAAGTGGGAAGGCGCAGTAGAAGACGAAAATGAGCTGCCGGTCGAGCACACCTTATGTCCTTACATCATGATATTCGCTATCACGTATGATTTTAGCAGCATGACGCAAATCTAATGTTTCACAGGCAACATCGCTCTGTTGTAGCACGTTAACAAAAGTTTTAAATTTTGTCCTCACATCGTATACAGTTTCATAAAACCGCAGATACATATAGGCTATACACCGACTTAATATCCATTGTCATCTTTACAGTCGGAGAATCATAGAAGGAATTATGCGGAGTCGATAGAAATTGGTGATGAGAGAAGGAGGTCATATGCTAGTGCATAAAAATTTAATTCTAGCTAAATAAAAATCATAAACATTAATGAAATTAAAAATCTTATAAAAATAATTCTTAAATACTCAGCTATAAAAATGAATGCAAATCTACCTCTAAACTACTCAGTACTAAACCCAGACACCAATTCTGATTCCCCCCTGCACTAAATCAAAAGATGTTCGATTTAATTAAAAACATTAAATAAATTGGAATTAAAATAAATTTAATATAATATTGAAATTTAATATTGAAATTTATATAAATCCAATAATGAATAACTTTCAATTAATAAAATTACAGAAAATATTGTTAAAAATAAACTTACTTCAGGGCATTGTCTGAAAAAATATTTTTTTCAGACTCGACACTGCCCCAGAAATTTTTTGTGTATCAAACGTCTATCGATCCACTTTTTTATATTTTTCTTTTTATTATTTCTTCATTTTATTTACCCGTCTTCCTCCTTCTCTCGCCACCTAATTTTAAGATTCAACGTTTCTAAATTATTATTTCTCTCTGTTGGATAAAAATTTCCATCATATATATGTATCGAAAAAAACATTTCTGCTGACGCCGCATAATCATATTTCGTTCGTTCCTTCTTCACACCGTGAAAATGACATCATCCAGGCCGTCGCTATCACCGCCATCACCCCATCACCCCCCTCTACGCCTTTTTCTCGAATAGTTTTTTTATTTTATTATTTTTCTTTTCTTTTATATTTTTATTACTATATTGTATTTTATATTCTTTATATTCTTTTATATGTCACGTCCCGGGTGAAGGTCTTTGGGGACAACGACATGTGGGGATATTATTCAAAGGGAATGCAGGCACGAATGCCAGATTCGTGGCACTGCGGAGAGTAGGAATTCAGGCGCGAATGCAAGATTCGTGGCAATGAATGTTCGAAGGGACGCAGGCGCGAATGCCAGATTCGTGACACTGCGGAGAGTAGGATGCAGGCGCGAATGCCAGATTCGTGGCGCTGCGGAGGGTAGGATGCAGGCGCGAATGCCAGATTCGTGGCACTGCGGACAGTAGGATGCAGGCGCGAATGCCAGATTCGTGGCGCTGCGGAGAGTAGGAATTCAAGCACGAATGCAAGATTCGTGGCACTGAATGTTCGAGGGGATGCAGGCGCGAATGCCAGATTCGTGGCGCTGCGGAGAGTAGGATGCAGGCGCGAATGCCAGATTCGTGGCACTGCGGAGAGTAGGATGTAGGCGCGAATGCCAGATTCGTGGCACTGCGGAGAGTAGGAATTTTAGGCGCGAATACGTGATTCGTGGCACTATGGTGTGTAGGATTCAGGCGCGAATGCCAGATTCGTAGCACTGAACGGCCAGGGAAGGTTTAGATAGTTATGGTCCCTGTGGTGACACCCGTTAGAGCACTTTGTTTTGGTTTCACTAATTGGATTTACCGTTGCATAGGCGAAAGAAGTTACACGTAATATTTCTGAGAAACTCGTCTAAACGTGCGGCTATACACTGACCATGCAAAAGTATGTTAGTAAACACGGTAATTGCTCTTGCGTTCGCGAACTAGAATCAGCTGTTTCACTAGCTTGTTTGTTTGGATTTGTCTATCTTCCGTAACCAATGGGTAAACACAAATAATTTGAAGCGTGGTTAAAACAAAGCAGTTTATTAGCTTTGTTGAAGCATTAAATTATAATAATGCGTGGGACTTTGAGCATTTACACAATACATTTATATAAAGCAGTATAAGATATGAAATATATGTATGGACATGAATAACAGGTATATAAACCGGAGAAAGAAGTACGTTTAGCAATGAACGTTAATAATACACAAAAATGCAATAAGCGTTAGAGAAATAATATGGAATACAATAAAAGTTCGTTGTACAAAATATATATATATGTAGTAAGCAATAATGAACGAAGAAATATGAACGCAGTAAGCGTGAATAAGACAAAGAGACAGAAATGCAATAAGCGTTTAGTAATTAATAAGAATTACGATAAATGTTTGAAATACACAATATAGATATAAAACCGCAATAAACGTTATTAACAAAGAAATAATAAATGGTATGGAAATGATATAAGTATAGTAATATGAAATAGTAATGGCTTACGATATTTGCTGTAGAGCACTGAATTTAATGATGCAGTAAGATAACACAGTAGAGATATCAAAAGCAACGTAACGAGACACTTCGCGGGAGTGATTTCCGTAGAAGAGCGCTATTGTCGGGATTGTCAGGGGTGAAGAGTGTGCGCGGTATGCACATTGACTGATCTTTGAAGATGCGTCGCAATTACTTATTAATAGAGTCGGTGTTTAGGGGTTTTATGTGGCCTTGTCTTGTACTGGTAATGGGTGAAGGGTATGTGCGGTGTGTTCCATGGCACGTACGCCAAATCTGCGTTGCAGTAATGATCACGTGTTGATCACGTTCGTAAATTTGTGTCGCAGTAACATTTCTGGGGTTTTTGCATGGGGCTTTGAAGCGGAATACTCAACCCATTTGGTAGAGTTTAGGAGGTCGTATCGGATAGGGGAAAACGGGGTACTGACTTCTTTGGTCATAGAGAGGGCGTGAGACGTAGTCTCGATTTAAGAGAGGGTTTTAAGGACGAGGGATTTGTTTGAAGTAGATTTGGAGGTCGTAGTTGACCATCTTGAGATGGGGACCGCTAAGGTACATCGTCAAGGTGATCAGGAATCTGGATTGACCGTTTCGAGATGGGGACCGCTAAGGTGCATCGTCCAAACGGTCAGTTGGGTTTGAAAAAGGGGTAAGGCTTAAGTATGAGGGTTTTTGATGGAGTTGTGGATGGATTTGTGAGGAAGTGGTGTTAAAATACCGCACGAAAAGTAGTGGGACGTCACATATATTCTTTATATTGCATTTTGTATTTTCATATTTTTTTTTCTTTTTATTATTTCTATTATTTGCTTTTATATTTATATTTATATTGTATTTTATATTCTTTATATTATTTTTATTATTAATATTATTATTTTATTTTATATTGTCTTTTATATTATTTTATATTGTATTTTTTCTATTCTTTCTATTTTTCTTTTTTCTTTTTTCTTTTTATTATTTCTTTTAATTTTTTCTTTTATATTTATATTTATATTTATATTTATTCTTATTTCGAATTATTTTTTATTTTATTTTATTATATTCTATTTATATTCATTCCTTCTTTTATATTTTTTATATTTTTATATTTTTATATTGTGGTCTTTTTATTATTATATTTATATTTTATATTTTTTATATTTTTCTTTTTATTATTTCTTCATTTTATTTACCCGTCTTCCTCCTTCTCTCGCCACCTAATTTTAAGATTGGATGTCTTCGAATTCTTGCTGATGCCGTATAATTCTTTCTATGATTCGTACGTTCTTCGCGCCGCGAAAATGATATCATCCTGCACGACTGCTCCAGAGGAGTCAAATTACGCGTAATCGCGCGATACGTTGCGACGTTAAATCGGAACGCTTTAGAATGCTACATATTTGTTTGAAAAAAAAATATGTAGCATTCTACATAATGGTTCGATAGATTGTTGATTAAAAATTATTTCTCTGCGTTGGGGGAAAGTATCTGTTGGTTTGCAAAAAGTTTCTGCTGACGCCGCATAATTCTTTCTATGATTCGCGCTGCCAAATGACGTCACCTTCACTGCTGCTCCAGAGGATTAAAATTACACGCGATCGCGTGAGACGCTGCGACGCTGAGTATTGCTCTCTCTTTCCCTCCACGAATTTAGCTTTTCATGTAATGCTCTCTCTTTCCCTCCTCCGAATACGTGGTTTGTAAAATGCCGATCTTTCCCGACATTGTCCGACATCATCCGATAAAGTATTAAGCAATTTCAGCTTTATAATGGTTTGAAAAAAATATTTGGCGGTCGTCCGCTTCCTCGGCCAGGTCTAAAAAATATTTGGGGTTCGTTCGCTTCCTCGGCCAGGTCTAAAAATATTTTCGGGGGTCATTCCCCCTCTAAAAACAAATTTGCAGCGGTGGGTCCAGTCTGGAGAGGTCTCCGCGGCGGTTCGGCCCGGACTGATCCCCTCCATGATTGCGGCTTCCCCCACTCCGCGGCGGTTCGGCCCGGACTGATCCCCTCCATGATTGCGGCTTCCCCCACTCCGCGGCGGTTCGGCCCGGACTAATCCCCTCCATGATTGCGGCTTCCCCCACTCCGCGGCTCATGCGCGCGCAATCGGTCTTCCACTCACCGCTCCCCCCGCGCCCAATTTTCCCTCCACCGCACTCCCCCGCGCGCCATTACTTCCCCCCGCCCCCGCGCTCCCCTCAGAGGACCTGAGTTGGAATCGGCATAGTCTTACTACTCCCAGCCAATCCGTGACGGGCCTGGCATCTCGCTGTCCGGACCCGGCGTCGCCGTGCTCGCCTTTTGATAAACATTTGCATGCGGCTGCACCTCGTTTGTTGAACGGCGTCGGATTTTCCAACATTCGATTCTGTGTTTGTTTGTTTGTTAATTTATCGAGAAATGGTCCATCACGTATGTACGAATAGTAAAACTAAAACTTTGCAGGCGTTCGTAGTATATCACCATCAAAATTGTAGTACAAGAAAATAATTATTTTTTAGTCTTTAGTGCATTTTAATTTAGTTTTTAGTGCATTTTTAATAAAATCGTAGTGAGACGGCAGCCTGAAAATGCGTTTTTGGTATGCTCGGCGCTCGGAGGCGCGCTGACTCACCTGGATATATTATCAAGACCGTGTTGAATTTTGGCCTATAACTTTGAGAATATATTTTTTAAATGTTTTAGAAGCGATTTATGGAAAAAATTTTGTTTCAATTTTTCGTTTGGCTTATACGGCCTTCAAACATGCAAATACCCATGGCGTCTGAGTGTCTAAAGTATGTGACGCACGTGTTCAGAAGTCCGTTTTCAGGTAAGAAACTTTACTTACAGCATTTTAAGTAGTATTGAGTCGGTTGTTCTCATTTTATTAATAAAAGTTAGTAAACATACATACCTACATATACATTCCGCGTCATAATTAAAGGAACACTATAATTTCCCGAAAATTTTTGTCATTTCCAAATGGCTGTATCTCTGCGAAAAAAAATCGCAAAAAATATTTGAAAAACGCATTTTAAAGCTTGTAGCTTCTAGTTTTTGAATCAAGGACTCAATTTTTTTTCATCCATTATGATACTGTTTAATCGAAATGAAGCGCAGGAAATGAAGTTTCAGAAATTATTGCCTAGTTTGAACGTATGCACGGGACAAACAAAATTCTTTTTGGTAAATCCAATGAAGTGCTCCTATAGAGCAAACATTTATCTTTAATTTCGTTTTTTTTTTTTTGGTTTTGTTGTATGATTTATATTGACCGAGTTATTCGCGATCCAAGCAAAATAGATACTTTTCACTTTGAACACCTGTAACTTGCGAACTCATGATCTTAGACAAATTTTCATGAGTGTTTTGGAAAGTTAAGAAAATTTTCATTCAGAACCTTTAGTTGTCAATTCAATGAGATTTTTTTTTAATCGTATTAAATTCATTTTAAAATGATCCCAAAAATTGCATAATTACCATTTTTTAGAAAACATGATGCCACTTCAAGGAAAATCATGGAATCATTCAAGTGTCCATATTTTTTGTGAGGTAAAACTACCCCTTAAATACTGTGCAAAAGGCCAGACCGATCAGATTTTTTTTCCTTTTGTCCTCGATGGTCAAACATGCGATATGGTCTGAAAATTTGAACGATCACCTGTTTTACGTTATGTTTCTCTTCAAAACTCTTTCTTTGTTCCCACTGCTTTTGAACGATTCTTACACGTTTTTTTTGTTAGGTCAATGGAGATATTTGATATATCACCTTTGAAAATGTAGTTTCGAGAAAAACGCAAAAGAAGAAAAGTAGAATGGTCGCTGCCTGCTGCGGAATATCGACATCCGCGCCACGTTTAAAGTCTATAACTCGGCTATTTGGGGGAATTTTTGCGTCTATCATGACTTAAATTATTCTTAAAACTTCACGTAATAAGAAAATGCAAAAAAATCAAATTTTCAAAACTTTCAGGGTGGCGTAACCCCTTAAGTGCTAAAACGTGATCGCAAGACTTAAGTGCTAAAATCGCTAAAGCTTAAGTGCTGAGACGTGATTGCGAGACTTTGATCGCGTACCGTGACTGGTGAAAGCTCTCGTTTCTAATTAAAGTGCGTCGCGCTGCATTATGCCTTTGTCGCACTCTCCCCTCAGGATGCTCGCCAACGAGGGAGACGGTAGTGAGGGGCTCTCGCTGTTGGCCCCGACGGTCGACGAAGTACCGAGACTGACCCTGCAGCTCAGCGACCACGTGCTAACTCCGCAGCTCAGCGACCACGTGCTAACTTCGCAGCATAGCGGCCACGCCGTCGTCACGGCCGCTCCTCTCGTCGAGGCGATACAGCAGTGTCGCATTCCTCCTTTTGGAAGACCAGTCCAGAGTTCTGGTTTTTCCAGGTTGGGTCAATTTTCCAAACGCACCAGGTGCGTTCAGACAACGGGAAATATCACCTCATCGTCGACGCGCTCGACGCTGAGGCACTACAGGATGTCGCGGACATCCTCAAGTGTCCGCCCGCCAGAGGTAAGTACAAACACCTAAAATCCCACATAATGAGTCGCCTTGCTGAAACCGCAGACCGCCGGCTGCAGCGGGTCCTGAACGAGCTCGAGCTGGAGGACAAGAAGCCCTCGCAGCTGCTGCGGCAGATGCGCTCCCTGGCGGGCGACAGTGCTTCGGAGGACGTCTTGCGGATCAAGTGGCTCGACCTCCTGCCAGGGTCCACGCAGCGCCTCCTGAAAATTTTCAGGGCCACCAGGCTCGATGAGCTGGCGAAGGCGGCAGACGAACACGTGGAGGGGCCCCCAGTCCCAGGCCCAGCGGTCATGGCCACTACCACCACTGGCTCACGACGGATGTCCCCAGCGCGTCACGTGCCAGATGCATATCGCCTTCGGCGATGATCTGTCTGACATCAGGCGATCATTAGGAGAGCTCATCTCTCTCAACCGAGAGCTCATCTCGTTAACTAGAGGCCTGTACGACAGACCTGCCGGAAGGGACTCAATGTACCAACTTCGTGGCCGCTCACGCCCTCGTACGCCTTCTCCAGCGCGGGGTAGCATATGTCGTTTTCACAAGAAGTATGGGGCAGATGCCTATCGCTGTTGGCAACCGTGCAGTTTCAGCACCACCGGTGTGGCTGCGGCGAGCCTCTAAAAAAACTAACTCCCCCGTCGACAGCCAGGGCGAGTGTCTACGCCAACAACAATGCATCGCCCTCCCGAGAATGTCGACTCCATCTGTTTGACAGAAATACTAACCTAAAATATTTGGTTGACTCGGTGTCTACGCTGTCTCTGGTCCCCAGCCGTTTCTGTACTGGCAGGACTCTTACCCACGGATTTCGACCTGAGCGCAGCCAACGTGTCCATCATTAACACATATGGCCAAAAGGTGCTCTCTCTCAGCCTCGCACTCCGCCAAGAATTCCGTTGGGCTTTCGTCATAGCGGATGTTCGCCAAGCCATCATAGGCGCGCCGACTTCCTTTCTCACTATGGTCTCTTGATCGACTTGAATGGCCGGTGCCTGGCAGACCCCCTCACGAGGATTGCTACGTAGGGACTCCTGCACCCGACTGATCCACGCTGACGCCCCTGCTGGCGCCGAGTACGTTGAGCTGCTCCGAGCATACGAGGACCTCATACAGCCCAAGACGGTGATAGTTCCCGACACTGTCACCCCGGTCGCACACCACATAGTCACGACCGGACCACCGGCGTTCGCACGCCCACGACGCCTCAACGGCGACAAGCTGGCAGCAGCGAAGCGACACATCGAGCTCCTGCTGCATCACGGCGTCATCCGATCATCCGGCAGCGCCTGGTCGAGCCCACTGCATCTCGTGAAAAAGAAGCAGAAAAGGATCAAGGCAGCGGAGGTTAAGAAAAAAAGAGTCAAGGCAGCGGAAGTCAAGAAAAAGAGAGTCAACCCAGAGGAAGTTAAAGAAAATGAGGTTAATACAGAAGAGGTTGTGTAGGATTGGCGCGTGACCGACGACTACCGCAGCGGGAATGCGCTCACCAAGCCGGATCGCTACCCGATTCCTTGTCCAGAGGATCTCCTCCAGAGCCTCCACTCAGCTGAAGTTTTCTCCACTATCGATCTCGAGCGCGCGTATCACCAAATACCGATGGCGCCCGAGGACATTGAAAAGACCGCCTTGACAACGTCCTTCGGGCTCTTCGATTTCCTGGGCATGCCGCCCGGTCTTAAAAACAGCGGCCAGACTCTGCAGCGTCACATGGATAACTTCCTCAGGGACCTGGACTTCGTGAGGTGTTACATCGACGACCTCATAGTCGTCTCCAACTCCACGACGAGCATGTAAAGCACCTCGGAACTGTCTTCGACATCCTACGACAGCACAATCTGACGATAAACTACGGAAAGTGCCTCTTCGGCAAGGACGAGGTCACCTACCTGGGGTACGTCGTGAACAGGTACGGCTACCGACCTCCAGTGAACAAGGTGGAGCCCATCTCCTCATACCCGAAGCCTGACACCGTCTCCGACCTGCGTCGATTTATCGGTATGTTGAATTACTACCGCCGCTGCATACCGCACGCCGCGGAAATGCGGGCACCGCTGTGTGTCTACCTGAAGGATGCCAAGAAGAAGGACAACCGGAAGATCCCGTGGACCCCCAAGGCCGAGAAGTGCTTCCAGGCCTGCAGCGACACCATCGTGGCGACCGCTCGGACCGCTTTCCTCTCGCCGTCAGCTCAGCTGTCCCTCACCACCGACGCCTCCGACGTCGCCATCGGCGCGGCTCTCGAGCAGAAGGTGGACGACATCTGGACGCCGCTCGGTTTCTTCTCACGGAAGCTGACTAGCGCTGAAACACGCTACAGCACGTACGACCGTGACTTGCTGGCCGTCTTTTCATCAATCAAGTATTTTAAGCATATAGTTGAAGGCCGACCTTTCATCGTTCGGACGGACCACCGCCCGCTTGTGTACGCCTTCGCCCAGCGACTGGACAATGCCTCTCCCAGGCAGCAGCGTCATCTGGACGTCATCTCCCAGTTTACCACGGAAATCGTGCACGTAAAGGGCGATGACAATCTCGTCGCGAACGCGTTGTCCCGCATGAGTGCAGTGGACATGCCCACCGCCCTGGACGCGGCTGCCATCCAGGCGGCCCAGGAACAGGACGCTGAACTGGATGCGGCGCGCACGGACACGTCCCTGTCCCTCCAGTCACTGTCCATCGGCGAGGATACCATCTGGTGCGACGTCACGGATGGCGTCGTAAGGCCATATCTTCCCCAGAGCCTCCGTAGACGGGCCTTCGATGTCATCCACGGCCTGGCCCATCCCAGCTACAGTGGGTCCAGGAACAGTGTGGCCAATGTGTTCCTCGCCGCTGATTGGTGCCGCCATTTTCAGGCAACTTCCGGCAGCTCTTATGTATAGATCAGTATACATATATACTGTTGCGAGCACCGGGTATAGGCCCGTGCATAGCCTACTGGTGCTCGCAGCGGAAGACAAAAAGAAGGTCGGCCTCCGTCAAGAGGACGATCAGGAGGCCGACAAGAAGAAGAGTCGATCACCGTACGTCCTAGCGTTCGGACGTACGGATAACAGCACTGTACACAAAAATAGAGAACGGTCGCTTAAAGTGTCTACGTGTGTACTTATTCTACCCGTTGCGTCGGGGTGGCCGGTACGGGAAACGCCCCGGCGCAACAATACTTACACATTCTCAAATTGGCTACTCCAAATTTTGACAGTTTACAGTTAGGTTATAACCTGACGAGTGTCAAATATGGTAAGCTGTCGAAAATTGAGATGCCACGTGTGTCTACATATTTTTTAATAAATTATTGAATATAATTACTATGTAATATACTATGATTAATAAAGTATTCGAACTACAAGTCATACATTTATTTTTTAAGTATTTATTGAAGTATAACCAAATTATAATTATATGAGCTTTTAATAATTATAAACTATACATATAATTATATATTTATAATTATAAACTGATATAAACTATAAAATATTTATGTAAGTTTTCATTAATAAAATTAAATATTAAGTTTATACATACACGTCACTATATAAGACATGATTCCACGCTTTTCAAATATCGCGCGCGCTTCACCTGGCTGGAACTAAAAATGGCGGCTTCCGGCTCATTGGCCACACTGTCCCTGGACCCACTGTAATCCCAGCGGCCGAGTCACTTCCCGAAGGCTCAGAGAAAAGTTCGTCTGGCCGGGGATCGGGAGAGACGCGCTTCGCTGGACACACGAGTCCGCTCCTTTTCAGCGGCCGAAAATCCACCGTCACAACAAGGTCATCCCGAACAACATTGAGGTCCCGAACAGCCGCTTCAATCACATACATATGGACATAGTAACCATGCCGCTGATTGGAGACCTTCGTTACTGCCTCACGGTCATCGATCGTTTCTCGAGGTGGCCGATTGCTGTTCCCCTCAAGGACATCCAAGCGAGCACCGTGGCCGCGGCTTTCTACGAGCATTGGATCTGCACCCTCGGCACACCGCTAACCATCACTACTGACCAAGGGACTCAGTTCGAGTCTGCCCTTTTCACCGCCCTGGCGCAGATGGTTGGGGCCCGCAGGATTCGCACGACGCCATACCACCCCCAGGCAAACGGGATGGTCGAGAGATGGCATCGCACCCTCAAAGCTGCTTTGATGTGCAACCCGCTCGTGCCCTGGCCCCAGCTACTGTCGACCTTCCTCCTTGGATAGCGCACGGCGTACAAGGAGGATCTCAGAGCCTCCCCCGTGGAAATGCTGTATGGTACAGCCCTCCGCGTTCCAGGGGAGTTCTTCGTCACGAAGGACGCACCGGCAAGTCTACACGGTTTCGCCGAGAAGCTCCGCCATCACATGCAGAGCGTGCGGCCGGTGCCCACGAGCCACCATTCCAAGAATCAGGCTTTTATTTTCCAGGGCCTCTCGACGTGCTCTCACGTTTTCAGACGCATCGACACGGTCCGGCGCCCCTCGAACCACCTTACGCTGGCCCTTATGAGGTGGTCAGGCGGGTGAATGATCGGGTTTTCGTCTTCAAGGTGGGCGCTGATGAGAAATCCGTGTCTGTGGACTGCCTAAAACTAGCCCACATCGCCCAGGAGGGCGCCGAAGCGCAGCTGCCACATCAGCAGTTGCCGCCGCCATTACCACGCCAGCACTTGCCGCCGCCATTACCAGCGCAGAGTTTTGCAACCGCTGCAGCAATCACCTCTTCAGCCACCCGACCGCCTAGCGACTACCACCAAGAGGGTCACGTTCTCGATCCCTTCTCCCCTCTCGAAGGTCTCTGGGGGGGGGGGGGGGAGTGGATGTGGCGGTCTCGCCATCGCGCCGCCTGTTCCCCAGCGACAGGCGCCTTCTCAACACAGGCGAAAGCAGCGTCTCCAACCGCGCGACATCTTTAGCGCGGAAGCGCGATCTTCGCTTGTCTGACACACGACATCGTAGACTTGTACCTACGCGATCCTAAAACGCACAGGGCGATTTCGTTTGTACCAAAATCCAAAAGCAGTCTTGTAAAGTGTGGTAGTAAAATATACTCGTTGTTACCTGTTCCTTGAACGTCTTTATTTATATACTTCGGACAATTATCCCTTCCTCGAACACGCGGAGCTCGATTAGTACAGATCCGAATAGATTCATAGAAATGATGAAAATAATCTCGGAAATGCTACTTGAAAGTACAAGTGGGCCTGAAATGCTGACAGCGACTGAGATTTGTGTAATAAAACAGTTAACAGCTTTGCTTAGGCTTTTTGAATTTGTAACAAAAGAGGCTTCTGGAGAGAATTGCATTACTATTTCAAAAGTAATTCCCTTCGTGAGCTGCATAATTTCGGAACTTGACAAGTTCAAATCAACGTCAGCAGTGGTGGCAGAGGTGCAGCAGTGTTTAACAAAAGAAGTAAGAAGAAGGTTTCGGAACATTCAGCTAAACACTCACGTGACAGTAGCTACGCTACTTGACCCTCGGTTCAAAAGCCTGCACTTTCAAGACCAGAGTGCAGCGGAAGGGCAATCTATAAACTCAAAGAGCTACTGAATTTTTATGTAACTCAAACTACAAGTAGTGAGGAGGAGGAAGAACAAAGTGCGTCTTCTAAGTATGACTTCTGGAAACACCACAAGGAACTTGCCCATGGCCAAAAAAACGAAAAAATTAAAAAAAGCAGATGAGCTTACAGTTTATTTAGGAAACCTTATTTCTGCATTTAAATCTAACCCTCTTGAGCAATGCGGGGAAATGAAATGCGTCTTTCCTCTATTATACAAGCAGGCAAGAACGTTTTTGGTGGTGACAGCATCTTCAGTACCTTGTAAAGGCTCTTTTCAAAGGCTGGAGGAACAATAACAAAAACCAGAAACAAGGTTTCTGGAAAACATCTCGAAAAATTGTTATTTTTAGGAGGACTATCACAAGAAGAATGGTTTCATTAGGTTTCGGGTGCAGATCGCGTATTATAACTTTGCCTCCGATCGGCAGCTGAGTCGGCCGTGCGTACGAGTGTCTGACCGTCGGCGTTCTTTTAATTCGATTCGACAACCGTACACTCGCACACACGAGTATCACATTGATCTGTTACTTTGTGTGATACACGTCCGTGTGCGATCGCATGTTTTTCGAAACGAATTAAAAGAACGCCGACGACCAGACTCTCTCGCACGCCCGGCCTACTCAGTGGCTCGGAGGCAAAGTTATATGTAATGCGTGATCTGTAGTACACAGCAAGCCAACGATGCCGGCAAACTATTTCTTGGCATCGCTACAGCAAACTTACTTTAAGTTTTATACAACGATAAATTGTTCCGTACAAATATAAATTACTTTTAGTTAACCATTTTTATTACAAGAAAAATGTTTCCGTTAAAGATTAAGGTCCGATCCGCTCACGCACCGTCCTCGATTCGACCACATCCATGAGTGTCCACACTCCTCTGGCTTGAGAGTGTGGATGCTCAGGGAGATGCGAGCGAATCGAAGATGAAGCGTGAGCGGATCGAGCCTAATAATATATTTTTTTATAGTTTCAAAGTGTTTAATTTTACTTCAAGTTTTATAAATAATCTTTCAATAATATTCTAATTAATTGCTTAATCTATAAAACTTTTCATATTTTTTTTGTTTACCAATTATTGCACCCAAAAACATAAATCAGATCATTTACGGTAAATCTAAGCTATTCATGGTGCCTCGATTTCGGATTAATTTTTTTTAATCGTCAATCACGTCAAAGTAATAAGAGGCCAGGGAAGGAAAATTCTCGGTTGGTGTTTTTTCTAGTGGGCGTGGTTCTTCAACCGACTTCAAAAAGGAGTAGGTTATAAATACGACACGTGTGTATTTTTTTTATATGTTTGTCCCCGCATAACTCCTGAGCTAGTGGCTGAGATAGTGGCCCATTTTGACGATTTTTTTTTCAAACGAGAGCCATGGGTGGTCCAATCCTAGACTGCATTAATATTGGCCCAATATTTTGCCAGTTCTGGTTAATAATAAAGACTATTGTCACCTAATTATTATTATTTTATGTACGTACGCGCGTATCTGATCAGCATGTTGTGTCAATATATATCGAACTAGAAAATTAAAAATAAAAAAAAATTTAAAACATTAAAACCGACTTCATAAAAATAAATATGCACTGAGTTAAAAATAATTTTTTCCCTTATTTAATCTACGACTCTCATATTTTTTAAGTCGGCGCCTCCTCATTTGCAATGTGTAAATTTGGCGCCGACTTAAAAAATATGAGAGTCGTAGATTAAATAAGGGAAAAAATTATTTTTCACTTTTTAGTGCATTTTTATTTTTTTGAAGTCGATTCTATTTTTTTTTAAATTTTTTTAGTCACAAACACCGTAACCTTCCACACAAAACGTTCTCTCTCCACATATGTAGTCCCCATATAAAAAGTATTTTTCTGTTGAAAACATATTGACCGACAATTTTTTTCCGTTGATTCTTATTATTTTTGGAGTGGTTGGTAATGTAAAAGGAAATGATTAGAAGAATCGAGACACCATGGAATACAGAAGCAAAAGTAGGTACATTCTTTACGAGAAATAATAGTCTATTCGATACCGATATTTAAAGGTATCGATACTTTTCCACCGATACCCGAGTAGTATCGATACGTCAGCGCCTGTCGTCGAAAACAGCTTTTTTGAAAACACCGCCATGGGAGGACGGATTTCTCGGCATGTATGAGTCCGGGGAAAAAAAAAAAATTATAATCTATATACAATTGGCTTTGAAAGTACGTAGGGTTTTTTTTAAATCAATTTTTGTGGAAGTGATGCACTTTTTAAGAAATGAATTGATTTTTTGCCCTAAACATGAGCATTAAATTGTTTAAAAAAAAGAGAGTTTACATTCAATCAAAAAACGGCTACGTACTTCCAAAGAGAATATTGTTGTGAAGCTACTGTAAAAATTTCAAATCGATCCATGCAATAGTCTCCGAGAAATCCGTCCTCCCAGTTTGAAAGAAGTGGTTTCGACGACGGGCTCTGTCGCCGCCATCTTGTACGAAAATAACCAGAAAAAAATTGTTTTTCGTACTTCAATATGTGTTAAATAAACCCTCTGAAAAGAAATTCTATTCCGTTTGTCATACTCCCAAAATAAATTGTCAAATTTAGGTATTTTTTTCTGCCTCTAGAGTGGTGTTACCCCTTAATGTACTTTAGTACTTTTATTCTCAGAATTCGTTATTCTATCGAATTTGACAATTCATTTGAAAAAATAAAATTGCCCTCCACGTCCCCCCTACGCCACCACCTGTAAATAAACTATATAATGCTCTGTCATATAAGAAGGAACCTACGCATAGACCTGTTCTGCGCTACTATTGGCTGTACCCCAACCAACGCTCCCTCGGAGCCAATAAGCTCATTCTACATGCGTGAAACGGGTTCCTTCTTGTATGACAGAGACTTGTAAGGGTCAATTCAGACGAGCGATGCGGCGTCGTTACGATTTCGAATCGGTATACATGTATGTATGTAGAGACACATGTATGTATTACAAGTGACTCAATTTTTTGCGTTCCACCGTATTCTGTGTTTCTTACAACCATACAACTTTTGTAAACAACATTTTCCCCTATTATTTAATATAACAGATATTTGAAGTGGACAGAGTTAGTGGGACACCCTGTATATACACATCTTTTATACTTCTCTCGGTGCTAAGGAAACTTTACCAATGTCAGTGTTATGGCGTTTTCGGACGGTCGCACTGGAGCGGACCGAGTGCGAACCCTACCCAATCGGAAGCGAAGAGTGTGAACTTTTTCGCTACCGATTGGCCAAAATTCGCACTCAGTGCGCCTAGAGACACTATAATAAGAGTCTGGACACGAGCCACTGTCCGCCATGTTTGATCGAAATCCCACGAGAGAGAAACAGATATACACCATTTCACCATAGTGTCTCTAAGTGTGCCCCAGTGCGACCGTCCGAAAACGCCATTAGAAATACAATATTGTTGCGCCGGGGCGTTTCTCGTACCGGCCACCCCGACGCAAAGGGTCGAATAAAGACACACGGATACAGATTATCCGACCGTTTACTTTATTGTGTACATTTATGTTATCCGTACGTCCTAACGCCAGGACGTACGGTGATCGACTCTCTCTTGTCGGCCTCCTGATCGTCCTCTTGACGGAGGCCGACCGTCTTCTCTCTTCGGCTGCGAGCACCAGTAGGCTATGCACGGGCCTATACCCGGTGCTCGCAACAATACGTTTCCCATACCCATGGCTCGAAAAACATAGGGGGCGCTCGAAATCCAGTGGTTTTTAGGGGGTCGATATTTCAGGACGTGACAACGTGGTAGTCCATAAGATGAAATGTCTATTCTACCATAAAAAACTTTAAAAAATTTAAAAAAATTACGCCATGTACATGAATTATCTTTGTAAAAAGAAGTGAAATCCCCATAAAAAACTTTAAAAAATTAAAAAAAATTACGCCATGTACATGAATTATCTTTGTAAAAAGAAGTGAAATCTCCATAAAAAACTTTAAAAAAGTAAAAAAATTACGCCAAGTACATGAAACAAATAAATCACAAAAAATGAAAGATAATAATATAAATCACAAAAAAAATAGAAGAGAATATATAATATCACAAAAAATAGAAGATAATAATATAAATCCCCCAAAAAATAGAAGAAAATATACAATATAAAAAAAGATGTGAAATCAAAATGAGCTGCAAGTACATAAAGGTGCTTTCCAATGTATTAAATAATATTAAGCAGATATATTTTTATACAAATAAATATTTTAATACGAATAAATATTTTATTCAAAATACTTGGCGCTGCTCACCGAATTGGTGTTGCTAAACTGAATACATACAGGGTGTCCCAAAAATGTCGCGTTTCCTTGAAAGGGGTGACTCAGGGGGTGATTTGAAACAACTTTTTCCTTAGCGAAAATATTGTCCGAAGCTTCGTTAAGGAGATATTAAGCAAAAACCCCGACCAATCAGAGCGCGCGCCTTCTGCCCGAGTTCCCGCGGTAGCGTTGGCTACGAGGTAGGCGATCGCGCTTGTGCTACGAACGTACGAACAAGCAAGTCGGCATGCATCGAAGGAAACCGCGTTACACAGTTTTTTTTTAAAGCAGAATCTTAAATAAGAATAATTTGAAGTGAGAGGACAAGAAGTACGTAAATTTCGTTTTTAAATAAGGCATAAACGAAAAGGTAACGTAACAGAAAATGTACGACAAGTGATCGTAATTCGTTATTGAGGTAAAAATCCGTAGTTTAACAACGGCCAACACAACTAAATTTAAAAAATAATATTAGGTGTACGAATAAATTCTTTTCGACTGGAATTTCTATCGCGGTGGTATTCAGAAGCTGCCAGAAAAATGGCAAAAGGTAATTAACAATAATGGAAATTATTTCGATGATCGAGTTGTTTTCATATTTTTTAAATCGAACCGTTATTGTACCCTAAAATCGGAAAGAATTTATTTCTACACCTAATAATCACCAATAAATTAAACAAAACTCACCCTTTCGGACATTCTTTTCCTTGCTATCCTTCCCTTTTCGAAAACCTGTGTCACTAGGCCACTTTTTTTTTTTTTTTTTTTTTTTGACGTGGAGAAATCCCTAACGGATACCCCGCCCCCCGGGGGAGGGACGGGGTTATGTGGGACTTGCACCCACTAAAACTCCACGGTGGTCGTCCTCGGGCGCGGAGTCGCGCGCTCGAGGGGGAGGACTTTTTGCGGGAGCAAACTAGCGATTCATCCGCTACCTCCCTCTCAGCGCAGTGCAAACTCCGCGCTCAACAGCCCCGCGCGGCAACGCGCGGGGTCTTCCCAAGACTCCGGCGACGCGAGACGGACCACGCGTCCGCGTCGCCACTTCTGGGGGGGTCGCATGATGTTGTGGAGGGGTGAGCGTGCCCCCCGGCACCCCCACCCCGCGACCCCCCGCGGTCGAGCAGTGACCCGGACGCGGCCCGAAGGGTCGCGGCCGGACGGGGAGGCGGCACTAGGTCATATGGTCAATTGACCGCCGCACTCACCCTGTACCGCTCGACCGCCTTCCTCGGGAGCGCGCTAAAAACGGCGCCAATGGCGCGGCTCCCGGGGGAGCAGCAGATGGTCGGCTGCTCCCCGTCACTAGGCCACTGTACCGATCCTGGTCATCGGCGTCCAGTGCTCAGCTGATCGCAGGGTCAATGTACCGAATATTCACTTCACTGCACGGCTACTAACACTGTTCACTTAATTTATGTTTCACGGAACGTGTTGTTCTTACGTTACAAAAATTGGTGGCCCCGAAAGGGGCCGATTACTGTTAATTACTGGGACGAGATTACTACTATTACCCGGCGAAAAGAAGATTCGTGGCAGACGGTCTCGGGCTGTGCAATCCGCTGCTGTGACGAAGAGATTGAACGAAACACATCGAGACCGAGTGGGATAGAGCGATCTGACCGACGATCGTCTAAACAAAACAATAGCGTAGGCTACAGATCGCTCTATCCCACTCGATCTCGTGTTTCGTTCGATCTCTTCGCCGCGCGGTGCGACAATGTATGTGGCAACTTCAGCCAATAACCAAAATACGTGTGCCCCGTCTGTAAAAGTGTGCCCAAATAGGTGACGCGACCAATCGTCATAGCAGCGGACTGCACAGCCCGAGACCGTCTGCCACGAGTCTTTTTTCGCCGGGTAATAGTAGTAATCTTGTCCCAGTAATTAACAGTAATCGGCCCCTTTCGGGGCCACCAATTTTTGTAACGTAAGAACAACACGTTCCGTGAAACATAAATTAAGTGAACAGTGTTAGTAGCCGTGCAGTGAAGTGAATATTCGGTACATTGACCCTGCGATCAGCTGAGCACTGGACGCCGATGACCAGGATCGGTACAGTGGCCTAGTGACACAGGTTTTCGAAAAGGAAGGATAGCAAGGAAAGGAATGTCCGAAAGGGTGAGTTTTGTTTAATTTATTGGTGATTATTATGTGTAGAAATAAATTCTTTCCGATTTTAGGGTACAATAACGGTTCGATTTAAAAAATATGAAAACAACTCGATCATCGAAATAATTTCCATTATTGTTAATTACCTTTTGCCATTTTTCTGGCAGCTTCTGAATACCACCGCGATAGAAATTCCAGTCGAAAAGAATTTATTCGTACACCTAATATTATTTTTTAAATTTAGTTGTGTTGGCCGTTGTTAAACTACGGATTTTTACCTCCATAACGAATTACGATCACTTGTCGTACATTTTCTGTTACGTTACCTTTTCGTTTATGCCTTATTTAAAAACGAAATTTACGTACTTCTTGTCCTCTCACTTCAAATTATTCTTATTTAAGATTCTGCTTTAAAAAAAAACTGTGTAACGCGGTTTCCTTCGATGCATGCCGACTTGCTTGTTCGTACGTTCGTAGCACAAGCGCGGTCGCCTACCGCGTAGCCAACGCTACCGCGGGAACTCGGGCGGAAGGCGCGCGCTCTGATTGGTCGGGGTTTTTGGTTAATATCTCCTTAACGAAGCTTCGGACAATATTTTCGCTAAGGAAAAAGTTGTTTCAAATCACCCCCTGAGTCACCCCTTTCAAGGAAAACCGACATTTTTGGGACACCCTGTATAATCAGTTTGAGGAATAACGCCTATCCATTTGTTCGTTTCGTATAGCTGATGCCAGATGGGAGTCTGAGTTTTAATAATTCCAATTTTACAATATTTCTTTGGATCTTCAGCTAAGGTTTTTGCTCCTATACGCAAACAGGGGTCTTCTACAGTAATTGAATAGAGCGGGACGTGTCGTTTACATATTCGCCGAGTTTTAACCATTCTACATTCTTGGAGCTCAACATAACTCGTGGGCATGTAAAAATGTGTCTGTTGATCGAGCAAAATGTATCTTTGCGTTAGTCGTATATAATGTAGTTGGTCATTATTTAATTTAGGTGTTGCAATTAAATGATATGCCTGGTATTGTGCCTCTTCTAATATTGGAATACGTATCTCGAAACATAGACGATTATTTTTAAGTACTGCCACAGTTATGCTACTTATTTTTAAAAAGTCGTATATATGTTCTAAACTGGCGGGGAAGGCAAGTTGATTCTGTCCGTATTGCGATGATAATTCTTTTAAAACTTTTAGCAAATCGTCTCGATTAATCAGAGCTGGGTGAATTTGCCCATGTTCTGCATTTAAAATAATAGATTCCAATAGGTTGATTGTATTAGAATAATCCTGAATAATTATGGTGAATTCATTAACAATTTCCAATGCGGTTAACTCGTTTTTTGATATTTCGTTTTGTTGCTGCAGTGCTTTCGCGAGAGCTTTTATTTGTTGTGTTATTTTAGAAACTAAAGTTGACAATCTATTATTGTCTGCAATCACTGCATCTATTTCCCGATTATAGTACGCCGCATCGTCTTCGTTTAGAGTACCAAATAATATTTTTGACGCGGATCCAATAAAATTGAACCATCCTCGCTTAGGTCTATTAACGCGACTATGCTTAATTATTCCTATATTATTAAGGATGAGCTCTGTGCGGGACACGAGCCTGTTCATGTAGTTGATCTGATGATCGTAATCAACCAGTAATTTACCTTCTGGTATTAGTAATCGGTGTTGATGCATGCTGATTTGGACTTCCTCCAAGGCAGTAAGAATTTCAATCAGGTCTTCGTATACTACTAGCTTCCATTGTCTATGGTAAATCCGCACAGGGCCCATTTCGTCGAAATACACGTTAGGTAGATCGACCAACTCGGTTATGCTATACTTCGACTCCACCGTCATGGTCAGAGCCATGACAAACAGACTGCTGTAACGAATGATTACAATGATTAGCGTATTTACATCGATTTACATGGATAGCTTCGTACTTCTTTTCGCGATTAATTTTTATATTCTGATCGCTTAGTATCTGTAACTGCGTACGGTCCCTCATAGGGCGATGCTAACCCTGCCTTTAATTTTCTGGATTCATTTGCTTTTAGCCATATATAATGTCCTACTTTAAATTGTTTTTGATTAATTGTCTTATCATAATGTTCTTTAGTTTCTAATTTAGCAGATATCAGATGGGATTTCGCTGACTGTTGCACTTTATTTAAGTTAGCGATCAACGAAGAAAGATATTCCTTATAAGTGGGACTGTTTTCCGATTCGGTTAGAGTATCTAAAGTATTAGCTTCATTTCCGAAAACCAATTGATGAGGAGTATAACCTGTACTGAAGTGAATTGATTCATTATAAACTTTAACACAGAAAGGTAAAGATTTATCCCATTGTGTATCTTTGCAATTGAGTCTTAAAAATTCTTTGATTACGGCGTGTGATCTTTCCAGTGAACCATTACTTTCTGGTTGGAACGAAGTTGTAGTGACATGTTTCACATTAAATTGTTTTAACATTTCTTCGAATAATTCGCTTAGGAAATTGTTACCTCTATCTGTAAGGATCTCTTTAGGAATTCCAAAATTAAGAAAATAGTTTTCTATCAAGCAAGATACTATGGTAGATGTTTCTTGATTTTTAATGGGGTATGCTTGTAAAAACTTTGTTAAGCAATCTTGTAATGTTAATATGTAACGATTATCTAGATTACTGTTAGGAAGTGGCCCAACTATGTCAAGAGCAATTTTTTCGTTAAAAGTGTCAGGGGTATCCGTTATTTTCATGGGGGCTTTTATAGGTTTACGATTAATTTTATGCTGTTGACAGGTTTCACATCTTCCAATGTAGATTTTGACATCTTCGTACAATGAAGGCCAATGGTAGCGCTTGATTATTTGTTGATACGTTTGCGTGACACCTCGATGTCCATATTCCAAAGTATCATGATATTTTTGTAAGACTTCTTCTTTTTCCTTCTCGGTTTCTGGCTGTAAAACTGGTTGTGTTCCTAACTCTACTGTAATTAAAGGATCGCTAAATATTTCAGTCAGCACTTGCTTCAATTCCTTTGTTGTACCTCGGTACAATTGCCTCAACAACTCGAAGGGAATAAAGAGCTTTCTTCGTTCTTCTTTGCGATTAGTATAATAAGTAAGTCTTTTAGTTGTGTTACCAGAGGGCGATCCTCGAATCTTCTCAGGGTAATAGAGACTGCGAGAAGTGTTCCATTATTGTCTTGCAGTGTATTTAATTTATCCATTGATCCGATGCTTAGATGTAAAGGTGTAGCGTCTTTACTTGGTTCTTCTGTAAACTGAAAATGTTTCCTCCATCCTGGTCGTTGTGTTTCCACAAAAAGTACAGGATTGCGACTAAGTGCATCTGCATTTAGATGAGTAGATCCCTTTTTGTACAAAATCTCGTAATCGTATTCCTCAAGGACGATACGTGTTTCCGCCGAAGGGCAGGAAAGAAAAATGCCGGCTCTGGGGTGGGTCGATGAGAAGGACCAATCAGCAACGACCAGTCGTCGGACACAGACACAGTTTATTTCACGTGGTCACACACTGACCACGGACGTCACAATCACGAATATACACAATAGTCACAAAACGCGTGGGCGGATGCGAATATGGTTCGCGCACAGAGCCAAACTCTGAGGTATTCGTAGCGCAATGGGCGCAAAAAGGCAGCTTTCAAAACGTGGTATAAAGTGCGAGGATGTCAACCGACTAACGGTTGCCGGGCGAGCGCTCCGAAACGTTCGGTGTCGTAAATCAAAACAATGCCAACGGCCTCAGCTGACTCGTCAGCTGTTGAGGATGAGTCAGCGGGCACTCGTTTGAACCGGTGATTCGACGCGCTTCTTACGGCCCGAACAATACGCCATCGCATTAATCTTGAATTTGGATCTTTTAGATTGAAAAGCCATTTCAGAGGTTGATGATCCGTTACGATTTTGAAATGATTGCTATAGAGATAGGGTCTAAAGTGTTTGACGCTCCAAACAATTGCTAGCAATTCCTTCTCCGTTGTTGAATAATGTTGTTCTGCATTATTTAAAGTTCTACTAGCAAAAGCAACTGGTCTTCGTTGTCCATTTGAATCTTCTTGTTCTAATACACTACCAATTGCAATATTCGAAGCATCCGTGGATAGGAAATACATTTTTGCTTGATCGGGGAATTGTAATACACAGTTGTTGCAAAGATTTTCTTTTAAATTTTGAAAACTGCGCTGTTGTTCTGCACCGAAAACAAATGGTGTTCCATTCTTGAGTAGGTTATTCAATGGTTTTGCCTTTTTACTGAAATCTTTAATGAATTTGCGGTAGTAGCCCGCAAGACCTAAAAATTGTTTAATTTGTTTTGTATTCTGTGGCGTAGGGAATTCTCTTACTGCTTTTAATTTGTCCGGGTTAGGCCGGATTCCATCGGCTGTTATTAAATGACCAAGATAGCCGAGTTCCGGTTTCAAATACTCGCATTTATCTGGCTGGAGCTTTAGATTTTTATCGCGTAGTCGTTCGAATAATGTCTTTACATGTCGATTATGTTCTTCTAAGCTTTTCCCGAATACCACAATATCATCCAAATACACGAAGCATACTTTCCCAATAAGTCCTTGCAGTGCAGTATCCATCATCCTTTGGAATGTAGCAGGGGCATTCCTCAAGCCGAATGGCATACGGTTGTATTCAAAGTTGTAACGTACCGCGACGAGTCGCCGCTGTAATTACCTTTCTTTATTATACTAACTCTAATTATTCTTATATTATGTTATACCTAAAACCCTTTGTATTAGTAATAAGACATGAATGCACGTATGGATGAATGCAACCTAGTGACCTGCGAAAGAACTAAGTGAAGCGAACGCATGCGCAGTGTCATTCAGTCGAGCGAGTGAACCAAGTGCGGATCGAACGCGCGTGCGCGAAACACACGGTCAACCGGACGCCGAATAAACCGCGAGTGTAGTGCGCGACTGGCGGGAACCGGATGTGAAATCCAATTGGTGCGCGTAACGCGCAGCAAGTGATTGGCGCGGGCTAAGTTTCACAAATCAGTATAAATAGAGGCCCGCCAGCAGAGAGGATTCACTCTTGGATCTTCGACCGAACCAGTATTATACTAAAGACGCTTTCCTCGGGCCGCTTTCAATAGCCCCTGGGCCGCGAATTCTACAATCCAGTCTACTTCTACCAACATCAGGCCTACCATCTGAAGTCGCTTTCAGTAGCCCTTCGGCTTCCATCTGGGGACATCTTAACCGATTACCTGGCTACCATCTGAGACGCTTTTACTAGCCCCAGCTTCCATCTCAGCCGCTTTAATTAGTCCCTGAGCAACGTGATATCTACAACTGAAGTCGATTTTAATAGCCCTTCAGCTTCGAACCTAGAAAGCGTGGGCCAGCTGATAGGAAACAGGAAGCCATTCAAATTCGAGAGAAGGAATCCTCTCAACTTAAACATTCTGAATTGACCAAGCGTCAATTCCTCTATTATACATTATACCGACTTCGTGTCGAGTTTCATATCTAATCAGCGATTTAGTATCGCATCTTTATAATATATTTTCTATATTCATTAACGACTCAATTCTAATTATCAAAAGAGTCAACTATCTCTATATTCCGTTCTACCGACTTAGCGTCAATCCAAAATCGAACGATATTCTTTATTACCGACTACGCGTCATTTTTCGTTAACATTATATTCCGTTGCAACGGCCTAGCGTCGAAACCGAAACCAACGATATTCTTTATTTCCGACCAATACGTCGTCACGTATTATTTAACGTTCTATTAATTTACCGTTACGGTTCACACGCCTCCGTGTCGTATTATGTTATTTTCCGACCTAGCGTCAAACTTTCTTTGAATAAACTATTTTGTTACTTGTTGTTAAAAGGAAGGACTCTCGTTCTTGAAATTCATTTCTTAATCGCACGCCACCCGAACCAATCCCACAAATTCACAGGTAAACCGCTCTACTTGTGAAAACTCCTGTAACTAACGGCAGCGTCTCGTTCGAGAACGTTACAAAGTGACCCTGAGGTGTTGAAAAGGCTGTCTTCTCCTTCTGCTCTTCTTTCATCGGGATTTGATGAAATCCGCTTGCTAAATCGAATGCACTGAAATATCTTGACTGACCAAGTGAGTCTAAAATTTCGTCTATATTTGGAAGTGGGTAATTATCCTGTGGAGTTTTTTGATTCAGTGCTCTGAAATCAACTACTACGCGCCACTTTTTCTTTCCAGAGGCATCGGTCTTCTTAGGAACTACCCAAAGTGGTGAGTTGTACGGAGAGCTCGATGGCCGTACAATATCTTTTTGTAGTAAATCTTGAACTTGACGCTCAATTTCCTCACGATGAAATGGCGGGTAACGAAATTGCTTAGTTTGTACGGGAAGATTGCCATTTGTCTCTATAGAATGCGACGTTAAATCCGTTTGTGGTAGGCCATCCCCAGGTAAATGGAAAATGTCTTGAAATCCATCGATGATATTCCACAACTCTTCCGCGTCGTGTTTGTTAGTATGTGACAATCTAGTATTTTCACGTAATAGTTTTGATCTATTGGTATTGTAGAGTGTTTTATTCTGCTCACGTATAGAAAATATGATCTCTTTTGTCTCTAAGTTAATTGTGGCTTTTTCTTGTTCTAAAAAGGGTAAGCCGATAATTCCTTCATATTCCAGTGGGAAGTTATCATTTACAATAACGAAATCGTGTTTATCTATCGTTGCAGTGTACTGAGTTTTTATTGGACAATCTATTATTCCTGTTAATTCTTTTGGATTTTTTTTAGGGGTAACCCTCTGCTGAGACTAGTCTTTATAATATTTACGCTTGATCCTGTATCCACTAAAAATCGCCCTTTACAGGTTGGTAATTTTAATTCGATGGTCGCGAATTCGTAGTTGTCGTTATCAGTGGTCTTGTATGTTTTAACCGATTCGTGTTTGATGGTTGGGGAGGCCCTTTTTCGTGGAAGCTTGATTGACGAAAATTTTGGTTTCGTGGAGAGAAAGAAGGTGCATTTGGCCGAAGGTTATGTGGATGATGAAAGTTACGTCGAATTTCATGATCTATTATTATTTCGTTCTCTATTTGCTCCGACATCTTTTGAGCCTCTCCTAACGATTCCGGTTTCATGGCGCGTACTTGTGTTCTAACTTCCGGATGTAGTCCACGAAGATATTGGGTTAGTACGATGTTGTCTTCATGACACAGAACCTTGAGTTTTTGTACTTCTGAATAGGTAGTTGAATTTGTTATGGCGCGTTTAACGTCGTGGTGGGTGATGATGAACTGTCGATTGTACTGTGCTACAGTGCATCTTCCCTGATTTAGTCTTGCCCGTTCGAGAGATGCAAGATCATTACTTTTAATTTTTCCAAATGCTTGCCTTAGAGCCTCAGTTAATTCCGCGATAGATCGGTAAGGTACTCCATCAATTGCAAGTCTTGCTTTTCCGGAAATTTTCTTCGCGATAATCAATTGCGTGAACATTTCTTCCGGCGGTGTGAGCGTACTACGTAAATTATTAATTTCACGGATGAAGGTTTGGACAGCGATGTTCGTTCCGTCGAAATTCGTAATTAAATCCAAGTTTTCGCGTAACGCTCTTGTTATTTTTGCGGAATGTCGAATACCTGATGAGTGACTTTGTGTGTCTGAGAATGAGTCATCATCATCTGTAGATTCTGATGTGGGCGGTTTCGAAGAAGAAGCTATAAACCTCCGTTTGGTTTTTGCTATTTTTGAACTCATAGTATTATGTCCGAATACTTTTTTACGAATTTCCTCGATAGTGGTTTTAAGTGAATCTAACGTAACAGCTAATTCCTTGGTATTCAAAACCTCCATATCTGCCTGTGACTCCTCGGAGCTGTCGGCGTTGAAAATCTCTTGTTTCGAACTCTGATGTAACTGATTGTGAGACATGTGAATAAAGTTCTCTTGTACTCACAATATGCAATTCTTCATTAAGATCGTTGATTTCCTTCCTCGATCGTTCTTCCTGTCGCAGATCCGGAGTTGCCTCAGCAACGTTGTATCCTTTGCCGCTGCCACCAATTTGTTATGAAGGAGTTAGGTGAATATAAAAGATCACTAATATGTTTACTAACTTCAATTGTTAATATATATTTATTATAATGTTCGGACACAATATACTCGGAATATGCGCGGTAACCTCGCTAACCGTTTACAAGAAGAAATCAGGAGTGTTTCGGCGTTGAGACTAATACAAGAACTGCGCCTAGGTCAAGGCAGACAAGCTTATATACTGTCGAGATAGGTAGGTACGTAAGGGGGAGCCTGCCCTTTGGACATGACTCGAAGTGACGAATCCTGCGTGGTGATGCGGCAGTTTGGGATGACGCGTTGTTGTTGAGAATACACTCATTGTGTATTCTTACTCATTACAACTTACACGTTCTATTATATGTTCTTGCCCCGTGGGTAATATAATTTTCCATTTTTCAACGTCATTATCAATACCTCGTGTAACTGAACAAGTTTAGCAATGGAACCGTTGACAAGACCTAGCGTAACATCAATATTTCTTCTAATCATGATTTGCACTCATACTTTAACAATTACGACTCTTGCAAGTCCCGCCGTTCGGGAGCTATCATCGTCATTATTGTTCAGTAGTAAGGCTAGGAGAGTTCCAACGCAGGTCCTCTGAGGGGAGCGCGGGGGCGGGGGGAAGTGAGGGCGCGCGGGGGAGTGCGGTGGAGGGAAACATGGGCGCGGGGGGAGCGGTGAGTGGAAGACCGGTTGCGCGCGCACGAGCCGCGGAGTGGGGGAAGCCGAAATCGTGGAGGGGATCAGTCAGGGCCGAGCCGCCGCGGAGACCTCGCCAGACCTGACCCACCGGTGGAAAATTTTCAGAGGGTCGTCCCCTCCCTTTAAAAAATTTCTGGGACCGGGTCTTGTATGAAAAATCTTTTTTCAGACTCGATCCAGCCCCAGAAATTTTTTCCCCCAAATATTTTTATAAACCAGATCCGCCGCCAGAATATTTTTTCGACTAGATCATACCACTCTGAACGTGTGTCAAACCTCTATCGAACCACTTTGAACATCTATCGAACCACTTTGAACATTTATCGAACGTATATTGAACGACTTTGAACGGGTATTGAACGGCTTTGAACGGGTATTGAACGACTTTGAACGGGTATTAAACGGTTTTGAACGGGTATTGAATGGGTATTGAACGACTTTGAACGTGAATCGAACGGGTATTGAACGGCTTTGATCGGGTATCGAACGGCTTTGAACGGGTATTGAACGGCTTTGAACGTGAATCGAACGGGTATTGAACGGCTTTGATCGGGTATTGAACGGCTTTGAACGGGTATTGAACGGCTTTGAACGGGTATTGAACATGAATCGAATGGGTATTGAACGGCTTTGATCGGGTATTGAACGTTAATCGTACAACTCGGAACGTGAATCGAACGGGTATTGAACATCTATTGAAGATGTATTGAACGTAAATCGTACAACTCTGAACGTGAATCGTACTACTTCTACATAATTATAACTATCGTCTTAATCTAGCGTACACCGCATATAGGAGGTTTGGGAGGTTGAAAAAAATATTTATGCATTAAAAATTGATCATATTTTATTTATGAATTTCTCTTTGGTGTTTAGACCACCAGTTGAATATTTTAAATACATTTTGCATGGCACAATGCTTCGCGTGTCTACTACATCGCAGAGTATTAACTACATTTAGCTTATTTAGAGATTTAATATTCTCATAGTCAATATCAAGCGTCTCGATGATCACGTCCGGTCTTGTATTTTCATCGAGGAAATCTGCAAGCCAGTCACGTTTCTGCAACCCTTTAACGTATACGATATGGGATGCGTCATCTTCTTCATCGATCGCATCAGCTACAGCTTTCGAAATTAGCTGTTTAGCCATACTGTACGGAACGTCTCCATCTTCCCACCGTAGTCCATGATGTTTTGCCACCAACCATCGGATGCTTGATTTGTCGGATTTTGTAAGAAGATATTGCGGCGTCGAACTCCCAAAAATATAATGCGAGAAAATTGTTCCCTTTCGTAGGACAGCCACTTCCTTGACAACAAATCTTCCGTCGACGATGAATCCTTGCAGGTCAACAAATGTTGGTACAACCATTGTCGATACAATTTTAGAGGTCTGCTCGCTTCCAAGACAGATGAGAGAATGCAGTCTTTCTCGTAAAGCATCTCGATTTTTACGATGAAATTGTTGTACGAATTTGACACAGGAGAGGGCGGGGCAAGTAGTATGGCAATTTAATTTATTTTGCGCACCACGTTTGTTAGCGGATTGTATTCAACCACCCGATCGTGCAGAATCAAACAGTAGGCCGTAGTATTTGCAGGTACATTCTCTTTACACTCAAATTCTATGCGCACGTCCACGGTGCCATTCTTGATCGACTCATTTTGTCGCGAGCAATCAATCACCACGAGAGGACCAAATTGTAAAAATTCAGCCACAGTGAATAACGTCTCGTTGCAACTATGTCCATAATACGATTTATGGAATTGCGTATACATGTGAAACAAGATGGCATGCTTATTCCTGTCAAAGTCCAAGTTCAAGTCATCATATGGATAAAAATCCGAGTTGAGAAAAAGTTTTACATTGGTCAATTTGCAATTGTTAAACTTAGTAACATCTTCAGTCATCACATTCTTTCGAGCAGTCTGTAGAGCAAAGATAACGTATCGCGGCTTCTCCAGCTGTGCAGCTGCCTTCACGGCCCACGAATGCTTGGTTGTGCTCTGTAAGAGAGGATACTCGTACAGATCCCACGAGCGAAAACTAATGCTCAGGTTTTGTCCACTTTCCAAAGCATGCAGCAACGATAGCTTATTAACATCGTTCAGCGTCACCATTTCTGGTTCCAACATCGGTGAGCCTATTAGAGAATTGTTATCGTTGCGCGATCGTATTAAAATCAATTCGTGACGTGCATTAATAATCATGCGTTTGTAGTTCTCGCAAAATCCCAACAAATATTTGAGTGGGATGCAAAAATTGAAATGATTTTTCACTATTAGTCCATCGTGTCGTTTCAATCCCCATCCGGCATTCTCCATATTTTTGTCTTCATCAGATGTCAGCGATACATAGTTTTTAAGCGTGCTAGTTATTCCAACGTTTCTATTGCGGTCAATCTCCACGCCATTCAGCTCGTATCGAATCTCATCAAATAAGAACGCCATGCAATTATTTCCCAACGTCGTCGTTGATGCTTCGTTTGGCTTATTTATCACCAATTTCCCCTCCACGTAGAGGAAACTTTCACACGGTAATGCATATAAATCCTGCTGCTGTATAGGTATTCTTATTTCATCACTATATCCAAACGTTGTGTTGACGTATGGGTTGTACGTGTGAGTCTCGAGCTTGACGATGCGATCATCAAACGTCGGCTTCCCTCCAATGCTTAGAATGTCGGCCATTTTTTCAACTTATATGCGTACAATAAATCCCAATGATTTCAAAAATGTAATGTTCGCAGCACTGAGTCTCTTCTTTTTAGCGTAATCAGATCTGTTGCAGGTGTTGTTGTTGTTGTTGTTGTTGTTGTTGTTGCAAACAATTTCACTTGGAAGAAACGTGTTTCTGAAGTCGTTCAACACAAGCATTTCATTCGTTCACACCACATGTATTATCGTTAACGCCGTCGTACGTGCAGTCTGATGGTAATCTCTTCACCTCGAAAATCGAGCAACCGTCCGTCTTGATCCACAACGCGTATCGTTAGATCCGTAATGACCCGTGCGGTGATCGGAAGGTAAATGATCTGCGCGGGCGTTTCCGATATCTTATATCCTGGTGGAACTCTCGGAGAAAATTCATGTATCGTATGTACTCGCTTCCCATTGTTGTACGCGCCAGCGGTCACGCTACATTCTATGCGAATAATGTTCACATTTATGATATTAATTGGATCGTCCGATTCGTGCCATTGTCCAGGTTCTAATACCCGATTCGTCGAGAATCCCAGTAGCGATCCAATGTTATTGCGCTTCGTAAAATCTACGATGAACGAGCAGTACAGCTCGCTTTTCATGGTGTTGTTGTTGGGACGCAACACTATAGGATACACATCGTTGTCATCATCAGAGTCATCGAGATTTTTAGGATACCGCTCGAGTAATCGCTGCCTCAAATACTTGGCAATGGCGTCTAGTTCATAGGAGCCGTGTGGAATCCTAATAGTTTCAGGAGTGGTGTCAGCACTGCTGTTTTTGATGCCATAGTTTGAGGTGAAGTAGAATTTATCGTTGCTCCAGTCGATGTTCGGTATTGTATGATAAGTTTCAAAGGTTGTTAAACCAAGTTCGTAATCATCGTCGCTCAAATCTATGGGTGGAAAGTAGCTCACCGCGAGGGTGCTACTCTTGCCGGTTAGAATGAATGTTAACGACATATTCCGAGCTGTACGACTCGACTAGTACTGAATCATAGCGGTGGGAAGTCAATCCTTAAATTTGCGGCCGATCGTTTGTAGAAAGCGTAGACAGAGTTGTCCACAATTGCTCTGATTGTACTTCTGATATGACGTTCGATTGTATTCGATTTTCACAGCATCTTTATCCAGATATTGTACCAATTCCCTAGGCGGTCGAAGATTCCCAAAACTGTCGAAATATATAGCTCGACACCCTCTCTTCGCATATGCCACCCAATGAGTCCCCGACCCCTCGACATTGTCCAAATTTACGATACCGCTCTCGTTTCGACGTACTCCTCCGACAGGTAGTGCATTGCGCATGAAAACACCCCTAAAGAATGGAATATGCATACGTTTTGCCAACTCCTCCAATTGCGCATCGGTAGTTACGCCGACAGGCATTTTTATTTTCTTTTCGGCGTTTTTTTTTTCGTTTCGATATTCCCTGTCCGCGCTTGTACGGTGTGAGATAAAGGCCACGACCTTCCATGGAACGATTATGGCGTTGCATTTCCTGCAGCTGATGTTGCGCTGCCTTATTATCGTTTACCGCCTTGGCGATCCCCGCCGCTCCACCAGCTAATGATCCGAGAACACCTAGCAGCGGGAGAAGTGGTAATATACCACCTCGTTTTGCTACAGGAAGAATCCGCTTTTGTGATGCTTTCTTTGGAGTCCTTTTGCGAGTTTTTGTTTTTATTCCCATTCCAATTTTCATGTTGGCCTTCATAGCTGCCCAAACAGCTGTGGCAGCACCTCTTTCACCCAGAGTCGAGTCTCGCGCAACGATGCGTTTTCGCGCTTTGTCAGCGAGAACGTTATCTGCGGCGTGCCTTTCACCGAGGTCGTTGCTACGCGAATATGCAATATCGTGTTCGCGACACGCTGCGTCCAACGGATTGATGCCTTGATCCCCTCTAGCCAATCGTTTTGCCAGATGAGTTCCTGGACCGCAAAACTGGTATCCTGGGATATGTAATTCGATAGGTAGCGCGTTTATCGCCCGATTTAACAAACCACGACCTTTCTTTACTCTCGTTGGCGACATTCATCACAGTTTTTAATCAATGGTGCTGGACCGTCGATATGCGTTTGCTGCCAAGGGCGATTATAATGTTCCAGACACCGACGATACTGCTGAACCTCAGAATCGGCTTTTATATACTCGGGGAGTCTGTCCCACAACTGATGAATGTGTCTGCCAAACTCTCGCAGTAGAATAATCTTTGGTATATATTTAAACTGCTCAGAGGTTAGGTCTCGAATATCGCAATTATCCGACAGGATCAGAAGCATTTTGAATACTGAGCTGTTTTGCTTCGGCGCGGACCTATAAATAGGGCGCATTGCCGCTTAGATGTAGCAAAATCATTTTTCACAGTTCGCGGAGAGGATGCGATTCGTGCGACAACCTGTGACTATACGCGTGACAAATTTTGACGATAAATCACGAGTGATGTGTCCGAAAACAAGACGCAGACATGGTAGCATGTTGCCAAACACTATCCGCTGCCTGATTTGCGGTCCATCAAATTGTGGAAAGACAAACGTGTTGGTGAGCTTGATGGAAAGTCCACACGGCGTCCGCTTCGAGAACGTGTACGTGTATTCCAAGTCGTTGCAGCAGCCGAAATATCAGTATTTGGAGAATTTATTGACTCCGATAGATGAAATTGGCTACTTTACGTTTTCGAATAACAGTGATGTCATCTCACCGAGCGAATCGCTTCCGAATTCTATTTTTATCTTTGATGACGTGGCATGCGACAAGCAAGATACGATACGAGAATACTTTGCAATGGGGCGTCACTCGAACGTTGATTGTTTCTATCTCTGTCAAACGTATGCAAAGATTCCCAAACATCTTATACGCGACAATGCGAATCTATTGATTCTGTTTAAGCAGGATGGTACCAACTTGAAACATGTGTACAACGATCACGTAAACACTGATATGTCCTACGAGGATTTCTGCGCATTGTGTCGTAATTGTTGGCAACGGGAGTATGGTTTCATGGTAATAGACAAGGATAGCACGATGTCCAATGGACGTTATAGAAAGGGATTTAACGAGTTTGCAATACCATGAGATTGTTAATTGTCGTCGACACGTCGGTGGGAAAGCAACATCTGCGATACAACGATGATTGATATCGATAGTCTGGAGATTAAGGATCGCGAGAGAATAGTGAAGGAAATTGCAAAAACCAGCGAATCCATTCGCAAGAAATATCTGGCTTTGAAGACTGGCAAGATGGAGGAAGATATCGCGTTGAGATACTTTAAACCTATTGTCGAACCCTTAAAACATATTATGGAAAATACCGCTGCGGCAGAAGTTGACAAATCGTCGCTGATGAGCACAAACATCGAAGAGAATGAAACATTAACGCCTAAAACAAAAACTCATCCGAATAGGAACACACCATGCAAGGCAAAGAGGAAACCACACACGTCATCGGAATATTCACTCGTAACCTCCACACCAGTTCAATCGAAGCGGAAACGACAGAATGTCACGTCAAACGATTCCTCGGTTTCTTCTACACCAATAAATACATTTCCTCTTGTACAATCGCTCTCAACCATTGGTGATGACGTTTTCGAAACTAGTCCCAATGAGTCGTTGGCAACATCTGTTAGACAACAACTCCAAACATCCGAGGGACAAGAAACGTTTCGCAACCATTTCGGTCCGCTGGGGCAAAAATACATGAGCGCAATCCTAAGTAGTGATAAGGATACGTCAATGGACTATGTGTATGGTGTATACTTCGGCAATAGCGGAACGATGCTTGGGGATAAGGCTTTCGATATAGACAAGGATGACAATATAATCATAGATGGTGTAAGATATGGAGGAACACCCGGTCTTTACGAACTGATTTTCAAGAGAATTCCCGACGATACCACATACACCGATGCCGATAAACAAAAATACAAAAGTATACTGCTGGCGACGAATGCTCACAGACGCGATCATATCGCTAAAAAGCCCATATTGAGCAACAAGGGATACAAGTACAAACATGTAATTGCACCGCTACTCCCTCGCGCATCAACCAATAAAACAGGGAAAGGTCTAACTGCACCGTGAGCCATGGTGGTAAACGGTAATAAGATAGATTACGTGCACTGGGACGATCCCAACGAACTGGTGAACCGATTGAGTTTGCTGGAAGCGTCGCGTCAGGCGGGTAACAACTCTCATGATCCCGAAATTCTATCGATTATCGAGGAACTCCGCGAGGTAGGCCTCATTATAAATTAAACTGCGCACCGATGATTTGCACTGTATACGTCGAGATGCCGATCAACAAATTTGGGGTATCGCTCGAGAAGAGTGGAGCAGCTAGAATGGACTATTACAAATGGAACGGTGTGCTTCGAAATTACATGCGAGATAACGCTCTTTGCGTGGTTGGTGTTGACTTTGATGCAAAATCACGCAAGATACGACGCGTAGCTCAGCCGGTGGTCGACACCGATGCCGTCAATAAACTATACGTGGAAAAGAGCATTAAACTTTTGAGAGAGCAGCTGGAAGAATTAGAGAGAAAGCTGATCATGTTTCAGAGAGATATGCTGACGTTGCAAAACAGCGTTCAAAAGATATCACTGGCGTCGAATTCTATTCCACAGCAGCGCTGCGAAGGAGAATCATGCGAGACGGTCGAACTTGTTCAGAATTTCCTCGGACCAACGGGAAGCACATAATGCATGTACACGATAATTATCGCATCATTCGTGTCAAAGACACCTCTGCGATCAAACATGTTGTCATTATCGAAATCCACGAGTAAAGAAGAAAACCACAGCCACAAGAAGCAACAACTTGTTGAGGAATTGCATGCTCCAGCTCGAAGACATTTCCCACGGAGACGCGTCATAGTGCATGGATACGATGATCTGTGGCAAGCTGACGTTGTAGAAATGCGTCCGTACTCACGATTCAACCAAGGTCACCACTACATACTCACAGTCATCGATGTGCTGAGCAAGTATGCATGGGCGTTACCGCTCAAGACTAAAAGTGGCGCTGAGGTGACTAAAGCGTTTGCAAAGATATTTAGAGATCGATATCCGAAAAATTTGCAAACCGATCAAGGAAAAGAATTTTACAACGCCGATGTGCAGAAACTCTTGACAAAACACGACATTAATCATTATTCGACATATTCGGTGATGAAGGCCTCCGTCGTGGAACGTTTCAATCGAACTTTGAAGAACAATATGTGGAAAATGTTTACGCTCAATGGAACCTATAAATGGACCGATGCGCTACCGCGTCTACTTGCAGAGTATAACGCACAAAAACATAGAACCATCAAAATGTGTCCTCGCGATGTTACTCCTGCGATCGCCGATAAGCTGCTAGCCACCATATACAACAACATAAAGATCTCTGCTCCAGCAAGATTCAAATTGTGCGAGTTTGTGCGCGTGAGCAAATTTAAAACCATCTTCGATAAAGGCTATACGCCGAATTGGACAACGGAGGTGTTCAAGATAGACAAAGTACAGGCAACTAATCCTGCGACGTATCTGCTCGTCGATTCCTGTGGAAAACCAGTTGGTGGAGGATTCTATGAACATGAGCTGCAACGCGTCGCCGATCCTGATGTATATTTAGTGGAAAAAGTGTTGCGTAGGAAGGGGGATAAGGTATACGTCAAGTGGCTGGGGTTCGATAAATCACACAATTCATGGATAAATAAAAATAATGTATTGTAAAATAATAATACATGGTTCAATAAATACAATGATATACATATACATATGTAAATGTGCATACAATTTTTATTTATTTTTTACACATTATTTCAACCATTTATAATCCAGTTAATATATATATACACACACAATGATACATATGCAATAATTCCACTATTTATAATAATTTCCATACATGTGTGAAGCATGTTATATTATACAATAAATACAATAATTTTCTATTTTACATCGATATTTTTACAATGGAATTTTGTAATGTCCCCAGGGCAGAGTGTCGGTCGAATCGGGTACGATATACCGCTTGTCGTCGTATGGACTTAGAGCGATTTTGGATTCGGAAATGGTGTACACTTTGTGCAATTTAGACCGTATGCATGATTGCCTGCGAACCATTTCGATCTCCTTTTGCAAACACTGCGCGTAGTCGTCGAAAGTTATCGTTCTGGCTATGACGTTGGTCTTGACGCCTTTCGCCTTTTTCGTATCTTTTTTACCGTCTACGCGAAGTGCATACATTTTCGCTCTAAGACCTACGAATTCGGTCATTATCGCACCATTATTTTCGTCCTTCATCAACCCTGGAACCTTCTTATTTAGGCGCGGCATATTATATGTATTGTCGATGGGATAATCGGATGTGTCGAATCTATCGATATTGCGTTTCATGGTCTCGTAGATATCTTCGCATTGAATGTGATAAATGAGGCTGTCAGTGTCGGTATACAGAATTTTACAATTTTGAGCGAGCAGTGGAAACATGTAATCGTGGTGAAATTCATACAAACAAATTTTCGATATGTCCAGAATGCACATACCCACATATATCGGTTTGTTGAATTTCACCTCGACTTTTCGCAATTCAACAGCTATTAAATTTTCCGAAAATACGCTTCTGCTGTGGAAATTCGGTTTCGCAATCAATGCCTCCGCACCATATCGCCCTTCCCAATGCGTTAAAAGTTTTACATCCACATGATTTCGTACATTTTCCATAGTTTTACCAAATACTGCGTTGTTCATCAATTTGTACAAATTTTTTTCAAAATCGTTTGTTGCACCTGTTCTAAACCGTATATTTAGTTCGATGTAATCGCGGAGCCAGGGGGATTGAGCGAATTGTAGCACGCGGTGTATCTTTGTAATACGAAGACCGTGACGCGCGCACTGCTGCAGGTTGCGATAATGGATAACGTAACGCTGCTTATCGTATAATGTCGCGAGTAACTTGTCCTGTCTGCTGGCAGGTGGTTTGGCACGCGTCGGACAGAATGGTAGATCTGCATGAGCATCGTGCAGACGTTGCGGATATTCAAGATCTACCTCGAGAATGTATCCCGTGGGCGAATCGACAGCGATCGAAGACACATCAAAATTTGCAACATCTTCGACCCATTGAAATTTAGCGTATGGCAGGGGCTGACACATTGCCCATCCATACAAATTGTTCACGTCAAAGTACATCAAGTACGATGACTGTTCCGATGCGTCGTAAGATGGCATGTACTTGTTATTGGCTTGTGCATATCTTCCGGAACATTGACTTAAACCCCCGCGTATACCGCGTTCGATAAACATGACCATATCAACGTCGGTGAGCAATTCGAATGTAATTTTGGTATGTTTTAACATAGCATCCCACGTGAAACCAGGTAATGTATAATAATGCGCTGAATCTAATCCATAACTCTTGATACAACTTTCGCGAAAATTTTCAAAAATATCTGCTAATAACAAGACATCTGTTTTCAAATACAAGTCACTATATTCGCCCAAGGTTCTAATCCCGAAACGTTGCCAAACAGTCTCGGCATGCGCGTAATCGCTTTCGGATACAGTCTCACCCGTTAACGAACTGTAGAATGACTCGCGCGGTGGTAAGCATGGGTCCTGCAGCTTGTTCGCGCAATCAAGGTATTCATATGGAAAGACACCCTTTCGCGTTAATAAATTGAAATCTTCAATGGATAATGTTTTAAATTGAGATCGTAAAATTTTTAATTGATCTGTGTTGAGAAAAGATGCTAATTTGTCGAGACTGGTATTGAGAAATTTGTATGAATCGATAAATCGCAATTTAATATGATTTCGTGAATCTGATTCAGCCGGATCTTCATCATTTTTTGTGAAAGAAATATACTTTTCCTTAGTTATTGGTAATACATCAACGTGACCTTTGAAAGCGGTAGCTATTTCCATGATAATGAAATGCGAATCATAGCCAGATAAATTATGAAAAACTATGGGGATGTAAAACGCATTTTTATATTTTAAATTGCATTTCGAATGTGCGGGTCCTCTAAACCGCCCGGATATATGACCATGATCGCGAACTCGTACATCATCAGCCTCGAATGGCTCTTCGCATATATGACAATTTGTTGCATTGCGAAATGTTATCCACTGGTCTTTCGTCAACTTCTCCATAGAAGCATTATTGGTTACAATGGGTTTGGCAAAATTTGAAAAATTTTTTAGTTCGTCGACGAACCATGAAATACAATCCGCGTCGCGGCGACATCGATACATCGATAGCGATGTATCATACGAACAATGCATATAATATGCAATGCTATGCACTTTGTGGTGTTGGTACGCGTGTAATTTAGAATCCGCATCACCCTTCATGCGGTCTTCCGTTTTCTCGATGATGCACTCGAGATCTGCATACACCACGAATGGATGTCGCTCCTTCATGCAGTGGTTCTTGAAACTAAGGAAATTGTTGCCTTCGCTGGGCAGCAGAATGGCACAGTTATTCATATTCCCACAGTCCACTGCATGGGCCTCCAACTTATCGACGGATCCAAAGTAATGCAAGCATCTGCAAAACCATAAAAAAAAAAAAATTTATTTAATTTTTTTTGCGAGACATTTCAACATTACACAAGTTTATATACGTACCGGTCGCAGATGAATTTCTTTCCATTGTGTCTGTTCAGCTGTGCGCTCACCAGTCGGGACAAGTTCTTGATCAGCACAAAGTGCCCTACATCACCGTGCTCTTGATTCGGTGTGTAGAGCAGGTTGATGTGTCGATCCCTCTTTTGGCTGGCGAGACGCAGCGGAAAGACTGCAACAGTTATCCTCTCGGTGTCCTTCTCCAGTCGCTCCTCGAAACTGTACACGTTTATGGAGATTTCGTTCTGCCGCTCAAACTTCCCAATTTGCTCCAGGGACATTGGAAACTCAATACCCTGGAGATTTAGCACGGAAGCATAGTCTGGGTATGAACTTTGGCGCGCGGTGTCTCGTTCAGCAGGATGGAGAGCGGCGACCACTGCCCACGCGAAACATGCATTGTCTGTGGATTGTACACTAATTGTTGCATTTTTTAGCAACAATTTCTTTGGTAACTTGTAGTGACACCCCGCGCGCAGCGGATTGTACTTGTTAACATTGACAGTCAGATTGAGGATTCTCGTCAATGCCCATCCACTGTCGCGTTCCTGGAACTCTTCCAACGATGCCAGGGTGGGTTCGATAACGCATCGCTGGTACCACTCCTGCAGATCGGATGTGCGGAAGAGTTCACAGTTTCGGGTATTGATGCTTTTACATGCATGCTTGTCACCCGCCACAAATTCACCGTTAAACACAGTGTTCACTTTGAGGTTTCGATGTTTCCTCAAAGCGCCCCGAACATGCTCCAACACAATGGTCGCTGCATCTTGGAGGAAATTGCGCGGCTCGATGTAATTCGAATTTAGCACTGCACCAGTTAATACGCGGCTATCGAACGCAGTGTCTATTTCGCGCCACAAAAGTCCTGTGCTCGAATGTCCGGCACCTTCAAGCACGAAACGTCCGCGCAGCGAATATTTTAGTCCTTCGAGCCGCGCGATTCGAGCAACCAATGATTGTCGAACCCCAATCGATAATCGAGGACGTTTCACTCGGCTGTGTTCTTCCAACGATTCTATACACTCGTTGCACCGTTCTTCCCACGCGAGGTATTCTTCTCGCGAAATCAATCGTTCGGATTGATCCAACAATTGGCGTTCTACTTGCGCGAATTCTTCCATGATCGTAAATGGAATGTAAATGTGATATCTTTTCCACGCAACACGTTGCAACGATTTGAGGCTTTGTGCAGTTTGGAGCGCATACTTATGCCCCCAAATCTCCGCTGATACAGCATAATTCTTTCTATGATTCACGCTTATGACGAATTAGCGCGCAAAATCATACGACACAGTTTCTGCTGACACCTAATTCTAAGATTCGACGCTTTCAAAAGTATTATATTACATTCAACACGTGCCAAGACTTTTATCCTTGAGGGTGAGACTCAAATTACATATGATCGTGCGATATGCTGCATCGTTAAGATTGAAAAACATTATGGAAAAGTTGGAAGTTTTAAAATAAAATGTTGTGGTGGGGGAAGCAATCACACCGCTATTTAAGTCGGCTCCCTGACGCTATTCCATCAATCGCTCAGTAGCCTCAGTGACTTTCGACGGAACAAATACTACTCTGAAAAAAAAAATGTGCAGCACTAGTGTCGAAGGAAACGCCGGACGTAGGAATTATTACGTTCCGATCATGCAGGATGATGGTGTAGCTCAATGCGGGGAGGATACAGTTGTTTGGTAAGGCTTAATTCTTACATATTCTTAAATTTTTTTATGTTTGTGCAAACTATTTCATATCTTTGATTGCTCTCTTAGCCTGCGCCGAACATCGCGTATCATGGTCAGAAGATACGCATTAACATTCATGGGCAGCAAATATTTGGAAATTGGAATCAGCGTAGGACCTACGATCGATGTAGAAATTGTTCTCGGCGACAATCGTGGGATGTATCTCACGTTACCATGGTGTACATGGCATGCGCTATGCAGTAGTCGTACAGCCATTGAAGAACGTTCGCGATTACCTGGATCACCTTCGATGTATATGGATAAATTAACGATAGATTTTTGTAAGATCTATAATTCTCCAATTGTAAGGATGATGCTACATGATAAGCCGTTGTATTTCAAACCGGATACAGTAACATTTTTATTAAATCTTGAGCCATGTGTAAGCTATGTATATTTGCGGCTGTATCAAAATGTAAGAGATGTGCAGACGAAATTTAAAACTTTTGTTAACGTGCTACAGCAGAGCGATGTTGCCTGCGAAACGTTAGACGCGCGTCATGCTGCTAAAATCATACGTGATAGTGAACATTACTGTGAGGATTATCATATAGATTGCGAACTGTTAGCATGTGCCATCAATGATATTCTAGCTGATGCTCGTAGGAAAAATGATAAGTTATATTCTTTTAATTTTAAATAAAATTTCTTAACCATATATTATTTCTCAATTTTATTTACCCGTCTTCCGCCTCCTTATCTCGCCACCTAATTCTAAGATTCGACGTTTCTGAATTCTTGCTGACGCCTCATAATTTTATTTCGTTCTTGGCGCTACCAAATGACATCATCCTACACGACTGCTTCAGAGGAGTCAAATTACGCGTAATCGCGCGATACGCTGCGGAAAATTTATTTTCACATCATCCATCCTCCTTCTTTCCCCTTCACATAATTTTAAGATTAGACGTTGTATATATATATATATATAAAAAGTATCATATTTCGTTGGTGCATGATGTATATTTGTTTGCTACTTAGAAACAATATTTGGGGGAAAAAAAATTTCTGTGGGGTCGTCCGCTTCATCGGTTAAGTCGGAAAATATTTTCGGGGGTCATTCCCCCCTAAAAACAACATTCCAGCGGTGGGTCCAGTCTGGAGAGGTCTCCGCGACGGTTCGATCCTGACTGATCCCCTCCACGATTTCGGCTTCCCCCACTCCGCGGCTCATGCGCGCGCAACCGGTCTTCCACTCACCGCTCCCATGTTTCCCTCCACCGCACCCCCCCGCGCGCCATCACTTCCCCCCGCCCCCGCGCTCCCCTCAGAGGACCTGCGTTGGAACTCTCCTAGCCTTACTACTTTGTTCAGTACCTTTGACAACCTTTTTTTCAAGTACGGTGCACAATTCGTTGTATCATGAGCAATCAAATGGATTTCTTCGGACGGAAATCGACTCAGCAATGCAGCGTTCAAAACATAACACTGAACACATGAGGGAAGTAAACACACCGTATTAGATCCCACATTAAGCATGTAATCACTTAATTCCTTTAATCGGTCATTACAATTTGTCGCTTTGAAATTTAATTTTCTCGATTCTAAAAGCTTCGTATCCGAAACGGTCACTACTTCGGTGCGAATTCTCGACAAGATCTCTTTGTAAATATTATCACCCTTGTAACGTCCCACGGGGACTCAAACCGGTAAAAACCGACTGTCGGTAAAGTAGGAACCAACCTCCATTACCATGTAACCTATCTTCTGTTACCGCGCAAACGTATTATAAGACTTTTATGTATAATTTATGATTTAGATAAATATTAGAGGAATAATTATTATAAGAACATTAAGAATAATTAATTATAAGTATTAGTAAAAACGCAAAACATAATATTATATAATAAGTGAGTAAAACACAAAATAACAAACAGCGACCCACTGCGCATGCGCCAGCCCGCCAATTTGTCAGTATAAAAGGAGGCGCACGCAGCTACGCGGTTCATTCGAAAGCTCTGCCAACAGAAGTGTGCTCGCCCCGGAAACGGTAGCGGCCTTCTAGCAGCAGACATAGCTAAGAGTACGAGCTCGCCCCGGAAACGGTAGCGGCCGTCTTGCAGCTAGTATTACAGAGTATTGAGCTCGCCCCGGAGACGGTAGCGGCCGTGCACTGTAATACGCGAATCGACGTAAGAGTAAAACTCTGCCGACAGAAGTGTGCTCGCCCCGGAAACGGTAGCGGCCTTCTTGCAGCAGACGTTGCCAAGAGTACAAGCTCACCCCGGAGACGGTAGCGGCCTTCTTGCAGCAGACGTTGCCAAGAGTACAAGCTCACCCCGGAGACGGTAGCGGCCGTACACTGCGACATATCTCAATTCATACATACATATATTCATACATATTAATTAGCATATTAAATACAAAAAAAAACATAGAAAACCCAAAAATAAGAATATTTACTCGTAGTCTGTAAGCAATATTAATTAGTTATTATTTCATTATTGTTATTTAAATTAAGCGTTACTGAATAAATAAGTATTGTTAAGTTTAGAAGCCATAGATTTTAATCTTTAATCTGTAGAGTAGAACCCCCACCTATCCTATACTTGAGGGGACGCCGCTCTCCCCTCAGGGACCTCGACGCTCAGTTGTCCCCGGACAGCCGAACGGTACAGGTCGGATATATTTTTGGTGACAGCGGTGGGATTTCTCGCTTGGTTTAGAGGATAAATTCATTTCGAAGAACTATTTCGTTAGAGAAATCACTCCATAAGTTAGTATTTTCCAAGAAATTTTTTCTTCCTTTTCTCTAAATTTTACACAGGCTTTAAAAACTTCGCAATGCCTAATACAATTGGAGAAGCAATGGCTAACCTAACAATAAATACGGAGACTCAAACACAGGAAACTACAGAAACTCCAGAAAATATTACAGTAGACGCAAATACTCCAGAACCTTCAAATCCACAAATTAATATGAATACATCTACGAATACATATCCTCATTTACCACACATTAGCTTACGCGATACCGCGGACACAGTCCCTTCTTTCGATGGTAGAAACATACCAATACACCAGTTCATAAAAAGCTGTCGACATGCACGACGCATGGTTAATCCGAACGCAGAGTATGGATTAGTTCAACTCATAAAAAATAAGCTTTTCGGACAAGCTTCTAGGGTAGTTTTGAGTGGAGATTATAATTCAATTCATGATCTTATTTCGGTATTAGAATCACGATTCGCATCATTACACACTTCAATACAGTTATATGGTGAATTATCAAAAATAGCACAGCTACATAATGAAACGACGGTAGATTACAGCAGTCGCGTATCCAATCTCTTACTTCAGATTAAACATTGCAATGCAATAGAGGTACCGACGCATGTAAATCAATTTAATACAAACGCGGAACAAAACGCTATTAAAGCCTTTCTAACGGGACTCAAAACGGAAATTCATAATAGAATATATGACCACACCTTCAACAATCTTGACCGCGCTATCAATGTCGCCATTAAAGCAGAAGCGGAACATAACGAAAAGCAACTACGAACAAGAGAAGCAGCAGGAATACCACCGACTAACCAGTGTGCGAATTGCCTTGGATACGGCCATATTGCTACTGCTTGTAGCAGCCGAATCTCACGAACCAACTGGCAGCAAAAAACCTGCCAACAATGTCATAGAACAGGACATACAACGCAAGAATGTAGAAACCGAAACGGAGCACGAAACGGACCGTGGAACGATACATTCTGTGACTTCTGCCGAAGGCCAGGTCACATGACGCAGGATTGTAGGAGCCGAAGTTACACGAATAGAGCCCCCCAATCTACCGTATACTGTGATAATTGCCGAAGGCCAGGTCACACAACACGAGATTGTAGAAGCCAAAGTTACACGAACAGAGCTCCTCAATCCAATGTGTACTGTGATTACTGCAAAAGACCAGGTCACACGATACAAGAATGCAGAAGTAAAAGTTATGCAGAAAGAATACAGAAACCAGAAGTATTCTGCGAATATTGTAAATTCAAAGGCCATACAGTAGACCAATGCAGAAAGAAGATATACTTTGACAGGAAGGAAAGAGAAGAAGCACAACCCCGTATGGTACGTAGGCAGGCCATACTCAGATTAAAAACGGTGTGACGTAGCGTCCCAGCGCGAGGAACCGAGCGCACGGCGGTGCGACCGGGAGTGAGCGAGAAGCCGAGCGCACGCGGGCGACCGCGACCGAACCCGACCGAACTCGCCCGAAGCGTGCCGGTCCCGCGACGCGTCAGCGCGATGACGCTCACTCCCCGCTGCGCCGCTAGATCGCGTCGGTTTCTCGCTGCTGGGAATTTCCGAGAATCGGGACATATGCCGCGATGATACCGTGGCAAGACAGTTCCAGTGGGGAGACGGACCCCCACCACCCGACTTGCCTGGATGTTGCCCGGTGCAAACTTCGGTGAAACGACTCCGTATACCCTTCGATCGGCAGATCGAAATCCACCCCGTTCCTACCACTTGTCCCGTTAAAGAGACGCAGGACGTTGCCCGGTCTCTCTCCTGCTCCTCGTGTTGAACAGAGACGCCCGGATGCTGCCCGGTCTCTGCCGACACTTGTCCCGTTAAAGAGACGCAGGACGTTGCCCGGTCTCTCTCCCGCTCCTCGTGTTGAATAGAGACGCCCGGATGCTGCCCGGTCTCTGCCGACACTTGTCCCGTTAAAGAGACGCAGGACGTTGCCCGGTCTCTCTCCCGCTCCTCGTGGTGGACAGAGACGCCCGGATGCTGCCCGGTCTCTGCCGACGCTTGTCCCGTTAAAGAGACGCAGGACGTTGCCCGGTCTCTCTCGCTCCCTTACCGTCCCGATACGGAGACACCAGGCGCGGAGCGACCGAATTGTTCCGTTAAGCGGATGAGCGCGAAATAGACCGACGACGCCGTACCGCGAACCGCGCCGCCGCGCAACGACGGCTTGACCGCGATTACCGCGAAGTACCCCGCGTCTAAGTTATATGTATATAGTGTACATAATTACTGATAGTGAATAAATCTAATTTAACCTACTACGGAAGGACTTAATTAAACCCTGGAAAAGCCGACTGAGACCGTCCTTCCTACCGGAGTGACAACCGTCACAACGGAGCAGATAAGGAAACCTCCTAGCATCCTTCTTTCTGATGTAGGATTCAGCGGGGACCAAGCAACGCTAATGATTGATACCGGATCTGATCTCAACGTCATTAAAAGAAGTGCAGTCTCACCGAATATACCAATCTACACGGACACTTTGTTCTACCTTAATGGTATTACGGACGGCCTACTCAGCACAATAGGATATATTAAAATAAGAACCTTAAACACAGAAATTATTATCCATGTTGTGGAGGATCTTCCTATCAAACAAGATGGAATACTAGGAACGGAATTCTTCCAAACAAATGGAGCAACCATCGACTACATGAAGTCAGCAATAACCATTGGAATGGAAACTATTCCATTTATCGATCCAGAAATGGTTACGATACCAGTAAGAGCACGAAGCCAAATATATGTGCGAGTGCTTAATACACAGTCTAAAACGGGATACATTCCGAAAATTAACATCCACCCTAATATACATATGGGAAACGCACTAGTTTCGAATAACAACGGTATAGCATATCTTTTTGCTATAAACACATCTACAAAGGACATCAAAATTCCAGTACCATCAGTTGAATTAGAAGAATTCGAAGAAATACCTGCAGAAGAGGAAACAACAAACACATACAAAAGAACTGACAGCACGCACCAATTATTACAATTATTACGGTTGGACCACCTAAACTCAGAGGAACGGGCCAGCATTGAACAATTAATAAAGGAACATGCAGATAGATCTACCTTCCAGGGGAAAAACTGGAAGCAACAAACAAAACATACCATAGAATAATTACAGAAAACGACGTTCCCGTTTTTACAAAGCAATACAGGTATCCCCAAGCATATAAGGAAGAAGTTAGAATACAGACTAAAGAATTGCTTGAAAAAGAAATCATACAGTCATCATCTTCACCTTATAATTCACCGATTTGGATTGTACCCAAGAAAGAAGACGCGCAGGGAAATAAAAAATCCAGAGTAGTAATTGACTTCTGGAAATTAAACGAATTAACATTTGGAGATGCCTATCCTCTGCCAAATATAACTGACATACTAGATCAGTTAGGAAGTGCAAAGTATTTTTCTGTATTTGATCTTGCATTTGGATTTCACCAAATTCCTATGCATCCTGATGATCGACATAAAACAGCATTCTCTACAATTTACGGGCACTACGAATTTACCAGAATGCCATTTGGACTTAAAAACGCACCAGCCACCTTCCAAAGACTAATGGACCAGGTCTTGACTGGGCTCCAAGGAATAGAGCTTTTCGTATATCTAGACGATATTGTCATATACGCTAGTTCATTAAAAGAGCATGCAATTAAATTCGGACGACTAATGAACAGATTAAGAGAAGCGGATCTCCACCTTCAACCGGACAAATGCGAATTTTTGAAGAAAGAAGTATCATACTTGGGACACATAATAGGAGAGGATGGAGTCAAACCTGACCCGAAGAAAGTAATAGCTGTAAGGGAATTTCCAACACCTACTACGGTCAAAAACGTCAAACAATTCCTAGGATTGAGTGCATATTATAGGCGATTTATAAAAGATTTTTCAAAAATTGCAAGACCACTTTCTAATCTCACTAGAAAGAACTACCAATTCGAGTGGACCTACAAACAACAGAAGGCATTTGAAACCTTACGGGAAGCTCTCTGCAAGGAACCCATCTTACAATTCCCGGACTTCGATAAAGTATTCAACATTACGACAGACGCCTCAGGTATTGCTGTAGGTGCGGTTCTTAGTCAAGGAGAAATAGGCAAAGATTTGCCAGTAGCTTACGCATCTCGCGTTTTAAATGACGCAGAAACGCGATATTCTCCTACAGAACGAGAATTGTTAGCAATAATATACGCAGTTTTTCACTTCAGACCTTATATTTACGGACGGAAATTTTATCTAATAACAGACCATAAACCATTAGAATGGCTTCAAAATCTCTCTAATCCTACATCTCGATTAATGCGCTGGAAAATTAGATTAGCAGAATACAACTATAAAATTTTATATAAACCAGGAAAATATAACACAAACGCGGACGCATTGTCTAGGAATCCAATTGCACTACCATTGCACGCGAAAAGAGCTCATTCAGATACAAATTCACACGTAAAACAAAAAATTAAAAGAATTTCATGAATTTCCAACCCGACAAAGGGAAACTACAGCATCAACCTCTGGAAATCCAGCTCCACATAAACAAGTAATAATTAGCTCCTCAGAAACTGATTCCTCTTCATATGACGAAAGCGATGCGTTAAATTTAAAGCGAAAGAAATTAAAACGGAAAAAACAAAGCACAAACACCTCCTCCTCTCGTCCCGAGACTAAAAAACGGAATGTTGAAGCGGAGACACATACACCCCCTCGTTACGCGCCTCATCAAATCTCCGTACCCGTTGCAATACACGCACCCCCTCAAACGATATATTCGCCCCCTCAAGTCCAAGTACACGCACCCCCGCAAATCGTGACACCCCAAACATACAAATTCCCCCAAATTCCAATACACGCACCCCCGCAAGTCGTGACACCCCAAATATATAAACCCCCTCAAGCCAAGAAACCTCGCGTCAAGAGAGAAGAGGATGCAATCGAAGAAATTGATGAAACAGTCGTAATACCCAAGCATAATTATAAGGACCCTCCCAAAATCGACGCAAAGTCAAGTTCAGAAAAGAGCACTCACCATACACCTAAAAAGAAGAAACCAAAATTAAAATCCAGCACGGACACAGGCCCCATAACGCCAATCAGGATAAAGAAAGGAAGGATACTTACTCCTCCTCCACCATCCTTTCCCTCTCATCCTCCACCATTATTATCTCTTCCCCCACATTCTCCACGGCACAAACAACCCGCACCAGCCAAACCAAGAATAGTATCAAATATTCCTGTTAAAAACCAAAACACAGAGGTAGAAGATCACTTATGGATGGGCAAAGGATACATAGTAACATTCATAAACACACAAGGCAGGCCAATAGGACCATCAGGAGGAAAATTATATAAGGAAAAGATTATAAAACCTCACAAAATTCCACATCCATTAAGAATTGGAGAGTTAGTAAAAATCAAGGAAGGGAAGCACACAATCCTTGGACTCGTCACACTAGAACATCCAACAGAAGAAGACGTATACAACTCGCTGAGGTCACTTCATACATACCTGGTATCTGAAAAAGCCACAAAAGTATACATCTCATCAGAAGAAGATAAAATTTTATTAAATCAATTACGAAATTTAATAGAAATAATATTCATACAAGAAGATGTTCAATTCATATTCTGCAAAGGCACCCTCCTAACACCTCCTGTACAAGATAGACAGCAGATCATCCAGGAGAATCACCAATCACCTATAGGCGGACACAAGGGAATTACAAAAACATACCATCGAATAAGAAGCAAATATTACTGGAAAAACATGAAATATGAGATAACACAATTTATTAAGACTTGCTTGGAATGCCAGAAGACTAAACTGGTACGAGTAAAGAATAAGGAACCCATGATACTAACAGATACACCTGTTGACGCTTTTGACAAAATTTCTATGGACATAGTAGGACCACTACCTTTCACAAACATAGGAAATAGTTATATACTTACTATCCAGGACAATTTGACAAAATACTCTCTCGCTATTCCATTGGCAAGTGTTACTTCAGAGGACATAGCTAAGGCATTTACAGAGCATTTTATCTGTAAGTTTGGAAGTCCTAAAGCAATCCTTACTGACCAGGGACCAAATTTTATGAGTGCCCTCATGAAGAAATTTGCTAGAGCATTTCACATTAAACAATATCGAACCTCTGCATTTCATCCTCAGTCTAATGGATCTTTAGAGAGAAGTCACCATGTCCTTGTTGAATACCTACGACATTACGTGTCAAAAGAAAAGCAATGGGATCTGTTGTTACCTCAAGCAATGTTCTCGTATAATACAAGCACTCACGATGGCACGAAATTTACGCCTCACGAACTTGTTTTCGGAAGAAAAGCACGTCTTCCTTCCAGTATTCCCTCAACAGATCATATTAAAACGTATCCGGACTATGTCGACAAGTTGATAGATAAATTATATCACATCCGACAAATGGCGCGAAAAAATCTAGAAGAATCAAAAGTTCGTCAGAAGTATTACTACGACCGGAAGATTCAACCACAAACATACAAAGTAGGGGATTACGTATGGTTATTGCAACCAAGAAGAGAAAAACTGGGACCGGAATACAGCGGACCCTACCGGATCACTGAAATCCTGGATAAAAATAACTTAAAAATAGTAATAAATTCGAAACAAACTAGAATCGTCCATAAAAACCGCGTAAAACAGGCGAATTTACCATAAGAAGTTGCAACCCTGCATGGGAAGCCTATAAAAGGAGGTATAAACAAAGGATTTCTCCATTATAACGAACGTATACGGAAAGCACAGAGTTTTATTATAATGTCAGGAAAAATATATACACAAAGAACGAAAATGTTAGGGTCAGTCTGCCTAATGAAAGTGTACGATAAAGATATTTTCTATTATAAAAACTCAATAATATGTGTAATGTGTACACAGAAAACTGTGTATTTTTCACCTGGATTTACGACGTTCATTTTGTGATAAATTCCAGCGTTCAATTGCCGCATATTGGTATCGTGTAATAAATGAAAAATATATTACATGTTCAATCGAAATTGCGAATGCTTGGACATCAGTTTGGACTTAATGAATTCATGATCAGTCAAACGAACCAATCTTTCTTCATGCTGTCCGTTCACCCCATAAGGATATAAATCTGGGAAATATTTCACATCTAAGTGTTCAGCACGATGGCCCAACGGAATGTCCTGAACTTTGAGCATTTGATAGAGCGCGGTAGCAGATTCGTTAACCCTTTTGTCATACATTGGATAAATCGTAAACTGATCATAATATGAATCAGATTGTGACATTTGCGTCAATAATGCACGTTTGTGGTTTTCATCGATATTAAGTGTTTCACCTTTAACGTCCTCGATAGATTCGTTATTATCATCATTGGCAACAACTTCTTCTTGAAATTCTGTATCTGGTAATTTGGCACTCAGCAATAAATCGTGCGATTTTGGTAAAACAATTTCTGAGTATAGAGGATTATTGGCTTTCAACCATACTAAGGCATTCCATACTTTCTTCAAGTCAACTAACTTTTCCCAAACTATTTTAGATTTTGTTGGAACGCCCCGCACCAATATGTATAATTCATGATTTTGATTTAAAGGTTCGGTCGAAGGACAGATTTTTTTAAATTTTCTGCTAACGGCAAAGGAAGGTGAAATGTTCTCCCCTTTACTTTTGGAAACATATGTTTATGTGGCATATTTTTACGCATTACTGTACCCATTCTCACAACCGTTTGAAACGGTTTAGCTCTTTGAATCAGAATTCGTTCGTAATCGTTCAACACTGCAATTTATGGAACTGAACGTACATCAAGCTTATTTAAAATACATTTTAGTGGTACGGTATCGTTGCGAATGTTATCGTGACAATATCGGCAAATAAAATGCATGTCACCAACTTTGTATCCAATATGATTTAACAATGTTTGCATTACATTTCCCTTATATGTTCTTTTAGAAATATCAAACTTACGAACCTCTCTTTGAAAACAGAGTTTCTCGCAGGAAACGCACGGGATACGTGGTGTGTTCATAGACCGCTTTGTGAAAGCTTTAAATGCTAAATAATATCAAGATATAATCTCTTCTTCGTTCAAACTTACGTCAGTATTATTTTTTTGTAACGCTTCAGCTTCTTTCCGAGCTTGCAGTGTTATTCGTCCAAGTGTTTCAAGGTCACTGTCGTTTAAAGCTTTGTCTAAATTATGTAATAGGTGTTTATAAATGTACACTATTCTGTATATCATTCTCTTCAAATTTCGTAAATCCGGAAAGTGAGGTGCCAGTATCTCAAAGGCTAAAAAATTGGACTTACATAGTTTAGGGTTTATGTAACAACCATGAGAATGGCCAACTTTTTCAGCATGCACTTCATTAGAACAGCTACTGATATGGTTGTTCAACTTATGTACCTTATTTAATGAGCATTCTAACAATCGTTTGAAGAAATCCTGTAAATTATTCAGAATTTCAACATTTTTTGTTTTACAAAGATAACTACAATGCCATGCCTTTGTCGTATTCTTCGATTGCAATACAGGTAGAACGTTTATAGCTTTCCTTTCCGAATTCAGTATGATTGATTCAGAACCGGTGAAAGTATGGTACGAACTTTCCGCAAAATATGATTCTGAAGAAGATGTATGTCTGGATTGTCCACACAAAGCATTAATCCAGTCATCAACTTCTAAACATTCTGCTGAGCGCGTTAAAGAAACTTCCACTTTTTCTTTACAATCTTTCAACAGTTTCCTCATTTCCAAAATGTACTTTTGCCTAATATGAAAACACCATTTTATTATACGCTCAGCTTCCAATCTACTTGCTTCTCCAAACGGCATGCTAATAATTTTTTAAAGTTTTCTAATATAAGTTTCTTTGTTATTTTTGGTTGCTATATTGTCATTTGTTACAGCAATATTAAGATACTTTTTTTTTAATTTCAGAGCAGCACGACGTTTTCCTACTTTATTATAATCATCTCCTTTACGTATTTCATCATAATATACCTTCCGCTTTTTGGAGATAACTTCTTTATTTAGCTGACAATAATCTTTTTGCTTTCCGCATTTCAGTTCTTTATTTGCATCTTAACGCACTTTTGCCTTTTTGAGTATACCTTCTCTATTTAGCTCATAGTAATTTTTTCCCTTTCTGCATTTCACTTCTTTATTTGCGTCATACTACATTTTTTTATTTCTTATTATACCTTCTTTGTAGGCGTTATAATATTCATAATTAGAAAGATGTTTGCCTTTCTTCCCTTTTTTACAATCTTTGCCTTTTTTCATGTTGCACTCCCCTTTCTTTGCTTTATAAACAGCTCTTCTTTTTAAATTAATTTCCTCTTTATGTTTTTTATAATAATTAGACTTGTATTCTGTCCTATTACATGGAACGTATACATTGGTGAATTTGGACTTTGAAACGAATGGTGGTTCTGTCTGAATTATATGTTTTGTATGTGTAGTGACTTCTTTGTCACTAAGTGGTATATCTTGAACTGAGGATATTTCATCTTTTTCGTTAGTAATGTCACTTTTACCGATTTTAAATAGAGGATCATTTCCACAAGGAGGATTTTTATTAATTGTACTATCAATTTCAGATCCATATTCGTGCACACAGCGTGTTAATTGTTGATCATGATTGCTTGGAAAATGTTCTATACGATTAGATTGAAACATTTTGATCAAATGTTGACGCATCAACGCATGGGTGTACGTGTAACGTACCGCTGATACGTATATACATTTTTTTTCCTTTCTATTTCTCTATATCAGTTATTATTGACATTCTATAAACTATTAGTATTAAGGATATATGCGAGCGACACACAATATGGCGGGAAACAGCGAATGAAGCGACGCGCAGCGCATGCGCATGACCGCCTATCTAACCGCGAATTCAGTGCCGCGAACGACTCAAGCGCGCGTGCGCAGACCGCGCGATAAACCGGACGCGGAATGAACTGAGTGCAGAGCGCGAACCGGCGGGAACCGGATGTTAATTATAATTGGTACGCTAGACCGGGCGACTAGCGATTGGCGAGAGCAAGGTATCGCCAAACACTATAAATATGGGCCTGCCAGCAGCAGAGAGCAGACTTGGTTCCGCCACCGAACCAAGCACTGAGGCCGCTTTAGTTAGCCTCTCAGCTAGATGAAGTTTATCTAAGACTCGTTCCCTCAAAACCTTCCATTCCGAGGCCGCTTTAATTAGCCCCTCAAAACTTCCATTTCGAGGCCGCTTTAATTAGCCCCTCAAAACCTTCCATTTCGAGGCCGCTTTAATTAGCCCCTCAAACTTCCATTCCGAGGCCGCTTTAATTAGCCCCTCAAAACTTCCATTTCGAGGCCGCTTTAATTGGCCCCTCAAAACCTTCCATTTCGAGGCCGCTTTAATTAGCCCCTCAAACTTCCATTCCGAGGCCGCTTTAATTAGCCCCTCAAAACTTCCATTTCGAGGCCGCTTTAATTAGCCCCTCAAAACTTCCATTCCGAGGCCGCTTTAATTAGCCCCTCAAAGTTCCATTCCGAGGCCGCTTTAATTAGCCCCTCAAACTTCCATTCCGAAGCCGCTTTAATTAGCCCCTCAAATTTCCATCCTAAAACCTAGAAAGGGTGGGTCAGCTAATAGGCACCAGAAGATACTGTCTAAATTCTACTTCCATCCTAGAAAGCGTGGGCCAGCTGATAGGCAACAGGAAGCCAAATCTGAGAGAAGGAACTCTCTCGATATTCAACTAAACATTCAATACCGACCTAGCGTCATTCTTATATTACACACCGACTTAGCGTCGTAATTTACGATTTAGTATCGTAACCTTTATATCTTTAATATTTTAAGCACTATTATACCGACTTAGCGTCGCGCTTCTATGTTCAACTAGAGATTAAGCATAATTTTCGTTACACAACTATACGTTCTGTAATACCGACTTAGCGTCGAAACCTAAACGATATATTTTATTACTGACCGACACGTCGTTATATAATTATCTACCGTTCTGTTAACTATCGGCTCCGTGTCATATTCTATCTATCATTTCGACCTAGCGTCAAAAACCTTTACTTGAATAAACGATTTTTGTTATTTACTGTTAAAAGAAGGACTCTCGTTTCGTGAAATTCATTTCTTTATCGCACGCCACCCAAACCAATCCCACAATTCCACGAGTAAACCGCTCTATTCGTGGAAGCACCTGTAACTCACGGCACAGTCTCGGTTGAAAACGTTACATACGTTACTTTGTCTGGTAATATTTTGAATAATAACGAGACAGCAAATGCAATTGCAAAAACTCCGCAATCCCGACCATTAGGTTGAGTTTGTACACGTCGAAATTCAATAAATTCTTCGTCAATTGCACCGTCTTGTTTGTTTAAAAAAGGGTATAACTTCTCCAGATAAATTTTATGATGACTATGCAACTTCGAGGAATTAAGAGAATCATAAATATAAACTATTCTTTCATCATGTTTATAGAAGCTACAAACCCAATGTCCCCCTACATTGGTTCCAATCTTATCGCTTTGGTGCAAAATCTGTATGTGATCTTGATTTTCAGGAACTGGTTGAATTGTATTAGGTAATTGAACTCTCCACGTCTCGCGTGGTTTGTAATTGGAGTTAGCTTCTAATAATTTGTGAAAATATTCGATATGGTCATCTGTTAACCATTCGCCATTAATGATTATTTGTATATTATGGAAACTGAGTGGTGAGATATTAATAATACTATTAATTACAGCCATGACGAATTATATATATATATATATATAGTAAATATCGTATACAATAGAATAGTGTATACTAGAAAACTAGAAATATAAAAAAAAAGTATAATTCGTAATATATATATATATATATATATATATATATAAGATAAAACGCGTTACAGCCAGCAAAGCTTATTATCTAGTTTTCTAGTATACACTATATATATTCTATTGTATACGATAATTATTGAAATTGGTCTTATTCGAAAGCTTATATGCGGTTTACATAAGAAAAATGCCTTTAAATTTAGAAAATATTGCAGGCGTGATGAGATATTAATGATGAAATAATTTTCAGGTTAGTTTTGATTAGCCTTTTTTTCGGGTAAATGATAGCGGTAGCGACAGTCGACATATACAGGGTGTCTGTCCTGTACTTGGCGTCGGGACGCTGCCACGTCTCTAGATAGAATATAATAATATCGATAGTAATGATAAATCGTCTTTATTCCTTTTCTTTTTTAACATACGATACAGATACAGTACAATTAGAATCGCAAATCAAGAGACACGGTAGTGTCTCGCGCCAAGTATATATAGGTATATGCGCAGCGCGAGTCACTCGTGGCTATATAACGCCGAGCGGTTTTTGGAAGAACCCTGAGATTACCGAATCTCAATAACGGCTGATCCGATTAAGTTTTGAATGGTCTTAATGGATAGCTTGGGTTTGATTTACATAAAAAAAGTGTCTTCGTTTTGTTCCTACGTGCCTTATGAGCTGAGATATTTCGATGCAAAATTGCAATTTGCCGAATTTTATGTTAAGAGATTTTTCTCCATCGTCAAGTGTGGGCCAGAGGGGAACATGAAAGGGAGAGGAAATGTCTCTGGCACGTCGTTCATTGGATGAAGGTTCCGGCCTATCGCGTAACAAATTGTTGTCACGTGACAGCCAGACAGCACATCTGTCAAGGAAAACGTAACCTTGGTAGTGTCAAACCATCATAACCTGCCAAATGTCAAATGAGGTAAGTAGTCAACATTTTTCCAATGTCACGAGTTTTTACTCCATATAACCAACAAGGTAAGTCGCTAAATTTTTTTAATACATTTTTTTGTTGAGCTTCTAGAAACGAAGGGGGCGCACAGCTTGGACATTGCCCGAATAAGGTTCGATAGAGAAATATCTTCTTACGCACAAGTTTCTATTATACCAGGCATGTACAAAATAATAATAATGCATTTAAATTGCCAGATATTTTTATACCAGTAAGCCATTTTTAATTTAGAGTTTCTACAGGATGATTCTGGAGCGTCCTGGTACCCCGTGGCGAGGTCAAGCCCCCGCAGTGCCCCACCGAATTTTAGGGCTTTCGACCCTCGAAGGGGTTGGAGTGCCTATTAAGAAGTGAGAAATCTTCAACTTCCGCATTTCTCATCAGATCTTTGCGAAAACGACGCCAATTGATTCCTTATGTTTCGCCGATGAAACTGACACCAAGAATGACGTAATTCGGAAAATAATGAAGGAAATTCCATGAAAAATTAATTTCCATAACCTCAAGCTAACTTCGTTAATAATAGTCCGATTTACAAGAAATTTGGTATGATTTTCGTCGGAAAAACATATGGAATCCATCGGCATCACTTCCATATCGATACGAGAAAGAATAAAGAATTTTTTTTTCTGAAACAGGTATGAAATCCTCGGTCAACCCCGTCAAATCGTGGTCTACCCCCCGCAGTTGAAGGTAAAAACGTGAAATATTCATTTCAGCTAGTGATCGGACCGATACCAAATTAATACTATCGATACCAGCCCGGAAATTATGATGCGGTATCGAATAGTATCTAAGACGTAGGTATCACAAATATTTATACCCGTTTGATACTTCTATGAAAGTATCGATACCCGTTCGATACTTCTAGGAAAGTATCGATACCCATTTGATACTTCTAGGAAAGTATCGATACCCGTTTGATACTTCTATGAAAGTATCGATACCCGTTTGATACCTCACGAAAGTATTGATACCTATTTGATAGCTCTATGAAAATTGCAATACCTGTTTCATATTTTTCGAAGTTTTGGATACTCATTTAACATTTCAACGAAACGTTTATATTTATCTGATATTTAAAACAGTTAAAATAACAACGGCAATAATATTAAATTAAAGTACATACTTATTTTCATCCCTAAACGGTAATACTTAGGTAGTGATACTAAAGTTTTGCTCTATATTGTTCATAAAACCGTATTACTGAATGTACATAATATGAATATCTAAATCACAGAAGTAGTAGCATTCAATAACCTAAAATTCATTGATCTAAATTTTTTTATTCTTAGGTAATATTATAATACATCGAAATCAATAACACTATATAGATATTAATAATATCATATTATAATAAAGAATTAACAAATAATATTTTATCAACTGTAGTGTCTTTCAGTCTGTTTCTCTTTTTACATAATAATTCTCCGGCTTTTGAAAATACGCGTTCCGGCGGTACAGAAGTTGCCATTATGCAGAAATATTTTTTGGCTAAGATGGACATTTTGCTGTACTTCATCACGTTATTTTTCCAATAGATCAGTGGATCTTTTTTTCTCTCCAAAAGAGGCTCTTTTAAATAATTATCTAACTCTGAAAGTATACTATTTTGCTATATGAAGTACGCTCAACAACGCGTTTGTTGATTTCTGCGGTATCAAACGAGTATCGATACTTTCGTAAGGTATCAAACGAGTATCGATACTTTCATGAGGTATCAAACGGGTATCGATACTTTCATGAGGTATCAAACGGGTATTGATTCGGTGTAAGCACTTTTGGAATTGATATCGATTCAAGAAGTATCAGTATCGAAAATTGATACCAAGTACCTAAAATTTCAATACGTATCGATACTGTCCATTGAGTACTTTAGTATCGAATTGATTGAATATCATCAATAGTATCGGTATCGGTCCAATCACTAATTTCAGCGTATTAAAAAATTCTTTATTCTTTATCGTATCGAAATGGAAGTTACACCAATAGATTCCTTATGTTTTTCTGATGAAAATCATACCAAATGTCATGTAAATCGGACTACTTTTACATTAGGAATACAAATTGCTTGTGTAAAAGTAGTCCGATTTACACGATATTTGGTATGATTTTCATCACATTGGCATGAATCAGATAACGGATCATGTGAACAGTGTACAGGAAATTATATTATGTTTAAGAATGAATTAATATTGGCGAAAGATATAGTTATTAATCGTTTACTATTATTTTCATTGCAAGGTGATAAAATAGTCAAAGCAATACGTAAATTTAATATATGTACTATTCCCACAACCAAAGTATTGATAGCTAGACAATCATATAAAGTTATGAATGCTATATTTCATAGTGGTTCATGTATTGAGGATGGCCATTACACCAGCATATGTAAAGAAGAAGGAATGACTAGTAGTTGGATTGAAGCTGATGACGTGCAAATTAAAAAAAGGCAATGGCCCAGAGGCGCTAAAGATCTTTATATTTTGTTCTTACAAAAAAATGATAGTAAATAAATAAGCCAATTGCGCCAATTAGATAATTGGTCATCAATAAAACTACAAAATGTGTGAAATCCCCACAAAATTACCTTTTTTTAAAAAAGGTACAAAAAAGAGCGCCAAGTATATAACCCATTCAAAAAGAATCGCATTTAAAAACATTGTCGTAAATTAATATAAATTTATTAATGTGCTATATTTTTTAACTTTACAAAAGTAATGATATACTATAATTGCGCCAATTATCACAATGACTATTTATACAAAGACAAAATGTATTAAATAATATTAAGCAGATATATTTTTATACAAATAAATATTTTAATACGAATAAATATTTTATTCAAAATACTTGGCGCTGCACTCCGAAAAAAATGTTAATTGTCTTGGTTAATAAATATAAAACAAGACAAGACACCACTGAGACAAGAAAGAAAGAAAAAGATTTTAATGCAATTTATACATATTTATTCAGTTTAGCAACATCAATTCGGAGAGCAGCGCCAAGTATTTTGAATAAAATATTTATTCGTATTAAAATATTTATTTGTATAAAAATATATCTGCTTAATATTATTTAATACATTTTGTCTTTGTATAAATAGTCATTGTGATAATTGGCGCAATTATAGTATATCATTACTTTTGTAAAGTTAAAAAATATAGCACATTAATAAATTTATATTAATTTACGACAATGTTTTTAAATGCGATTCTTTTTGAATGGGTTATATACTTGGCGCTCTTTTTTGTACCTTTTTTAAAAAAAGGTAATTTTGTGGGTAACGGAATACAGCGCGATACAGTCTGTTAATAAAAGTTACTGAGGATCAGTGCCAGGAGCGAATAAAGCGTAAATAACAAAGCGAGCAACGCACAGAATTTGGAGCACTAAGAGTTGTTATACTTAACAGTCACAGGTGTTCGTTACAAATCAAAACTATGTACAAAGTCACTGAAATAAACACTACTTACTAATTTACTACAAAGGTTTAAGAAATCACAATTATTTAAGCGAAGCGAATCTTGGCGATTAAGCAAAGTAAAAGCCAAGCCGCAAGCGAAAGCGATTGCGAAGCAACGGTGTAATCGAAGCGAAGTAAAAGCGCCAGCAAGAGAAGCGCGTAGCAAAGTAAGGTGTTAGTCGTAACGTAGTCGCGAACAGAGAGCGATCCAGGAAATCGCGATCTATTTCCTGGAAGCAAGAGCAGTCCCCCTTCCATCGATTGTAAGTCGATGGAAGGGGCCGTGATCGACGCTCCACATGAGTCAGCGCGCAGACGCCAAGTGCCTAATTACCGGTGGGCCAAAGAGATGGCGTTAACATGCAGCATTTCCTGAACAATATGAATTCAGCTCGGTTTCAAAGAAAGATTGTATTCTTAGTATTTTAAATGGTTTGAATATTTATTTGTAACAGCTATTAAATGATAAACTGAGATATAGCGGAGCTCGAAAATAAACGTGTTAGCTTTTCTACGTTCAGAAACAGAATGCCTGTTGTCGTTATTTCTGTTCCTACAGCGATAAAAACAAAACGTCTTTTTCGAGTGGATTACGTACATGCGGCAAAAATCGAAAGTAAAATCATGTTATTGGCTTCGCTGTTGCCGAACGAGTGGTTAACGCCTTAGCTATGATTAATTATTTAAATATATGACGTGTACAAATATTCTTAATGACGGTATAATAAACCTAACATAAGATGAATACAATTACAATGTCTTTTCTACTTTTGTATGTACAATTTGTATTCCTATTAGGAAAAGAATCGAGTTTGAATTCTTTGGCTATTTATCATGGTAGACAACCTTCAAACAGTAACCCTAAATCCTTCATATAGTGGAAAACGCATTGTTACCAATATGAGGTTGCGCGGTACGCAACTGAATACACAACACCTCCCCCCTTATTAGAAAAAGGTGTTTTCACTAAAACAGCTTTTTTCAAAAGAACGGAATCAATATATGTTTGAACGAGAATACATTTGAACAAATAACACAAGTTTATCATAACAACACAACATAATAAAGCTCTTTCCACTACATACAGGTTTCAAGGTAGGTCTGTCCTTATACAGGCTAATTTTAACTTATTTACATGTACAACTTTAGACTTGTTAGCGTTCAACGCCACTTCAACCGTGTAATTATTAAATTTGCGTACAATTTCGTATGGTCCAAGCCACTGACAATCGAATTTGGAAACCTTTGGTTCTTTTAACAAATAAACATTGTCGCCTACTTCGAATTTTCGTGGATTAACATTTTTATCGTAGTATAATTTACTCCTTTCTTTAGCCTTTTCTATGTTTGCAACGACAGTAGCCTGAGTAGTAGTTAGTTTACTGAATAAGTCATCATAATAGTCTATGAAAGTTCGAGGGATTTGTTCTTTTGCGAACTCGGTAGGAATAGTGGCTTTGTTGCCAAAAATTAACTCGTGTGGGCTGAATCCGGTCGCCTCCTGTACGGATGTATTGTATGAAAAGATTCCGAACCTAATCCAGTCGTCCCAGTCCTGTTTTTGACAATAATGTTTCAGATAATCTACAAAGACACGATGGGCCCGTTCCAAAGAACCCAAAGACTGTGGATGAAAGGCGGTGGACGTTATCTTTTAAATTTTAAATATCCTACAGAAATGCTTCATTATTTTACTTGTGAAATTACTGCCCTGGTCCGTATGAATCACTCTTGGGCACCCGAATCTACTAATAAATTGTTCGGCAAGCGAGATCGCTATGGTTATTGAGTCTATGACAGGTAAGGGTATTGCATCGGAGTATTTTGTTAAATTATCTTGAAGGGTTAACAGATATTTATTCCCCTTTTTTGTTATAGGTAGGGGCCCAACTATATCCATCTGTACTTTCTCAAATGCCCTTTTTGGCGTGTCTGTGATTCGCATTGGCTGTTTCGTTTTTGCTGAAAGCATTTTATTTCTCTGGCAACTAGAACAGGTGCGCACAAATTCTGCAATCTCTTTTCCCATTCCCGGCCAATAAAAGTCCTGTCGGAGTCGGTGGTACAACTTAACTATACCCTGGTGACCACCCACCGTTGATTCGTGATTCTGTCTAATGATTTCGTTTCTAATAGATTTTGATGGCGTCACCACCTCACCTGAACAAACCGTAATTAGGTATCCTGGGTCCTTAAACACCTCCCTAAAGGTACGTTCCACAAGATTCCACTCGATAGGTTCCAAATCATTATTTTCCCTGGACACGCTAATCGTTTTTTCACCCAAGGAGTCCATCAGATGCTTTAGTGATATTGTTGATGACTTAATATGCCTTATATCAAGGATTTCCTGTGAATTTGCTTTAAATAGTAGATGGAAAACAAAATATTTTCCACTTTGAAAAGTTATGGCTTCACCAACATTGAACTTATATTGTTTTAGGTGTTTGATGGAGAATCTATTCCTTGCGATCAGATCTTTACTAATTTGTGAGGTTACTGAATAATTGGCAGGAAGAAAATGAACTAAATTATCCCTACGCATATACAAATGATCTTTAGTCAAAAGAACGGTTGGAGAAACAGGTAGGTGAGTCGACTGTCCATGCACTACGTCAGTTGCCAGTATTCTTATTTTACACTGTTTTGGTACTCTATCACTTCCAGATTCTACTGAGGTCATTCCTTCTGAGGATCGCAATCTCTTCTTCCCTTGGGCCCTAGCTACAAAACATCCAGGCACCTTGGCCCCCATTTCAACTCGGGCCCCTTGCACAAGGTTTGCTTCTAACGCTTCCTGAAGCGGGGTGCCATCAAAGTCGGCCTTTCCGTAGTTCAACAGGCTAGCGAGTCGACGCGAAACACAAGTGCATACCACTCCATGCGATCCTTCACCATCCACACCCCTCGCAGGGAGAAACGGCGTCTCGTCTTCGTCTGCGGTAAAATATTCGTCATTGTCACTGTCACTGTCATTGTCCAACCTGTCCATGACCTCACACTCTTTTACCTCTGTTTTCCCACGCGTAAGGAAAACAGCGGCCACCAATTCCTCATTGTTTTTATTGTCTTTGTCCACTCCGGAACCTGTAAGCGGTGGTTTATCGGCGCCGACAAACACCCCTTCCAGACGCCTCGGACAAGGATTCCCTACCTTTGTACGGTCCACTGTCGAAGATCGTGTGTCGGAAGTGATTATGTGAACAGAAGTAATTGGATTTCGTGACAAAACGTCGGCGTTTGAATTTACCTTCCCCGATTTATAAACTATATTGTAATCATACTCATTTAAGCGGACCCTCCATCTCATTAACTTTGATGTGGGATCTTTCACGTTATGTAGCCATACCAAGGGTCTGTGGTCTGTGACCAGCGTAAATTGGTGACCGAATACATAAGGCCGAAAATGTTCGACGGCGAACAGAATAGCTAACAACTCTTTTTCAATAGTTGAATAATTAATTTCTGCGTTGTTCAAAGTCCTCGACGCGTAAGCAACAGGGAGGTCCTGCCCAATTACTCCCTGACTTAATACGGCTCCCAAAGCATAATCTGAAGCGTCGGTAGTGATAAGAAATGATTGCTTAAAATCGGGAAATTGAAGTAGTGGTTCTGTACATATCGTATCGCGAAGATTTTCAAAAGCGACCTGAGCGTTCTCGTTCCAAACAAAGGGAATATCTTTCTTTAATAACTGTGTGAGGGGTTTTGCAATCTTAGCCAAGTTTGAAATGAAGCGCCTATAGTAACCAATAAGACCCAAGAATTGTTTTACATTCTTTTTAGTCTTTGGCAGAGGGAATTCTTTTACCGCTTTTATTTTTCCGGAGTCTGGTTTTACACCTTCTTTTGTGATTACATGGCCCAAATACACTATTTCTTTCCGAAGGAAGTGACATTTATCTGGTTGTAGCGTTAACCCAGCATTCTGTAACCGAGCTAAGAGTGTTTTCAATTTACGAGAATGTTCTTCCAATGAGTTACCATACACAACAATATCATCCATGTATACGAAAAGTTCGATGCCCTGTAGTCCCGAGAGAACTAAATCCATCGTTCTTTGAAAAGTGGCCGGGGCGTTCTTTAACCCAAACGGCATTTTATTAAATTCATAATGACCATACGGAGTGGAAAAGGCAGTTTTAAATTTTGACTTAGGATCCATCGGAATTTGGTGAAAGCCAGAGGATAAATCGAGTGTACTGAAATATTTCGCACCACCAAGCTGGTATAAAATGTCTATGGTAGATGTCCCAATTACTGCCAGTGTCCCAATTACTGCCACTTGATTTATTATATGTAATAAAAGCGTAACGTATAAAAATAAATGTACAAAAAATAGTTATTATAATAGTTATTATAATAGTTATTACAATAACTATTTTTTGTACATTTATTTTTTGTAATTGTAACACTGGCAGTAATTGGGACATCTACCCTATAATATTGGGAAGAGGGTAAGCATCGCTTATGGTCTTCTCATTTAATTTACGGTAATCAATTACCATCCGCCAGCGTGGTTTGCCGATCGAATCAGGTTTTTTGGGAACGATCCAAACTGGCGAATTATACGGAGAGATAGATGATTGTATGGTATTATTTTCTAATAAAGATTGGACTTGTTTTTCAATTTCATCTTTATGTATAGATGGGAAACGATATTGTTTCGTATTTATTGGTATCTCATCGGTTGTTGTTATTGTGTGTTGTGCGACGTTGGTCGAACCCAACTTATCTGTTGGCAGATAAAACTGGTAGGAAAAGTCGTTTATAATTCCGAGAATGCTAGCCAATTCCGATTCGTTAAGACCATTCAAATTCAAGATTTTATATAATTGGGTGAGCCTCTGAGCGTCTGCTCTTGTCCGCCCTCTATCTGAATTCGCAGCCCGTGCTGAGCGAGGAGCAGGTGGTTTAACTAGAAATTCTTCTAACTCGACCGAAGGGATTGTGAGTGTGATATCTTCGACATTAGTGTTTATTGCAAAAATCTTTACAAATCCATTCTCCTGTGTCGCTAGTGCTTCGCCTACATACACTCCTGGACCCGTTTCTAACCTCCTTATATAACCAGTTTTCTTTTCTTTATTTTTTACAGGAATAGTTACCAAAACTTTGGTACGGGGTGGTAAATTTAGTGTAGCTGAGCTAGCACAAAAGGGGAATTCCTTAGTTCCTAACCACAAGCTATTTCGTAAGTGTTTTCTAAATTTCAAAGTTACTTCTTGTTGTTCTAGAAATGTCACTCCTAAAATTCCATTCTCCGTTATAGGGAAGTCATCTTTAACTATCTGAAATTTAATCTCGGCGTTGTAAATAGGAATGACAACCTCACCGTAGGTACGAATTATACCTGTGCCAATACCTGTGAGACTATAGGTCACCTTATCATTTATTTCAATTTCAGGAATCAGATGTCCTTGTTTAATCAAATTAAAGTTGCGATCCTGTGTCAACTAAAAATTTGCCCGAGCCATTAACGAAACAAGCTTGTTCCAGTGGAATAACAGGTAATGCTGCTACTTCTTTTATATCAAATTTGTAACAGACCCGGTGGGTTGAGCGCGTACAATGGGAGATTGACTCTGCGTTACGCTCTTTTGCAGAGTCATTCTGGAGTTTAAATTCTGATTACGTTCATTTCCTATTTCGGTCATATTATTCTGTTGTGCTGCCTTTTCACGAGTATTTTTGTTCAATCTTTTGTAACATTGCGACTGTACATGTCCCGATTTCCTACAATAAGTGCAATGAATTCTATCACGGTCCGTTAGTCTGTTACCTTTAGATCGAGATTGTGGGCAATGTGTACGAATGTGGCCTATTTGACCACACCCGTAACACCTTTGGTCAATTGCACCGGTTGTATAAATTTTAGCGTCTTGAGCAGTTACTCTACAATTGTGGGATTGTTTCGTACGTTCTTCGGTTTCCCGCTCTAACTTTGAAGCCAAATTGATCGCAACTTCCAAATCATCGAGTTGTTCTTTAGTTATAATTAGACTTATGAACTGGTCACGCAATCCTCTTACGAACCCTGTCACTGCTGCTTGGTTTAGTAAGACCTTTACGCCTAACAGCTGTTCGGAATTGAATTTTTCTGTCGCTACTTCTAGTCCGCGATTCAATATTTCGTGCACCCTTTCTCCATAAATTTCTACTCGCTCGTTCCCTGCTTGGCAAACGCTTTTTAATTCATCATGAGCGTGGTCAAGGTCATAAACTCGTGCAAACGCCGATTTTAGTAAACTAATTAGTTCCTCCAAGGAGTTAGGCTCGCGACGGTTATTAATTAATTGGTCCGCGTGCCCTTCGATCTTATTTCGGATCAGCGCGAGTAGATTCATCCGTTCTGCGGGTTTGACTCGAGAATTGGCCAAACGACTCTGTTTGATGAATTTAAAGAGGGTACAAATTTTACCATCAAAACGAGGCACCAGGTCAACCGCTAGTTTTAGGGGCAAGTATGCATTTTCTGACGGACCTACTGAAGCTTCCTCCGAATTATTTGAGTTATTCATTTCGACTCCATTCAAATCTAATTCGTTATTTAGCCCGATAATAGAAAGAGGGCTTAGTGTTGAAATCAAATTAGGATGCTCTGGTTGAGAAGCATCGGCAATCATCCCCAATCTAGGTGTTCCCTCAAGTACGTCCTCCATTTCGAAACCTTGGCTACTACTCAAGCTACCCTGTCTGCGACTTTTCTTAAATTTCCTTTGTCTGATAACTCTACGCGACATTTTGTAGATACAACAGTAAACGCTTATTTATAGGAACGCAACGATAACGATACCAGGGGAAATGGTATATTCGAGCGTTTCTTCTCAGTCCTCCTCTTCTACGCCACCTCCTGCGGGCCAGGCAATCCTCTCTTTCGAAGATTCCGATCCTCTATATCCGCGCCGACGTTTCGGACTTCAGCGACTTTCACCTCCTCGACGATATCGATCCTCTTCTTCAGCGCCGACGTTCCGGACTCCTGTAGCCTTCGCCTCCTCAGGAATTTCGATCCTTTTCTTTAGCAGAACCAATCTCCAGGTCAGTCAATCTTCCGTTCTTCAAGTCCCGGCAATATCAGCAAATTTTCTATTTCTTGGACTCAGCAATCTTCACTTCTTTAATGGTATTTTGTGATTTCAGGGAAAGTGAGCACGGCCACTGAAATCACGCTTCTCCGGCATTCACCCTTGCCCTCAGGAAAACCGTGCAAAAACTCAGAGGGGGAGAAGCGGTATTTAATCTTGATCGTCCAGATAATGCACCTCGAGCCGGCAAAATTTCAAAAGCATCCCACCGCTGTCACCAATTTTGTTGCGTGGATCTTCAACCCGGTGATGGTTCTAGGGCTGGGTTGATGCCCGTGGAGCGCAAAACCGCTCTGCTCGAAGTTGCGCCTTCGTAGTTATATGTGTTAATAAAGTTACTGAGGATCAGTGCTAGAAATGGATAAAGGGCACTGAACGAAACTGAACGGCACAAAGTCCTTGTGAAACACCACGCGTTATAATTTAAATATCTATGTACAGAGTCACAATTAAAGTACACTATTTAACAGTAATGTTTATGCGTTTACACAATACTTATTCCGGCGAAGCTTAGCAAAGAAGCTAGCGCGTAATTGCAGTAAGCACTAATGCTAGTTACAAAGCAAAGGAGTAACTTAGCGAGGCAAGGCGCGATTAACAAAAGTGCGTAAGGTAATCAGCGAAACAAGTGAAGTGTAGCGTGGTCGCGAACAGAGAGAGATCCAGGAAATCGCGATCTATTTCCTGGAAGCAAGAGCAGTCCCCCTTCCATCGATTGTAAGTCGATGGAAGGGGCCGTGATCGACGCTCCACATGAGTCAGCGCGCAGACGCCAAGTGCCTAATTACCGGTGGGCCAAAGAGATGGCGTTAACATGCAGCATTTCCTGAACAAGTCAGTAAAGCTTATAAATCTACTTTTTTGTATACACTATATCCTATTGTATACGATAATATAATATAATAATAATAATAATAATAATAATAATAATAATAATAATAAATCGTCTTTATTCCTTCTTCTTTGTCAACATATGATACAGCGCGATACAGTCAGTAAAGCTTATAACGGTATGGGCAAGGCTCAGCGTGGCTATTATTATGCCTGACCCGAAATATATTTGATGAAGCGCAATGCAGCCTGTAATAAAGCTTAATACTCGCAAGGGCGCAAAGCATCCCAGGGTAGCGCAAAGCAGCCAACCGAGTGTACTTTATTTTTGTTTTAAAAACTCCAACCTGTTAAAAACGAAAAATTTGTAATAAACACTAAACTAATATCATACTTATTATTTTATTTATAAATAAATGTAAACGTCACTTACAAATATAATATTTTGCTCTGTTGCTTCTCCTTCTGGTGAGAAGAATTGGTTTCCTTCCAAGGGACTTGAAACTAAAAAGATACACATTTCAATGAAGAAATAGGTTAGCAAAAAATATGTTAGATTATTATTTAACACATGTAATGTAACAAATAACCTATTCGTTTCATTATGTGTACACCTAAATTAATAATAATGAAGCACACTTACATGCAAGGAAATCAGGAAAAATTTTCGGTCGCCATGACATGCGTGCAGTGATGGGTACGTAAAATACGCAACGTATAATACGTACGTATTATACACATGTATTATACACGTAGATTACTGTAATTTACGTTCCGTTTCCGGTCGCGGTGTATGAAAGGCGTGTGTCAAGTGAGCGGTGATAGAGGTGTAGGGAAAGTGTGTTGAGGATTTGAAAGGGAGAATAGAGTGCGAGTGCAGTGGTTGAGGGAGAGGTGTAGAGAGGGTAGATATAAGAGGGGAAGGGCTAGGATTGAGGGTGAAAGGGATATAGGAGGGATAAGGGAAGATTTGGAGGTTAGGTGGTAGAGGTGGGAGAATTGAGCGGGAAAGAGCAAGGAGAGCTATAAGAGGTAGCACCTGTAGGAGAGGAAGGGAAGTAGAGGTGTTGGTAAGGAAGGCGGGAATTTTGAAACAGGGAAAAAGGAATTAACAAAATGATCAAAGGGAATATAGGTGGAATGGCAGCAGAGGGGAGTAAAGGGAGTGGGAAGGACAAGGACAAGGGGAGTGAAGTGAGAAGGGAAAGGTGTAGGAAGGACAGTGGCAGTAGTGTGGGAGCAGTGTGGGGAGCTTAGAGAGTTTTTGGGGGAAAAAAGAGGGAGGGGGAGGCAAGGGTAGGGTTTAAGAGGAGCGGGGAAAACGGTAAGGTCGCCAGTGAAAGGGGACGAAGAGGGAGGAGAGCATGGTAGGGTTTAAGAGGAGCGGGGAAAACGGTAAGGTCGCCAGTGAAAGGGGACGAAGAGGGAGGAGAGCATGGGGGAGGGGGGATGGAAGGAGTGATGATGGAGTTAGTAATGGAGATAAGGGAGATGAAAGAGGAGATGAGGAAAGAAAGGGAAGAAAGAAGAAGGGTAGAGAAGGAATGGAGAGGAGAAAGAAGGAAGTGGGAAGAGTGGATGAAGGAAGAGAAGGCAAGGAGGGAGGGAATAGAGGAAAAGTTAGAGCGGTTGGAAGGAAGGGATAGGAGAATGGCGGAAGTGATGGAGAAGGTAGAGAAATGGGAGAAGGGAGGAAGAGATGGTAAGGAAGTGATGGAGGAAGGACAGGTGGAGGAATGGAGACTGAGGCTGAGTAGGATGGAGGTAAAACAGGATAAGAAGGAGAGAGAGAGCAGGAGGAACAATGTGGTGATAAGGGGATTGGGGTTGGAAGGAAGGGAAGTGGAGGAGGAGGGGGTGAAGGAGCTATGGGGGAGGATGGGATTGGATGAGGGGGGTATAAAGGAAGTGACAAAGATAGGAAGAACGGGAGGGGATGGACGAGGAATGGTACTCGTGAAATTGGCAGGAAGGGAAGAGAAGAGGAAAGCAATGGAGGCGAGGAAAAAGTTGAAGACCGGGAAAGAGAGGATTGAGGACGACCTCACGGAGGAAGAGAGAAGAGGGAGGTGGAAGATAGAAAGAGAGGCGGAGGAGGAGAGGAGGAGGGGGAATAATGTACAGATAGGATACATGAAAATGTGGGTGAACGGGAGGATGAAGAGGTGGGACGAGGTGTGCGAGAAATGGATGGTGGAGCAGGGAAACGAGAAGGGAGGGAAATGAGGAGGCGAGAGAGGATAGGGAGAGGAGGAGATGATGCAAGGGAAGGAAGAAATAAGGTGGCATTCTGGAATGTTGCGGGGGTAAAAAATAAAGACGTGGAATTCTGGAAAGGGTTGGAAGAATGGGATGTGGTGGTATTATGTGAGACGTGGGTAGAGGAAAAAGACTGGGAGGGGGTGAGGAATAAGATGCTAAAAGGGTATGTGTGGGAGAAGCAGTGGGCAAAGAGGGAGAGTAAGAAAGGGAGGGCAATGGGGGGTATGATAATGGGGGTGAGGAGGGGGTTGGAAACAAGGGAAGGGGAGGAAGGGGAGAAAGAGGGGATAATAATGAAGAAGGTGAAGATGGGAGGGGAGTGGTGGAGGGTGGTGGGAGTATACGTAAATAAGGATTTCGGCTTCGCAGAGGAAGCTGGAGGAATTGAAGTAGTGGATGGAGAGGAGAGAGGAGGGAGTAAGGGTGGTGATAGGGGGAGACTTTAATGCAAGGACAGGAGGTGAAGGGGGGGAGATATGGGGGGAGATGAGGGAGAGATGGAAGTGGAAAGTAGGAGATCGAAGGACAGAGAGGTGAATGGGGAGGGGAGGAGATTGTGTATGTATTTGGGTGAGAGGGGGTGGGGGATAATGAACGGAAGTGTGGAAGGGGATGAGGAGGGGGAGTGGACGTACACTGGTGGGAGAGGGAATTCGGTTATTGATTATGTGTTGGGGAATGAGGAGACAAGGGAGAGAGTTGAGAGAATGGAAGTAGGTGAAAGGGTTGATTCGGACCATCACCCAGTGGTGGTATGGTTGAAGGGGGAATGCAGGGAGGGGGTGGGAAGGGGGAAAAAGGAGAGGGGAAAGGGTCAATGAGGGGGAACTGGACTGAGAAGGGGAGAGAGGAGTTTATAAGGTTATTTGGTGAGAGAGAGGGAGGGGACAGAGGAATACAGGAAGAATGGAGGGAGTTAAGGGATAGGGTAAAAGAGGTGATAGGGAAGATGGGGAAAGGAGGAGAGAGGGGAGGAAAGAGAGGGTGGTGGGATAAGGAGTGTAAGGAGAAGAATTGTAAGCTGAGAAAGGAGTTGAGGCGATGGAGGTGGGAGGGTGGGGAGGGGGAAGAGTATAGGGATAAGAGGAAGGAATATAGACGCATGTGTGAAGGAAAAAAGAGGGAGGAAGTAGAGAGGTGGGAGAAGGAGGTGGAGGGGGTGAAGACGGAAGGGCAGGTATGGAAAGTAATAAATAGAGAGAGGAAGAGAAGAAGGAGGGTAGAGGAGGGGAAAATGGAGGAATGGGAGGATTATTTTAAGGGGTTATTAGGAGGGTTGGAATGGAGGGTGAGAAAAGGGGGGAAAGAAGGAGGGGGGACGACGAGGAAGGGGAGTTGAGTAAGGAGGAGGTGAGAAGGGTGGTGAGGAATCTGAAGGAGGGTAAGGCGGGAGGGGGGGATGGTATAGATAACGAGGTGTGGAAATATGGGGGGAAGAGGTGGTGGATTGGTTATATGAAATATGTAATAGGGTATGGAAGGGAGAAGGATGGGTGGAAGAATGGAGGGAAGGAGTAGTGGTACCGGTGTTGAAGAAAGGGAACGGAAAGAGGGTAGAGGAGTACAGGGGGGTGACGCTGACACAGACGGCGTATAAAGTGTACGCGTCGGTGTTGGCAGAGAGGTTAAGGGAGGAGGTGGAAGGTAAAAAGTTGTTGCTGCCGAGTCAAACCGGCTTTAGGAGAAGAATGGGATGTATTGATAATATATATGTGTAACGAGTTAGAACCGGTGGGACGCGGGTCTTCCCCCACCACGCGCGCCGAGCGCGGCCCGCCGCTACCGAGCGCGGCCGCGAGATGGCCACGCGCCGAGCGGCGCTCTCGCTCGCGAAGTTCGCACGCGAGCGCCTATAAGCGGACGCGATGGGCCCATTAGGCATAGTCAACTACGAGCGGTACGAGCTAACGGTTGCGCCTCTCCCAGCGATCTCTTGCATATCACAAGCTGTATCACTGTGTATTTTTGAATCCTACTACCTCCACGGCTCCCAAAGGAACGCGAGTACGCCGACCTTTGGACGCAGGTCGATATCCGCTGTCAATCTTAGGGACAAGCTTCGCTTGCCCCGGAGGACATCCCATAGCCTCCGTATCTTCCGCGGGTTTTACCCACTGGACGAACGGACTCAAGGTTTCCCGGTCAGGGCCATTGGTGGAGACCACAGCCAAGGCACCAGAACGACCACTGCCCCCACTCCTTACATTACCGCCGAACCGCTGGAGCATTCGACCTCCACGACGCGACCGACGCGAACGACGCGATCGACGCGGACGACGCGGACGACACAGTAGGTTAAGAGTTAAATTAAGCCGCACAGACCCTGTAAGTCAGCTGGACCTGGCCGGGATATTTGTACACGTGTTAGTTTCACCAATAAAGCCCGTTTTACCCTCGATACCTGAGTCATTCACTCGACGGCCCTGGACACCCGGTCTGAGCCGGCATAATCGCGGTCCCTCCACCGCACACCGAGTAACCTCCACGAGGCGAGGTTACATATGTACTAAACTACATGATAAATAGGCAGGTGATGAGGAAGGAGAGAAGGCTGATAATATTCTTCATAGACCTAAAGGCGGCATTTGACTCTGTGGACAGGGAGGTGCTAGTGACGGCGATGCGGAAGAGGGCGGTGAGAGAGGGGCTAGTGGAAAGATGCGAGGAGGTACTGAAGGAAACAGTGTGTAGGGTGAGGGTGGGGGAGGAGGTGGGGGAGGAGGTGGGGGAGGAGGTGGGAGAGGAGGTGGGGAGGGAGTTTTGGACAGCTAGGGGAGTAAGACAGGGATGTCCGTTGAGCCCGAGCTTGTTCACCTTGTTGTTGGCGGATTTGGATGAGGAGCTGGAAAGGGGAGGGTGGGGAGGGGTGAAAATAGGAGGAAAGAAAATATACACACTGGCGTATGCGGATGATGTGGCGGTGGTAGCGGAAGAGAAGGAGGGAATGAAGGGGATGATGGCGAGGCTAGAAAGATATTTGGATGGGAAGGGGCTACAGCTGAACGTGGGGAAATC